>BSBN01001283.1:2858788-4288182 GCA_027924645.1 Cunninghamia lanceolata
CACATTTGAAATTGAGTGTTGATTTAAGTGCTTCTTTTAATTTTATCATTTTGGCTTAGTACCCCCTTTGTTTAATTAATTAATATTATGTGTTGTATAATTTTTATTGACTTACACCACTTGGTAATTGTTTTTTATTTTGAGGCCATTTAAAGTGGATTTATGACCCCCTAGGTGAACCTTAGTGTCCCAAAATCTACCCTAGGTGGTTACCCATGGGTCTAGAGTCAATTTTGACTAACTAGCCCTTGGATTAACTCAATTTTGGTCACTCTAAACTAAGGTTTAGTCAAAGTGACGAAATTTGAATTAGATAAGGTGGGAGATGAGTCATTCTTTGGGAAAGACTCATCTCCCTTCCCAATGTTTGGGAATCCCTTCCCTAGGAGGACTTGGGAGGTCTCCAAGACTCCCAAGTGTGTGGGATCTTCCTCCAAGACTCTCACACACATGTGAGAGCATCTTGGAGGGAGATGGCTCTCTTAGAGAATAAGAGGATGCCATATGGCATCCCTTATCCTCTTGAAGGTTTGAATGGAGATGCCATCTCACCAATTGTCCTCTCACACATGTGTGAGAGCACAAGTGGATAAGGTGAGGATTGAGATGGAATTGGAGGATGACACTTGTCACCCTCACACTTCCTCTCCCTTGCAAGTGGCATTGGAAGAGGAAGGAGAAGGTGACAAGTGTCACCTTCTCATTTCTCAAGGCCAAAATTGATGGCCTATATTATCTCCTCTTGTTGAGGAGTGTGGGGGTTCTTGCATTTTGGAGTTTCTTTCTATTTTGAGCAATTTTGGGGAAGTTAGAGGAATTCTTGGAGATTTGAAGGTTTGGAGAAGCTTAGAGTTCATCACCAAACGTGCTTCTATAATAGAGCTTTTGAAGGTAGGCTCTGTCTTGTTCTTTACCCTTGCTTATTTATTGTGATGTGTTTGTAGTTTTTTTGTTTGTTGTTTCATTATTTTGTGTGGGATGGGAGTTTGGTGAGAGCACCTCCATTTAGAGGTAAGGCTCAACTTGTTTGGGGTAGAGGAAAGGAACCTCCTTGAGCTCACTCCCATATTTGTGTCATTTATGCCTTGAGGGCTTCTTACTTGTTGTGGAGATTATTTGAATGGCAAGAGTGCCATGGAAGTTCATTTTGAGATATTTGAGGAGTTGAGTATTTAGAGGTTTTGGCTTGAGGCCATGAGACTTAGTATTTTGGTATTTTGGTGTGGCCTTTGAAGTAGAGGGGTCCATTCCCTACCCCCATCAAACTCATTTCTATGAGTTGTGTTATGTGTTTATCCTTGGGGTTGATTTTGTGTTGCTTGTTGCTTTGCTTGTTGTGGAGTGTTGCAACCATGTAAGTCCCTACCTCCCTAGCTCGGGAGTGACCCACTTGCGGGTTTACGGTAGGGAGGAGGGCATTTCGAAGTGGCTGGGTTTCCCTTGTTGTTGTGTTTTGTTGTAGGTGTTTAAATGAAGAAATGGAGCTAGATGAGAAGTCCATTATTGTGTTGCTTTACTCATTCGTTGTTGGCTGTTGAGCCATGGCCCTTGTGGCCCTATTGTATTTATTTTGTCAAGTTATTCTACCTTGGTGTGGTTGTAAAAAGTATTAAAATGTAAACATTCTCTTTACTTTATTTAAGGCTATTTATTCCTACTTGATGTGGAGCTATGGTTTTTGTCTAGTGCATGAGAGATTTTCTTGTTGTTGTCATGTTTTCTTTACAAAGAAAAACAAAAATGTATATATGAGTGTTGTTGTAAATAAATTTCATTGCATACAAGAAAGAGGAAATTGAGATTAGTTCTTTGTTTTGTTACATTAACAGTTTCATTGTATTAGTTGTTGTTTATGCCTTAGTGCATACGAGTAAATATGAAAGGGAAATTTAATGAATTATTTCTGCTTTAATGTATTGAAACCACCATGTTATAGTTACTGTTATGAAAAGTAGGTTGATAGAAATTTGAATGAAATGTATTTTCTACCTCTTATGCTCCTTTCAAAAAAAAAGAGAGATATCTAAGTATAGTTATGCTTTTCAAAAAAAAATGCTACTGATTTAGATATGTTATAGAACTGAAAGATAGTGTTTCTATTATTTAAGCCATTATGGAGAAAGTTAGTTTTGTTTGTTTTTATTTAAATGTATATATACATATATATAGAGGAATATATACATATAGATATATATATTTTATTAGCTTACTCAAGTGATGTTATTATATGTTACTGTTATATATACTGTTATAAAAAAAAGGGGGAAGACTAAACCATTTATATGTTCTGTATATATGTGTGTGTGTGTGTGTGTGTGTGTGTGTGTGTGCATATATATAATATATATACATTAATAGAAGAAAATGTTTTACTATGTTATTATGAAAGGGCAGTATGTATATATATCTAGGTGTATATATATATATATATATATCGCAGCCAATACACATTTTATATTTCTCAAAATAGAGTTTAATATATTATAAAAAAAATTTACATCTGTGATAAACATTGTTGCAAGGGAGGGTCGAAACCCTAACGTAGGTTTTGGAGCTATATAAAATAATAATAAAAAAGGGGTAGAGGCAAAGGTACGTTGGCCAACTGCCACCCCTCTGCCCCTTACTGTGGTTCTTAGTGTGCGGAGGGGGCCGTGCCTCCCCCCACACCCATGGGTGTGGGGGGAGGCATGGCCCCCTCCCCACACCATCCCTTCCTCCCAAGCTGTGCACCCCTCCCCCTCTGTGCACTCTGCCCTCCCTTCGACAGTGCCACCACTGCATCCTCAGCCACTCTGCAACCCCCGTTTGTATTTCACCACCGCAAACCCTTCTCTCCGTCCACCGTACTCCATTCAACTCTACAAAATTTAGATCATAACATATACATTTAATATATGTACTGATATATATATATATATATATCACTTTGCTATAAAAATAAAAAAATTACAGTTTGTATAAAAATGAATAATAAATAGAGAAAGATTATTTATGCATCTTGAGTTTGAACAAACCTATTACTTTTGGTTATTATCACATGGCGGCCATGGATCCTTTCCTCAAACCCTAACCTGCAACAAAGGAGAAAACAAGCAATGAAGAAAACAAAGAGAAAAGAATTAGTTGGAGAGTTAGAGCAACATAGAGGAAAATGATAAAATAGAAATTAGGGCTTTCATATTTTAGCAAACCAATTTTAAAAAGGAGTTAGGGCAAGAGGTTATGTGAGAGAGTTTATTTTATTTCTTATTTTTTTAAATCCTCCATTTTACCTTGCCTTTAATTATTTTCTTGTGCTACTTTTATTTTTTTGTTTAATTTAAATGGGATTGAGTATTTTTTTTTTATGCCTTGTGAATTTTATTTTAAAAAAGGGAATGTTTGATTTTGTTTTTGGGAAGTGTAATCCCTTGAGTTAACTTCGATTTTATTATTTATTTTATTCCCTAGCATGATTTAATCATTTTAATTGTTTATTAATCCTACTATTATTTTACGGGAATGGGTATATTAACCTCTTCCCTTCTCTATTATTCCGAGTTCGTTAATAAATGTAATGCTGAAATTATATTTATTAACGGACTCAAATTTGAAAACCAAATTTGGCGTCTTGTTATTATTTTATTATTTATTTCAAATTTTTAACCTTTTTATGCAAGGTCGATTTATTTGACCTTGGCAGGGTATTTATTCTGTTATTTTGATTTGTTTTAAATTTATTCTTAAGTTTAAGGTTTGATTATTAAATTTTATTTAAACTCTTATTGAAGTTTTATTTTAAAATTTTTAAGTCGATTATTGAAAACGCATTATGCTATCAAATTTTTCCTAGATTTCTAGGGTTTTACTTTTATGATATTTTATTAATTTTTATTTCACCATTCCACTTTAATCATGCAACCATCATGTCATTATTTTCTCAATCATTATTTTGTTTCCATTTTTGACCTAAGTTAGAGTTAGGTTTTGAAGCTGGTGGAATCATCTTCATACCTAGGAGACTTAGGGTTCGGATAAAAATCATTCTAACCCTAAAAGTGACACACTTCATGTCGCATACCCCCTTGACAACTATCATCACGCAGGGGACTGTGTGGGATAACACACCTCCCCGAATTATGTTGTCATGTTTATGCCTTATGTGTATTTCCATGGAGTAGGTAGACGCGTGCGAGGGGGTTCCTAGGGATAGGTAGAAAAGTTTTTCCTAACTCATGTCATAACCACATGAAAAATGTGGACATGACACGTGTGTTGAGTGTCGTGACCACATGGGAAATGCGGGCATGATAGTTACCATCTGAGTATCAGATTTTACATCTTTTTGAACCCTTGTAAGTTAGTGTGAGTCACATCTTTTCTTTGCTAGTCCATTTCCTTTATGTGTCATCTTGTCAATTGAGTTGTCTCGACGATGTTTATGTCGACTCGACTAAACAACATTCTTAGAATGTCAACGTAAGTTGAGAGATAGACTCACCAAGTGGTGGAGTACTTTCTTCTTTTTTTCTGAATAGGGATTTTGAATCTATTTTCTTTGTTATAATACTAAGGTTTATAGTCGTGAAAGGGGGAATGTTACTCGACCCCGAAAACCATATTCATGGGTGTGGCATCCTTATTCTTTTATGATGCTAGCCTTGAATATCATCATGGTTATTTAACCCTTATTATCTTGTTAAGGGAGGTTATATGATTTATTAAGGTTCTAACGTCCTTAGACGTCGACCACTTTAGCATCTTTAATATATGAATATATTATATTATATTATCCTTGTTATTGGTTAACCCTTGACAACCATCACCCATGAGGAGTGGGGAGAGATATTATAGGCTGAATGGTAGCCATGATGGAGTTTCCTTTGCAGACTCGCTTAATGGTGAGCTGGGTGGATCGTTGGATCCCGCGAGGTGGCATTTTGTAAATGCATGCAAAGAACTTCGTTTCTTGTGAAAGGTATTGATTATACCTTTGGAAGGGAGGATTATTATTTTTATTGTGTGGTGTATTTTCATTGGCAGAGGTCAGGAGAAAGAAAGGAGAAGAATTCCAGTGAAGTCTGGAAAGATATTGCTATAGTAGTACCGAGAAGAAAGAGATAGCTCAGACCTTGCATATAAGCTAAAGCTATTCGATAACTAGACATACTATGGTGACATTGTTTATAGGGATGAAATCCCTAAGAGATAATAACTTATATTCAAATGGTATTTTGATATAATTAAATCTCTTGATAGCAAAGAGTGTCGACTGTGTCAACTTATGATAGTTATAAGCCTGTGTAATGGCATGTGAAGCCATGTATCTCTGTAATAAATTCTTTTATGACAATGGTGTGAATATAAACTATTTTGAAGTCTCATGAGGCTGCAAATATCTTTTTTTATGATATTCATATGAAGCCTTTAAGTTATGATGCCGCTCGGACAACCTAGAGGCCATAATTTTTTCTAGCTAGCTATGCATGCAAGATCATGCCATGACATTAACCAGTCTAAAACTATTACTAATCCTTGAAACTATTATGTTAATGATTCTTTATGACTGTTATGAGCTAAGAAGGCATGAAGATATTGTTTTTGTTAATAAGCCCGAAAGGGCAACAATGTATTTTGAGTATGTGTAAGCCAAGGGTATCTGCATATGATACCAATATCACAGTGCTATGCATGTGGTAATGAGTATGGCTAAACCATATTACAGTAATGACCACTCTTTTCTTAGTGGTAAACTAGGGTTTGTGTCATGTGCACTTAGTATATGAACATATCAACTCGAAGTAATTTATATCAACCCTCAATTATTTGTATTTATATTATTTGTGCATGCAATGCATGTCAATGCTATAATGATTCCTCATGGATGTAGGAAGGTTAATATAGACATATTGTTTATCTTCTTGGAAGAAATGAATGTATGCCATATTTTCCTTTGGGAAAGTGAATCTTTTGATACGTTCTTGTTACAAAAATTAACCCTATGCCATTATGAACTTTGTAGTTTAAAAGTAAATGAATGCAATCTTTATGATTGGAAAATATTCTTATACAGGTATATGGTATCAAAAGGATTTTCTTGAGATAGAACCTTTTAAAGGAGATCGACCATATGAGTCATTATAAGTAACCCTTTTGATAATATGAAATGAGAGTAAACATTGGATTAAGGTAAACAAAGTAAACGAAAACTGGGTTAGGTTAAGTGTTGAAAACATGAATGAACTTATATCATTATGAAAGTAAGGGACAGAGTGACATTGAGTCACAAGTTCCCTATTTCCCTAGCAACGAAACTTTTGGGAATGGACTAAGACAGTTTTGAACTTATCAACCCAAGACCAAGAAAGGTTGAATTATGTTTACTATAGGACATGATAGCTTATAAGTTGAGTCAAGGTGGTGGACATACGACAATGTTCATTGCGTAACATATATGTCTGTAAATGTTTGGCCAAAGTAATGCATCTATCTCTACATGCATTTTCATTCCACAGTGCTCTAGATGGTATAATGTCTCTAGTAGTGTCATGCATAGTTAGAGTGGATCTATAGTTGTGTGGCCATGATGCATTATGAAGGACACAACACCAAATACTCATATGGAAAACCTAATGGTTCCTTATATCTATACCTTCTGTGAAGGGTAGGGCCACTTCTAGGTAGGAAGTTGTGTGGGGGAGACTGCCAGTCTATGGTTGGAGGAAAAGCACTAATATGATGCTCTCCTTCCCAAGAAGAAGACAAGATGAGGCTTATGAAGACAGATGTCATATGATCTAGATGTAGTGTTTTTTCTTTATATGACTTGATAGTCAATTATTATGTAAAAATTTGATACATGATGCCTTGAGCATAGCTTTGTATGTGCATAGTGATGGTTATTCACTAATGAGATATCATTAGATATTGTACTTCTAATTTTGTTATATTCTGGAAAAGAACTATGATTTGGATAATCATCATGTATTCTAACTCTTAGTTAAGATGAATACTATGTTAAATTATGAGCATTATGGAATGTGATGTTACATATGGTATCAAAGCTACCAGGTTCAATACATGGACTTATGAGCTCACTAATTGATGATTATTGTATCCAACATTAACTGATGCTAATGTTTGGATGTTCTATGCCAGAATGGTAAGAATTAGAAAAACACCCAAAAATAAGGTAATGAAAAATGGACATTACCTATGTCATCTTAAGATCTTAAGGGAGCAAGCCTCAAGAATGAAACAACTTGAACAAACTAGTTGCTTAGTAGGAGCATGGTTGACTGATGAGGAGACCTTCACTAATGCTGTTAAATGCATCAAGTAGTAGTTGAGGAAAGAAGATAGGATTGTTGTTCCTAACTCTAATGATACATCAACAGAATCCTCTACGCCTAAAGCACTAGCTATGGAAATCAGTCCTAAGGATTTTGATGTAAATAAGGAGGTTGTGGATGAGTACCTGCAAGTACTTCCACCTCCTAAAACTGATATGATAAATCTCAAGGCTAAGAAATGAACGTGGGAAAGTATCCCACCTTGATAATGACTTGCAGTAGTAAGATGTAAACAAAATTCTAGAATTTTGATGGATTATATGTAATCCAATGAAAACTATAAGGTAATTGAAAATTTTTGACAATCTTTCCTTTCTTATTAAAGATTACATGAATGAGAATAGATTTATGTTATGAATGGGTTCAATGATATGGAAAACTAATCAATGATTAATCTGCAAACTTCACGAAGAAGTAGATTGCAGCAAGGTTTAGATAAGAAATGGAATGGAAGATAGCCATGTTGAAGGTAGTTCAATGAAGGAAGGCCAAAAACCCCCAATTTTTCCCAAAGATACTCAAATGTGTCTTTTGGAAGATCCTTAGTGAATATATCAGCAACTTGATCTTTTGTAGGCACATACTCAAGCTTCACCTCATTCTCTCCAACTTTCTCTCTCAAAAAGTGATACTTGATTGAAATGTGATTTCTCTTTGAATGCATCACTAGATTCTTTGAAATATTTATGGCACTTGTGTTATCACAAAGAATAGGAATTGGCTCATCATACTCAACTTTGATATCCTTCAAGGTCTGTTTCATCCATAGCACCTAAGTACAACATGTTGCTACAACAATATATTTTGCCTCTATAATAGACAAGGAGTCTGATTCTTGTTTCTCACTATGCCAGGACATTGCCCTATCTCCAAGGAAGAATGCACCTCCACTTTTGATTTTTCTTTCATCAACACATCCAGCCTAATCTACATCTATATAAGCACTTAAAGAAAAATCATTGTTCTTGGGATACCACAAGCCATGATTAGGAGTGCCCTTCAAATACCTAAATATCCTCTTTACTATGGAGCAAATGAATGAAAGAGGAACACTTCACAACTTAGCTCAGGCCCAAATACATCTTCACATGCTACAATATGCTTCCACAATCCATGAATCACCTCCACAACAAGTGTAACTAACCAGGTCAGCCAGAACTAGTGCACACACCAAAAACACTTAGATAAATGCTTCCAAGCACTTCATTGTAGCCTTTGGATCAAGCACATGTCTTCAATCCATTCTGGAGACATCCGCGAATGACATAGAATCACTTGGGAGATGACAAGTCCAACCGCAATAGATCTCACTTGAAGACAACAAATATCACTTGAAGACATATCACAGACTACTTCTCAACAGACACTGTCAAACTATGTTAATTAGTAACTTTCTTTCTAGAGCAACAAATCACAAATCCTTTTGGAATGAAGATAGCTAAGGACCTTGTAAGCTTAAGTCCAGAACTGCAAGACCAAAATCTAAACTGCGGAGAAATGTGGAACAAACTACTTTCTCCCTGTCACACTATAAATGCTGCCAAGCACAGTCTTCAAACTGGTGAATAGAACTTTTGTTACACAGCGATCTGAACTACCCAATTTTGGATTTACCATTTTCAAACACTTCTCCAAATCATATCCAAAGATCATACTCTAGTCTTCAACATAGAGGAAATCTAGAGCAAAATGCTTTAACATGACAACTCAATCAATCAACAAACAACAATCTCAAAAGATATAGTTGACACCAATGACAACACAAACATGTTGACATCAATGACAACACTGGTTGGCACATACTTGCAACAATCTCCTCCTTTGTCATTGATGGAAACATATGATGTGAAAAACATATTCCACCATCAAGACACAACTTTGCATCAAGACTCCCCCTTTCTTTTACACTTCTGAACTCTTTCTCCTCCTAAGTTTTTCACATGATCTCTCTCCCCCTTTGACATCAATGGGAAAGGGTGTCACATTTCTTCAATTGCACATACTTGCACACTACTACTCTAATCAATTTGGGATCATTCTTTACTCCCCCTGACTGCAACAATCATCTCAAACCACTAACTACTCCCCCTAAGAGGTAGTTTCCAACAACAGTTCAAAAGAAGAAATGTACTTTGAGGCACATTGGACTGATGCATATCCTTATGCATTTAGTTCAGGGAAGGAGGGGCAATAACCCCTAATTTTTCCTAGAGATACTCAAATGTGTCTTTTGGAAGAGCCTTAGTGAATATATCAGCAACTTGATCTTTTGTAGGCACATACTCAAGCTTCACCTCATTCTCTACAACTTTCTCTCTCAAAAAGTGATACTTGATTAAAATGTGCTTTGTCTTTGAATGCATCACTAGATTCTTTGAAATATTTATGGCACTTGTGTTATCACAAAGAATAGGAATTGGCTCATCATACTCAACTTTGATATCCTTCAAGGTCTATTTCATCCATAGCACCTAAGTACAACATGTTGCTACAACAATATATTTTGCCTCTGCAGTAGACAAGGAGACTGATTCTTGTTTCTCACCATGCTAGGACACTAAACTATCTCCAAGAAAGAATGCACCTTCACTTGTGTTTTTTCTTTCATCAACACATCTGGCCCAATATGCATTTGTATAGGCACTTAAAGAAAAATCATTGTTCTTGGGATACCACAAGCCATGATCAAGAGTGCCCTTCAAATACCTGAATATCCTCTTTACTTCCACAACATGTGATTCTATGGGATCTGATTGAAATCTGGCCACAAGATAGACTACATGCATGATATCCAATCTAGTAGCAGTTAGATAAAGCAATCCTCCAATCATTGATCTATATTTTCTCTGATCAGTCTTAGGAGATTCATCATTCTTGCTTAACTTACAACTAGTAACCATAGGAGTACCAATGGGTTTGGAGTCCTCCATCCTAAACTTCTTCAACAATTCCTTAACATACTTGGATTGAGAAATGAAAATACCTTTATCAGTCTGGTTGATTTGCAGTCCAAGGAAGAATTTCATCTCACCACACATAGACATCTCAAACTCTTTTTGCATCTCATCTGCAAACATCTTACACATACCTTCATTTCCACCAAATATAATGTCATCAACATAGACTTCAATAATTAGGATTTGATCTCTACTTGTCTTGGTGTATAAATTACTATTTGCTGACCCTTTACTGAAACCTTGTTGCAATAGGTACTTATCCAGTCTTGCATACCAAGCTCTAGGAGCTTGCTTCAATCCATATAAAGCCTTCTTCAACTTGCATACCATGTCTAGTTTGTTTGATAGATGGAACCCATCCGGTTGCTCTATGTAGACTTCTTCTTCCAACTCACCATTCAGGAAAGCAAATTTCACATCCATCTGGAATACCTTGAAATCTTTATGTGCTGCAAATGTCAAAAACAATCTAATAACTTCCAATCTTTCCACCAGAACAAATATCTCTTCATAGTCGATTCGTTCTACTTGTGAGTAGCCTTTACACACAAGTCTTGCCTCATTTCTCACAACTTCTCCAACTTCATTCAATTTGTTTCAGAATACCCACTTTGTTCTAATCACATTCTTTTCCGTAAGCCTAGGAACTAGTTCCCAAGTTTTGTTCTTCTCAATCTGCATTAGTTCTTCTTCCATTTCTTTGACCCAATGTTCATCATTGCATGCTTCATTTACTGATTTAGGTTCCACCTTTGAGAGTAAATAGAGGTTTACTTGCTCTTTTGTAGCTCTGCTTCTTGTCAACACACCTTTCCTTTTGTCACCAATAATCTGATCTTTAGAGTGATCTCTTTGCACATAACTTGGAGTTTTAGGAATCCTTTCTAGAGCTTCAGCTTGAACTTCTTCAAGAGTAGATTACACTTCAGTCTAAACTTCCTTTTCTTTGTCTTTTTCACCCTTTTCTATATCAATAGATCCATCTGACTCATATCCATCTGGTTTAATATCTTCATCTACCTTCACATTTGCACTTTCAATAATCTTTCTCAGTCTTTTGTTATAGCACTAGTAAGCCTTGCTCTTGGTAGAGTACCCAAGGAATATGCCTTCATCACATCTAGCATCAAACTTTCCTAATTCTTCATCTCTTCTGATGTAGCATTTGCTTTGAAAGACTTTGAAGTATTTGACAGTAGGAATTTTACCATACCACAACTCATAAGATGTCTTTGTTTCTTTTGCTCTAATTTGCACTCTATTCTGAATGTAGATAGTAGTGTGAATTGCTTCTTTCCAATATACTTCTGGTAGGTCTACTTCTTTGATCATTGTTCTAGCAACTTCTTGAATAGTTCTATTCTTCCTGTCAACCACTCCATTTTGTTGAGGAGTCCGAGGGCAGACAAATGTCTCTTTATTCCATGTTCTTGAAAAAAAGCATTGAACTCACTTGAAGTAAACTTGCCACCTTTAATTTTTTAGACATTAAGCATTTGATTCTCAAATCTAACTCATTTTCAACCATAGCTTTGAATGCCTTAAACTTGTCTAGGGCTTCTAATTTTTCTCTAAAAAAGGTAACCCAAGTCATTCTTGAACAATCATCAATAAGAAGCATGAAATACCTTTCACCTTGCAGACTTCTTGTTCTTGTGGGACCACATAGGTCTATATACACCAACTCCAGTAAATTGGTAGAGGATTGTTCTTTACTCTTGAAAGTAGTCTTTGTCATCTTCCCAAACTGACATTCTTTGCATATAACATTTGTAGGCTTCACAATCTTAGGCAGATCTCTTACAGCTTGAAGAGTGCTTATTCTCACCATATTGTTAAAATTAATGTGACACATTCTGCTATGCCATAGCCAACTTTCATCTATCTTAGCCAACAAACAATAATTATCAGTACCCATTTTACTATTCTTGAATCTTTCCCACTCTGCAACTTTCCTGCCTTTATGCTATTTGAACCTGCTTTGTTCATGGTGGCTGTCAACCCTGTGGGGGCCCCTGTCCCACCTCTAGACCCTCAGGAGGATCCTATTGATGATGCTAGGGGAGACTAGTAGGCTTGTAGAAGTTTTTACTACCTCAATACAGTCAGAGCTTGTGAATGGAACAGACTTCCAGATCCCAAATCTGATGATGAATAAAATAACCTCAGCCTTGGGATTATCTTTGTTAGGTAAGTTTCAAGCATTAAGGCCCAACATTGACATGGTTCAATGTTGGGTGGCCTCGAGATGGCACCTCAAAGGAAGCGTGGTTACAAGCGCCATGGCAGGTGGCCTATTCCTTTTTAGGTTCACTACCAGAGAGGACTTGGTAGCGACTTTGGTGGGAGGCCCCTGACTGTATAGAAAACACAACCTCTACTTAGGGTGTTGGAAACTAAGGTTGGAGGTGGCTATGGAACTTAGTAGGTCAGCCCCAGTCTTGGTTAGGCTTCCTGGGCTTCTGCTGGAGTTTTGGGATGAGGAGATCTTCACATGGATAGGGAACTCTTTTAGGTGTTTCATCGCTCTGGGCAGCACCACTAAGCATAAAACTAGGTTAGTTTTTGCTAGATTCTGTGTTAGTGTAGATATTCATAAATCTCTGCCTAATACCATTAACTTAAAGTCCAAATATGGTAGCTAGGAGCAACACCTGGTGTATAAGAATGCTACCACTTTTTGCTAAAATTGCTCAAAAAAAGGGCACCTTATCAATGAATGTAAAAACCTAAGGAAACAAAATGATAAAGAGGTCTCAGAGGAAGAGAATATTGTGGAGGAATACCCATTCAAAGAGGACTTGCTTGATATCATCATGTCCCCTCCCATGACAAAGAAACTAGAAAAGGCCTAGACACAGGGAGACCCTGAAGCTGATCATCCAATAACAACCACTAAGGCCTCACCTCTCCCTTTGCCTCAAATTCAGAGAGAACCTGAAGCTGAACAACCAACTCAACAGAAGGGTACCTCCTTGGGTTTGGTTGAGATAAAAGATGGGGAGATCCTAACCCCCAATGAAAAGACTCCCAAGCCTCAGAATATTGGTTCAGGTAATAAAGTGTCTGAAGGAGGATAGACAGCAAGTTTAGGTACTAAGGTGTCTAAAGGAGCATAGACAATAGTGTAGGCAAGCACAAAGAAATTTATTCTATTATCCTCAAGGGTTCTTTCTCCTGGGGTTGGGCCTAGTAACTAGGAGGGGTGGATAACTCCCAAAAAGAAGGGGAAAGGCCACCATAAGAAGTCAGCTAATGTGGGGACAAAAGGAAAGGCAGGTAGACTATCCCAGAGAGAAACCAAAAATAGAGAAGCAACCAAGGAAATAACCATTGGGAGACAAAGCACACTGGAGGCTATCTCCAGAAGATCACGTAAATGAAGGTCATCTCATGGAATGTGAGGGGGCTCAACAGTCCTCAAAAACAACTCATGGTTAGGAGTTGCATTTTTTACAATAAGGTGGATATCATCCTTCTCCAAGAGGTAAAGACGTCTGAAGATAACTTTAAAAAGATAGCTAATAATATCTGGCCCATGGTTGACTACATTATCAGCCCTTCTACTGGTGCATCAGGAGGTCTTGTTACTATGTGGAACAAATATAACATTTTAGGTTGTTACTACTCGCATAGAAAAAATAGCTTGGAAATTAAATTCACTGTGAATAAAAAAACTTGGAAGCTGATCAATCTATATGCCCCCAACACTAGGAGTGTCAGAAAGGATCTGTGGGATGGCTTAATCCCTAAAATTAATGCTGAGAGAAGAACTTTGTGGATGCTAGGGGTAGATTTCAACACCCCACTTTTCCCCTTAGAAAAATCTAGGGGCATCACAGACTACTTGAACAGCATGGTGGACCTGGCAGACTTCCTAAATCAGACTAGGCTTATCGATATAGAGGTAAACAATCAACTCTATTCCTGGACTAACAGAAGAAGGGGAGACCAGCTAATCCAGCTAAAGCTGGATAGAATGCTTATCTCTTCTAATTGGTACATGCTTCAAAATTCTATCCTCACTGCCCTGCCTTGTACCATCTCTAACCACAATGCCCTCTTCCTTTCCTAGACTGATGATTCCCCCAAGGGGCCTTTCCTATTCAGGTATGAAATTATGTGGGCCTCCCACCTGGATTTCAAGGACTACATTGTTGACTGGTGGAGTATCCTAATTCATGGATCTCCTATGTTTAGACTCACCCAAAAACTTACCCATGTCAAGCACAAAGTTAAAGGATGGAACAAATTTTTCTTTGGGATTGTGATGAACCAAAAAAAAAACATTACTAATAGCTTAATGGAAGTTCAAGACAACATGGCCAAGGGGGATGCGAGTGAGGATACTTTTAACATGGAAGAGTCTCTACTCAAAAACCTTAAGGATATCATCAGTAAAGAAGAGATCTTCTAGAAACAGAAGTCTAGAGTTTAATGGTTGAAGGAGGGAGATAGGAACTCTTCTTTCTTCCACTAGTTAGCCATGAAGCATAGAAAGAGAAATAGAATCACCAAGCTACTTGATGAAAACAACAGGGAAATTCTCGAAGACAAGGAACTAGGAAGCCTAGCCTCCAACTACTTTAGACATTTTCTGGCGGAGCACATAAACATTCCTAACAAAGGTTAGGAAGACAAGCTATTGGATAGCATTCCCTTTGTCCTCTCGGAGGAAGATAATTGTAGGCTTCTGAAGCCTATTACTGGGGAGGAAGTTAGGGCGGTTGTGTTCTCTATGGGGGCCTTCAAAGCTCCAGGCCCAGATGGGTTTCCCCTAGCCTTTTTCCAAGACTTCTGGGAGATTGTGGGTTATGTTGTCATGACTGTAGTCAAGGACTTTTTCAGGACTAGCAAAAGCCTTAAACAGATCAATGCCACTTTCATTGCACTTATCCCCAAGAAGAGCATCATGGAGTCCATGGATGATTTACAACCTATTAGCCTATGTAACACCATTTAGAAGATTATTACAAAGACTCTGGTCCTCAGACTCCAACCGCTGTTGGACAGCCTTATTTCTAATTTCCAGAAAAGCTTTGTCCCAGGTAGACAGATTATGGATGCTACTATATCCACCCATGAGATCATTCACTCAATGGATAGAAGTAACATTCCAAACATGGCTCTCAAACTGGATATATCTAAAGGCTATGATAGAATCTCCTAGGATTTCATGTTCAAGGTCCTTAGGAAGTTCCTGTTCCAAGACAAAATGCTTACTCTAATAAAGGAATGTGTCACCACTATCAAGTACTCGGTCCTAGTCAATGGTACTCCTCAGGGATTATTTGATGCTAGTGGGGATATCAGACAGGGAGATCCCCTTTCTTCCTACCTATTAATAATTATGGTAGAGGTCCTGGGTAGAAACATCCTTTCCCACCTTGATAATCATACCCTTAGGGATGTCAAAGTTGTGTCTACCTTGGGACTATCTACTGTCCAACAGTTTCTTGATGATACTATGCTCTTTGGGGCAGCTTCGGTGGTAAAGGCCAGAAGATGGAAAAATCTGCTGAACACCTATACAGAAGTGTCTGTCCAATGCATTAATTATGAAAAGAGTAATGTGTTCTTCTTCAATACTGACTCAGAGCTACAAGATAAGGTGAGAAACATCTTGGAATTAAACAAGGCCAATCTCTCAGCTACTTACCCGGGTCTGCCCCTCACGGTCAAGGATGTGACCCCGACTTTTTGGAACACTATTCTGGAAAGAATCCAAAAGAAGATGGAGGGATGGAAAGGTAAAATCCTTAGCCAAGTAGGCAAACATCAACTCTTGAAGGCCTCCCTGTAGGGCATTCCCACTTATTTTCTATCCCTCTTTAAAATACCCAGATACATAGCAGAGAAATTGGAGAAGATCTAGAAAACCTTCCTCTGGACTGGGTTGAGGAAAAAAAGAGGATATCGTTGGTTGGGTGGGATAAAGTTTGTTAGCCCAAATTGCAAGGGGGATTGGGAATCAGAAAAATCCAGGTGATGAATAAAGCCTTACTAGCCAAGATTGGGTGGACCTTCCTTAAGGAGGAGAAAGACTAGGTACAGATTATGAAAGCCAAATACCTGCAAAATAGGGATAAATTAGGGGTTATTGATAGAGAGAGCCTTCCCAAAGGCTCTATTATCTAGAATAAAATGATCAAAACCAAAAGCACTCTGACCCAAGGCATCAAATGGAAGCTGGGTAAGGGAGACAAAATGAGGTTCTAGGAGAACAATTGGCTTGGGGAGGGACCCCTGTATAACCGAAAGAACAACACCACTAAGGAAAGAGTTATTTAACCATTTTGGGAGCTTGGTCAGAAATTATATTATTAACCAAATACACAACCAAAGGTAGTGGAAGAACCTCTCTAAATTTTGGAACAATAATCAGCCTGAGAATCAGGAGTGTCAGGCTCTGCAACTAGAGTTGAACAAGTACAGAATTTTGATATTTCCTAGGGAAGATGAAATGCTCTGGGGGCAAGACCCAAAGGGGATCTTCTTGGTCAGATCTACTTACAATCTGTTGACCAACAACGGATAGGGGAGTTGGTTTGGAAGAGTGTCTGGAACAACAAGTTGATACGTAACATTAACTTCTTCTAGTGGTATGTAGCTCATAATAAAATCCTTACTACTGATAACCTTAACAAAAGGGGTTTCCAATTGGTCAATAGATGTGTTCTATGCCTAAAAGAAGAAGAGTCCATTCATCACCTTCTTTTCCATTGTGATTTTTCCAAAGAGATATGGGGAAAAACTATAGAGAAACTTAATCTAGAGTGGGTCTTCCATGAAAACTTAAAGGATTTCACCCAAAGCTGGCTTATTCCTTTCTCTCACCCTAGGATTAGAGAGCTTTGGACACAAATTCCCCCACACCTAGGATGGAGTGTGTGGAAGGAAAAGAACAATAGAATATTTAGAGAGAAAGCTAGAACAACAAATAAGGTCTTCTACTCCTTCAGTGGCTTGGTCTCTGAGAACATGTACTTGAGCACTCTTCATGCGACCGAGAAACCCCCTACTTCAGTGGAAGTGTTGATTGCCAAGAATTGGGGACTGATAGCGAACATGACCAAGATTGACAATTCTAGATAGATGGCCAGACAAAACACCTGCTAGAAACCCCCCCCATGGACTGGATCAAACTTAATTTTGATGGAGCAGAAAAAAAGAACACTAGTCTGGCCAGTGGTAGAGGGATTTTTAGGGATAGTCAGGGTGTGTTCATTGTTACTTATGTGGGGTGCATCAGTATTTAGTCAAATAATGTGGTGGAGGGATTGGCTCTGTTGTGGGGACTCAAAATTGCTCACTCTTTGGGAGTGAACAACCTACAAGTGGAAGGAGATTCAAAAATTTCTTATTAAGGCAGCTGTTGGCAGGTCCAATAGCAGATGGAAGATAAAGGACATTATAGACAACATCATTTGCTTACTTTCTAGGTTCAAGCAGATAGAAATTGGACATGTGTACTGTGAAGGTAATAAAGTGGCAGGTGGGTTGGCTAACCTTGGGCAGAGCTTGAACACATGGAGATGTTGGAAAAGAAACAATAATTTACTTGTTCAAATTCAAAACCTTCTTGGGAAGGAGCAAAGTCCTTCCCTAGGTCTCTCATGTTTGCATTTATAAACCCCTCTATCCCCTAGCCTAGGGAGTACATTAGGCTCCATATGGGATCTCGTATTGATTGCCATCTAGATTTGAGGACTAATGATTTGGGTGGTGTGATGGTTTCAAGCCATCTCAGACTTGTCAAAGATTGGGTCTGCCATCGTGTGAAGGATTACCCTCACATCAGTTAGATGTGGAGGCCTAAGGAGGGCTTTCACATGGCTAGGCATGTGAGCAATGGGGATATCAACTCAACGACTCTTTGCAGAACCTTTAATTATGACCAATTAATGAAGATTAATCATGAAAGGAAAGGGAATTCTCAATCACATATTGTGAATTTAAGAAAGTATGTCACCCCCAGTTGGTGAAGGGACACTATACTCATTAACTTGAGTGTGAATATTGGTATGCAGGATATTTTCTACAAATTGGAAGTTTCTAAGTTAACCACTATTTATTTCTTTTCTAGTTTGTTTGTGAGAAATTTGTGAACACTAACAATGGGGGGTGATAGGTCTCATACTTGGTGCAGGAGCACCAAGGGGATCATGAAGATCCATGGTTGTTTTTGTTTTGTTTCATGGTTGATCATGTTGTAATAAGGTCTTGAAGAACATTCCTATGCTTTGTAATAAGGATCATGCCCAAAATTGTCATGTTTGTGGTTGGGACAGTTATAAGAGTCATGCATTGTAATGGGGCAGTCATACATTGTAGCCTTTTTATGACATATAGGAGGTAGTCATGGGTTGAATGCCTTGTCAAAGGCTTATCACTCTTGGAAAAATGGTCTAAACATCCCAAATAGGGACAACACACTTGTAAACACAATGTAAACCCATGTCATTAAGTGACAAATGCTGACAAAACAGGTAGCGATGGTTAAAGATCAGTTATATACCTTCCCATCGATCAAAACTACCTTCCAAAAGGTCTATCAAGAGGTATGCAGGCTTAAAAAGCCTTGAACATGTTCATTTTGGATGATGATGAAGTTTGGAAGGAGAAATCAATACAAATAATATAGTTTTCTTGCCTATTTCCTATTTTCTACATTTTTTCCTGAACTTTACAATTATGTCCATACAAGGAACATACTGTCATGAAGGCATCTACATGATACTTGTTTGAGGGTTGAATTAACTACATTTTAGTGTTGGTAGGAGGTCTTGAAACATCTGCAGAAGGAAGAACTAAACCATAGTTTACAGACTATCCTTAAAACCCTGCCCTAGGGTTTTGTTTACAAATCAATGGAGTTTTCTTGCCTTCCACTGGACTGAATCACCTTGACCAGTGGAATGGCTTTGTATTCATTGCATTCATCATTTCAAATGCATTCTAGGAGCAGGGAGACTATTGGAAAGCAATTTGTATGAAGAACCCTAGCAAGACCATGTGCTAGGTATGTGTAGAATGGAACAATATATGCCAAATCTATTACAGTCAAAGGTGGGGCCTCAAAACCTAGAAAATCCTTAGTTTGGACATGAAATTGAGATATCTATCTAGTTTAGAAAGTTTGATAAGACTAATAGAAGGTACTTGCTTTGAAACCTAGGCCTAATTAGGCCTCTTGGCACTAGGACAGTCCTACTAAAAGTGGCACATGCTCTTAAACAACCCATGGCAAGTTTTTGGCATGTTGTTGAGCTTCATAAAGGGTATCTCAAACAAAGTTGATCTAGTCTTAAAAGTGTTTGGTCTGCAAGGAATCCTCTATCAGACCCTAAAATAGGGCTACAAGGATTAGGACAGCATTGTGAGGGAAGTGTTGCTTGGGTAGGTGTAAGAACTCCTTGAGTGGTTTGGGTAGGTTGTCCTAGGTGTCAATGTGTCATGCCCACATTTCACGAGTAGTCACAACATGCAAACATGCGTGTTGTGTCCACATGACATGTAGACATGATACAAACTAACAAAAATTTTCCTTACAAGGCTATAATTCCTCCTTACACGTGTAAGCATGCTCGGCGCATACGTTTAGTCATCATTGTTACTAATATAAGTGGAAGGGTTTCTCCTACGTGTGCGTTCACTAAGCTCGGTGGCATATACTAAAAGTGTTCAAACATCCTTACGTGCGCATTCACTATGTTTGTTGGAAGACGTTTATGGTTTTGCTATGCTCGGTTTGACTTTCAACAACAAGGATTTACTAGGATTTAGTTGACCTTTAATCATTTAACCTTGTCTTCACAATTTCCTTTTATTTAATAATTCTTGAATTTGTAAAATAAAATAATCATATATATACAAACGTTATTCCTTTTAATCTACAATCAATTAATTTGATTTCCAAATAAATAAAAACCCCAACATAAATAAAGATTATTGAATTTATACTTACTACGTCCTTTCTTCTTTTTAGACATTCTACCTCACTTATCAAATTTACGATGATAATTACTGAATCAAAGTAATTAAGTCAATAACTCCTAATATTGCATTCCTCCTCTGTTAATTTGATTTAACTGATGGCTCATTCTATTATTTAATTTATTATGAACCATTATGATTAATTATAATATTGTCGAACTTACTTGTCTTCCAAAACAAAACCTAACAAAATACAAGTTCAATTAGATATATTATTTTATTTATATATTTATATAGATAGATCATGGGCTTACAACTTTTCTATACCCTTGTTGTTTATAAGTCAGCAAATTTCCACTCACAAAGAAATTGGATTAAATCTAACATTCATAAAGTTATGCATTTTTATACATATATATGTATCATTATTTATACCATCATGTAAATATTTTAACTTGATTTGCCTTTACACAAGTGGATTATACCACCATTGACCACTTATACTTCAAATTAGACATAAATACTAGCCTATAATCTAACTAATCCTTCTATAAATGGTAGCCAGCTTGTGACCACATACTAATATAACTACTATAACAATAATTATAAAAATACTTCTCAATGCCTACCATGTTTATATAACTCCTTATGACTCTAGGGTCATCTAACCCTAAACCAAAAGTTGCTTTGCTTTGAGTTTATTGGATGTAATGTAAGGAGCACAGCGGCAGCGGAGGTTATAGCCACACACAGGGTGAAGAAAGGAGGTGGGCGTAGGTGGTATCAATGCGTGAGGTTGGGGTTTGCAGGTGGCGGAGGTGTGGAGGTAGGCGGAGGTGAAAAGGAGGACAGGGTCAAGGGATCCATGGTGGCAGAGTGAGAAGAGGGGGCTGCGAAGTTCTGTGCTTGGCTCATGGGGGAGGCAAGGAATAGCCCACGCGGTAGCTATGAGGATGGGGTGCAGAAGTTATAGCCCGCGGGTAGCGGTGGACGGGGGTGTGGGGGGGCTCCACCCTCCCCACACCCTCACTTTGTGAAAGCATCGGCGGGGGTTAATAACCCCCACCACTATTACATTTTTTTTTTCTTTTAAAATTTCTTTTACTATTAATTTTCTTTAATTTATTTATTATTTATTTTAAAAAAAAACATTGATTTATTCTTTCTCTCCAACTACATTAATTTGTTAAAATTTAGTTCCCATAAACCACCTTTATTTAAATATAAATATAAATTTGTAACTTAACCTCTATATAAATGTAATCACACACACACACACACACACACACACACACACACACACACACACACACACACACACACACACACACACACACACATATATATATATATATAAATTCCCACAAATTCATTTTAATTTAACTACTACGATATGATTTAATCAAATAATAATTTTATCAATAAAAGTTAAATATTCAAATAATCCAAATGTCTAACTATCACAAGGCAATCAAAACCTCTCTTCTTTTCTTATTATTTCAACTACATTATCTAATAACCCATCTAATATCATATTTTCACAATTTTTATTAAATTTACACTATATATGCTCTAGTGTTTCAAGTTTCCATATGTTCATTTAACAATTTATAAAATCCTTTTACTACAATTTTCTCAACATTATAATTTAATAAATCATTTAATCAAATGAAAAAGAGATATTAACCCTCTAAAATCTGTATTTGCCTTTTGTGAATTCTATCAATTAAATCTCTACATTTGAAAATCAGAAGTAATTACAAGAAACTAATGATTCTTTCATTTCAATAACATGCAAAGGACTAATAAATCCGATTTAGTTTATTTCCCATTTCAATTTAAATTCAAGATTTAATTTTGAAATTCAAGTCAAATTTTACTACTTTCTTAATACAGTAAAGTTAACTTTTTCACCAATTTAACAAAAGATAATTTAAGACAATTGATACAAATCAACGACATTCACATCACATTACATTTTGGTAAAACCAATAGAGAACCAGCTATCATAAAAGGTCCACAACTCTAAATATACTCTAAGGAAGGTAAGATCTATCCTCTCCCAACATACAAATGATGTATTGTAACAACCAAATAAAAGTCACAACTATTAACATAATGAGGGAGGATTAACTCTCTACTCCCAAAAAGACATTTCTTTACAATAAATGTAAGAGGGATTATTTCTCCTCTAAAAACTCTTACAAAATGAACTCATAGGGTCTTTAAAGAATCAGGTCCTCATTACAACAAATAGGAGATAGAACATTTTTATTTAACAAGGCAAGATTTTCTTCAATCCTCTTAACATGCTTCAACAAATACCTGCAAGACAACAAGGAAGACAACAAGAACCATCTAGCTCTCCTCCCTACCTTTGACCCACAAGAGGGTCACCCCCGAGCTAGGGAGACCTGTTGATAACTGAGAGGGGGGGGGGGTGAATCAGTTATCCTAATTGTTTCTTCTTTTGAACTTTCTTATTAATCAAAGCAGCATTGAATTAAACAAACAAACATTATCATGAAATGAGAAACACATGACACAGTATTTTTGACATGGAAACCCGGTTAAGGGAGAAAACCACGGGGTGATTAACCCAAAGATTATTCTCTGTTAGAAGAATAAGGAGTTACAAAAATGGCACTTGCCAATTAGGGCTCACTGCCCGAGCACACTGCTCACAAAGAGGCCCACTGCCTACAAGGAGACACACTGTCTACAAAGAATGTTATATAATACTTGAACTGACTGGAAGCACCTACATATGGTGGGGTTCAATTCCAGTTAGGCTTAGTACACTGATCTGCTGCACTTCATCTTTCCTCTGTTCTTTATTTTGCTATCTTTTCACATACTGGATCTTTCTTACTACTTCTGCTCTGCTCTGTACTTATTCACATACACCATCACACAATCACATTTTTCACAACTAAATCCATCCTCTATATATATCCGCACAAGTAATTTCATCACCTTTCTAGTCGGCATCTGGAACAGTCTAGTTTCTTACAAACTCTGTTCTGTCGGCTGAATCCTTGCTCACCAAGCAATGCGGATCAAGCATATACTTGTAGATATCATTAATCATGTTGGCCAAACATGATTCATGCCTTCACAACCTTTACCATCAACAGTAACATATCCGGAAAATATTCTAATGCTCTGTCAGTCAGTTCTTCCTTCTGTTCTCATTGTCTTTCAGGAATCCGGTACTCAGCTATTCATATCTTTTTCTTTGTCCATCACCGGAGGCTAAATCCTTGGAATATACTACTCAAGGTAGTCCTCTTGACTTCCCCAAATCCGCACTGCACCAAGACACTTCCTCTGAGAGGTCCGGACCAATCTGTCAGACCTTGCCACATGCTCTGTTCTTGTTCACCGGACCACAACAGTTCTTCATCCTGACTTCCGGTAGAGGCACACCATGACTTGCAGATATGTGGGATGACCTTTGTTGCCATCAATGACAACAACCATGAATCCATATAGTGTCTCTTGCCAACAATCTCCCCCTTTGGCATTGATGGCAATACTTAGTGAAAAATGACTAAGTGTTTACACTATGCTCCCCCTTTGCTGATGCTCTATCTTTATATACAATTTTCAGAACTCCCCCTTAGTTGGATTCCTCATTTTTCACTGCTCCTCACTCCCCCTTTGACATCAATGGCAAAGAGTAGGGTCCGCACACCAAAATTTTCAAAAAATTTCTATACATAGCCGCATATTTACATACTCACATAAACTGAAGAATGTCTGCAAAAGATGTCTTCAGTTGGATCAGTTCTGTAGCCAAACTTTGCTTCATTCTATCCAAAATTGAAATGTGACCACTCAACAAAAATGCAAAAGCTTCTGCCCTCTTGAGATCTGTCAGATCATTTGTTTGGGCGGTAGTCTGAGCATCACTGATGGCCTCATGAATAGTTTCTAACTTAGGGATTATAATCCTTCTATGTTCTCCCATCCAGTTAGTGATATTCTTCCTTTCCTTCTCAAAGTTCTTTATTGCATTTGTGATTGCAATAGTTTGACATTCTTGATTTACTATGGATGAAGAGAGAGGATCAAAACTTTGAGACAAACTTTGTAGTTTGTCCTGTTCCGCTTTTATTTTCTTATCAATTTCTACTGTTGCCTTTGACCAGGAGATACAAAATTTGTAAATATCACCGCCATCCTTAAGAGCATTTTCTAAGCTCTTTATTCCAATACTCATATTTCTCCTATCATTAGAGATTAATCCTAATACTTCTAAAAATCTTTTATCCAAAAATTCCCTCCGGACCTTTTCTTCAGCTGATTTTTCTAGAGAATCAAAATGTGTATCAACACTGCTGACTAAGGTTTTGAGATTACCGGAAGAGGAGGCTGTCGGATCTATCTAGATTGATGGCATAATCTTTTCAAGCACTCCGAAAGCAGCCTCTATCAACTCACAGTCTTCCATATGAGACTTTAGGAGTTTTTCATTTGCCTTAGCATTTGCAAATGAAGCTATCTTCATTATCTATACTGGAATGAGAGTCAAAGTCGAATGGGCCTTTTAGAAGCTCTGATTCATCAATCTCTAAAGTTTCTTTTCTTAGAAACTTTTGAACAGTTTGTGCAGTGTCTCTTGCCGGAGACAGATGTTTCTTTTCTTCTGCAGTTTTGTCCTTAGGAGTCTTATCTCCTTCCACATTCTTACCACTTACAGTTGTGGTTTTCTCTGTTGGATTTTTCTCTTTCTCTGCATCCTTGGTGCTATCAGCCTCTTTTTCTTTTTCTGCTGCTTCTTTCTCCTGTAATTTCTCTTCTTCTTGGGATCCGGAGACTGTAGGAGAAGCCGGAGAAGAGATGTTAGTCTGTTCTAGTGGCACTTCTTCCGGAGCAGATGATTCCAAGTCCGCAGCTGTTTCTGCACCTAAGTCCTCTATAATAGGAATATTGAACCTTTTGTATGTATTCCGGAGGATCTCTTCAGTGTCCTTGGCTACTTTGTCAGTCTCACCAAGCATAAGCTGATTCATCCTTGCTTTGCTTTTCAATTTATCCTTGCAGTCCTTGAATATCATGTTCATGGTTTTGTGATCAATTGAGGGATATAGCTGAATAGCTATCTGTTCCTTGATCTTAAGGTCTTTTGCCATGGCATTGTTCTTTCTTATTTCTAGTTCCATCTCTAGACTCTTTGGAATTTTAGAGATAATCTCAATAAAAGCTTTATTGTAGATGTTCAAGTACCTAATTATAGCTTCCTGCAGGATCTTTTGATCTGCCTCATTGTAGTCATCATAGAATTCAGCCACCGGTTGAAGGTTCCCATCCACAATGACTGATTTGACTACACTGTCTAGAGATAGGGTGGGCTTTTCAGCAAATTCTTCTGTCATTTCTTCCTTGTCTCGACCTGAAGAGGGTTTACCGGATCCTTTCTTCTTCTGTTTCTTTATTTCTTTCACTCCCTCATCTGACTCAGTTTCTTCTTCATCCTTTTGGCTTTGATAAGCTCTTGAGGCTTTTGTCTTAGATCTCTTACCGGATCCCTGGACTTCCGGTTTTGAGCTTTTGGTTTTGATAGGTGTAGATCCTTTTGATGATCTGGTCCAAGTTGAGGATTCCACCAAAGCACTTTTCTTGCTTTTCTTTTCTGCCTCTTTCTTTTCTTCCTCAGATTTTCTTCTCTTTTCCCGGTTGGCATCAAGTGCCTCTTTTGGGATGCCTAGGCCTTGAGCAATATGCTCTACTTCTTTTCTCACCTTCCTCTTTATCTCAGGTTCCCTGAGTTCTACATGGATCTTTACACTCAGCTCCTCAAAGGTTCCAAACCTTTCTGCCTTTGGATCTTTGGGCTGACTTAGCATGTGTTGAACATGCAGCTCCACTATCTGTTCATCCACTTCATACCCCATGGGCATGATCCAGACAGTCCTTGGCTCCACTGCCTCTATTAGGCACTGATCAGTGTCCACCATAAAGCACACTGAGTCTTTGTATTTTTCAACAAGAGACTGGGGAATTCTTTCTCTTGCTTGCATCCTGCTTTGGAAGTTTTTGAAGTATCCCCATAGGGCTATATTTCTTGCTTTGGCATCCCCAAGCCCATGTAAATAGTCTCTTATCTGGACTGCAATAGGTTTGTCATTCTGCCATGCCCATCCACTTGATCTGGGCAGCTCATTCATGAAGTAGAAAAATAGACATAATATAAGAGTACCATACTTAAAGGAATTCTTTTTGTCCTTCTTGATTTTCTGTATATTTTCCATTAATTGGCTTAAGAGCAGTTCGTAGAGATCATATTCTGTATTCTTCCTTAGCATTTCATAAGCAGTATACACTGCAGTTCCAGATACAGAATTCTCCCTGCTGGAGTGATAGATCTTGTATCCTATTATCATGGATGCATACTTGATATCCGGATCCGAAATATCTTCAATGGTCATTGCCCTCTTATCAAATTTTGATCCGGTGGCCTCAGTTACAATGTTGTTCTTGACAGATTTGAGGATAGGTATCCCTCCAGAAGAGTATAGACCAGTTAGTACCCTAATTGCCTCTTTTGTGATCTTGCAAGGTCTAGCCAGCCATAGGAAGTTGTCATGCATTCTGCTCAATACATATCGGACCCATTCTTCTTCTTCAAAGCAGGGGAAATGAATGAATTGATCAAACTGTTTCTTCTGGATACCCTTGTACTCTGGTTTAAGCTCAAAAGCATTGTCTATCAGTTGTTTGTGATAGAGATCTCTCAATTTGAATTACCCGAATTCCTCAATGCTTGCATGTATGTAAACCCTAATGTCTTCTGTGTGTAAAACTCCATGAGGAACACTGGAAAATGCTCCTAAGGGATCTACCTCCAATGACTTGTATGGATGTTTCTTAAATTCAGGTCGGGGCCTATCTGAGATTTTTACTATATTTGGAGTAGCCATTTCTTCAAAAGATTTGTAGCAAGCTATCGAAAGTGGAAAATACCTTTTGCGTCTTTGGTTACACGGAGTGGCTGGATTGATTTCTGTATGTAATGACTTCAGCACGAGATCTTCGGTGAACTTGATGAATTTTGTTGCAGAGCTCCACTTTTCACTTCTTCTTGGATGTGGAATGATCAAGTGATTGTTGAGAAATCCCTTATATCGTTTCACAAACCCTAATATCTGTTTGCAATAAATGCTCCACCTACATTATTCCGGTTTGCCTTATCCGGATAGCTTGGAATATCCCGGATCAGTCCTGATCTATGAACATCATGCGGATCTTTCAATCATGAATAAATCGAGATGACACATTACAAGAACATCCCAAACATTCTGTCTAGTCCGCAGAGTAAAATAATGTACTTCTGGATCTCTCCGGACCCTTTTGTAGTCCTCTGTCATTCCGGAGCATCTCCCGGAACAGGTCTTACTTGATCGATCACAACTTCTTTACATCTTCATGCGGACCTCTAAAATCTTGTCTGGATCATCTCAAGACTTATATCTTCAAACCCTTTACTCTGCATCTTGTGTCACATCCAGCACCACTTCATTGGCTGGGGGAACAGGATTTTCTTTGAGTCTCCCCCTAAGCCAGAGCTCACTTTTTAATTTCCGGAAGGAATATCAGCACCAGAATCTGGTGCAGATCCAATTTCTGTATTCTCTGAACTTTTCTTTACCCAAATCTTGCTCATCTGATTCCTAACTTCATCCGCATTCATCTTTTGTTTACCCTTGTCTTGATTCTGATTATACACCGGACCTCTTTTGTCCTGATTCTTGCTTCTGCAGACTTTAGCATTATGACCAGACCTATTACAGATTTGGCAAATAACATTTCTTTGCATATTTGACTGATAACCTCTTGATCTGCATTGATTAGCCATATGACCTACTCTATTGCATGTAAAGCATCTACCATTGAATGATTTGTTTACTTGCATATTTCTGCATTCATGAGACTTGTGTCCATACCTTTTGCAGTTAAAGCACTGTCCGGAGAAGGATGGATTAGTTTGATTCATTCTTTTTCTGCACTGATTAGCTTTGTGACCAAAGTGATTGCAGCTGTGGCAGTATCCATTGAAAGATGGATATCTTTGAGCATTGGGCTGTCTTACTGGAGGTCTTCTAGGCCTATTCCTTGGATTTTCTGATCCAAAATTCTTTTGACTGGATCCGGAGCTTTCTCCTTTCTCATATCCCAAACCGTACTTGTCATCTGTCTTCTTTTGACTTCCAAGAAGTACTTCAAGTTGGGCAGAACTTATCTTGAATTTTTCTTTATATTCATTTGCTGTTTGAAGATCTCTTTTGAGAGAGACAATTTGATCCTCAAGTTTTTCTTTATTATCTTTGGCATCTTCAAGATCAGATTCAAGATGTCTGATAATCCTGTCCATCTGGTGGCATTCTTCTAATTTCTCTTTAAGAGATTGTCTTAGATTGTCTTCAGCTTTTCTTTTTTCTTCAATCTCTTGAGTAAACTTTATAGTTCCTGATTCCATTTCATGTCTTAACATAATGACTTCTTTTGATAACTTTTCACATAACTGGGTTTTCTCAGTCAATTCTTCATTTGTATTGCTTTCTTCAGTTTGGCTTGCCAATTATTGGAGCATCTCCTTTCTCTTTTTCATAGAGAGACTTAATTTGTCTTTTAGTTCTCTCATGAATTCATCAGCCTGTTTGAGTCTTTCCTTTAATTCATTGACTTCAGAATTTGACTGTTCAAGATCCTCAAGGGCAGTCTTGAGTTGCTCCCTTAAACCATATGCATCCATTTGAACTCCCAGATCTTCCTCAAGCTGTTAGGCTCTATTAGGAGGAACTTGGCTCTGATACCAATTGTTGATAACTGAGAGGGGGGGTGAATCAGTTATCCTAATTATTTCTTCTTTTGAACTTTCTTATTAATCAAAGCAGCATTGAATTAAATAAACAAACATTATCATGAAATGAGAAACACATGACACAGTATTTTTGACGTGGAAACCTGGTTAAGGGAGAAAACCACGGGGTGATTAACCCAAAGATTATTCTCTGTTAGAAGAATAAGGAGTTACAAAAATGGCACTTGCCAATTAGGGCTCACTGCCCGAGCACACTGCTCACAAAGAGGCCCACTGCCTACAAGGAGACACACTATCTACAAAGAATGTTATATAATACTTGAACTGATTGGAAGCACCTACATATGCTGGGGTTCAATTCCGGTTAGGCTTAGTACACTGATCTGCTGCACTTCATCTTTCCTCTGTTCTTTATTCTGCTATCTTTTCACATACCGGATCTTTCTTACTACTTCTGCTCTACTCTATACTTATTCGCATACACCATCACACAATCACACTTTTCACAACTAAATCCATCCTCTATATATATCCGCACAAGTAATTTCATCACCTTTCTAGTCGGCATCCAGAACAGTCTAGTTTCTTACAAACTCTGTTCTGTCGGCTGAATCCTTGCTCACCAAGCAATGCGGATCAAGCATATACTTGTAGATATCATTAATCATGTTGGCCAAACATGATTCATGCCTTCACAACCTTTACCATCAACAGTAACATATCCGAAAAATATTCTGATGCTCTGTCAGTCAGTTCTTCCTTCTATTCTCATTGTCTTTCAGGAATCCGGTACTCAGCTATTCATATCTTTTTCTTTGTCCATCACCGGAGGCTAAATCCTTGGAATATACTACTCAAGGTAGTCCTCTTGACTTCCACAAATTCGCACTGCACCAAGACACTTCCTCTGAGAGGTCCGAACCAATCTGTCGGACCTTGCCACATGCTCTGTTCTTGTTCACCAGACCACAACAGTTCTTCATCCTAACTTCCGGTAGAGGCACACCATGACTTGCGGATATGTGGGATGACCTTTGTTGCCATCAATGACAACAACCATGAATCCATATAGTGTCTCTTGCCAACAAGACCATCCTCATATCCAGGGTAAGATAGACTAACCACATCACAAACATTAAGCAACAACAAAACAAACAATCCACACACCCACAAGGTTGACACACATAACAAAGTCTCAGCTTAGGTGAGTACAAGGAGGGTAGGGGAGTAGACAATCTCTACCTCTAGGTGCCATCCTTTCACAATTTATCACAAGGCCTCAAGCCAATATAATCAGAAGGCCTCAAGCCAATAGTATAATCTTCCACAAGGCCTCAAGCCTTCCAATGAATCAAGTCACCAAAGATAACCAAACAGGCTCTGAAAGTCAATAAGCCCTCAAGGCATATCATGTAATGAGAACCAGGATGACACCCAAGGAGGGTCACACCTCCCCTCCCTAAACACGATGAGCATTGCCTTCCAATTGGAGGGAGCTCTCTCTACACCCCAAACAAAACCCATAAACAAATAGAAAAGCTCAAGAAGACATTGCAAGACTCTTTCAACAACCAAGATACCAACATGCATATCAACATTAGATCACACAAGAGATTAGATTAGTACACCAACCTTCTAGAGTCAAATATGGAAGAAAAACTAATGAAGAGCTCCTTTCTCCTTCCTTCTCCAAAACTCTCTTTCCTTTCCAAAATCTCCTTCCTTTTTCCTCCAAGATTCAACCCCCACCTTCCTCTCCTCCTCTTCCTTTTCAAACTAATTTCTCTATTTTCCTAATTTCCCAAGTGGGAATAAACAACTCAACCCCCCCCACTTCCTCCATTAACCTAGTGGTCATAAAATAATGTAATCCCACTCAATAGGTTCCCCGTTAACAACCCACTTGTAGAATAAAATACAAATGAGAAAACTTAAAATAACATAGAGTGGGTGACACAACACCCTCATAAAAGGGAACCCCACCAAAAGGAGACACATGGAGACAAGCACTCCATTAATAGGGGGATCATGGAGTGCTCCATGACTTGGAAGTGGGCATGAGTGGGGATTCCACTCATCCCATGTCCCCCATGCTTCCAATTTTCGTCACTTTACCTCACCCCAAAGTTGAGGTGACCCTAATGAAGTTAACCCAAGGTTAACCTAGTCAAAAAGGTCCCTAAACCCAAGGGGTACAACCTAGGGTTGTTTTTAAACCTAGTTAAGACTCCTAGAGTCAAATAAAACACAAGAAAAAGGTCAAAAAGAATTAAAGTTAAAACAAGATTCAAAACATCAACTTACAACACTAATCATAATAAAAGTAATTTAGATAATAGCCCTTATCCCCTTAACCTCATGCAATAATAACACATTACAACATTACCACATTTTTCCAAAACAAGAGGTTGATCTCAGTTCCTCATGGAACTAGATCGGCTCACAAGGGAAACAACTTAGGATATGAAATGGTCTCTTGTATATGTGGTTTCATTAGTAAGACCTGTACACTCAAACTCGAAGTCAATAACTCATAGAGATATCATAGCCGAAGCAATTTGAATACATGCATAGCTAAACATACTACCATAGAACATACTGAAATCATAATGCAGTTCCATATCCATTCATCATTTTCTTACAAACAATCATCTAATATCATTGCACAAATATTTTCGTAAAATCACATAGGTTCAATAATCAAGAATTCAGAAATCAATAGTCTCTTAACATAAAAATAATAACAAAAGCACTGCAAATAGTCTCATGAATAGTAGTGTAAAAAGGTAGGCCTCATCCTCCCCCCCTAAGATTGTACTTCCTCCTAGAAGTCATCAAAGAGGTGAGGGTAAAGCGTCTTCAGTCTCATTGCATCTTCCCATGTTACAATGACCACATCATACTTATCCCACTGGGCCCTAACCTAGTCCAGCTCTCTCAAAGGCCCAGCATCCGACGAGTCAATTATGCGTATTGGCTCCAAAGCCAATTGCCCGTTTACCTCTGTTCATAGTCTCAAGGATGGGGGTCTGAAACTCAGCCTCACGGTTGTCAACCGCTGCCATCATGTGGTGAGATCTAACCACATCCCCAACTGTCAGCTCGGATCCTCCGGCACGAGGCTGTCCTCCTGCTTTAAATCCCTGTGGACATTCCCTGGCAAAATGTCCTAGCCCACCACATACATAGCACGGGCCCCTAGCCTGTAACTGTATAGACTGAGTCCCACCCGACTGCTGCTGTCTAGTTTGTCTAGTGGGCCCCTGTGAATCTCTGTTTGCTTGCTGAGACCTTGCGGGTTCCACAAAAGATCCCTGCTGCTGCCATCCACAGTTTTGTCCCCCCTGTACCTTCTGCTGGGGACTAGATGTCTGCTGGTGCTGCTGTGGAGGCCTACGGAAATTCTGTTGATGCTGCTGCTGACCTCGATCCTAGAACTAAGGGCAAGAATTCTACCCCCGTCCCTAAATCTCCTTAGCAATGTAAGCCTTCTCGGCAGCATCACTCAAAGTTTGGGGATCTTCCATCTGAACAGGTCCTGCTATACTATGGTTTAGACCTCTAATGAACTTATGCACCAGGAGTTTCTTATCATGGAGATACTTCGCATAGCTAGATAATTCTGTAAATTTACTCTCGTACTGTACCACCGAGAGTCCCCTCTGCTGTAGATCATGGAATTCGTCTATGCGACGCTATCAGTAGTGGTCTAATAGATATCGTGCGTTAAAGCGCTCAATAAAAGTCTCCCATGAGAGGGTGTCTATGGAAAGGTGACGCTTACACTCCTTAGTGCGCCACCACGTAGCTGCTGCATGCCGTAATAAATGTACTACCACACGGGCCTTTGTGTTGCCCTCGTAGGGATGCAACACAGAGCACCTATCTAAATTGATAAGCTAGGCCTCTACCTCAGCTCCCTCTGTGGTTCCAATGAAAGTAGGAGGGTTCAACCTTAATATATCCCTAATGGGATCTCCTCTATCACCGCGCCCCCTGATAGGCTCATTTGTATGATGCACATAAGGCCTAGGACCAAAATGCGCTACTCTCTTTGTCTCGTCATGTCTGGCATGATGACTCCTGCTATAGCCCCTGTCAGCCGAATTAACCTCCTCAGGCAACTTGACATAAGGCTCCACACGTGGTACCCCCTGTGGCTCTATGCAGGGCTCCACACGTGGCTCTATGCATAGCTCAACTACAACTAGTGGAAGTCTAACTAAGATAGCCTGTATGGCTTGTAATATCTGTGGTCCCATTTCTGGTGGAGCTGGTGGTGCCTGCGATATCTAAGGAACTAGTTGTGCTTGTGAAACTGGCTGAACTTGTATAATTGGCTGTTCTAGTGCGACTGGCTATTCCGGTCCCACAGCTGAACAATTAGTGTGCTCCCTGGTGGCTGGAGTGTGACGGGACAATGGTTGTCGAGCACGTCTGGGAAGCATTCTACAAAATGAAGTAGACTCTTGTCAGTTTAATCGCAGAAGTAATAATGTGCTCATACAAGCCCAATGTTTGAAACTTGGCTCTGATACCAAATGTCATGCCCACATTTCACGAGCAGTCACAACATGCAAACATGCATGTTGTGTCCACACATGACATGTAGACATGATATGAACTAACAAAAATTTTCCTTACAAGGCTATAATTCCTCCTCGCACGCGTAAGTGTGCTCGGCGCATATGTTTAGTCGTCATTGTTACTAATATAAGCGGAAGGGTTTCTCCTATGTGTGCGTTCACTAAGCTCGGTGGCGTATACTAAAAGCGTTCAAACATCCTTATGTGTGCATTCACTATGTTTGTTGGAAAATATTCACGGTTTTGATATGCTCGGGACTTTCAACAACAAGGATTTACTAGGATTTAGTTGACCTTTAATCATTTAACCTTGTCTTCACAATTCCCTTGTATTTAATAATTCTTGAATTTGTAAAATAAAATAATCATATATATACAAACGTTATTCCTTTTAATCTACAATCAATTAATTTGATTTCCAAATAAATAAAACCCCCAACATAGATAAAGATTATTGAATTTATACTTACTACGTCCTTTCTTCTTTTTAGACATTCTACCCCACTTATCAAATTTACGACAATAATTACTGAATCAAAGTAATTAAGTCAATAACTCCTAATATTGCATTCCTCCTCTGTTAATTTGATTTAACTGATGGCTCATTCTATTATTTAATTTATTATGAACCATTATGATTAATTATAATATTGTCGAACTTACTTGTCTTCCAAAACAAAACCTAACAAAATACAAGTTCAATTAGATATATTATTTTATTTATATATTTATATAGATAGATCATGGGCTTACAACTTTTCTATACCCTTGTTGTTTATAAGTCAGCAAATTTCCACTCACAAAGAAATTGGATTAAATCTAACATTCATAAATTTATGCACTTTTATACATATATATGTATAATTATTTATACCATCATGTAAATATTTTAACTTGATTTGCCTTTACACAAGTGGATTATACCACCATTGACCACTTATACTTCAAATTAGACATAAATACTAGCCTATAATCTAACTAATCCTTCTATAAATGGTAGCCAGCTTGTGACCACATACTAATATAACTAATATAACAATAATTATAAAAATACTTCTCAATGCCTACCATGTTTATATAACTCCTTATGACTCTAGGGTCATCTAACCCTAAACCAAAAGTTGCTTTGCTTTGAATTTATTGGATGCAAGGTAAGGAGCACAGCGGCGGCGGAGGTTATAGCCACACGCAGGGTGAAGAAAGGAGGTGGGCGCAGGTGGTATCAATGGCGCAGGGTTGGGGTTTGCAGGTGGCAGAGGTGTGGAGGTAGGCGGAGGTGAAAAGGAGGACGGGGTCAAGGGATCCACGGCGGTAGAGTGCAAAGAGGGGGCCGCGGAGTTCTGTGCTTGGCTCATGGGGGAGGTAGGGGATAACCCACGCGGTAGCTGTGAGGACGGGGTGTGGAAGTTACAGCCCGCGGGTAGTGGTGGACGGGGTGTGGGGGGGCTCCGCCCTCCCCACACTCTCACTTTGTGAAAGCATCGGTGGGGGTTAATAACCCCCACCACTATTACATTTTTTTTTTCTTTTAAAATTTCTTTTACTATTAATTTTCTTTAATTTATTTATTATTTATTTTTTAAAAAAAAATTGATTTATTCTTTCTCTCCAACTACATTAATTTGTTAAAATTTAGTTCCCATAAACCACCTTTATTTAAATATAAATATAAATTTGTAACTTAACCTCTATATAAATGTAACCACATATTTACATATATATATATATATATATATATATATACAAATTCCCACAAATTTATTTTAATTTAACTATTTAAAAATATAGATACACAATATGATTTAATCAAATAATAATTTTATCAGTAAAAGTTAAATATTCAAATAATCCAAATGTCTAACTATCACAAGGCAATCAAAACCTCTCTCCTTTTCTTATTATTTCAACTACATTATCTTATAACCCATCTAATATCATATTTTCACAATTTTTATTAAATTTACACTATATATGCTCTAGTGTTTCAAGTTTCCATATGTTCATTTAACAATTTATAAAAATCCTTTTACTACAATTTTCTCAACATTATAATTTAATAAATCATTTAATCAAATGAAAAAGAGATATTAACCCTCTAAAATCTGTATTTGCCTTTTGTGAATTCTATCAATTAAATCTCTACATTTGAAAATCAGAAGTAATTACAAGAAACTAATGATTTTTTCATTTCAATAACATGCAAAGGACTAATAAATCCGATTTAGTTTATTTCCCATTTCAATTTAACTTCAAGATTTAATTTTGAAATTCAAGTCAAATTTTACTACTTTCTTAATACAGTAAAGTTAACTTTTTCACCAATTTAACAAAAGATAATTTAAGACAATTGATACAAATCAACGACATTCACATCACATTACATTTTGGTAAAACCAATAGAGAACCAGCTATCATAAAAGTTCCACAACTCTAAATATACTCTAAGGAAAGTAAGATCTATCCTCTCCCAACATACAAATGATGTATTGTAACAACCAAATAAAAGTCACAACTATTAGCATAATGAGGGAGGATTAACTCTCTACTCCCAAAAAGACATTTCTTTACAATAAATGCAAGAGGGATTATTTCTCCTCTAAAAACTCTTACAAAATGAACTCATAGGGTCTTTAAAGAATCAGGTCCTCATTACAACAAATAGGAGATAGAACATTTTTATTTAACAAGACAAAATTTTCTTCAATCCTCTTAACATGCTTCAACAAATACCTGCAAGACAATAAGGAAGACAACAAGAACCATCTAGCTCTCCTCCCTACCTTTGACCCACAAGAGGGTCACCCCCGAGCTAGGGAGACCATCCTCATATCCAAGGTAAGATAGACTAACCACATCACAAACATTGAGCAACAACAAAACAAACGATCCACACACCCACAAGGTTGACACACATAACAAAGTCTCAGCTTAGGTGAGTACAAGGAGGGTAGGGGAGTAGACAATCTCTACCTCTAGGTGCCATCCTTTCACAATTTATCACAAGGCCTCAAGCCAATATAATCAAAAGGCCTTAAGCCAACAGTATAATCTTCCACAAGGCCTCAAGCCTTCCAATGAATCAAGTCACCAAAGATAACCAAATAGGCTCTCAAAGCCAATAAGCCCTCAAGGCATATTATGTAACCAGAACCAGGATGACACCCGAGGAGGGTCACACCTCCCCTCCCTAAACACGATGATCATTGCCTTCCAACTGGAAGGAGCTCTCTCTACACCCCAAACAAAACCCATAAACAAACAGAAAAGCTCAAGAAGACATTGCAAGACTCTTTCAACAACCAAGATACCAACATGCATATCAACATTAGATCACACAAGAGATTAGAGTAGTACACCAACCTTCTAGAGTCAAATATGGAAGAAAAACTGATGAAGAGCTCCTTTCTCCTTCCTTCTCCAAAACTCTCTTTCCTTTCCAAAATCTCCTTCCTTTTTCCTCCAAGATTCAACCCCCACCTTCCTCTCCTCCTCTTCCTTTTCAAACTAATTTCTCTATTTTCCTAATTTCCCAAGTGGGAATAAACAACTCAACCCTCCCCACTTCCTCCATTAACCTAGTGGTCATAAAACAATGTAATCCCACTCAATAGGTTCCCCGTTAACAACCCACTTGTAGAATAAAATACAAATGAGAAAACTTAAAATAACATAGAGTGGGTGACACAACACCCTCATAAAAGGGAAGCCCACCAAAAGGAGACACATGGAGACAAGCACTCCATTAATAGGGGGATCATGGAGTGCTCCATGACTTGGAAGTGGGCATGAGTGGGGATTCCACTCATCCCATGTCCCCCATGCTTCCAATTTTCGTCACTTTACCTCACCCCAAAGTTGAGGTGACCCTAATGAAGTTAACCCAAGGTTAACCTAGTCAAAAAGGTCCCTAAACCCAAGGGGTACAACCTAGGGTTGTTTTTAAACCTAGTTAAGACTCCTAGAGTCAAATAAAACACATGAAAAAGGTCAAAAAGAATTAAAGTTAAAACAAGATTCAAAACATCAACTTACAACACTAATCATAATAAAAGTAATTCAGATAATAGCCCTTATCCCCTTAACCTCATGCAATAATAACACATTACAAAATTACCACATTTTTCCAAAACAAGAGGTTGATCTCAGTTCCTCATGGAACTAGATCGGCTCACAAGGGAAACAACTTAGGATATAAAATGGTCTCCTGTATATGTGGTTTCATTAGTAAGACCTGCACACTCAAACTTGAAGTCAATAACTCATAGAGATATCATAGCCGAAGAAATTTGAATACATGCATAACTAAACATACTACCATAGAACATACTGAAATCATAATGCAGTTCCATATCCATTCATCATTTTCTTACAAACAATCATCTAATATCATTGCACAAATATTTTCGTAAAATCACATAGGTTCAATAATCAAGAATTCGGAAATCAATAGTCTCTTAACATAAAAATAATAACAAAAGCACTACAAATAGTCTCATGAACAGTAGTGTAAAAAGGTAGGCCTCACACAATGGACCCCACCATATCTGCCTTCAAGAGATTAAACGGTTTAAGACATATAACATGTGAGTCCTTGGTGTAGTTTTATGGACCTTGAAGCTTGTGAAACCATACTTCCATTGAAATTGTGTTGATCATCTTTGGCCTCTACATCATAGTGGTATCAGAGCCATAAAAGGTTCTGTCAGTTGATTTTGTGTAAGACCTAGTATATGTCAGCAGACAAGAGTGAAGGAGAGGCTAGCAACATACCTCCAAAAGGGATGACGACTAAGGTGGTTAAGAAGTTCAAAGAGATAGAAGAAAAGATTAAGAGTGGAGTCAAGGAAGCACTCCAAGATGAGTTGAAGGCACTAAGGATAGGGAAGAGGATAGATGAAGGTTCAGATGGAGAGGAAGAAAAAGAGGAGGAAGAAGAAGAAAATCAAGAAGAGGCAGAGATACCTGCAAATCAGAAACATTTCCTTGAAGCCATCAAGACAATTTGCAAAGATTCTTCAGAGGCTCGGATGGAGATTCTAATGTTTAGTGGCAAGATGAATGCTAATGAAGTTATGGAGTGGATTGAGGCCCTAAATAACTACTTTGAATACAAGGAAGTACCTGAGAACAAGAGGGTGAAGTTTGCCAAAACAAAACTCAAGGGTGTTTCCCTCACATGGTGGAATTACACCCAAGGTGAGAGGGTGAAGAGTGGGAAGAGCATGATCTCTTCATGGAGCAGAATGTTGGAGAGGCTCAAGTCCCAATTCCTTCCATTAGACTATGAGGTGTAGATCTACAACAAGATGCAAAATCTCAAACAAAGAGATTTGGATGTGGCCACCTACACCGAGGAGTTTCACAAGTTATCTCTTAATTGTGGACATATGGAGGATGAAAAAGGTAAAGTGGCAAGGTATCTAAATGGTTTGAAGTTTAGTATACAAGATGAAATCAGTATACTAACCCCTGAAATAGTGGACAAATGCTTTCAAATGGCATTGAGGGCTGAAGAAAAGTTGAAGAGGAAAGGTGAGCAGCAAAATAGAGGAAGAGGAGGCAGAAATTTTAGAGGTAGGGGCAGTTTTGGAGGTAGAAATTGGTTTCAAAGAAGCCAAGGGGAATCTAGTTCCCAAGAACAAAGTGGAGAATTAGGTTCAAGAGGAGGCTTTAGGGGAAGGAGACCCAATGGAAGGGGTAGATTTGGTGGACTAGGGAGAGGTCCTAATGTCTTCACAGAGAGCTGCTACAATTGTAACCAAGTGGGACATCCATCCTTCAAATGTCCTAAGAAGCAAGCCTCAAGCTCTCATGGAGGAGAGAAAAGGAACCAGTTGATCCAAGAGGGAGATTACCAAAGTGTTAACTCTCCAATTGGAAGTGCAACCCTAGTCCATGATGGAGAAAGCTTGATGATGAGGAGAACCATGTTGAAGGTGTCTCAAACACAAGAACCCCCCAATGGAAGACATTGTTCAGAACAACATGCAAGGCCTATGGTAAGATTTGGAAGGTAATTGTTGATTCTGGTTCAACTAAAAATTTGGTTTCCATTGAAATGGTAGACAAGTTGAAATTGAAAAGACTTCCTCATGTTAGTCCTAATAAAGTGTCATGGTTGAATAAGGGGCAACAAGTCTTGCTAGATGAACAAACTTGGGTAGAAATTGAGATAGGGGAATATAAGGACAAGATTTTGTGTGATATAATCCCCATGGATGCTTGTCATTTGTTGTTAGGATGTCCATGGCAATATGATTTTCAATCCCAACATGATGGTAAATCTAACCCCTTCATCATAACCAAGAATGGTAGGAAGTATAGAATGGATCCATTACCGGATGAGAATGTAGAGAAGAGTGTTGGGTCAAGTGTCATGATTGTGAGTGGCAAAGAGTGTCTTAACACCCTTAAGAAGTAAGGAACCCAAGGGTATGATCTGATTATGAAGCCTAAAAATAGTCCTAATTTGCATGGTCCTAGTGAGGAAGAGATTCCTAAGGAGGTGCGGCAATTGTTAGAGAAGTATAAGGGTATCATGGTAGAGGAGATGCCTAATGAATTGCCACCTATTAGGGACATAAGACATCAAATTGACTTCATACCAGGGTCTACTTTGCCAAACAAAGCAGCCTACAAGATGACACCTTCTCAAAATGAAGAGATTGCCAAGCAAGTGCAAGAATTATTGGATAAGGGTTTGGTGAGAAAGAGTCTTAGCCCATGTGCTGTCCCAACAGTCCTAGCCCCTAAAAAGGACGGTAAATGGAGATTATGTATGGATTCTAGGGCTATTAACAAGATCACCATAAGATATAGGTTCCCTATGCCAAGGATTGAGGATTTAATGGACTGTTTGGGAGGGGCTAGATACTTTTCCAAGATTGATCTTAAGAGTGGGTATCATCAAATTAGGATAAAGCAAGGGGATGAATGGAAGACAACATTCAAAACAAATGAGGGTCTTTATGAGTGGTTGGTGATGCCATTTGGTCTATCCAATGCCCCAAGTACTTTTGTGCACCTTATGAATGAGGTGTTGAGGATTTCATTGGCAAATTTGTTGTGGTGTACCTTGATGACATTCTTGTTTTCAGCAGGACCAAGGAAGAACATTTGCAGCACTTGGATCAGGTTTTGAAGAAGTTGCATGATGAGCAATTGATGATTAACATGGAGAAGAGTTTCTTCATGAAGGAAGAACTCACCTACCTTAGTTTTGTCATCTCCTAAGGTAATTTAAGATGGCTCCAACAAAGGTAGAGGCTATTTTGTCATGGCCAACTCCTAAAACAGCAAGTGATGTAAAAAGTTTTCATGGTTTGGCAACATTTTATAGGAAGTTTATAAGAGGTTTTAGTCATATTTGTGCACCTATTTTGGATACCATTAAAGGGGGGTAGAAATGTAAGTTTTCTTGGACAAAGGAAGCCAATGATTCTTTTGAAATTCTGAAACAAATGGTAGCACAACAACCCATTCTTGTTTTGCCGGATTTTAAGAAGTTTTTTGTGGTGGAATGTGATGCTCATAACCTTACTATAGGGGCTGTCTTGAGTCGGGAGGGCAGACCAGTTGCCTTCTTTAGTGAAAAACTAAATGATTCTAAGAGAAAGTATTCTACTTATGACTTGGAATTGTATGCCATGGTACAAGCCTTGAAGAAATGGAGGCACTATCTCTTGCCTAAATAATTCATTGTTTATACTGACAACCATGCACTTAGTTTTCTGAATTTATAGGAGAAACTCAATCACAGGCATATGAAATGGGTTGAACAACTCCAAGCATACACATTTTCCATCAAGCACAAGAAGGGGCAGGCCAATAAAGTGGTAGATGTATTGAGTAGAAGGGTGTGCATGGTTCAAGAAATTTAGTTGCAAAGTGTGGGAATTGATTCCCTCAAACATATGTACAAGGATGATGAGGATTTCAAGGAGGTATATGAAGTTTGTTCACAATTTCTAGACTCTTATCATTCTGATTTTTCTATGTTTTTGTTGCAGTAGGGGTTGGTGTTCAAAGGCAGCCAATTATGTGTTCCTAGGTGTTCCATGAGGGAGAACATCATAAAGGAAAAACATTGTGGTGGACTGGGAGGTCACTTTGGGCTGGACAAAACATTAGATCAGGTGAAAAGATTTTATTTTTGGCCTAAAATGCAATCATAAATCAGAAAATTTGTTGAGAGTTGTAGTATATGTCAAAGGGCAAAAGGTACTTCATTTAATGCTGGTCTATATCAGCCCCTTCCTATTCCTAATAGGCCATGGGAGAGTATCAGTATGGATTTTGTCTTGGGTCTTCCTAGGACTCAAAGAGGTTTTGATAGCATATTTGTTGTGGTAGATAGATTCAGTAAGATGGCTCATTTCTTGCCATGTAAATGCACTAATGATGCTTCTCATATTGCTAGTTTGTTCTTCAAAGAAATTGTTAGAATCCATGGTTTACCTCTTAACATTGTGACTGACAGGGATCCTAAGTTTGTGGGCCACTTTTGGCGTACTTTATGGAAGAAGTTGGGCACTCAATTGTTATTTACTTCAGCCTATCACCCTCAGACTGATGGCCAAACTGAGGTAGTGAATAGGTCCTTGGGAAATCTTCTTAGATGTCTTACAAAGCAGCATGGAGAGGCATGGGATATGATCATCCCTCAAGCTGAATTTACTTACAATGACTCCACCAATAGAAGCATAGAAGGAGTCCATTTGAGATTGTCTATGGTGTTCACCCAAGAGGCATTCTTGAATTGAGAGATCTACATGGATTGGAGAGGAAGAGTGCTCAAAGTGAAGACTTTGCATTAGCCATGAAGGACATCCATGATAATGTAAGAGAAACTCTTCAAAAGAACAATGAGAAGTACAAGGAGAAAACCAATGAGAGGAGAGATGTGCAATACAAGGTTGGGGATTTGGTCATGGCACATTTGAAGAAGGAAAGACTTCCAAAGGGGCCACCAACCAAACTCCTCATGAAGAAGATAGGACCTTGTTAGATTGTGCACAAATTGGTCCTAATGCCTATGAGATTGAGCTTCCTCAAGGCTTGACCATATATCCTATCTTTAATGCCTCAGATTTGTTTCCTTTCAAAGGTGGTAATGATGCAGATTCAGAGGCAGATGTGACAACAGCAGACAATGAGGAATGGGTTAAGGGTCTTCCACCCAATCAACCCTTGTAATTGGAATGCATCTTGGACACCAAAGTCTTGAAGAAGACTAGGAAGATGATCTACAAGAAGTACCTTGTCATATGGAGTGGCCTACCTGCTGAGGATACCACTTGGATGACTGAAGAAGACATTTTGAAACATGGAACCACTGTTTCCACTCTAGTTCCTTAAGGGACTTGAGTTTTTTTCCACAGGGAGTATGGTACAGGAGCACCAAGGGGTTCATGAAGATCCATGGTTTTTTTTGTTTTGTTTCATGGTTGATCATGTTGTAATAAGTTCTTGAAGACCATTCCTATGCTTTGTGATAAGGATCATGCCCAAAATTGTCATGTTTGTGGTTGGGACAGTTATAAGAATCATGCATTGTAATGGGGTAGTCATACATTGTAGCCTTTTTATGGCATATAGAAGGTAGTCATGGTTGAATGCCTTGTCAAAGGCTTATCACTCTTGGAAAAATGGTCTAAACATCCCAAATAGGGACAACACAATTGTAAACACAATGTAAACCCATGTCATTAAGTGACAAATGTTGACAAAATAGGGTAGCGATGGTTGAAGATCAGTTATATACCTTCCCATCGATCAAAACCACCTTCCAAAAGGTCTGTCAAGAGGTATGCAGGCTTAAAAATCCTTGAACATGTTTGTTTTGGATGATGATGAAGTTTGGAAGCAAAAATCAATACAAACAATACAATTTTCCTGCATATTTCTTGTTTTCTACATTTTTTCCTAAACTTTACAGTTCTGTCTGTACAGGGCACGTACTGTCATGAAGGCATCTACATGATACTTGTTTGAAGGTTGAGTTAATTACCTTTTAGTGTTGGTAGGAGGTCTTGAAACATCTACAGAAGGAAGAACTAAACCACAGTTTGAGAACTGTCCTTAAAACCCTGTCCTAGGGTTTTGTTTACAAATCGATGGAGTTTTCTTGCCTTCCACTGGACTGAATCACCTTGACCAATGGAATGGCTTTGTATTCATTGCATTCATCATTTCAAATGCATTCTAGGAGTAGGGAGACTATTGGAAAGCAATTTGTATGAAGAACCCTAGCAAGACCATGTGCTAGGTATGTGTAGAATGGAACAGTATATGCCAAATATGTTGCAGTCAAAGGTGGGGCCTCAAAACCTAGAAAATCCTTAGTTTGGACATGAAATTGAGATATCTATCTAGTTCAGAAAGTTTGATAAGACTAATAGAAGGTACTTGCTTTGAAACCTAGGCCTAATTAGGCTTCTTGGCACTAGGACAGTCCTACTAAAAGTGGCACATGCTCTTAAACAACCCATGGCAAGTTTTTGGCATGTTGTTGAGCTTCATAAAGGGTATCCCAAACAAAGTTGATCTAGTCATAAAAGTGTCTAGTCTATAAAGAATCCTCTGTCAGACCCTAAAATAGGGCTACAAGGATTAGGACAGCATTGTGAGGGAAGTGTTTCTTGGGTAGGTGTAAGAACTCCTTGAGTGGTTTGGGTAGGTTGTCCTAGGTGTCAATGGACCCCACCACATCTGTCTTAAAGAGATTGAATGGTTTAAGCCATATAACATGTGAGTTCTTGGTGTAGGTTTATGGACCTTGAAGCTTGTGAAACCATACTTCCATTGAAATTGTGTTGATCATCTTTGGCCTCTACATCAATACTGAGCCTGAATCTTGTGAAGAATTTAAATGCAATGAGACCCTATGGCACATTTTTTAGGAGGAAGGGGTGGCTTCCTATTTGGAATGCCTACAAGGTCACGATGAAAACCTCTCAATGCAGTTCCTACAGTCATTAGAGGGCAAACAGGTCAAGGTGGGCATTGTGGGGTTTGAAATCTTAGAGGAAGTGATCAGGATGGCGACAAGCATGTCTACTGATGGTATAAAACACAAGAAAATGAGTAAAGTCTCTGACCCAGAGGGTATGGCTTTATTTCTAAAGAAAGGGGAGGTCTTACACAGTCTGCAAGGAGGGTTTGATAGGCAAATGCTGCCAAAACCATGGGATGAGGTGTGCCACATGATTATCAAATACTTCACTCTCGAAGGTAGATTCAGACACTTTTTCTACTATCATTTTGCGTTGTTAAATCATTGTCGTCATAGCAAGTTGATTAGTTTTCCATTTTACTTGTTGTCATCTCTAGAAGCCTTGATTGTGTCTGCCATTGAATAGCATGCCATCGACCCTAACAAGCCCCTCATCCCGCTCCATCAGGGGCTCATCTTTAGACTTTATAAATTCCATTTAGCCCTCTGTCCCCCTAAAGCCCTCACGGCTACTCGTGTTGAACCTCCTTTGCCACCCTGCTCCAACCCTAATAAGATTAGCCCGATAATAATTATTGAAATCACCCCAGAGAAGTATGCCAAATCCCTCAAGGCTAGAAAGAAAAAAATTACCACTAGTAAAATCCTTGAGCCTAAGACTACTGACTAGACTCCTAAGACCTCTGCTAATATTTCTATCAAAATAAAGATTATTTCTGCTGATTCCTCCCATGAGACCCTATAGAAGAAGAGTAGAGTGAGTTTGGAGGGGGGTAGTGTTTTGGACAGTAGGTGTAAGGCTAAAAATGTTTCCCTGGTGGTGGAGGAGGTTATCTTTGAGGAAGGTGATGGAGGGAGTGATAGCACTAGTGATGAGGAGTTTTCCATTCTTGAAAGTAAACCCAGGGTGTTGTCGACTAGAAGGTCGATGAGGCTTGCTACTAAGCCTAGTCCCGTTCCCCAAAAGAAGGTGGTTGTTGAGATGGAGGAGGATGTTGTAGACCTGGAGGGTGTTGACATTTCTGATGACAAAAACAACAAAGTTAATATGTTGGTGGAAGATGTTGAACAAATTGGTGGGGACACTTTTGATAACAAGGATAACAAAAATGAAATGATGGAGGTTGAAGCCAATGACGGCCCCAGTAATTTTCTTGAGCTCAATGTCTAGGGGTGTGACTCTGAGAGCTCAAAGAAAGTGGTGAAGGAATATGGCAAGAAGAAAAGGGGTGGCAAGAAAACTGCCAAAGATAAGGAGATGAATCCCTCTCTGTTAGACTCACCGAGTTGGAGGGGAAGTTCAAGATTCTAGCGAAGTTCTCTACAAAAGTCATGCACTGGTCAGCCACCACTCTTGTGGTCCTCCAGGATGTTGAACTTACTAGTCAAGGTATGAAAGATAAAGAGCTCAAGGAATACCAAGAACTCTACAAATTCCTAGCTGAAGATTGGGACTAGATGTTTAATTAGCCGTTGGGGATTTTTTCTGTGCTTTTGGTTGTTGGTCTACTGTCAGTCTATTGTCGGTCCTCTGTTTCCTTGTTTGGGGTTTTTTTGGCTGTATCTTTTTGGTTGGGTCTGTTTCTCTATTATGGATCTTTGATGGAACTTTGGTGGGCCTTTTTGGTTGATGTTTAATGGGATTAGCACCCTTTTTTGCTGCTTACTTTATCAAAAACAATTATTAGTACCCTCCAAATGATAAACATTTCCATGAGACTTCTTACCAGCAACAATTAAAGTTTTGGAACTTTTCCTTATCTCACATCTAATTTCCTTGAATACTAGATTATATCTTTTGTCACACATTTATCCAACACTTAGAAGATTATGCTTTAAGCCCTTGACATAAAGAACATCATCTGTGTTATGCTTGCCATCAAAAGTAATTGACCCTTTTCCATGAATCTTACCAGTTGCATCATCACCAAACCTAACAAGTCCTCCATCATACTTTTCAAACTTAACAAACTTACTCTTGTCTCCTGTCATGTGATTTGAACATCCGCTTTCAATGATTCATTCATCTTCCTTCTCAGCATGAAATGCAGACAACTTTCCTAGAATTTCTTCACACAAGTTGCAAGATTAGCAGAAACAAGTTCTTCTCTAAGTGCAATAAACAAGCATTCACTACTATTACCATCATCAGAATTAGGTTCATCATCAGTTACACCATCATCATCTCTAACATAGTAACTCTTTCTTACCATTTTTCCTTTGTTTTCACTGTTTTTGAACTTCAAAGCTCTGTCAAGACATCTTGAAGCATAGTGACCAATTTTACCATGGTTGAAACATTTGAAAGGTAACTTACCCTTGAACTTTCCTTTGCTGCCTCTTTTTATTCTGCTTGCAAATTTTGTCTCAAGCTCTTCAAAATCTTCTTCATCTAATACAGCATATTTATCTGATCTAGTAGTCTTTTCTTCCTTGGCCTTAAAAGCAGTCTCTATTTTCACAGGGCCATCAGTAGTACCAAATTCTCTTATCTCAAAAGCAGTTAGTTTACCAAGCAATTGATCTTTTGAAAGTTTTCCCGTATCAATCAATTCTTCAATGGCAGATACCTTGTGACTATAGGATTTGGGAAGAGTTTTGAGTATTTTATCTACAACATCTTCATCCTCTAACTTTCCACCAAGACCCTTGATGCTGATGACAACTTCATCAATCTTCTGTATGTAATTTGTTATGTTATCATCTGCAGACATTCACATGGTTTCATATGTGGTCTTTAAGTTCTGCAACTTAGCCTTCCTGACTAATGCATCACCTTCATAGATGTTTTTCAATTTGTCTTAGATCTCATGAGTAGTTTCCAAATCCACAACTTTTGCCATTTAAGTATTACACAAGGAATTTAACAGAGTATTTTTAGCTTTGTGATTAGTCTCATAATCCTTAATCTCTTCATCAGTATTTGGACCATGTTTAGGTACAATGTATTTATATTTAACCATTGTCCAAACATTTTAACCAATAGAAATAAGATAACTTTGCATTCATACCTTCTAGTAGGCATAGTCAGATCTGTCAAACTGAGGAATGTCTTTCTTGTGTGCCATCCTAGATCTACCTTAAGATGTTAGGCTTTCTACCAAGGAACCTCGCTCTGATACCAATTGTTAAAAAGGTACAAGAAGACTAAGAGGGGGGTGAATCAATTGTATAAAAAACTTTTAACTTCTTTAAGAAAAATCACTTCCACATTCACCTACTTTAATTCCTTATTCTGTTATGAAGTTTAAACATGAATAGTAGAATCAAAACATAAACACATCAACACCATACACACATGAACACCATATTTTTATGTGGAAAACCCTAAATAGGGAAAGACCACGGTGAGTGTTAGCTCACAATATAATGTAGTAACAATACCGAATAACAAAAAAGGCTCACTTCCAAAGGGCTCACTGCCCAAATGAAAGAGTCACTGCCAAAGGTTGGCTCACAGCCAAGGGGTGGCTCACTATCAGGGGTGGCTCACTGCCATGAACTGAGATAGTAGCATCTACAACATGCCTGAGTTTAGTTCCATTGAAGCACAATATGTCTCCTTTGCTCTACCTTTACAACTCACACACTTTATCTTCACATCTCCGCACACACACTTCTCACTCATGAATTCATTACATATATTTATACACATCATCAACCTTGGAATGTACATCAAGGTTGGCATTACATTCTACAACCATTGGAACTATCTCCAAGGTTGGCATACATACATAAATTGAATTAGGACTAGACCTAAACAAACTTCTAGAGAAAATGAATGAAAGAGGAACACTTTACAGTTTAGATTGGACCCAAATACATCTTCACTCACTACAACATGCTTCCACAATCCATGAATCACCTTCACAACAAGTGTAACTAACCAGGTCAGCCAAAACTAGTGCTCACACCAAGAAGGCTTAAATACATGTTTCTAAGAACTTCATTGTAGCCTGTGGATCAAGCACATGCCTTCAATCCATTCTGGAGACATCCACGAACAACATAGAATCACTTGGGAGCTAACAAGTCCAACTACAATAGATCTCACTTGAAGACACATCACAGACTACTTCTCAACAAACATTGTCAAACTCTGTTAATTAGTAACTTGCTTTCTGGAGAAACAAATCACAAATCCTTTGTAATTAAGATAGCTAAGGACCTTGTAAGCTTAAGTCTAGAACTGCAAGACCAAAATCCAAACTACAGAGAAATGTGGAGAAAACTACTCTCTCCCTGTCACACTGCAAATGCTGCCAGGCACAGTCTTCAAACTAGTGAATAGAACTTTTGTTGCACATCGATCTAGACCACCAAATTATGGATTTAGCATCTTTAAACACTTCTCTAAATCATATCCAAATCTCATACTCTGGTCTTCAACACAGAGGAAATGTAGAGAAAAATACTTTAACATGACAAATCAATCAATCAACAAACAACAATCTCAGAAGATAGTTGACACCAATGACAACACAAGCATGTTGACATCAATGACAACACCGATTGGCACATACTTGCAACAAGCTAGGATGAGGGCAACCTTCAGGGTACTCTGAATATAAACTTGACCGAATCATCACTTTGCTTCAAGAGATAAGAGCTAGAGTAGGAACTCTCGAATAGGAGGTCAGGGGTCGGCCAAGACCGAGGCAAGAAACCAGCTATGGGGGTGATGACGAGGCATGTCATACTGACACCACCCAATGTTGGCATGGAGAGAATTGTTGGCAAGAGACACTGTGTGGCTTCATGAGTGTTGTCACTGATGGCAACAAAGTCTATCCCACACATCCGTAGCACATAGTATACCTATACCAGAATTTAGATTGAAGAGTGTTTTGGTCTAGTGAACAAGAATAGAGCATACAACAAGGTCTGACAATCAGGTCCGGATCTCTCAGATAGTGTAACTCAGTAAGTTGCAGACTTAGACAAGTCAAGAGGAGTATCATGACTACTATATTCTAGAGATTGAGCCTCCAGTGAGAAAACATGGAAAAGATATGAGCATCTGAGTGTTGGGTTCCTGACAGGTAGAGCAAACTGAGGAAGAACTGACCGGCAGAGTATCAGACTTCAATCCAGATGAGTAATTGATGTTGATCAAGTTATTTGAGGGATCATACAAGGTTAGCTGACATGATTGATGACTTCTATGTCTATGTTTTTGATACGCATCACAAGTCAAGTATGGATTCAGCTGACAGATCAGTATCTTGTAAATATCTTGAGTATTCTGGTTGTCGACTAGAAAGTTGTTGAAATCCTTGGTGCGGATATATATACTAGATGGATTCTAGTATGAAGGTGTGTGTGAATATAGATGTGATGAAATAAGGTGTGAGAAAAGGTAGAGATAAGTGTGGAAGCAGGAATACAAATCTGGTATGTGACAGAGCAGTAGCACTAGAGCAAAGGAAGAATGAAGTGCATTAGATCAATATATTGAGCCTAACCAAAACTGAACTTCAGCATGTGTAGATGCCTCTCATCAGTTCAAACACTTGGTTACCTTCTATAAACTCTCTAGATAGTGAGTCTCTTATAGGCAGTGTGCCTCTTGTGAGCAGTGTGCTCAGGTAGTGAGCCCTAATTGGCAAGTGTCATTTTGTACTTCTTATTCTTTTAACAGAGAATACAATCTTGGGTTAGTCACCCTGTAGTTTTTCCCTTAAAAGGGTTTTCCACATTAAAATCTTTGTGTTATGTGTGTTGATTTTATTTCTGCTCTCATGATTATATATGCTTATATGTTTTAATGTTGCACAAATTATAAAAGGAAAAAGAAAGTAAAAATATTAGAGATAACTGATTCACCCCCCCTCTTAGTTATCTACCTTGTTTCCAACAATTGGTATCAGAGCTAAGTTCCTCTAAACAAAGCCTAACAGCTTGAGGAAGATTTGGGAATCTCAATGGATATGTATGGTATGAAGGAACAACTTCAGTCTGCCCTAGATGATCTTGAACAATCTCACTCTGAAGTCAATAACTTGAGAGAAAGACTCAAACAAGCTGATGATTTCATAAATGAGCTAAAAGAAAAATTGAGTATCTCTATGAAAAATAGAAAGTAGCTACTTCAAAAATTAGCAAGTCAGAGTGAATCCAATGATACTAATGAAGATCTAAATGAGAAAAACAAGCTATGTGAGAAGTTATCAAAAGAGGTCATTATGGTAAGGCATGAAATGGAATCAGGAGTTATGAGATTCACCCAAGAGATTGAAGAGAAAAGGAAAATTGAAGATAATCTAAAACAATCCCTCAAGGAGAAGACAAAGGACTGCGACAAATGGACAAAATAATCAGGCATCTTGAATCTGATCTTGAAGAAGCTAGAGATAATGAAGAACAACTTGAGAATCAGATAGACACTCTTAAACAAGATCTACAAACAACAAATGAATACAAAGAGAAATTCAAGATAACCTCAGCTCAACTTGAAGTTCTTCTTGAAAGCCAAAAGAGGGTAGATGACAAGCGTGGCCTGGGATATGAGAAAGGTGAAAGCTCCAGATCCAGTCAGAAGAACTTTGGATCAAGATATCAAAGAAACAGGCCTAGAAGACCTCCGATAAGGCAACCAAATGCTCAAAGATATCCATCTTTCAATGGATACTGCTTCAATTGCAACAACTTTGGTCATAAAGCATCTCAGTGCAGAAGGAGAATGAATTAGACTAATCCATCCTTCTCTGGACAATGTTTCAACTGCAAAAGGTATGGTCACAAATCTCATGAATGTAGAAGCAAATAAAAAATTCATTCAATGGTAGATGCTTTGCATGCAATAGAATGGGACATATGGCTAATCAATGCAGATCAAGAGGATATCAGTCAATTATGCAAAGAAATGTTGTTTGTTACAATTGCAATAGATCCAGTCATATTGCTAAATTCTGCAGAAGTAAAAATCAGAATAAAAAGGGTTTGGTGCATCATAATCAAAATCAAGATAAGGGAAAAGGCAAAGTGAATGCGGATGAAGTTCAAAGGGACATGAGCAAGATTTGGGTGAAGAAGAGTACAGAAAATGTTGGGGATGGATCTGCACCAGAATCTGGTGCTAATATTCCTTCTGAAAACTAAACAAATGAGCTCTAGCTCAGGGGGAGTCACAAAGAAAAATAAATTCCCCCATCTAGTCAATTGGTGCCTAAATTTGGCACATGGAATGTTGCCGATTAAAGGGTTCTCATAAAATTATCTAAATAACCCTTGGTAAAAATATGAAAGATCCACATGGAGTTTTGCAAGAGTTTAATCATCCAAGATTGATCCAGTTTGACAGCCATCCAGTAAAGCAAGATTTTCACAGATAGATCTGGTATGATTCAAAATTGAGATATCTTGATCTGCAGATTCATGGAATGATTGGAGGAAAGAAGATACATTATCATTTATCACTGAAAATGATTCTAAGTACATCTTAGTGATTTGAAAAGATCTCTCTCAGAACAAGGCAACTGAATAACTTAAGTTATGCATTTATTGCAAAATGAAATTAGGGTTTGTGAAAGAATAAAAGGGTTCTTTCACTCATCATTTGCACATTTGCATTCGAGAAGAAGAAAAGAAGAGCTTTGCATCAAGTTTCTACAACTCTCTCAAAGATCAACTACAAAATCCAATTCAACCAGCGATTTGTTCTGGCTCTTATTTTGAACCCTAAAGCATAAAAAGGTACTTCCATTCTGAATATCTCTCTGTATCTTTTGCAAAAATGGCTACTCCAATGGTTGTTAAGATCACTGATAGGCCACACCCAAAGTTCAAGAAACACCCCTACAAATCCCTAGAAGTTGATCCCTTAGGCATTTTTTCTAGCATTCCGCATGGGGTACTGCACATAGAAGATGTTAGGGTTTACATCCATTTTGAAGAAGATGATTGGGTCCAGTATGTTCTTAGCAGAATACATGACAATTTTATGTGGTTAATGAAGCCCTTCAAGATAACAAAAGATGCCATTAGGGCAGTAACTGGACTGCACTCATCTGGTGGGTTACTTGCACTCAAATCTATCAAGAACTAGATAGTTATAGAAGTTACCGGATCTAAGTTTGACAAAAGAGCAATGACAATTGATGACATCATAGATCCAAATGTCAAGTTTGCTTCAATGATAATTGGATATAAGATCTATCATTCTAGCAAGGAGAACTCTGTGTCTAGAACTACAATATATACAGCATATCAGATGCTAAGGGAAAATGCAGATTATGATCTATGCGACCTTCTCCTGAATCAACTATTAGAAAACTTGCAAAAGATCAAAAAGGATAAGAAGAATTCCTTGAAATACGGTTGTTTGATACTATGTATATTCTTTTACTATATGAATGAGCTACTCAGATCAAGTGGTTGGGTATGGAAAAATGACAGACTGGTTGCCATATAGATCAGAGACTATATGTATGGACTTGGTGATGCTAAGGCTCAAAGCACAGCACTCTGGGGATACTTTAAGAACTTCTAAAGTATGATGCAAGCCAGAGAAAGGATACCTCAATCCATAGTAGAAAAATACAAGGATACAATGTGTTTTATGGTAGATACTGATCAAGGCCTAATGGAGGTAGTTGAGCCCAGAACAGTGTGGATAATGCCAATGGGTTACAAAGTAGATGAGAAAATCTTGGAGCTACATGTTCAACACCTGTTGATCCAGCCAAAGGACCCTGAGGTAGAAAGGTTTGGAACCTTTCAAGAATTAAGTGTAAAGATACATATTGAGTTGAGACAACCGGAGATAAAAAGGAAAGTTAGAAGGGAAGTAGAGGAAATTGCCAAAAGATATGGCATATCAAAAGAGGCAGTTGATACAAATAGAGAGAAAATAGAAAGAACTGAGAAAGATAAACAAGAAGCAAAAAAAGGAAGTGTTCCCGTACAAACCTCCTCCCAGACTAGATCCTCAAAGAGCTCTACACCTGCCACTCCTAAGAGCTCAAAAGCCACTAAACTGGAAGTCAAGACATCTGGAAAGGGAGAAAAGAGAATGAAAACAAAAGCCATAAGGTCTTACACAAGTCACAAGGATGATGAAGAAACAGAGTCTGATGAGAAAATTAAGGAAATGAAGAAGAAGAAGAAAACATCCGGGGAATCCTCTGCCGGTAAAAATAAAGAAGAAAAGGCAAAAGAATTTGTTGAGAAACCCACTCTTTCCATTGATGATATCATCAAGGCAGTCACAGTAGAAGGGAATATGCAACCAGTAATAGAATTCTATGATGAATATAGTGATACTGACAAGAGAATCTTGGAAGAAGCTACAGTCAGGTACCTGAATATTTATAATAAAGCATTCATTGAAATCATTTCATTAATTCCCAAAAATCTAGAGAAGGTACTTGAACTTAGAAAAGAGAATGCCAAGGCAAAGGACTTAGAGATCCAAGAATAGATTGCAATTTAGCTCTATCCTTCCATTACTCCAAACCAAATGAACATGATCTTTAAGGACTGCAAGGATGAATTCTGGAGAAAAGCAAGAATGAACAAACTTATGCTTGGAGAAACTGATCAGGTAGCAAGAGAAACATAAGACATCCTCTAAAATGCCTTCAAAAGATTCAATCTTCCTATTATAGAGGAAATAGATGAAGAACCTTCTACCATGGATGTCAAAGTATTAAATGCATCAAATGAAGAATCTACAGACAAAAATGTAGAAGGGTCAAAAGAGATAGATGAGGAGAAGTCCAAGGACTTGGATTCCTTTGTTCTGGAAGAGGAAACTCATGAAGCAGTTAACATCTCTTCTCTGGATCCCACTACAGACACTCCAAATCTAGGAACTGAAGGAGAAGGAAGAAAAGAGGAGAAATTGAGTCAAGAAGAGGAGGTAAAGGGAAGAGAAGAAGAACAAACAGAGAAGATCTCTAATGACAGTTCTTAGATTCCAAAAGAAAAGAAGACTTAGTCTCCAGCAAGAGACACTGCAGAGGCAATGAAGAATTTCTTGAACAAAGAGATGATGGAGATAGATGAATCGAAACTATTCCAAGGACCACTAAATTTTGATTCCCTCTCTCCGGTCCAGACAATGAAAATAGCATCTTTTGCCCAAGCTAAAGCAAAAGAAAAGCTTCTAAAGTCTCACATGGAAGATTGCATTTGGTATGCTAGAGAAGATCATGCCATCTTTTCAAAAGGATCCTTTGGCCTCTCCATCCGGTAACTTGAAATATCTAGTAAACTCTGTTACCACTCATTTTTATTCTTTAAAGAAATCAGCAGAAGAAAAGGTCCGAAAAGAGTTTTTGGGAAAGAGATTCACTGAAGTACAAGAACTCATAGCTAATGATAGGAGGACCCTAGATATTGGGATAAAGAGCCTTGAAAATGCTCTTAAAGATGGTGGGGACATGTACAAATTTTGTCTATCTTGGTCTAAAGTGACAGAGGATATTGAAAAGAAGGTGAAAGAATAAGAAGGTAAACTATCAAGTTTATCTCAAAATTTTGATCCCCTCACTACATCCATAATAAATCAAGAATGCCAGGTGATTGCCATGAGAAGAAGAATATAATAAGAAGGATGAGTGAACTTAGAGGGATAATTATCCCTAAGTTAGAGGCAATGCATGAGGCCTTAACAGATGCTCAAACCATAGCTCGGACTAGTGATCCGGCAGACTTAAGAAGGGAAGAAGCTTATGCATTTTTGTTGAGTGGTCACATCTCCATTTTGGATAGGATGAAGCAGAGCTGAGTAACAGAATTTATACAGTTGAAGGCCACTTTTGCGGATATACCTAAGTACATATAAGTATAACATGTATATATACTTATGCAGCTATGTATAGGTTAATTTTTGCAAATTTTGGTGTGCAGATTCTGCTCTTTTCCATTGATGTCAAAGGGGGAGTGAGGAGTAGTGAAAAATATGGAATCCAGCTAAGGGGGAGCTCTGGTAAAATAGTGCATAAGATAGAGCATCAGCCAAGGGGGAGTTTGCTACGACACTTAGTCATTTTTCACTAAGTGTTGCAATTAATGCCAAAGGGGGAGATTGTTGGCAAGAGACACTGTGTGGCTTCATGAGTGTTGTCATTGATGGCAACAAAGTCTATCCCACACATCTACAGCACATAGTATGCCTATACCGGAAGTCAGATTAAAGAGTGTTTTGGTCTGGTGAACAAGAACAAAGCATGCAACAAGGTCTGACAATTAGGTCTAGATCTCCCAGATAGTGTAACTCAGCAAGTTGCAGACTTGGACAAGCTAAGAGGAGTATCATGACTACTATGTTCCAAAGATTGAGCCTTCGGTGAGAAAACATGGAAAAGATATGAGCATCTGAGTGTTGGGTTCCTGATAGGCAGAGCAAACTGAGGAAGAACTGACCGGTAGAGTATTAGACTTCAATCTGGATGAGTAATTGATGTTAATCAAGTTATTTGAGGGATCATACAATGTTGGCCGACATGATTGATGACTTCTATGTCTATGTTTTTTATACACATCACAAATCAAGTATGGATTCAGCCGATAGATCAGTATCTTGTAAATATCTTAAGTATTCTGGTTGCCGACTAGAAAGTTGTTGAAATCCTTGGTGTGCATATATATACCAGATGGATTCTAGTATGAAGGTGTGTGTGAATATAGATGTGATGAAATAAGGTGTGAGAAAAGTCAGAGATAAGTGTGGAAGCAGCAATACAAATCTGGTATGTGACAGAGCAACAGCACTAGAGCAGAGGAAGAATGAAGTGCATTAGATCAGTATATTGAGCCTAACTGGAACTAAACTTCAGCATGTGTAGATGCCTCTCATCAGTTCAAACACCTGGTTACCTTCTATAAACTCTCTAAATAGTGAGTCTCTTGTAGGCAGTGTGCCTCTTGTGAGCAGTGTGCTCAGGCAGGAAGCCCTAATTGGCAAGTGTCATTTTGTACTTCTTATTCTTTTAACAGAGAATACAATCTTGGGTTAGTCACCCCGTGGTTTTTCCCTTAACAGGGTTTTCCACGTTAAAATCTTTGTGTTATGTGTGTTGATTTTATTTTGCTCTCATGATTATATATGCTTATATGTTTTGATGCTGCACAAATTATAAAAGGAAAAAGAAAGTAAAAATATTAGAGATAACTAATTCACCCCCCCTCTCAGTTATCTACCTTGTTTCCAACAAGAATAACTATGAGGCCAGACAAGAAGAAGATAGAAGAAGCCATATGGCTTTGGAATTATCCCAGGACATGAAAAGGGTTATGCCTCCAAATTTCGATGGATCTATAAGTGGAGATGCCATGGAGGCATGGCTTACAGAAATGGAAAAGTATTTTGAAATACGAAATTACACTGAGATCACTAAAGTGGTATGGGGAGCGTACCAGCTAGCGAGTTAAGCAACCACATGGTGGATGAATAAAAATATGGAGTTAGGCTTGAGGTCTACAAGTCTAACTTGGGATAGGTCCATGGAAATTTTTAGGAAAATATGGTTGCCTTAGTTGTTCTATAATCAAAAGCTTATAGATTTCCAGAATTTGAGATAGGGAGATCTAACTATGAATGACTATTGGGAAAAGTTTACTCACCTACTTAAGTATGTACTGCAATACCAACAGGATGAGAGATTTCACATCTGAAATTTTATAATGGGATTGAACACCTAGATTGGTGGTGAGGTTGACATGCATGGTCCCACTTCAATGGACCAGGTCTATGACAAGGCGATCAAACAGGAAGAAAACTGAAGGCTATGTCTGCCTATAGGGAAAGAAGTTGAAAGAGGTTTAATTGGTCCCAATCCTCTCAATCCTCTAAGAAAAAGGGGAAAAAGTAGGATTTTACTAAGAAAAATGATAAAGGGGCCAAGCATAAGAAAATTAAGTCCAAGGGGTAGAAGAAGGAAAATAACCACTCCAAGAAAAATGGAGACAATTCTGGGAAACCGCAGGAGAGGCAAGGACCTGTGGGAGGGTACTACAAATGTGGCAGAGATCATTATGCCAACCAGTGTCCTAACAAGACGTAGGGAGCACAACCATGAGGAAACCCTCTACCCTCTTAGCAAGCGGTGTTCCAATAACACATCCATGCAGCCTTGGATAACAGGCAGGCCAAATACCAAATTACTCCCATTGAAACTACATGTATTTTATCTGGTCTCCCAATTTTAGTTTTAATTGATACTGGTGCTACAGAATGCTTTGTTTCGCCTAAAATTTTAAGCAAAATTCTAAGAAAAGTTGGATATATGACAAACACATGGTCAGTAGAATATCCAAATCAGACCAAGGCTCAAGTAGAGCAATGCATGTTTGAGGCTAGGGTTGAACTTCCAAATTTCTCCACCAAAGTAAACCTTTACATAGACCCACTAGGCTCATATGTTGTTATCCTTGAAATAATTTGGTTATGGAGACATCAAGCCAAAGTGGACTATTATGCCAAAATAGTAGAATGTCTTAATGACTTAGGAAACAAGGATTTTCTACAAGGGAACCCTAGGGAAGTCAAACTAAGACCAATTTTTGCCCTGCAAATGAAAAGAGCTCAAAGAAAAGGATGCTAGGTTTTTGCTATCAAAATGGAAAAACTAAGTGGGTTTAAGGAAACCAATTTCCAAGATGATTTAATGTTTTATGAATCTTAGAAAGTCAATGAAATTAAGAAGAAGGAATCCATAGATCAGGAGAGATCAAATACGGATAGGTATCCTTTCCTTAGAGATTTTGAGGACATATTTCCAGATGAGCTACCAGTATTACCTCCTAAAAGAGCCTTTGACTTCTCTATTGATATAACTCCAAGGTTAAAACATATTTCTAAATCCCCCTACAGAATGAACACTACAGAGTTAATAGACCTTAAGGCTCAATTACATGAATTATTTGAAAAGGGACTGATTAGACCCAGTGTGTCACCCTGGGGAGTGCCAGTTATTTTTGTGAAAAAGAAAGATGGCACTTTATGGTTATGCATAGACTACCCCATGTTGAATAAAGCAACAATTAAGAATAAATACCCTTTGCCTTGCATCAATGATCTTTTCAATCAAATGAGAGGTCCAACCATGTTTTTCAAGATCGATCTTCAGTCTGGGTATCACCAATTAAGGTTAAGGGATGATTACATCCATAAAACAACCTTTAGAACAAGGTATGGGCATTATGAGTTCACTGTCCTACCTTTTGGATTAATGAACGCACTTGCGGCATTTATGAACCTAATGAACAGTGTGTTTAGGGATTGTTTGGACAAGATTGTCCTACTGTTTCTTGATGACATTCTAATCTATTCTAAGAATGAAGAAAAGCACCTTCAACATTTGAGAATTGTTCCTCAAAGGTTGAGAGAGCATAAATTGTATGCCAAGCTCTCTAAGTGTACACTTTTTTAAAAGGAAGTGTAGTATTTGGGCCACATAATTTCAACTAAGGGAATAGTTGTGGACCCAGCTAAAATTAAGGCTATTTTGGAATGGTCGGTACCGAAGAACGTTCATGAGGTAAGAAGTTTCATGGGCCTTGCAAGTTATTACAGGAAGTTTGTGAAAAACTTTTCAAAAAGTGCATATCTTATAACTTCCTTGCAGAGAAAAGGCAAGAGATTTGAGTGGTCAGAAAAGTACCAGGAGGGCTTTGACCTACTGAAGGAAAAATTAACTTCAGCACCAATTTTGAAAGTACCTAACCTAGAAGGTCAATTTGTAGTCATTACCGATGCCTCAGGGGAAGACTTAGGTGGTGTACTAGTCCAGGATGGAGAAGTCATTGCATATGAATCCCAAAAATTGAAAACTTATGAGAAAAACTATGCCCCCATGATTTGGAATTGGCAGCAGTCATTCATGCACTGCAAATATGGAGACACTATCTGCTCAGAAAACACTTTGAGTTGAAAACAGACCATCAAGGATTGAGATATCTATTTACTCAACCACATCTAAATGCTCGTCAAAGAAGATGGTTGGAATTTATTTTGGATTATGATTTCAAGATTGAATATATCTAAGGGAAAGAAAACTAGGTGGCAAATGCCTTGAGTAGGAGAAGACACACCTCCTCAATGATCTCTGTACATTTTGATTTTAGAAATTAGGTACTATAGAAATCTAAGGGAGATGAGTTTTACGAGAAGGTAAAACAAGCCCTTGTGGAAAATTCCCAGAATCCAAGATACGATGGATTTAACTTTGAACTGGATGGATTGTTAAGGTTTAAAGGAATGATGTATGTACCTAACTCTGTAGAGTTAAGGAATATGGTGTGGAAGGAGGTACATTCTGCACTGTATTCAGGACATCCTAGTGTAACAAAGTTACTTGCCAATGTGAAACCCCTATATTTCTGGAAAGGAATGAAGAGGGATGCCACAAAATTTGTAGCTACATGTATAGAATTCCAGAGGGTGAAGGCGGAACACCATCACCCAGCAGGACTCTTATACCCTCAGGAATATCCTGAGTGGAAATGGAAAATTATAAGCATGGACTTTGTGCAAGGGCTTCCTATGTCAAGGAATAGGCACAATGCTATTTTGGTTGTGGTGGATAGACTCACCAAAGATGCTCATTTTATACCTGGGAACTTGACGGATGGCATACCCGTCATAGCCTATAAATTTATTCAAGAGATTTTCTGATTGCATGCCATTCCTGCTTGAAGATTATCTCAGATAGGGATGCGCAAATGACATCGAGGTTTTGGCAAACCTTATTCTCTTCACTTGGAACCTAGTTGAACATAAGCTCTGCTTATCATCCTAAGACAAATGGTCAAACTGAAATGGTAAACCAAGTGCTGGAGGATTTGTTGAGAATGTATTACATGGACCAGCAATAGAAATGGGAAGATTATCTTCCTCTGGTGGAATTTTCCCACAATAATTCCTATCATTCTGCTATTAAGATGGCTCCATTTGAAGCATTGTATGGAAGAAAGTGCCAAACCCCTATAAGTTGGGACAAGCTAGAATATAGGGTTAGCCTTGGTCTAGAAATGTTGTCAGAAATGGAAGAGCAAGTCCATCTGATTAAGAAAAGGCTAGCGGAAGCCAATGATAGGCAAAAGAATTATGCAGATGCTAAGCACATCGAAAGCCATTTCTCAGTGGGAGAGAAAGTCCTTTTAAGGATAAAACCTTGAAAGAGTTCCATTAAATTTGGAAAGACATCCAAACTGGCACTTAGATACGTGGGTCCCTTTGAATTTCTCAAAGAAGTCAATCCAGTTGCATACAGAATTGCTCTACCGCCAGCTCTTGTCATGATGCATAATGGTTTTCATGTTTCCTATTGAAAAAGTTTAATGCTGGAGATAATCAAATCCCTATTTTTGATTGGAATTCTATAGAGGTGAAGGACCCAGGGGTGGTGGTGATCGAACCCATCAATCTGCTTGAAATGTGTAAGCTATGCTTACATAACAAAGAGATAGCACAATGCAAGGTCCAATGGGACCAATATGCAGAGGAAAATGCCACCTGGGAAAACTATGAGGATATGCGTGCAAGATTTCTCCATCTATTTTCAAAGAACTTTTTATTATGCTCTCAAAACATTTTTATTATTATGTTGGTTAACTCTTAAGACAATTAATCATTGGGGATGATGATTCTTATGGGGGGAGATATGTTACATCCCCACCTCATGATTTAGCTTAATCTTATTTTTGTGTGGTAATCAGGATGATTAACCATAGTTTAATTATTAGATGTAGAAATATTTGAATTAAGCATTGATTATGTGAATACTGACTAATGTTAGTTAGACATGAGATTACATGTTCATATGATTATTTAAGTATTATGAATTGTGAATCAGATGATGATGCACTAATCATGACTGTATGATGGTGAGTGTGAACAAGAAATGAATCTCCTTTGAAGATGGAAGGAGAGTATGAGATGGGAAGAAGAGATAGATGTTCGTAAATGGATCACGTTGCCATTTGAGTATTAGTTTTTACATCCTTATGAACCCTTGTAAGTTAGTTTGAGTCACATCTTTTCTTTGCTAGTCGATTTCCTTTATGTGTCATCTTGTCGATTGAGCTGTCTCAACGATGTTTACGTCGACTCGACTAAATGATGTTCTTAGAATGTTAACTCAAGTCAAGAGATAGACTCTCCAAGTGGTGGAGTACTTTCTTGTTCTTTATTTCCAAACTAGGATTTTGAATCTATTTTCTTTGTTATAATACTAAGGTTTATATATGTGAAAGGGGGAGTGTTACTCGACCCCGAAAACCATATTCATGGGTGTGCCATCCTTATTCTTTTATGATGCTAGCCTTGAATATCATCATGGTTATTTAACCCTTATTATCTTGTTAAGGGAGGTTATATGATTTATTAAGGTTCTAACCTCCTTAGAGGTCGACCACCTTAGCATCTTTAATATATGAATATATTATATTATATTATCCTTGTTATTAGTTAACTCTTGACAACCATCACCCACAAGGAGTGGGGAGAGAGATTATAGGCCGAATGGTATGGATGATGGATTCTCCTTCGAGGACCTGCTTGATGGTGATCTAGGTGGATCGTTAGATCCCCCGAGGTGGCATTCTGTAAATGCATGCAAAGAACTTTGTTTCTTGTGAAGGTTAATGATTATACCTTTGGAAGGGAGGATTGTTATTGTTATTGTGTGGTGTAGTTTCCTTGGTAGAGGTTGGGAGAAAGAAAGGAGAAGAATTCAAGTGAAGTCTGGAAAGAGATTGCTACAGCAGTACTGAGAAGAGCGAGATAGCTCGAACCCTGCATATAAGCTAAACCTATTCGATAACCAGGCATACTACAGTGACATTGTTTACAGGTATGAAATCCCTAAGAGATAATAACTTATATTCAAAAGGTATTTTGATATAATTAAATCTCTTGATAGCAAAGAGTGTCAACTGTGTCGATTTATGATAGTTATAAGCCTGTGTAATGGCATGTGAAGTTGTATATCTCTGTAATAAATTCTTTTATGACATTGGTGTGAATACAAACTATTTCAAAGGCTCGTGAGGCTACAAATATCTTTTTTTATGATATTCATATGAATCCTTTAAGTTATGATGTCACTAGGCCAATCTAGAGGCCATATTTGTTTTCCAACTGGCTATGCATGCAAGATCATGGCATGACGTTAACCAGTCTAAAACTATTACTGATCCTTGAAACTATTCTGTTAATGATTCTTTATGACTTCTATGAGCCAAGAAGGCATGAAGATATTGTTTTTGCTAACGAGCCCGATAGAGCAACAATGTATTTTGAGTATGTGTAAGCTGAGGGTATCTGCATATGATACCGATATCACAGTGTTGTGCATGTGGTAATGAGTATGGCCGAACCATATTATAGTAATGACCACTCTATTCTTAGTGGTAAACTAGGGTTTGTGTCATGTTCAATTAGTATATTAACATATCAACTTGAAGTAATTTATATCAACCCTTGACTATTTGTATTGATATTCTTTGTGCATGCAATGCATGCCAATGCTATAATGATTCCTCATGGATGTAGGAAGGTTAAAATAGACATGTTATTTGTCTTCTTGGCAGCAATGAATGTATGTCATATTTTCCTTTGGGAAAGTGAATATTTTGATACATTCTTATTACAAGAATTAACCCTATGCCACTATGAACTTTGTAGTTTAAAAGTAAATGAATGCCATCTTTGTGATTGGCAAATATTCTTATACAAGTATATAGTATCAAGATGATTTTCTTGAGATAGAACCTTTTAAAGGAGATTGACCATATGAGTCATTATAAGTAACCCTTTTGATAATATGAAATGAGGATAAACCTTGGATGAAGGTAAACAAAGTAAACACCAATCGGGTAAGGTTAAGTGTTGAAAACATGAATGAACTTATATCATTACAAAAGTAAGGGACAAAGTGACATTGAGTCACAAGTTCCCTATTGCCCTAGCAATGAAATTTTTGGGAATGGATTTCCAAGACAGGAGTCAAACGTCCAAGGAATGGACTGAGATAGTTTTGAACTTATCAACCCAAGACCAAGAAAGTTTGAATTATGTTTTCTATAGCACATGACAACTTATAAGTCAAGTCAAGGTGGTGGACATATTACAATGTTCATTGCATAATGTATATGTATGTAAATGTTTTGCCAAAGTAATGCATCCATCTCTGCATGCATTGTCGGTCCACAGTGCTCCAGATGGCACAATCCAATACTGTCATGCATAGTTAGACTGGATCTATAGTTGTGTGACTATGAGGCATTATGAAGGACACAACACCAGATACTCATATGGTAAACCTAATGGTTCCTTATATCTATACCTTCCCTGAAGGGTAGGGCTGCTTCTAGGTAGGAAGTTGTGTGGGGAACCACTGGTCTATAGTTGGATGAAAAGCACTCGGATGATGCTCTCCTTCCCAAGTAGAAGACAAGCCAAGGCTTATGAAGATAGATGTCATATGATCCAAATGCAGTGTTTTTCTTTATATGACTTGATAATCAATTATTATGTAGAAATTTGATACATGATGCCTTGAGCATAGCTTTGTATGTGCATAGTGATGGTTATTCACTAATAAGATATCATTGGATATTGTACTTCTAATTTTGTTATATTCTAGAAAAGAATAATATGCTTAATTACTGAAATGATGATAATTCACTTTTATTTAACTATGATTTGGATAATCATGATGTATTTTAACTCTTAGTTAAGATGAATACTATGTTAAATTATGAGCATTATGGAATGTGATGTTACATATGGTATTAGAGCTACCAGGTTCAATACATGGACCTATGAGCTCACTACTTGATGTTTTTGTATCCATCATTAACAGATGCTAATGTTTGGATGTTCTATGCTAGAATGGTAAGAATTAGAACAACACCCAAAAAGAAGGTAACAGAAAATGGATGTTACCTATGTCATCTTAAGATCTTGAGGGGCCTTAAGAATGAAATGGCTTGAAGAAACTGGTTGCTTAGTAGGAACATGGTTGATTAATGAGGAGACCTTTGCTAATGCTATTGAACACATCAAGAAGGAGTTGAGGAAAGCATATAGGATTGCTGCTCCTAAATCTAATGATACATCAGTAGAACCCTTTGCACCTAAAGCACCAGCTATGGAAAGTAGTCCTAAGGATTTTGATGTAAATAAGGAGGCTATGGATGAGTACCTATGAGTGTTTCCACCTCCTAAAATTGATATGATAAATCTCAAGGCTGAGAAATGAACATGGGAAAGTATCCCACCTTGATAATGACTTGTAGTAGCAAGGTGTAAACAAAATTTTATTATTTTGATGGATTATATGTAATCCAATGAAAACTATAAGGTAATTAAAATTTTTTGAAAATCCTTCCTTTCTTGTTAAAGATTACATGAATGAGAATAGATTTATGTTATGAATGGATTTGATGATATGGAAAACTAATCCATGATTAATCTGTAAACTTCAAGAAGAAGTAGATTGTAGCAAGGTTCAGATAAGAACTAGGATGGGAGATAGCCAAGATGAAGGGCAACCTTCAGGGCACTCTAAATCTAAACTTGACCGAATCATCACTTTGCTTCAAGAGACAAGAGTGAGAGTAGGAACTCTTGAATAGGAGGTCAAGGGTTGACCAGGACCTAGGTGAGAAGCCGGTTATGGGGGTGATGATGAGGCACGTTATAATGACACCACCCAAAGTGAGCACGAAGAGAATAACTCCAAGGTGAGACAAGAAGAGAATAGAAGAAGCCATATGGCTTTGGAATTATCCCGGAACATGAAAAAGGTTATGACTCCCAAATTTGATGGATATGTAAGCGGAGATGCCGTGGAGGCATGGCTTACAAAGATGGAAAAGTATTTCAAAATTAGAAATTACACTGAGATCACTAAAGCGGTATGGGGAGCATACCAGCTAGCGAGTGAAGCATCCACATGGTGGATGAATAAAAAGATGGAGTTAGGCTTGAGGTCTACAAGTCTAACTTGGGACAGGTTCATGGAACTTTTTAGGCAAAGATGGTTGCCTCAGTTGTTCCATGATCAAAAGCTTATAGATTTCTAGAATTTGAGATAGGGAGATCTAACTGTGAATGAATATTAGAAAAAGTTCACTCACCTACTTAAGTATATACCGTAATACTAACAAGATGAGAGGTTTCGCATCTGAAAGTTTATAATGGGATTTAACACCTAGATTGCAGGTGAGGTTGACGTGCATGGTCCCACTTCAATGGACCAAGTCTATGAGAAGGCCATCAAATAGGAACAAAAATTGAAGACTATGTCTACCTACAGGGAAAGAAGCTGAAAGAGGTTTAATTGGTCCCAATCCTCTCAATCCTCTAAGAAAAGGTGGAAAAATCAAGATTTTATTGAGAAAAATGATAAAGGGGCCAAGCATAAGAAAACTGAGTCCAAGGTGGAGAAGAAGGGAAATAACCACTCCAAGAAAAATGGAGACAATTCTGGGAAACTGCAGGAGAGGCGAGGACCTGTGGGAGGGTGCTACACATGTGGCAGAGATCATTACGCCAACCAATGTCCTAACAAGATGCAGGGAGCACAACCACGAGGAAACCCTCTACCCTCTCAGCAAGCAGCGTTCTAGCAATGCATCCATGCAGCCTTGGATAATAGGCAGGCCGAATACCAAATTACTCCCATTGAAACTACAGATATTTTATCTAGTCTCCCAATTTCAGTTTTAATTGATACTGGTGCTACAAAATGCTTTGTTTCCCATAAAATTTAAAGCAAAATTCCTAGAAAAGATGGATATACGGCAAACACATGGTCAGTAGAATATGCAAATCAGACCAAGGCTCAGGTAGAGCAATGTTTGTTTGAGGCTAGGGTTGAACTTCCAAGTTTCTCCATCGAAGTAAACCTTTACGTAGCCCCACTAAGCTCATATGATGTTATCCTAGGAGTAAATTGGTTATGGATACATCAAGCCAAAGTGGACTGGTATGCCAAAATAGTGGAATGTCTTGATGACTTAGGAAACAAGGTTTTTCTACAAAGGAACCCTAGGGAAGTCAAACTAAGACAAATTTCTGCCTTGAAAATGAAAAGAGCTTAAAGAAAGGGATGTCATCTTTTTCTTGTCAAAATGGAGAAACTAAGTGGGTTTGAGGAAACTAATTTCCAAGATGATTTAATGTTTTACAAATCTCAAAAACTCAATGAAGTTGGGAAGGAGTACATAGATCAAGAGAGATCAAATATGGGTAGATATCCTTTCCATAGAGATTTTGAGGACGTATTTCTGGATGAGTTGTCAAGATTACCTCCTAAAAGAGCCTTTGAATTCTTTATTGATATAATTCTAGGGTGGGAACCTATTTCTAAAGCCCCCTACAGAATGATCACTACAGAGTTAATGGAGCTAAAGGCTCAATTACAGAAATTGTTGGACAAGGGACTGATTAGACCCAGTGTGTTGCCCTGGGGAGTGCCAGTTATTTTTGTGAAAAAGAAAGATGGCACTTTGTGGTTATGCATAGACTACCACATGTTGAATAAAGCAAAAATTAAGAATAAATACTCGTTGCCTCGCATCGATGATCTTTTCGATGAAATGAGAGGTGCAACTGTGTTTTCCAAGATTGATCTTTAGTTTGGGTATCACCAATTAAGGTTAAAGGATGATGGCATCCATAAAATAGCCTTCAGAACAAGGTATGGGCATTATGAGTTTACTGTCCTGCCTTTTGGATTAATGAACGCACCTACGGTGTTTACGAACCTAATTAACAGTGTGTTTAGGGATTGTTTGGATAAGTTTGTCCTACTGTTTCTTGATGACATTCTAATCTATTCTAAGAATGAAGAAGAGAACCTTCAACATTTGAGAATTGTTCTTCAAAGGCTGAGAGATCATAAACTATATGAAAAGCTCTCTAAGTGTACTTTCTTTCAAAGGAAGTACAATATTTGGACCACATAATTTCAACTAAGGGAATAGCTATAGATCCAACTAAAATTAAGGCTATTTTGGAATGGCTGGTACTGAGGAATGTTCATGAGGTCTGAAGATTCATGGGCCTTGCAAGCTACTATAGGAAGTTTGTGAAAAAAATTTCAAAAAATGTGTATCCTATAACTTCCTTGCAGAGAAAAGGCAAGAGATTTGAGTGGTCAGAAAAGTGCCAGGAGGCCTTTGACCTACTAAAGGAAAAATTGACTTTAGCACCAATTTTGAAAGTACCTAACCCAAAAGGTCAATTTGTAGTCACTATCGATGCCTCAAAGGAAGGCTTATGTGGTGTACTAGTCTAGGATGGACAAGTCATTGCATATGAATCCCAAAAATTGAAAACTTATGACTAAAACTATGCCCCCCATGATTTGGAACTGGCAACAATCATTCATGCATTGCAAATGTGGAGGCACTATTTGCTCGGAAAACCCTTTGAGTTGAAAATAGACCATCAAGGACTCAAATATTTGTTTACTCAACCACATCTAAATGCTGTCAAAGAAGATGGTTGGAATTTATCTCAGATTATGATTTCGAGATTAAATATATCCAAGGAAAAGAAAATTGGGTGGTAGATGCCTTGAGTAGGAGAAGACACATCTCCTCAATGATCTCCATACATTCTGATTTTAGAAATAAGGTACTACAAAAATCTAAGGGAGATGAGTTTTACGACCAGGTAAAATAGGCCCTTGTAGAAAATTCCCAGAATCCAAGATACAATGGATTTAACTTTGAACTGGATGGATTGTTAAGGTTTAAAGGAAGGATTTATGTACCTAACTCTATAGAGTTAAGGAATATGGTGTGGAAGGAGGTTCATTCTATACCGTATTTAGGACATCTTAGCGTAACAAAGTTACTTGCCGATGTGAAACCCCTATATTTCTGGAAAGGAATGAAGAGGGATGCTACAAAATTTGTAGCTACATGTATAGAATGCCAAAGGGTGAAGGTAGAACACCATCACCCGACAGGACTCTTATACCCTCATGAAATTCTTGAGTGAAAATGGCAAATTATAAGCATGGACTTTGTGGAAGGTCTTCCTATGTCAAGGAACATGAACAATGCTATTTTGGTTGTGGTGGATAGACTCACCAAAGCTGTTCATTTTATATATGGGAACTTGACGGATGGGGCACCTATCATAGCCCATAAATTTGTTCAAGAGATTTTTAGATTGCATGGCATTCCTGAGAAGATTATCTCAAATAGGGATGTGCAAATGACATCAAGGTTTTGGCAAACCTTATTCTCTTCACTTGGAACCTAGTTGAACATAAGCTCTGCTTATCATCCTAAGACGGATGGTCAAACTGAAAGGGTAAACCAAATACTGGAGGTTTTGTTGAGAATGTATTGCATGGACCAACAATACAAATGGGAAGATTATCTTCCTATGGTGGAATTTGCCTACAATAATTCCTATCATTCTGCTATTAAGATGGCTTCATTTGAAGAATTATATGGAAGAAAGTGTTGAACCCCTATAATTTGGGACAAGCTAGAAGATAGGGTTAGCCTTGGTCCAGAAATGCTGTTAGAAATGGAAGAGCAAGTCCATCTGATTAAGGAAAGGCTAACGGAAGCCAATGATAGGCAAAAGCGTTATGCAAATGCTAAGTGCATCGAAAGGTATTTATCAATGGGAGAGAAAGTCCTTTTATGGGTAAAACCTCAAAAGAGTTCCATTGAATTTGGAAACACATCCAAACTGGCACCTAGATATGTGGGTCCCTTTGAAGTTCTCAAAGAAGTCAACCCAGTTGCATATAGAATTGGTCTACTACTAGCTATTGCCATGATGCATAATGTTTTTCATGTTTCCTATTTGAAAACATTTAATGTTGGAGATAATCAAATCCCTATTCTTGATTGGAATGCTATATAGGTGAAGGACCTAGGGGTGGTGGTGATCGAGCCCATCAATGTGCTTGAAATGCGTAAGCTACGCTTACGTAACAAAGAGATAACACAATGCAAGGTCCAGTGGGACCAATATGCAGAGGAAAATGCCACCTGGGAAAACTATGAGGATATGCATGCAAGATTTCCCCATCTATTTTGAAAGAACTTTTTATTATGCTCTCAAAACATTTTTCTTATTATGTTGGTTAACTCTTAAGACAATCAATCATCGGGGACGATGATTCTTATGGGGGGAGATATGTTACATCCCCAACTCATGATTTAGCTTAATCTTATTTTTGTGTGGTAATCAAGATGATTAACCATAGTTTAATGATTAGATGTTGTGGAAATATTTGAATTAAGCATTGATTATGTGAATACTGACTAATGTTAGTTAGACATGAGATTACATGTTCGTATGATTATTTAACTATCATGAATTATGAATTAGATGATGATGCACTGATCATCATTGTATGATGGTGAGTTTGAATAGGAATAGAATCTTCCTTCAAAGATAGAAGGAGAGTATCATCTGAGAGGAAGAGATAGATGTCAGAAAATGAGTCGAGTTGCCACCTTAGTATCAAATTTTACATCCTTATGAACCCTTGTAAGTTAGTGTGAGTCATGTCTTTTCTTTGCTAGTTGATTTCCTTTATGTGTCATCTTGTCGATTGAGTTGTCTCAACGATGTTTACCTTGACTCGACTAAACAATGTTCTTAAAACGTCAACACAATTCGAGAGATAGACTCGCCAAGTGGCAGAGTACTTTCTTGTTCTTTATTTCCAAATCAGGATTTTGAATCTATTTTCTTTGTTATAATACTAAGGTTTATAGCCATGAAAAGGGGAGTGTTACTTGACCCCAAAAACCATATTCATGGGTGTGCCATCCTTATTCTTTTATGATGCTAGCCTTGAATATCATCATGGTTATTTAACACTTATTATCTTGCTAAGGGAGGTTATATGATTTATTAAGGTTCTAACCTCCTTAGAGGTCGACCACCTTAGCATCTTTAATATATGAATACATTATATTATATTATCCTTTTTATTCAAGGTTAACTCTCGACATCCATCACCCACGAGGAGTGGGGAGAGAGATTATAGGCCAAATGGTAGCCATGATGGAGTCTCCTTCTCAGACTCGCTCGATGGTGAGCTGGGTGGATCATTGGATCCCTCAAGGTGGCATTCTATAAATGCATGCAAAGAACTTTGTTTCTTGTGAAGGGTATCAATTATACCTTTGGAAGGGAGGATTGTTATTGTTATGGTGTGGTGTAGTTTCCTTGGTGGAGGTTGGGAGAAAGAAAGGAGAAGAATTCCAGTGAAGTCTAGAAAGAGACTGCTACAGCAGTACCAAGAAGAGCAAGATAGCACAGACCTTGCATATAAGCTAAAGTTATTCGATAACTAGGCATACTACGATGACATTGTTTACAGGTATGAAATCCCTTAGAGATAATAACTTATATTCATATGGTATTTTGATATATTTAAATCTCTTGATAGCCAAGAGTGTTGACTGTGTCGACATACAATAGTTATAAGCCATTGTAATGGCATGTGAAGCTGTATATCTCTGTAATGAAATATTTTATGACAATGGTGTGAATACAAACTATTTTCAAGGCTCATGAGGCCACAAATATCTTTTTTTATGATATTCATATGAAGCCTTTAAGTTATGATGCCGCTCGGCCAACCTAGAGGTCATTTTTTTTCTAGTTGGCTACGCATGCAAGATCATGGCATGACGTTAACAGTCTAAAACTATTACTGATCCTTGAAACTATTCTGTTAATGATTCTTTATGACTGTTATGAGCTAAGAAGGTATGAAGATATTGTTTTTGTTAACGAGCCCAATAGGGCGACAATGTATTTTGAGTATGTGTAAGCCAAGGATATTTGCATATGATACCAGTATCACAATGTCATGCATGTGGTAATGAGTATGGCCGAACCATATTACAGTAATGACCACTCTTTTTTTAGTGGTAAACTAGGGTTTGTGTCATGTGCACTTAGTATATGAACATGTCAACTCGAAGTAGTTTATATCAACCATCAATTGTTTATATTGATATTCTTTGTGCATGCAATGCATGCCAATGCTATAATGATTCCTCATGGAGGTAGGAAGGTTAATATAGACATATTGTTTGTCTTCTTGGCAGCAATGAATGTATGCCATATTTTCCTTTGGGAAAGTGAATCTTTTGATATGTTCTTATTACAAGAATTAACCCTATGCCACTATGAACTTTGTAGTTTAAAAGTAAATGAATGCCATTTTTATGATTGGTGAATATTCTTATACAAGTATATGGTATCAAGAGGATTTTCTTGAGACAGAACCTTTTAAAGGATATCAACCATATGAGTCATTATAAGTAACCCTTTTGATAATATGAAATGAGAATAAGCTTGGATTAAGGTAAACAAAGTAAACACCAACCGGGTAAAGTTAAGTGTTGAAAACATGAATGAACTTATAACATTATGAAAGTAAGGGACAGAGTGACATTGAGTCACAAGCTCCCTGTTGCCCTAGCAATATAACTTTTGGGAATGGATTTCCAAGACAGGAGTTGAACGTCCAAGGAATGGACTGAGACAGTTTTAAACTTATCAACCCAAGACCAAGAAAAGTCAAATTACTGTAGGACATGATAGCTTATAAGTCAAGTCGAGGTGGTGGACATATGACAACATTCATTGTATAACATATATGTATGTAAATATTTGGCCAAAGTAATGCATCTGTCTCTACATGCATTATCGGTCCATAGTGCTCCAGATGGCATAGTGTCTCCAGTAGTGTCATGCATAGTTAGAGTAGATCTATAGTTGTGTGACCATGAGGCATTATGAAGGACACAACACCAGATACTCAAATGGAAAACGTAATGGTTCCTTATTTCTATACCTTCCATGAAGGGTAGGGCCACTTTTAGGTAGGAAGATGTGTAGGGGACTGCCGGTCTATGGGTTGAGGAAAAGCACTTGGATGATGCTCTCCTTCCCAAGAAGAAGACAAGTTGAGTCTTATGAAGACAGATGTCATATGATCTAGATGCAGTGTTTTTATTTATATGATTTGATAGTCAATTATTATGTAAAAATTTGATACATGATGCCTTGAGCATAGCTTTGTATGTGCATAGTGATGGTTATTCACTAATGAGATATCATTGGATATTGTACTTCTAATTTTGTTTTATTCTAGAAAAGAATAATATGCTTAATTAATGAAATGATGATAATTCACTTTTATTTAACTATGATTTGGATAATCATGATGTATTCTAACTCTTAGTTAAGATGAATACTATGTTAAATTATGAGCATTGTGGAATGTGATGTTACAGATTTGTCTCAACTATGAAGGGCATGTCACAACTCTTGGAAGCTAGTGAATGTAATTGAGTAGCTTCATATGACGAAGTTATACCCCCAATTATCCATGTGGTTTTCATGCTATTGTGATGATATTCCTTGTCTTATTTTGAGGATCCTCATCCTCCCTTTAGTCAAATTTTGTATTCAACGTACTTGTGATCATAAATATATGTTTATGTGATTTTCATATTTAGGGCATTCATATGGTGTTTTATATAGGTGATGTTTTGGCATGTGTGTTTCCATAATCTCTTGTATTGCGTGTGTATATGCTTGTACACATGCAACCATCTCTTACTTTAGTAGGGTGGGGCCTAAGGATTCCACATGGTTGGATGCTATTGTACCTGTGAGGGTAAAAATGGTGATCAATCAAATGAATAATAGATGACCCAAACATCAACAGAATAGTGAAACAAAGAAGATTCAAGTAAACAAAGCAATGAACAAACATAGCAAACCTCTTCCGTTTCGAAACTTCTGTTGTTCGCCTATCACGAATCGTCCTTTCGTAGATGAGATGAGCCCTCAGAGAGTGCAATCTTTTAAAGCTGTTTGAGGAAGTCGATGGTGAACGGCTATGGTGTGATATGCAATGAAGGTGAGCTCCAATGCAACAATGGTGATCTCAAGCTTGTAGATGACAAGTGGGTGCCAAAGGCATGCTGGTGGTATTTCTGCAGAGTAACGATGTCAAAAGCCTGGATGATTAGAATGGAGGGATGAAGCTTCATTTATAGACTTGGAAGAATGGGAATCAACGGTTGAGAGGAGATATGAAGATCAACGGCTGAGGATGGTTGAGGAATGTGCAACCAGTAGAAATGTGACAAGTGTCCCAGCTCCATCATAAAAGGGGGGATGTGACAACTGATTGGAGAGTTAACTCCATTGACTGAACAGTTAACAAACTTGATTGATCAGTTAGAAGAGTGGATGGTGGAACTGACTGGATTGATTGAGGATTTGACTCAACTGACAGGTTAGTTAACAGATTTGATTGATTGGTTAACTGACCTCTGATTGGAGAAGAAATAGGCCATGTGGGTGAGGGAAAATAAGGCAATTAAATATTAAATATATTTAATTACATGTGCAACTTGATGAGGTGGAATTTTGAATTTAGAACTTTAGGATAGAGGAATTAGGCTTAATTAAATAATTTATAATTATTTAATTGTGAAGGACAAATAGAAGAATTTTAATTAAATAAATAGAATTTATTTAATTATGGGATAGTGAATTGATTAAATAAATTTAGAATATTTATTTAATTGGTAGAAGAATGGAATAAATATTTAGAATATTTATTTAGGATGATTTGTGTCATTTTTAGGCGTATACATTTTGCCCCTCTTTGATGCAATGCAGTTTACAGCGTTGCTTCAAAGAATTTGATAGTCTGAATGATGATACATGCCCCAGTTTGCCCCTGGTACAGGTTAAATGACGATAGGATGCCCCCTCGGGAGATTGGACGGGAAAAACGGTGAAAGTTTTGGAGACGGACGATCTCACGACGAGGAAGGGGTTAGGATAGGTTGGAGGAAAAGGGACGCGGTCAGGTATGCGAGAAGAAAACAGGAGGAAAAACGGACACGGGAAGTAGTCACAGTCATCACCTAGCCAGAATTAGGGTTTGGAGGCTATAAATAGGAGCTGGGTCCACAAGAATAGTCATTTGCACACTTGGTTGATCTAGAGTGGAGGAAGAGAGCTCAGAGCAAACTGAGAGCAGCATGGCAGCCAGAGCAGCAGATATCCCACGCGAGGAGCACCGATTCGAGCGAGTCTGATGATTTGGGCGGCCAGCAGAGGCAGGACCCCCGGTATGTGCTTCAAAAAATTTCCCCTAGGGTCGAGTTTAGGCGTCATAAATGCACGTAGAAAATAGGTGAAATGAATGCACCGAAACGTAGAACGGCGCATATGGCCCGTGAAGCTACGCTTTTGTATTTTCATGGTGCATATGTCAGTTTCGGAGGCACATGCGTGAAAGCTGCGCTTTTGTGCATTCTAGCTGCGCATGCGTAATTTGGCGGCGCTTTTGTATTTTTGCCGCGCATATGTGAAATATAGCAGCACATTTGAGAAAGTTGCGCATATGTGGATTCTTGCGGCGCATGCGTAATTTCGTGGCACATGCGTGGATTTCTGCGGCGCATGTGTTAGAACGGCGCATACGTGCACTGTAGCGGCGCATATGCATTTTGCGGCGCATATGCATTTTGCGGCGCATATGTTGATTCTTGCGGTGCATATACCAGAAACGGCGCTTTTACCACCTGTAGTGGCGCATTTGCTTGGGATGGCAAATTACTTAGCCAAATTGATTCGATTAGCGTCCTGTTTGACGCAGGAATCGATGAGCTATCTCCGAGATTGCAGGAATCTAGTCAAGAGATGTAGTGTGCTATTTTGATCAATTTGAAATGCTAAGTTTAGTTGATATAGTTCAGTAGATATAGTTCAGTATGGTATATGCAGCTTGAGACTGACGCCTTGCTTTGCGTGCGCTGCAGTCGAGGGAGACGTTCCCTATGCCTTTATTGCAGAGATACATGCTGACGGAGGCTGACAGAGTGGCGCTTGGTGCCATGGGTTTAGATTATGTCTGCTTTATGCCCGAGGTGCGGGCGAACCGAGGACTATTGACAGCTGCTGTGGAGAGATTCCACAGTGAGGACGGGACCTTCCACTTCCCTACTGGAGAGATGATGGTGACCCTGGAGGATGTCTACAGGATACTGCACTTGCCCGTGGTAGGCGAGTTAGTGGAGTACGATGCACAGCGGGACGCGGGACTCGCCGAGTGTCAGCGAGTATTTGATGATCCCGAGCTGGTGGGACAGTTCATCCCGTGGCAGGATATCTATGACTGTTACGACTACTTCCCTGGGATAGTTGCTGGACTGATTGGGGGCGTTGTATGCCCAGACAGGAGATCACACGGGTTCCCCATTGGATGGGGCAGGATCATGGAGCGGATGTTGACTGAGGGCACCTGATATGCGTGGGGACCCTGTGTGCTGGCCCACCTTTATCATGACATGCATCAGGTGGTGTACCACCACAGCACGAGTCTATCGGCTGGAGTGTTGCTGTTACAGTTCTGGCTGTGGGAGCACATAGCGGTGACCAGGCTGATGTGCATCTTTGCTAGGCAGAGAGGAGAGCCATACAGCTATGGCTATGCAGGAGTGATTTCCCAGCACAGGCTGGGGAAGCTAGAGTACTGGAGGCACACGTTGGATGGGGTAGATGTGGTCGTCTGGCGACCATATCTGGACTGCGAGCCCTGGGATGATGAGGGAGACGAGCTACCCTACTGCTTCCAGACTAGGTGGTTGATAGGCCGGACACGGCACATACTGGAGAGACAGATGGTGGGCTGAGTGTTGAGACAGTTCGGCAGGAGACAGGGCATGCCACAGGGACAGGCCATGTTTGCACGGACACATGCAGAGAGGGTCCGATGGGGGCCGATGGCTTCCTATGAGGAGGCTCTGGCAGAGTTCTAGCAGTTGCCTTACGTGGCATGGGACATGCGGAGAGAGATAGCAGATGCGGGGGTCACACAGGAGTACGAGGACTGGATCACTGCACATCCTTTCCCGAGATATTCAGGACCCGGTATGCTGGTGCCTCGGATTGATGAGGCAGACTCAGAGGAGGAGGGAGAGGCTGGCCCAGCGCGGAGGGGAGCTAGAGGAGGACGAGGATGACGGGGTGGCCGAGCTGCGGAGAGGCCAAGGCAGCGGAGGAGGATAGATCAGGCTGGGCATGCAGTGCCAGGACAGGCAGAGGCACAGCAGCAGGTGCCACAGCAGGCACAGATGCCACCACCCCAGCAGGTACCACAACAGCAGGTACCACAGCAGCAGGTGCCACAGCAGCAGGGGCTAGGACAGGCAGAGGTAGCACAGGGGCCAGTGCAGGGTGAGGCTCATGAGAGGACCATAGCCAGCCTGAGGGGACAGGTGCAAGAGCTGCAGGCACAGCTGAGGAGAGTGGAGAGGAGGTGAGATACAGATGCAGCAGTGATCGCTAGTTTGACTCGCGAGCGAGACATGGCGGATGCACGGGTACGCCTTATCCATGTAGAGCGGGATACTGCAGTGGCCGCTATGGGTACAGACGCAGCTAGCTCTTTTCTGGTTGGGCAGGTGCAGCAGGCACAGGCACAGGTAGGCTAGTTGCAGATGCAGTTGGCACAGGCGCAGACAGACCTAGCCAGAGCGCAGTCACAGGCACAGTACTACCGAGGCTTGTACCATGGTGCCGTGGCGTCGAGCCAGAGGGCAGGGAGCTTCCGGAGTCAGTCCGGGGTGGCTCACAGAGTGGGTCCATCCCAGTCAGGGGCATCCGTGATGGGACCTCAGTAGTCAGGAGCTGGCAGTGGTGGCCCACAGCAGCAGGGGTAGACAAAGACCAGATTTTGGGCATTTTTGGGACATGTATCACCGTCTATTTAGACATATATTGTATATGACACTTTGATTTTTGAGAGAGATGGTGATATTGTACATTTGGACCTCTTTTATATGATAGTATATATGATGATGCAGCTTTGTGTATCTATTGCATGTGTTATGAGATGATGATTTTACCTCTATTGTATGATGTGATCTATTGCATAGTTAGATGGTCTATCTGATGTTATATGAGATACATTTTGATATGCTACTATATGATTTCTATATGATCTAATGTGACAAATGAATGCGAAATGTGATATGATGTCTATGTGATGATGCAAATGTATGTATATGAAACATGATTTCTATGTTATGATGTAACTGTATATGTGATGTCTATATGATCTAATGCAAATGTATACATATGTGATATGGTTTCTATGTGATGATGCTGTATAGATATATGGGACACTACTGGATGTTTATATGATGTAATGCTTTGAATGTATGCAGTTGTAACATGAGTACTATGTGGTGATGTAGTATAGTGATATGATGCACGTGGATATGTTTTGTGATTTTCTGTGCCTTTGAGATGCAATGTGATGCAGATGTATTGGTGATCTAATGCATTGGATGGTGCATTCTACTAACCTAATCATGTGCGTGACTAGTTCCTACGAATGATATGATATGCTCCTATATGCTTTGCTTTTGTGAAGTCCAAATGTACTCTATCGTCATAAGAATGACATGATGGATAGAAGAATGGTTGCGATAGAATGACCTAGAGACTTTCCTTGATATCGTTACTCTGCATAGTTGGGATAATGAGGATTGTATGGGATACGGATGCATGGATGTGTATATGGATATAGGACGGATGCTTTGCTGTTAGATTGCTTTATTTCATCATTGGGCATTTTGTTTTTGGTACTTTTCTGAAATGTTGTAAGTGAATACAAGCATCTAGGTATAATTGAACCGAGATGACCTGAGTACCGCTTACATGGAGTGTGATTTAGCAAGTTAATACAAGCATCTAGTCAAAATTGAATCTAGATGACTTGAGTACTTCTTGCATTTCAACAAGCAAGGATTGCCCCCGTTCCTGTAAGACCTTTGATGTCCTCAATGATCTTTTGCCGATCATGTCCTTAGACAAGGCTTCACATTATTAAAGTTTAATCCACAAACAACAAACAAAGAAAGTAATCATGCCCCCATCATAGCATCTCTAGCTTTTGGCATCCTTGAGTAGCATAGGAAGGTATGATAGCAAAAATCAAGACTCTGTAACTTAACCCTAGGTTCAAATCTACAAAGCATATTTGCGTTGATATGTGTTTATTTCTTGCCTTAATTTGCATAAAATCATTTAGAGGACCTTGGGTATTTGCTTTGCATTGCATAGGTTAAGATGCTCATAGTCAAGGTTTCTGCTTGGAGCGCGGGTTTTGCTTGCATTTGCTTGCTTGATGAGAAAGTTGCATTATCCTTATTGAGAAGACGGACCCTAAGGGACTAACCTAGTGCCTCGGGGGCTCATTGCTAAATGGCCTTGCCTACGTGATGACGCAGAGGCAACGTAGTTCGGGGTAAACCCTAATGGACCATGGATGGACTAGAAGAAAGACGACAAGAATGAAGACAAGAAAGGAGACGAATGGGACCTTGGGAGAGATGGAAGCCTCGGGGGTGCATTAGAATAATGGCCTTGCCTACGTGACAGCACAGAGGCAACGTAGTTCACGGACTTGGACCACAGACACCGACGAGAGACACTTATGCTGGGCTCACACTGAGGAGACGGTATGGGACAAAACCTTGGTCGACAAGGCCACAAGGTGAATATCAAGCCATGATAGGTAACTGTCAAGCGTTTATTGTGGGATGGATATGGGTCGAATGGGGAAAATAGAGGGAGAATGGGCTCAAGGTGATTGGATTCTCAAAGATGGAGAAGGCGGTTTATCACAAGTAACGCCTGTTTACCAGGTTTTCATCACTTGCTTTTATTTGCACGAGAAGCTAGAAAGTAAACATGATGCTTGTTTGCCAGGTTTTCATCATGATACCTATCCAAGGTGCCTGTTTGCCAGGTTTTCACCAAAGGACGATTTTTTTGGTATGCTTTCTAATTTTTTTTTATTTTTTTTTTTGATTTTTTGATTTTACTGTGCCCCCTTGCATTGGGATTCTCCTAGGTATAGAACCGACGAAGATGCATGTTGTTGATTGGATCATCAAACAACTCACCCTCTGATGTGGCCAACTGATATGCCCCTGATCCGTAAACAGCTACAATTACATATGGCCCAAGCCAGTTAGGCTCGAACTTACCTTTCTTTTCTCTGTCCTACTGAGTGCGAGGGTTCTCTCTTAGGACGAGGTCCCCAACCTTGAAGCATCTTGGTCTAACCTTGTGGTTGTAGCTTCTTGACATCATCTGTTGATAGGATTTGAGATGGTCAAAAGCTTTCTGGCGCCTTTCCTCCAGCAGTTCTAGCTCTTGTAGTCTGGAGACTCTATACTCTTCGTCTGATATGAGACCTTTCAACGACACCCGAAGGGATGGGAGTTCGACCTCAATGGGAAGGATGGCTTCGGAACCATAGACGAGGGCGTAGGGTGTAGCACCTGTGGGAGTGCGTATGCTGGTTCTATAGGCCCACAGAGCGGGATTGAGTTGGACGTGCCAATCGCGACCAGCTTCATTGATAGTCTTCTTTAGGATTTTCAGAATGGTTTTGTTCGAGGCCTCAGCTTGGCCGTTACCTTGGGGGTAATATGGAGTGGAGAAACGATGTTGGATCTTGAAATGTTCACAAAGTTCCTAGACATCCTGATTTTTGAAAGGTCTCCCATTATCCGTTATGATGGATGAAGGGATGCCATATCGGCAGATAATGTAATTTAGAATGAAAGAGGAAATTTGCTTTCCTGTGACGGTTGATAGGGGAACGGCTTCAATCCACTTTGTAAAGTACTCAGTGGCAGTTATGATGAATTTATGGCCGTTGGAAGAAGGCGGATGAATCTTTCCCACGAGGTCAAGTCCCCACTGGCAAAAGGGCCAGGGTGTCGTTAGAGGTCTCAACTCCTGAGCAGGTGCATGAATCAGGTTCCCATGTATCTGGCACTGTTTGCACTTTTTGACGAACTGATATGAATCCATTTCCATATTGGGCCAGTAATAACCCAAACACATGAGTTTCTTAGCTAAGGAAGGACCGCTAGAGTGTGTTTCGTAGATCCCTTCGTGCACGTCTCGCAAGGCAGTTACAGATTCTTCTTGTTCTAGACAACGGAGTAAAGTACCATCCAGACTACGTCGGTAAAGGGTATTGGCGATAATGGTGTAACGGGAGGCTTGTCGGATGAAAGTTCACTTTTGGTTGGAAGAGAGGTCCAAAGGAAGGATATTGTCCTTGAGGTAAGTGTAGGTCTTACCGTACCAAGGTGAATCAGATCCTACTAGGTGGCAAATGGAATGGGTTTCGAGGAGATCATAAGCCGGTTGTCGAATGGTTTCTACTAAGAACTCATACCGTGACTCATGTTCAGGTATCGCAAGAAGAGAGGCTATGGTCGCCATTGCATCGGCTGCTTTGTTCTCTATCCTGGGTATTTGCTCAAACGAGATGGTCCCAAAATGTGCTTTGAGGTCGTCGACCATCCGTTTGTATGGGATGAGCTTCTCATCTTTGGTTTGATACTCGTCATTGACCTGGTTTATGACAAGCTGAGAATCACCATAGACACATAGTGCGTGGATTTTCCACTCAGTGGCCATCTTGATACCAATTACCAAAGCCTCATACTCCGCTATATTGTTAGTGCATGGAAATAACAACCTGTAGGACTTTGGAATTGTGTCGCCTTGGGCAGTGATAAACAAGATACCTGCTCCTGATCCATGGTTGGTGTAAGACCCGTCGAAGTAGAGTTTCCAAGGAGATGTTGACAGAGTAAATAAAGACTCATCGGGGAACTCAAACTGCATTGGTGAAGTGTCTTGTAATGGTGCCTCAGCTAGTTGGTCAGTGATGATTTGCCCCTTGATGGCTTTTCTGTCCACATATTCTATATCATATTCGCTAAGAAGCATAACCCATTTGGCTAGTCGACCTGTGAGAGCTGCTTTGCTGAGAAGATATTTTAGTGGGTCGATCTTGGCAATGAGTTTGACAGGATGTGCCAACATGTAGTGTTGGAGTTTTTGTGAGGCAAAAACCACCGCAAGGCATGAACGTTCCACCTGTGAGTACTGCAACTCGTAGCCCACTAGGGTTCGACTGATGTAGTACACAGCTCTTTCCTTGTTCTCATAGTCTTGCTACGCTAGGAGAGCCCCAAGAGCAGTAGGTGTGGCAGATATGTAGAGAATCAAAGGTTTTCCTTGGATCGGAGGCATGAGTATAGGAGGATTCATGAGGTACTCCTTGAGCTTGTTGAATGCCTCTTCGCACTTCTCATCCCATTTAAATGGAACGTTCTTATGTAGGAGATGGCTGAAAGGATGGCACTTGTTTGCCAGCTGTGAGATGAACCTGCGGATGGCCTGGAGCTTGCCCTGTAAGGATCTCAACTGTGTTAGAGTTTTGGGCGGAGGCATGTCCATGATTGCTTTGACCTTGGCTGGGTCTACCTCTATGCCATTCGCTGACACGATGAAGCCTAGCAACTTGCCTGATGTGACCCCAAACACACACTTCTTCGGGTTTAGTTTTACTTGGAATTGATCCAACCGTTGAAAGACTTTTTCTAATGTGTCCAGATGTGAATCCCTTGTGATGGATTTTGCCAAGATATTGTCAACATAGTCTTCCATAGTTACATGCATCATGTCATGGAATATAGTTGTCATGGCCCGCTGATATGTAGCACCTGCGTTTTTCAGCCCAAATGGCATGACATTCCAGCAAAAGGTACCCCATGGACAAGTGAAAGCGGTTTTGTGCTGATCCTCTGGTGCTATTTTGATCTGGTTGTACCCTGAGAATCCATCCATGAGTGACAGCATTATATGTCCTGCAGTGAGGTCGACTATGATATCGATGTTAGGCAAGGGAAAGTCATCCTTGCGGCATGCTTTGTTTAAGTCTCTAAAATCGTTGCATAGTCGAACCCTGCCATCTAGTTTAGACACTGGCACGATGTTTGATATCCATTCGGGGTAATCTATGGCCCTGATGAACCCCACATCTAGCAATTTCTTGAGTTCTTCCTTGACCAGAAGGGCTATATGGGGATGCATCTTCCTCAATTTCTGCTTTACGGGCCTCACCCCTGGATCCAATGGCAGATGATGTAGAATCAGGTTAGGGTCTAAACCTAGCATGTCAGCATATGACCAAGCAAAGCTGCCTCTCTTCTTCTTAAAGAATGGTACAAACCTGGTTTTCTCAGGTGGTGTGAGAGATTTTGCGAAGTGGATAATCTTGGGCTGCTCTTCAGTGCCGATATTCACTGGCTCTATTGGCTCCACCACGATCTGTGACCTTTCTTGATACATATCACTTGGGAGGGTGTCAAGCATTCCATCGTCAGGTGCCACAGTTGGGTTTTCACCTTCAGATACGTCCTTTCTTTTTACTGTTTTATGATCTGACACTGCCGCACGGCGGTTTTCACCGTCAGATCCCTTTTTTATCTTTATATTTTTGTGACTAGAAGGCTTGGCACCCTCCCCGAAGTAAGCTACAGTATTGAGTTCGATAGCAAAACCAGCTTTATGATCTCCTTTTGGTAAGTGATCCCTAAGTTCCATATAGTCAATGTAAGCATCATCATTCTGGAACATATCTAATTGGGGGGTTCCTTGCAGATCCCAGTCAATAAGCTCAGGGTGTAAGAGGGGAAGGGAGTCAGATGAGAGATCTGATCCATTAATGGTGTGAATGGAAATCTTATGGGCATTGGCGGGGGTAGTGTTCTGGGTGGTACTTTCTTCCAAGTTGTTTATCACAATGGAATCGAAACTTTCCTCGAAAGCCATAACCTCAGGGAGGGGCAAATCAGACTCCAATGGTCTGTCTCGTTGCGTCTGTCCCTCATGGTAGGGGCTGAGAGTTTGGATGGTGTCAATCTCCTTGTCATCGTAGGAGTGCTCTGTTAGCTCGTCCCACTCATACTCATTCGACTCATCTGAATCTGCGTCACTATCCACTTGGAGCGTTTGAATTGTCTCCACTAGGCAAGCATTTTCTTTGGCTTTACCTTTACCTTTGTACCCTAGGCCAGTTGTGTTTCTAGCCAAAGAGGATGAAGAGGGTTGGATAGGTTCAACGATTCCTTCTTTTCTGAGGCCTATGGGGCCTTGTCCTTCGTATCCCATCCTATGCAAGATAGTTTCACCCCGTCCATAGAGTTCTGTAGGGAGTCTAGGCAGCTCTTGGGATGTGTTTTCCTCTTCAGCGTAAAGCCACTGCAGGAGATCTCGCTCCTCTGTCTCATCAGATAAGGTCCCCCATTTTACAAAGGGATTTGCGGGAGTTGTAGGAGGAGCAGATGGCTTTGGAAAATGCCTAGGTTGATGCTTGGGTTTGCCAAAGGAGCAAGGAGACAAAGGCATGGTGGCAAGGTTGAGGCTATGCTCAATGGAGTACTCGCCCACGCCATTTTCTTTTATGGTAAGTTTCAGCGGTTTGGGCCTCGAGGAGGAAGCTTCGGCAGTATGGTCTTGTGGCGAAGTAGGGGAAATGTAGGCTCTGTTGTTGGGAATGACGCACTTAGATTTTGCTTGGAAAGAATTGCAATGTTGGTAGGGATCGGGGTCGCCTTGTATGGTGACCTGCTTGCCATCATGTGGGAACTTTATGCATTGATGGTCGGTGGAGGGGACAGCCTTCATGCCATGGATCCATGGTCTCCCTAGTAGAATATTGTAAGCAAGTTCCCGATCAAGGACTTGGCACACCACATCTTTAATTACCGGTCCCACTTGAATGGGTAGGACAACCGTGCCCTTTGTGGTTCGTTCCTCCTCGTCATAGGCTTTGATAGTAATTTTCCGTCTTGGATCTACTGCCTGTTCGGAGAACCCCAGTGCAAGGACTAGCTTCAACGTGCAAATATTTAGACCAGCACCCCCATCAATGAGAACCCTCTTGATGCGGTGCTTGTGCACAAATGCGACAATGTGTAGAGGAGTGTTGTGGGGTTGAGATATGGAAAGGTCATCTTGCTCTGTAAACAAGATGGAAGTGGAGGAGGCCAAATTACCCACCATGGTTTGAAACTTTTCTTGGGCTAGGTTAGTGGGGACAGTAGTTTCCACTAAGGCTTTCTCAAGAATCTCCTTATGAGAAGGAGATAGACGCAAGAGCTCCAATATAGAAATGTGAGCCGGAGTTTTTTGCAATTGGTCGATGACATTATATGGGCGGGAGTTGGACGGAGATGGTGACGACCTTGGAGGAGTGGTGTTGATCGTGACTCTACCACTGCGGGTAATTATACTACAACCAGTTCTGTTAGGTCCTGGTTGTTGGTTGGGGGATATGACGTTGACTTACGGAACATGTTCAGAAATGCAGTTAATGGTGTACTCAAAGGGAACGCTTGCATAGTTAGCATTACTCAACCCACTGTTCTGGTTTGGCCTGTTACTATTGTTGTCATTATTGTTATGGCCATTGGAGTTGTTGCCGTTGTGACCATTGTTGTGGTTGTGACCATTGTTGTTGTTGTGACCGCTGTTGTGATTGTTGTTATACGGCCTATTGTGATTTAGAAGGGGATCCCGGTAGGCCACATGAGATTCATTGGAGGTATGTTGTTGTGTCCCTCCCTGACTTTGATCCAGTATATCCTATATGACATTCTTGAGGCGGATGCAATTGTTAGTCGTGTGCCCCCGTCCTCGATGATACTCGCAATAGTCTGTGTCCTTCCAATAGGGAGGTTTGACTATGGGCTCATAGTCACTTGTTGGCGGTAGAGAAATTTCATTGTTAGCCAACAACTTTCTGAGGGCCGATTCTTGAGATTCTCCTAACGGTGTGAATTTCCTCCTTGGATTTGAATTGAACCAAGGTCTAGGTTCCCGAGGGGGTGGCTTGTTGAGTGCACCGTTATTTGCTTCTTCCTTAAGAGTGAATATGGGTTGTTGTTTAGGGGCTGCCGCCTTGGCATCCACTACTCCATCGTTGACCACATTCTTGTTCTTGGTCCAAAACTTTGACTTGTCAGTTGTGTAATTGGAAGGAGGTGTGTCCTTGTAGAGCTTGAGAGTTCCTTTAGCGATCATAGCTTTCTCAATGAATAGCCCCATTTAAATGACTTTGGTGAATGAGGTAGGGCATTGTATCTGAATCTGATAGCTAAGATCAGGATTCAAATTGTGGACAAACATTTCCAATAGTTGTTTCTCAGGCATGTCGTAAGAACACTTACTAGCTAGCTGTCTCCATCGTTGTAAGAAGGTGGCGAAAGACTCACCACCCTTTTGTTTGGTGTTGCATAGGTCTAGCATAGATACCTCGTGTTCTATGTTGTAAGAGAAGTGCGTTATGAATTTATTGACAAGTTCATCAAAAGTTTTGATTCCTGGTGGTAGACGCGAGAACCACTCCATAGCTTGACCTCCTAAAGATCTTGGGAACAGTCTCATTAAGTAGGTCTCGTTGTGAGCTACTTCTAAACATGCTGCAGTGAATTCCCTGATATGATCTCTAGGGTCCCCCTTCCCTTTGTATTTGTCAAATTTTGGAATTCCAAACTGATAGGGGAATGGTTTCATGACCAAACTTCTGTCAAAGGGGTATGGTGCTATATCTTCCAAGGAGTAGTTCTTGGAACTTGTGCTGATCTTAAGGTTGGAGATTTCTAGCTTTAGACTCTTAATTTGTTGTCTCACATCCGCCATAGGAGCATTTTGATCTATGGGTTGCTTTCCTCTCTCATTGGCATGGGGGACCATGTCCTTTATGCCTCTCTCATGTGCATGTGGGACTGTGTCATTTGTGTCCCTCTCACGTTCATTGTCTGCATTTTCCATGATGGAGTTAATGTCAAAGTCTGCGGGGAGTTTGATTCCGAGACTAGCAAGATGATGGAAATACTTGGTGGGGTCCTCAAGGAGCACTTTCTCCACTAAGCGTTGGAATTTGCTATCTTGCATGTGTGCCACTAATTCTTCACGAGAAATTTCTTCATCATCATCGTGTGGTGGGGCGATGTGATCGGATGAGTCGGCCATTTCAATTAGCTTGTTGTACTGGGATCGAGTAAGAACCATGCAAGGTGGGGTGGGATGAAGTGGACTAGGATTAGAAATTTTGGCAAGGTGCCGACTAAGACTGTAATGAATGGGGTATCTAGGACAAGATTTGGACAGAGGGTTCTCCCGCCCAATGACTTCAGGTAAGACGGTTGACACAAGACTCTAGCCACTAGCAAGGGTAGTCGATACCAGTCTTACTGTGTAGGGCTTAGTCGTTCAACAAGACTACTAGCAAAGGTACTGTGACCTACTAGGCTTACGTGAATTCACAAATGAAACGAAGAAGGACCTATGTCGAATCGGTATGGGACAGAATGACTTTGGGACAAGAGTGACTTGGACAGAAGGTGACTGGGGCGACCGACGAAAGAGAGAGAATTGGGTGAAACGAATGAAGATTAACTACAAGGTTGACTCTAACCTCAGAAAATGAAACTAGGCCGAAATGGGTACTCTGAACAGCTGACGATAATTTCTCAAAAATAGGGCAAATGCTCACTGTCACGCATGCGCAGAAACAGATGCGCAGCAAGAATAGGTAAATGCGCCGTAAGTCGCTGTAAAAGCGCAGCTCTGGTGAAGTATGTATGCGCAGTAACAGTGTGTAAATGCGCAGCAGAAAAGTATATGCGCAGCAAGTCGGTGTATAAGCACAACAAGTCGCTGTAAAAGCATAGCCAAAAAGTGTATATGCATAGCAGAAAGGTATGTATGCGCAGCCAGTCGGTACAAAAGCATAGCAAGTCGCTGTGTATGCGCAGCAGAAAAGTGTATATGCGCAGTTCTAGTATTTTTTTGCAAATTTTTTGGGATTTTTCTCTGTTTTTGGTATTCTTTGGCTGGAAAAGGTCTTCCTGATCTGATATTATGAATTAATTTAGCAAGAAAACACAGCAAGCACAAAGAGTATTTTGTAGTTTTCCATTGTTTTTGTAGTTTTTCGACTCTATTTTGGACAAAAGCAAGCACAAAATCCTAGGTGAGAAATGGATTATAAGGGATTTGGGCCACTAAAACAAGAGGTATTTAATTCGGGCAATCGTTCAAGTGGTTACACGTGCGGCGGCGCTACTCTCCGTTATGGAGTCTCCCAGCCTCAAAGGGTTACGCCTGAGAGGGTTTTGGGGGAGGTTGGCCGTCGGTGTAACATAACAGCACTCGTTGCAGGAGGTTTTCACCTCAAGCACAATTTATTTTAAGTGGCTCGGTAGGGCTTGGCGTTAGCCTGTTACCACTCAGGGTCGTTCCCGCTTAGACAAGCGTGCATCCAAGGGCAGGCCCCTCCTAAAGGTCAAACAAATAGAATGACAAGTCTGGCACTCTGATCACCCAGAAGAGGGGAGAGCATAAGCCTATTGTCATTCGCAAGCACAGAATACACTGATTAATCCACCCTAGTTAAAAGATAAAAACTAAATGGGCTAATCTACTCAAACAGAACTTTGAAGTGATTTCAGCAATATTGCAGTGGTTCAGTTTTAAATCCCAGAAAGCAGTAGTGAGTTCAATTTTAAATCCACGTTGCACGAGATTGTTAACTTTGAAATTCAGGTCTCACGATATAGCAATGGTTCATTTTAACTGCAAGATCAGTGATGAGTTCAATTTTAAAACCGCGAAGCACGAGATTGTTAACTTTGAAATTCAGGTCTCACGATATAGCAATGGTTCATTTTAACTTTCAAGATCAGTGATGAGTTCAATTTTAAACCTCAGATAGCAATAACTTTGAAGGTGTTTGTAATGCAAGCATGAAATAAACCAGTTACTTCCTCCCTAATTAGGACTAGATGAAGATTTGTAATGAACAACCATTTTACTCTTTCCCAGAAAATGAAAGGTGACCTAATTAGATGCAACTACATGTAACTGAACCCGAGCCTATCCTGCAAAACTGCTCCAGCAAACACCTGCAAAGGGGTTAACGTTAGCAAAATCCTCTAGAAAAGTACTAAAACTTGAGTCTGTTACAAATGTGCAGCTTCCGTGATCAGATGCGCAGAAATGATCAACAGAAGCGCAGCACTAACGAATGCGCTGCAAGATTGAACGTATGCGCGGTTAAAATGAATAAATGCGCAGTTTTAATGGATGCGCAGCAACAATCTTCAGATGCGCCGTAACAGTCAATATATGCGCAGTTAGAACGGAAGCGCCGTAACAGTCTGTAAAAGCGCAGTAAGAATACACAGATACGTAGGATTTTTAGAAGCGCCGTAACAGTCTTCAAAAGCGCCGTAAAAATGAATAGATGCGCCGAACTAATATGTGCATGACTCTGCGGGACCTATACGGAACCTGCCTTCAAAAAAGCTCAAAAATGGTGAAATAAAGGGGCAACGGCCCCACGGTGGGCGCCAAAAATGTGAGGGTAAAAATGGTGATCAATCAAATGAATAATAGATGACCCAAACATCAATAGAATAGTGAAACAAAGAAGATTCAAGTAAACAAAGCAATGAACAAACACAGCAAACCTCTTCCGTTTCGAAACTTCTGTTGTTCGCCTATCACGAATCATCCTTTCGCAGATGAGATGAGCCCTCAGAGAGTGCAATCTTTTAAAGTTGTTTGAGGAAGTCGATGGTGAACGGCTATGGTGTGATATGCAATGAAGGTGAGCTCCAATGCAACAATGGTGATCTCAAGCTTGTAGATGACAAGTGGGTGCCAAAGGCGCGCTGGTGGTATTTCTGCAGAGTAACGATGTCAAAAGCCTGGATGATTAGAATGGAGGGATGAAGCTTCATTTATAGACTTGGAAGAATGGGAATCAACGGTTGAGAGGAGATATGAAGATCAACGGCTGAGGATGGTTGAGGAATGTGCAACCAGTAGAAATGTGACAAGTGTCCCAGCTCCATCATAAAAGGGGGGATGTGACAACTGATTGGAGAGTTAACTCCATTGACTGAACAGTTAACAGACTTGATTGATCAGTTAGAAGAGTGGATGGTGGAACTGACTGGATTGATTGAGGATTTGACTCAACTGACAGGTTAGTTAATAGATTTGATTGATTGGTTAACTGACCTCTGATTGGAGAAGAAATAGGCCATGTGGGTGAGGGAAAATAAGGCAATTAAATATTAAATATATTTAATTACATGTGCAACTTGATGAGGTGGAATTTTGAATTTAGAACTTTAGGATAGAGGAATTAGGCTTAATTAAATAATTTATAATTATTTAATTGTGAAGGACAAATAGAAGAATTTTAATTAAATAAATAGAATTTATTTAATTATGGGATAGTGAATTGATTAAATAAATTTAGAATATTTATTTAATTGGTAGAAGAATGGAATAAATATTTAGAATATTTATTTAGGATGATTTGTGTCATTTTTAGGCGTATACAGTACCACCATTGGGGACCACATGCACCTTTGAGCTTCTTAGAGAGCATGCTAAGAGTATTCTTGTTTGATGGGATGGTGAGTTTCTAGAGTTAGATGCTATTTCTATCATTTCATTTCAACTATGTATTTACTTTCACAAAGTTTTGGAAGTGGAATTCACTTTCCACCCTATTTCTTGGGAACTATGCCTTTTAGGAGGATCTCATCTAGCCAAGTCAAAGCCCACGATCCCTTGAATATTTTTTTCAAACTATTTCTAAACAACTCTAAAATCAAGGAAGTTATACCTTGTTGAGTGGAAAAACTAGGTTTGTTCTTTTTCATGCCTTGGTAGTTTTCAACTTTTTATTTTTGCAAGTCATAAAAATAGTTTGAACTACATTGAAAATTAGGTTTACTAGTTTGAATTACTAGTTGTAGTTGGTCCCCCAAACCCAAAGTGTAGGAGGTTGAAAGTTTAGAATCTCAACACACTTTGCATAGTGTATATTGCAATCAACATTTGGATTCTATGGTTGAAGGTGGTCTAGAGTTGAAAGTTCATTAGCACTTTACCGACATGCAAAACTACAAATGGTTTCCAAAGTCCAAGATTGTTCTAAGTCGGGAACTAGAGATCTTTCGCACATTGTAGACATGCAAATGCAAATATTTTCCAAAGGCTGAAATCATTCCTAGGTTAGAGTTTGGGGCTAGATTGCCTTTTGCATAGTGTGATAGTTAGATGGAACTTGAAGTCTAAAAAGGTATAGTTTGCAATTGCAACCCAAAATCCAAACCCAAGCTAGTGTTGTAGGTTTCTTCCCATTTCTTAAACTCAACCCTTGTGCAAGTTCTTCAAGAAACCTAAACTTTGACAGTTTTGGCATTCTTCCTGTCATAACTCCATGATATCTAAGGGGTGGTTTATTAGAAACATTGTGATGTTTTTAAAATGATATTGAAAATATTGACTCTCCTCCACACCTTATTTTTCATGCCACCCATGGTGTCTAGTCCCACGGTACCATTAATTCTTTCGCTTGTGTCACCTTGCATTATGATGTGTGTGCCAAGTGTGTCGTCACAAATTTTTATGACACCTTGGGCACATAGGTGTGTTGTGTGGTTGCTTTATACCATTTTTTACCATGAAATTTTTGTTTAGCTAGTTGTTTTATTAATGTCTTGAGCATAAGTTTGGGGTATTACAAATCTTACCAACCATATCATTAGTCATTATATGCCAACCTAATGCACATTGTGCTGATTTGTATCCTTCATTTTTGTATTTAAGGGCACTCATTCACTCATTTGTGTTGGAGATAGGACAGACAACTAAGAGGGGGGGTGAATCAATTGTCACAAAACTTTCTATCTTTTTGCAGTTAACTCTTTCTTTTGCTTCTTAATAACAATTCAATAATTTTATCATGAAAATAATCAATCATAAGAGTAAGTGCAGTAACACACTTGACACCAAGAATTTTTGACGTGGAAACCCGGTTAAGGGAAAAACCACGGTGGGGTTAACCCACAAAAATTAATACCCTGTTAAAAGTATTTAACAAATGGGAATGCACATGCATTCAGGCTCACTGCTCAAATGGAGGCTCACTGCCTATGAAAATATTACAATAAAATAATAGAGATCTAAACTGATTAATAGCATCTGCCTATGCAAGAGTTTCAATTCCAATTAAGTACAAAAACTGATCTTACACATTTCATCTTTGCTCTACTCTTCTTACTGTTCTGCCTTCATTCGCACTTTGGATTTCTACTCTTATCACATACACCTTCTTCGTATTCACACACTAAATCATCCAATTTCATTGGCTATATATATCTACAACATGATCTACAATCATTCTATAAATTAGCTTCATCAACACTTAGAACTTTTATGAATGCTCTGCTCTGTCGGCTAGATCTATGCAAAACTTGAGGTGTGGACCAAAACTTGCTCTTGGAAATCATCACTCATGTTAGCCACTATTACTAACCATCACCATTTGTCCAACACACAACTTCCATACATCCGAAATCAAGATCTTCTGCAAGGTCAGCCTATTCTTCTTCTATTTTCTCTGACAAACTGGAACCTGGTACTCAGAGGCTAATATCTTTTGAATCCTTCATCACTGGAGGATAAAAATCTAGATTTAGACTATCTTGACAATGCATATAACTCCCCTAGATCAGTATCTAATCATGACTTTCCACCGGAGAGATCCGGACCAAAATACCAAACTCTGTTACTACTCTATTCTTCACTGCCTGGACTTAGACAAATTCTGATTCTGGCTTCTGGTATGAACAACTTGTGTTATGCAGATGTTTGGGATGATCTTCGTTGCCATCAATGACAACACCTATCAACTCAAAGCAGTGTCTCTTGCCAACAATCTCCCCCTTTGGCATTGATGGCAATACTTAGTGAAAAATGACTAAGTGTCTTAGAGCGACTCCCCCTTTTGTTGGCAAGAGACACTATATGGATTCATGGTTGTTGTCATTGATGGCAACAAAGGTCATCCCACATATCCGCAAGTCATGATGTGTCTCTACCGGAAGTCAGAATAAAGAATGTTGTGGTCCGGTGAACAAGAACAGAGCATGTGGCAAGGTCCGACAGATTGATCCGGATCTCTCAGAGGAAGTGTCTTGGTGCAGTGCGGATTTGGGGAAGTCAAGAGGACTACCTTGAGTGGTATATTCCAAGGATTTAGCCTCCGGTGATGGACAAGGAGAAAGATATGAATAGTTGAGTACCGGATTCCTGAGAGACAGTGAAAACAGAGGAAGAACTGACTGACAGAGTATCAGACTACTTTCCGGATGTGTTACTATTGATGATAGAGGTTGTGAAGGCATGAATCATGTTTGGCCGACATGATTAATGATATCTACAAGTATATGCTTGATCCGCATTGCTTGGTGAGGAAGGATTCAGCCGACAGAACAAGAGTTTGTAAGAAACTAGATTGTTTCGGATGCCGACTAGAAAGGTGATGAAATTACTTGTGCGGATATATATAGAGGATGGATTTAGTTGTGAAGGGTGTGATGGTGTGAAGATATATGCGAAGAAGTACAGAACAGAGCAGAAGTAGCAAGAAAGATCCGATATGTGAAAGGATAGCAGAATAAAGAACAGAGGAAAGATGAAGTGCAGCAGATCAGTGTACTGAGCCTAACCGGAACTGAACTCCAGCATATGCAGATGCTTCCAATCAGTTCAAGACTGTGATTCTTATCACTTTGTAGACAGTGTGTCTTCTTGTAGGCAGTGGGCCTCTTGTGAGCAGTGTGCTCGGGCAGTGAGCCCTAATTGGCAAGTGCCATTTTGTAATTTCCTATTCTTCTAACAGAGAATAATTTTGGGTTAATCACCCCGTGGTTTTCTCCCTTAACAGGGTTTCCACGTCAAAAATACTGTGTTATGTGTTTCTTATTTCATGGTAATGTTTTTGTGTTTGATTCAACGCTGCATCAATTAATAAGAAACTCCAATAAGGGAAATAATTAGGATAACTGATTCACCCCCCCCTCTCAGTTATCAACAATTGGTATCAGAGCTAAGTTCCTCCTAATAGAGCCTAACAGCTTGTGGAAGATCTGGGAGTTCAAATGGATGCATATGGTTTAAGGGAGCAACTCAAGACTGCTCTTGAGGATCTTGAACAGTCAAATTCTGAAGTCAATGAATTAAAGGAAAGACTCAAACAGGCTGATGAATTCATGAGAGAATTAAAAGACAAATTAAGTCTCTCTATGAAAAAGAGAAAGGAGCTGCTCCAGCAGTTGGCAAGACAAAGTGAAGAAAGCAATACAAATGAAGAATTGACTGAGCAAACCAAGTTATGTGAAAAGTTATCAAAAGAAGTCATTATGTTAAGACATGAAATGGAATCAGGAACTATAAAGTTTACTCAAGAGATTGAAGAAAAAAGAAAGGCTGAAGACAATCTAAGACAATCTCTTAAAGAAAAATCAGAAGAATGCCACCAGATGGACAGGATTACCAGACATCTTGAATCTGATCTTGAAGATGCCAAAGATAATGAAGAAAAACTTGACGATCAAATTGCCTCTCTCAAAAGAGACCTTCAAACAGCAAATGAATATAAAGAGAAATTCAAGATAAGTTCTGCTCAACTTGAAGTTCTTCTTGGAAGTCAAAAGAGGACAGATGACAAGTATGGTTTGGGATATGAGAAAGGAGAAAGCTCCGGATCCGGTCAGAAGAATCTTGGATCAGAAAATCCAAGGAGCAGGCCTAGAAGACCTCCGGTAAGACAGCCAAATGCTCAAAGATATCCATCCTTCAATGGATACTGCCACAGCTGCAACCACTTTGGTCACAAAGCTAATCAGTGCAGAATGAGAATGAATCAGATTAATTCATCCTTCTCCGGACAGTGCTTCAACTGCAAAAGGTATGGACACAAATCCCATGAATGCAGAATTATGCAAGTAAACAAATCATTCAAAGGTAGATGCTTTACATGCAATAGAGTAGGTCATATGGCTAATCAATGCAGATCAAGAGGATATCAGTCAAATATGCAAAGAAATGTTATTTGCCAAATCTGCAATAGGTCTGGTCATAATGCTAAAGTCTGCAGAAACAAGAATCAGGACAAAAGAGGTCCGGTGTATAATCAGAATCAAGACAAGGGTAAACAAAAGATGAATGCGGATGAAGTTAGGAATCAGATGAGCAAGATTTGGGTGAAGAAAAGTTCAGAGAATGTAGAGGTTGGATCCGTACCAGACTCTGGTGCTGATATTTCTTCCGGAAATTAAAAAGTGAGCTCAGGCTCAGGGGGAGACTCAAAGAAAATCCTGTTCCCCCAGCCAAACAAGTGGTGCCGGATGTGGCACAAGATGCGGATTAAAGGGTTTGCAGATATGAGTCTTGAGATGCTTCAGTCAAGTTTTCAGAGGTCCGCATGGAGTTATGAAGAAGCTGTGATCGATCAAATAAGACCTGATCAGGGAGATGCTCCGGTATGACAAAGGATTACAAAAAGGTCCGGAGAAATCCGGAAGTGCACTATCTTGTTCTGCGGATTGGACAGAGTGTTTGGGATGTTCTTGTAATATGTTACCTCAATTTATTCATGATTGAAAGATCCGGATGATATTCGCAGATCAGGACTAATCTGGGATACTCCAAGCTATCCAGACAAGGCGAACCGGAATAATGTAGGTGAAGCATTTATTGCAGACAGATATTAGGGTTCGCGGAGCAATATAAGGGATTTCTCAAAAGTCATTTGCTCATTCTGCACTCAAGAAGAAGCGAATAGTGGAGCTCTGCAACAAGATTCATCAAGAACACCAAGGATCTCCTGCCGAAGTCATTGCATAAAGAAATCAATCCAATCACTCCGTGCAAATCGAAGGCGCATAAGGTATTCTCCGTTTTTCATTACCTCACTGCAAATCTTTGAAGAATGGCTACCCCAAATATAGTTAAGATCTCTGATAGACCTCGCCCCTCATTCAAGAAACATCCTTACAAATCATTGGAGGTAGATCCACTAGGAGCCTTCTCTAGTGTTCCTCATGGTGTATTGCATACGGAAGATATTAGGGTTTACATCCATGCGAATCTTGAAGACTTTGGAGAATCAAAACTGATGGATATCTATCACAAACAATTGATAGATGACTCCTTTGAGATCAAACCTCAGTATAAAGCCATCCAGGACAAACACTTTGCACAGTGCATTCATTTCCCCTGTTTTGAAGAAGATGAATGGGTCCGGTATGTACTAAGTAGAGTACATGACAACTTCCTATGGTTGAACCAGCCCTTCAAGATCACCAAAGATGCAATTAGGGCTGTAACCGGTCTGCACTCATCTGGTGGTTTACCTGTTCTCAAGTCTGTCAAAAATCAGACAGTTAGTGATGCAACTGGATCCAAGTTTGACAAGAGAGCTATGACAGTTGATGACATCACTGAACCGGATGTCAAATTTGCAGCTATGATAATTGGTTACAAAATCTATCATTCCAGTAGGGAAAATTCAGTATCGGGAACTGCAATCTACACAGCTTATCAAATGTTAAAGGAGAATGCAGACTATGACTTGTGTGAGCTTCTTGTGAACCAACTCTTTGAAAATCTGTAGAAGATCAAGAAGGACAAGAAAAACTCCTTCAAGTATGGCAATCTGATCCTTTGTCTCTTCTTTTACTACATGAATGAGCTTCCCGGATCCAGTGGATGGGTATGGCAAAATGACAGACCAGTTGCCATCCAAATCAGAGACTATTTGCATGAAGTTGGGGATGCCAAAGCAAGAAATACAGCTCTATGGGGATACTTCAAGAACTTCCAAAGCATGATGCATGCAAGAGAAAGAATACCCCAATCCCTTGTAGAAAAGTACAAAGACACAGTATGCTTCATGGTTGAAACAGATCAGTGTCTAATGGAGGCAGTAGAGCCAAGGACTGTTTGGATCATGCCCATGGGGTATGAAGTGGATGAATAGATAGTAGAGCTGCATGTTCAACACATGCTAAGCCAGCCCAAAGATCCTAAGGTAGAAAGGTTCGGAACCTTTGAGGAACTGAGTGTAAAAATACATGTAGAACTCAGGGAACCGGAGATAAAGAGGAAGGTAAGAAAAGAAGTTGAGCATATTGCTCAAGGCCTAGGAATCTCAAAAGAGGCACTTGATGCCAGCCGGGAAAAGAGGAGGAAGGCTGAGGAAGAAGAGAAAAGTAAAGAAAGTGTTCCGGTTGAAACTCCCACCCGGACTAGATCATCAAAAAGATCTGCACCTCCCACTACCAAAAGTTCAAAACCGGAAGTCCAGGCATCCGGTAAAAGATCCAAGACAAAAGCCACAAGGGCTTATGAAAGCCAAAAGGATGAAGAGGAAACAGAATCAGATGAGGGAGTAAAAGAAATAAAGAAGCAGAAGAAGAAAGGATCCGGTAAACCCTCCACAAGCCAAGACAAGGATGAAATGGCAGAGGTATCTGTTGAAAAGCCCACTCTGTCTCTAGAGAGCATAATCAAGTCGGTCACGGTGGATGGAAACCTTCAACCAATGACTGAATTTTATGATGACTTCAGTGAGGCTGACCAAAAGACTCTGCAGGAAGCCACAGTCAAATATCTGAACATATACAATAAGGCTTTCATTGAGATCATATCTCTTATTCCTAAAAGCCTAGAAAAGGAATTAGAAATAAGAAAGAACAATGCTCATGCAAAAGATCTTGAGATCCGGGAGCAGATAGCTATTCAGCTATATCCTCAAATTGATCCCAAGACAATGAACATAATCTTCAAGGACTGCAAAGATGAGTTCAGAAGTAAAGCCAGGATGAATCAACTCATGCTTGGTGAGACTGACAAAGTGGCCCAAGAGACAGAAGAGATCCTCCGGAAGGCCTTCAAAAGGTTCAATCTTCCTGTTGTAGAGGACTTAGGTACAGAAACAGCTGAGGACTTGGAACCCTCTGCTCCAGAAGAAGTGGCCTATGAACAAGCTAGCATCTCTCCTCCGGTTTCCCCTACAGTCTCCGGATCCAAAGAAGAAGAGAAATTACAGGAGAAGGAAGCAGTGGTGAAAGACAAAGAGGTTGACAGTTCCAAGACTGCAGAAGAAAAGAAACATCTGTCTCCGGCAAGAGACACTGCACAAACTGTTCAACAATTTTTGAGCAAAGAAACTTTAGAGATTGATGAATCGGAGCTTCTAAAAGGCCCATTCGACTTTGACTCTCTCTCTCCGGTACAAACAATGAAGATAGCTTCATTTGCAAATGCCAAGGCAAATGAAAAACTCCTGAAGTCTCATATGGAAGACTGTGAGTTGATAGAGGCTGCTTCCGGAGTACTTGTAAAGATTATGCCATCAATCCAGATAGATCCGACAGCCTCCTCTTTCGGTAATCTAAAAACCTTAGTCAGCAGTGTTGATACACATTTTGATTCTCTAGAAAAATCAGCTGAAGAAAAGGTCCGGAAGGAATTTTTGGATAAAAGATTTTCAGAAGTATTAGAATTAATCTCTAAAGATAGGAAGATTGTGAGCATTGGAATAAAGAGCTTAGAGAATGCTCTTAAGGATGGCGGTGACATCTACAAATTTTGTATATCCTGGTCAAAGGCAACAGCAGCAATTGATAAGAAAATAAAAGAGGAACAGGACAAGCTACAAAGCTTATCTCAAAGTTTTGATCCTCTCTCTTCCTCCATAATAAATCAAGAATGTCAGACTATTGCAGTCTTGAATGAAATAAAGAATCTTGAGAAGGAAAGGAAGAACATCACTAACCGGATGGGAGAACTTAGACGGATTATAATCCCTAAGTTGGAAACTATGCATGAGGCCATTAGTGATGCTCAGACCACTGCCCAAACAAATGATCCGACAGATCTCAAGAGGGCAGAAGCTTTTGCATTTTTGTTGAGTGGTCACATTTCAATTTTGGATAGAATGAAGCAAAGTTGGGCTACAGAAATGATCCAATTGCAGACATCCTTTGCAGACATTCTTCAGTATATGTGAGTATGTAAATATGCGGCTATGTATAGAAAATTTTTGAAAATTTTGATATGCGGACCCTACCCTTTGCCATTGATGTCAAAGGGGGAGTGAGGAGCAGTGAAAAATGAGGAATCCAATTAAGGGGGAGTTCCAGAAATTGTATATAAAGACAGAGCATCAGCAAAGGGGGAGCATAGTGTAAACACTTAGTCATTTTTCACTAAGTGTTGCCATCAATGCCAAAGGGGGAGATTGTTGGCAAGAGACACTATATGGATTCATGGTTGTTGTCATTGATGGCAACAAAGGTCATCCCACATATCCGCAAGTCATGATGTGTCTCTACCGGAAGTCAGAATAAAGAATGTTGTGGTCCGGTGAACAAGAACAGAGCATGTGGCAAGGTCCGACAGATTGATCCGGATCTCTCAGAGGAAGTGTCTTGGTGCAGTGCGGATTTGGGGAAGTCAAGAGGACTACCTTGAGTGGTATATTCCAAGGATTTAGCCTCCGGTGATGGACAAGGAGAAAGATATGAATAGTTGAGTACCGGATTCCTGAGAGACAGTGAAAACAGAGGAAGAACTGACTGACAGAGTATCAGACTACTTTCCGGATGTGTTACTATTGATGATAGAGGTTGTGAAGGCATGAATCATGTTTGGCCGACATGATTAATGATATCTACAAGTATATGCTTGATCCGCATTGCTTGGTGAGGAAGGATTCAGCCGACAGAACAAGAGTTTGTAAGAAACTAGACTGTTCCGGATGCCGACTAGAAAGGTGATGAAATTACTTGTGCAGATATATATAGAGGATGGATTTAGTTGTGAAGGGTGTGATGGTGTGAAGATATATGCGAAGAAGTACAGAACAGAGCAGAAGTAGCAAGAAAGATCCGATATGTGAAAGGATAGCAGAATAAAGAACAGAGGAAAGATGAAATGCAGCAGATCAGTGTACTGAGCCTAACCGGAACTGAACTCCAGCATATGCAGATGCTTCCAATCAGTTCAAGACTGTGATTCTTATCACTTTGTAGACAGTGTGTCTTCTTGTAGGCAGTGGGCCTCTTGTGAGCAGTGTGCTCGGGCAGTGAGCCCTAATTGGCAAGTGCCATTTTGTAATTTCCTATTCTTCTAACAGAGAATAATTTTGGGTTAATCACCCCGTGGTTTTCTCCCTTAACAGGGTTTCCACGTCAAAAATACTGTGTTATGTGTTTCTTATTTCATGGTAATGTTTTTGTGTTTGATTCAATGCTGCATCAATTAATAAGAAACTCCAATAAGGGAAATAATTAGGATAACTGATTCACCCCCCCCCTCTCAGTTATCAACACCTTTGTCTATACAGTCGCACCCTTCACTTAATCCAGTGCTCCCCCTATGTTGAATACCTCATTTTTCATTGTCCTTCACTCCCCCTTTGACATCAATGGCAAAGGGTGGGATCCACAAACCAAAATTCTACAAAAAAAAAATTATGTTTATACTGCTGCATATGTACAACAAATCATCAAAACCTATTTACATGAACTTGAGAATGTTTGCAAAGCTAATTTTTAATTGCACAAGTTCAGAGGCCCAAGTACTCTTCATTCCATCCAAAAGTGAGATGTGCCCACTCAGTAAAAATGCATATGCTTCTACCTTTGCCAGATCTAGAGGATCACTTGTCTGAAGTGCATTCTGGGCTTTGGATAAGGCATTATGCATGGATTCCAACTTGGGGGCAATCAATCCCTAGAGTTCACACATCCTCTTCATAGTATTGATTTTCTCCTTTTTCAAGTCCCTTTATTTCATCTGTCAAGCTAATGACCTGACATTCCCGACTTATAGGAGAGGCAGTTAGAGGATCAAAATTTTGAGATAGAACTAATATTTTTTGTTCTTGCTCCTTTATCTTCTTCTCAACATCCTCATTGACTTTAGTCCATGATAGGAAAAACTTATATATATATATCCTCCATCACTTAGAGCATTTTGAATGCTCTTTATGCTAATGCCTAGTATCAACCTATCACTCCTTATCAGATTCTTAACTTGACTAAATTTCTTATTCAAAAATTCTTTCTAAACTTTTGCCTCTGCAGACTTTTCAAAAGACTCAAAATGTGACTTTACTAAACTTACAATATTTTTTAGATGGCCAGAGGGGGAATCATTTTGATTCTTTTGATAGGTTGGCATTAATTTCTCCAGAATTCTAGTTGCAAGCCCAAGTAGCTCATTGTCCTCCATGTGGCACTTAAACATCTTTTCTCTAGCCTTTACTTGGGTGAATGATGTTATTTTCATGAATTGAATTGGAGAGAGAGCATTTGGATTGGCTAGACCTTGGAGTAGCTCAAGCTCATCATGTTCAATCATTTCTTTTTCAAGAAGACCTTTTACTATATCTGCAATGTCTCTTGCAGCCATTTCAGAACCATCCTTTTGTTCATCTAATTTCTCAACATCTCCTTTGGGTGCTTCAACATTTGCACCATCTTCTTTTGCCTTATCTTTCTTTCCTTTTTCTTCCTCTTTCTCTGTTTTACTCTTCTCTATGTTCTCACCAGAGGGACTCTTTCCTATTTGTTCACCACTTGCTACCTAATCTGGAGGGCTCTATGTGGTAGTAATATCCTCTTCTTTTCCAAAGTGATTAGGTGGTGGAGTAATCCCTACATCAGCTATTTTGTCTACCATATCTATGTCCTTCTGATTGACTTGTTCCTCTTCCTAAACTTCTCCAATATTTGGATTTGATGAGTCAAGTCCATCATTGGTCTCCTCATGGATTAGTTCCAAAGGATCTAGAGTAGTATTTTGGTCATCAATTCTCTTGTTAGCTTCTTCTTCAGGAGCTTCTTGTTTCAGAGCAGGAGGATTGTCTTCTTCCACTTGTTTTTCTGAAACAATATAGTATTTATTTTTGTCCAAAGCCTTTCTCAGAATTTCCTCTATCTCCTTTGCAATTTCCTTAGTTTCACCAAGCATTAGCTTGTTCATCTAGACCTTTCTTCTGAATTTATCTTTAACTTCTCTGAGGATTTTATTTGCTTCTTTTCTGGTCATTACAGGGCACAAAGAGGAGAGAATATACTCTTTGAGTTCTATGTCTTTATTCTTGGCTACTTATTTCCTCATTTCCATTACTTTCCTCAAACTTTTAGGAAGTTCTTGTAAGATTTCCAATAGGGCTCTATTGAATTTATTCAAATATATGATAACGGCATCTTCTAAAATTTTCTTGTTTGCTTGATCAAAGTTATCATAGTAAGCTCTGATAGGTTTTAAATTTCCATGAACAGTGATTTTTTTTACAATTTCATCAATAGTCATGGCGACCTTACCAGTTGCTTGCTTTTTACCAGCCTTATTGCTTCCGGAAGGCTGGTCTTCAGAAGTCTTTGAAGTTTTGACCTTCTTGGATCTTATTTCTTTCACTTCTTCATCTGTCTCTGTCTCCTCACCATCTTGTGTGCTCTTGTGGGTTCTTGTTGCCTTGGTTTTCTTTCTTTTCCCTCCTTCACCAGATGGAGTGGCTTCTAGCTTCTTAGTGGAAGTGGACTTGAGTGGCTCAGCAGGAGTTGTAGAACTCCTTGTCTTCCTTGGGGCTTTCGGGGGGACTACAGACTCACTTTTTATCTGCTCAGTGCTCTTCTTTATCTTTTCAATCCTTTGTTTATTTTCTCTCACTGCTTCTTTTGTAATCCCAATGCTTTCTGCATACATCTCTACTTGCTTGTGTACCTTTCTTTTTGTTTCCAGCTGAGTTCCACATGCAACTTTAAGCTTAGTTCCTTGTATGTTCCAAACCTTTCAACAGAGGTGTCTCTAGGTTTGCTTAGGAGATGTTGAGCATACATGTCAAGAATTTCCTCATCCACTTCATAACCCATTGGCATTATCCAAATTGTTCTTGGTTCTACAGCTTCCATCAAACATTGATCTGTGTCTACCATAAAACATATTTCATTTTCATACTTTTCTACAACTGAACTAGGGATTCTTTCCCTTGCATGCATCAAACTCTAAAAGTTTTTGAAATATCCCTAGATTGCAGTCTTTTGTGCACCTGAATCTCCAAGATTATGTAAATGGTCTCTTATCTGGATTACCACTGGTCTGTCATTTGTCCAGTGCACATCTTGCACTCCAAGCACTTCATTCATAAAATAGAAAAATAGGCATATGATCAAGGAACCATATTTGAAGGAGTTTTTCTTGTCTCTTTTGATTTTGCTCACATTCTCTATTAGCTGATTTTGTAGTAATTCACACATATCATAATCTACATTTTCCTTTAACATCTTATAAGTTGCATATATTGTAGTCCCAGAAACTAAATTTTCCCTACTAGAGTGATAAATCTTGTACCCAATCACCATAGAGGCAAATTTAACATTCAGATCTGTGATATCATTGATGGTCATTGCCCTTTTGTCAAACTTGGCACTAGTGGCATCAGTTACTGTCTGGTTTTTAATGGCTTTCAACATGGGTAATCCGCTGGAGGAGTTTAACCTAGTTACAGTCTTGATAACATCCTTTGTGATCTTAAATGGTTTCATTAGCCACAAGAATTCATCATGTATTCATCTTAGGATGTAACAAACCCATTCATTTTCATCAAAAGATGGAAATTCAATCATTTGCAGAAAGTGTTTGCTTTCAAGGGCTTCAAATTCAGGTCTCAGTTGGTAGTTGTCATCTTTCAGATGGTTCCTAAACAACTCTATCTGTTTCAGATGCCCAAATTCTTCTAGATTGCAATGAATGTATGCCCTAATGTCTTCAACATGTAAAACCCCATAAGGTACACTCGAGAAGACACCTAATGGCTCAACTTCAGTAGATTTATAGGGATGCTTCTTGAATTTAGGACAGGGTCTCTTAGTGACATCAACGAGTAAGGGTGTAGCCATTTGCAGAGAATGAGAATTCAAGAAGTTTCACAGAAAATAGAAATACCTTGTTCTGCAAATTAAGGTTTTGCTTGGAGATCCTCTTTGCACTTTAATTCTTGGGAATTCTCAGCTCCAAACTCGTCCACTTCTCCTCTTCTTGCTTTCTTCTGATGCAAAGTGATCTAAATGAGGAATGAACGATCCTTTTATGTTCTGCAACACCTAATTTGTCTTTGTAATAAATGCTCTGCCCTAATACATCTGATTACTCTGTTTGTTGAACAGTTTCACATAAGTTACTCTGCAATTTGCCATCTCCACCTTTTTCTTCCAAAAATCCTTCCAACAGTTCTGATTCAATTCAAGGTACCTTTTCTTATTGTGCCAGATCTAGGTGTTCACTTACTGGCTTGGGGAATTTGATTTATAATGTTGCTCCCCCTTAGCCAAGACTCTCAAATTAATTCTCAGAGGAATTTTCAGCACTGGATTCCAGTGCGGATCCGTTACTATCATTCATATTTGTTTTCTTGACCCATATCTTGTTTGATTCATTCTGAGTCTCATTCGTATCAATTTTTTCTTTGCCTTTGTCTTGTCTCTACTCATCCATTTTTCTGTTTACTAGACCACTTCTTCCATTGTTCCTATTTCTATAGAATCTTGCAATGTGACTAGATTTATTGCAGTTAAAGCACACAACATTTATTTTATTGTAAACCTAATTTTCTTTTCATCGGTACTGATTATCCATGTGTCCAAACCCACTGCAAACAAAGCAGTGACCATTGAAAGAATTGCTAATTCTTCTATTGTTAGCATTATTGATTTTCATACTTCTGCATTCATTTAATCTATGACCATACCTCTTACACTTGAAGCATTGACCGATGAAGGATGGACCATTTTGATTTACTCTGCTTCTGCACTGAGTAGCTCTATGACCAAATTTGTTGCAGTTAAAATAATTTCCATTGAATAATGGATATCTTTGAGCATTAGGCTATCTTACCAGAGGTTTTCTAGTTCTGTTTCTCCCATTCCTGGTTGAAAATTTCTCTGTTCGGATCCAGAGCTTTCTCCTTTCTCATATCCAAGACCATGCTTGTCATCAGCCCTTTTATGTCCTTCGAGCAGTGCTTCAAGTTTTGCTGAGCTTATCTTGAACTTCTCCTTATATTCATTTGCAACATCTAGGTCACGTCTGAGAATGATAATTTGCCTTTCAAGTTCTCTCTCATTATCTCTACTTTCATGTAGATCAGACTCTAGATGGTTAGCTATTCCATCCAATTTGCAACATTCTTCAGTTGTTTCTTTCAGTTTTTGATTCAGATCTTCTTCAATTTTCTTCCTATATGCACTTTCTTTGGTTTACCTCATCACCCCAGATTCCATTTCAATTTTCAGAATAGCAACTTCTTTTGACATCTTTTCACATTCCTTTGTCTTTTCTTCCAAAGCTTCATTCATGCAATTTTCTTCAGGTTAACTGGATAGCTGCAGAAGTAGCTCCTTTTTCCTTTGCATAGATTTCTTTAATTTATCTTTTAACATTTTGATGGTATCATCAGCATCTTTAAGTTCACTTCTCAAATTACTGATTTATGTTTTAGACGGAACAAGCTCTTTTAGGGCCAACTGAAGTTGATCCTTGAGTGAACCCATTTTATAACTTCTTTCAAGATCTTTTCCCCAAGCTATTAGGATTTCTCCAAGGAACCTTACTCTGATACTAATTGTTGGAGATAGGACAGACAACTGAGAGGGGGGGTGAATCAGTTGTCACAAAACTTTGTGTCTTTTTGGAGTTAATTCTTTCTTTTGCTTTTTAATAACAATTCAATAATTTAATCATGAAAACAATCAATCATAAGAGTAAGAGCAACAACACACTTGACACCAAGAATTTTTGACATGGAAACCCGGTTAAGGGAAAAACCATGGTGGGGGTTAACCCACAAAAATTAATACGCTGTTAAAAGTATTTAACAAATGGGAGCGCACATGCATTCGGGCTCACTGCCCAGAGCTAACTGCTCAAATGGAGGCTCACTGCCTATGAAAATATTACAATAAAATAACAGAGATCTAAACTGATTAATAGCATCTGCCTATGCAAGAGTTTCAGTTCTAGTTAAGTACAAAAACTGATCTTACACATTTCATCTTTGCTCTTCTCTTCTTACTATTATGCCTTCATTTGTACTTTAGATTTCTACTCTTCTCACATACACCTTCTTCGCATTCACACACTAAATCATCCAATTTCATCGGCTATACATATCCGCAACATGATCTACAATCATTCTATTAGTCGGCTTCATCAACACTTAGAACTTTTATGAATGCTCTGCTCTGTCGGCTAGATCTATGCAAAACTTGAGGTGCGGACCAAAACTTGCTCTTGGAAATCATCACTCATGTCAGCCACTATCACTAATCATCACCATTTGTCTAACAAACAACTTCCATACATCTGAAATCAAGATCTCTTGCAAGGTCGGCCTGTTCTTTTGTCTGCTTTGACAAACTGGAACCCGGTACTCATAGGCTAATATATTTTGAATCCTTCATCACTGGAGGACAAAAATCTGGATTTAGACTGTCTTGACAATGCATATAACTCCCCTAGATCCGCAGCTAATCATGACTTTCCACGAGAGAGATCCAGACCAAAATACCGGACTATGTTACTGCTTTGTTTTTTACTACCTGGACTTAGACAAATTCTAATTCTGGCTTCCAGTATGAACAACTTGTGTTATGTGGATGTTTGGGATGATCTTAGTTGCCATCAATGGCAACACCTATTAACTCAAAGTAGTGTCTCTTGCCAACAATTTGACATCATGGTAGATGTTGGAGATCATCCAGGATGTCATAGGGCATTTTTATTGGGCACATTCAAAGGCTAATATTTTTTAGAATAAAAATAATCTAACAACATTTACATTAGAGAACATCATTTTAGGACCATTGCATGTTTTTTTATTGTCCTCGATTATTTCACTCAGAGCTATAAAGTTATTGCACTAGGGGATTGACTAAGGAGAACTTGACCCTTGCAATCCAACAGATTCTCCAAAGGTTTTTTTAAAACACTAACCTATCTTTATGCACAATTAGATAGGAGAGGTCAAGGAAAACAAATCCCAACAGTCTACATTCTGCTAGTTTAGATCCACAAATCAAATCATTTTGGTACTCATTGAGATTAGTTCTATACTCATAGATTTGAACTAGAGTGAAAAACAATCAATTTATAGCATTTGAAACCTTCCTCTGGATCAACCCTAAAATTCTAAAACATTAGCAAATCATTTCCTAACCCCTATCATATCACATCTTCTTCATATTTTGAGGCAAGTATTACATTTAATTTATTTTTATTCTACACTTAAATCTAGTAGTTTTAATTATTAGTACCCATCCATTACCCTAAGATAAATTTATTTTATTATTATTATTTAATTAATTATCCTAAGATAATTTATGTAAAGATATATCTATCTATTTCCTTAAAATACCTAAAATAAACATATTTAATTAAACAACATACAATTATGTGATGTTTTACTAGGCATAATTTTGTAGTCATTCTCATTAATCCATATTAATCCATATTTCATTAATAGTTCACGATTTAACACACTATAAAAATACCACCTACATTTTATTTGTGTATGCACCGACTATGTTACATGGATAACAATGCTTCTAACTATAATGACTCACATTTATTTGAAAGTAAACGATATTTTAACTTTTTTACCTATCATACATAATATGGAAATATGCATAATAACTACATAACAAAGAAAGGAAAAAAAACAAGATTAAATGAATTTCAAAGGCTTGCAATTGTATATTAATAAATACAATATTTTCCATACAAAATATTATATTCAATGGCCACATATTCCAATTTGTATGGAAAATAGCCACTGTCCTTATTAACATTGAATTGTAAGCGTTTGAAATCCATTTCCCCTTGCTCTTTTTCCTTCGTTAACGTGGACTTAGGATGATGTCACAAGTCCGTCAGCACACAGTAAATGGATCTATGCAACTTAGTTGTCACGCCGTTCTTTTAACTTAGTTGTCCCGCAGTAACTGGAGCTAAACCTAAAATTTAAACATATGTTTAAAAACCACTGCAAACAATACCATAAACGACTAGAGTGGTACGTGTGAAATCTGAGGAGGAGATATTTTACTTATGTTCTTCACTCTCTATGAATTGTCTTGGCGAGCTGAAAATGGAGGAGGATTTATTTGCTGTCTATATACAGAATAAGTTTGTGAAAGCCTAGTTGTATTCTTATATATATTCTTCCCATCCCTATATATCAAGCAGAACATTTGTCCTAAGTTTATATACACTAATGGCTTGGATTAGTTCATCAGACGAGAATTTTTCTTTGTTCAACACCACCATGCTTCAAGGAGAAGATCATGAATGGAACTACAGTTATAATGATGATTCTCTTGTTGGGAATCAATGCTTCTATTCTTCAGCATTTAATGGCAACGAGGAGAGTCTAGAGACTATTTGGAGATCTTCTCTAGCTTATCCACCAATCTCAGTAAGCCCAATAACTAATGATATAAGTGGGATGATGAATAGTGTAAAAAGTGTTGATGATTCAGACGGCCATTCAATGGGTACAGGTTTAGTGTCTCCTTGCATTAATAGTAGAGAGCCCGTTTCATGCCAGACACAGAAAAAAGCTGGAGGTAAGTGTGAATTTGATGGAATTCGTGGAGAGAACTGTTCAGAGGATGTGAATGACAAGAAACACAGTGATTCTGGCAAGTTTGGTTTTGGAGTGGGAGGTAATAATACTGATGAGCATGATGGTATGCCTGTTAGAAATAAAAAAGTGAAGAAGAATGCCACTGATTCACCTGCTAAGAATCTCATGGCAGAGAGGAGGAGGAGGAAGAAGCTGAATGATCGACTGTACATGCTTCGTTCACTAGTTCCCAAGATCTCAAAGGTAAGTATATGTTTTATTTAAAGCCTCCATGATCAGTCCCATTAACCCAATTGCTCAAATGAACTCTAGCTCTAATTTTATTTGGATTTCTGTCAGGCATTCTAGAGAATTAAGCTGATAACTAGATTTTAGTTTCTGTTAGTAGGGCTTTGCATGCAACTATTGTTATAATTAAAACCAGTATAAAAGATTTTAGTGTCTGGTTGTAGGGATCTCCATGCAACCATTGCTGTAATTTGGACCAGTATAAAAGAGTTTGCTTTTCATTATGAGTGTTTCCCTCTGTCAGATGTGTAAAAAACTTCCATCAAATTTTAGGAGGTTGAAAATTTTCAAAGTAATTTCTGACTCCTTGTAGGTTACCTGGGCTTTAAAAGGCCCCTTTTTGGGTACACTGGAAAATGATGTTGGGAATCGATGCTTTTACTTTGTTTTTGTCATTGAAAGTACTTTGAACTACTGGCAAGTTGTCAAGTGGGCCTTATAGTAAGATATTAGTTCCAGTGAAGGGTGCCCTTCCACATTGTTGTACTGTCCTAATATAATTTGGAAGTTTCTAGTTGGCCATATAAAACTGTATCTAGATACCTAAAACTAGGCACAACGTGTTCTATGAAGCTATTTATTCGTTTTTTTTATTAAGGTTCACGGGGTTTCGTGTGATTTTTAAATCAATATAATATATTTAATACAGCATTTATAATTTTGGATTTGGAAGTTTAATTTTTTTTTGAAGGGGTTAAATTTATGGAGTTATCAATGTTTAATTATTATGTGCATTTTGTTTCCCTCTATTTTTATTCTTAATTTTTTAAAATATAATATTTTATTTAAAAATATTAATTATTTAACATAAGGAAAAATTAAAAGATTACTAGTAAAAAAAATAATAAAATTTAGAATATATTTTAAAAATAATAGATCAACTATAATTTTTCATGAAAGTTCAATAAACAGTGAAGCAAAAACATACACAGTTTAATCTAGAAGCACTCTACTCATTATTCATGGACTGTAGAAAACTCATGCTTACAATGGAAGACAAGTTAAAATTATGTAGTAAATGTATATATGAATATATATGTGACTTAAAATAAATACTTAAAAAGAAAATCATGAAAATCATGAGACCTCTAGCTATTAAATTAGTTATCATGATACCATACATCTGGAGTTATTTTTTTTCTTAAATGTTCATTTGGTCCAAAAATCTCCTAAAACTTTTGAGCTTAATTAAACTGCAGCATGGATCTCATAAGTAACTATATGTAACTATATGGGAGCATGATTTGCAACATGGTCCTTTGCAAACTGTATATTATTTTTTTTAGGCTTATGTAGATTTATATGATTCTTTAATAAGTATAATGTATAATTTAAAATATTCTCTTAAAATAGGGGAGCAAATATAGTTTAAGATCAAAGTCGTCCAGGGCACATCCCAGTTTCATCCTTATAGTTTGGGGACCTTACACTAAGCAAGACTTGAGCCTATTCAAATTTACTAGTAGATCAAGAACCCATTGACCATTTCATAAAAAAATGAGGTAACGACTTAAAAAAAGTTAACTAATAGTATGGTTCCACAACACCGCTTAGTAAATAGTTCATGTAATTTTCTAATTAGCACAATGCATGATTTATCTATCCATACAATTTGCATGCTACTTGCTTTGTAAAGAAATTTATGATGGGATGAAGATTGATATTTTAAATTTGACAAATTGTATGGATAGATATCACAGAGGCTTTTTTATCATAATTTTTCGAGATATAGCCAAGTTTTGTTTCATTTGAGCAGATAGATCGCACAAAGTAAGATTTGGCTTGATAAATGGGAGAGATATCCGGAGTAATTCATGTTATAACAGAAAGGCTTGATAAGTAGTGAATATAGCTTCTTACTGGTAACTGACTCTTAACGTTTTATTCTTGGCACCTCTCTCTTTGCAGATGGACAGGGTCTCAATTTTAGCAGATGCTATTGAGTATTTGAAGGAGCTTTCGCACAGTATTAGTGAATTGTATAATGAACTCATGCAATCTTCAGAGATTCCTTGTCTCCCTTCTTCCTTAAGGTTCCAGCCCTTGACACACACACATTCTGCTTTTCCTTTCAGAGACAAGGACTACAATCTTTCGGTGCCTAAACCTGATGAACTACAAGCAAACGTAAGCCTATTACTGTACTTCATTCTTTCAGAAAGAATCATTTTTCTTTATTTTTCTAGTCTCTGCAACAGATGAAAATGGGGGCATTGAAGTTGCTGAAGACATAATGGTGAACAGATTATAGAGACATACCAAAATCACAAAATTAGAACAAACCTAATCAAGTATGTAGTGAATTTACTACCAAAGTAATCCATTTATCTCTTACATGATATATTTAGAAGAGGGAAAGCAATCTATTTACTTCTTAAATGATAGATTTTAATGAGTAATATTCTTTTAATGATATTCTACTTATTGATTCAGATATCTCCAAAGTACTCTACTTAAATATCATCGGTTCAATGATTAAATAGTCAATAGTAATTTTACACCTCATCCATAACAAAAAGTGGTAAATATTTGTCCTATTTTTATTGGTCAAAATTGACCTTTGACTATTGAAGGGGTTGATGTTTAAGAATCTCCCTGTCTAGAAGGCAGACTCCAAATGTCAAGAAATATATACACTATTGAGGCTATTGTGCAACGCCCACCATAAACAGCCGGCACGTTGTCCTCTCTGTTGTTCACAAACTTTGCAACTCCCTCTAATTTCGACAGACAAATGCAACCTGTTGACTGAGGGCGACCGATGGTTTCCATCCTCATGTTTTTGGATAAGGTCAACATAAATCAACCAGTCGGCGAGATTTCCACTCCCAGCAGGTTTTACAACATACCGACTGTTTAAACTCTTCCATTGTGCAATATGTAGATAGCATTCAAATCTCTCTTATATTTCAAGGCCGACTTCATATTATCTCACAAAAAATCCTTTCAGTTTTTAAGACTACCGTCCGCTGTTCCTCTCATCAGAACAGAAGTGAGAAGAAACTTTTAGTTTAAGTGAAGAAAAATTCAGTTTCCTGCTCACTATTTATGGGCTCAAATTTGATATAGTTTTGAATGGGTTTAAGCAAATATTCATTAATGTTATACCTCGTTTGTTTTAGTAAACGTTGTTTGCAAGATTCACTGATTCTCTGTAGTCAAATTTTCAGTCAATTTCAGTTAATGCCTCGTTTAGACTGTAATTTGATAAGGGCGGTTGATTAATAAAGAGCACCCTTCCTGATATATTACTTGGAGAAATGCAGGTAGAAGTGGGGACAAGACAAGGCCAGGCCTTGAATATTCACATGTTCTGTTCGAGAAAGCCTGGTTTGCTTCTATCCACTATCAGGACTCTAGATGGACTTGGTCTCGATGTCAAACAAGCTGTCATAAGCTGCTTGAATGGGTTCACTGTGAATGTTTTTCAAGCAGAGGTATTGAAATTATTGCCTTGACTCAAATATCCAATGCATATGATCAAACCTTGATAAATATAAAATAGCCAATGTCCTTACTTGGTACTTTGGGATTTGTGGCAGCAAACTAAGGGCCAATATATTGCACCCGAGGTGATCAAGAAGCTGCTGCTATCAGAGTACACTTGCACTAAGGAAAACACACCAGAAGAGTTATGTTTAAATTTACAGTCCGCTCCCTCGCTTCTGCAGAAACATGCAATTCCTTCCAATTCCTTTTTTGTTCAGAACAAGCGAATAACAGTTAATGAGGAATTTCCTAACATGGGCATTAGAAATACATAACGATGGATGCTTGCAATAAACTCTATGATGCCATTGGGTCAATCTATGTATACATATAGATCAAACTCATGTTTGCCATCAAACTTTGCTAATTTGGTGAAGTTCATTGCTTGTAAGTCTTAAGCAAATAGACTAATAGTTATTATGGATTGCTATAACTGCCTTTACTGTCAGTGCTAAGAAATGTAGTTTGTTAGGTTTGGCCGGGAAGTTTTCAGTGCTAGAAGTACATAATGGCGGTTCTATGATATTGTGATTCATGTCTCTTCTATAAAACAATTTAGTATTATCAAGAGTGCCTGCCCAGCTCTGTGGATTTTGAGAAGAGGAAAATATTTACAGCCTCCTGTATTTCAATCTTTGATATAAAATTCTGCTTGAATTATTTGTATCTTTAAATGTGGGCTGCATTAATAAAAGAGCTTGCCAATATTGAAAGGAGTTTTAATTAGAAATCCCGAAGTACAGTAGGGTGACGGTGTAATTGCTCGAAAGGAATTCACATATTTTTGTAAGTTTACTCCTCAATGCCCATGGGTTTTGATATTCATTATTAGGAGTTGTTCTTGTGATTGAGAAGTTGAATGGTTCTGAATGAGCCCACCAGGGATCAAGTCTTGTTGAATGTAAGGCTCTGACATTATGAGGGATGAGGTTGGGATCATGCCCAAGGCGACTTTAGCGGAATGGGTACTCCTCGGTTCTTGGCTCTTAGCCGAAAAGGTTTCAGTCTAAGACTCATGCTCCTATATCAAGGAGCTAAACAATTCTGTGGGTTTGTCGAAGGGTTTTTGGTCTATTGGTGAAGTTGAATGTATTGAATGAGGCCACCCATGATCAAGTCTTGTTGAGTGTGTGCGCATGATAATTAATCTTATTAGATTATAATGTATAAATGAATCATAGCATTAGTTGTGTAAGTCTAAAATATATTAACTATGAAAACTAAGGCTAAATGAAGGGTTCGAGGGGATAAATTAATGCTATTAAGGGTGTTCCATGTGGATGGTGAAGGGTAAACTATATTAGTATAATACTTAAGTGTTACTATTTCCATCTTATAGAAATGAACATGGAGGAATGGTGACCTAGAAATGGGTTTAGTATTTTATAGATCTCAATAACCTTTAATAATATTTTGAAATTAAATTCAAATAAGTATTTTAGATACATGGTAGAAAAATAGATATAAAAATGTCAAATACAAAAGAGGTGGAAATAAGAAGGGATATAAAAGATGTTATAGAAAAAGTGAGTAGCTTGTATATATGGTAAAATAAAGGGTATAGGTATAGAATAAGAAAAATGTATTGAGAGAGGTGTTATTAATCAAGTATTATTAGGTAGAAATGAAAATAGAGATATTATTTAATATCCTATGAATGAACGTGATAGAGCATTAGTTTTTGTGTGTTATCTGGAGACTATTCTTGATGCAACATGGAGAATGATCTAAAATTATTCTCATCCTACTACTTGAGAGGAACCTCCTGCAACAATATAATGAAAAATGTATGAAATAACAAAAATAGAAGAAACACAAAAGGAATTTATTGATCGCAGGCCACTTTGAGGGGGCAACCTCCTTTGAGCAAGCTCAATACAATAAATTCGTGGATGCCTTCATTGGCCTCAACACATACTTATATACTAAGTCTACTGTAAACAACTATTACTTCCCATGAATGTGGGATAATACAATATACTCACGGGACGACTTACAAAGCATATGCATCCAACAACAATATACTAACAAAGTAAAGAGAAGGGTTAAACACGGGTTCCTAACATCCCCTCCCTCTTAGAAAAGCTTTGTCCTCAAAGCTTAAGATGTGGACATTGTTGTTGAATCTGAAGGGGTGGTTCCCATGTAGCATCCTTTGGTTGCATTCCATGCCACTGAATTAATACCTCTGTGATGGATCGAGAGCGAAGCTAACGAGTGCGCCTATCGAGGATTACCTCTGGCTCCAAAATGATGGATCATTCGTTACCCAGTTCTGGTAAAACAGTTTGTGCTCTGATGTTGGTGCCAAGAACTTTCTTTAGACAAGAGACATGAAATACTGGATGAACGCGGGAAAAAGGAGGAAGCTCCAATTTATAAGCAACTGACCCAATCTTCTAAAGAACCTTATATGCCCATAGAACTTTAGAGCCAGCTTATGACGCCCTTTGAGTTTCAAGGATGATTGCTTGTATGGTTGTAGACGAAGAAAAACCATATCACCTACTTAAAAAGTGCACTCAGAATGGTGCTGATTGGCTTGTTGTTTCATTCGATTTCTTGTCATGTGAAGATTGTCCTGCAAAATGTGAAGAATCTGATCTCGGGTTCGGAGAACTATGTCGACTGCTTGCACTGGTGAACTGCTGGGGGTGTATGGAAGGAGCACTGGCGGTGCCTGACCATAGACTGCTTCATATGGAGTCATTTTAGATGTAGTGTGGTAGGAGGTATTGTACCACCATTCAATGAGAGGGAACCACTTTGCCCACTAATGTTGTTGTTCTGAGGTGAAGCAACAAAGATAAGTTTCCAAACATTTATTGATAATTTTAATCTGACCATCTGTTTGTGGGTGATACCCTAAACTCATCCTCAGTTTGGTGCCGGTGTGTCAAAATAGTTGTCCAAAAATGATTGGTGAAAGTTGCTTCACGATCTGAGACAATGGAAGAAGAGATGCCATGAAGATGGAAGATCTAGTCCATGAAAATTTGTGTGACTGAGGAGGCAGTATAGGGATGGCTGAAGGCACAAAAATGACTATATTCAGAGAGGTGATCAACCACAACCAAGATCACTATCTTCCCTCCAGATTTAGGAAGCCCCTCAATGAAATCCATAGAAATATCTGTCCAAATCCGTGTAGGGATGGGCAAGGGTTCGAGCAATCTAGGAAGGAGTGTCATTTCACCCTTGTTGCATTGGTAGGTATCACATTCAACCACCATCTGTTGAATTTCCCTTTTCATTCCCTTCCAAAAGAAGTTACGTTGTGCCCGCTCATAAGTTTTGAGGAACTTAGAGTGCCCTGCCGATGGAGAAGCATGGAATTCATAGAAGACATTTTGTTGAAGATATACGCTCTGGGGAAGCACCAAATGACCCTTGTATCTCAGAGAAGCACCATCCCAAGAGTAATGCGGTACAACAGAAGGGTTATTGGCCAACTGCTAGATGATTTGAGATAATGAAGAGTCATTGACATAGCCCTGCTGGACAGATTCCAACCAATTTGGAATAGGCATAGAAATAGCTGAAAGAGAAGCTTGGTCATCAAATGTGTGAGAAAGAGCATCAGCCACAATATTGTCCTTACCCTTCTTGTAAGTGATCTCATAGTCACAACCCATGAATTTTCTAACCCATTTCTTTTGTGCTGGGGAGGAGACCCGTTCTTCCAGGAAATATTTTAGACTCTGGTGATCAGTCTTGATGCAGAAATGATTCCCTAGTAGGTATGGCTGCCACTTCTGTACTGCATGCAAAATAGCCATCATTTCCTTCTCATATGTAGAAAGTAATAAATGCTTACTAGAAAGGGATTTGCTGGTGAACACAATGGGATGTTCATCTTGAAGGAGAACAACACCAAGTCCATTACCGCAAGCATCACTCTCAATAGTGAAGGCCTTGGAAAAATCTGGCATAGCTAGAACAGGTGTAGTACACATAGCTTGTTTCAATTTTTCATATGCACACTCAGCAACATCTGTCCATGTAAAAGCATCCTTTTTCAACATAGCTGTTAATGGAGCTGCAATCTTCCTGTAATCCTTGATAAACTTGTGATAGTAGCCAGTCAGTCCCAAAAAACCATGGAGTCTCTTGAGTGTCTGAGGATGTGGCCAATTTTTCAGAGCACCTATTTTGGCAAGATCCACTCGAACCCCTTGGGCTGAAACAATATGCTTGAGATACTCCACTTCCTCCTGCCCAAAGACACATTTAGACTGTTTTGCACAGAGATGATGATCAGAGAGAAGTTGCAATACAAGATGTTGGAGATGGTCAGCCCATGTTTTACTATAGATGAGGATATCATCAAAGAAGACTGGAATGAATTTTTGCAAGTAGGGCCAGAATATTTTATTCATCAATGCCTAGAATGTGGAAGGAGCATTAGTGAGGCCAAAGGGCATGACCAAAAACTCATAGTGGCCATCATGCGTGCGGAAAGCAGTTTTAGGGATATCATCCTCATGAACCCGAATTTGTTGATACCCAGAACGAAGATCCAACTTGGAGAAAAAATAAGTGCCATGAAGCTCATCAACAACAGGAATCAAAAACTTATCCTTGATTGTGATGTGATTAAGTGCTTGGAAATCAATGCAGAAGCTCCATGATCCATCTTTTTTTGAACAAGAACTGGTGAAGAAAAGGAACTGGTACTAGGGTGAATAATACCTTGCTTCAGTAAGTCCCGAACGAGCATCTCAATCTCTGTCTTTTGGTGAAATGGGTAGTGGTAGGGCCTGATGTTGGGAGGAACACTTCTAGGAAGGAGCTAAATACAATGGTCCTCTGGTCGTGAAGGTGGCAATCCCATTGGTTCGGCAAAGACACATGCATATCTATCCAAAATTTGTTGTAGATCTGAAGGAGTAGTGGAGACCGCTGATGGTTACATTTGAATGGAATGGAGCTGAGCGATGACACCATGTGAATTCTTCTTAAGGAGATTTTCCATGCGATGTGAACTGATGATGTTGAGAGACCCTGGTTGTAAGCCCTTCAATGTGTGTTTTTGCCCATTCTCTGAAAATTGCACCCAAAGTTCAGCAAAATCCCATAAGATGGGTCCAAGTGTGCCTAGCCATTGAGCGTCCAAAACCACATCACATCTGCCTAAGGGCAAGGCAAACATGTCAGAGAGTAGGTTATAATCTCCAATAGAGATATGCACATTACGACACTTCCCTTTACAAGGTAATGTGCCCCCATTGGCAATCATGACTTCAAAGCTAGAGCAAGGATGGACAAAATAATCAGCCTGTTTGGCTATTTGAGCGTCAATGAAGTTATGAGTGCTACTAGAATCAATGAGTATTGTAAGAGGAAGCTTCTTGAAGTAACCCTTGACTCGCATGGTTTGTGGGGTGGTGACTCCTGCTAAAGCATGGAGAGAGATCTCTGGGTGGTCTTCTTGAGAAGTAGGGTCAACAGGCAGCTGCTGAGTTTCAACCTGATCATCTACTGTATCCTATGAATCTTCATATACATCAGTTGTAGGCAGAGAATCCACATCCAAGAGATAGAGCTTTTTCTCAACACATCTATGTCCCCGAGTGAATTTCTCATCACAATTATAACAAAGCCCTTTTTCTCTACGTGCTTGCATCTCTGCTTTAGATAAATGCTTGATAGGAGTTGTTCTAGGAGATGGCATGATTGGAGGTCTTTGGGAAACCATATTTCTGAATGGAACAAAAGTGGATTTGGAGCGCTGTTGAGCTATGATCTTGTCCTCCACCAACTTAGCCAACCCTAGGGCTTCCATCATTGTGCTAGGATGGAACATTTTAACCTCAGATTAGATTGCATCCTTCAAACCACTGAAAAACAACTCCTGAAGAATTCATCAGACAATCCCTATGTGTGATTGGCCAATTTCTCAAATTTTGTCTGATATTCTCTCACAGTGCCGGTTTGGCAAAGTTTAGTGAGTGCTCTTGTCAAGTCATTAAAAGCACTAGGGCCAAATCGTTGCAAAATGAGTTTACAAAAATCTATCCATTTTGGCTCTTCATGAGCCTTGATGTACCAATGGAACCATTGAAGGGGCTTCATGTTCCAAATGAAAGGATGCAAGTGGGACTTTGTTGACATCAAAAGTATTATGCAAACTAAAATATTGTTTTGCCCGGTATATCCATCCAGTTAGATCATCACCATTGAAGCGAGGAAAATCAAGCTTCGGCCCACAAAATTGCCAGAAGAAGAGAACCTAGTGTCTACAAAAGACTCTGGCTGCCGTCTATTGTTCATGACTAAATGTTGAAGATTGAGGCCAAGAACTTTTTCATCCAAATCTTGGAGTTTTCTCTTGAGGGCTACAAGTTCATCCTCCATGTTTTTTGCTCCTATGCGGGTGACAACCATAGATAGGAGATTTTTTTTTTGGGGAATGGGTATAAAAACAAAAACGGAAACTTTTTTAGTAAAGGAAAATTTGGATTTGGGAAAAACTCTGATGGGTAATTGGGGTTTGACTAGGTTTTGGACACTTTCTAAGGGACAGAGAAGCAGAAAATGGGGACTTCAGAAGTGGGGTGAAAGAAAGGAAAAATTTGTCCAAGAGGGACAAACGAGCAGAAATAGGAAATGAACACTATGGTAAAATTTGAAGGCTATTGGGTGAGAATCAAAGAAGTTATGGCAAACCCTAAAAATAGACAAAAGTAGGATTTTTGGCTTCGATAAGTGAAATTTGGGATAGGGTCCTCAAGGAAGGAAATATGCAGAATGAAATTCCAGGGGTTCCAGTGAATTTTGAGAGGAAATGGAGCTAAAGCAAAGAAGATATGGCAAAAAAACTAATTTTTTTAAACTTTTTTTCTTTCTGGAAATGATCTGCAACAGGATCTGTAAACGGCTCTGGACAGATTCAATCTGTGATTTGTCAGCTGGCAATAGATATGGGCCCCAGGTATGTTTGACTTCCTAAAGGTTCAGGGGATTCACTCGACTACCAATGTTGTCTAATGACTTGTGTATTGGGGTAGTACCCCTCACTCCACGGCTCAGGTAAAATTGATAACTGCTTTTCCACAAACGACGGCTCTTGGTTTACCTCATAGTTGGGAACTAGTCAATCAGGTAGGGGTCGTTGCCTTTTTCGCTAGTAGGTCCTCTCAATGGGCCAACTACTTCGGGGTTCTTGTGGTACTCCCCACAATGAGTTTTAGGGCTATGCCCAGGCACTTCCCATAGTTAAAACTGATAGGGATTACTCCTTGATCTGAACCTACAATTGAAATGAACAATACAAATGCAAAAAAAAAAGAACTACTGCAATAATCACAATGCCTGGAGGCCACTGCGGAAAAAAAAATCGGTAGAAATTCCACCCAATGACCCCAAGAAAGCGCTCTGATACTAGATGAGAGGAACCTCCTACAACAATATAATGAAAAATGCATGAAATAATAGAAATAGCAAAAACACAGAAGAAATTTATTGATTGTAGGCCACTTCGAGGGGCCAACCTTCTTTGAGCAAGCTCAATACAATAAATTCGTGGATGCCTTCATTGGCCTCAACACGTACTTATATACTAAGTCTAATCTAAACAACTATTACTTCCCATGAATGTGGGATAATACAATATACTCATGGGAGGACTTACAAAGCATATGCATCCAATAACAATATACTAACAAAGTAAAGAGAAGGGTTAAACACGGGTTCCTAACACTACTCTACATGAAGAGTGTGGTATCTTGGTCCAAGTCTATAAGTACAAGAAGCTTTTTATGAAGTAATGGCCAACCATTTTTCAAGAAGGGGGATATTCTATGTCCATGGTCAAGTTGTAAGGGTTTTGTGGAGCTTTCATCTCTTCAGTATTAAATATGTAGGGTGAACACTAAATTTAGTATGTATAATTAGATCTTGTCTAGTATTACGAAGTAATATAAGGTAGTTGAATGGGTAGTCTCTATAGATTTTCACTAAAATAAACCTAAGATTTTCATATTAAGAGTGTCGGGCATCTATGACATTTTGACTTAGGGTTTGTTTACAATATAGATTAATATGGTTAAGTCTATTCTTTCTTAGAACATCTCCTTCTCTATGCTCAAGACCTTAACTATGAGGGAGATTTGATATCCTAATTAGTGATACACTATGTTCTTTTACTAAAACCTAATTGGGTTGATAAACTTTAGGATTTGAGGGATCGTTAGATGTAAAACCTTGTGTTCTTCTTCAACCCCTAATTGTACCATTCCATTGTGAATATGGCAATGAAAGATGGTTTAATAAGAAAATAAGGTATAGGTGATGGTAAATGGGAATATCCTTAGATTAAATAAAGACCTAAAAATGGTGATTGTCGAAAGAGTGGAACATTAAATTGTATAGTATCTTAAGGGTTCTTGAAACCCCAAGCCTAAATTTGTGATGATTGTGTAGCAAAAGAATATTCTATTAGGTCTTCACAGATAATAATAGTCACACCTAGGATTATCTAGGAACTATTAATGAGCTAAAGAATTAAGAGAAGAGTGGGGTTGTTAAATAAACTCATGGGGAATTCACCTCTAAAACAATACTTTATCATGTGCATACATATTGGGGTTTCTTAAATAACCAAAATGTGACCTAATATATCACTTTAGTATTGGGGGGAAATGGGATAATTTAATTAATATTATAGGGTAGGTATTAGGGTTGAGAATTATGTACAAAAGGGAGGTGGAGTGTTTATAAGTGGCATTCCAAATCCTCTATAGATCACTTTGCATAGGTCAATTAGAGGAAGTGTCATTCACTATGTTGGTCTTGCCAGGGTTGTGAGGCTATCTTTTCTCTACACCACATAGTATTGTATTGTGTTAGAGCCTCATAATCCCAAGGGCGCCTGCTTAATCCTAACTCTAATGTACTTAAAAAATGAAACAAGGTCACACCAAGGTCATGTATATTCAGTAAATCCTACCCAAGTTTCTTAAAACTAGTTATTGGACACATTTTGGTATTGCAATGATCTTACCTAGAAGAGTCACTAGGTATCTCTAAAACCCTTCCATTATAATTTAAATTAATATATATATACTATAATTGAGATATTTGTTATTAGGGGGATTTGATGTTAGAGTTGGTGTGGCAAGGGTTTGGGGGTTGAGATGTATAAGTGCTTTTAAATCAATTTTTTTTGTAGGATGAGACATTTGTTATATAACTCATCTAGGTTTTATGTGTCAAGGCTTTAATGTATGGGATAACAATCAAAACTAGTTTTGAGTCAGATGTAGGTGTGGGTAGTGCCCTTGGTTGATAGGGTAGAAATAATAAGGCGATATAAAAATGTAACCAAATAAATAGGTATATAGGATACCTAGCAAAAATATGGAGGTATTTTAATTATACTAGTGCATGCAGAGGGGGTATCAAAAACATAAATTTGAGGGGTAGAAATGAAATTAGCAGTGTTTATTAGTACTCTATTAATGCATGTGATATGCCATTGATTTAGTAAAGTGAATCCCTTGGGCATATACTCTTTTCTCCATGGGGATAGTGAAATTATTAAATATTGGGTTAAAAGTATTAAGAACTTGGAGCATTCATTTATCAAGTTTTATGGTACAATAATATCGTATTGGTTGAGTTTCAATTATAATTACTTAAAGAGTCACTAAGATTGAATTAGAGTCACCATATGTGACTATTCTTTAGGTAGTAGAAACTTGTTCTCTGTTGACTAGAATACATTGGTTATAGTGTTTTGTATGTGAGGTTCTAAATAATGCAAGAGTGAAGTAGTTGTTACTTGTCATTATACTTTGTTATGTTAATATGTGAAATACTTGTGTTTTACATTATGTTAAGGGTATTGTAAATACAAGTACCTTAACTATACCCTAGTGTCTAAGTTATTGTGGATGTTCTGTTGATCTGTGCATTTGTGACTTGAGGGATTCACTTAGTAAACTTATTCTATATTACAAGTGTGATCATAGAATATTAAATAATACCCTTAATTTTCATCTACCCTAGATATTAGATTTTTGATACCCCCTCCTAGTACATAATTACTATTAAAATATCATTTTATTTTAGATAATTTAGTGGGGGTTGTATTGAGGCCCTCACCCTTGAAATATGATTAAAACTATTTAGACATCACCACCTTACAATAATATAGAAAAACAAAAATACATTTTATAACCATTTCATACCATAAACCAACAAAACACCATGAACTAGATGAACATATAGAACAAAACATTACATTACAACATAGGAAAACAACCCTACACTATCAAATTCACAAAGACTAGAACTCAAAAGAATTCTACGGCCTTACAGAAATCCCTACCACTCCTTGCTGACAACTTTGATTCATACCTCCTCTACCACTTCCACCTAACTTTTTGTTCCTATTGCCATCCTTCCCTAAATTGCCTTTTTCTAGTGAGGGGAATTGAATTCCATAACAAACTTCATGACATTTATTGTTACTTGCACAACACACCCTATTGTCTTTGACAAAAATAAGGAACCCCTGTTTTAAAACTCCTAATTTTAAAATTTGTGGCACTTTATAGTGGGTTTGCACCACCGCATTTACTTTATATCCATATTGTAAGTCTTAACTAGTCATTTCAAGACCAAGCATCATTTAAACATGTTTCATTTTGGTGCATTTTCATATATTTGACTATAGTTGTAAACATGTGACCTAGTATGCATCTACAACCTTTCATTTGAATTCCTTATAATTTTGTGCATTCATATTTGGTAAGGACCTTCTACTCATAGTATACATGGATGTATTTTCAAGTTTTTCTAATGCAATGCATAGACATGGTCTCTATTATTAGGCAAGGGGTAGTTTAATCTTGGTCATTTATTTCATGATAGAACAACCCATTGTGGACATGAGGATTAGACTAGACAAGTTTAGTTTCTCTTTATCCTTCACAGATCTCTAAATATATGTCATTTAGGTTTATAGTCTTAGTGCCATAGATTGAGGACTCAATTACTATTGCAAACATGTATTATGGTCTTGAGATTTAAGCAAGGGGTAATTCGATCTTGGTCACTTATTTCATGATATAACATCCTTTGTGGATAATAGGATTAGATAATTAAAGTTTAATTCCTCCACAGATTACTAAAGATATGTTATTTGAGTTTATAGTTTTAGTGCCATAGATTGAGGACTCAATTATTACCACAAACATGGATTGTGGTCCTAAGCTCAATACAAGTTTTGATTTATTTATTGCTTGAAGTGTATGATTTCTAATAAAGGAATTTTGATAGTATCTCTCACTTGGCTATAGGATTTCACACAACTAATATAACTATCTTATATGTAGATGTGACATAGAAGAACTTTAAATTAAAAGAAATGGACCTTTAGATTACTAAAGTGATAGGCAATTCAAAGGAAAATTTTAATGGATCATAGTTGTTAAATAAATATGGAAGGTTTTCATTGAATCTTGAGCCCTAGAAAGTCTTGTAAAAACTAACTACATCTTAGAATGACAATTAGAGTAGTTTAGTTAACATTGGAATATGAATTTGGACACTAGAATTTACAAAATATTTCTTGGAAGTGATAAAATGTAGCGTGGTCATAAAGGAAGATTCCTAACTCCAACATCATGCTAAGTTCAAAATTTGTAGCCTTTGAATGCAAAATGTAGCACTACACAATGGTTATTGACATGTTCTATGTGACAAGAAAGGCTAAATTCATAGATCCTGTAAAATGTCATGAAAGGATTTGATGCAATGTAGTTACACATGTGATTCCCAAATATACATATGATGCTAATATCAAGAGTTTAAGGATTTATTTTTAGAGATCAATGCCACACAGTGATAATAACATGACAAATATGGAAAAGAGACTCAAACATGGACATGTCGTGAATCATTTGAAGGTGATCAAGCGTAGTGCAATTTCATGGATAGCTTCTATATAATTTAACTACCTAGTTAAGATCCAAATTTGGAGTCATGGAATGCAAAATTAGGTGTTGTGTGGTATTTATTAATGTTTTGATAGTATATAAGTTCCACTTGGCTACACAGGACATAGAAACATTGTAATGCCCCTCGCTTTTTGCTTGTGACAGATGTTATTTTCATGTTTCCTATGATAGTTCTGGTATAGATGATAGTCTTATATTGCATGTTTACAGTTTCGAGATAGTTGGACTAGTATGTTATGGTTTATGTTCTCCTTGATCATGATGGACATATTTGATGATTATAGATTTATTGCTCTGAGTTAATGTGTTATTCGATCATGACTATGATGCATAACTGGTAATGGATGTAGTTATTTAATGATGTGTTTACATGAACAGAATAGTGTTGCATTACTCGTGTCTAAGTACCCTGCCACGTTGCAACTTCCGTTCATTGTGTCTGTGACTACATGATTATATATGTATATATGCACAACCTTGTTGTTTGTTGTAGGATGCAAGTACCGGGCATCAACTCCACCTGAACTACCAAGTCTGAGCGTGCCCTAGCCAATGGAGTTGTTGATTGGAGTTAGCATAAGGTTCCCTATTTAGTCAACATCCTCAAAGAGGATGAGTTTCCAGTGTTGTATCCTGTCGTCACCGTCAGTGGGACTGTTTGTCGTTATCTTGTCGTCATGTCCTGTGGCTTCACATGGGGTCAGGTATCATCCAGTAAGTTGGGTTTATCCAATCTAAGGTGTTGATTTAAGCCTGGTTAGTACTTTATTATAAATAAGGTTAAAATTGAGCTATTGTGAAATAAACACTTGCTAGGGAAAGTATGTGTTGTATTTAATTATAAATGTTTTAATTTGATAATTGGTAAATTAATATGAATTAGTAAATAAATAAATTAGATAAATGATTAAATGAAATAATTAGTCACAAGTTGTAAGTGGATTAAATTAAAAAGAAAATAAATTACATAAGTAGGATGATTAAACAATTACAATCTTGATAAAATGAATTGATAGTAATAAAGATAATATTCTAAAGTTTTATAAATGGGGTTGTCACCTGGTATCATGTAATCAATATTTTGGGGATGTGCAAATTTAATGTCAGGTGCCGTCAGTTGAAAATTGGAGGTTTGGGAATCCCTGGGCATAGTGTATTTTTGAATCCCACGAGAGAGTGGGTTGTTGGAAGAAGAGAGGAATGTTTCTACATTTACTTGAGAAAGTTCAACCCGTGTTTTGAGAAAGTGGGTTGTCGGGATGAGAGGATGTCTCCTACATTTATCCAAGGAGATAGAGTCCTGGTTGAGGAGAGGAAAAAAGAATTTTGGAAGAGAAGGGAAGGGGATTGGCATTTGGAGAGAAAAGAAGACTCTGGTAAAAGCTTAAAAACTTCAGGTATGCACTGTATATATGCCCATTTCATATGAAATTTTAATAGAATTAGGTTAATTGCGTTTTCCTCCATTGATGAGATTTATTCAGGATTTGGTATTTAAATTCTTTAAAGGCAGACTTGAATTTACTCGTGACCTTCAGTCTATCTCTAGTTTTGAGACTTGTCATAATCTTCCATGTGCTTCTGATACAATTGAATGTCTCGAATCTGACATGCCCTTATACCCCTGTTTGTATTCTTGAATGCTGAGTTAAATTCTTCTGTGAAATTGAGTCTGCACCCCTTCTGTGGGAAATCACTTGTTGTGTTTTGTGATTCTTTACCTAACATTTAGTCGAACAAAACAAATTGCACCCTTTGGATTTGTCCTATGCATTTGATAGGGCACATAGACTAGTACTTATACAGAGCTCTGCTTTACCTTTGTTGATTTATGTCTCAGAACCTTGGTGTAGTACTCATGTCACCCTTGTATATATTTAACATAGGTATGTAGATATATATAAATTCCTGTCAATTGCAATTGCTTTAAATTCCTTGAGCCCTAACAATAAATCCACTCTACAAAATTTTGCATCCACATTTTGATCTTATGTCTACCTTAGAATCAATGTAATTAAGGAAGAACTTCCTGCTTTACTGAGTCCTATAGCTATCTACAGCTGTGGGTCCTTTATTACCTTTGTGAGGCGTTATGCCCAGCAGCAACCCTATCGATTTTCCCCTTGTAGATGACTGAATCTTCCTGGCTATCCCTCTGTTCATACCATGGCCAAACCTCTGCTATTTTCACTTGATTCATATTATCTCTGAAAGCATAAACTACGTAACATTTTAGAAGATTGCTTTGTCATAAGCCAACTAAATAATGTGTGGTTTAAATAGGAATGTGAGTCGACTCCTGTTGGTAGTTGATCTTTATTGCCTAGTTTCTATGCCCTCTGTGTCTGACGGACTGCGTCATCTGGTGTGGACGTAGAGTTACGGAAGAACCCTTGCTAATAGCGCTACCACTTCTTTCTTAGTATGCTTCGTTGGTTTCAAGTATTCTATGCCTTTTCTTTCGGTGAGGATCATGGGTTTAAGTTGCCTTTTGGAAAGTCATGGGCTCAGCGAGAGGTCTGTAGTAGTGGTTGTCTATAGCAAATGTATTTTGATCGGAAACCGTGGGTGGAGTCATCTTCTGACAGTGGTGGCCTTGTCAACTTGAATGGTCATTGGCAGCAAACGTCTCTAATCTATCTCTGTGTTAGACTGCGATCTTCGTAGGTGTCATTGAAATGATATGCATTGAGTCTTTGTTTTCCCCGTAGTTGTCTGGGCCGACGAAATGGTCAGTGAAGTTGACGACCTCAACATGGGGTTAAGTCATGGCTTATGTTCTTAAAGCCTCAGTTTATACTTCCTTGCCACAGTAGACTGTTGTCATTTTGGCACTATGTATGGTCAGTGTTCGGCGCACTCGTTGTTAGGAAGTATTTGGTAAATGATGCTGCCTATCTAGTAGTCATTTTGGTCGATAGTCAACTTGTAGCTTATGCATTTCCTTGGTGGTATTCGTTAAACTGAGGTGGTCGTGAGTTAAACATCTTCTGTAGCTAGGTCTATACGTCTCTCATTGTGCCCTTCCGTTACCGATGAAGTTGTGGTCAGTTGAAACCTGCAGCCAAGAGCAAGCTTTGGAAGTCGCTTCCATTATGTCATTGTAGTTGTGAGGTGGTTAAGGAGAGTTGCCGTTTGGTAAGTGTGTTTTGAGAGTTGTAGTCGTTCTGAGCTTTGGTCGTCGAGGGTATTTAGGTGGCCGACAACCATTTAGCAAATAAATATATTTGAGACTTTTGTGTTAGAATACTTAGATGGTAGATAGTGGTATACCTATTAACTCTTGCGAATAGGGAAGACATCTTTCCTTATAGAATCCGTTACGTGGCAATAATAGATGTGATCCTTGTGTATCGGTAAGTACCCATGTTTTATGCTACATCTCATAAGCGGTTATTGTTTGGACATCCATTATTTTGCCTTATAGAATCATCCTGAGTTCAATCATTATCCTTATTAACTTCATGTCATAGTCGTATGATCGGTCTCAAGAGAATTATATCTATTCCTTTATACTTTCACTTATAATCTTGAGGAATATGTATTTGATATGATTATTTATAATAGACTTGTTAATAGAGTGTAACGTTAATTATTTAATGACTTTGGATGAAAAATATTGGTTATCAAATGATCTGTGGAATTTTATTATTATTATTATTATTACTATTATTATTATTATTATATGGGTCACGTGATTTATTTAAATCAAGCTATCGAAATTGATATAATCAAATTATTGGGTTTATTAAATTTAGAATGTAAATGGAACGTGATAAGGAAAGATTGTATATCAGATTGGAATAAATGAATATTCGATATGTTGAATAGTAGAGTGGATAAGTGAAATTTAGTGTGGTATTAAAATCTATCACCTTCTCTTTATAAATGACTTGTTGTAATAGATCCCGTTCTTTTGTAAGCGTACTTTGATTTCTCATGAATGTTGTGATAGTTAGACCAATGATATTTGATCTATATGTATTTGTAATTGTTGTTTACGTAGAAGTGATTAAAATTGTTTCTTTTTTTTATATGGTTATAAATTAAACAGGAACCCTCAAGTTTATCCGTAAGAATTGAATTTAAATCACACTATCATTATTTAATTAATTTGATTTATAGCACTGACAATAGTGGTTTACTTTAGTGATGTTAATGATATTGGTATCTTGTAAATCAATTAAATAATTATTTTAATAAATATTTACATATAGTTCACTTTATTGTAATTATAGATTTATTCCATAATAAGAATACAATCAAATGATAAGCTATATTTTAATGATTAATATACTATTGTAATAACTTAGTCAATTGCAATCGGCTATAGTGGGTTAGTTGTAAGAAGGCATAATTTAATCATAAGTATAATTGATTTCTCGTAATATGTTAATTCAATTTGTGGGTCTTAAACCCGTTCATATAGTCTATGATTTTGTATCTACCCATGTGGCTAGAGTTCCAGAGGCTTAGCTTGGGGATGTCTTGATTCCATGTATTGTGTTGATAGATGTCTTGAGATCATGATGTTTTAAGAAGCATGTCGTCTCTAGTTATGTATGGATTAAAAGACAAGGTGAATGATCAATGTACCTCTCTGTGGATGCCTTGTTGTATTGGTCTTGTATCGAGTTGTGGTGAGTTGTGGAATGGGGTGACATGGAAACCATAGAGATGTAATGTATATGTGTTGTTATGGGCAATGGTCTAGGAGTTCTGCCCTTATGATTATGTTTGGGAGGGTTAATGCCTTGCATTGTTATATATACATGTTGATATAAGGATAGTGTTATGCAAGATGATTAATGCCATGCATGGTTCTTGTACCCTCGTTGTCGTGATGACTTTGCTATGCTTGTTGTGTAGGGTCTTCTAGTTGTAGGTAAGGGAGTGGCTTCCAATGTGGGGCCGGTGCCAAGTGGCTAGCCAGGGTAACCCATTGGGAGTTGGTAATTAGGTGATAACGTAATAATAAATCTAGGGGTTGGGTAGTTTTCACACTAACAAGATAATTAGATTCCTCACTCATGCCTATAGTGCTAGTTCAGACTAAGGATGAGGGGAGAAGGCCAGATTGGCAAATCAACTTCCTTGTCCTCACGAAAGGAAGGTTGATTCCGCATGCGTCACCCTATGGGGCCGGTGTCTAGAGAGAGACTAACAGGGTAACCATAGATGGGGGCCGGTGTCTAGAGAGAGACTGCCTGGGTAACCCATGTTAGGACCATACAATGACACTCTCCTTACTACAGCCTAGCATTCCCTAGTTGTACTCTCCCCATTTGTTTAGTGGTTGCCTCTAGTAGTACTGTTGTGTTGTTTGTGACTTGTGATGTTGGAGTCATGTGATGTCTTATAGCCCACTGTTTACCTGACCGTATGTTGTAGTGGGGACCTTATGTTAACTCCTAGCTCAGGGGGTGGACCTCAGGGTTCCACATGGTCAGGTGGAAGAGCTTTATCCATTGGTTTTTCTTTCCCTTGTTGTTGTTCGTGAGCGAGGAGGATATATCTTGTGTATCAGACATCAGATCTTGTACTTGATTATGAAGATAGCTATTATGCTCATGTACTAGCCTATGTATCAGTTGATTCATAATGTATGTATTCAGATGTAATCCAAACTACATGATGATGTACTCATATGTATAGACTTTTGAACATGTACATGTAATCTTGATCAAGTTGATTATCTAAATATGGCATGAATGGAGATGTATATGTATAATCATTAGTGCAATAGATGTAGAATGAACTGCTGATGTTAGTTAACAATGTATGTTAGAATTATGTTGATTAATTTGTCAAGTAATGCAACCATGGAACCTTAGAAGACAAGTTGTTAAGTTTATGATGTGTATTGATTTGTTCAACATTACCCTGTTATTTTATAAATAAAAAAAATTATTCCGCTTTGCATAGCATAGATGTGTTGTCCTCTAAGGTTTTCATTGTGGGGCATTACAAACATGTCATAAATTTTCATAGCTTAACCAAACATGATGCAGTCATCTAAGAGATTTCTAAATCTAAAAAAATGCTAAAGTTAGAATTGGATGGCCATTGGTGCAAATTTTGGTATTACACAATGTTTACTTTGTTTGTGATTTTATAATATAGAACATGGTTAAAGATAGATGAATTCTTTGTGCTAGAAATTATCCTTGAGATGGAGATGATGTTTGAGATAGTACTATTTGTTATGTCGTAAATTGTCCCCCTAGGGCTTTTACCTCCTAAGTTTAGCTCCTAGGTCCCCTTAGTTTAATCATGCATGTGTAAAACTTGTCCTGGAGAAAAATCCCCTGAAACCCATGACAAATGGAGCTTAGGGGGCTATCTCAATGCTTAATCAAGACCAAAAATAGGCCTTTGGACGAGTGCCCTAGTCCAGACCTATTTTTCTAGGACCTAAATTTAAAAGTGTCAGTTAATGACCGTTAAAAGGTTTCCCTTTGTCGGCCTTTTCAATTTGAATTACAAATGTTAGTGGGAATGTATATATAAACATGTTTAGGACTTCATTTTTCTCCTAGAGAATTAAGAGATGATTAAGAAAAACTTAATATGATCATCAAGCAAAGAGCATTCAAGGAATTCATTGTGTTGCAAAGCAGAATTGTGTTGTGTTTGTAGGTGTTTGTTGCAGATTTGGCTCCATCAACTCATTTCCTCATGATTTGAAGGCACTTCATCTTCGTGAGGGTTTTCACCTCCAAGGTGATATCTACTTTGTGTTTCAATCAATCTATCTTATCATTTGATTTTGCCTTTGTCCACTAAGGGCATGCACTCTATCTAACAATGGTGTTGGAAGGTCTGGATACCATTTTCGGGGCTTGACTAAGGCAAGCTCCTAAATGCCACAACCCCCAACCCCTCTCTTTTGATTACAAGTTACAAGTGTGCAATCTTGCGGGGAGGAGTTGCAACAGATCAAAGAAGGAGATAAAGAATCAGGATCTGAAGAAAACAATAAAGAATATTCCTTTCTAGACAAGGGCACCTTCCCCTGTGTCCTCCTAATTGTCACTATCAAAAACTCTGAAGCAGGTTGCAGATTTCATCATCCTTCAGTTCCAGATCTACAGAGAAAGTGGCCTGGTAGACTAGGGCACCTGCCCCAGTGTCCCCAAAGTTTCCTCTTTCTAGAATCCAAATCCTAGTATGTTTCTAATATGCATTTAGTGCCTTCCTGTGTGATCATTTGTCATGTTTTGTCCGTCTATATACAATTTCATATAATTAGGGTTTAAGGCATAATCATAGTAGGGTTTAACAAATTTATCAATGTATTCTAATTTTCCTTATCATCTCAAAGTGACACCAAACATGTAGCTGAGTCCTCTTGCAAGAGAAGTGACTTAACTCAGTTTATGTCCTTGAATGATACATGTGTGTTGGAGTACTTGGTAACACTGAGACGAGGGAGGGGGGGTGAATCAGTGTTACAGAGAACAACATAAATTTTCACACTTTCATTTCAGGTTTAAACAAAGATTTAGACAATAGATGTAAATACTGACTCAAATGCTTATTAATGCATGTATCAGAGCATTACATAGACAAGTAAACTAATTCCATGTGCATATGTAACAAATGACAAATAGCATCATAAGACAGATGGCAAATAAACCAAATGACAGATGGTACCATAAAACAAATATTTTTGGGAGTGGAAACCCTCTGGGGTAGAAAACCACTCAATGAAAATGCCTCATTGGCTTATGTGATAAACTTGTCTCACTGGCTTATTATTATTTCTGCCTCACTGGCTGTTTATGTGCCTCACTAGCTTCTAAATGAATCTCACTAATTACATGCCTCACTGGCCACAATTTACCTCATTGGCTTTTTAACATTGCCTCACTAGCTTTTTAACATTTACAATGAATCAAGTAAATCAAGTACAAACGAATACTCTATTTCTCTTTGCACCAGACTGATATAACCTCAACAATGCATGCACTCACTCTCACATTCATTATCAATGTTATATCAGATTTTATACCAACATATTACATTCTGTTCAAGCCCTTCTTTCTCTCTACAGATAGTTTGAGAGATAACTATATACAAGTAACTATCTTAACCAGTTTCCAACTACTCTGTATCAACTATCTAAAAATAGTTTGTAACTGTACATGAAAAAAGAAATTTTTGATGTATGGTAGAATAGACCCATAACGGTTTAACTCAACACCTTTGGAGTATTACAATATAAAACTATAATCTCAACCTGCTTAATGAACCAAAGTAAGACTTTATCAAAACATGAATGCCAAAATAAAAAAACTGCCTTCAAACTCGTGAGAAACCCTAGGGTAAACTGTCAAACCCTAGTTAATAACTTCCAAACCCTTTTATCAAAGAAACTGTCTCATAAGACCATATTACCGAGGGAATAGTTATAACTATGCAAGATAAGTTACAAAAGAGTATTACAAACCCACAAGAAATATCTTAAACACTTTGCCATACCATCACAGTCAAGTATAATTATCTCTACCCTTAAACATCTAAGACAAAAGCCTTGTTTAGTTTTTTAAGCCCTAGCCATCTGGGTAATAGTTATCATTGTGGAAATAAAGAACACTTTCATGCATTCAAAACCTCATAAAAAATGGAAAGGAAAGATTTATAATTGTCACTACCAAGAGTATATAGTCAAATCATGCTTTATACCAAGATTTAGAAAATGAAAAACTGAGTGCAGAGTTGAAAGCAATATCACCTCGTGGGTCAGCCAGAAGACTATAACAGCTAAAAATTAAGTCAACAACTTTTGCCAGAAATGACTGCAACGTCCAACATTGTCTCATCAATAGGATTCCACTCATTGTGTCGTTGATACCATGTATTTTCATGATGAACTCAAAAGTAGAAAACCCTAGCTCAAACTTTCATATCACAAGATTAAACAATGCATAATGATCCAAAAGGATCCTTTTGCCTGATGACTTGAACTTCCAGTGAGCCCTAAAAGGGCCAGTAAAAACTAATGGCTAATTCAAGCCTATTACCTTTTTGCAACCTTCGAAACTTGTTTAGCAGGTTATACACTTAAAAAGCCCGACAACATGCCTTTTTCATATGGTGCTTTTTGAAACATTTCAAACTATATAAAAAACCTTTACACAACATAAGCCCCTCTCTAGGATTTTACTCACATGATAAATGAAAAATGTGAGATATGTGATAGAACCTTTTAATTTTGCTTGGAGAAATAAATAAAACAAAAAAGCAATAGTGATCCTTTTGATGAGATCATCAAATCTCTCATTTCCTTTAATGTCCCTTTGTACAATGATTACAATGTAATTGAAATGTGATCATCCTTGTTTTATGAAATTGAAGATGTCAAAGAGAGGACAAAAATCAACAACCGTAACATCACATACTACATCAAAGAACATAAGTATCAACAACATGATCATGAGAGAAAATGCCAAATATGTATCAATTATATGGGCCACCTGTAGGAATCAAAGCCAAAAAACTGTCGTCCTGTAGAGTATGAATCATTTACTGATATCATAAGAATACCATACCAAGGTTACCACCAAAAAGACACCACACAAACATATGACAATTAGAGTATCAATCAATATCAATATGCTCCTGTATGTCAAACCATCATCATGTATATGCTCATGTATGTCATGAACATGAACAAGCTAGGAAACCAAACTATCACCTCAAATGTGAAACACTGAAGAGCAACTAACATATAGTATGATACATATACCAATGTTACTGTCAAATGCCATTGTCACCTCTGTATATCAACTGCCATGATAATGATAAGCAACTATATGTCAAACTGAGGGCATATCGCCACAATGTGTATTTGTCAACATCATATATGCCAATCAACATAATGTCACAATGCCAACATGTCAACAATATATGCCAGCAGAAGTAAACACTATTCAACCAATTGTCATGATACAAATACTGTGTATGTCAAGGTACTATATCCAACTAAGAGAGATTATGTCTTTGACATCAAGGACAACTTAGGGCAACAAACTCCCCCTTTGTCCATGATGGCAAAACACAACTTCCTCTCCCCCTTTTTGGCATCAAGGCAAAGGGAGTGAAAGTATGCAAATGCCTCCAATATATACATAAAGCCTGAAATGTGAAATAATAAGCGAAAATGTAAAACCATACCAACCATACCAAGATTGTCCCATGATTGAGAAGTATCCAAAACATCTAAAACAAAAATGAGATGTCAGCACTATAATGAAATATCAGCAACATGAAGAGCATGTAGCAAAGATAGACAACAATTGAGAAGATTGTCACAAATAATGCCAAGTTGAAATGGAGGTAGAGAATATTCATGGAAAGCTCCCCCTAAAGATGATTTCTTAATGCTCCCCTTGTAGATAAGCTCCATAGAAAGACAACAACCATGAGCAAATCACTTGAATTAGACTCACTGAAGATAAATTCTATTACTACAACTGGAAATATGTCACTGTTTGTTCACTGTGATATAACACTATCCCCAATACTCATGATCACCATACTGCAACATTGTCAATGCAAGACTATTCATCACAACATCAAATAATTATCTTTTTGATAAACAAGATGCATACAGTCACACCAAATGTGATCAACCCATGAACAACATTGTCATTGCCATTTCAACTGAGATGTGATGATAAACACTGTATATTGTTCAAGATACACACATGTGCAAGAAAATACAAACATATGTGAGATCCAATATACTTCACTGTGCCTTCATGATACAAGGAGGGTGTATAGATATAGATACTTCATTCTTTTATGTTGCTCCAACTATAAAACCATTATGTGCATTGAGAAAACTTTTTGAATACTCTTCACTGTCTATGCTGACTATAACCTTTTTAGAGAACAATGACTACAAATACTTACAAAATCAATTCAATGAATGTGAAGACTCAAAGGAAATGTCTCCAAATATTGTTCATCACCGAGCAAGTGAACGAACTGCAACTTCAAACATAGTTAGTACAAATATCACCGTGTTATGTAATATTGACACTTCATTATCTGCATCCATCCTGTCAAGACAGAGATAACTCTGCAATTAAAGAATGAACATGTCAAGAAATGAGCATGAGTACCATCTTGCTATATTGAACTATCATCAACATTTTCAAAACTGAATGTCAATCACAAACAAAGCCACTGTCATGTATGCCAATCACCATTGTCAAAGATATGATCATCCAAATGCAAAAAAAAATTGTAAAGTGCAAAGTATGTATGAACTGAAATATACCAAGCCATGTATATACCAATGCCAACCAAATTACTATCAAGATGAAAGTAGTGTGAAGAACTACTTGCCAAAACAACTTTCAAGTGACTGCTTGCTCAAGTGAATGAAAACCAACAAAGAATCATTAGCATGAATTGACTACCACTCAAGTTCATTTCATAAACCATTTTAAAATCTCTGTCCTCACATACCATGTGCAAGGAGGCAAGCAAAAGTGACCACAAAAACTACTGTGACATGCATAATTCTTCCAAGAAACCCTGTCCAAATACTTGCAACAAAGTGTCATCATAAGCCATTCAATAAACTATCAAAAATAGTTGAGCATTAGTAAAGACTCTGTCCTGAACATCATTGAATCATTATTTGCATGCAGGGCATTCAAGTTCACTATTTTACTGTCATAAAATCATAGATTGTAAGTATCAAGACTACTTTCCAAACCAAAACAATCAAAACATTGCCTATCATGATCAATGTAGGGGCACTGGCAAACAATGTATGAAATATACAAAAAGCAGAGACACTATCCAAATTGAAGCATTGGCATAAACACATAACATTGTGTATGAATTTACTATTATCACTTATTGAAAAGTAAGGTCAACCCAAATGCACTATCATTATTAGACCACATTTCCTTGAGACACTGCTCTTGTTTTGCTTGAAAGCCATATGTTAACAGTACCTCCTTATTTTTGACTAAGGAGTTTGAATGTTATCTCAAATATCAACTCCCCTTGACCTTAGGCTACTCTTTAATTACTTAGAGATGTTTCTTGTACACTATGCACAAGATTAGGCTCTATCTTTTCTTCCACTTGACTTTGTTTTCTTTTCCAAACCAATATAGTTTCTTTCTTCTTGTTTAAGGTACTATCTTGCTTCTGCTTGGTCATATTATTTCTAGATGGTTTTATCAAATTGTTCTTACACCACCTTGCTTTGTGTCCATAACTACTACACCTATAACATATCATATTGTTGTATTGACCAAAAGAAGAGTTATTTCTTCTAGGTGATCTGATAAAGCTTCTATAATCATATCTTTCATGCACCCAACAATTTCTTGCTAGATGACCAACTTTATTACAATTGTAACACACGGCATTATAATCCTAATTTGACAAACTATTAAATCTTTTCTTCTTATTCCAACCACAGTCATTTCTTTCATAGTCTCTATCTTTATGACCATAAACATGGCATGAATAGTAGTAACCATGAAACTGAGAATAGTTATACCTGACCAAATGATATTGCCTGGTAGATGAAGGTCTTGAGTGCCTATGTACTTCTTCTATTAGCAACTTTATCTTTTTCTTCCTTCTTGGCTTCATTCTCAGGGGCAGTAGAGTAAGTATTCAGGTCTATCTTTCTCCTAGGAACATCTCTTGACTTGGAACATTTTCCTTTTTCATAACCCAATCCAGCAGTGTCTCTGTAATATCTTTGCTTACTCAACATATCATTCAGGTAGTCAGTACTCTTTTCAAATTGAATATTCTTATGCAGCTTTGAAGAAGCTTTTTCCAAATCCTTTCTTAAAGAGACTATTTCTTTTTCTAACTTCAAACATTCTATTCTTTTTACTTCAAGATCAGATTTTGTAAGGTCAACTATTCTTTTAACTTCTTCAATTTCTATTTTTAGGCTGATAATCAATTTATCATATTCATAAACATAACTCTTTAATTCTAAAATTTGATTTCTTGCATTTCCAAACTCTAAAGAAACTTTTTCAAAATCTAAACATACCATGTCCTTGGATTCTTTCTCTTGTTGAAGCTAGTCTTTTAAACTCCTATTTTCTTTACAAAGTTGATTGATTGTATCTAGGGCACATAGAAGTTCTCCCTCAATATCAACTTCACAGTCATTTTCATCGAACTCCTGTCCATCTTCATCTACAAAGAAATCATCTTCTGCATCATCAATTTCAACTACAAAATCATCAAGTTCTTGTTTACTAATATTCACATTGTTAGGACTCTTAGCTTCAAGACTAATCTCTTTATGACATTTTGTATCTACATTCATGGTTGACTCATGCAACAACTCATTGCTGGACTTAACTAAGGCTTGCTTTTCAACTTTTTGATCAGCATTTTTCTTTTCTCTATTTGAGGCCTTAGTTCTATTCTTTTTACCCATTGTACTCCACTTGCCAGGAAACCTTAAGTTGGTTAGACTTTTTGCAAGGGTCTAGCTCTGATACCACTTGTTGGAGTACTTGGTAACACTGAGAGGGGGGGGTGAATCAGTGTTAAAGAGAACAAGATAAATTTTCACACTTTCATTTTAGGTTTAAACAAAGATTTAGACAATAGATGTAAATGCTGACTCAAATGCTTATTAATGCATGTATCAGAGCATTACAAAGACAAGTAAACTAATTCCATGTGCATATGTAACAAATGACAAATAGCATCATTAGACAAATGGCAAATAAAACAAATGACATATGGCACCCTATGTCATGCCCACATTTCCCATGTGGTAACGACATGCATCACACGTGTCATGTCCACATTTTTCATGTGGTCATGACACGAAATATCAAAAAAAATTCCACGCTTCCCTAAAAACCCCCTCGCACGCGTAAGCATGCTCGGTGGCGTTACACTTAAGGTGTAAACAAAACAGTTGAACGCGGGGTAATACGTATACGTGTGCATATCAAATGCAATGAAGGCCTACTAGGGGGTTATCACGATGTGGTTAACGTCACCAATAGGGTTAGGATCAACAATCAAAACCCTAAGTCAACCTATGTGAATAAAGGGATTTTGACCTAAGTCAAAATCAATAGCCAAAAATCAAATGCAGGAGAGGATGATAAAATACCAAAATCAATGACAATACCTAGCGAAAATAATCCCAAATAGGGATAAACATTACTAACCTAACTAAACCCTAAATTCTGGGAAAATTCAGTAGCATAATGCCTCATGGGCATGAGTAGGGTTTATTGTACTAAAACTAATTTTAATCAAAAGGTTTACTGATTTGGATTAATAAATTACTTACATCTCACTAGTTGCATTGGTAATATAGTTGATTAAGTTAATTGAACATTTTTCAGCAAAGTCTGATCATTTGTTCTCCTTCACATTTTCTACAATTTTATATGTTTTTTTTTCAACAAGGTTTGATCAATTTGTTCTCCTTCATGTTCTTGATAATTTTATATGTTTTTCAATTAAGTTCGAACAATTTTTTCTCCTTCCCGTTCTTGATCAATCAGAGTTATCTCTGCGTTATTTACATTATTCCTAATTTCTTGGTAGATCAGATCTCAAAAATAGGATTTACTAACTTCATTTAAATAGGTTTACTAGGTTTCCGATCTGGGTTTATATCAACATCCAATTTATTTCCGTTAATTAAATTGGCTCAACAAGATTAAAGGAATATTAAATTTGATTAATATCATGATCTAATCTGTTATTTAACTTCCACTAACAAATAAAAATAATATTTTAAAAGGAATAAAGTTTTACCATTTCATTAATTATCTTCCAATTTTTCCTATGTCAATTTCCAACTAAAAACAATGAAGAAAAAATAAAACAAGAGGGGAATTTAAATTTTAAATTGGATTTTAAATTCCCACCTTGCCCTAATTTCTTCCAATATTAAAATATAATTTTCTTTATGGGCAAAATGCCCTAACCCTATATTTCTCATTTTCTCATCTTTGTTTTTTTCTCACTTTTATCTTTCTTTCTCTTTTTCTCTCTCATTTTCTCACTCTTTGTTTTCTTGTGTTCTGTTTTGCAGGTTGGATGGCCACATATGAAATGCATACGATGGCTTTTAAAAATTTGCAAATATATATATATATTCATTTTAAAGTGTATATAGAAATTCTCTTTTAAAATATATATTATATTTTTACTTGGTTAAATGCTAACCCTAAATTTCTTTTTGTTTCCATTTGTGAAAATGTTTAAACCCTAATATATTTTTTTGTTTTACTGGCAGGGTCTAAGGAGGAGAGGCCGGGCAGCGGCGTGCTAAGGGAGGCCAGAGTTGAGGGCGGAGGGAAGGCAAAGGTGAGAAGGCCGCAGAGGGAGATGTTGGAGCAGCAGAGGTGTCGACGGCCGCAGGGTTGGGAGTTCCGGCAGCTACTAAGGGGACTGCGGGGGTTTAACGGCCAATGAGGGGGGGGGTTGTTCATAGACAGAGAGGGTAATAGGGAGTGTGGGGAGGGGGCAGAGCCCCCAGCCACATCCCAACACAGTGGGGTGTGGGTGCGGGCTCCGCCCCCTCCCCACACCCAACATAATGCACAACGACGGTTGGGGGGGTTCGAACCCCCCCCCAAAACTCTTCCTTTTAAAAAAAAAATGTAACAAAATTACAGTTGTTTCCCCTTCTTTTTACACAACAAAAATTGTTTTTAAATAGATTTTAATTATATATATATATTCTCTCCCACATTAACAGATTCAAATCAAAATTATAGTTTAATTAAAATTAAAATATAACAATATATATTGTTATATATATATTTATATATATATTTATATATATATATATATTTATATATATATATATATATACAGTTATATATACAAGGCAGTCTCATAATTTAATTGGCAGGCTAATAAAAAGTAGTATACAATATAAATACACTCATTCAAACATATATATATATATATATTTATAATTTCAATTATTATTATTTTCTTCCAACACTTACAAATCTCTTTTTTTTTTTCTAAAACAAATAAACAAAGTTATATATCCATTTTTTATTTATTTTAATCAAATTTCAATAAGGCAAGAATTCATATTTTTGTCACAAAATATATTCATTGCATTTTTACTAATTACACTTTTAAGAAAAGAGCAATTACAAATAATTTCATACCTATAATACATAACAACAAATAATTTCCTCTTTTCACAATAACAAAATACAATTTTTCTTATTATCTCAAAATTAAAACCACAACTCTTCTATTTGACAAATTCTTAAAATTTACATACAAATGGGTTGACTTATAAAAACAAGTTTTCTTCATTCACTTTTTTTTGAAGGATAAGAATTAAATCAACAATTTATAACTTTCAATACAATGAAAATGGCTTACACACTACTTAAGAAAATATAAATTTTACAACAAAAGAGAGAACTAAGTTCTCATCTTTGACAACTAACAAATGGTAAAATCTCTTAAGTAGGTCAAGCTCTCTCTTAAGAGCTTAAAGAGTAAAGGAAAATAAAATATTAACTCCAAGAACAAGGAGTTTCTCCAACTTCACACTTAGCTCCAATGAACTTGCATATCACAACAAGGGGAAACAAAACCACACATCTTGCTCTCCTCCCTACCATAGACTTGCAAGAGGGTCACCCCTAGCTAGGGAGGTCACCCACACACTTAGGGAACTCATTCCACATCACAACAAGGCATACAAACATCCAAACACAATTTTACACCTACGGATAATCACAACACAAGAACTCAACCAAGGTGAGTTCAAAGGGGTAGGGGAGTGGACACACTCAACTAAAAAGTGCCACTCCTACAAAATATCCCAATACAAATTCCTCTTATGGCCTCAAGCCAACACATTTAACACAATTTTCAAAAGTTTCCATATTTTGGCTCTCAAGCCATGTCTCATATTGCTCAAAATCACATATATTTCCCTCAAGGCTTACAACACCACAAAAACAAGGTAATGACCCCGAGGAGGATCACTCCTCCCCTACCCCACACTTGTTGAGCATCTTCTCCCAAGTGGGAGAGGCTCTTACAACACCCTACAAATTTTCCCCACAATAATAATAAAAACTCAAGAAAATAAAACTCACACAAATGCATCATGCAAGCAAACTAAAATACAAAGGGAAGGCCTTAGCCTTGAAGCCAACTTTTAAAAGCCCAGTTATGGAAGAAGGTTGATGTAGAGCTTCTCCAAATCCTCCTCCAACATAAGCCACAAAACTCTCTCTATCTTTTTCCCCAAAGTAAAATTCAAACAATAATAATATTTCTCAAAAATTCAACAACCCATAACCTTCTCCAAGTGGGATTAAAATAAGCTCAACCCATGAGCTTAGAGGAATGGGGAGGTGACACTTGTCACCTCCTCAATCTTCCTCCCCACTACAAGCAAGACCCATGGGATGGGTGTTGACACATGTTACTCACCCATCCCCAAGTCTCTCTCACCCCTTCCACTTGTCCTCTCTCCAACATGTGGGAGAGAAAAGAGGAGCTTAAGAGGGAATGGGTGACACATGTGTCCCCTTCCTTTCCTCTCAAGAGGGACCACACAACTCCAAGGTTACCCTCACCAATTGTGAGAGAGACTTGGAGTCAAGTCCTCCACAATTGGTGGGTCTTGGAGACATCTCTAACCTTGGGAAGTGGAAAGGGATGGGGTTGAGTGTTGGGACCACTCATCCTCTCCCTCCCATGCCTCCAATTTCGTCACTTAACTTTAGGGTGAAGTTAAGGTGACCATATGGAGGTTTACCAAGGGTTACCCAAGTCAAAAAGGTCCCTAGACCCAAGGGTTACAACCCAAGGTCAAGTTTAGCCTAGTTTGAGCACCTAGGGTCAAGTTAAAGCACATGAAAAAGGTCTCCAAATTAAAAATTAAAAAAAAATGAAAATCAAAGACAAAATTCTTACAACACCAATTATAATTCAAATTAAAAGAGGGGTAGATTTAGCCCAATTAACAACATGCAAATCAACATTACATAATTTCATCATACACAGAGTTGATCTTGGTTCCTTGTAGAACTAGATCGGCTTCACAGGGGATAACAACATCATGTGTGGGATGATCTCCAATATCTGTGGCTTGTTAGAAATACCCGCGCACTCAATTGCAAAGTTAATTCTACATATAAATATAATAGCTGAAGCAAATTAAAACATACACTCGCATAAAATATCACAAGTTCACATAAGCATAAAGGAAGTCACATTACAATTAGATTCTAAATTCTACATTTCAAACATCCATTCCCAAGATTGAATCACAAAATAATTTTCTATCTAGCATCACCCAATTAGTTTTCCCATAACATCATAATATAAACCATCTATATAACATCACCCAATTAGTTTTCCCATAACATCATAATATAAAGCATCTATCTAACATCACCCAATTAGTTTTCCCATAACATCATAATATAAAACATCTATCTAACATCACCCAATTAGTTTTCCCATAACATCATAAGGTCTAATAGTTTAGGAATTCAGGATCAACGGTCCCACAAGTCTAAATGTATCAGCAACAGTAAAGTAAATAGTCAAATGTACGGGAATGAAAAAGGTAGGCCTCACACCATAACACAGATATTTTTAGGAGTGGAAAGTCTTTGGGGTATAAAACCACTTAATGAAATTGCCTCACTGGCTTATGTGATAAACTTCCATCACTGACTACAATCATTGCCTCACTGGTTGTTTATGTGACTCACTAGCTTATAAATGAATCTCACTGATTACAGGCCTCACTAGCCACAATTTACCTCACTGGCTACAATTTGCCTCACTAGCTTTTCAACATTTACAATGAATCAAGTAAATCAAGTACAGAGGGATACTCTGTTTCTCTTTGCACCAGACTGATATAACCTCAACAATGCATGCACTCACTCTCACATTCATTATCAATGTTATATCAGATTTTATACACAACATATTACATTCTTTTCAAGCCCTTCTTTCTCTCTATAGACAGTTTGAGAGATAACTATATACAAGCAACTGTCTTAACCAGTTTCCAACTGCTCTATATGAACTGTCTAAAAATAGTTTGTAAGTGTACATGAAAAAAGAAATTTTTGATGTATGGTCAAATAGACCCATAACGGTTTAACTCAACACCTTTGGAGTATTACAATATGAAACTATAATCTCAACCTTCTTAATGAACCAAAGTAAGACTTTATCAAAACATGAATGCCAAAACCAAAAACTACCTTCAAGCTTGTGAGAAACCCTAGGGTAAACTATCAAACCCTAGTTGATAACTTCCAAACCCTTTTATCAAAGAAACTGTCTCATAAGACCATATCACCGAGGGATCAGTTATAACTATGCAAGATAAGTTACAAAAGAGTATTACAAACCCACAAGAAATCTGTTAAACACCTTGCCATACCATCATAGTCAAGTATAATTATCTCTGCCCTTAAACATCTAAGACAAAAGCCTTTTTTAGTTTTTGAAGCCCTAGCCATCTAGGTAACAATTATCATTATGGAAATAAAGAACACTTTCATGCATTCAAAACCTCATAAAAAATGGAAAGGAAAGATTTATAACTGTCACTACCAAGACTATATAGACAATCATGCTTTATACCAAGATTTAGAAAATGAAAAACTGAGTGCAGAGTTGAAAGCAATATCACCTTGTGGGTTAGCCAGAAGACTATAACATCTAAAAATTAAGTCAACACATTTTACCAGAAACAACTGCAATGTCCAGCATTGTCTCATCAATAGGATTCCACTCATTGTGCCATTGATGCCATGTATTTTCATGATGAACTCAGAAGTAGAAAAACCTAGCTCAAAGTTTCATATCACAAGATTAAACAATGCATAATGATCCAAAAAGATCTTTTTGCCTGATGACTTGAACTTCCGGTGAGCCCTAAAACGGCCAGTGAAAACTAATGGCTAATTCGAGCCTATTACCTATTTGCAAACTTCGAAACCTATTTAGTAGGTTATACACTTAAAAAGCCCGATAGCATGCCTTTTTTCATATGGTGCTTTTTGAAACATTTCAAACTATCTAAAAAACCTTTACACAACATAAGTCCCTCTCTAGGATTTTACTCACATGATAAATGAAAAATGTGAGATATGTGACATAACCTTTTAATTTTGCTTGGAGAAATAAATAAAACAAAAAGCAATAGTGATCCTTCTGATGAGATCATCAAATGTCTCCTTTCCTTTAGTGTCCCTTTGAACAATGATTACAATGTAATTGAAATGTGATCATCATTGTTTTATGAAACTGAAGATGTCAAAGAGAGGACAAAGATCAACAACCGTAACATCACATACTGCATCAAAGAGCATAAGTATCAACAACATGATCATGAGAGAAAATGCCAAATATGTGTCAACTACATGGGCCACCTGTAGGAATCAAAGCCAAAAAAAATTGTTGTCATGTAGAGTATGAATCATTAACTGATATCATAAGAATACCATACCAAGGATACCACCAAAAAGACACCACACAAATATATGGCAACTAGAGTATCAATAATTATCAATATGCTCCTGTATGTCAAACCATCATCATGTATATGCTCATGTATGTCATGAACATGAACAAGCTAGGAAACCAAACTGTCACCTCAAATGTGAGACAATGAAGAGCAACTTGTTAAGGGAAAATTGGATCAACAATGAATATGCAATATAATCAATATCAAATACCCAAAACTTCAATGAAATAGTGAACTAAGGAGATTCAATAAAATAAAGCAATGAACAACAAAGCAAACCTTCCTTTGATCGAGGCTTCCATTGATTGCCTATCTAAACCATTCTTGCATGTATGAAATGAGGCCCTCAGAGAGTGCACTTCCTTGCTATGCTTTCAAGAATGTCGATTTGAGAATGGCTATGATAATACCGCAATAAAGAGGAGCTTCACAATGATGGTAGTAGTGCGTAGTAATGAGTGTGATCACAAGCAATGAAGGAATTGGTGCCAAAGGCACATTGTAATTCCTGCAGAGTAACGATACTTAAAGCTTAGATGATTAGAATGGAAGAATGAAGTTTCTTTTATAGACTTGGGAAAGAAGAGATCAACGGTATAGAAGACTTGAGAAGATCAATGGTTGAGAATGGTTGAGGAACGTGCAACAAATAAGAAAAAGACATGTGTCTTGTTTTCTTTTGCATGAGAGGATTTGTTAAGAATAGAAGAATGAGTTATAGCAATTAAAAGAATATAATAATCAGTTAAGTGATTTAAAACAAGAAGAAGGGATTTGCATGAGAATAAGAAGATATTTTGCTTTATTAAATATTAGGAATATTTAATTGCATGTGCAAGAAAGCTTGAATTATATTTAGAGATAACTCAATTTAGAAGAAAAAGCAACTTAAATAAATATTTGATTTATTTAAATTTAGAGAAGATATTATTGGAAGAAACAATTAAATAATTGGAATTATTTAATTTAGAAGATAATAAGGAAAATTAAATAAATAAATTTATTTAATTGTTGTGCATGATTTTGGAAGAATAAATAAAATATTTGATTGTATTTTATTTTTGGAGATTGAAAGGATTTAAATAAATTTGATTTGATTTTTCAAATTTGGAAGAATGAATTGATTTAATTAAATAATTAAGAATTATTTAATTGTTTGGAAGAAAATAAAGGATTTTATTTAATTATTGGAAGAATATGAATCAAATAAATAAATTTGGTTATTTATTTATTGATAGAGAATTAGAAGGGAATAAATATTAAGAATATTTATCTAGACCGAATCGTGTCATTTTTAGGCGTATACACAACTAACATATAGTATGATACATATACCAATGGTACTGTCAAATGCCACTGTCACCTCTGTATATCAACTACCATGATAATGATAAGCAACTATATGTCAAACTGGGGACATATCACCAAAATGTGTATTTGTCAACATCATATATGCCAATCAACAAAATGTCACAATGCCAACATGTCAACAATATATGCTAGCAGGAGTAAACACCATTCAACCAATTGTCACGATATAGATATTGTGTATGTCAAGGTACCATATCCAACTAAGAGAGATTGTGTCTTTGACATCAAGGACAACAACAGAGGGCAACAATGTGAAAGGAGCGTTGGATTGAATCTATCTTTAAAACACTACCTCACTCATCATTCCCAGTTTTCATATATAACATTTTGGTGAAATGTGTTTTTAATGAACTTGCATCTTGTTGAGTGATGTAATCAGATTTACATTCATTCATATCATATTCATCATCATACATTCAAAAATATTGCATAAATTTGAAAATTTTAAAAAAAATAGGCATTTTTGGCTTGCATTAAGGCTTAGTTTGCACTATTTTCCTTGCATATCATTGAAAACATTTAATTCTTTGATATTTACATCATATCTAAGATAAATTACAGCATTTCATATTTTTATCATCATTTACCTTGCATTTGCATATCTCATTTGCTAGGGTTTTGCTTGAAATTTTGAATTTTTCATATAACCTAGTAATTTCAAAAGCTAGGGTTTGTAATTAGAATCTTGCTTTAGATTTTATTACTCATTTTAACACTCTTTCAAATATTATTTTGGACTGTAGTGTTTCATCATTGTGTGTTATTGCATTTAGATTTCAAAATTTGCATTTACACATTGTGTATTTCAACAAAAACAAAAACATTCATCTATTTTTCTTTAATTTTGATTGTGCATTGAGCATTGTAGGATTTTAGCATCCTTTTTGCATTAGATATAATTTATATTAAATACTATATCTGATTATATTCCATTCATCCATCATTTTGCATAGTCTCATAACATCTTTTGTGCATTTTACATTGAAAAAGTGAAAAATTTGAGCATTTTAGGTTCATAAGCAAGCATAGTTTTGCTTTGTTTCATTGAATTGGTCATAAAAATCTTTCATTTTAGATCATGCATTCATTTTCAAGCATACATTCATTGTTCATTTGAAAAATTTGCATCATTTCATAATATTGTGTGAAAATTGGCATATTTTTAAATTACACAGTGTGTATTTCAACACTAGGTGTTTACACATCTCATTCATACTTTTTTGATCAAAACATTTAAAATCACTTATTTTTCCTTATTGTGTAGAACTATTTTCTCCTACCCACTTTGTTTGTTGTGAATTATGTGCGTCTTTTAGTACTCGTTTTCCTCAAACAAGTGCTTTGGTGTGAAATAGTCTCACTTTCATATTGTTGGTATTTGATAAATGAATAAATCTTATTGGACATTGTTGTTTCAAGACATTTCATGATGGCATATTCATGTTATTCTTATTTTAAATCTTTGCATGAATATATCCTAGATTTTGAAAATTTCTCTAAATTCACTAATGAGAACCCTCATATTCTAGAACACATAGCATCCGTAAATTATATTGATGTTTCTAAATGTTCTACACATGAAATTAAATTAATTTGTTATATACATGATTTTGATAGCTTCACAATAATCATAAATGCATATGCTTTGATATCAAAATATTTAACTAAATTCATGTCCATGAATCCGCATGAGAAAGATGAATGTGAAAATTCTTCTTCCGTAAATGCCATGGAACTGATAACTAAAATATATGATGACGATGATGATGATTCCATAAGTTATCCTATTCCTCCTCTAGTTGAATGTTCAAACACCTTGGACATCACCAAGGAAGTGAAAACCTTTGATCTTTCTCCTTTGGATGAATGTTCAAGAACCTTGGATATCTCTAAGGATGGGAAGACCATGGATAGATCTACTTTGGTTACAAATTCAAGCCCCTTAGACATCACTAATTATATGATCATCACCAAACTCCTTAACAACACTATACCTTCCCTTAGCCCCGATGCTCTCCCTTCAAAAGTAGAAGCATTGGTGGATGAGAAAAGGTCTCTCACATTAAATCCTTTAGGGATAGATGTTGAGTATAATCTAGAGGAAAACAATGTTAATTCAATCTTCATCAATAGATTTCTTCCACCCACTAAGGGGTTACTAGATAAATGTAGAAATGTTCCTAAGATGATGTTTCAAGGGGCACCTAATGCACCTTCTTGCTTAAAACTGGTGATTATGGTTCAAGGTGATCGAAAACCACCCCGACCCCCAGATTACATTCTAAACTATGCAAGACAAATCACTCAAATAAATCAAGGTGTCCAAAATGTGTTGGAACAACCACATGTTGTGTGGTTACACAACATGCCCCATTTTGCCTTGATAAAACAGGGACCCAACTTTTTCTTGCTGCTTTGGCTTGTTGTTCTCTGCTTTGGGTGGTTTGGTAAAATCAGTCATGCATGTAGCCTTGCAAGAGGGTAGATATGTCACCATGATGAGGTCAGCTGCCAAAGTCAGTAATTCACATTATTAACCTCATGGTTGGAAAGTGTATAGAATTCCAAGTAGGTTTGCCTTTTAGATCACCCCAAAATTGTCTAATGGAAGAAAGTTATGTTGAGTCAAAGATTGGTCAAACCTGATATCCCAAGGGGGGGTCATATTTCAAACATCAGTCATCTTAGACAAGATCACCTCGATATTGTATTATCACCTGATAATCACTTGATCTATGAAGTACGGACGTCAACTTTAAATTAAGAGTCGATATCTACCCATCAAGCGACTTCAGTTATCTTGTGGGGGGCCATATTTTTAATATCAGTCATCTTATGAATATCACCCTCTTCGGATATATCACCCTATGCCAATATGACGGTGACATCATCTAAGTCCAACGAATGAAGGAAGTCACGCTGATGATGACGTCATTATTCCATTCTACCCCGTGGAGGTATATATCCAATGCCCATCATATTCCTTAAAATGACGGTGACATCATTAAAACATAAAGATTAAACAAAGTCGCCGACATGGTGACGTCACCCCAATCTTTTCCCAAGGGGGTCATTTTATTTGCGGGGTCATATTTTGAACATCCCCTGATCTTAATTTCGTGACTCGATATACACATGGTCAATGTTGACTACATCACCTGATTCTTTTGTGTTCTGTTTTGCCGCTTAAAGGCAGGGGGTCATATTTTGAATATCCCTTGATCTTCCAAAGATCCCCCCTGTTTCCTTACATTAAATCACTTAAATGTGGTAGATAGATTCCTATCGATTACAAATACAAATTGAACACTTGGCATCATCTATGGATTCCCTGCAGTAGATCAACAGATTTAATCGACCCAACACAGTTTTACCCTAATTTGTCATGTTGGTCTACTTTAAAGGTAAATATCAAAGGTTATTTTCATTTACCTTGCGAAAAAATGAGAAATTACATAGTAGAGAAGTCAAACCCTCATATAGCTACCTATTAATGAATTAGATCCTTCAGTGTAATAGAATGGGTGATCTTGAGTATTCATAGCCCTTTTTCGTAATCAGTCATCTCACCCAGGAGGAAAGCATTGTTAGGTAAGTAACTGTAAACCCTCCTATTGTTGTTTTCTATATGTTTAGGTAGGATATATGTTCTTTCCTGTGGTTTGGTTTGTTGCAAGGTGTGACCCTTGGTCTCCTTGTTTAGCATTGCACTGCGGTGGTTTGCAACACGGGCTTAACCGCCTCCCGTGCTTGTTAAGTCAAATGGTTGTATCAGGCATTAAAAGGTCGATCTTTTGGTTCAACGGCAGCTAACAATTGGTATCAGAGCTGAGGTCATGGGTTCAAACCCCGCGCTTGCGCTGAGGGGGGAATTGTTGCAAGGTGTGACCCTTGGTCTCCTTGTTCAGCGTTGAGCTGCGGTGGTTTGCGACAAGGGCTTAACCGCCTCCCATGCTTGTTAAGTCAAGTGGTTGTATTGGGCATTAAAAGGTTGATCTTTTGGTTCAACGGTAGCTAACATGGTTTTGTGTAATGCATATTATGATGAAGGAAAGGATAATGGATAGAGTATGCATGATGTTGTATAAATGCATGTGGATATGGTAGGGTAAACAGATCATGTTTATTTCAGGAATCCATGGCAGATCTTAGAAGGAATAGGTCTAACTCAGAGTTTCTCAAGCCTATGTTCGTTTAGCCTGAGGGGCTGCAGTTTAAGTACGAGGTCATTGGTGATACTCACCAAGGAGATACGGACCTGGCAGCATGGTCAACAAGAGTAGATCATGATAAATACAATCCCATTATATGTTTCAGGAATGTGGCATGCAGCTGGCTTTCTGTATGCCATGGATACCCCAGAGCTGGTAGTGGAATGTGCCAGAAATTATAACCCTGAAACCAGACGGGTGGAAAAACATGGAAGAATATATGTAGACTTCTCAATCAAGGGCATTACCGCTACTTTAATCTGCCAGTTGGGAAGAAGGTGGTGAGTGTGGACCTACGCAAGATGGAAATAGAGTACAATAATAATAAGAAGAATGCAAGGAAGAGGATGTATCAATGGATGTCAAAGAGCAGCACATACACTGCATCAGCCAAATTGCCCATACATTTATATAAGTTTGATTTTGATGAGGAGTACTAGTATATGATTGCCCTGCTGAGCAGGATGATAGGTAAACCTCATGCTAGAAATTTTGAGAATTGGATGTTTGGAATCATCCAGTTGGTCCTATATGCAGATAATAGGCCATTATGGGCCAATATCATCAGTGACACCCTGGACGAGGGAATGAGGAACTTGGGAGGCCAGACATGCTTGTTTTATATGACCTCATATGTGGTATAATCATGTGCTTATAAGGGAGCCTTTGATGCCTTGAAGATAGTAGGTAAGGCTGGTGGTGATACAGATGATGCACACATATGGGATCACTATCCCCAGTTACAAAGAAAAGATTACCTCCTGGACTATAAACTGGTAAATGGTGCATTCTCTATGCATCTGGTCAAAACCATGGAGGAGGACAGGACCAAAAGGTTAAGCATGGAAGCTCAGGAAGTTGTTTATAGGCATGGGGCCTGGTTTATCTAGTTTGCCACCTTTTCATACATTAGGATAGAGGGATTTGAAGGATAATGTCTTATGTTGCTAAGATACTCCACTGATGGGGTTGTCTTGATGGAATTTGTCAGACAGGTGTCTACCATAGTTGAGGCCTATATGGCACAAAAGAAGATACCTCTGGTGTTATTTCCAGTATCTATGGGCTGGAATATGTGCTCAGACTCTGAGAGCATAAAACATGTCATGGGAGGGCTGAAATTGATGTATCTTCAGCCATTTCCCTTAGCCAGATCTTATGATCCTTATGGCAGGATGCAAAAAATAGTAGGAAAACTAATACATCATAAGCATCTGGAGGATTTCTGGACCGATTGTGAGGATGAAGATGAGGTGAGGAGATGGAAGTATCAGAGGCTCATCTTGAATCAAATAAAGACCTTTGACTACATCTCGGTACTAGCATAACTGAGGAAGGATGATGGAAAGATTATGTCCAATGAATATGAGGACAAACAGGTGTATAATGACAACATATCAGCCCCTAATCTTACACGGCTGGAGGATATATCCCTAGATCAGTTGACAGGTGGGGTGATACAGTTAACTCAGGCCTGGGTGGATGAAGAAATAAACAGATTGAAGAAAAGGGGTGTTTCCCTTATAGTTGATGCCAAAAAGAAAAGGCAGGAAATATCTGATGAGGAATATGATGATTTCCTCAGTGAAAAGAGAAAATCCAATGGGGAGAGGTTGCCTACTTAAAAATAAAGGAAAGGTCCCCCTAGAGGTAAGAAAAGTGAAGATGAACCGAAGGGGGTGATAGTTGAACGAATTGCCACATCAGCTGCAAGTGCATCTACATCAGCTCAGGCATCCACATCATCTACACAACCTCCTATTGAAAAGCTAAAGACTAAGAGAATTTTGAGGCTAGTTGTTGAAACTACAGAGGTGCAGGTGGAAGGCTAGGCCTTATAGCAAGAAGTGGAAGAAGGCATCCCGTTGGAAGAAGAGTAGGTAAACAAGGAACCTGTAGGTGATGACTTGCAGGTGGTCAGTAAGAAGAGGAGGGCGATGCCGATGATGTCACCACCCAAGAAACAAAGAATAGCAATTAGGGGGGATATCAGGGCTAACCCTATTATATTGAGAGGAGCTGGTGGTGAAGCATTTAGGAAGGAACTGCAACATGATGTTCCACCTCCCACCATAATAAAATTCAAAACTGAGAAGGCAGAGGAACAAACAAGAGAAGTGTTCAAAGCAAGTGAGGGTGATCCTTTCTCTTTGGAGGATACTGTAGACTTATTTGATGATGAAGTCATTCAGAATGTGGCTTCTCAGCAAATGGAGACTCTCACCTCCAGCACCCGCATGACTCCTCATAGAACCCCATTAGCACCGATTGCGGTGTTGGAGGAAATAAAGTAAACAGTGGAGGAAGTACAACAAGGTAGCCTAGAGAGGGCAGTCCAATAGATAGGGCTTGATAAGTTGGTTGATTAGGTGACTAGCCCTGCCGTAGTAGATTTAACATATCAGGGTGATGTAAGCCCCAAGGATAAAGAAGGTACACCTGATGAAACAGAGAAGATTGAAGTGGCCAAGCAGGTAGAAAAGGAAAGCAATGCTCCTGATATGGGTCAGCAACAACATGAGATACTTGCAGAGCCAAAAATAGTAGAAGTTCAACAGAAGAGCGGAGGTGATCAAGATATATCAGGTGTTGCTGCTGCTAAAACTTAGGAAGATCTGGGAGATGCCTCAAGAGCAAAAGATAAATCAAGTCATGAGGACCCTAAGCCACAAGATATCGGTGCACCAGGTGTAGAACAAGAAATGACCCTTGATCAGGGTGATGTACAAGGCCAAAATACACTGACATCCACAAATGTCAATATGCCTTAGGATGAGGAAAGTAATAAAGAGGATGAAAAGCAGAAGGAGGGAGTACAGGACCAGGTACAGGATCATACTATAGGCATTCCATAGGATCCTCCTTTGCAAAAGGAAGCCCCTTAGTAAGAAGAAATGCAACAAGATTCCCCTCATGAAGAACCACATGAGGAAGAAATTAAGAAAATACCTTCTCCACCAAGAATAGAAGCATATATTGGAGAACAAGGTAGACATGATGTTGACAAAGATCATCAAGGGTCTAGAGATGATGTGCCTCAATGGCTAGAAAGAGAAATAGGTATGGAACAAGGGTCTAAAATTTATGAATTTGATGTTAACACCTTGTTCGCTGAGACAATGATGATGCCAAACAGGAAGGCTAGATTAACATAGGCCATAAAGAGAGATCCTGCTATAGGCAGAAGGATTGCACAGGTAGCACTTCCCACGGTTGAGAAAGAGAAGGGCAAGATCACCCTAGTGGAATTCCAAATCACAATGTTGATTTGGGTTTTGATAATGACGACCAAGAAGGTCAAGAAGGGAAGGACATTATTGATTCTTTGACCCAAAGGGTAAAGAAGAAGAAAGAGAAAAATAAAATGCATAAGGAGTACATTGCTTAGTTACATTCTTACATAAAAGGGTTGATTATCCTGATAATACACCAGTTGATCTGACAGTCCCATTGACTGTCATATCATAGGAAGAGGTCACCAAGCTGGACCTAATGGGACATGAGGCAATGATCATGGAGAAATGGATGTTGTCAGCTCTCATTGGGGCTGAAGATGTTTTGAGAACCTCACTACATAGATGGAATTCTTTAAGCAGTCTAAAAAGAAAGGTAGATAAAATACAAAATGAAACAGGAAAATGGTCATTCCAATTGGAAAAGGACTTGACTGCTCTCAGCGAAATAAAAAGAATTGACCCACAAGTCCTAATCAGTAATCAAGTATTGAATAATAACACTTCCCTACTGATAAGCATATGGTATGAATATATCAGGTTTGAATGTAATATCTTGAAGAAATGCAGCAGCAAGCTCAGGGATATAAGTGTAAAGCTGCACAGCATGATGGTGTATGAAGCAGAGATCCTTGAGGCCTTGGAAGGAAAAGTAGAGGGCAAAATTGAAAATTTGGATGCAGACTTTGCTATCAAAACTCGGCATGATAATTTCAACTCGGTAGCAGATGACCCCCTCACCCACCTAACAGAAGAAGTAATGAATAAAATCATGAGGATAAAAGTCAGGGTAGAAACTTATAATGAGAATTTGAACAGCAGAAAAGGTAAGCTGGAAGCACTCAAGGATAAGTTCGAGTCTCACAAACATGCCATAACAAAAGCTAGAATCCAAGATGGGGGAGAGGTGGATAAAATAGTACAGGCATATGAACACATATGGACAGCGATGAAGGTCCACATACAGGAGGATGTACATCAAAGTGACAGTCATGCTGAAAGTAATGAATATGATGACCATGAAGAAGAAGAAGAAAATGAAGAGGAGGAACCTGAAAAATGAATGAAGATGTATCACCAAGAGAACATATGCATAAGGTACTCATAAATAATGAGTCATATAGATGGTTGCCAGCTAGCAACCTGTGCCACAAGGAAGAGTTGACTAAGTCATAGGGTAATTATCAACCATTGATCTTAATTGACAAATCTTGACCATTGGTCAATTGTAACTACCTCCTCACCTTATTCTGTAAAAGGTGTAGGCGTGCAATCTTTTACACATTCGAAACTTAATTGAAATTTGATTGCTGAAAATTTCAGGACTCATTTCAAAGTTATTGTAAATGTACATGTTATGCATATTGAATGAAAGAGAAGCATATTTGATTACGAATCATCATAAATCCTGAGTAATCTATTTTTGAAATCTGGATACATGCATTGATTAATTGCGTCCCTTGGAGTGCTTTTCAGTCTGCATGTTTTGTTTTCATTCCTAATCCCTTTGAAGTTAGCATCAACCATATCTAGCTGTGGAACATCCTGGTGACCTGTGGTTTGATTTCTTCTCTTCATGAATGTATCTTGTATGTATGTGATTCAATGATTAAAGATTCACTAAAAGTAGAAGTATTCTTTTAAATTTCTTTCAATTTCATAATAGATCATCTCCATAATTGCAAATAACATAGAATCAAAAGCAAATAACATGAAATATGCAGATATATTGTAGATAATTGAAAGTACAGAGCATATTTAGAGTAAAACCATGTCAAATTGACAAATATCATGCAAATTCAGACAAATATTCATGGAATACATGTAAATATCCACTTATAGACACATCATTTAAATAAATTTGTAGTGTAGAAGAAAGAGCAAGTTCACGATGACCAAGGATCAGAAGAATTGATCAAACTTGCAAATAACTCAGCTATCTTTGAAAATAGAGTAGAATTAACCTCTTTGTGGAGTAAATTTACAGGAAACAATACAATACTAATCATCTAGACAAATGTAAGACCCCTTGAAATGGAAAATAGCATGTCACATCAACCTCTGAGTAACTTTAGATGATCATGACCTGATCAACGGATACTTGGAGTCATCAACTTATCCTAAGCTGATCATACTTTACAAGATAATAAAGGTTTGTTGTACAAATTTTTATGCATGTTGTTATGACTAACAATCATCATCAACATAAATTGGTGCTAGAAGGAGGGCCTTCTTCTATAGATATGTTTGATTTGATGACACAAGTAGAAAGGTAATACTCACATAGCTTTGTATTTCAAATCTTATGCAAAGATTTGTTGTTTTGAGTCCATTTATGCTTATCCTTTGCAAAATTTTCAAAAGTAAGCATAAATATTTCAAGCTTTGCAATTGATCACTGTGATATTCAAAAGATAAACTCTATTTCAAGTCTTTTTGTTAAACCTTTGAGGTAATTTGCTTGAGAGACCTGATATCCTATTGCTTGTGTCCCAAAGCCTCATATCACCTCATATTTGCATCATTTCTACAAATAGCATAAATATCCAGTCAGTTTTAGATTATGATCATAAATACATCCTTTGCTAGACTATTTTAACTGATCTTTACAGTAAACAAGCCAAATTTTCCTTAAATTCAAGAAATCCTAGCTCTCAAGCCAAATACCAGGTCCAGATCCAGTGGACTCTTTGAAGAATTTCCTATCCAGGGATTTAGATCTAGAACAATAGATATTCATCATTCTCCTGGTTCTAGTGCATCAGGAGCTTCACCAGAACACACTCCAGTAACTCCTATCAGGTTGCAAACACCTACAGGACCACCTGTCACACCTCAAGTCCAACCTCCACCAATCACAATGTCATTCTTTACTACAGAGTCACCTCTAACTTTCACTGCATATCATCCTTTACCTAAAAATCCTGACAAGATTTGTCCTAAATATCATCCATATCAGGATGTCGATGATCACATTAGAACTTTCAAGGAAGCCTGTTGTAGGGCTAGAATTGAACATTAGGATGTGGTATGCAGGTTATTTCCATTTTCCTTAGGGGAAGAGGCATATAACTAGTATATCAGTCTTGGTCAAGGTTCAGTCAGTTCATGGGCTGCCTTGGAGAAAGCCTTTAAGGATAGATTCAAAATACCTATAGATCCTTCAATGAATTATCATCTGTTTGCCACAATCAAGAGATTTGAAGGAGAACCTATTGCCAATTTCAATGCAAGATTCCAAAAGATGCTCTCAAAGCTAGTTGCTCCCTATACTATAACAGATGAAGCTGCTAGGAGCATATACTACTCAACCTTAGATCCCCTGACTTCTATGTTTATCAGGAGCACACATCCTGGTGTTACAACCTTGACAAGAGATTTTGAAGAAGCTGTCAAAGTCAGTCAATAGTTGATCCCTGCTCCAACACCTAATGTTGCATTTCCTACACTTCTTGTTTATCCCACATATCCTGCTCAACAACAGACCAATGGAGCTATGATACCTCCAGCTATAATGCCAAGTCCTTTATAGATACCTCCACTCAGTATCATGCCCCCTCCAAATAGAAATGGTCAAATGTTACAATATCCAGGACATACATAGGTACCTCAGGTTGTGGAACAGTCTAATAGCAATAATAATGGCTCTTCCTTCTTCAAACCTCAAACAAAGAATGTAGTAGCCAAAGTTTAGGAAGAAAAGGAAGAAATTAAAGAGATATCAGCACAACTAAGGAAACTCACCACTAAGATCACTCATTTGAGGAGTCAAAATTTCTATTCTTAACCAAATCAGAATAGAGGATATGCCAATGATAGATCTAATTATCCTGATAGGGGATATAATAACAACTACAATAATAGTAATGGTAACAATAATCCTCCTAGACAGCCTAGAGTGTGGAACACTAGGCCAAATAATGGTTCTCTGCCATCACCCCTAGATAATCAGCCTCCTAATGAACCTAAGCAGACCACTAGAGTGAACCTGGCAAAGGCAGCTCTTACAAACTGGTGTAGGATACATAATACCAATGCTCATGTAGAACTAGATTGTCCTCAGTTTAGGATAGACGCTAGTATATTCCAAACTAAAGTATCTAATACTATAGGTAATCCACCTTGTGTTGAAGAAAATGAAATTGTTCCCTGTGGATATGATTCTTCTCTTGTACTAGAAAGTTTCATCAATCATCCTCATTAGCAGACAATGTCACCTCATGAGAATTACACCTTAGCATGTGAAGAGTTAGCTATGGATTTTGAAACTAATTATGTTTTTCCATTTGAAGATGAAAATGAGCCATCAGTTGAACATGAAGAAGTGCATGCTTATCAACAACAATATCAGGGTAGGCATAATTACAACCCGAGGAATAACTCCAGCTGACCTGTTGGTCCTTTGACTACATCCTTGCCTCCAAATAATTTCAACACTCTTCCTAATCCTAAGGCAAGCAATAACCCTAGATTTCCTAAAGTTAATGCTCAGTACTTAGCACCACAAAATACAGTACCAAAAACTGGTAATCTGCCCCCTGAGTCTGATAAATTGGTCACATACTTAGCGGATGAAATGAAAAAGATCAAGATCAACCTGTCATTGTTAGAACTACTCAAAACCCCAGCTATCAAAAAAGCCTTCATGAAATCCTTAGATGATCCTGCTCCAAAAGAGGATAATCATGCCTCAGGTCAGATTGGGAGTAAAGATCATGTCGTTAGGGATATTAATGTTAAACACAAAACTTCATCCACTGTTCAAGCTGCAAAGACTTCACACATGACCCTTTACAGAGATAAAACTGAGTCACCTCCTTTTCTCCTTACCATAAGGATGTTCAGTAAGAATTTGCATAATTGCTTAGTAGACTCAGGAGCATCTACCAATGTAATGCCCCTGTCCATATGTAATGCTTTAGGGTTACATCCTACCAAGTCACTGAAGAAAGTAACACAGTTAGATAAAATAGAGGTGAGTGTGGTAGGAGAATTAACTCATATCCATATGCAGTTAGCATCAGATCTAAGAATCTAATACTAAATTGATATTCAGGTAGTAGATATACCTGATACCTATGGGATGCTGCTCAACAGAGATTGGTCAAAAACACTCAATGGATGCATGTCCACTGATTTCAATCACATGTGGTTACCTTGGAAAGGAATACCTAACCAAATAAGGATAGATGTTGAATCCTGTATGAAACATATGATCACTGAATACAATAAAACTAATGAGATCATGTATGTAGATGTTGAACCTGGAGTGTATTCCATCAAACCCCAGACCATCAAAATAGAGGAGATCCTCATGTATTATGTTCATGTTCATAATGATAATCTTTAGGATGATAGGATAATTTTAGAGTCTGATTGTAGCTCTAAAAATGAGATAGAGGTAGATCACTTCAAGAATTTTGAGATGCACTTGTCCAAAGAGGTGCAACGTTGCCAATTGTTAAAATTACATGTTCATGATGTTCTAATTGGGGGATGGTGCAGGTTACATGATGAGGTACATTCTGAAAAGACCTGTGATGCTTGCTTAGACATGATGGAATTGGAACAAACATGCAGTGAGGCATCATCATTGTCATCCAGGGTAAGTTCTACAGATAGTGATACTGATACTAATTCTTGCTTTTCATCTATAGGAATAGAAGAAAGCACATATAATGATGAAAGTCCTATCTAGATGATAGAAGAGATATTGGTGTGTAGTAAGAATAATCCTAAGAGTAACAAGAAAATCACCCCAGGAACGGATTGCTTGGTTGAGTCAGATTATGAAATATGTGATGAAGATAGAGGCAGTAATTTGTCCAAGTTTGAGGATTTTTTATCAAAACAAATTTAGAAAATGATAGAACAGAAAAGATCCCCACAAGATGTCCTAATTGAGGGATGGTGCAGGTTACATGAAGCACCACATTCAGAAACTACTTGTTCATTATGTTTGCATACTCTGAAAAAAGCATATTTTGCCTTGTCCAGAGGATTTTCCTTCTGATAATAAGGAAGAAGAAGGAATATCATTTCCATATCAGCCAGATAAGGTGAAGTTTGAGAAAAATGAAACACCAAAATTAAAATGGATATCAAATGGTACAACTGCCAGAGCTAAAAAGAAAAGAGAAGGCCTAGATAAGCCTTTAACTAAAGATAAGCCATGGATCCTCAAGTTTGATGGATCTAAATCAAAATAAGGGGCTGGAGCAGGAATAGATCTTATTGATCCAGCTGGTAAATCCTACTTAGCATCATATAGATTACAATTCCCATGCACAAATAATGTGACAGAGTATGAAGCCCTGATTCATGGGATATTGTTTGCACTCAGAAAGAAAGTAAAGATTTTGCATGTCTATGGAGACTCAGAATTGGTAGTAAGACAAGTAACAGACATATATTCTTGTAATTACAAGAATTTGCCTAATTACAAACATAGGGTATGGGATCTGATAGAAGATTTTGATGCATTTAACATCACCCATGTGCCTAGAGAGCAAAATCATAGGGCAGATGCCTTGGCCCAAGCCGCAAGTACTTTGGAACCATTGTCTATATCTAGCTTGAAGAGATTTTCAGTTGAATTAGTGTCACTACCTTCTATACCAGATAATGTAGTTAATCTTCAGGTGTTTGATGATGACCAACACATTTTAGACTTCATATCCAATAGAGATGTGTTTGATGCACAGATCATCGATGAAAGAAATGTGGAAGACCATATCTGGGAAGAAGAAGAGATCATACAGTTGCCCGGTAATAATATTCCTAAAGGAATGATAGAGTTGGAAAGAGCATTTGATTTAGATAACATGCTGAAATAGAAAGATCTCCCTAAAGCAGATGGAGGATGGTATTCACAAGTTAACATAGGACATGATGAAGAAAAAAGGAATGTCCTGATTGGAAAGGTATGTACAAAAGAAGAAATGGAAGGGATAACCCAAGCACTTAAAGATTATATTCATGTTATTGCCTAGACATATGATGAGTTGAAAACTTATGATACATCAATGATCACTCATACTATACCATTAAAGCCAGATGTTAAGCCCTTTAGACAAAAATAGAGACCAATTAATGCTTTGCTGGAGCCCATCATTTTTGAAGAAGTTAAGAAATTGCTTAATGCTAGGATCATATTTCCTGTGAGACATTCCACATGGGTGGCTAACTTGGTCCTAGTAAGGAAGAAGAATGGTGACATTAGGTTGTGTGTAGACTTTAGAAATTTAAATAGAGCTTTTGAAAAGGATAATTATCCTTTGCCTTCTCTGGATGAAGTTTTGTAGATTGTAAATGGTGCAAAGATGATGTCATTTTTGGATGGTTTTTCAGGTTACAACCAAGTGATGGTAGACAAGATAGATAGATTGAAGACTGCATTCACATCTAAGTGGGGAATATTCACCTACAGGTGCATGCCTTTTGGATTGATAAATGCTAGAGCCACTTTTCAGCAAGCAATGGATAAGCCTTCAGGGGGCTAATTGGTAAATGCATCATCATATACATGGATGACTTGACCGTTTTCTCTAAAGAAAGAGGGAATCATGTGGAAGACCTCAGGAAGGTACTAAAGAAATGTGAACATTATGGAATATCCCTAAACCCCAAGAAATGCATATTTGGGGTAACCACAGGGAAGTTATTAGGTCACCTGATAATAGAGAATGGGATCATCATCAACCCTAAGAGAGTAGAACCAATCATGAAGATACAACTTCCTGGGAGTAAGAAAGAGCTCAAATCTTATTTTGGTAAGATCAATTTCATTAGAAAGTTCATTACTGGTTTTGCAGAGATTGTCAGACCATTGAATGCAATGCTCAAGAAGGATGCCAAAATTGAGTGGACACCTGAAGCTAGAGCAGATTTTGAAGATATCAAGAAAGCCATATCTAATGCTCCTATTCTAATTAGTCTAGATTATACCAAAGATCTCTATATATACTCATTTTCTTCAGAGCATACATCTACAGCAGTGCTAACACAAAGAAATGAGGCTAAAGAAGAAAAGGCTATAGCCTTCATGAGTTGTCCTTTCAGGGATGTAAAACTCAGATACATGGATGTTGAAAGACAAGCACTTGCTCTAGTCCAAGCAGCCAAGAAGTTTAGACATTACATCTTGAGGAGTAAAGTGATTGTTATAGTACCAGATGCAACAGTAAAGATGCTTTTAATGCAAAGTGAACCAGGTGAAAAGAGAACCAAATGGATAACTGTCCTCCAAGAGTATGATATGGACATAACACCCATGAAATTAGTGAGGGGACAAGCCTTGAGTCAGATGATATCAAAAATTGATCCTAACATCATGAGCCAACAATATGTCATAAATGCAAAGGAAACTAGAGAATGGTATTCAGACATCAGGTATATCTTGATTACTGGAAGATGCCCTTCAAGTTTGCAGGCCTCATAGAGGAGAGCCTTAAAAATAAGATCACAAAAATATATGATAAAAGGAGGAATCCTTTTCAAGAAGAACTATGAGGGAATATACCTTAGATGCTTAGAAAGGTAAGAAGTAGACAAAGTGCTAACAAAATTACATGACAAGTTTGGAACCGCACATGGATCATACTTAGCTACCACTCATGCTATCCTCAGAGCAGGGTATTATTGGCCCACTATTTTTAAAGATACTACTGAACACATCAAATGTTGTCATATGTGTCAGGTTGCTGCAAATAGAGAAAGGTATGCTACTCAGCCCTTGCAACTAGTGATGGAGATGTGCCCATTTGCTCAATGGGGGATGGATTTCATAGGACCTATCAACCCTCCATCATCTTCAAGCCACAAGTATGTGTTGACTGTTACTGATTATTGTACCAGGTGGACTGAAGCTATTAGCAGTAAGACATGTAATGTTGAGGATGTGATCAAGTTCTTGGAAAGCAACATAGTAACCAGGTATGGAGTCCCTTATGCTTTAGTATGTGACAATGGATTTGCCTTTGTATCAATAAGATTATCAAGTTGGGCTTTTGACCATGGAATTATTTTGAAGTTTTCTTCAAATTACTATCCTCAAGGGAATGGATTAGCATAATCTACAAACAAGAATTTGTTGAACATCATAAAGAAATTGATAGAAAAGAACCCAAGGGAGTGGAACACCCTATTAAAGTATGCACTATGGGTAGATAGAACCAGGATGAAGGTTGCATTAGGTAATTCTCCTTTTCACCTAGTATATGGGTTAGATCCCATCCTCCCTATTAACCTAAAGATCCTCACATTGCAGTTTGCCCAAGAGTATCTGGGTATAGATAACAAACAAGAAGTCAGGTTGCTTCAGTTGATGCACCTAGAAGGAAAAAGGAATAGAGCAATTGATCAATTTACTAAACATCAGGCTGTTGTCAAGTGTTGGTTTGATAAAAGAGCCAGAGTTAAGGCTTTTAGAATTTCAAATTTAGTCCTTATGTGGGACAAAGCACATGAAAGGAAAGGAGATCATGGTAAATTCAATAAACTTTGGATAGGTCCCTTTCAAGTTTCAGAAATTTTAGGAGACATCACCTTTAGGCTTAAGACTTTAACCGGTGAGAATGTCCCATTACCAGTTAATGGATAGTTCCTAAAGCATTATTTTCAAGCATGAAACAGTGTCATGTAAGTCATGTGTATCATAGTGTGCATATTATATAGTTGTTTGTACAGTTTTGTTTTGTTTGTTTATTGGCTTGTTGAGTTTTGTTTTGGTTAGTCAAGATGATGCAGCTTATCACCCTAAGAAAACAACCAAATTGTTAAGATTCAAGTGATGAGAACAAATTCCTATATAGGTTATGCCTCATTTGAGGAGTATTGGTGATCAAGTCTATGATATCCTTTTCATTAAGGGGCCTTTTCTTAACCAAAGTGATTTTTCACAATGATTCACCTAATAGCCTTGGGTTTGTGGAACACATAAGTATAGGTGTTAAGTGAAAAATCTAAAGGGACTCCCTTGCTACCAATGCAATCTCCAACCTAAATCAGAAAGTGACCATGCCTTGCACATTAAGCTTACATGGTGACATCATATGAATAGAAAGAATAAATATTGAAAATCCAAAAGGAATCAAATTAGGCCATCTAAGTAACTCTACCGGGGCTATAGACGCTTACTGGCAGTGGGGCTCTACTTAGGGGGATTGTATAGATAACCTTGCCTGGGCTATAGACACCTTCTAGTAGCAAGGCTCTATCTAGGTTGGCTATGAGGGATGCTCCCAAACTATGTAGCTTAACATCAGTTACTCATGTTTTTAACTTACTTTCAAGATGAGGATAATTAATCATCTACACACACCTGATCCTCTGTTAACATTGTTGTCATGATGAAAATCTTATCATTTAGAAAGATTATAATACTTATACTTAAAAGGAGTTGAAATACTATGTTAGAATGTGATCACAACACTTGAATCATTTGAATTTGGTTATGTTCTTTGGTGGCAAGTTGTTGTGTGGTTACACAACACGCCACATTTTGCCTTGACAAAATAGGGACCCAACTTTTTCTTGCTGCTTTGGCTTGTTGTTCTCTGCTTTGGGCGGTTTCGTAAAATCAGTCATTCATGTAGCCCTACAAGAGGGTAGATATGTCACCATGATGAGGTCAGTTGCCAAATTTAGTAATTCACATTATTAACCTCATGGTTGGAAAGTGCATAGAATTCCAAGCAGGTTTGCCTTTTAGATCACCCCAAAATTGTCTAAGGGAAGAAAGTTATGTTGAGTCAAAGATTGGTCAAACCTGATATCCTAAGGGGGGGTCATAATTCAAACATCAGTCATCTTAGACAAGATCACCCTGATATTGTATTATCACCTGATAATCACTTGATCCGTGAAGTGCGGATGTCAACTTTAAATTAAGAGTCGATATCTACCCGTCAAGCGACTTCAGTTATCCTGGGGGGGTCATATTTTTAATATCAGTCATCTTATGAATATCACCCTCTTTGAATATATCACCCTATGCCAATATGACGGTGACATCATCTAAGTCCAATGAACGAAGGAAGTCATGTTGATGATGACGTCATTATTCCATTCTAGCCCACGGAGGTATATATCCAATGCCCATCATATTCCTTAAAATGACAATGACATCATTAAAACATAAAGATTAAACAAAGTTGCTAACACGGTGATGTCACCCCGATCTTTTCCCAAGGGGGTCATTTTATCTGCGGGGTCATATAATGAACATCCCCTGATCTTAATTTCGTGACCCGATATACACGTGGTCAACATTGACCACATCCCTAGATTCTTTTGCGTTTAGTTTTGGCGCTCAAAGGTGGGGCATCATTTTATCCAAAGGGGGGGTTATATTTTGAATATCCCCTGATCTTTTGAAGATCCCCCCTGTTTCCTGACATTAAATGCACTTAAATGTGGTAGATAGATTCCTGCCGATTACGAATATAGATTGAACACTTGGCATCATCCATGGACTCCCTACAGTAGATCAACGGATTTAATCAACCCAACGTAGTTTTACCCTAATTTGTCCTATTGGTCTACTTTAAAGGTAAATATCAAAGGTTATTTTCATTTACCTTGCAAAAAAATGAGAAATTACAGAGTAGAGAAGTCAAACCCTCATACAACTACCTGTTAATGGATTAGTTCCTTCAGCGTAATGGAATGGGTGATCTTCAATATTCATAGCCCTTTTCCGTAATCAGTCATCTCACCCAGGAGGAAAGCATTGTCAAGTAAGTAACTGTAAACCCTCCTGTTATTGTTTTCTGTATGTTTAGGTAGGATATATGTTCTTTCCTGTGGTTTGGTTTTGTGTAATGCATATCATGATGAAGTAAAGGATAATGGATAGAGTATGCATGATGTTGTATTAATGCATGTGGATATGGTAGGGTAAACAGATCATGTTTATTATAGGAATCCATGGTAGATCTTAGAAGGAATAGGTCTGACTTAGATTTTCTCAATCCTATGTTCATTCAGCTCGAGGGGATGCAGTTTAAGTACGGGGTCATTGGTGATACTCACCAAGGAGATACGGACCTGGCAGCATGGTCAACAAGAGTAGATCATGATAAAGACAATCCCATTTTGGATGGGGTATATGTTTCAGGAATGTGGCATGCAGCTGGCTTTCCATATGCCATGGATACCCCAGAGCTGGTAGTGGAATGTGCCAGAAATTATAACCCTGAAACCAGACGGGTGGAAAAACATGGAAGAATATATGCAAACTTCTCAATCAAGGGCTTTACTGCTACTTTTAAACTACCAGTTGGGAAGAAGGTGGTGAGTGTGGACCTATGCAAGCTAGAAATAGAGTACAATAATAATAAGAAGAATGCAAGGAAGAGGATGTATCAATGGAGGTCAAAGAGCAGCAAATACACTACATCAGTCAAATTGCCTGTACATTTATATAAGTTTGATTTTGATGAGGAGTACTAGTATATGGATGCCCTGCTAAGCAAGATGATAGGTAAACCTCATGCTGGAAATTTTGAGAACTAGATGTTTGGAATCATCCAGATGGTCCTATATGCAGATAATAGGCCATTATGCGCCAAGATCATCAGTGATGCTCTGGATGAGGGAATGAGGAACCTGGGAGGCCAGACATGCTTGTTTTATATGACCTCATATGTGGTATACTCATGTGCTTATAAGGGAACCTTTGATTCCTTTAAGACAGTAGGTAAGGCTGGTGGTGATGCAGATGATGCACACATATGGGATCACTATCCCCAATTACAAAGAAAAGATTGCCTCCTGGACTATAAACTAGTAAATGATGCATTCTCTATGCATCTGGTCAGAACCACGGAGCAGGATAGGACTAAAAGGATAAGCATGGAAGCTCAAGAAGCTGTTTCTAGGCATGGGGCGTGGTTTATCTAGTTTGCCACCTTTTCATATATCAGGATAGAGGAATTTGAAGGACAACCTCTTATGTTTCCAAGATACCCCATTGATGGGGTTGTCTTGATGAAATTTGTCAGATAGGTGTCTACCATAGTTGAGGCCTATAAGGCACAAAAGAAGATACCTCCGGTGTTACTTCCAGTGTCTATGGGCTGGTATATGTGCTCAAACTCAGAGAGCATAAAACATGTCATGGGAGGGCTGAAATTGATGTATCTTCAGCCATTTCTCTTAGCCAGATCTTATGATCCTTATGGCAGGATGCAGAAAATAGTAGGAAAACTAATACATCATAAGCATCTAAAGGATTTCTAGACCAATTGTGAGGATGAAGCTAAGGTGAGGAGAAGGAAGTATTAGAGGATCACCTTGAATCACATAAAGACCTTTAACTGCATCCCGGTGCCAGCACAGCTGAGGAAGGATGATGGAAAGATTATGTCCAATGAATATGAGGACAAACAAGTGTATAATGACACCATATCAGCCCCTGATCTTACACGGCCAGAGGATATATTCCTAGATCAGTTGACAAGTGGGGTGATATAGTTAACTTAGGCCTGGGTGGATGAAGAAATAAATAGAATGAAGAAAAGGGGCGTTGCCCTTACAATTGATGCCAAAAAGAAAAGGTAGGAAATATCTGATGAGGAATATGATGATTTCCTCAGTGAAAAGAGAAAATCCAGTGGGGAGAGGTTGCCTATGCAAAAACAAAGGAAAGGTCCCCCTAGAGGTAAGAAAAGTGAAGATGAACTGAAGGGGGTGATAGTTGAACAAATTGCCACGTCAGTTGCAGGTGCATTTACATTAGCTCAGGCATTCACATCATCTACATAGCCTCCTATTGAAAATCCAAAGAATAAGAGAATTTTGAGGCCAGCTATTAAAACTACAGAGGTGTAGGTGGAAGGCCAGGCCTTGCAGCAGGAAGTGTAAGAAGGTATCCCATTGGAAGAAGAGTAGGTAAACAAGGAACCTGCAGGTGATGACTTGTAGGTGGTCAGTAAGAAGAGGAGAGCGATGCTGCTGATGTCACCACCCAAGAAACAAAGAACAACAATGAGGGGGGATATCAGGGCTGGCCCTATTATATTGAGAGGAGCTGGTGGTGAAGCATTTAAGAAGGAATTGCAACATGATGTTCCGCTTCCCACCATAATAAAATTTAAAACTGAGAAGGAAGAGGAACAAACAAGAGAAGTGTTCAAAGCAAGTCAGGCTGTTCCTTTCTCTTTGGAGGATACCGTAGACTTATCTGATGATGAATTCGTTTAGAATGTGGCTTCTCAGCAAATGGAGACTCTCGCCTCCAACACCCGCATGACTCCTCATGGAACCCCATTAGCACAGATGGCGGTGTTGGAGGAAATAAAGCAAACGGAGGAGGAAGTACAAGAAGGTAGCCTAGAGAGGGCAGCCCTATAGATAGGGCTTGATAAGTTGGTTGATCAGGTGATTAGCCCTACCGTAGTGGATTTAACATATCAGGGTGATGTAAGCCCCAAGGATAAAGTAGGTACACCTGATGAAATAGAGAAGATTGAAGTGTCCAAGCAAGTAGAAAAGGAAAGCAATGCTCCTGATATGGGTCAACAACAGCATGACATACCCAGAAAGCCAAAAATAGTATAAGTTCAACAGAAGAGCAGAGTTGATAAAGATATATCAAGTGCTACTACTGCTCAAACTCAGGAAGATTTGGGAGATGCCTTAGGAGAAAAAGATAAATTAGGTCATGAGGACCCTAAGCCATAGGATATTGGTGCATCAAGTGTAGAACAAGAAATGACCCTTGATCAGGGTGATGCACAAAGCCAAAATACACAGACATCCATAGATGTCAATATGCCTCAGGATGAGGAAAGCATTAAAGATGATGAAAAGTAGAAGGATGGAGTATAGGACCAGGCGCAGGATCATAATGTGGACATTCCACAGGATCCTCCTTTGCAGAAGGAAGCCCCTCAACAAGAAGAAATGCAACAACGTTCCCCTCATGAAGAACCACATGAGGAAGAAATTAAGAAAATATTTTCTCCACGAAGAATAGAAGTAAATACTAGAGAACAAGGCAGACATGATGTTGACAAAGATCATCAAGGGTCTAGAGATGATGTGCCTCAATGGCTAGAAAGAGAAAAAGGTATGGAACAAGGGTCTGAAATTTAGGAATTTGATGTTTCCACCTTGGTCGCTGAGACAATGATGAAGCCAAAGAGGAAGGCCAGATTAACATCAGCCATAAAGAGAGATTCTGCTATAGGCAAAAGGACTTCACAGGTAGCACTTCCCATGGTTGAGAAAGAGAAGGGCAAGATCACCCTAGAGGAATTCCAAATCACAACTGTCGATTTAGGTTTTGCTAATGAGGACCAGGAAGGTCAAGAAGGGAAGGACATTATTGATTCTTTGACCCAAAGGGTAAAGAAGGAGAAAGAGAAAAATAAAATGCATAAGGAGCACATTAATCAGTTACATTCTTACATAAAAGGGTTGATTAACCCTGATAATACACCAATTGATCCGACAATCCCATTGACTGTCATATCCTAGGAAGAGGTCACCAAGCTAGACCTAATGGGACATGAGGCAATGATCATGGAGAAATGGATACTGTCAGCTCTCACTGTGGCTGAAGATGTTTTGAGAAGCTCACTACAAAGATGGAATTCTTTAAGCAGTCTAAAAAGAAAGGTAGATAAAATGCAAAAATGAAACAGGAAAATAGTCATTCCACTTGGAAAAGGACCTGACTGCTCTTAGTGAAATAAAGAGAATCAACCCACAAGTCTTGATAAGTAATCAAGTACTAGATAATAACACTGCCCTACTAATAAACATATGATATGAAGATATCAGGTTTGAATGTGATATCTTGAAGAAATGCAGCGGCAAGCTCAGGGATATAAGTGTAAAGCTGCACAACATGATGGTGTATGAAGCAAAGATCCTTGAGGCCTTGGAAGGAAAAGTAGAGGGCAAAATTGAAAATTAGGATGCAGACTTTGTTATCAAAGCTTTGCATGATAATTTCAAGCCGGTAGCAGATGACCCCCTCACCCACCTGACGGAAGAAGTAATGAATAAAATCATGAGGATAAAAGTCAGGGTAGAAACTTATAATGAGACTTTGAATAGTAGAAAAGGTAAGCTGGAAGTGCTCAAGGTTAAGTTCTAGTCTCACAAACATGCCATAACAAAAGCCAAAATATCCAAGATGGGGGAGAGGTGGATAAAATAGTATAGGCATATGAACACATCAGGACAACAATGAAGGTCCACATACAGGAGGATGTATATCAAAGTGATAGTGATGCTGAAAGCAATGAAGATGATAACCATGATGAAGAAGAAGAAAATGAAGAGGAGGAACCTGAAGAATGAATGAAGACGCATCACCAAGAGAACATATGCATAAGGTACTCATAAATAATGAGTCATACAGATGGTTGCCAGTTGGCAACTTGTGCCACGAGGAAGAGTTGACTAAGTCATAGGGTAATTATAAACTGTTGATCTTAATTGAAAAATCTTGACCATTGGTCAATTGTAACTACCTCCTCACCTTATTCTATAAAAGGTGCAAGGGTACAATTTTTTACACATTCAGAACTTAATTGAAATTTGATTGCTGAAATTTTCATACATGTTATGCATACTGAATGAAAGAGAAGCATATTTGATTACAAATCATCATAAATCCTGAGTAATCTATGTTTGAAATCTGGATACATGCATTGATTAGCTGCGTCCTTTGGAGTGCTTTTCAGTCTGCATGTGTTGTTTTCATTCCTAATCCCTTTGAAGTTAGCATCAACCATATCTAGGTGTGGAACATCCTAGTGACCTATGGTTTGATTTCTTCTCTTCATGAATGTATCTTGTATGTATGTGATTCAATGACTAAAGATTCACTAAAAGTAGAAGTATTCTTTTAAATTTCTTTCAATTTCATAACAGATCATCTCCATAATTGCAAATAACAGAGAATCAAAAGCAAATAACATGAAATATGCAGATATACCATAGATAATTGAAAATATAGAGCATATTTAGAGTAAAAGCATGTCAAATTGATAAATATTATGCAAATTCAGACAAATATCCATGGAATAAATGTAAATATCCACTTATAGACACATCATTTTAATAAATTTGTAGTGTAGAAGAATGAGCAAGTTCACGATGATCAAGGATCAGAATAATTGATCAAACTTGCAAATAACTCAGCTATCTTTGAAAATAGAGTAGAATTAACCTCTCTGTGGAGTAAATTTACAGGAAACAATACAATACTGATCATCTAGACAAATGTAAGACCCCTTGAAATGGAAAACAACATGTCACATCAACCTCTAAGTAATGTTAGACGATCATGACCTGATCAACGGAGACTTGGAGTCATCAACTTATCCTAAGCTGATCGTACTTTACAAGATAATAAAGGTTTATTGTGCAAATTTTTATGGATGTTGTTATGACTAACAATCATCATCAACACCACACTACAATGTGATTTCTCACATGTACAACACTCATAATAATAAGCAAAGTAAGTAAGTACCACATGTGCCTCTCTCTCTTCCATGTTCTCATCCTATGGTTCCTCCACCACCTTGCCTTACTCATAAAAGTGGTCAAGAATATGATCTTGTTGAACAGTTTTGCTCTACTCCAGCTAAGATCTCTCTTTGAGATTTAATACAAACATCACCTACATACCACATAATGCTCAAGGAAGATTCACAAAAGGTGATTGTACCACCTATTGTTAAGACAAATGATGTAGCAGCTCTGTTAGAGTGTATGCATTTGACAAAAATGGATATTTTGTTTCAACAACATGAAATACCATCAATTAAAGATGAATATGAACAACTTATAATATTTGTCATGATAGATAAAAAGTTGATAAAGTGAGTTATGATTGACAGTGGATCAACTTTTAATGTTTGTGGCATTAGCTTGTTACACAGAAGAAAGATTGACACAACTTTAATCAAACTGAATAGGATTAGCATTCATGGCTTTGATAACGTTGGTAGACAATCCTTGAGTACTATAAATTTACCCATAAAGGTTGGACCCATGACATTATCTACTCTTTTTCATGTCATGCCTGATTCACTTTCATATAATATGATTGTCAATAGACCGTGGATCCATGCCATGGGGGTAGTTCTGTCTACTGTTCATCGATCAATAAAGTTTATTTATCAAAATAAACTTCATACCATTGAAGTCAATCTTGATCCAAATAGTTGTTTACATATTAAAATGACAAAACAAGTTAACAATCATAAAAGTCTAAACAACTTATGAGTCGATTCATCAATACCTCTTGCCATAGATAATGTTATGCAATACTCTAAACCATCAAATGCACCTTTTGGTGATGATTGGGGTTCATTAGATTTTACTCCCTCCTTTATGGGAGACTATAAACTTAATAACTCTAACACATCAAAAGTTGCATCGATCTCATCTAAGCAATCTTTGGAAACACCTAAGAAACCCAAAGTCTCCTTCGTAGAAAACAAAGACAATACTTTTACTTATACTATAGAATATGAGACTTATGAGGCCTCACCATATTCTAAACAGATGGACTCTCTCTATGGTCGTGGATTTCAAATTTTGTACAAAAATTGAGACTACATAGGTAATGGTTGTGGTGTAAATCAACAAGGAATAAGAATACCTTTACAATTTGTTGGAATTAATTACACGGCCGGTATCAAATACCATTCTTTCAAGCCCACCAAAGCCTCTCATTGTCCTAAACGTAATGTCAATACAATATCAATAGGACCAAAACCACATGCAAGATATCCTGAGCTGATAGAAAAGGAATGTCTGTCAGGAAATATCCCATTGAATCAGGTAAGTATTTCTCCCTCCTTAAGCCACACTCATTGTAGCACCTATTTTAGTTGCTCTCAAGGGTGGCCTCTTCCTAGATAAATATGTTGTTAGCATTGTGTTTTGTTCCCCCATGATGTGTTATGTGTTGTTTAGGCTTCCTTGGATGACCCTTGATGCTCTTGTAAGGTCAAGGATACTAGGAGACTACATCTATTGTGACCATTCTTCTATTTGTTTCATCATTCTTCTATCTTGCTTCTCCTCTATTTTATTGTTGTGTGTTGTGCCTTAGGGGAACAACATTGTGGAGGGTGTTTTGGGGGCATCCTCCTACATGGTGTTCCTAAGGTACTTGTTCTCCTCTCTCATTTTTGTTGTTTACCTTCTTCAGTGATTCTACCTAGTTGACGAATGACGAAAACAAACAAATACTGATACGGACCGTGCATCTCTTCAAAAAGAAAGAAAAAATGGACCTAGTCCATATATGAATATGGGGTTGATCTATATATATCCAACACTTGACTAGTAGAGTCACTCCATGTGATATATCATCTTATGGCATTTCTTGTGACTAGCATTTTACAATCCCCTCAATTTGCTCTTGTACACTTTGAATGGTATCTCACCTTGTTGCTACACTCAATTTCAAGGTACCTATAGTATAACCCAATAGTTATACTCAGCTCCGAACCTGTGAGTATAGCCTTGGTCCTTGATGTGATTGTTTTCATGCATAGCTTTCATGATGTGATCTTGTTTATCTTAGCATATTATATCAATGTGTTTGTGGGAACATTCGGTGATCGTAAGCACATGTCACCTCAGGGGCATGGTCTTTGCAAGAGCTCTTGTTCCCTTGTGTGTTTTCACTCTACATTAGTGTGCCTGATATTGGTAAGTGACATCAACCACCTTAAGGTGGAGGCATATATAATGATATCTATCTAATGATTTTGGCACTAACGAAGTGTGTTTGTAAGCTCTCTCCTTGAGGTGGGATGTTGTATCTCTTGAGCTAGTGCACATCCCTATCTAAATTGCAATAAAAAATCCCTCTCCATGAGGTGGGATAATGTATCTCTTGAGCTAGTGCATATCCTTTTAAATAAAGCCCTTCTATGGAAGGTGGGATGGTGTATCTCTTGAGCTAGTGCACATCCTTTTATAGGCAGGGTTGGATCTTGAGCTATCTCCCTTAAGTGTGTCTTTGGTGGTTGTTGTGGCATAAGCCCAATTGTTAGGTGTGTCTATAATGTGTTTTAGATGGTGGGACTTAGCAATAAGCTCCTTCCATCGCTCGTGATTGTCGTGTATAAGACGTATAGTATGTCTATGGCATGCTATATGGCACTTGTGTATTTCGTGTGTCTTCTTTATGTGTCTTCCCCCATGTGTGGTATCAAGGGTATAGAGATGAGCTCCCCCCACACTCAAGTTTTATTTCATGTGTCTTCCCCCTTGTGTGGTATCAAGAGTGTAGCAATGAGCTCCCCCCACACTTAGGTTTTGTTTGGCATGTTTTCCCCTGTTGTAGTATCAAGGGTGTAGCGATGAGCTCCCCCTACATTTTAGGTTTTGTATTGCGTGTTTTTGGTAGTTTCAAGAGCATAGCAATGAGCTCCCCCCGCCCCTTAGTTGGGATTTTATTGCATATATGAAAATGTTATATCAACGTATTCATCATGTTTTGCGTGACTTCTCTCATGTCTTCATCATTTTTTGTAAGCTTTCACTGTATTCACCATGTTTTGCGTGCTTCCTACTATCTTTATTATGTCTTGCATGTATTGAATGTATCTTCTAGTGTTTACTTGAGACTGGGGGCTAGAAATAGTTCCTCAATCTTTGTGTATGCCTTAGCTTCATGTGCTTGGTGTGTTTGATGTGTTTTCGACCGTACTTTAATGCATGTATGGGTTGTAAGATCATACATACATTAAGTGGGGGCTAAATGTTATGTCATAAGATGTCCCCCTAGGGCTTTTACCTCCTAAGTTTAGCTCCTAGGTCCCCTTAGTTTAAACATGCATGTGTAAAACTTGTCCCGAAGCAAAATCCCTCAAAACCCATGACAAATGGGGCTTAGGAGCCTATCTCAATGCTTAATCAAGACCAAAATAGGCCTTTGGACTTGGGCACCCATGCCCTAGTCTAGACCTATTTTGTCAGGACCTAAATTTAAAAGTGTCGGTTAATGACCGTTAAAAGGTTTCCCTTTGTCAGCCTTTTCAATTTGAATTATGAATGTTAGTGTACCAGGAATGCATATATAAACATGTTTAGGACTTCATTTTTCTCCTAGAGAATTAAGATTTGATTAAGGTAAACTTATGATCATCAAGAAAAGAGCATTCAAGGCATTCATTGTGAATTGTGTTGTGTTTGTAGGTGTTTGTTGTAGATTTGGCTCCATCAACTCATTTCCTCATGATTTGAAAGTACTTCATCTCCATGAGGGTTTTCACCTCCAAGGTGATATCTACTTTGTGTTTCAATCAATCTATCTTATCACTTGATTTTGCCTTTGCCCACCAAGGACATGCACTCTATCTAACATCGGTGTTGGAAAGCTTGAATGCCATTTCCAGGGCTTGACTAAGGCAAGATCCTAAACACCACAACCCCTAATCCCTCTCTTGTGATTGTGGAATCTTGTGGAGACGAGTTGCAGGATATCAAAGTAGGAGATAAAGATTTAGGATCTAAAGAAAATAACAAAGAATATTCTTTTCTAGACAAGGGCGCTTGCCCCTATGTCCTCCCAATTGTCATTGGAAACTTTGAAGTAGGTTGCAGATTTCATCATCCTATAGTTCCAGATCTATAGAGAAAGTGGCCTGCTAGACTAGGGCGCCCACCCCAATGTCCCTAAAGTTTTTGCTTTCTAGAATCTAAATCTTGGTATGTTTCTAATCTGCATTTAATGCCTTCCTATGCGATCATTTGTCATGTTTTGTCCATCTGTATATAGTTTCATATAATTAGGGTTTAAGGCATAATCAGATTAGGGTTTAAAACATTTATCGATATATTCCAACTTTCCTCATCATCTCAAAGTGACACCAAACCTGTAGCTGAGTACTCCTGCAAGAGAAGTGACTTAACTCAGTTTATGTCCTTGAATGATATATGTGAAAGGAGGGTTTGATTATATCTATCTAGAACACTACCTCACTCATTAGTCCCACTTTTCATATATAACACTGTTATTGATACATATTGAAAGTAAAAAAATTGATAAAGGGCCATTTGAGCAATAGAGAAGGTTTTTCAAATTACTACGATTGGAAATTATTATAAAAGGGAAGCCAACAATGAGGTTTTTGCATATGGAGATGTGCTGGATCTAATAAAGGGGCATGTTTTATACATGAGTGAAATATATGCTATAATGGGACATGTTTAGGAAGGTGTGCAATGAAGGAGACCTATTTCCCAAAGCTGTAAAGGACCTAGGGGTACATGAACTAAATAGTACATTAAAATTATTTGATTGCATTGAAATTATGTAATTTGACTTTAAGATTAGGAATTTAAATTTAATGATTGTAACCACTTACGTGATGTAAAAACATACTAATCTTTAAGCTAAGAGTCTATTTAAGACCAACTAATAAACATTGTAACTTGGGTTGGAAACCAATTTTTATTATGCAATTTTAGAATTTTCTTAGCTAGTTTTTCTTATTTTCACCGGTTGTCCAAACATGAGTTATGTTATCCCAATTTTATTTATGTAATTCACTTGAGTGTTAAAAAATCCCACTAAGTGCTTTATGGAATATCATTCACATTGAGGGATATGAAGATTGGTGTGCTTGATCTATGCATGAATATGGTGGTCTTATTCATGTTTCTTCATAGTTGAATTTTTCTTAGAGATTTGTACCTTCTTGTGTTCCTAGATGTGTGTATATTGGTCAAGAAAGATTAGTGCTATTACGAATTGTCTACTCAATAGGGTCAACTTTTTTATCATCACAAAATAAGATCATTTCTCTTTCTCCTTACACTTTACATTTTCCTATTTTTTCACATTTGTTAGATTAGGATTAGAATTAGGAATAAGCTTTTAATTTGATTTTGTAAAGTTGAATTTTCTTGATTGTACACAACACATTTCATTGTTAATTTTGAATGTGAAAACAATCAATATATGCAATGAAATTGGTGTTGAACTAGTTAGAATAATTTTCTAAATCTGAATCTACTAAATTTTTGGTGTGCAATTACATTGTCTTACATTATCTTAGTTTCACCATAGCCCCTTGAGTTAAAACAAAAATACAATAGCCTCTAGATTATCCTACATAACTAAGACCTAGTGATATATACCTTGGAGAGATTTTATTTCTTTTCATGGGTGGTAGAGTAGATATAAACCCTACTTAAGTTGGAGTTCCAAACAACACATCAAAAAATTAGTGCTAGAAACAAGGCTTGTTGAAATATAAGCCTTGGAGGATTAGTGAATGACACAATTTTGATTATCAACTTGTAACCTAGAAGAATTATCACAATTTCAAAGTCTACCAAGGGTGACTTTGAACTATTATACCTTCTAGAACATAGAAATAGTAGAGCTAACAAAGGAAAATTCAGATCTAGATGCACTCATTTAGCCAATATTTCACCTAAAGTTATTGTTCTTTTTGTTAATCATTATGCTAACCCTCAAAATACAAAAATGACTACTTGGCTTATAGGAGGACTATTGTAGGTGTACCTCATGATTTACCTAATAATCCTAAGAAATTTTGTCTAAAATACATATATGGTGGGATTCAAATAGTTGAAGAACACATATAAGATTTGAAGGATGCCATGATAAGAAATTAGATCCAATATGAAGATGTAGCATCTCACTTGTTTCCATATACATTACATGAAATGGAATATGGTTGGCATCTCGACTTACCAATTGGGTCTATTAGATCTTGGAAGAATCTTGAAATGACCTTTTTTAATCAAATCAGGGTACCCATAGATCTTGTAGTTTTATATCACCAATTTCTTGTTGTTTGTAGGGAGACTAATGAACCTATCAACATATTTAACACAAGATTGAAAAACCATACACATAAATGGAAGATGCTCCTTTTCAAACATATCTCAAAGCTTAGATCCTTTGACTTCTATGTTTGTAGAAGAACCTTAGCTACACTTGCATCCTTATCTTTAGTTCTTAATGTAGCTATTATGGTTAAACAAGATATGATGCTTCATAGTTATGGTGCGAGACTATTATAATTAATGGGATAGAAAGATAGATATAAATAAATCCCAATGGTCAATCAAGAACTAATGCAAAACACACCCTTGATGAATCTAGTACTTGGCACTGTAAGTGTAAAAAAGATGCTCGGGCCTAAATTGCGGCCTGAGGATGAGCTATAGTCCTAATCACATACATGTAATCATGAATATATACATACCTCTTAGTAGTATTCATCTTGATGATGTGTCTTTGTTTATTTTTCATCTTGTTTGTGCTTTTCTAACCTCTAGACTAACCTTCTACGGTCCTATACACCTTCTAGCTTGTCTTCTAACCAAAATTTGACAAATGTTTCCTATCACTTTCTAGCACTAATAGCCTCATCAACCCACTTCACAAGAGGGGAAATTCATGTTCCCTAGCGGCATTTGCATCATTGCATCCCTTTATAATCATCTAATTAACCTCTCCATTCCATCCATGACCTCAATTTTCATGTTGCATATTTCCTTTATGGGTTGCCCCTATCACTATAGGATCTCCTTAGGCGACCCTATAGTTGAAATAGGATCTCCAAGGGTGATGTGTCCTAGTCAAAGACACAACCCACCCTACAAAGACCCAATGGCTAGTTTTGGGATTCCAAAACATGCTTACACCTTGTTGTGTGGTTACAAAACATGCCCCATTTTGCCCCAGCAAAACAAGGACCCAATCTTTTTGCTTTTGCTTGGCTTGCTTGGTTCCCTTTGCTTTTGGACGGTATGGTAAAAATCAATAGCAGATGTATGTCAGGATCCCATCCTATGCATGCCCAGACCTTGAGATCTAGGTCAAATTTTTAAAGTTAGAATTTATCATCATGAACCCTACCAAATGAAAGAGCACAAAATTCTAAGCAGGTTTGCTTTTTGAATCATCTCAAAATTCCCTAAGACCAGGAAGTTATGCTTGGTCAAAGTTTAGTCAAATAGTCTTAGGGATATTTGCACATTCCCTAATATCCAGACACTAACTTAATGTCCTGATCTCAAAATTACTAAGGAAAACTCAATGTCTGCACATTCACAAATGTGTGCACGTCAAACTTCAGCCTGCATGTAATAAACTGTCAAATGCATGGATATTCACAAGTGTACATATTCAATCTTAAGATGCAGGCATTAGTTAATATCCTAACTTACTCTAATATAATGATAAAACTCAATGTCTAGATATTAACTCAAGGTCTTGACATTCCTCAATATCCTAATGACATCATCCGATCTCACCTCATAGAAATAACAAAGGATGATTACATCATCCAGACATTAAGAGTTCATAACATGTCAATAAGCTTTAACATCACAAACATTAACTTAATGTTCAGACCTTTGCTAATGTCCTGATGACATCACGATATACCCGACCAAGAATAACCTTTAGGAAGGTGACATCATCCTCACATTTAGACTCAAGGATATGTTTTGTAAATGCTAATATCTGGATATTCCCTAAATATCCACATTTATATCCCCATGACCCAAAATACATAGATTTTCATGGACTAATCAGATAGTGCCACGTGCCACTTTGACTTTTCTCATCTGGACATTTCATAATGTCCTGACATTTGACAATCAAAGGTAAAATATCTTTGCATATTCATGACCTGATATTCGTTGTTGGTCAACATTGACCAACATCATGATGACCTCATACGCATGTGCACATTCTAAAAGGTATGCACATTGTTTAAACATCTGGCTATTTGTTAATGTGCATACTTTGTATTAAATGCCGCGAAAGAGTAGGTGGACATTTGAAAATTCAAATCATATACCGCCACTTGTTATGATCCTAAGAACTTGATGCCATTATGCACGAACATGAGCAATTTGACATTAATTATGCCCTAATCTCTCAATTTTAATGTTTAAAGGGTGAATTTTGATTGTTTTAACATTCAAAAAGCATTCGAAGAGAAAAATTACAAAGTTCCAGAGCTTTTTATGGAGGTCATTATAGAGATCTACAACCATAATGAAACAGTGTGCACATTGGACGGCGAATGGTAAAGGACGAATACATAGTGAATTTGCATATCCTGACATCAATTAATTAGATTTAAACACACAAATCAGGTATGTAACGACTAAAACATTGTTTTGTCATTTTTTCATAGTAAAAGGTAAATGGTATTTACTTAGGGTAAATCTGAATGAAGATACATATAAACATGATGTATATGTGTTCAATATCATGATATCAAGAATTAACTAGTTAAACTTAGAAAATACTAGTTAGGTTAAAATATGCATATTCGCCATTGCAGGATATCATGGAGGTTCGAAAGAATAGGAGTGATGCAGAGTTCATGGCCCCTATGTACCCACAACCTAGCGGTTCGGGTTTCAGATTTGGGAAAATTGGAGACACATATGCTGGGAATACCATTATGGAAGTGTGGACAGCTAAATCATAGAATGGTGGAGGAAATCCTATCCTCATCAACATTTACAACTTAGGGATGTGGCATGCTAGTGGATTTCCATATGCAACAGAGGCCATCGAGCTGGTAGCAGCATGTGTAGATAACTATAATAGGGATACAAGAATAGTGGAGAAGCATGGCAGAATATATGCAGACTTCTCATTTGTAGGAATTAGAGTTGCTTCCACCTACCAATAGGCCCTAGGTTGTACAAGATAGATGTGGAGGCCCTTGAAAAGCAATACAAAAGTAACAATGCAGATTGCAGGAAGATAATGTTCTCCTACTGGAGAGCTCAAGATAGCACATATAAAGTAGCAGCCAAGTTACCTGTTAACCTCTACAAATTTAATTTCTCTTCGGAGGTACAGTACATGATGGTCATGTTGAGCCGGATGAGAGGAAGGTTGCATGCAGGGAATTTTGAGTCATGGATGTACGGACTCATAAGAATGGTTGAGACCATAGATACACAAATATAGTGGGCATCACTCACCAGTGATAGCCTAGATACAAGAATGAAAAGGATTGGAGGTAAGGAAAACCTATTCCATATGTCATCATATGTGGTTTATACCTGTGTAGCCAAAGGTACATTTGATGGCTTGCAAATAGTAGGCTGAGTTGGAAGGAACCCCAGTGAGGTGAACATATGGGGTCATTACCCACAACTGGAGAGGAAGTCATCCCTCCAGAATTACAAGAGAGTTAATGATTGTTTTGTCATGCATCTAGTCCACTTGATGGAGGATGACAGAACCAAAAGGATGAGCATTGAAGCTCAAGAAGTTATAGTTAAGAATAGAACTTGGTTCATCCAATTCCCAACCTTGACATACATCAGAATGGAGGGATTCAATGGATAACCATTGATGTTACCAAGGTACCCTATAGATAAATTCATCTTGATGGAGATGAGTAGGTAAATAATATCTTCATATGAGGCCTTCAAAAAGAAGAATAAGAAGCCCAATGTCAATTTCCCTCTTTACATTGGATGGTACATGTGCCCTAACATTGAGTCAGTGAAAGAAGCAGAAGGAGGACTACATATGTTGCACTTGCAACCTTTTCCATTGGCCAGACAATATGATCCATATAGAAGAATGGATAAACATATCTACAAGAAGCCTTTGCATCAAGTACATCTAGAGGATTATTGGGCAGATTGCTCGGATGATGTAGAAGTGAGAAGGAGAAGCTATCAAAGATTAACACTGAAGCAAATCCGCACATTGGACATCATCCCAGTTCCTCCACAGCTGAATAAAGATGATGAAATGAGAATTTCAAAAGAATATGAGGATAAGAAGATTTATGCAGAGACTATATCCCCACCAGACTGGAGTCAGTCAGAGGTGACTTCTTTGGACATCATATCAGTGAGGGTCATGACATTGACCAAAGCATGGGTGGATCAACAGGTTTCTAATTTGAAGGCCAAAGGAGTGGTCATAACAATAGATAAGAGAGAAAGAGGTGAGAATTGCTTGAGGAAGATTATGATGACTTCCTAGAGGATAAGAGGCAAGGCCTCGAGAAGAAAATCCAAGGAGCTTCTTCCAAAGAAGCTAAGAAAAGTACAGATACTGGTATCCACATATCCCCTAATCCATCTCCTAAAAAGGTACAAGGCCAGGTGTCAACTACCACAATGTCCAAAAAACCTGTGGAACAGCCTATGCATACAAAGGAACTAGGTATTATTTATCAAGACTTGGAAGAGGACGAAGATGAGGTCCCTTTGCTAAAAAGGATGAAAAGTTAGGATGTGTTACAAGGACCCAGTGTTCCAAGACAAAAAAGAGGACATGTACCAAGAATGAGGGGATATGCAAGTAAGAAACTAGATGTCCTATTGACAGGGCAAGGGGGTGAAGGGATATCCAAAATGGAGATAGTACATCAAAGCTTACAACATGATGTCCCCATCCCAACTATTGTGAAATTTAAAACCAAGTTAGCTGAAGAGGCCGCCAAAGAAGAGCAAAGAAAAAAGGTAAATGATCCATCTTTTCTCTTAGATGAAACAATAGACCTCACATATGATGAGGTGACAAAAGACGTGGCAGCTAGCCCTATGGAAACCTTGGTTAGAAATACTGCTCTGACTCCTCAAAATACACCTCAAGTACAACCAAGCACAAGGGAGGAAGAAGAAGAAGAAGAAGTAGATAATCTAAAGGCGACAACTAAGAAGACATGCCTAGATGAATTGATAGGGAAAGTAACAATCCCAGCTACAATTGATATAACATATGATGGGCTAGAAGAGGAAATAAAAGATAAAGCCATGGAACATATAGAGGTTGAAGATAGCTCAACCATGGAAATAGAGACATATACTAAAGTACCTGCTCAACATAATGTCTAGGATATTGATGATGGACATGCTAAGGAGAAAGAGAAAGAACAACAGGTAGATATATATGGACAAATAGGTCCTATGGTCACATATGGATATAAGGATCCTAAAGATGTAGAAGTGTTAGTAACTGGATAGGAAGGTCTAATGAGTAAAAATGATGAGAATGAAGTAGAGGAGAAAATAGATGCTGATAACCAAAAGGTTAATCAGGATGCATAGGATCCCAACCATCAAGAAACTAATGTGAACACTGCTCCACCTCAGGATAATCAATTGGTGTAGAATCAAAATGAAATAACATCCCAGGATATGCACAACAATGTAAACAAATATAATGAGGATGTCAATACAGAGGTACTAGTGGATGGAGAGCCCGATAAGAATCACTCTGAAGATCAGACTAAGACAATAGAAGATGTTGCACAACAAGATGAATAGTAACAAGCACACAAAGAAGTTCCCACTGATGGGGGACAACAACAAAATGTACAAGAGGAAGACATTCCCAAGGAACAGAATGTGGAAGTGCATGATGCTCACATTGACCAGACTGACCAGCTAGGGTCTAAACATGATGTGCCACAGTGGCTCATGCATGAGGTAAAGCAACCTCAAATTCTTGATTTGTCCAATTTTGATATTTCTTCATTGTTTTCAGTAGAGGTAGAAAAATTGAAGCGAAGGGCTAGGGCCACTTCAGAAATAAGGAGAGACCCCATCACAGGGAAGAGAAGAGCTCAGGTAGTTGTACCTATTGTAGACAAGGCAAAGGGGGAGATAAAAGCTGATGAATTTCAAATAACTACGTTAGACCTAGGTTTTGCAATTGCAGAGAAAGAAGGACAAGAGGCGAAGGAGAGCATAGATGCCTTGCTTACTAGGATATCCAAAGAAAAGGCTAAGAATAAGGAGTACAAAGAGCAAATTGCTCAAATGTATTAATTTTTTAAAGGATTGGTGGCACCAACAAATGTGCCCATATTAGCTTCCACTTCATTGACATTGGTATCGCAAGAAGAGATAGTTGCATTGGATGTGTAGAAACATCATGCACAAATAATGGACAGTCAGTTCACCAAATTTTTGGCTGATGGTGAACAAGTAATAATATTTTCATTGTCCAATTGGGACTTATTGAATAACCTGAAAGGGAAGGCTGACAAAGTGAAAAAAGAAGTTAGCTAAAGATTGATAAAGAGTGACAAGCATCTGGAAATACTTAAAGAGATGAGGAAAATAGATACTATTATCTTGATCACTAAGAATGTCTTAACACCCCAAACATTGCCATTACTGGATAGTTGGTGTGGAGATGTAATATTCGAGGTAGATATCCTGAAAAGAGGTGCAATGCTAAAGCTGTAGATGTTGGTATCAAGATACATGAGCTCTTAGTGGAAAAGATAAAGATTTTGGAAGCCCTTGAGGGCAAGGTCGAAGGAAAAGTAGAAAATTAGGATGAGGACTTTGCTACTAAGGCATTCTAGGATAATTTCATGATGGTAGCAGAAAATCCTATTAAGCATTTTTCTAAGGCTATCATTGATAAGGCTATGAGGATGAAAGCCAAAATAGAGAAATATAAAGAAGAATTGGATAGCTAAACAAACAGGTGGATATCTCTGCAAGAACAACTAAAGGTGCAAGAATATGTAGCTAAGAAGGCCATAGTATTGGATATAGTGGAAATAGAGAAAGCCATCTAAGCATATGAGTTCATCCAAGGGACCAGGTGTAGAATAATAGAAGAAGAGCCATCCACAGATGAAAATTTGGATGGGCATGTAGAGTGAAAGGGATCATATTGTCCAAGTCAATGATTTTGAATAATATTCAGCATTCCAACTAGACACCACCAAATTGATTGCCAAAAGCAATCATGTGCCACATTTAATCTTGACTGTTAGATCATGTGATATTTTGTAACAACATCCTCTCCTTGTTCTAGAAAAGGAGGTGGATTACCATTTGTACATTTATTAGAAGCTTAATTGAGACTAAATTGTTGAGTTTCATGGTTCTATCTCAAGGTCAATTGTATACTTGTGTTCTCTTGCATACTTGAATGAAAATGAAGACTGTTGATTACAAATTATCATACATCTTTCATAATCTGTGAATGATCTCTGGATGTGTAATTGTGGATTGTTGCAATCTCTTGAGGTGCATCTGCAAAGTGCATATTGTTTACATTCTTTACCTTTGAAGATTCACATCGATCATATGTAGTTGTGGACTCTTCAGGTGAAATATGGTTTGATTTTCTTCACTTTTATGAAAATATCTAGAATGCATGTGGACCAGTGACCGAACCTCATTTAATTTCATTGAATTTGAATATTTCATTTCAATTTCTTTAAATTTCATTAAAATCATCATCATTAACTGCAACATATTGATACATGAAAAGTAGAACTTAAAATATAAAGACATCCATAGATACATGAATATCATATGCATATTTGAAAAAAATCGCATGTAGAATTGAAAATACCATGCAAATAATCAGAAAGAATGATAAGAATCATGGAAATATCAGCTTATAGGCACATTATTTGGAATAATTTGAAGTGTAAAAGAAGATTTAAGTATAGGTTAGTCCATATTTCACTAAATTCAGAAGAACTAATCAGAGTGAATATTGGCATAAATACACATAAATATCTGTATATTCTAGTTAGAAACTGTAAGATTTAACATCAATTTGTTGAGATTTACATAGAACGGGTGAAATAAAGCAAATATCTGCATATTCGGATACAAATTACTTCAAATTCATGCATAAGGCCCCAAAATGGAATAACAACAAATTCACATCAAACCACTAAGAGATTATCAGAAGATCATGTTCTGATCAATAGAGACTTGGAATCATTAATTCATTATGAATTAATCATATTCTTCAAGAAGATAAAGGTTTGTTTTGGTGAATTTTTATCATTGTTAATGACTAACAATCGTATCAATAGTTTTTTTGCGCTAGAAGGAGGGCTGAGATCAACTTGATTTGAGGATTTGTTGTCTTGATAACTTTCTCATGTTCCTGTGGGAAGATATTTTCAAATTTCTCAACAATACTCCAAATCTTGAGTATTTGTGCAAAAAATTCCATCTACCTTTGACAATTTAAGGATTCTAGTCATAAATATCCTATCCTTGTGGACATTCATCTTGATATTTATAGACAGTTGTCTGGATTTCCAAGTTTGAGTCAAGGATTTGCATTCTCTGCAAATATCTTACAAATATCTTGTCATCTGAGCTAAATATTCATAAATATCAACTCCTAAGGAAGAATTACACTCATCTTTGTGAAGATCCTATCAAAATATCCAAAGTCTCTCCTGAACTTTGAAGCACTGGCTCATACACCTAACACCAGGTCAAGATATTCTAGTCCTTTAGAAGAATTGCCCGCAATCAGACCTAGACCACATCCTTCCAGTCAACCTAGACCTTCTGTCAATAATTCACCTGTAGTAGCTGATGTAGTACCTCCTGCACCACCAACGATGTCGTTCTTTGCTATTGAGTCATCGTTTCATTTTACTGCATATAATGATTTGCCTAAAAATCTAGATAAAATGTATCCAAAATATCATACGTATCAAGATGTGGATGATCATATCCAAACCTTCAAAGAGGCCTATTTTAGAGCTAGGATGCAACATGAGGATGTTGTATGTAGATTATTTCCCTATTCATTAGGAGAAGAAGCATATGACTGGTTCGTTAGTCTTCCTCAAACTTCCCTTGATTCATGGGATACACTAGAGAAAGCTTTCAAAGCTAGATTTAAAATACATGTAGCTACATCCATGATGTATCATCTCTTTGCCACAATTAAAAGAGCTAAAGGAGAGTTGATTTCAAACTTCTTGATGCTAGATTCCAGAAGATGTATTTCAAACTAACAGCTCCTTATAATGTTGATGATACAGTAGCTAGGTTAGTTTACTACTCATCCTTGGATCCTTTAACCTCTATGTTCATTAGGAGAACACACCCTACCATCGTATCTTTGTCAGGAGCCTTTGAAGAAGCTATCAAGGTTAACTAGTTAACACCAAGTTGTGCACCTAACTTAGGATATCTTGCATATCCTAGTCAACCACAAGCCAGTGGAACTTTGATGCCTCCAGCTGTAATGTCTAATACATTGCACGTGCTTCCACTCAGCATTATGCCTCCTCAGGGAAATGGTCATATCATACCTCACCCTGGACATGCACCTCAAGATGCTTCACAAAATGTTAATGGCAGTTCATTTTTCTAGCCATATCAAGATACTGTAGTAGCCAAAGTGCAAGAAGAAAAGGATGATATTAAGGAGATATCAACCAAGCTAAGAAAGTTGACTACCAAGGTCACTCATCTGAGAACTTAGAACTTTTATGCTTAGTCTAATTCTTAGAACTAGTAGAATAGAGGATATCCTAATAGAGGATATGGTAACAATAATGAAAGATCTAGATATCCTAATCATGGTTATAACAATGAGAGAAACTTCAACAATAGTAATAACAATGCACCTAGGCCACCAAGAGTATGGAACACTTAGCCTAACAATGGTTCATTACCATCACCCGTAGATAATCAACCCCCTGCTGAACCTAAGCAGACAACTAGAGTTAATTTGGCAGAGGTTGCCCTTACCAACTAGTGCAGGATGCATAACACAAATGTACATGTTGAGTTGGACTATCCACAGTTCAAAATTGCAGCTAGCATATTCCAAGATGAGGTGTCAAACACTACAGGAGAGTCATCTTTCCCTGAAGGTAATGAGATAGTTCCCTTAGGATATGAGTCTGCTTTGGTACTTGAGAGTTTTGATGATCATCAACATCACCAAATGAATACAATCCATGAGAATTATACCCTGGCATGTGAGGAATTAGCCATGGCCTTCGAGACAACAAATTGTATTTTCTCCTTTGAGGATGAAAATGAGCTTGAGCAAGAAGCTAAAGAGGTTCATGCATATCAGCAACAGTATCAGGGAAGACATAATTATAACCTTAGAAGCAATGGAAATCGCCCAGTTGGTCCTTTGACTACATCCATTCCTCCTAACAATTTCAACACACCTCTCGATCCTAAGGCTAGAAATAATATAGGACCTCCAAAGGTGAATACATAGTACTTTACACCACAAATAGCAGTAACAAAAGGTATGAATCAGCTGCCCGAGTTTGACAAACTTGTTGCTTACCTTGCTAAGGAAATGAAGAAAATAAAAATCAGTCTATCTTTATCAGAGTTGTTGAAAACTCCTATCATTAAGAAAGCCTTCCTAAAATCACTAGATGAACCTATAGCTAAAGAAGAGAATCCTAGTCATACTCCTAGTCATATCCCTACCAGAGATCCTGCACCTAGGGATAATGATGTTAAACCAAAAGTGCAAGCTACTGTTCATACTGTAGATGCAGCACAAATGACCCTATACAAAGATAAATTTGAGTCACCCCCTTTCTTACTTACACTTAGGATCTTTGGTAAGAACCTACACAATTGTCTTGTAGATTCAAGGGACTCTACCAATGTGATGCCCTTGTCTATTTTCCATACATTAGGTCTGCATCTAGTAAAGTCACTCAAGAAAGTAACCCAACTAGACAAGTCTAAGGTTAGTGTGGTCAAGTCTGAGGTTAATGTGGTGGGAGAGTTGACGCACATACACGTGCAGCTTGCATTAGACCCAAGAGTGTAGTACTACATAGATATTCAGGTCGTTGACATACCTGACACATATGGCATGCTCCTCAGCAGAGATTGGTCCAAAAGTCTAAATGGTTACATGGCTATGGATTTCTCCCATATGTGGCTACCATGGAAAGGCATTCCTAATCAGCTCAAAATTGAGACTGAACCTCGAATGAAACATATGATTACTGAGTATAATCAAACTAATAAAATATTATATGTGGACATTGAGCCAGGGGTATATGCATTGAGACCTCAGAGAGTCAGGATAGAGGAAGTCCTGATGCTTGATGACATCCTATCATAGGTAAGAATATAGTGACAAAGAGGAAATTATACCAGAGGTAGGATTGATGAAAGAATCAGATCATAGCTCAACTAATGAAAATGAGGTGGATCACTTCCTTGAATTTGAGAAGTATTTGTCCAAAGAACTTTAGAAATGTCAATTGACAGGAACATCCATAGAAGATATCATGATGACCGGATGGTGTAGGTTACATGAGGATGCACACTCAGAAAGCACATGTGAAGCATGTATGAATATGATTGAATTAGAAAGAATATGCATAGAGGACAACTCATCATGGCTAGGGGTAGGTGAAATACTTGATGCTGATGATCATGATCATTTGTTGTTTTCCTTAGATGCAAAGGAACATGAAAAAGAGGTGCATCAGGCAAATATCCTGATGCCTAACTCAAAAGAGGTGTTGGCATGTAACAATATGCATCCCAGTGATAAGATAAGTTCAATCACTCTTGAGACTGACTATCTTATTAAGTCTGATTATGATTTGTCAGACAAGGATAGAGGGAGTCATTTGACACAATTTGAGGAATTCTTGTCCAAGCAAGTTCAGAGACATATCCTGCAAGGAATTCCACTACATCATGCATTAATTGAAGGATGGTACAAGCTACACGAGGCTCCCCATTTAGAGACAACTTGTGCTCTGTGTTTGCACATACTAAACAAAGAGGAACAGTTGTGCTCAAGGGACAAATTACATAAAGTTAGGCATATTCTGGAAGATACAGGAAAAGAAGTTGCAATATCCCCTGGCAAGGGATATGATGACATCAAGTCCATGAAAAGAGAATATACTCAACATGATGATGTTCAAAAGAAACAGAAGGTTGATGTTGTAGTTCAGCCAAAACATCTGGATGTGGTGAAAGATGAACCACAGAAGATTAAATGGATATCTACAAGAGCAGTTGCACGTGCTAAGAAGAAAAAAGGTCATGATAAACCATTAATAGAAGACAGACCATGCATCCTGATATTTGATGGCTCTAAGTCAAAACAAGGAGTTGGAGTAGGTGTGGACCTGATTAATCCATAAGGGAAATAATTCCTAGCAACATATAGGCTGCAATTTCCCTGCACCAACAATGTGGCTGAATATGAAGCCCTGATACATGGTTTTTTGTTTTCTCTAAAAAAGAAAGTAAAGGTTCTGCATGTCTATGGAGATTCAGAACTGGTAATGAAACAAGTTAGAAACATTTATACATGCAACTATAAGAGGCTATCTAGTTACAGACACAGAGTTTGGGACTTGATAGAAAGTTTTGATGCTTTTAATATCATGCATGTTCCAAGGGAACTTAATGTTAATGCCATCTATTCCTAATAATGTCACCAATTTTCAAGTGTTTGATGATGATCAACACATTTTGGATTTCATTGCCAATAGAGACATATTTGAAGCCCAGATAGTTGATGAGAAGAATTTGGAGGACCATGTCTAGGATGAGGAAGACATAATGAATCTACCTAGCAACAAGATTCCCAAGGGCATGATTGAACTAGAAAGAGATTTTGACCTGGATAACATGATCAAACAAAAAGATCTTCCCGAGAAAGGTGGAGGGGAATATGCACCCATCAACATAGGATAGGGTGAGGATACAAGGAATGTTTTGATAGGCAAGGTCTGCACTGAAGAAGAAAGAGTAGGGATAACCCAGGCCTTAAAAGACTACTTACATGTCATTGCATGGACATATGATGAGTTGAAGACCTATGACACATCTATCATAACTCACACGATTCCACTAAAGCCTAATGCAAAACCCTTCAGTTAGAAACAAAGATCGGTGAATGCTTTACTAGAACCCCTCATTTTTTAGGAAGCCAAGAAATTTCTTGCTATGTGGATCATATTTCCAATCAAGCATTCAACCTGGGTTGTGAATTTGGTTCTCGTCAGAAAGAAAAATGGAGACATACGCTTGTGTGTAGACTTTAGAAATTTAAACAGAGCATCCGAGAAGGATAACTACCCTTTTCCTTCTCTGGATGAGGTTCTCCAGATGGTGAACGGTTCAAGAATGATGTCCTTTCTGGATGGATTTTTAGGATATAACCAAGTAATGGTTGATAAGATAGATAGATTAAAAACAACTTTCACCACTAAGTGGGGAATCTTCGCTTACAGGCACATGCCATTTAGATTAATCAATGATGGACCTACTTTCTAGTGAGCTATGGCTATAGCCTTCAAAGGACTAGTAGGTCAATGCATTGTGATATATATGGATGACCTAACAGTGTTCTCAAAACATAGAGCTGATCATCTAGAGGACCTCAAAAAAGTGCTAAAGAAATGTGAACAGTATGGCATTTCTCTAAATCCAAAGAAATGCATTTTTGGGGTGACCACTGACAAACTGTTTGGTCATGTCATATATTAGAATGGCATAACCATTGACCTTGCTAGGATGGATTCAATTATGAAGTTGCAAGTTCTAGGAAGCAAAAAGGAGCTGAAGTCTTACTTTGTTTAGATCAACTTCGTCAAGAAGTTTATTACTAGATTTGCAGAGATCGTGAGACCTCTCAATGCTACGTTAAAGAAAGATGCTAAGATCGAATGGACTCCTAAAGAAAAGTCAGCATTTGAAGACATAAAGAAAGCCATTGCAAATGCCCTAGTCCTCATTAGTCTTGACTACACTAGATATTTCTACATATATTCATTTGCATCAGAACATACATGTGCAGCAGTCTTAACTCAGAGGGGTAAAGAAAAAGAAGAAAAACCCATTACATTCATGAGATCCCCATTTAGAGATGTTGAGCTAAGGTATATGGATGTAGAGAGATAGACTCTTACCTTAGTCAGAGCTGTAAAGAAGTTCAGGCATTATATCCTGAGAAGCAAGATCATTGTAGTACTACCATATTCAACTGTAAAGATGCTCCTCATGCAAAGTGAACTAGGAGAGAAGAGAGCTAAGTGGATTATTGTACTACAAGAATATGATATGGATATAAAACCTATGAAACTAGTCAAGGGACAAGCCCTTAGTCAGATGATTCCAGATATAGATCCCAATCTGACAAGCCAACAATATGTAGTAGATGCAAAAATACATGATGACTGGTACTCCAATATAAGGCATGTCCTGATCACTGGGAGATGTCCACCCAATATGCATGCATCCCAGAGAAGAGCTCTGAGGATCAAGTCATAAAAATACATGATTAAAGGATGAATCCTATTCAAGAAAAATAATGAGGGGATATACCTTAGGTGCTTAGACAAGAAAGAGGCTACCAAAGTCCTTGAACTACATGATAAGTTTGGTATAGCCCATGGATCACATATGGCTACCACACATGCCATCCTGAGGGTTGGGTATTATTGGCCCACTATCTTTAAGGATACAACTGAGCACATCAAATTTTGCCATACATGACAAACTGCTTCAAACAAAGAGAAGTATGCAACTCAACCATTGCAACCTGTGATAGAGATGCACCCATTTGCACAATGGGGCATGGATTTCGTTGGTCCCATCAATCCCCCATCCTTTCTAGGACACAAGTATGTGTTGACTATTACAGATTACTGTACTAGATGGACAGAAGCCGTTAGCAGCAAGACATGCACATCAGATGATGTGATCAGGTTTTTGGAAAGTAACATCACTACCAGGTATGGAATCCCATATGCTCTAGTTTGTAACAAGGGTCCTGCTTTTACATCTCTCAAATTTTCAAGTTGGGCATTTGATCATGGGATAATTTTAAAGTTTTCATCTAATTACTAACCCCAGGGCAATGGCCTAGATGAATACACCAACAAGAATCTGTTGAACATCATCAAAAAACTAAGTGAAAAGAACCCTAGGGAGTGGAACAAGTATGCCCTATGGGTAGACAGGACCATAATTAAGGCTGCCTTGGGAAATTCTCCCTACCATTTGGTGTATGGGATGAATCCCATCCTCCATGTTAACCTAAAAATCCCTACCCTACAGTTTGCCTAGGAATACCTAGGCATTGACAATAAACAAGAAGTTAGGTTATTGCAGCTAATGCACATAGAAGAGAAACAAGACAGGGCAATTGATCAATTTGCCAAACATCAGGCTATTATCAAACATTGGTTTGACAAAAGAGCTAAAGTAAAAGCTTTTAAGATCTCAGATTTGGTCCTCTCATGGGATAAAGCCCACGAAAAGAAGGGTGATCATGGAAATTTTGATAAACTCTAGATTGGCCATTTCCAAATATCAGAGATTTTAGGTGACAACACCTACAGGTTCAAGAATTTAATAGGTGAGGATGTTCCATTGCCAATCAATGGACAATTACTTAAGCACTACTTTCAGGCCTAGGTAGGTCAGATCAGGATAATGTATTGTATGTATATTTTGTATAGTTGTTTGTATAGCTTGCTTTGTGTGTTTGCTTTGCTTGTGTGTTGTGTCATGCCCGCTTTTCCCATGCAGACACGACACACAAATGCCCGTGTCTCGACCACATTTGCCATGTGGTCATGACACGGGCCACAAAAAAATTTCTCCCTAACCCTAAGAACCACCTCGCACGCGCTTGCGTGCTTGGTGGCATTAGGCCTAAGGCGTAACATGTCAACATAATCGTGATGGTGGAGGTCATCTAGGGGGTATGTGACACGAAGTGTGTCGATCTTAGGGTTAGACTATTTAAGTCTGAACCCTAGTTCCTAGGTGAGGTGAAAAAAAAAATTGACAGTCAACCCTAGCTTGACTCAGATCGAAAAATGATTAGTCATGATGACAAGGTGGCACGCGAGTAAGTTGGGATGGTATGTTTAAACTTATCAACCCAATGTAAGAACAAACCCTAAAAGAATTTCTAGCGAAAATCCGGCAGCATTTCACGTTTCTTCATTAAACGCAGGATAAGATTTTAAAAGTTTCACCAATATATATTATTATTATTATTATTATTATTATTATTATTATTATTATTATTATTTAAGGTAAATTTAATGAAACCTAAGACCTAAATAAATTTAAATAACTCACTAATAGGAGAAACATTAAAAGAAATTAAATGGTAAAAACCATTTAGTAAGAAAACTCATAATGATGTCAATGATATAAATTGTAATGGTTTATTTAAACTACCAGCGTCAAGTCGTTGATTAAATTCAGTCAGGAAATTTGAGTTTGTCGCTACAAATAGTCTAGTATCCATAAATTTGAGGTAAGTGGTTCAACTCTATTGTCAGAATCTCAAACTTTGTTTTTGAAAAATAAGCAGATACAAGTTCCCCCTTATTAATGTAGTTGATATTGTGAAATGTTGAGGGGATATTATAATCCCTTGCTTGAATTTTGTTTTAATATGCCATTCAAGTATATTTATGGTATAAATGGAATTGCCAATTTGTTAAAACTATATATATATATATATATATATATATATATATACATTTTTGTACAGCTCAAATATCCCCATTTGATCTAATATCACAAAAATATATAAGGTAAAATAAGACCCACCTATTTTAATATTATAAATATATAATTATTTCATTAGTTGGATATTATATAAATATATCCCTATATATATAAATCTATATTATTTAAACCATATGTTATAACATGATATATTAGGTCTCTCCTAATGAGGGTTTTTAATTAAATTTAGGGGTAAGGAATGCATCCCTTAAAAAATAGAAATAAGAGTTTTTTTTTTTTAAATACATGCTAATATAAAATATCACATCTAACCCTAACACAATTTTAAAACTAATTTCAAAACACAAGTTGCCCTAAAGGCTTCTCTTGCCCTAAACTCTCTATTCTTTTTGTTTGTTCTCTTTATGGCAGGCCAGGGTTTGGGCGGCCATGGATGGAATCCACGGAGGTTGCATAGTGGAGTGACATCTTTTTTTGTTGGGGTGGGCTCTGGAATCTCACAAGATTTACTCTCCTTTTTTTTTTAGCCTGGTTTTATTTCTTCTTGTGTTTGATTAGGGACAGGGCTCAAGAATGGGAAAGATCCAATGGCGGTGGGCAAAAATGCAGAGGCGGAGATGGTGGTGGTGGTGGCTGGGGAAAGGTGAAAGGGGGCGGCGAGTTGAGGGGAGGGCCGCTGGGTAGGACGGCTGTGAGGGAGTGAGAGGGAGGTGTCCGTGGCTCAGTGGAGGTAGTGAGGGCAGTACGCCGTCGGTGACGGCTTTGTTCATTGCACGGGGTGCGGGGGAGGTAGAGCCTCCACCCACACCCGGCTGTGAGGGAGTGAGAGGGAGGTGTCCGCGGCTCAGTGGAGGTAGCGAGGGTAGTACGCCGTCGGTGATGGCTTTGTTCATTGCACGGGGTGCGGGGGAGGTGGAGCCTCCACCCACACCCATAGTGTGGGTGGAGGCTCTACCTCCCCCACACCCCCCCTTATTACAGTAACCTCTCCGTCAGACTGAGGCACTGCCACAGTCTGACCACTCCCCTTTTTTTTTATTTTTATTTTTATTTTATTTTATTTTATTTTTTTCTTTAAACTTAAAATGGAATATAACTAAGCTTCTCTATTATGTGGTATATTTATACTTTTCATATATTTCTCTTATATATATTTATATATATACATGTTTATATATATGTATATATATACACACAAACCAGCTCATATAAAATTATTCTCCTCTTTTTTTTGCAATTTTAGGCTTGGAGATGTAATGAAATATGTATATATATTTTCATTACCCAATTTTTTTTTCTTTGCACAAAATAAGCAATTAACCAATTCCTTTATTCAATTTAATGTGTATTTACATGCTATACTACACACAGAAAATTGTATTAGAAATTTTCTTCAACAACACACAATGAGATTCACAACGAGCAAACTTACCTATTGTAACACAAACAGATCAAAGCACATCCTTTAAATGGGTAAACGGCAGAAATGTAAATTGCATTATATAAGACTTAATTCAACTATATATACAAATATTCCTCATCTGAAAGAATGAGATAGAAATTGGAAACAATCACATACATATTTTCTTTCTGAAAGGCAAAGCATAGAAATAAATATAATGATTGTTTTGGCAATTTAATTTAAACAGCAAATACACCCTTTTTTCCTCTATTTTCTGCAACACACTAATAATGACTTTAATTGCTCAAATCAGTTACATTTCAAGCTTTCTTTCTTTCAACTATAACCAAATCTGAACATTCTCCTTCTAACTCATACAATTTTTCTTTGAAAGCTAAATGACAGCAAGATGTAATCTTACATCACATGCAAATCTCAATTTCATATGCGCAGATAAACATATACAGCAATTTATACATTTTTTTCTCTTTTCAGTAATTATCCAATATTTCTAACTTTCTCTACATTCACAACCAAGTCTAAATCAACAGTACACAGCATTGCATACAGTATCTGAATGTTTTTACTCCATTGACCAATACAGCCATCTCTATGGCAAACTCCTTAACAACATATTCAACAATTTACAAGGCAAGGAGACTTCAAGGTCCAAGGCTAAATCTGCCACTACCATACTACATGGGGAAACAGTTGAACACCATGATGAGCTTCCAAACAGCTCCACCTCTTCACATATTATCCTGCAACTAACACAACAATGAAACAACCAAGAAAATAGCCACTGAGAAGGGACAACTCTCCTCCCTACCGTAGACCCACAAGTGGGTCACCCCCAAGCTAGGGAGGTAGAGGATTTCACACAGGTGTATCAATCCACACAGGAATCAAACACATTCACTCAAAACAACCCAAAGGCTTAACACATTACATCAACTCATAAAAATGAGTTTGGTGAGGGTAGGGAATAGACCTCTCAACTTAAAGGGGCTCCCAATGGTAAGGAAAATCTCACCACATGGCCTCTAGCCAAAATCTCTGAAAACAACTCAATCCACAAAAATCACATACCAATATGCTTGGCACTCTTGCCATATAAACATCTCCTCCTCAAATGATAATAGGCCCTCAAGGCATAAACACATAAACACAAAACTATGGAAAAGCCCCCAAGGATTGTTCCTCTCCCCTACCCATACTAGTTGATCATTTCCTCCATTGGAGGTGCTCTCACCATAACACCCAACCCAACATCAAATGCAAAGGAAAGCATCATAAAATAGACAACTTACAATCAAGAATTCTAACCATGGAACATCATAAGCAAAGCAAAAACAAGATGAGAAGCCTACCTTCAAAACCTTGACATTGGAAGTGGAATTTTGGTGAAGAGCTCCTAGCCTTCCCAAGCTTTCCAACCTTCTCTAACTCCTCCAAACTAGCAAGGAAATCTAAATTTGCAAGAAGTCTAAAAAATAATGCAAGGAAAAGATTAGAATGGAAGAACCCCCATTCCTCTACAAGAGGGGCTATTATAGGCCCTCTATTTGGCCTTGAGAGAATGAGGTGGTGACATTTGTCACCATCTCTTCCCTCCTCCAAAGCCACTTGGAATAGAGAGAAGGTAAGAGGATGACAAGTGTCCTCCTCTCCCTTCACCTCCATCTCCACCTCATCCACTTGTGCTTCCACACAAGTGGGAGGGGGACAAATGGTGAGTTGGATTCCCACTCACCCTTCAACAAGACAATGGCCTTGAGTGGTGCTCCCACTCACTTGCGAGCTTGGGAGGACTCTTGGAGACCTCCCAAGTCTCCCTTGGGAATGTTTCCCAAAACTTAGGGATGGGAGAGGTGCTCTTCCCAAGGCAAGGCCCATCCCCATCTCCCCTCTTCCCAATTTCGTCACTCTTACTCCACCATGGTTTAGGGTGACCTAGGGTGAGTCAAAACTAGGGTTAGGTGGTCAAAGTTGACCCTAGACTCATGGTTGACCACCTAGGGTAACTTTTGAGACCCTAGGGGTCATGAAAGGGGTCATAAATCCACATATAAATGGCCCAAATAAAATAATAAAAATGCCAATTGACATAAATCAATTAGAATTTTACAACACTTAACATTAATCAAAATAAGAAAGAGAGGGGGTACTAAGGCTAAAATAATAATTAAAATTTAAACCAAACACATGGTGTGAATCCTACCTCCGATTTCCTATGGCTAGGGAACGTAAAGCTGCACATCTCGATCAAGTGTCAGTTTTGTCATGAAAGTGATAGCCGAAGCAACTGGAAAATTAAATTCATGCAGACAATACAACCATATCCATCAATACATAATTCCAAATTAAATGCATTTCCATCACATGTCAATTAATTCCAATCACATAATCAACTAGAATCTCATAACAAAATAACATCTAATATAAATCCATATATCGAACCAAAGCATATCATCAATATGACTGAATCAAATCACATATATCAAATCAGTGAGATAAAACATCAAGTCTACAATATGAAACATAGTCACTACTGAATAGCACAATGATCAAAATATAGGAGGTAAAATAGTCGGCCTCACATGTTGTTGAGTCCTTGTTTTGGTTAGGCAAAATAGTGCACCTTCCCACTTCAAAAAACTAGTGAAATTGTTAGAATTCAAGAAAAGAACACAAATCCTTGCATAGGTTGTAGCTCCTATCAATTTAGGTACCTTTGATCAGGTCTATGATATCATGTTCATCAGTGGTAACTTTCTTGTTCAAGGAGATCCTCACAAAATACACCTAATAGCCTTGGATTTGTTGAAGCCACTAGTGTAGTGTTAAGTGAAAAATCTAAAGGTTTTCCCTTGCTACCATTGCAATTCTCAACCTAAACAAGCAAGTACCCACACCTTACAAATGAGCTTACATGATCATATCTTATGAAAATTAAAAATAGAAAAAGGAATATATTGAAAATCAAAAGAAAGAAATACTTAGGCCATCCAAGTAACTCTACTAGGGCTATGGATGCCTATTTGGCAGTGGGGCTCTACTTGGGAGAATTGTAATGATAACCTTGCTGGGGCTATAGATGCCTGCTAGTAGCAAGGCTATATCTAGGTTGGCTATGAGGGTTAAATCAAACTATGTAGCTTAACACTTGTCACTAGTGTTTTCAATTCATCTTCAAGATGAAGGAAATGAAACATATGAACACACTTGATTCCTTCTCATTGTATTGTTATATTGATGAATATGATATTATTCAAGTAGGTTAGGATGCTTATGGTTGATAAGAGTTAGAACATGATGTCCTAATTTGTCTTCATCTCTTGAATTATTTGAATTTTGTTTGTTTTCTTTGGTGGCAAGTTGTTGTGTTGTTACACAACACACCCCATTTTGCCCCAGAAAAGCATGAACCTAAACTTTTTTCTTTTGCATGGCTTGCTTGGTTCCCTTTGCTTTTGGGCAGTATGGTAAAAATCAATAGCAGATGTATGTCAGGATCCCATCCTGTGCATGTCCAGACCTTGAAATCTAGGTCAAATTTTTCAAAGTTAGAATTTATTATCATGAACCCTACCAAATGAAAGAGTACAAAATTCTAAGCAGGTTTGCTTTTTGAAGCACCTCAAAATTCCCAAAGACCAGGAAGTTATGCCTGGTCAAAGTTCAAGCAAACAATATTAGGGATATCTTCACAATCCCTAATATCCAGACATTAAATTAATGTCCTAGTCGCAAAATTACTAAGGAAAACTCAATGTCTGCACATTCACAAATGTGTGCACGTCAAACTTCAGCCCGCAATGTAATAAACCGTCAAATACATGGATATTCATAAGTGTGTATATTCAATCTTAAGATGCGGACATTAGTTAATATCCTGACTTGCTCTAATATAATGATAAAACTCAATGTCTGGATATTAACTCAAGGTCTTGACATTCCTCAATATCTTGATGACGTCATCCAATCTCGCCTTGTAGAAATAACAAAGGATGATGATGTCATCCAGACATTAAGAGTTCATAACATGTCGATAAGATTTAACATCTCGAACATTAACTTAATGTTTGGACCTTCGCTATTGTCCTGATGACGTCACGATATACATGAACAAGAATAACCTTTAGGAAGGTAACGTCATCCTCACATTTGGACTCAGGGATATGTTTCGTAAATGCTAATATCCAGATATTCCATAAATATCCACACCCCTGTCCCCGCGACCCAAAATACATAGATTTCCATTGACCAATCAGATGGTGCCATGTGGTATGTTGACTTTTCTCATCTGGACATTTCATAATGTCTTGACATTCAATGATCAAAGGTAAAATACCTTTGGATATTCATGACCTGATATTCATTGTTGGTCAACATTGATCAATGTCATGATGACATCATACACATGTGCACATTCCAAAAGGCATACACATTGTTTAAACATCCAGATATTTATTAATGTGCATACTTTGTATTAAATGCCATAAAAGAGTAGGTGGACATTTGAAAATTCAAATCATATACTAGCACCTATTACGATCCTAAGAACCTGATGTCGATATCCACGAACATGAGCAATTCAACATTAATTATGCTCTAATCTCTCAATTTTAATGTTTAAAGGGTGAATTTTGATTGTTTTAACATTCATAAAGCATTCGAAGAGAGAAATTACAGAGTTCCAGAGCTTTTTATGGTGGCCATTATAGAGATCTGTAACCACAACGGAGCAGTGTGCACTTTGGATGGCGAATGGTAAAGGATGAATACATAGTGAATTTGCATATCCTGACATCAACTAATTAGATTTAAATGCACAAATCAGGTATGTAATGATTAAAACCCCATTTTATCATTTCTGCATAGTAAAAGGTAAATGGTATTTACTAAGTGTAAATCTAAATGAAGATACATATGAACATGATGTATATGTGTTGAATATCATGATATTAGGAATTAACTGGTTAAACTTAGAAACTGCAAGTTAAGTTAAAATATGCATATCCGCCATTGCAAGATATTATGGAGGTTCAAAAGAACAAGAGTGACGTAGAATTCATGGCCCCTATGTACCCACAGCCTAGTGGGTTGAGTTTCAGATTTGGACATATTGGAGACACCTATGTTGAGAATACTAGTCTGGAAGTGTGGATAGCTAAATCATAGAAGGGCAGAGGAAACCCTATCCTCATCAATATTTACAACTCAGGGATGTGGCATGTTGGTGGATTTCTGTATGCGACAGAGGTCATCGAGCTAGTAGCAGCATGTGTAGATAACTATAATAGGGATACAATAAGAGTGGAGAAGCATGGTAGAATTTATGTAGACTTCTTAGTTGCAGGAATTACAGCTGCTTTCCACCTACCAATAGGCCCTAGGTTGTACAAGATAGATGTGAAGGTCCTTGAAAAGCAATACAAAAGTAACAATGCAGATTGCAGGAAGATAATGTTCTCCTACTAGAGAGCTCAAGATAGCACATATAAAGCAGCAGCCAAGTTACCTATTAACCTCTACAAATTTGATTTCTCTCTAGAGTTACAGTACACGATGGTCATGTTGAGCCAGATGAGAGGAAAGTTGCATGCAGGGAATTTTGAGCCGTGGATGTATGGACTCATAAGAATGGTTGAGACCACAGATACACAAATACAGTGGGCATCACTCATCAATGATAGCCTAGATACAGGAATGAAAAGGCTTGGAGGTAAGGCAAACCTATTCCATATGTCATCATATGTGCATCCAAAGGTATGTTTGATGGCTTGCAAATAGTAGGCTAAGTTGGAAGGAACCCTAGTGAGGTGAACATATGGGGTCATTACCCACAACTAGAGAGGAAGTCATCCCTCCAGAATTAAAAGAGAGTTAAAGATTATTTCTTCATGCATCTAGTCCGCTTAATGGAGGATGACAAAGCCAAAAGGATGAGCATTGAAGCTCAAGAAGTTATAGTTAAGAATGGAACTTGGTTCATCTAGTTACCAACCTTTACATACATCAAAATGGAGGGATTCAGTGGACAACCCTTGATGTTACCAAGGTACCCCACAGATAAAGTCATCTTGATCAAGATGACTAGGCAAATAATATCTTCATATGAGGCCTTCACAAAGAAGAATAAGAAGCCCAATGTCAATTTCTCTCTTTACATTGGGTGGTACATGTGCTCTGACATTGAGTTAGAGAAAATAGCAGAGGGAGGACTATGGATGTTGCACTTGCAACATTTTCCATTGGCCAGGAAATATGATCCATATAGAAGAATGGAGAAACATATCTACAAGAAGCTTGTGCATCAAGTACATCTAGAGGATTATTGGATAGATTGCCTAGATGATGTAGAAGTGAGAAGGAGAAGCTATCAAAGATTAACACTAAAGTAGATCCACACATTGGACTGCATTCTGGTCCCTCCATAGCTGCATCAAGATGATGAAATGAGAATTTCAAAAGAATATGAGGATAAGAAGATTTATGTAGAGAATATATCCCCACCAGACTGGAGTTAGCCAAAGGTAACTTCTTTGGAAATCATAGTAGTGAGGGTCATGACATTGACCAAAGCATGGGTGGATCAACAGGTTTCTAATTTGAAGGCCAAAGGAGTGGTCATAATAATAGATAAGAAGAGAAAGAGGCAAGAATTGCCTAAGGAAGATTATGATGATTTCTTGGAGGATAAGAGGCAAGGCCTCAAGAAGAAAATCCAAGGAGCTTCTTCCAAAGAAGCTAAGAAAAGTACGGATACCAGTATCCTTATATCCCCTAAACCATCTCCTAAAAATGTACAAAGCCAAGTCTCAACTGCCACAACATCCAAAAAACTTGTGGAATAGCCTATGCATACAGAGGAACTATGTATTGTTTATCGAGACTTGGATGAGGAGAAGATGAGGTCCCTTTGCTAAAAAGGATGAAAAGTCAGGATGTGTTATAGGGAGCCAACGTTCCAAGATAGAAAAGAGGATAGGTACCAATAATGAGGGGATCTACAAGAAAGCAACAAGATATCCTATTGAAAGGGAAAGGGGGTGAAGGGTTGTCCAAAATGGAGATAGTACATCAAAGCTTACAATATGATGTCCCCATCCCAACTATTGTGAAATATAAAATTGAGTTAGTTGAAGAGGCCAAAGAAGAGAAAAGAAAGAAGGAAAATGATCCATCTTTGACCTTAGATGAAACAATAGACCTCACATATGATGAGGTGACAAAAGATGTGGCAACTGGCCCTATGGAAACCTTGGTTAGAAATACTTCCCTAACTCCTCAAAATACACCTCAAGTACAACCATGCACAAGGGAGGAAGAAGAAAAAGAAGTAGATAATCTAGAGGCGATAGCTAAGAAGATAGGCCTGGATGGATTGATAGGGAAAGTAACAAGCCCATCTACAATTGATCTAACATATGATGGGCCAAAAGAGGAAATAAAAGATAAAGTCATGGAACATATAGAGGTTGAAGATAGCTCAGCCATGGAAACAAAGACATATACTAAAGTACCTACTCAATAGAATGTCCAAGATATTGATGATGGACATGCTGAGGAGACAGAGAAAGAACAACAGGTAGATATATCTAGACAAATAGGTCCTATGGTCACATCTGGATCTAAGGATCCTAAAGATGTAGAAGTGCTAGTAACTAGACAAGAAGGTCCACTGAGTAAAAATGATGAGAATAAAGTAAAGGATAAAATAGATGGTGATAACTAAAAGGTTAATCAGGATGCATAGGATCCCAGACATCAAGAAACTAATGTGAACAATGCTCCACCTCAGGATAATCAACAGATATAGAATCAAAATGAAATAACATCCCAGGATATGCATAATGATGCAAACAAACATAATGAGGATGTCAATACAGAGGTACCAGTTTGAAGATCAGACTAAGACAAAAGAAGATGTTGCACAACAAGATAACCAACAACAAGCACACAAAGAAGTTCCCACTAATGGGGGACAACAACAAAATGTACAAGAGGAAGACATTCCCAGGGAATAGAATGTGGAAGTGTATGATACTCACATTAAGTAGACTAACCAACCAGGGTCTGGACATGATGTGCCATATTGGCTCATGCATGAGGTAAACCAACGTCAAATTCTTGATTCATCTAATTTTGATATTTCTTCATTGTCTTCAGTAGAGGTAGCAAAACCGAAGTGAAGGGCTAGGGCCACTTCAGCAATAAAGAGAGACCCCATAATAGGGAAGAGAACAACTCAAGTAGCTATACCTATTGCAAATAAGGCAAAGGGGGAGATAATAGCTGATGAATTTCAAAAAACTACATTGGACCTAGGTTTTGCAACTACAAAGCAAGAAGGACAAGAGGCTAAGGAGAGCATAGATGCCTTTCTTACTAGGATAGCCAAAGAAAAGGCTAAGAATAAGGAGTACAAAGAGAAAATTGATCAAATGCAGTCATTTATTAAAGGATTGGTGGCACCAACAAATGTACCCATATCAGCTTCCACTTTGTTGATATTGGTATCACAAGAAGAGATAGCTGCATTGGATGTGAAAAAATATCATGCACAAATAATGGACAGTTTGTTCACCAAATTTTTGGCTAATGGTGAACAAGTAGTAAGAATTTCATTGTCTAATTGGGACTTATTGAGTAACCTGAAAGGGAAGGCTGACAAAGTGAAAAAAGAAGTTAGCCAAAGATTTCTAAAGAGTGACAAGCATATGGTAATACTCAAAGAGATGAGGAAAACAAATACTAATCTCCTAATGACTAAGAATGTCTTAACACCCCAAACATTGCCATTACTAGATAGTTGGTCTAAGGATGTAAGATTCAAGGTAGATATCCTAAAAAGAGGTGCAATGCTAAACCTGCAGATGTTGGTATCAAGATGCATGACCTCTTAGCAGAAAAGATAGAATTTTGGAAGCCCTTGAGGGTGAGGTTGAAGTAAAAGTAGAAAATCAGGATGAGGACTTTGCTACTAAGGCATTCCAAGATAATTTCAAGCTGGTAGTAGAGAATCCTATTAAGCATTTTTCTGAGGCTAGCATTGATAAGGCTATGAGGATGAAAGCCAAATTAGAGAAATATAAAGAAGAACTGGATAGCCAAACAAACAGGTGGATGTCTCTACAAGAACAACTAAAGGTGCAAGAATATGTAGCTAACAAGGCCAAAGTATTGGATATAGTGGAAATAGAAAAAGCCATCCAAGCATATGAGTTCATCCAAGGGACCAGGTGTAGAATAACAGAGGAAGAGTCATCCACAGGGTGAGTGCAAGATCATGATGGGCCAAACTCTACGCCTAAGTGGCAATGTAAATGTGAAAAATAGACTTAAGTAACTTCATGTCAAAAATTGAATGAGTTATCGACACAATCTAGAAATAATTTAGTAATAAAAGTTCTAATAAATTGAATGCAGTTTATGGGCTACTACTTTTTTTAAAAAAATTTAAAAATAGTTTGGTGAAAATTGGATATTTCAATGAAGTGCTACTAAAATTTTAGAAAAAAACGTAAAAAGTAAGTGTCATTCTGGCCAACCTAAGTATGAGAAAAAGATAATATTTTTCCCCCATGATTTGGATTTAAGTAAAGGACGCATGAGCGGATGTGACACATATTTTTTGAATTTTTTAAGTAACTAAATAATTATTTATGATTTTTTTATTGTGACTTTTTAAAATATTAAAAAATAATTTTCCAGCGAACCTAACTTGGTCAAACATATATGAAATTCAAAAAATTTAAATTTTAATGTATACCCAATAAATCCTAGAATGTGATGCATCTTTTGGATTTTAAAAAGGATTAATATGTTGAAAGTGTTGGAAACAAGGCAGATAACTGAGAGGGGGGGTGAATCAATTATCTCAAATATCTTAACTTTCTTTTCTCCTTTAATAATTAGTGCAGCATCAAAACATATAAGCATACATGATCATGAGAGCAGAAATAAAATCAACACACATAACACAAGGATTTTTACATGGAAAACCCTATTAAGGGAAAAACTATAGGGTGACTAACCCAAGATTGTATTCTCTGTTAAAAGAATAAGAAGTAAAAAATGGCACTTGCCAATTAGGGCTCATTGCCCGAGCACACTACCTACTAGAGACTCACTGTCTACAAAGTTTATAGAAGGTAACTAGGTGTTTGAACTGATGAGAGGCATCCACAAATCCGGTTAGGCTCAATATACTGATCTAATGCACTTCATTCTTCCTCTACTCTAGTGCTACTGCTCTGTCACATACCGGACTTGTATTGTTGCTTCCACACTTATCTCTACCTTTCTTCGCCCTTATTTCATCATATCTAAAACCACTTACTTCATACTGGAAATCATCTGGTATATATATCCGCACCAAGGATTTCAACTACTTTCTAGTCGGCAACCAAAATACTCAAGATATTTACAAGATACTAATCTGTCAGCTGAATTCATACTTGATTTGTGATGCGTATCAAAAACATAGACATAGAAGTCATCAATCATGTCGGCCAACATTGTATGATCCCTCAAATGGCTTGATCAACATCAATTACTCATCCATATTGAAGTCTGATACTCTGTCGGTCAGTTCTTCCTTAGTCTGCTCTGCTTGTCTAGAACCCAACAATCTGCTCTGCTTGTCTAGAACCCAACACTCAGATGCTCATATCTTTTACATGTTTTATCACCGGAGGCTCAATCTCTGGAATCTAGTAGTCATGATACTCCTCTTGACGTGTACAAGTCTGCAACTTGCTGAGTTACACCATCTGAGAGATCTGGACCTGAATGTCAGACCTTGGTGCATTCTCTGTTCTTGTTCACCGGACCAAAACAATCTTCAATTTGACTTTTGGTATAGGCATACTATGTGCTGTGGATGTGTGGGATAGACTTTGTTTCCATCAATGACAACACTCATGAAGCCACATAGTGTCTCTTGCCAACAATATCCCCCTTTTGCATTGATGGTAACACTTAGTGAAAAATGACTAAGTGTCGCAGTAAACTCCCCCTTGGCTGATGCTTTGTCTTGTGCACTATTTTACCAAAGCTCCCCCTTAGCTGGATTCCACATTTTTCACTACTCCTCACTCCCCCTTTGACATCAATGGTAAAGTGTGAAATTTGTACTCCAAAATTTGCAAAAATTAACCTATACATAGCCGTATAAGTATGTATATACATGTTATACTTACATATACTTGAGTATATCCGCAAAAGTGGCCTTCAACTATACATACTATGTGGCCCAACTCTGTTTCATTCTGTCCAAAATGGAGATGTGACCACTCAACAAAAATGCATAAGCTTCTACCTTTCTTAAGTCTACTAGATCACTGGTCCGGGCTGTGGTCTAAGCATCTGTTAAGGCCTCATGCATTGCCTCTAACTTAGGGATAATTATCCCTCTAAGTTCACTCATCCTGCTTATTATATTCTTCTTCTCTTTGTCCATCCTCTTTATTTAATTTATAATGGCAATAGCCTGACATTCTTGATTCATTATGGATGTAGTGAGGGGATCAAAATTCTGAGATAAACTTGACAGTTTACCTTCCTATTCTTTCACCTTCTTTTCAATATCCTCTGTCACTTTACACCAAGATAGACAAAATTTGTACAAGTCCCCACCATATTTAAGAGCATATTCAAGGATCTTTATCCTAATATCTAGGGTCCTCCTATCATTAGCTATGAGTCCCTATACTTCAGTGAATCTCTTTCCCAAAAACTCTTTCTTTTCTTTTGCCGATTTCTCTAAAGAATCAAAATGATTGCTGACAGAGTTTACTAGAGATTTCAAGTTACCGGATGGAAAGGCCGAAGGATCCTTTTGAAAAGATGGCATGATCGTCTCCAGCATACCGGATGCAATCTCTAATAGCTCACAGTCTTCCATGTGAGATTTTAGAAGCTTTTCTTTTGCTTTAGCATGGGCAAAAGATGCTATTTTCATTGTCTGGACCAGAGAGAATCAAAATTTAGTGGTCCTTGGAATAGTTTTGATTCATCTATCTCCACCATCTCTTTGTTCAAGAAATTCTTCACTGCCTCTGCAGTGTCTCTTGTCAGAGACTGAGTCTTCTTTTCTTTTGGAATCTGAGAACTATTATCAGAGATCTTCTCTATTTGTTCTTCTTCTCTTCCCTTCACCTCTTCTTCTTGACTCAATTTCTCCTCTTTTCTTCCTTCTCCTTCAGTTCCTAGATCTAGAGTGTTTGTAGTGGGATCCAGAGGAGAGATGTTAACTACTCCATGAGCTTCCTCTTCTGGAATAGAGGAATCCAAGTCCATAGACTTCTCCTCATCTATCTCTTTTGACCCTTCTATATTTTTGTCAATAGATTCTTCATTTGATGCATTTAATCCTTCGACGTCCATGGTAGAAGGTTCTTCATCTATTTCCTCTATAATAGGAAGATTGAATCTTTTGAAGGCATTTTAGAGGATGTCTTCTGTTTCTCTTGCTACCTGATCAGTTTCTCTAAGCATAAGTTTGTTCATTCTTGCTTTGCTCCAGAACTCATCCTTGCAGTCTTTAAAGATCATGTTTATTTGCTTTGGAGTAATGGAAGGATAGAGCTAAATTGCAATCTGTTCTCAGATTTCTAAGTCCTTTACCTTGGCATTCTCTTTTCCAAGCTCAAGTACCTTCTCTAGACTTTTCAGAATTAATGAAATGATTTCAATGAATGCTTTATTTAAAATATTCAAGTACCTGACTGTAGCATCTTCCAAGATCCTCTTGTCAGTGTCACTATATTCATCATAAAATTCTGTTACTGGTTGCAGATTCCCATCCATAGTGACTCCCTTGATGATATCATCAATAGAAAGAGTGGGCTTTTCAATAAATTCTTCTACCTTTTCTTCTTTGTTTTTACCAACAAAGGATTCTCCGGATGTTTTCTTCTTCTTCTTCATTTTCTTCATTTCTTCATTAGACTCTGTTTCTTCATCATCCTTTTGACTTATGTAAGACCTTGTGGCTTTTGTTTTTATTCTCTTTTCTCCCTTTCCGGATGTCTTGGCTTCCGGTTTGGAGGCTCTTGAGCTCTTAGGGGTGGCAGGTGCAGAGCTCTTGGAGGATCTAGTCCAGGAGGAGGCTTGTACCAGAACACTTTCTTTTTCTGCTTCTTATTTCTCTTTCTCATCTCTTTCTATTTTCTCTCTGTTTGCATCAACTGCCTCTTTTGATATGCCATATCTTTTGGCAATTTCTTCTACTTCCCTTCTAACTTTCCTTTTTATCTCCGGTTGTCTCAGCTCAACATGTATCTTTACACTTAATTCTTGAAAGGTTCCAAACCTTTCTACCTCAAGGTCCTTAGGCTGACTTAGCAAGTGTTGACTATGCAGCTCCAAGATTTTCTCATCAACCTCATATCCCATTGGCATTATCCAAATTGTTTTGGGCTCAACTGCATCCATTAGGCATTGATCAATGTCTACCATAAAACACACTGTATCCTTGTATTTTTCTACTATGGATTGAGGTATCCTTTCTTTGTCTTGCATCATAATTTGGAAGTTCTTAAAGTATCCCCAGAGTGCTATGCTTTGAGCTTGAGCATCACCAAGTCCATAAATATAGTCTCTGATCTATATGGCAACTGGTCTGTCATTTTTCCATATCCAACCACTTGATCTGGGTAGCTCATTCATATGGTAAAATAATAGACATAGTATCAGACAACCATATTTGAAGGAATTCTTCTTGTCCCTTTTGATCTTTTACAAGTTTTCTAATAGCTAATTCAGGAGAAGGTCGCATAGATCATAATTTGCATTTTCCCTTAGCATTTGATATGCTGTATATATTGCAGTCCCAGACACAAAGTTCTCTCTGTTAGAATGATAGATCTTATATCCTATTATCATTGAAGCAAACTTGACATCTAGATCTGTGATGTCATCAATTGTCATTACTATTTTGTCAAACTTAGATCTGGTGACTTCAGTAACTGTCTGGTTCTTGACAGATTTTGAGTGCAGGTAACCCACCAGATGAGTGTAGTCTAGTTACTGCTCTAATGGTATCTTTTGTTATCTTGAAGGGCTTCATTAACCACATGAAATTGTCATGTATTCTGCTAAGAACATATTGGACTCAATCATCTTCTACAAAACAGGGAACGTGGATGCAATGTCCAAAGTGCTTATCCTAGACGGCCTTGTATTAAGTTTTGAGTTCAAAGCTTTCATCTATTAACTGTTTATGATAGATGTCCATCAACTTGGATTCTCCAAAGTCCTCAATATTGGCATGGATGTAAACCCTAACATCTTTAATGTGAAGTACCCCATGCGGAATGTTAGAAAAAGCACCTAATGGATCAACTTCTAGGGATTTATAGGGGTGTTTCTTGAATTTTGGGTGCATCCTATCAGTGATCTTAACAACCATTGGAGTAGCCATTTTGCAAAGGATTCAGAGAGAGATTTTTAGAATGGAAGTACCTTTTTATGCTTTAGGGTTCTGAAAAAGAGTCGAAACAAATCGCTAGTTGAAATGGATTTTGCAGTTGATCTTTGAGAGAGTTGTAGATACTTTGATGTAGAGCTCTTCTTTTCTTCTTCTAAAGCAAGTGTGCGAATAATAAGTCAATGAATCCTTTTATCTCTACGCAAACCCTAATTTCCTTTAGCAATAAATGCACAACCTAAGTCATCCGGTTGCCTTGTTCTGAGAGAGATCTTTTCGAGTCACTGAAATGCACTTAGAATCATTTTCAGTGATAATTGCCAATGTATTTTCTTTTCTCCAATCATGCCATGGATCCGCAAATCAAGATATCTCCATTTTGAATCATACTGGATCTGTCTGTGAAAATCCTGCTTTACCGAACGGCTGTCAAATCGGATCAATCTTGGATGATTAAACTCTTGCACAATTCCATGTGGATCTTTCATATTTTCGCCGAGGGTTATTTAGATAATTTTTTGAGAACCCTTTAATTTGCAACATTCCATGTGCCAAATTTAGGCACCAATTGACTGGTCGGGGGAATTTATTTTTCTTTGGGACTCCCCCTGAGCCAGAGCTCATTTGCTCAGTTTTTTGAAGGAATATCAACACCTAATTCTGGTGCGGATCCATCCCCAACATTTTATGTACTCTTCTTCACCCAAATCTTGCTCATCTCCCTTTGAACTTCATCCACATTCACTTTGCCTTTTCCCTTGTTTTGATTTTGATTATGATGCACCAGACCCTTTTTATCCTAATTTTTACTTCTGCAAAATTTTGTAATATGACCAGATCTATTGCAATTGTGACAAACAACATTTCTTTGCGTATTTGACCAATATCCTCTTGATCTACATTGATTAGCCATATGTCCCATTCTATTGCATGCGAAGCATCTACCATTGAATGAATTGTTTATTTGCATATTTCTGTATTCATGAGATTTGTGACCATACCTTTTGCAGTTGAAACATTTTCTAGAGAAGGATGGATTGGTCTAATTCATTCTCCTTCTACACTGAGTTGCTTTACAACTGAAGTTGTTGCAATTGAAGCAGTATCCATTAAAGGATGGATATCTTTGAGCATTTGGTTTCTTTACGAGAGGCCTTCTAGGCCTATTTCTTTGATTTCCTGATCCAAAATTCTTCTGACCGGATCCGGAGCTTTCACCTTTCTCGTATCCCAAGCCACGCTTGTCATCAACCCTCTTTTGGCTTTCAAGAAGAACTTCAAGTTGAGATGAGCTTATCTTGAATTTCTCTTTGTATTCATTTGATGTTTGAAGATCTTGTTTAAGAGTGTCTATCTGATTCTCAAGTTGTTCTTCATTATCTCTAGCTTCTTCAAGATCAGATTCAAGATGCCTGATTATTATGTCCATTTTGTGGTAGTCCTCTATTTTCTCCTTGAGGGATTGTTTTAGATTATCTTCACTTTTCCTTCTTTCTTAAATTTCTTGGGTGAATCTCATAACCCCTGATTCCATTTCATGCCTTACCATAATGACCTCTTTTGATAGCTTCTCACATAGCTTATTTTTTTCATTTAGATCTTCATTAGTATCATTGTCTTCACTCTGATTGGCTAATTTTTGAAGTAGTTCCTTTCTCTTTTTCACAGAGATACTAATTTTTTCTTTTATCTCATTTATGAAACATCAGCTTCTTTGAGTCTTTATTTCGAACTATTGACTTTAGAATGTGATTGTTCAAGATTATCTAGGGTAGATTGAAGTTGTTCCTTCATACCATACTTATCCATTGAGATTTCCAAATCTTCCTCAAGCTGCCAAGCTCTATTTAGAGTTACTTGGCTCTGATACCACTTGTTGGAAATAAGGAAGATAACTGAGTGGGGGGGGTGAATCAGTTATCTCAAATATCTTAACTTTCTTTTCTCCTTTAATAATTAGTGTAGCATCAAAACATATAAGCATACATAATCATGAGACCAGAAATGAAATCAACACACATAACACAAGGATTTTTACGTGGAAAACCCTGTTAAGGGAAAAACCATGGGGTGACTAACCCAAGATTGTATTCTCTATTAAAAGAATAAGAAGTACAAAATGGCACTTGCCAATTAGGGCTCACTACTTGAGTACACTGCTCACAAGAGGCACACTGCCTACTAGAGACTCATTGTCTACAAAGTTTATAGAAGGTAACTAGGTGTTTGAACTAATGAGAGGCACCCACAAATGCTGAAGTTTAGTTCCGGTTAGGCTCAATATACTGATCTAATGCACTTCATTCTTCCTCTTCTCTAGTGCTGCTGCTCTGTCACATACCAGACTTGTATTGTTGCTTCCACACTTATCTCTGCCTTTCTTCGCACCTTATTTCATCATATCTAAAACCACTTACTTCATACTAGAAATCATTTGGTATATATATCCGCACCAAGGATTTCAACTACTTTCTAGTCGGCAACCAGAATACTCAAGATATTTACAAGATACTGATCTGTCAGCTGAATCCATACTTGATTTGTGATGTGTATCAAAAACATAGACATAGAAGTCATCAATCATGTCGGCCAACATTGTATGATCCCTCAAATGGCCTGATCAACATCAATTACTCATCCGGATTGAAGTCTGATACTCTACCGGTCAGTTCTTCCTCAGTCTGCTCTACCTATCCGGAACCCAACACTTAGATGCTCATATCATTTCCATGTTTTATCACCGAAGGCTCAATCTCTAGAATCTAGTAGTCATGATACTCCTCTTGACTTGTCCAAGTCTGCAACTTGCTGAGTTACACCATCTGAGAGATCCGGACCTGAATGTCAGACCTTGCTGCATACTCTGTTCTTGTTCACCAGACCAAAACAATCTTCAATCTAACTTCTAGTATAAGCATACTATGTGCTGTGGATGTGTGGGATAGACTTTGTTGCCATCAATGACAACACTCATGAAGCCACACAGTGTCTCTTGCCAACAGAAAGTTGTGAATATTTTTTAATATATATATCTATCATCAAATTAGACATAGCTTATGTAGAAAATTAATAATAATTACCTATTAAAATGATTATGAAGCATATATTATATTTTTAGAATCTTGTCACAACTCAATATTTTTGAAATTTGAATTATGATGTGTTGTAAGAATTTTTTTTTTTGAATTTTTATCTTATTTTTAAATTTTAAATTTTGAGACCCTTTTCTTGTGTCTTAACTTGACCCTGGGTTATACCCCATGGGTCTAGGGTCACTTTTGACTTGGGTAACCTTTGGGTAACCTCTGTATGGTCACCTTAACTTCACAGTGAAGTTAATTGATGAATTTGGAGGTATGGGTAAGGAAGACTTTGGTGGAGGAGCTCATGAGTGGGGTTATTTTTTAAATCCTAAGTGGTGTGGTCCTTCATGAGTGGGGTTATTTTTTTTATCCCACTTAGGATAGTGACAAAATCCACCTCATCCTTCCACCTCAACTTTTCCACCTCACCATGTTGCACATGTAATTAAATATTTGAGCTCCTTTGTTGTCCTTATTGTCTAGTTTCCTTTTGAAGGCAAATTGTTTGTCCCGAAAGTTTTACTTTGCCACCGATAGTGCCTGTAATTTATTTTCCTGTTTGAGTGCCTTCTCCAAGAATTGATTCATGTTCTCAGGGGTAAACATATCCACTTCTACCCCAATATCAGTATTCAACCCTAAAAGAAACTTCCTTGCCTAAGACCTTTCATCCTTTTGATAGATAGAAACATATTTCAGTAGCTTTGCAAATCTATCCCAATACTATTGGACTGTGAGATTTCCTTGTCTAAGATTCAGAAACTCAGTCATCTTCTCATCATAAAATAGTTGTGGAAGCCATCTCTCACGGAAGTGGCTCAAAAACTGCCTCCAAGTCAGGTTTTCTTTTGAATAACAATATTGTTCTTTTATGTTTATCCACCAACTAGCAGCTTCTCCCTCTAATTGATAGGCTCCCCAGGTTGCCTTGATGTTCTCTGAGTAGTTTCTTAGTTTAAAATATTTCTCCATTTTGATTAACCATCCTTTTGCAGCATCCCCCACATGTTTACCGTCAAACTTAGGAGGAGTTATCTTTTTGAGGTCTTGTGAGATATCTAGAGTGGTAGTATCCCGTCGAGCCCTAGGAACCTCTAGCTCATTAGTTGTTTGAGCTATGTGTACTTCTGCACCTTGATATTTATTTTCCAAATCCAAAATGTTTTCTGTAGTCCCCTGTCTAGTCTTCAGGTCCTGTATAGTTTTCTCAAGGTTTTCCAACTGTTCTTTCTATTCTATCAACAACTGAATAATTGCTTCAATACCAGCATTTGGGTTCTCAGGTGGGTTTTCAACTGGTTCTTGGTTTCTGGTTCATGCCATTTAATTCTGAAATAAGGAGAGAGGTGATTTACCACTTGATACAATTTTTGGTTTACACATGCAAATTAACTGTAATTAAATCTATTAATTCTTATTTTAAATAACAATTATTATCGATTTTGACTTAGCAGGCATCCAGGCCGAGTGTTTGAACATGCTCTAATACCACATGTAAGGACCCGCTTGATCCAAACTTGAATTTTCAAAAAATTTACTTTATTAACAAGTTCTTATGAGATATATCAAGACTTTCATTGAGTACTTAGGAAAAACTTCAGCCAAAACAGCCATATGTTCAAAACCAGAACATTCTTAAGCCAACCCGGGCTCTTCTATCCTTTGGGCAAATAGGTTCATACGGAACCAGGTCAAATGGACCTTATCGCTACTTGATTCAGGTAGAACAAACAGTGGCCAAAAGGCCTAGTGGGTCAAACAGACCAATACTCTATCCAATCCAAGATACATAAACATAACAGCCTAACAGGCTAAAGAGGACAGGAATCATTATGCTCTGGCTAGAGACTTCTGACTCCCTCAGGACCAATACAGGTTCATGAGTCACTTCCTGGGGACCACAGTCTACCCAGACACTGTACTGAGGATGTCGACCAGGGAACACCTAACATCAACTTGTACTCACCTCAATTTACGACAACGTCAGGTACAAGTAATCCACCCCAAGGATTCTTCTGAGCACTAGGAGAGCTCTTAAGTTACCTAGTTAACCTTTAAACTAAAGATCGAGATTATGAAGTTGATTATTAAAGAGTTACCCTATATCTGAGGGACCTGAGTACTGGGGGCATCCTTCGCCGTCCAGACTGCCTACATACCCTATATCCATGGGATCAAGGCCATCTATGGATGCGATCTACATGATGAATGCGAACATGTAGTTCTGTCTTGCACTATGCTTTATGTAACTGTGGTTGGTACATAGTTCTTTGCTGACTGACCACTCACTCAAGTGATACAGAGACGGAATTCCAAAGAAACTAGTATTGCAAACACACCTCCCGGGAGTGTTTGGTGTTTAAGTTTTCAAATGTGAATAATTTACCTATCACACATATTTCCCCAATGAGGTCTTCCCGTTGATCATCCTACAACAATTTTTTGATAGTCTCACCTTTTTCTTTTTCTTAATCATTTTAGTCAGGTATCCGAGGAGATTTTCCCTTCCTGTGGATTTAACTTAGACATGTTCCTTATTACTCCCTGATGATTTAAAGGGAGGTGCCTAGACGTCGTTGTTGCAGCTATGTTAGGTGCGAGGTACTTGGTTCAACGCGACGGCATTACCCGTAAACATGACACAGAGGTACCATAAATACTAAACACTGTGAATGTTTGAGTTTGGATGTTTATTTATAAGGTTTACCTATCTAATGACAAAGGAGAAACGTGCATAATAACAGTTGATAAAGAGAAATACTACCTTAATTCTCAATGTAGATAAAAGATGCTTTATCATAATGAATAGAACTAGAAAACAAACTAGAAAGATACTTATATTATCTCATAAATAGAAAAGCCCTTTAATCTAGGTCAAATTAAAATAATCTTTGATAACTAGTTCATATACAATTTCAACAATTCCTTTTTCTTTTATCACAATTTCAAGCATTTGTACCCAATCATTCTTAAACCAATAATACCCATGTTCGATCATTTAGAAATTCACATAATCTAAGATTTGATATGATATTGAATTCACCATATACTTGATTCAATCACTTTTGATGAGACTCATAATATAAAAGATATACATATCTATCCGCCATAACCTATGTACATGATAATGCATATATACAACGTATCAATTGAGATACACTTTCTTTACCCCGCCAAGGTTTAAGTGTGAGATCTAACATGATACCTAATCTTAATCGTAGTAAGAAAAACCAATTAGAATATTAAGGTGGACCAAGAAGCTTAGGTTGAGTATTAATAGTAACATAATACTCCACCACCATCGTCAAGGTAACAACTCCTCAATTATGTAAAAATTCCATCATATAAATCCCTATCTCTCTGTCATATATAAGTATAATCTCATGTTAATAGATGTATTCATTATGGATTTGTCTTATATAGTTGTCTCTCAAAATTATTTGTATATATAAGCTGCCCTTGTATCTCTTATTCAACTTATTTTATTATTAATATTATATTATAATTGTCATAATCTATATCATACCCTTTCAATATAATGTATTATAAACTAGTCTTATATTATTTTTCCTTTATCATTATTCATTTATTTATCTTTTATTAATCACATTAATTTACACATTCTTTTATTTACTTTCATTTATTTCGCATACTTGTTATTCACTATCATATTCTCATATTATCCATCAATTTAATACACTATACCATTACATATAACAAAATTTTTTATTCAATTCATTCACTAATATTAATTTATATTAACTTTATACTTTATTTATTTTATTGCTATCATTATCAATTTATTTGTTTGATCATATAATATTTTTAACTTCATAATTCTTTTTAACATCTTACTTACTTCTTTATATCATCCTATACACTTTTACCCCTTGTTCACTCTTCACCATTCCTTTACTCTTCTCACATGAAGACCCAATCTCATCAAGGGAGGAGGAAGCTTGCATCCAAGAGCTCCTAGATTAGATAACCCTATTTGATCAAAACTTGAATTTTCAAAAATTTTACTTTATAAACAAGTTCCTATGAGATATATCAAGACTTTCATTTAGTACTCAGGAAAAACTTCGGCCAAAACGGCCATATGTTCAAAACGGAACATTCTTAAGCCAACTCGGGCTCTTATATCCTTTGGGCAAATAGGTTCATACAGAACTAGGTCAAATGGACCTTATCGCTACCTGATTCGGGTAGAACAAACAGTGGCCAAAAGGCCTAGTGGGTCAAACGGACCAATACTCTATCCAATCCGGGATACATAAACATAACAGCCTAACGGGCTAAAGAGGATAGGAATCATTATGCTCTGGCCAAAGACTTCTGACTCCCTCGGGACCAATACAGGTTCATGAGTCACTTCCTAGGGACCACAGTCTTCCCAGACACTGTACTGAGGATGTTGACCAGGGAACACATAACATCAACTTGTACTCACCTTAGTTTACGGCAATGCTGGGTACAAGTAATCCACCCCAGGGATTCTTCCGAGTACTAGGAGAGTTCTTAAGTTACCTAGTTAACCTTTAAACTAAAGATCAAGATTATGAAGTTGATTATTAAAGAGTTACCCTATATCCGAGGGACCTGAGTACTGGGGGCATCCTTCATCGTCCAGACTGCCTACATCCCTTGTATCCACGGGATCAAGGCCCTCTATGGATGCGATCTACACGACGAATGCAAACATGTAGTTCTATCTTGCACTATGTTTTATGTAACTGTGGTTGGTACATAATTCTTCGCTGACTGACCACTCACTCAAGTGATATAGAGATGGAATTCCAAAGAAACTAGTATTGCAAACACACCTCCCAAGAGTGTTTGGCGTTTAAATTTTCAAGTGTGAATAATTTACCTATCACGCATATTTCCTCGATGAGGTCTTCCCGCTGATCGTCCTACAACATTTTTTGATAGTCTCACCTTTTTTTTTCTTAATCTTTTTAGTCAGGTATCCGAGGAGATTTTCCCTTCCTGTGGATTTAACTTAGACATGTTCCTTATTACTCCCCGATGATTTAGAGGGACTGTGCCTAGACGTCGTTGTTGCAGCTATGTTAGACGCGAGGTACTTGGTTCAACATGACGGCATTACCTGTAAACGTGACCCAGAGGTACCGCAAAATACCGAACACTGCGAATGTTTGAGTTTGGACGTTTAATTACAAGGTTTACCTAGCTAATAGAAAAACTTTATCTATATCAAAATAAATAAAAAGATAAAGCGAACATGCTTGATAAATTTATTTATGCAAATTGAATAGGCCTAGAAATGATACAATTACTGCCATTAATTCATAATTGTACATGCATAACTAGAAAAGATATTTTATCAATAATGCACATAAGGATGCAGTTTTAAGAGAAACAAGGGAATCTTATTTTATCATGTAAGTAAAGAATTGATACAATTCCTTGCATAATCATTGTTAACTTTCTTTTAAACCAATAAGTCATAAAACAAGGCAGACATCTTCAACAAGAGCATTATTTCCATAACTTGAGTAAAATTAACAAGGTTCTCATTAACCAAAACTAGTCAATAGATATTCTAATTGTCCAACCAATTTAAAATCTACATAATTTATGTTCATTCAACTTTAATACACTTGTCCTTGCAATTTACATGCTCAAAAACAAGATGGTTCATTTACCCCATTATTATTCATTCCCCCCAACAACTTTAATGTTTGTTTAAGTTGTATTAGTGTGCTTTTACCTAAGGAAACATAAGTATTAATTTAAGATGACATTTTTAATTGTATTCAATTTTCCTAACATTTAGAAACTTAATAACATGGATACTTAATCATAGAGGTTCTCCTTTGTTAAATAGGACATTCTGCTTATGTCTATATGTGGCCCAAAGGGCTAATTCTTTAGATTCATAGATAGTTGTATTTACAAAGTTATCTAGAACTTTATATTATTGCTTGTTTAGTGAGTTCTTGTTTAGGAATGTTGAGTATCCAATTGATTGACATTAACATGGTACACATTATCCTTTATATACAATGATTCATTCATATGATATATCCACCAAGAATTTTAATGAAAGTTCAAATGTGATAATGAAAGAACTCAATCATTAGTCCAAGATTTTCGTTCTTGGCCTATTATCAAGATCTTTTCTTAAAGTATTCTCCTAGGTTCATATATTATTCAAGTCCATTTATAATTAAGAACCAATGTTTTAAACTCAGCCTGACGGAACTTAATAAATTTATGATTCCAATACATTTGAGTATCATGTAAATTATCTATATTAACTACCTAAGCTTTTTTCAATATAGTATTTGAGCACATCATAGATGCTATTTTAGTTTCCTGAGATGCACTTCAGATTCAACCAGCTTCCTACCATGATTTTGTTAACACTTAGAACCGTATGCCATTTCCTGCGAACCTGGTAGGGATGAAGTCAAATTTAAAAACATTGATTAGCATTTCCCCTGCCTACGCCAATTGGGAACTTTAGAACAAAGTATATGGACATTCTTCGCACAATCAATAGGGAAATCCAGTCAGGTATTATAATTGGAAATGCTCTGAGAGGCACGTATGCAGAATGTGGAAGCCTAGACAAGGCATGTGAACTATTTAATAAAATGACTCAAGGCTGTGTGCCATGCTAGTAGGGTCACACAAAATGGAAATTGTTGAAAAGCTTATAGAAACTTTCAAACACATGTAATCAGCTAACCAAAAGCTAATTTCCACCACCGATGGCAACATTCTTCCTGTCTGTGCCAAATTGGATGCTCAGGAACAGAGTATGGGTTTCTGATAAGCACAAAGGAAGGTGTTTTGCATAGACGTGAACTATTTGACAGAATGCCTCAACAAAGTGTTGTCTCAGATCTACATGTTTTTAGGATCACCCAAAGTGGATTTGTTGAAAAGCTTCTAGAAAATTTCAAGCAAATGAATTCGGTAGCCATGAAGCCAAATCCATGACTTTTGCCAGTGTCCCTTCTATCTATGCCTATGTGGAGTTTTAGAATAGGGCATGGATATATATCAGAGCATAAAATGATTTCATCAAATATTGTAGTTGCAATTGCCTCGATACTCATGTATACAGATTGTAGAAGCATGTGCAAGGCACAGAACTGTTTGACAAAATGCCTTTAAAAAATTTTCAAGCAAATGCAATCGTCAAGTGATAATCCAACATTTACAACTACCTACGCACTAACGCATGGCAGTAGCGATTATAGTTGGAAATACTCTGGAAGGCATATATAAAAAATAAAACTAAGGCACGTCATTTGTTTGACAAAATCCCACAAAGGAATGTGGTTTCATTAGAACTTCCAAGAAAAAGTAATTGGCAGCTATAAATTCAAATTCTACACCTTTACTAGTGTCCTTCCTGCCTGTGCCAATATGAACATCTAATATGCATAATGGAAGGGAATTGTTTTTGTCAGATGTTGTAATAGTAAGTGCCTTGGCAGGCCTATGTAGAAAACATGGAGTTAAGGTACATGAACTGTTTGACAAAATGCATAAAAGAATTGTGGTCTTATGGATGGCAGTGACTGCAGTATAGCCACAAAATGGATTTACTAAACAAAAAAAAGGAGGCATAATCTATCAACTAAAGAATACAATTGGTAGAAGTAAGACCAAATTCCTAAACCCTTGACAGCGTACTTCCTGTCTGTGCCAAAATGGCGCTCAGGAGCAAGGTATGGGCTTTAATCAACGCATGATGGTAGGTATTATAGTTGGAAAAATTTTGATAGGCACGTATGCAGAATGCGGAAGTCTAGACAGGGCACATGAATTATTTGACAAAATCCCTCAAAGAAAAGTAACGAATGCAGGATGTGCACATAATGGATTTGATGAAAAGGCTTTAAAAACTTTCAAGAAAATATAATTGGCAGACATGGATGTTCAAGTATGCAAGGAGATATTTATCAGACAAAATAATAGTTATGATGCCACTACAAATTCTCTCATAATTGATTCAATTATCCTAAGACATATCATCAAAATGAATTCAAAACTAAAATTGAACATAATTCCAAAACCAAAATCTTCAAAAGAAAAGAACAACAGATGGTGAGGAGAACTCTTAGAGATTTCTCCAGCATTCCCAAACCAAAGATGAGTGGTTTTCTTCCTCACAATTCTAGGCAATTTATAGAAAAGTCCATTCTCCATCACCTCTCCATTTTTTTAAGTTGCCATAAAAATGCAAGTGGAAAATGGATTTGCAAATCTATAATGCATCCTCCACTCTCTTTTTTTTTTATGATAATGCATCCTCCACTCTTTTTTTTTAATGATAATAATTGGAAAGTGGATTTGCAAATGCACCCTCCACTTTTTAGTGGATTTGCAAATCTTATCCTCAACTTTTTAGTGGAGTCCATTGTTAAATTGTTTATTATTTGTATTTTTAAATGAGTATACATTTATGTTTAATTTTCAAATTTAGAATGCAAAAATAAATTGAGTTGTGACATCCTTCTCCCCTAAATTTATGCATCATCCCAATGCATGTTAGAAATAAGATCAAAACATATACATATAAATCCATATCAGAATATCTACTTTTAAAGTCCATACCCTGCTCCTGAGTGCCATTTTGGTACAGACAAGAAGTACGCTATCAAGGGTTATGGAATTTGGTCTTACTTCTGCCAATACTGTGAGATTTCCTTGTCTAAGATTCAGAAACTCGGTCATTTTCTCATCATAAAATAGTTGTGGAAGCCATCTCTCACGGAAGTGGCTCAAAAACTACCTCCAAGTCAGGTTTTCTTTTGAATAACAATATTGTTCTTTTATTTTTATCCACCAACTAGTAGCTTCTCCTTCCAATTGATAGGCTCCCCAGGTTGCCTTGATGTTCTCTGAGTAGTTTCTTAGTTCAAAATATTTCTCCATTTTGATTAACCATCCTTCTGTAGCATCCCCCAAATGTTTACGGTCAAACTTAGGAGGAGTTATCTTTTTGAGGTCTTGTGAGATATCTAGAGTGGTAGTATCCTGCCGAGCCCTAGGAACCTCTAGCTCATTAGTTGTTTGAGCTATGTGTACTTCTGCACCTTGATGTTCATTTTCAGGTTCCAAAATGTTTTCTATAGTCCCCTATCTAGTCTTCAGGTCCTGTATAGTTTTCTCAAGGTTTTCTGACTTTTCTTTCTATTCTGTCAACAACTAAATAATTGCTTCAATACCAGCATTTGGGTTCTCAGGTGGGTTTTCAACATGTTCTTGGTTTTCAACTGGTTCTTGGTTTCGGATTCTCACCATTTAATTCTGAAACAAGGAGAGGTGATTTACCACTTGCTACAATTTTTGGTTTACACATGCAAATTAACTGTAATTAAATCTATTACAATTCTTATTTTAAATACCAATTATTATCAATTTTGACTTAGTAGGCCTCCAAGCTGAGTGTTTGAACCATGCTCTGATACCACATGTAAGGACCTACTTGATCCAAACTTGAATTTTCAAAAATTTTACTTTATTAACAAGTTCTTATGAGATATATCAAGACTTTCATTGAGTACTTAGGAAAAACTTCAGCCAAAATAGCCATATGTTCAAAACAGAACATTCTTAAGCCAACCCAGGCTCTTCTATCCTTTGGGCAAATAGGTTCATATGGAACCAGGTCAAACAGACTTTGTCACTACCTGATTCAGGTAGAACAAACAGTGGCCAAAAGGCCTAGTGGGTCAAACGAACCAATACTCTATCCAATCTGGGATACATAAACATAATAGCCTAATGGGCTAAAGAGGACAGGAATCATTATGCTCTGGCCAGAGACTTCTGACTCCCTCAGGACCAATATAGGTTCATGAGTCACTTCCTAGGGACCACAATCTACCCAGACACTATACTGAGGATGTCAACCAGGGAACACATAACATCAACTTGTACTCACCTCAGTTTATGGCAAAGCCAAGTACAAGTAATCCACCCCGGGGATTCTTCTAAGTACTAGGAGAGTTCTTAAGTTACCTAAGTAACCTTTAAACTAGGGATCAAGATTATGAAGTTGATTATAAGGAGTATACTATATCTGAGGGGCCTGAGTATTGGGGGCATCCTTCACCATCCAGACTACCTACATACCCTGTATCCATGAGATCAAGGCCCTCTACGGATGCGATCTACATGACGAATGCAAACATGTAGTTCTGTCTTGCACTATGTTTAATGTAGCTGTGAGTGGGTACACAGCTCTTCGCCGATTGCCACCCACTCGAGTGATACAATGGACAGAATCCTTAAGGAACTATTTTGCAAATAGATCTCCTGAGAGTGTTTGGCGTTTAAGTTTTCAAGTGTGAATAATTTACCTAACATGCATATTTCCCCAATGAGGCCTTCCCGTTGATCGTCCTACAACAATTTTTTTTATAGTCTCACCTTTTTCTTTTTCTTTTAGTTAATCTTTTTAGTGAGATATCCGAGGAGATTTTCCCTTCCTGCGGATTTAACTTAGACATGTTCCTTATTACTCCCCGATGATTTAGAGGGACGATGCCCAGACGTCGTTGTTGCAGCTATGTTAGGCGTGAGGTACTTGGTTCAACGCAACGGCATTACCTGTAAATGTGACACAGAGGTACCATAAATACTGAACACTGTGAATGTTTGAGTTTGGACGTTTATTTATAAGGTTTACCTATCTAATCACAAAGGAAAAACTTTCATAATAATAGTTGATAAAGAGAAATACTACCTTAATTCTCAATGTAGATAAAAGATACTTTATCATAATGAATAGAACTAGAAAATAAACTAAAAAGATACTTATATTATCTCATAAATAGAAAAGCCCTTTAATCTAGGTCAAATTAAAATAATCTTTGATAACTAGTTCATATACAATTTCAACAATTCCTTTTTCTTTTATCACAATTTCAAGCATTTGTACCCAGTCATTCTTAAACCAATAATACTAATGTTCGATCATTTAGAAATTCACATAATCTAAGATTTGATATGATATTGAATTCACCATATACTTGATTCAATCACTTTTGATGAGACTCATAATATAAAAGATATACATATCTATCTGCCATAACCTATGTACGTGATAATGCATATATATAACGTATCAATTGAGATACACTTTCTTTACCCCACCAAGGTTTAAGTGTGAGATCTAACATGATACCTAATCTTAATCGTAGTAAGAAAAACCAATTAGAATATTAAGGTGGACCAAGAAGCTTAGGTTGAGTATTAATAGTAACATAATACTCCACCACCATCGTCAAGGTAACAACTCCTCAATTATGTAAAAATTCCATCATATAAATCCCTATCTCTCTGTCATATATAAGTATAATCTCATGTTAATAGATGTATTCGTTATGGATTTGTCTTGTATAGTTGTCTCTCAAAATTATTTGTATATATAAGCTGCCCTTGTATCTCTTATTCAACTTATTTTATTAATCACATTAATTTACACATTCTTTTATTTACTTTCATTTATTTCGCATACTTGTTATTCACTATCATATTCTCATATTATCCATCAATTTAATACACTATACCATTACATATTACAAAAAAATTTATTCAATTCATTCACTAATATTAATTAACTTTATACTTTATTTACTTTATTGCTATCATTATCAATTTATTTGTTTGATCATATAATATTTTTAACTTCATAATTCTTTTTAACATCTTACTTACTTCTTTATATCATCCTATACACTTTTACCCCTTCTTCACTCTTCACCATTCCTTTACTCTTCTTTTATTTTTGTAAATTAGGAAAACAAAATGAAGTGAAAACACAAACCAAATGCATAAAAACACAAAGTTATACCTCACATGAAGATGATATACACTTTTACCCCTTCTTCACTCTTCACCATTCCTTTACTCTTCTCACATGAAGACCCAATCTCATCAAGGGAGGAGGAAGCTTGCATCCAAGAGCTCCTAGATTAGATAACCCTATTTGATTCAAATGTGGATTGCTTTGCTTCAAGAAGAAGTTGTTATTTTCTCCTTTTTTAATGGCTTAGAGAAGGGTCTCATTTATAGATTTTTGAAAAAGGGATGGAGGGTGAGGATTAAAAGATGAGATCAAGGGCTCTCATTATTTGTAAATTTTAAATTCACAGTGGAGGACAAAAATGAATTAAAGATTCATTTTTTGGAAGTGGAGGATAAATTGAATTTTTAATTCAATTTAGTGGAGGATAAAAAGGAATAAAGATTCATTTTTAGGGAGTGGAGGATAAATTGAATTTTTAATTCAATTTAGTGGAGGATAAAAAGGAATTAAAGATTCATTTTTGGGGAGTGGAGGATAAATTGAATTTTTAATTCAATTTAGTGGAGGATAAAAAGGAATTAAAGATTCATTTTTGAATAGTGGATATGACAAGTTGAATTTTTAATTAAACTCATGGGGAAGTGGAGGTTATTAGCTAATTAAATATTAAAAATATTTAATTACATGTGCAACATGGTGAGGTGGAAAAGTTGAGGTGGAAGGATGAGATGGATTTTGTCACTATCCTAAGTGGGATAAAAAAAAATAACCCCACTCATGAAGGACCACACCACTTAGGATTTAAAAAATAACCCCACTCCTTTTTCCACTATCCCAAGTGGGATTTAAAAAAAATAACCCCACTCATGAGCTCCTCCACCAAAGTCTTCATTACCCATACCTCCAAATTCGTCACTTAACTTCACTGTGAAGTTAAGGTGACCATATGGAGGTTACCCAAGGGTTACCCAAGTCAAAAGTGACCCTAGACCCATGGGGTATAACCTAGGGTCAACTTAAACTTAGTTAGGACACCCAGGGTCAAGTTAAGACACAAGAAAAGGGTCTCAAAATTTAAAATTCAAAAATAAGATAAAAATTCAAAAAACACAATTCTTACAACACATATCATAATTTAAATTTCAAAAATATTGAGTTGTGACATCCTTCTCCCCTATCAAGAAGTTGTCTATTTATATGGCTCACCAAAATGCAATTGTGCCTATGAGATGTCATTGGTAGCCCTTGTACAAAATCCATACTTATGACTTGCCATTTATAGAAAGGTACATCATGTGGATAAAGAAGTCCTGTTGGGTGCACATGTTTTGCCTTAACCCTTTGACATTCTAGGCATCTAGCAATTGTGTCTACCACATCCTTCTTCATTCCTGGCCAAAAATATATTCTTTTGAGGTCTGCATACATCTTATTCACTCCTGGATGTCCTGAATTTGGAGGTATGGGTAAGGAAGACTTTGGTGGAGGAGCTCATGAGTGGGGTTATTTTCTTAAATCCCACTTGGGATAGTGGAAAAATGAGTGGGGTTATTTTTTAAATCCTAAGTGGTGTGGTCCTTCATGAGTGGGGTTATTTTTTTTATCCCACTTAGGATAGTGACAAAATCCACCTCATCCTTCCACCTCAACTTTTCCACCTCACCATGTTGCACATGTAATTAAATATTTTTAATATTTAATTAGCTAATAACCTCCACTTCCCCATGAGTTGAATTAAAAATTCAAGTTGTCATATTCACTATCCAAAAATGAATCTTTAATTCATTTTTGTCCTCCACTAAATTGAATTAAAAATTCAATTTATCCTCCACTTCCTAAAAATAACAAAGTTTAAGTATCCCGGATTGGATAGAGTATTGGTCCGTTAGACCCACTAGGCCTTTTGGCCATTGTTTGTTCTACCTGAATCAGGTAGCGATAAGGTCCGTTTGACCTGGTTCTATATGAACCTATTTTCCCAAAGGATAGAAGAGCCTGGGTGGCTTAAGAATGTTCTGTTTTGAACATATGGCCCGTTTTGGTTGAAGTTTTTCCTGAGTACTCAATCAAAGTCTTGATTTATCTCATAAGAACTTGTTAATAAAGTAATTTTTTTAAAAAATTTAAGTTTGGACGGGATAATCACAACACATATCAAACATGCTCATAACAAGTATTCACACTCACAAGGTAGCACATACACAATTTTCCTTTGTCGTTCATTACTTAGTGAATAAGGACAACGTTTATACCCAAAGTCACATAATAATTACCATAAAGGTTCTCTAAGAAATTTACTCAAACATAAACTCAAATTAACCTATCTAATGCATAATCTCGATACCCATGAAGTCAATTACGCCCCCATGACCTTGAACTTGCAGCCGTAGTTCATGCCTTGCAAAAATGGAGACATTTCTTGTTGGGAAAACTATTTGAGCTTAAAACAGACCATCAAGGACTAAAATATATCTTCACTCAACCTCATTTGAATGCAAGATAGAGAAGGTGGTTAGAGTTTCTAAGTGAGTATGATTTTGATTTTCAATATATCAAGGGGAAAGAAAATAGGGTGGTCGATGCTCTCAGCAAGACGAGGCATATAATGGCCATATCCAACTTGCACATAGACCTAAAGCAACAAATACTCTTTGAGCAAAAACATAACCCATGGTACGCTCAGGTTAAGACATCTCTATCTAACACCTTTGTGGAACCTAAGTATTTGGACTATGCTTCTGATTATGATGGACTAATGAGGTACCAGGGAAGAATATGTGTTCCTGATAATGCGGAACTAAGGGGTATGATCTTGACAGAGGCACATAAGGCTCCCTATTCAGGACATCCAGGAGTGAATAAGATGTATGCAGACCTCAAAAGAACATATTTTTGGCCAGGAATGAAGAAGGATGTGGTAGACACAGTTGCTAGATGCCTAGAATGTCAAAGGGTTAAGGCGGAACATGTGCACCCAGCAGGACTTCTTTATCCACATGATGTACCTTTCTATAAATGGCAAGTCATAAGTATGGATTTTGTCCAAGGGCTACCAATGACATCTCATAGGCATAATTGCATTTTGGTGGTAGTAGATAAACTCACTAAGGTTGCCCACTTCATACCAGGAAACCTAACAAATGATGCACCAGCAGTAGCAAAAAGGTTCATAAAGGAAATTTTCAGGTTGCATGGAAATCCTAAGAAAATTATCTCTGATAGAGATGCAAAGTTCACTTCTAGATTTTGGACCACATTGCAAGCTGCCTTAGGAACACAGTTGAATTTCAGCACAGCTTATCATCCTAAGACAGATGGACAAACATAAAGAACCAACCAAATTCTGGAAGACCTCCTTCATATGTATTGCATGGATCAACAGACCAAATGGGAGGAATATTTTCCATTAGTTGAGTTTGCCTATAACAATTATTTACAAGTAGCAATAGGTATGGCACCCTTTGAAGCTCTCTATGGGAGACCTTGTCGAACACCATTAAGTTGGGATAAACTGGAAGATAGGATCGTGGTTGGCCCTGAAATGTTGAAAGATATGGACAACCAAGTGCAACTTATTCGACAGAGGTTGAAGGAAGCCTCAGACCACCACATTCTTAAGCCACCCAGGCTCTTCTATCCTTTGGGCAAATAGGTTCATACAAAACCAGGTCAAACGGACCTTATTGCTACCTGATTCGGGTAGAACAAACAATGGCCAAAAGGCCTAGTGAGTCTAACAGACCAATACTCCATCCAATCTGGGATACATAAATATAACAGCCTAACGGGCTAAAGAGGACAGGAATCATTATGCTTTGGCCAGAGACTTCTGATTCCCTTAGGACCAATATAGGTTCATGAGTCACTTCCTAGGGACCACAGTCTGCCCAGACACTGTACTGAGGATGTTGACCAGGGAACACATAATATCAACTTGTACTCACCTCAGTTTACGGCAAAGCCGGGTACAAATAATCCACCCTGGGGATTCTTTTGAGTACTAGGAGAGTTCTTAAGTTACCTAAATAACCTTTAAACTAGGAATCAAGATTATGAAGTTGAATATGGAGTATACTATATTGTTGAAATTGTATATGAACTAGTTATCAAAGATTATTTTAATTTGACCTAGATTAAAGGGCTTTTCTATTTTTTAGATAATATAAGTATCTTTCTAGTTTATTTTCTAGTTCTATTCATTATGATAAAGCATCTTTTATCTACATTGAGAATTAAGGTAGTATTTCTCTTTATCAACTATTATTATGCAAGTTTTTCCTTTGTCATTAGATAGGTAAACCTTATAAATAAACGTCCAAACTCAAACATTCATAGTGTTCAATATTTACGGTACCTCTGTGTCACATTTATGGGTAATGCTGTCGCGTTGAACCAAGTACCTCACGCCTAACATAGCTGCAACAACGACGTCTGGGCACCATCCCTCTAAATCGTCGGGGAGTAATAAGGAACATGTCTAAGTTAAATCCACAGGAAGGGAAAATCTCCTCGGATACCTCACTAAAAAGATTAACTAAAAGAAAAAGAAAAAGGTGAGACTATAAAAAAAATTATGACAGAAATCATTATGCTCTGGCCAAAGACTTCTGACTCCCTCGGGACCAATATAGGTTCATGAGTCACTTCCTGGGGAACACAGTCTGCCCAGACACTGTACTGAGGATGTCGACCAGGGAACACATAATATCAGCTTGTACTCACCTCAGTTTACGACAAAGCTGGGTACAAGTAATCCAGCCTGGGGATTCTTCTGAGTACTAGGAGAGTTCTTAAGTTACCCAAGTAACCAAAACTGACTTATATGTCGCACCCCTAGGAGCCTATGATGTCATAATTGGAATATGTTGGCTAACGAGTCATAAGGCTAACATAGATTGCTATAACAAAGTGGTGGAGTGTGTAGATGATAAGGGGTGTAGAGTTAGGATCCAAGGAATTTACAAACCTATATCAGTGGGAACCATTTCTGCTATGTAACTAAAGAAGACAAGGTGAAAACGAGGAAATCAGATATTCTTAGTATCTTTAGATGAGAGGGGAGAAGAGAAAGAAGCCCCTACCTATGAAAATAATCTAGGAAACTTAATGAGGGCTCCTCTTATGTACTTATTCACTTTCTGTATAGCCTTGTCTGCATACTGAACCGTATATGAACCTGTTGTCAAAGATTATTTTAATTTGACCTAGATTATATACCACATGTAAGGACCCGCTTGATCCAAACTTGAATTTTCAAAAAAAATTTACTTTATTAACAAGTTCTTATGAGATATATCAAGACATTGATTGAGTACTCAGGAAAAACTTTGGCCAAAATGGGCCATATGTTCAAAACAGAACAATCTTAAGCCACCCAGGCTCTTCTATCCTTTATGCAAATAGGTTCATACAGAACCAAGTCAAATGGACCTTATCACTACCTGATTCGGGTAGAACAAACAATGGCCAAAAGGCTTAGTAGGTCTAACGGACCAATATTCTATCCAATCCGGGCCCGCTTGATCCAAACTTAAATTTTCAAAAAAAACTACTTTGTTAACAAGTTCTTATGAGATATATCAAGACTTTGATTGAGTACTCAGGAAAAACTTCTGCCAAAACGGGCCATATGTTCAAAATAGAACATTCTTAAGCCACCCAAGCTCTTCTATCCTTTGGGCAAATAGGTTCATACAGAACCAGGTCAAACGGACCTTATCGCTACCTGATTCGGGTAGAACAAACAATGGCCAAAAGGCCTAGTGGGTCTAACGGACCAATACTCTATCGAATCTGGGATACATAAACATAACAGCCTAATGGGCTAAAGAGGACAAGAATCATTATGCTCTGGCCAGAGACTTCCGACTCCCTCGGGACCAAATACAGGTTCATGAGTCACTTCCTGGGGACCATAGTCTGCCCAGACACTGTACTGAGGATGTCGACCAGGGAACACCTAACATCAACTTGTACTCACCTCAGTTTACGGCAACGCCGGGTACAAGTAATCCACCTCGGGGATTCTTCTGAGTACTAGGAGAGTTCTTAAGTTACCTAGTACTCAGAAGAATAATAAAAGTCTAGTGGACCAATCTAAAGTCCAGTGGGACCAGTATTCACCTGAGAATGCTACATGGGAAGACACAGTGGAAATACAATAGCTCTATCCGCACTTATTTTGAATACACTTTAGTTATTTATAAACTCGACAAACTTCAAATTTTGCTTAAAGACAATGATGTTGAGATGATACAGACAGTTATGCTTAGATAATACTCCTTGTTATCTTTATCTATGTTAAACTATTTAACCTACCTTGTTGAAGGATGGAATTTAAAGTAGGAAAGTATATTTATTTCTATATGTTTTGCTCTTATTTCTAACATGCATTGGGACGATGCATAAATTTAGGGGAGAAGGATGTCACAACTTAATATTTTTGAAATTTGAATTATGATATGTGTTATAAGAATTGTTTTTTTTTAATTTTTATCTTATTTTTGAATTTTAAATTTTGAGACCCTTTTCTTGTGTCTTAACTTGACCCTAGGTGTCCTAACTAAGTTTAAATTGACCTTGAGTTATACCCCATGGGTCTAGGGTCACTTTTGACTTGGGTAACCCTTGGGTAACCTCCGTATGGTCACATTAACTTCACAATGAAGTTAAGTGACGAATTTGGAGGTATGGGTAAGGAAGACTTTGGTGGAGGAGCTCATGAGTGGGGTTATTTTTTTTAAATCCCACTTGGGATAGTGGAAAAAGGAGTGGGGTTATTTTTTAAATCCTAAGTGGTGTGGTCCTTCATGAGTGGGGTTATTTTTTTTTATCCCACTTAGGATAGTGACAAAATTCACCTCATCCTTCCACCTCAACTTTTCCACCTCACAAACTGACTTATATGTCGCACCCCTGGGAGCCTATGATGTCATAATCGGAATAAGTTGGCTAACAAGTCATAAGGCTAACATAGATTACTATAACAAAGTGGTGGATTGTGTAGATGATAAGGGGTGTAGAGTTAGGATCCAAGGAATTTACAAACCTATATCAGTGGGGACCATTTCTGCTATGCAACTAAAGAAGGCAAGGCGAAAATGAGGAAATCAGATATTATTAGTATCTTTAGATAAGAAGGGAGAAGAGAAAGAAGCCCCTACCTTTGAAAATAATCCAGGAAACTTAATGAGGGCTCCTCTTATGTACATATTCACTTTTTGTATAGCCTTGTCTCGATACTGAACCGTATATGAACCTGTTATCAAACATTATTTTAATTTGACCTAGATTATATACCAAATGTAAGGACCCACTTGATCCAAACTTGAATTTTCAAAAAAAATTACTTTATTAACAAGTTCTTATGAGATATATCAAGACTTTGATTGAGTACTCAAGAAAAACTTCAGCCAAAACGGGCCATATGTTTAAAACAGAACATTCTTAAGCCACCTAGGCTCTTCTATCCTTTGGGCAAATAGGTTCATATAGAACCAGGTCAAATGGACCTTATTGCTACCTGATTCGGGTAGAACAAACAATGGCCAAAAGGCCTAGTGGGTCTAACGGACCAATACTCTAACCAATCCGGGATACATAAACATAACAGCCTAACAGGCTAAAGAGGACAGGAATCATTATGCTCTAGCTAGAGACTTCTAACTCCCTCAGGACCAATATAGGTTCATGAGTCACTTCCTGGGGACCACAGTCTGCCCAGACACTGTACTGAGAATGTCGACCAGGGAACACATAATATCAACTTGTACTCACCTTAGTTTACGACAAAGCCGGGTACAAGTAATCCACCCCGGGGATTCTTCTGAGTACTAGGAGAGTTCTTAAGTTACCTAAATAACCTTTAAACTAGGAATCGAGATTATGAAGTTGATTATAAGGAGTATACTATATCCGATGGACCTAAGTACTAGGGGCATCCTTCGCCATCCAGACTACCTACATACCCTGTATCCACGGGATCAAGGCCCTCTATGGATGTGATCTACACAACGAATGTGATCTACACGACGAATGCGAACATGTAGTTCTATCTTGCACTATGTTTTATGTAACTGTGGTTGGTACATAGTTCTTCGCCAACTGACCACTCACTCAAGTGATACAGAGATGGAATTCCAAAGAAACTAGTATTGCAAACACACCTCCCGGGAGTGTTTAGCGTTTAAGTATTCAAGTGTGAATAATTTACCTATCACGCATATTTCCCCGATGAGGTCTTCCCGTTAATCATCCTACAACAATTTTTGATAGCCTCACCTTTTTCTTTTTTAATCTTTTTAGTCAGGTATCCGAGGAGATTTTCCCTTCCTGCAGATTTAACTTAGACATCCTTATTACTCCCCGACGATTTAGAGGGACGGTGCCCAGACGTTGTTGTTGTAGCTATGTTAGGCGCGAGGTATTTGTTTCAATGCGATGGCATTACCCGTAAACATGACATAGAGGTACCGTAAATATTGAACACTGCGAATGTTTGAGTTTGGATGTTTATTTATAAGGTTTACCTATCTAACGACAAAGGAAAAACTTGCATAATAACAGTTGATAAAGAGAAATACTACCTTAATTCTCAATGTAGATAAAAGATGCTTTATCATAATGAATAGAACTAGAAAATAAACTAAAAAGATACTTATATTATCTCATAAATAGAAAAGCCCTTTAATCTAGGTCAAATTAAAATAATCCAGGTAGCTCTTCTGGAAACACATCCTTGTAGTTCCAAAGGAATGGACTATTTTCAAAGGTAGGGGCTTCTTTCTCTTCTCCCTTCTCATCTAAAGATACTAAGAATATCTGATTTCCTCATTTTCGCCTTGCCTTCTTTAGTTGCATAGCAGAAATGGTCCCCACTGATATAGGTTTGTAAATTCCTTGGATCCTAACTCTACACCTCTTATCATCTACACACTCCACCACTTTGTTATAGCAATCTATGTTAGCCTTATGACTCGTTAGCCAACTTATTCTGATTATGACATCATAGGCTCCTAGGGGTGCAACATATAAGTCAGCTTTGGTTTCTAATTTAGGAAACTTAATGAGGGCTCCTCTTATGTACTTGTTCACTTTCTGTATAGCCTTGTCCCCATACTGAACCGTCCATGATGATTCCATATTCTTAGTTTGCAAAGATATTTTTCTTACCAATTCTGGGGAAATAAAATTCTCAGAGGAACCAGTATCTATCAAAATAGTTATGGGTTTACCAAAAAGCATACCTCTTGTCTCCATAGGTACAAATGCTTGAAATTGTGATAAAAGAAAAAGGAATTGTTGAAATTGTATATGAACTAGTTATCAAAGATTATTTTAATTTGACCTAGATTAAAGGGCTCTTTTATTTATGAGATAATATAAGTATCTTTCTAGTTTATTTTCTAGTTCTATTTATTATGATAAAGCATCTTTTATCTACATTGAGAATTAAGGTAGTATTTCTCTTTATCAACTGTTATTATGCAAGTTTTTCCTTTGTCATTAGATAGGTAAACCTTATAAATAAATGTCCAAACTCAAACATTCGTAGTGTTCGGTATTTATGGTACCTCTGTGTCACGTTTATAGGTAATGCCGTTGTGTTGAACCAAGTACCTCGCGCCTGACATAGCTGCAACAACGACGTCTGGGCACCGTCCCTCTAAATCATCGGGGAGTAATAAGAAACATGTCTAAGTTAAATCCGTAGGAAGGGAAAATCTCCTCGGATACCTCACTAAAAAGATTAACTAAAAGAAAAAGAAAAAGGTGTGACTATAAAAAAAATTGTTGTAGGACAATCAACAGGAAGGCCTCATTGGGGATATATGCGTGTTAGGTAAATTATTCACACTTGAAAACTTAAACACCAAACAATCTCGGGAGGTGTGTTTGCAAAATAGTTCCTTAAGGATTCTGTCCATTGTATCACTCGAGTGGGTGGCAATCGGTGAAGAGTTGTGTACCCACTCACAGCTACATTAAACATAGTGCAAGACAGAACTACATGTTCGCATTCGTCGTGTAGATTGCATCCGTAGAGGGCCTTGATCCCATGGATACAGGGTATGTAGGCAGTCTGGACGGCGAAGGATGCCCCCAGTACTCAGGTCCCTCAGATATAGTATACTCCTTATAATCAATTTGATAATCTCGATCCGTAGTTTAAAGGTTATTTAGGCAACTTAAGAACTCTCCTAGTACTTAGAAGAATCCCTGGGGTGGATTACTTGTACCCGGCTTTGCCGTAAAATGAGGTGAGTACAAGTTGATGTTATGTGTTCCCTGGTCGACATCCTCAGTACAGTTTCTGTGCAAACTGTGGTCCCCAGGAAGTGACTCATGAACCTATATTGGTCCCGAGGGAGTCAGAAGTCTCTGGCCAGAGCATAATGATTCTTGTCCTCTTTAGCCCATTAGGCTGTTATGTTTATGTATCCTGGATTGGATAGAGTATTGGTTCATTTGACCCACTAAGCCTTTTGGCCACTATTTGTTCTACCTGAATCAGGTAGCGATAAGGTCCGTTTGACCTGGTTCCATATGAACCTATTTGCCCAAAGGATAGAAGAGCCCGGGTTGGCTTAAGAATGTTCCATTTTGAACATATGGCTATTTTGGCTGAAGTTTTTCCTAAGTACTCAATTAAAGTCTTGATATATCTCATAAGAAGTTGTTAATAAAGTAAAATTTTTTAAAATTCAAGTTTGGATCAAGCGGGTCCTTACATGTGGTATCAGAGCATGGTTCAAACACTCGGCCTAGAGGCCTACAAAATCAAAATTGATAATAATTAGTATTCAAGATAAGAATTGTGATAGATTTAATTATAGTCAATTTACATGTTGTAAATCAAAAATTGTAGCAAGTGGTAAATCACCTCTCTCCTTGTTTCAGAATTAAATGGCGAGAACCTGAAACCAAGAACTAGTTGAAAACCAAGAACATGTTGAAAACCCACCTGAGAACCCAAATGTTGGTATTGAAACAATTATTCAGTTGTTGACAGAATAGAAAGAAAAGTTGGAAAACCTTGAGAAAACTGTATAGGACCTGAAGACTAGACAAGGGACTATAGAAAACATTTTGGAACCAGAAAATGAACATCAAGGTGCAGAAGTACACATAGCTCAAACAACTAATGAGCTAGAGGTTTCTAGGGCTCAGCGGGATACTACCACTCTAGATATCTCACAAGACCTCAAAAAGATAACTCCTCCTAAGTTTGACGGTAAACATGTGGGGGATGCAACAGAAGGATGGTTAATCGAAATGGAGAAATATTTTAAACTAAGAAACTACACAGAGAACATCAAGGCAACCTGGGGAGCCTATCAATTGGAAGGAGAAGCTGCTAGTTGGTGGATAAACATAAAAGAACAATGTTGTTATTCAAAAGAAAACCTGACTTGGAGGTAGTTTTTGAGCCACTTCCGTGAGAGATGTCTTCCACAACTATTTTATGATGAGAAGATGACTGAGTTTCTGAATCTTAGACAAGGAAATCTCACAGTCCAACAGTATTGGGATAGATTTGCAAAGATACTGAAATATGTTCCTATCTATCAAAAGGATGAAACGGTCTCAGGCAAGGAAGTTTCTTTTAGGGTTGAATACTGATATTGGGGTAGAAGTGGATATGTTTACCCCTAAGAACATGAATCAAGTCTTGGAGAAGGCACTCAAACAGGAAAATAAATTACAGGCACTATCAGTGGCAAAGCAAAACTTTTGGGACAAACAATTTGCCTTCAAAAGGAAACTAGACAATAAGGACAACAAAGGAGCTCAGAAGAACAAGAGGAGAGACTGGGGTAGAACAGAAGCTACTGGTAATTAGGATCACAGGAATAATTACAATGGTAATGTCAGAAGGAATGATGGGAATGCACCACCTCAAATTTCTAATGGACCCCCTGGTGGATGCTTTATGTGTGGAGGCAATCATTATGCAAGGGATTGTTCAAAAAGGAATGGGTACAATTAGCCACAGCAACCTCGGCAACATCAAATACATGTTGCTGTCAGAAATCAACAAACTCATCATCAAAATGTACCTATGGTGACAAGAGGTATGCTTTTTGGTAAACCCATAACTATTTTGATAGATACTGGTTCCTCCGAGAATTTTATTTCCCCAGAATTGGTAAGAAAAATATCTTTGCAAACTAAGAATATGGAATCATCATGGACGGTTCAGTATGGGGACAAGGCTATACAGAAAGTGAATAAGTACATAAGAGGAGCCCTCATTAAGTTTCCTGGATTAGTAACCAAAACTGACTTATATGTCGCACCCCTGGGAGCCTATGATGTCATAATCAGAATAAGTTGGCTAACGAGTCATAAGGCTAACATAGATTGCTATAACAAAGTGGTGGAGTGTGTAGATGATAAGGGGTGTAGAGTTAGGATCCAAGGAATTTACAAACCTATATCAGTGGGGACCATTTCTGCTATGCAACTAAAGAAGGCAAGATGAAAACAAGGAAATCAAATATTCTTAGTATCTTTAGATGAGAAGGGAGAAGAGAAAGAAGCCCCTACCTTTGAAAATAGTTCGTTCCTTTGGGACTACAAGGATGTGTTTCCTGAAGAGCTACCTAGATTACCTCCTAAAAGGGAATTCAATTTTTCAATTGATATACTTCCTGGAACTACACCTATATCTAAAGCCCCATATAGGATGAACACCACAGAACTCCAAGATTTGAAAATACAGTTGCAAGAATTGCTAGAGAAAGGGTTGATAAGGCCTAGTGTATCACCGTGGGGAGCACCAGTCATATTTGTAAAGAAGAAGGATGGGACACTAAGGTTGTGAATTGACTACAGAATGTTGAATAAGGCTACTGTGAAGAACAGATATCCCTTTCCTCGTATTGATGATCTATTTGACCAAATGAGAGGAGCCTCAGTGTTCTCCAAAATTGATCTTCGCTCAGGTTATCATCAATTAAGGATAAAGGAAGAAGACATCCCAAAGACAACATTTAGGACTAGGTATGGCCACTATGAATTCACTGTAGTTCCATTTGGGCTAACAAATGCTCCAACTGCCTTTATGAATCTAATGAATAGTGTGTTCCATGATTTTTTGGATAAGTTTGTGATTATGTTTCTAGATGACATTTTAATATATTCCAAAGATAAAGAGGAACACTTAACCCACCTCCAGGCAGTCTTACAAAGGTTTCAGAAGCATAAGTTGTTTGGGAAGTTATCTAAATGTTCCTTCTTTGAAAGGAGGGTTCACTATTTAGGGCATATCATTTCAGCCGAGGGTATAGTGGTAGATCCTGATAAAGTAAAAGCCATCACTAAATGGCCTATCCCTACAAATGTGACCGAAGTAAGAAGTTTTATGGGATTGGCAGGGTACTACAGAAGGTTTGTGAAAGACTTTTTAAGGATAGCCAATCCAATCACATCCTTGCAAAAGAAGAACAAAAAGTTCATTTGAACTGAGCAGTGTGATAAGGCATTTCAAGTACTGAAGGAAAGACTAACGTCACCTCCAATTCTAAAAGTGCCTGACCCTAATGGTAACTTCACAGTAGTAACAGATGCATCCATAGAAGGACTAGGAGGAGTTCTTTTCCAAGAGGAAGGAATAGTGGCTTATGAATCATGAAAACTAAAAATCTATGAAGTCAATTACGCCCCCCATGACCTTGAACTTGCAGCCATAGTTCATGCCTTGCAAAAATGGAGACATTTCTTGTTGGGAAAACCATTTGAGCTTAAAACAGACCATCAAGGACTAAAATATATCTTCACTCAACCTCATTTGAATGCAAGACAGAGAAGGTGGTTAGAGTTTCTAAGTGAGTATGATTTTGATATTCAATATATCAAGGGGAAAGAAAATAGGGTGGCCGATGCTCTCAGCAGGAGGAGGCATATAATGGCCATATCCAACTTGCACATAGACCTAAAGCAACAAATACTCTCTGAGCAAAAACATAACCCATGGTACGCTTAGGCTAAGACATCTCTAGCTAACACCTTTGTGGAACCTAAGTATTTGGACTATGCTTTTGATTATGATGGATTAATGAGGTACCAGGGAAGAATATACGTTCCTGATAATGCGGAACTAAGGGGTATGATCTTGACAAAGGCACATAAGGCTCCCTATTCAAGACATCCAGGAGTGAATAAAATGTATGCAAACCTCAAAAGAATATATTTTTGGCCAGGAATGAAGAAGGATGTGGTAGACACAGTTGCTAGATGCCTAGAATGTCAAAGGGTTAAGGCAGAACATGTACACCCAGCAGGACTTCTTTATCCACATGATGTACCTTTCTATAAATGGCAAGTCATAAGTATAGATTTTGTCCAAGGGCTACCAATGACATCTCATAGACATAATTACATTTTGGTCGTAGTGGATAAACTCACTAAGGTTGCCCACTTCATACCAGGAAACCTAACAGATGATGCACCAGCAGTAGCAAAAAGGTTCATAAAGGAAATTTTTAGGTTGCATGGAATTCCTGAGAAAATCATCTCTGATAGAGACACAAAGTTCACTTCTAGATTTTGGACCACATTGCAAGCTACCTTAGGAACACAGTTGAATTTCAGCACAGCTTATCATCCTGAGATAGATGGACAAACAAAAAGAACCAACCAAATTCTGGAAGACCTCCTTCGTATGTATTGCATGGATCAACAGACCAAATGGTAGGAATATTTGCCATTAGTTGAGTTTGCCTACAACAATTCTTTCCAAGCAGCAATAGGTATGGCACCCTTTGAAGCTCTCTATGGGAGACCTTGTCAAACACCATTAAGTTGGGATAAACTGGAAGATAGGATCCTCGTTGGCCCTGAAATGTTGAAAGATATGGACAACCAAGTGTAACTTATTCGACAGAGGTTGAAGGAAGCCTTGGACCGCCAGAAAAGTTATGCAAATAAGAATAGGACACCCAGAAGATTTCAAGTTGGTGAAAAGGTGTTCCTAAGAGTCCGACCTCATAAAAGTTCCATCTCTTTTGGAAGGAAGTCAAAGCTAGCTCCTCGCTATGTCAGGCCTTTTGAAGTACTTGAGGAAATCAATCCTATAGCTTACCACTTGGCCTTACCTCCAGCACTAAGCCGAATTCATGATGTGTTCCATGTATCCTTGTTAAAAAAGTATAGACCTGACCCTAAGCATATTCTTAATTGGAATGCCCTGCAGGTGGAGGAACCCGGTACAATAACAATAGAGCCATGCAGAATCATCGAGAGGCACCAGTTCCATCTCCTCAATAGGACAGTGGACCAATCTAAATTCCAGTGGGACCAATATTCACCTGATAATGCTACATGGGAAGACACAGTGGAAATACAACAGCTCTATTCGCACTTATTTTTAATACACTCTAGTTATTTATAAACTCGACAAACTTCAAATTTTGCTTAAAGACAATGATGTTGAGATGATACAAACAGTTATGCTTAGATAATACTCCTTGTTATCTTTATCTATGTTAAACTATTTAACCTACCTTGTTGAAGGATGGAATTTAAAGTAGGAAAGTATATTTATTTCTATATGTTTTGATCTTATTTCTAACATGCATCGGGACGATGCATAAATTTAAGGGAGAAGGATGTCACAACTCAATATTTTTGAAATTTGAATTATGATATGTGTTGTAAGAATTGTTTTTTTTGAATTTTTATCTTATTTTTGAATTTTAAATTTTGAGACCCTTTTCTTGTGTCTTAACTTGACCTTGGGTGTCCTAACTAAGTTTAAATTGACCTTAGGTTATACCCCATGGGTCTAGGGTCACTTTTGACTTGGGTAACCCTTGGGTAACCTCTGTATGGTCACCTTAACTTCACAGTGAAGTTAAGTGACGAATTTGGAGGTATGGGTAAGGAAGACTTTGGTGGAGAAGCTCATGAGTGGGGTTATTTTTTTAAATCCCACTTGGGACAGTGGAAAAAGGAGTGGGGTTATTTTTTAAATCCTAAGTGGTGTGGTCCTTCATGAGTGGGGTTATTTTTTTATATCCCACTTAGGATAGTGACAAAATCCACCTCATCCTTCTACCTCAACTTTTCCACCTCACCATGTTGCACATGTAATTAAATATTTTTAATATTTAATTAGCTAATAACCTCCACTTCCCCATGAGTTGAATTAAAAATTCAACTTGTCATATCAACTATCCAAAAATAAATCTTTAATTCATTTTTATCCTCCACTAGATTGAATTAAAAATTCAATTTATCCTCCACTCCCCAAAAATGGATCTTTAATTCCTTTTTATCCTCCACCAAATTGAATTAAAAATTTAATTTATCCTGCACTTCCCAAAAATAAATCTTTAATTTATTTTTGTCCTCCACTATGAATTTAAAATTTACAAATAATGAGAGCCCTTGATCTCATCTTTTAATCCTCACCCTCCATCCCTTTTTCAAAAATCTATAAATGAGACCCTTCTCTAAGCCATTAGGGAAGGAGAAAATAACAACTTCTTCTTGAAGCAAGAGCAATCCACATTTGAATCAAATAGGGTTATCTAATCTAGGAGCTTTTGGATGCAAGCTTTCTCCTCCCTTGATGAGATTCGGTCTTCATGTGAGAAGAGTAAAGGAATGGTGAAGAGTGAAGAAGGGGTAAAAGTGTATAGGATGATATAAAGAAGTAAGATGTTAAAAAGAATTATGAAGTTAAAAATATTATATGATCAAACAAATAAATTGATAATGATAGCAATAAAGTAAATAAAGTATAAAGTTAATATAAATTAATATTAGTGAATGAATTGAATAAAAAAAATTGTTATATGTAATGGTATAGTGTATTAAATTGATGGATAATATGAGAATATGATAGTGAATAACAAGTATGCGAAATAAATGAAAGTAAATAAAAGAATGTGTAAATTAATGTGATTAATAAAAGATAAATAAATGAATAATGATAAAGGAAAAATAATATAAGACTAGTTTATAATACATTATATTGAAAGGGTATGATATAGATTATGACAATTATAATATAATATTAATAATAAAATAAGTTGAATAAGAGATACAAGGGCAGCGTTTATATACAAATAATTTTGAGAGACAACTATACAAGACAAATCCATAACGAATACATCTATTAACATGAGATTATACTTATATATGACAGAGAGATAGGGATTTATATGATGGAATTTTTACATAATTGAGGAGTTGTTACCTTGACGATGGTGGTGGAGTATTATGTTACTATTAATACTCAACCTAAGCTTCTTGGTCCACCTTAATATTCTAATTAGTTTTTCTTACTACGATTAAGATTAGGTATCATGTTAGATCTCACACTTAAACCTTGGTGGGGTAAAGAAAGTGTATCTCAATTGATACGTTGTATATATGCATTATCACGTACATAGGTTATGGCGGATAGATATGTATATCTTTTATATTATGAATCTCATCAAAAGTGATTGAATCAAGTATATGGTGAATTCAATATCATATCAAATCTTAGATTATGTGAATTTCTAAATGATCGAACATGGGTATTATTGGTTTAAGAATGACTGGGTACAAATGCTTGAAATTGTGATAAAAGAAAAAGAAATTGTTGAAATTGTATATGAACTAGTTATCAAAGATTATTTTAATTTGACCTAGATTAAAGGGCTTTTCTATTTATGAGATAATATAAGTATCTTTCTAGTTTATTTTCTAGTTCTATTCATTATGATAAAGCATCTTTTATCTACATTGAGAATTAAGGTAGTATTTCTTTTTATCAACTGTTATTATGCAAGTTTTTCCTTTGTCATTAGATAGGTAAACCTTATAAATAAACGTCTAAACTCAAACATTCGTAGTGCTCGATATTTATGGTACCTCTGTGTCACGTTTACGGCTAATGCCGTTACGTTGAACCAAGTACCTCACGCCTAACATAGCTGCAACAACGACGTCTGGGCACCATCCCTCTAAATCGTCAGGGAGTAATAAGGAACATGTCTAAGTTAAATCTGCAAGAAGGGAAAATCTCCTCGGATACCTCACTAAAAAGATTAACTAAAAGAAAAAGAAAAAGGTGAGACTATAAAAAAAATTGTTGTAGGACGATCAATGGGAAGGCCTCATCGGGGAAATATGCGTGTTAGGTAAATTATTCACACTTGAAAACTTAAACGCCAAACACTCTTGGGAGGTGTGTTTGCAAAATAGTTCCTTAAGGATTCCGTCCATTGTATCACTCGAGTGGGTGGCAATCGGCAAAGAGCTGTGTCCCCACTCATAGCTACATTAAACATAGTGCAAGACAGAACTACATGTTCGCATTCGTCGTGTAGATCACATCCGTAGAGGGCTTGATCCCGTGGATACAGGGTGTGTAGGCAGTCTGGACAGCGAAGGATACCACCAATACTCAGGTCCCTCGGATATAGTATACTCCTTATAATCAACTTCATAATCTCGATCCCTAGTTTAAAGGTTATTTAGGTAACTTAAGAACTCTCCTAGTACTCAGAAGAATCCCAGAGTTGATTACTTGTACCCGGCTTTGCCATAAACTGAGGTGAGTACAAGTTGATGTTATGTGTTCCCTGGTCGACATCCTCAGTACAGTGTCTGGGCAGACTGTGGTCCCCAGGAAGTGACTCATGAACCTATATTGGTCCTGAGGGAGTCAGAAGTCTCTAGCCAGAGCATAATGATTCTTGTCCTCTTTAGCCCATTAGGCTGTTATGTTTATGTATCCCGGATTGGATAGAGTATTGGTCCGTTTGACCCACTAGGCCTTTTGGCCAATTTTTGTTCTACCCGAATCAAGTAGCGATAAGGTCCGTTTGACCTAGTTCCATATGAACCTATTTGCCCAAAGGATAGAAGAGCCTAGGTTGGCTTAAGAATGTTCCGTTTTGAACATATGGTCATTTTGGCCGAAGTTTTTCCTGAGTACTCAATGAAAGTCTTGATATATCTCATAAGAACTTGTTAATAAAGTAAATTTTTTGAAAATTTGAGTTTGGATCAAGTAGGTCCTTACAAATCTTAATAGCTTCCTCTATAAATCCTTTTCATTTGATAAAATTTAATTACAAAAAAGCTTGTCAGCTTCAAGGATGAAATTGTGGAAAATTTTAGGATAACACTAAATGGGTGGTTTTGCAAGTTTATTTGGAAAGTTTTGGGACTCCCACTTAACTAAATATGAGGTAATACTAAGGAATTTTTGGAGGGAATCCATATTTGAGCTAGAAATATTAACATCCTTTCCATCCAAATCTAAATATTAGTCTAAATGTTAGCAGTTTTTCATCCATCAAGTTTTTTCTCGATTGCCACTATTTGGCTCATCATGATCTTGCACTCACCCCACATATGAAGATTCAGATGGGAATGTAGAGTGAAAGAGATCTTGTTGACCAAGTCAATGATTTTGAAGAATATTTTTCATGTCATCCAGGCACCACCAGATTCATTACCAAACGCAATCATGTGCCACATTTAATCTTGACTGTTAGATCATGTGATTTTTTGTAACCGCATCCTCTCCTTGTTCTATAAAAGGAGGTGGATTGCCATTTGTACATTTATTAGAAGCTTAATTGAGACTAAATTGTTGAGTTTCATGGTTCTATCTCAAGGTCAGTTGTATGCTTGTATTCTCTTGCATACTTGAATGAAAATTAAGACTGTTGATTACAAATTATCATACATCTTGCATAATCTGTGAATGATCTCTGGATGTGTAACTGTGGATTGTTGCACTCTCTTGAGGTGCATCTGTAAAGTGCATATTGTTTTCATTCTTTATCTTTGAAGATGTGCATTGATCATATGTAGTTGTGGACTATCCAGGTGAAATATGGTTTGATTTTCTTCACTTTTATGAAAGTATATGGAATGCATGTGGACTAGTGACCGAACTTCATTTAATTTCATTAAATTTGAATATTTCATTTCAAATTCTTTAAATTTCATTAAAATCATCATCATTAACTACAACATATTGATACATGAAAAGTAGAACTTAAAATATGCAAACATCCATAGATACATGAATATCATATGCATATTTGAACAAATTGCATGTAGAATTGAAAATATCACGCAAATAATAATAAAGAATGATAAGAATCATGGAAATATCATCTTATAGGCACATTATTTAGAATAATTTGAAGTACAAAAGTAGAATTAAGTACAGATTAGTCCATATTTCACTAAATTTAGAAGAACTAATCAGAGTTATCAAAATTATCATAAATAATCCTATTCAGAGTGAATATCAACATAAATACACATAAATATCTATATATTCTAGTTAGAAACTATAAGATTTAACATCAATTTGTTGAGATTTACATAGAACAGGTGAAACAAAGAAAATATCTACATATCCGGATACAAATTACTTTAAATTCATGCATAAGGCCCCAACATGGAATAAAAACAAATTCACATCAAACCACTGAGAGATTATCAGAAGATCATGTTCTGATCAATGGAGACTTGGAATCATTAATTCATTCTGAATTAATCATATTCTTCAAGAAGATAAAGGTTTGTTTTGGTGAATTTTTATCATTGTTAATATGACTAACAATCATATCAACACACCTCCTAGATCATTCTTCACCCTAGAAACCACTTGTACAAAACATCCTCTGTGGGTCACCCCCTATGAATTTAGGATCTCCCTAAGTGACCCAACAAATTAAGAAAGATCTCCAAGGGTTACTTGTTTTGGTGAAAGGATGACCCACTTCCTAAAAGGGGCTACCCTATCATCTTTTAACATGTGTGTTTTCTTCTAGTTTTAGCCCAAATTTCCTCCAAATGGAGCCTTGATTGTGTGAGTCTTCTTCTCTAACTGATTACCAATTCCTCCTAACTAATTAAACACTCCAAACCATCCCAATTTCATCTCCAAATCAATCTTAGTTATCTTGCATTCAGTCAAGTGTTAACTTCATTTCTTCTCCTATGATCTCCTCGACAACTAGTGTTCAATCTCAATCAAAGTTAGATCACTCCCCAATCTATTTCTATTAACTCCCCAATCACCACCACCTTTGGTGTTGGTTTTCCACCTATAAATACTTTCATGCCCACATTTCCCATGCGGTCACGACACACAACACATGTGTCATGTCCACATTTGACATGTGGTCATGACACAAAATACGAAAAACTTCTCTACCTATCCCTAGGAACCCCCTCGCATGAGTCTACGTGGTTGGTGGCAATACGCATGAGGCGTAAACATGTCAAACATAATTTGGGAACATGCATTATCCTACGCCAGCCCCTGCATGATGAAAGTTGTCTAGGGGGTATGCGACACAAAGCATGTCGCTTTTAGGGTTAGAATGGTTTAATCTGAACCCTAAGTTTCCTAGGTGAGAAAGCGATTTCGTCAGATTCGAAACCAAACCCTATCTCTGAAATAAAAATGAAATCAAATAAATAAATTATGAAAATAAATGGCATAATTGGATGCATGATAAGATGGAGTGATAAATGAAAGTCAATAAAATGGCGTAAAAAATAAAACCCTAAAATCTAAGAAAAATTTGACAGCATAACGTGTTTTCAATAATCAAATAAAAAAAAAATTTAAATAAAAACTCCAACAAGAATTCAAGAAAAATTTTAAAATAATAATTAAACTTAAAGAAAAATTAAATACTTTGCCAAGGCCAATGAAATCAACCTTGCAATTAGATATTAAAATTCAAAAATTAAATAATTAAATGACACCTAAAAATAAATTTCAAAATTAATTCCGATACTAAATATAATTTTGACATTATATTTATTTACCAACTCAAAAATAATAGAGAAAAGGGAAAGATTAAAATACCTCTCCCCGTAAAATAATAATAAAATCGACCGAATTAAAAGGCTAAAATGCGCTAGGGAAAAGGAAATAAATGTCTCGATTAAATAAATTAAAAAAAAGAACACACTTCCCATCTAAGACAAATTTAACCCATTCCCCTAAAAAAATACATTTCCACAAAGCACCAAAAATTCAAAACCCCCAATTAAATTTAAAATGCTCAAATGAAACACACAAGAAGTCAAAAGTTTTAAAAAGGCCCAAGGATAAAATAGAGGGAATAAAATTTCCCCTATACAAGGGAAAAACAAAATAAAGTATTTAAATTAAATAATAAAACAAATTCCTCACATCTTCACTCACCCTAATCCATATTTTATTGTTTTCTTTTCTTGGAAGCCCTAATATTATTTTATTCATTTCTTTTTGGCAAACCCTAACATGTTATTTTGTTTTGTTCTTCTCTTCCTTGTTTTGTTTTCTCCATTTTGTTTTTTTTTTCCTTCTTGACTTGCAGGTTGGAGATCTCCTCCACAATGGCTTGGTAACCATGAAAGTACCTCATGGAGGTATATTTTCTGAGTATACACAGTAGGGTTATTTGTTATTTCCTTTTTTTGATAAATATATATATAGTTAAATCTGCGAATGTAAATATGGGTCTCTTTTTTTTAAATATACAAAGTGATATATATATATATATATACAATTATATTTTATTTTGCAAGAGATAAAATTTATACAAAGATTAAAGAGGGCCGTCGGCCGTAAGGTCCACTGCCGCCATTGAGAGTGAAACGGGGCTGTGGAGTGTTGATGGTGGAGGGAGTTAAGGGCACGGTGAAGGGGGAGCGGTGTTCTTGGGATGTGGGGAGCCGCGGGGAAGTCTGAGGGAGAGGGTTTGGGGTGTGGGGAGGAGACGGTGCCTCCACCCACACCCGTGGTTGTGGGTGGAGGCACCGTCTCCTCCCCACACCCCTTTTCTTTTAAAATAGTGGGGGCTATGGGCGCTGCCGCCCACAGTCCCTCCAAAAAAATTTATCTTTTTTTTTAACAGTTAACTCAACACTGTAATACAGTCTGCCATACATAAAATTCATTTTCTCTCTGCTATTTTAATACTTGAATTCAATATATATAATATATTTTTTATATACATAAATATATATATACACAGTTACATGCATATCATTTTTTTTATTAACACAGTAGCATCATATATATATATATATACTCACAACTACATGTATATATTTTTTTAAAACAGTAACATTAAATATAAAATATATTCTTTTCCTCTTAAATCAGAAATATGTATATACTCATATAATACTTATACACACACACACACATATATATATATTATATATACACACACACACAAAACACTCAATAGTGATTTATAACAACCATTTGAATATGTAAAAGTTAAATAAATAGATTTACTAAACTTCTTTTTTTTTTTTAAAATTAATTATACAGAAACATCCTTTTTTTTAATGAAATCTCTAAGAGAGAAATTATAATTTCCTCTAAATATTCAACAACTTATTTTTCATAAACAACAAACTAATAACATGAAATTTCAATGCAACATAACAGAAAATAATACATTTAATTTCTCTCTTGCATTTCTCCTTTACTCAAAAACTCAACAACATAGAATAGTAGACAACTTTTTTTTTTTTAAACCACAAGAGTACTCACATCATATACTCATACAATAGCCAACATATTGGGTAGAAAAAACTTATCAAAAATTACAATAGGGCCTCAAAGGCCATGGCTCAAATAGCCAACAAAAATAATATTACAACAACACTAAAAATGGACTTCTCTAAAGCTCCATTTCTCCAATAAACACCTGCAATAAATACACAACAAAAAGGGGGACCAAGCCACAATGAAATGCCCTCCTCCCTACTATAGACCTGCAAGTGGGTCACCCCCGAGATAGGGAGGTAGGAAGCACATTGTTGCACACACACACCACAACAATCAACATAAAAACAACACAAAAATAACCCATGGGTTAACACATAACAAAACTTATGAAAATGAGTTTGACGGGGGTAGGGAATGGACCCCTCTACTCAAAAGGTCACACCAAAAATATCAAAACACCAAGTCTCATGGCTTCAAGCCAAAACCTCCAAAAACACATATCTCGAAATATGTCAAAAACTGTCATGGCACTCTTGCCATCAAAATGATCTCAACACCAAGAAAAAGCCCTCAAGGCTATAAATAGCACAAATATGGGGGTGACCTCGAGGAGGTTACTCTCCCCTACCCCAAGCAAGTTGAGCCTTACCTCCAAATGGAGGTGCTCTCACCAAACTCCCAACCCACATAAAAAAGAAAGCAACAAACAACAAAATCCACAACACAACATAACTGAAAATGCAAGGGTAAATGGCCATAGCCATGGATCTTCCCTTCAAAAGCCCTAAAAATAGAAGCACATTTGGTGATGAGCTCCAAGCTTCTCCAAATCCTCCAATCTCCAAAATTTTCTCTAACTCCCCAAAAGAAACTCTAAGAATAAAAAGAAAACCCAAAATGCAAGAACCCCACACTCCTCAACAAGAGGAGGTAATATAGGCCTTCTAAATTGGCCTTGAGGAATGAGAAGGTGACACTTGTCACCTTCTCCTTCCTCTTCCCATGCAACTTGCAAGGGAGAGGAAGTGTGAGGGTGACAAGTGTCACCCTCCAATTCCATCCCAATCTTCACCTTATCCACTTGTGCTCTCACACATGTGTGAGAGAACAAGTGGTGAGGTGGCAATTTCCTTCAAGCCTCCATGAGAATAAGGGATGCCATATGGCATCCTCTTATTCTCCAAGAGAGCCATCTCCCTCCAAGGTGCTCTCACATGTGTGTGAGAGTCTTGGAGGAAGATCCCACACACTTGGGAGTCTTGGAGACCTCCCAAGTCTTCTTAGTGAAGGGACCCCCAAACTTTGGGAAGGGAGATGAGTCTTTCCCAAAGCATGACTCATCTCCCACCCTTATCCATTTCAAATTTCGTTACTTTGACTAAACATCAGTTTAGAGTGACCAAAAGTGAGTTATCCCAAGGTTTAGTTAGTCAAAATTGACCCTAGACCCATGGGTAACCACCAAGGGTGAGTTTTGGGACACTACGTTTCACCTAGGGAGTCATAAATCCACTTTAAATGGTCTCAAAAATAAAAACAATACCAAGTGGTATAAAATAATAAAAATTATACAACACATGATATAATCAATTTAAACAAAGGGGTACTAGGCCAAAATGATAAAATAAACAAGCACTTAAACAACACTCAAATCAAACGTGATCCTCATCCCTCTTGGGAATGGATCGGTTTCACAGGGAATAACTTATGTGTGAATACTACCTCTAATTTCCCATGGCCTAGGAATATACTCCTGCACATCTAGATCAAGTGTCAATCATATCATGAATAATCATAGTTGAAGCAACTGGAATTAAATTCATGTCATTGAATACAACATTAATCACCTGCAACATAATTCAAGCTTAAACTGCATTTTCTATCTAATGTCACATAATCATCATCTCATAAAGAACTAGAAATCACATCAATAAACATTATCTAACATATCTCTCATGACTAGTCTCAACATAGCATCAAAATATGATCAAATCGAGTCACCATATGTCTAATCAATGTCAAATCAAAATCAGGAGATATAATCAAATCTACATAATGGAACAATAGTCTCTAAAAGTCTGATAATGTCATCAACTGAAATGCAAAATGATCAAAATAAGGAAGGAATAATAGTCGTCCTCACATCCTCCCCTCCTAAGACTAAACTTCCTCCTAGAAGTCGTCAAAAAGGTGAGGATAGAGTGCCCTCAAACTAGCTGCATCCTCCCAAGTCGCTATGACCTCATCATAACAATCCCACTGGACCCTAACCTAGTCCAGCTCTCAACCTCGAAGGCCCAACATTCGATGAGCCAATATGTGAATTAGCTCCAAAGCCAATTGCCCGTCCACCTCTACTTGTAGAGCACTCCAGTCTAATACATGAGATAAATCAGATATATATCACCTCAATACATAAATATAAAAGACATCTTAGATACGTGACAGGCTAGGTGGCAACGCTAGATGGTAGGCAACAGGTCCTATCTGCTCCAAGATCTCAAAAGGTCCTATAAACCATGGTGTGAGCTTAGAGCCCTTTCCATAACGGATTGGACTCTTGTGTGGCCGCACTCTAAGGAATACCCTGTCACCCACTAAGAAGTTCTGATCAGTTCTCTTAGCATCGGTATACTTCTTCTATCTATCATGTGCCTCCTGAAGTCTCTGCCTAATTAGGGTGACCTACTGCTCCATATCTTGAACTAACTCTGGACTAATGGTAACCCTGTCCTCTATCCGATCCCAACTCAATTTTGTCCTGCATGCTTTGCCATATAAAGCCTAAAAAGGAGGCATACCTAACGAGTTGTGATGCCCATTATTGTAGGCAAACTCAACCAGATACAGATACTCCTCCCATCTAGACTGATGGTCCATAACATACATACGAAGCATGTCCTCCAACACCTGATTCACCCGCTCTATCTAGCCATCTATCTCGAGATGATAAGAGGAGCTAAAGTTGAGCTATGTGCCCAACGCCTGCTGCAAAGCTCTCCAAAAGGCTAAAGTGAACACTAAATCCCTGTCAGAAATGATACGGTGAGGTACTACATGTAATCTCACAATATCATCTAAGAATACTCTCGCCACTGCTGGTACATTGTACGTCATGCGTACAGGTGAGAAATGCGCCACCTTGGTCAACTTGTCGACTGTCACCATGATGGCATCATGGCGATGCGAAGACATAGGAAGACCAACAATAAAATCCATGGAAATGGTGTCCCATTTCCACTCAGGTATCTCATGAGGGTATAAAACACCTATTGGATGCGGTTTCTTGGCCTTGACCCTCTGGCACTCAAGGTATCGAGAAACAAACTCTGCAATATTTAGTCTCATACCCGTCTAATGGTACAGCTGTCATAGGTCAGCATGCATCTTCTTCACCCTCGGATGTGTCGTATATGGTGCTCTGTGAGCCTCTGATAACACTATAGTACATAGGTCACCTGCACAGGGTACATAGATGTGCTGTCGATGATGAAGTAACCCATCTGCCTTGAGTGAGTACCCTTCAAACTTGCCCACAAGGGCCCTCTGTGAACTGATAGCCTGCTGCACCTCAAGAAACCACTCATCCTCAGGTAGATACTGAATAATGCATCCTCTCAAGTCCACACTCAGAGTCAAGGTCAAGATCTTGTGACACCTTTGACTCAATGTGTCAGCAACCACGTTCTCCTTCCCTTTGATATAGTGGACATCAAAGTCATACTCGCAAAGAAACTCCATCCAACACCACTGACAGGCATTCAGATTCAACTATGTAAAGATATACTGAAGACTGTGGTGATCTGAATGAAGCTCAAAGCCACAACCCAATAAGAAATGTCTCCAATGAACTAGAGCATGAACCACTACTGCTAACTCCAAATCATGAGTGGGGTAGTTCAACTCATGGGTCTTGAGTTTTCGCGACTCATATGCGATCGCTCTACCACCCTACATAAGTATAGCTCCCAAACCCTCAAGTGATGCATCCATGCAAACCATAAAATCTGCTACAGGATAAGGAATCGCTAGAATGGGAACGCTGGTAAGATGCTCCTTAAGGACCCGAAAGGCCCTATCACACTGCTTAGTCCATAGAAAACTCTTCCCTTTCCGCTGAAGGGAAGTGATGTGGTACCCTATCCAAGAAAAACCCTCAACAAATCTACGGTAATAACCAACTAACCCCATAAAACCCCTGACCTCTATCACACTGGTGGGTGCTAGCCAATCTTTGATAGCCCTGATCTTTGATGGATCTACTGAGGTTCCATCGCCAGATAGGATATGCCCCAAATACTGTACCTCTGTCCTAAAAAATACACACTTCACCAAGTTCCCATAAAGATTCTTCTCCCTCAAACACTGTAGAACCTGACGTAGGTGCTCCTCATGCTCCTCCTCGGTTCGTGAATAGATCAAAATGTCATCGAGGAAAATAATCACGAACCGATCCAAGTAAGTACGGAACACCCCATTCATGAGACTCATGAACACTGCAGGGGCATTCGTCAAACTGAAGGGGACCACAGTGAACTCATAGTGGCCATATTGAGTCTAGAAGGCAGTCTTATGTCCACCTCTGTGATACACAACTGATGATAACTAGACTTCAGGTCAATCTTAGAGAACACCCTATCTCCCTGCATCTGGTTGAAAAGATCATCAATCCTGGGCAGAGGATAACGGTTCTTCACCGTCACCTTATTCAACTCCCTATAATCCATGCATAATCGAAGAGACCCATCCTTCTTCTTCACGAAGATGATAGGAGTGCCCCAAGGTGAAATGATCAGTTGGATGTGCCCCTTCTCGAGCAAGTCCTCAAGCTGTAACTTGAGCTCTATGAGCTCATGAGTGGTCATCATGTAGGGTGCATGAGACACTGGCTCGGCACCCGACACTAAGTCAATAAGAAAGTCTACCTCACAACAGGGTGGCATCCCGGCAACTCTGCTAGAAATATATCGGTGAACTCTCTCAAGATGGGATGATCATCCAAAGATGCCTCAGGCTCGTCATTTGATCTGTCACTCACTGTGATAGCGAACATCTAGCATCCCTTCTACATGCAGCACTTAAGCTGCTGAGCGGATATCATAAACACTGCTGTGGGCTTCTGGATGCCCACTATCTCAACTGATGTACCATGATCGTCTAAGCAGCTAATCACCTTTCGGCGATAATCTAGCTTGGCTCGATGAGCCGCAAGCAAGTCCATACCCAAAACCACATTGTAGGATCCTAATGTCATAACTCTAAGGTCACATACGGTCGCAAAGGGTCCCAAAGAAATCTCACAGTCATGGACTAAGGCATCTACTGTCATCTTGGCCCCTAAGGCCAACTCAATCACCCACCTATCACCCTGCCTAGAGGCCACTAGCCTACAATGCTCCACTAATGATGGAGATATGAAAGAGTCAGTAGCACCAAAGTCAAAGAGAATAGAAATGGGGACACTCCCTATCATACCTGATGTCTCAATCACTGATGCCTGAAAATCAGCCTGGCGGTTATCAACCACTGCGAACATATGGTGGGACCTACCCACATCTCCAACCATCTGCTCTAATCCTCCTGCATGAGGCTACCCCCTACTATAAAGCCCTATGGACACTCTCTGGCTAGATGTCCTACTCCACCACACACATAACATGGGCCCCTAGCCTATACCTATCCAGTCTGATTCCTACTCGACTACTGCTATCCAGATCTACCTGTGGACCCCTATGAACACATGTATGACTGTTGCAACCTCACGGGTCTTGTAGGTGGTCCCTACTTCCTCTGATCTCTACGCGGGCCCTGCTACTACTAACCTCGATTTATGACCCCCATGTGCCCTCTGATGTGGCTTGGGTCTTTGTTACTACTACGGCTGCTGCTGTGGGGGCCTAAGAGGTAAGGATACGGAACTAAATCCTCCTCTCTGAGGTGGCGATGGTGGTCTGCAATAACTCTGCTGATGTTGCTACTGCCCACAATCCTGAAACTGAGGGCGTGAACTCTACCCTCGTCCCTATATCTCCTCAGCTATGTATGCCTTCTCGGTAGCATCACTCAATGTCTAGGGGTCTGCCATGCGTACAGGCCCTGCTATGCTATGGTTCAATCCTCTGATAAACTTATGAACCAGGAGTTTCTCATCATGGAGATACTCTGCATATCGAGACAACTAGGTAAATCTACCCTCATACTGAGCAACCATAAGTCCTCTCTGCTGAAGGTCATGAAAATATGTGATGCTGTCTGTAGTGATCTGATAAGTATTGTGCATTGAAGTGCTCAATGAAAGTCTCCCGTGTGAGTGTGTCTAATGATAGATGGCACTTGCACTCCTCAATGCGCCACCAAGTAGCTACTGCATCTCGCAATAGGTGGACTACCACATGTGCCTTCGTGTTGCCCTCGTAAGGACGCAGCACGAAGCATCTGTCTAAGCTGATGAGCTAGGCCTCTACCTCAGCTCCCTCTGTAGTCCCAGCGAATGTAGGAGGATTCATCCTCAACAAATCCCTGATGGAATCTCCTCAATCTTTGTGCCCTCTAATAGGATCATCCGCATAATAATCATAAGGCCTGTGAACAATATGCTCCACTCACACTGCCTCCTCATGCCTAACATGACGTGGAGGGCTCTTGCTATGGGCCTTGTCAGCCGATCCAACCTCCTCTACATATGGCTCCACACATGGTGCCTTTCGCGGTTCGACGTGGGGCTCCACACGTGACTCAACACACGACTCTGCTCATGGTTCCACATGTGGCTCCTCTTGTGGATCATTGCAGGGCTCAACATGTGGCTCTATGTGTAGCTCAATTATGACTGGTGGAAGCCTATCTAACACTACCTGTAGTGCCTGTAATATCTATGGCCCAATATCTGGTATAGGTAGGGTCGGTGGTGCCTGCGGTACCTGTGGGGCTGGGGGTGCCTATCCCTTAGCTGAAGAATCACCGTGCACCTCAGTGGATGCAGTGTGGCGGGATTGCACTCGTCGAACACGTCGGGGAGGCATCCTACAAAAATGAGGTAACCACAAATTAATCAAAGTTGCAGAAATAATAGTGTGCCCTAAACAAGCCCAGTGTTTAAACCTGGCTCTGATACCAAATGTCATGCCCACATTTCCCATGTGGTCACAACACACAACACACATGTCATGTGCACATTTGACATGTGGTCATGACATGAAATACAAAAAACTTCTCCACCTATCCCTAGGAACCCCCTCGCACGCATTTGCGTGCTCAGTGGCAATACGCATGAGGCGTAAACATGTCAAACATAATTTGGGAACGTGCATTATCCTACGTCATCCCCTACATGATGAAAGTCATCTAGGGGGTATACGACGCGAAGTGTGCCGCTTTTAAGGTTAGAACAGTTTAATCCGAACCTTAAGTTTCCTAGGTGAGAAAGTGATTTCATCAAATTTGAAACCAAACCCTATCTCTAAAACAAAAATGAAATCAAATAAATAAATTATGAAAATAAATGGCATAATTAGATGCATGATAAGATGGAGTGATAAATGAAAGTCAATAAAATGGCATAAAAAATAAAACCCTAAAATCTAGGAAAAATTCGACAGCATAACGCGTTTTCAATAATCGAATAAAAAAATTTTAAAATAAAAACTCCAACAAGAATTCAAGAAAAATTTAAAAATAATAATTAAACTTAAAGAAAAATTAAAAATTAAAAATTAAATTCTTTGCCAAGGCCAATTAAATCGACCTTGCAATTAAATATTAAAATTCGAAAATAAAATAATTAAATGACACCCAAAAATAAATTTTAAAATTAATTCCAATACTCAATATAATTTTGACATTATATTTATTTACCAACTCAAAAATAATAGAGAAAAGGGAAATATTAAAATACCTCTCCCCGTAAAATAATAATAAAATTGACCAAATTAAAAGGCTAAAAGCGCTAGGGAAAAGGAAATAAATGTCCCGATTAAATAAATTAAAAAAAAAAAGAACACACTTCCCATCTAAGACAAATTTAACCCATTCCCCTAAAAAAATACATTTCCACAAAGCACAAAAAATTCAAAACCCCCAATTAAATTTAAAATGCTCAAATGAAACACACAAGAAGTCAAAAACTTTAAAAAGGCCCAAGGATAAAATAGAGGGAATAAAATTTCCCGTGCACAAGGGAAAGGCAAAATAGAGAGTTTAAATTAAATGATAAAACAAATTCCTCACATCTTCACTCACCCTAATCCATATTTTATTGTTTTCTTTTCTTGGAAGCCCTAATATTATTTTATTCATTTCTTTTTGGCAAACCCTAACATGTTATTTTGTTTTGTTCTTCTCTTCCTTATTTTGTTTTCTCCATTTTGTTTTTTTTTTCCTTCTTGACTTGTAGGTTGGAGATCTCCTCCACAATGGCTTGGCAGCCATGAAAGTACCTCACAGAGGTATATTTTCTGAGTATACAAAGTAGGGTTATTTGTTATTTCCTTTTTTTGATATATATATATATATATATACATTTTGTGTGTGTGTATATATATATAAATATATATACATATAGTTAAATCTGAGAATGTAAATATGGGTCTCTTTTTTTAAAAAATATATAGAGTGATATATATATATATATATACATTTATATTTTATTTTGCAGAAGATAAAATTTATACAGAGATTAAAAAGGGCCATCGGCCGTAAGGTTCCTTGCCACTGCTGAGAGTGAAACGAGGCTACGGAGCATTGATGGTGAAGGGGAAGTCTGAGGGAGAGGGTTTGGGGTGTGAGGAGGCGGTGCCTCCACCCACACCCGCGGATGTGGGTGGAGGCACCACCTCCTCCCCACACCCCTTTTCTTTTAAAACAGCAGGGATTGTGGGCGCTGCCGCCAACAGTCCCTCAGAATTTTTTTTATCTTTTTTTTTACAGTTAACTCAACATTGTAATATAGTCCGCCATACATAAAACTCATTCTCTCTCTGTTATTTTAATACTTGAATTCAGTATATATATATGTATGTATGTATGTATGTATGTATGTATGTATGTATGTATGTATATACACAGTTACATGCATATCATTTTTTTTATTAAAATAGTAGCATCATATATATATACTCACAGCTACATGTATATATTTTTTTTAAATAGTAACATTAAATATAAAATATATTCTTTTCCTCTTAAATTAGAAATATGTATATACTCATATAATATATATATATATACACACACAAAACACTCAATAGTGACTTATAACAACCATTTGAATATGTAAAAGTTAAATAAACAGATTTACTAAACTTTTTTATTTTTGAAAAATTAATTATACAATTTTTTTTTTGAGTGAAATCTCTAAGGGAGAAATTATAATTTCCTCTAAATTTTCAACAACTTATTTTTCATAAACAACAAACTAATAACATGAAATTTCAATGCAACATAACAGAAAATAATACATTTAATTTCTCTCTTGCATTTCTCATTTACTCAAAAACTCAACAACATAGAATAGTAGATAACTTTTTTTTTAAACCACAAGAGTACTCACATCATATACACATACAACAGCCAACATATTGGGTAGAAAAAACTTGTCAAAAATTACAATAGGGCCTCAAAGGCCATGGCTCAAACAACGAACAAAAATAATATTATAACAACACTAAAAATAGACTTCTCCAAAGCTCCATTTCTCCAATAAACACCTGTAATAAATGCACAACAAAAAGGGGGACCAAGCCACAATGAAATGCCCTCCTCCCTACCGTAGACCTGCAAGTGGGTCACCCCCAAGCTAGGGAGGTAGGAAGCACATGGTTGCACACACACCACAACAGTCAACACAAAAACAACACAATAATAACCCATGGGTTAACACATAAAAAAACTCATGAAAATGAGTTTGATGGGGGTAGGGAATGAACCCCTCTACTCAAAAGGCCACACCAAAAATATCAAAACACCAAGCCTCATGGCCTCAAGCCAAAACCTCCAAAAAAACATATCTCCAAATATCTCAAAAACTTTCATGGTACTCTTGCCATCAAAATGATCTCATCACCAAGAAAAAGCCCTCAAGGCTATAAGTAGCACAAATATGGGGGTGACCTCGAGGAGGTTCACTCTCCCCTACCCCAAACAAGTTGTGCCTTACCTCTAAATGGAGGTGCTCTCGCCAAACTCCCAACCCACATAAAAAAGAAAGCAACAAACAACAAAATCCACAACACAACATAACTAAAAATGCAAGGGTAAATGGCCATAGCCATGGATCTTACCTTCAAAAGCCCTAAAAATGCAAGCACATTTGGTGATGAGCTCCAAGCTTCTCCAAATCCTCCAATCTCCAAATTTTTCTCTAACTCCCCAAAAGAAACTCTAAGAATAGAAAGAAAATACAAAATACAAGAACCCCACACTCCTCAACAAGAGGAGGTAATATAGGCCTTCTAAATTGGCCTGGAGGAATGAGAAGGTGACACTTGTCGCCTTCTCCTTCCTCTTCCCATGCCACTTGCAAGGGGGAGGAAGTGTGAGGGTGACAAGTGTCACCCTCCAATTCCATCCCAATCCTCACCTTATCCACTTGTGCTCTCACACATGTGTGAGAGAACAAGTGGTGAGGTGGCAATTTCCTTCAAGCCTCCATGAGGATAAGGGATGCCATATGGCATCCTCTTATTCTCCAAGAGAGCCATCTCCCTCCAAGGTGCTCTCACACGTGTGTGAAGTTTTGGAGGAATGGCATCCTCTTATTCTCCAAGAGAACCATCTCCCTCCAAGGTGCTCTCACATGTGTGTGAGAGTCTTAGAGGAAGATCCCACACACTTGGGAGTCTTGGAGACCTCCCAAGTCTTCTTAGTGAAGGGATCCCCAAACTTTGGTAAGGGAGATGAGTCTTTCCCAAAGCATGACTCATCTCCCACCCTTATCCATTTCAAATTTCATCACTTTGACTAAACCTCAGTTTAGAGTGACCAAAAGTTAGTTATCTCAAAGAACTAGAAATCACATCAATAAACATTATCTAATAGATCTCTCATGACTAGTCTCAACATAGCATCAAAATATGATCAAATCGAGTTACCATATGTCTAATCAATGTCAAATCAAAATCAGGAGATATAATCAAATCTGCATAATGGAACAATAGTCTCTAAAAGTCTGATAATGTCATCAACTAAAATGTAAAACGATTAAAATAAGGAAGGAAAAATAATCGGCCTCACAAATACTCCCCTCCTCTATGCATTTGGGGGGGCAAATTTAGTATTGTTTCTCTTGCTGTTTTTTTCTTTGATAATTGTCTCAATAGTATTTTTATGCTTGTGCAAGACCCCATGAGCCTTTTGATTTTTGAATTTAGCTTCCATAGATCCAAGACATAGTACTTCTTAGGCATTATAATGCTCAATTATCTTCAAAGCTTCCATAGCTCCAAGACATAGTGATTCTTAGGCATTCTAATGCTCAATTGTTTTCACAGCTTCAAAGCTTCCATTTGATTTCATTTGCTCCCACGTTCATTTCTTTCACCAAGAGGAGAACCCTGCTACTACAGAGGAAGAGAGGGTTGCCACAAGGAATTCTAAGGGCTCAAGCTATGTGCTACAATCTTCTTCATACCAAGTTATTTATGTTTTAGAATACTAATTATCTCACATTCTGGATCTTGGAAAAGTAAATCATTGATTTGCTTTTTCCTTGATAGGTTGTTTACTTGTTTTCATATATTATTGAATTGCATTTGATTTAATTAGATTAGCCTTGTATTCATTCATTACATTACATTTATTTCCATTTTCAATTTCAATTTGTTAGATTAGATTCAAAAATCATTCCATAAAAACTACAAAAACATAGAATTAGCTCGCATATTGAAAAATACATATAGATTGCATACATATTTCAATTCTTAGGTAATTAGACAACATTTTAATTTTGGCAAGGAAGAAACAAAATTGTTTTGCATACATTTAGAGTGCATTCATAAGAAAATTACAAAACATTAGGAAAATGTAGATTGAAATAGGAAGAAAACCCTTGATCTCATCACGAGGTAAACATAGATCAAAACAAACACTTAAACAAGGAGAAATCCTTGGTTCTATCATGAGGTTAAGATCAATTCAATCACATTCAACAAACAAACGACATGAAACACAACACTTACCTCTATTGCCAAGAATTCAATATGACCAGACATTAGAGAAGATTGGATACAATCAATCCTTGACAAGATTCGGGAGAAATTCCCCCATCCAATTGAAAAACAAAACATAGAAAAAGCAAGAGAAGAACAAGAACATAAAAAATGCATTAGAGACCAACAACCTTTGATACAACAAATCTTAAGAGATTAAGAAAGGAGACAAGAACGTCTCTGGCTCATCAAAAACCAAAATAGCCTTTGTTGTAGGCTTAGGAGACTCAAGACACATGACCCTTCAGATCATACAATTATTACAACAAATGAAATCGAACATCTCCATAGGAACAATCATCAAAACACACACATAGCACAAAACCAAACCACCATCTGTGACATTTTTCTCCCTCAAGAATGAGAGAAGAAGAACCCTTGCTCCTACCTATGCTCAATTGGCTCTTGCCATGTGAGAAGGAGTGACTAGGAGGCCTCCCATAGAAAGGAATATGGTTCATTTGTCATGCTAGACTATGACTCACCCACAAATTGTCTGGGTCACATTCTAAATGATACATATTTTGGTGAACCTGACGTGAAGAACAAAACCTCGTGGTTGATCTTTTTGCATTCTCATTTCTTCCATCCCATTTCCATCATCATTTTCATTTCTAACGTCGGATTCACCAAACACCATATTTTGGTGAACTTAACGTGAAGAGAAAAACCTTTTGGGGAAAGCTTTTCATGTTTCCATCATTTCACACTTTCATTTCACCATTTTTCTCTTCATTTCACTTGTCACCTTCATCCTCTTTGCTCTTCATTTTATTTATTCTACAGTGTCTAAGAAACATCCGAATATTATGGAATCCGAAGAAAATCTAGGAAACATTCTATCTAGAGAACCAAAAACACCCTCATTTGACAGATATGTGCCACTTGATCCATTGGCACCAATCATGAAATACTATGATTTTGAAGATTCAAATTACAAGAACAATAGTCAATAGACTCATTGTTCTCTCACATTCAATAATCCTACTGTGAAACATGAAGTTGTAGTTCAACCAATGCACTCTAACCATGGCAGAGAACGTCAAATGCTCGTAAGATCAAAAATCTATCAACCATCAACTAGCCATGTAGGAACAATGATACAATTAGACAATGAAGTGAGATATTTAGAGAAACACTTGCAAGAAGATAGGGAGGCCAAAGAGGCCTTACGTATTGCACATCAAGCTAATCAATTAGAAAATTCCTCGAGAGAGCATGCAAATGGAGGAAAGCACAAAAAATCATAACCAACTAGAGAAGCACAGAGAATGGGAGTTGCAATTCCTACCAACCTCATAGCTACCCTAGTCCAATGGATTAGGACATTAGAAGCTGTAGGAATAGAACAGACTCCCTGAGATAAAATGATCCAAGAAATAGAATGCAAGTAAACTCACACAACAATAGGATCAAACAGGACCAAGGGGCAATTAAAAATCCTGCTTATTTGAACTTTTACTCACACAATGGAAGTAATGATATAATTAAACTTCCACAAGTAGGGGGATATTATCTAACTCATAACTTTCAATTTCCTTATAATTATCTATAAGCTTAGCCAACATACACAAATGTGTCAACATATCATGGGCCAAATCAACAAGTCCCATCCACAGGGCCCATGCTCTCGACACCAATATCTCAGAGTACATTTTCAGGAACCTATCTCAAATACTTGAAAGAGCCCCTAGATCAAAATATATACAATGTATTGTTATCATGTCCTCTCCCAGACCTACCCAATTTCTCATGTAAAGGCTTTCACAACTACCATAAGAGAGCTCCTTCCTTGGGATGGGATCATAGAAAGAAATTTTCCTAAAACACTTGAAGGGATTGCTTTGGATTGGTATTATCAATTTTCTTGAAAGCCTCCATTCACTCTTTTCACCAACTCATAGGAGAGTTTGTCATGGCTATAATGTAAGCCAGCTTTAATACTAGGACATTAACAAAAAAACACAGGACAAACAAATTTTTTGTGATGCAAGTGTAACATCTACATGTCATAATTGTACACTAAGCATGAAAAATCACCCAAGTGCCACACAAAGGAACTAGAGAGGTGGAACAAGACACACACTTCTCCAAAAGATGAGAACAACCTAAAAGGAAGTAAGGCACATGGGAACAACTTCCTACATTGATCTAATGAGGAAACGTCTATGCAAATTTTTATCTCTTATAGTTATAGATTAAGGTACACATTAATAGAAAGGTAATAACAACATCCAAATGCAAATTCAAAGCTCACAACACAAGATATACGTGGGGAAAACCCTTTCGGGTGAAAAACCCCACACTCCAAAACCTACACAATGTATTATCAAATCAAAGGATGATTACAATAGACTTGCAATGCAAGTTCTTCTAGGAGTACACAAATGTCGAATACTAGAGTAATTTCAACAGTACAATGGTAGCTACAAATGAACCATACCATTCCAACTCCAAGCACCTGTATTTATAGCAAGATACAAGCATGAAGGAAGCTTCTAGAGCAAGCAACAAGAGATGGGCGTCCAAATCCATGTGGTACACTTTTCAAACACATGTTTGACTCTTGTGACACTTGTACAATATTCTCTTACACCTCTTACAACCCTCCATACATGGGTGCCCTAAATTTTCCCAAAATAGGTATGATAGGTGCTCTTACATCATCATAAAATCTGTCATATATGACAACACTTACAGCTGTAAGAGAATCTATCATAACTAACTATTTATAAAAAATTCTCTTACTTGTCATATCCCAAAATTAGGTGCCCCAAAAATAGGCTAAGTCAAAGATGCCTCTTATAATGTCATACATGCAAATGACAATTTTCTCATCCCCTCTATTTTTGAGTCTTACAATGTCATAGAATATGTCATAGTTCTTACACGTCATAAACCTCTTACAACACCCAAAAGATGCCAACAAATGGAAAAATACCTCTACCACAAAATGGAATGCCTACCTCCTCATATGAGGAAAAAAATACATCTAGTCACCTTCCATGTAGGATGACACATCACCGTGCCAACTCCCACAAAGTGATGAAATATAATTTGCATAGAAAATTACAATAGTAGGTAAAAATAAATAAATACAACATTAGGAACTTGCAAAGGTTGAGACACCTCAATTCTTGACATTCTCCCACTTGTTGAACACCTTTCAAGAGCCAATAGAATGATAGGATTTAATTGCTACGGGCTAATTTGGGATAGTTATAGCCCTTATTTTTAGGGTTTTTCATGCTTGCTCGTGGATCAATTTTGAGAGATTATTTTTAGAGGTAGTTGACTGCAGTTGACCTTTCTAGGTCTTTTTGAGAGAGCATATTATATATTGTAAGAAAAACTTAGGTTTTTCTAGTTCTTGCCTTTTTGCTCTCTTACATATTGCTGAGAGAAGAAGGTTTTGTAACTCATTTTTTTGTAAATTTATAGAGATTACACCAGGTTGTAGGTTCTATTCTTTGTCTTTTTATGCAAGTTTTCCTTTATTTTTTAGTTGAATCAAGTGTCTACCTTTTCATTAGTGCTACTTTTGTGAATTATTTGATGATATTTTATTGTGTTTAATATCAAAACCTTTAAAATCATTGTCTCATTTGTACTTGCATGTATTGAATAGCATTGAAATCACAGGTCTTAGGTTGTACAAGTGGAATAAAATTTCTTTCATGTTGTGAGAGCCCTATTTTCCTTCAAAAAGAAAGTTATTTACAACCTCCCTTAGAATCATTTTTGTGATCATATTGCCAAAAGTGGATTGTGTGGATAGATTTTTTGATATCTATTGTGAGTTAGAGTTGCAGTTTTTCATCAAATTAGGTACATCACCACACTTTTAAATTACAGTTTTAGTGCTTTTAGTAGATCCTTTAAACCCTTTTTCATATCAAGTTATAAATCCATTAAAAAATTAAAAGGGAACCAACCCATAATCTGGAGGTTCAAGCTCACCATAGGTCACCCACAGCCTGAGTTTGATCCCATGTTACACAAGATTGTTGAGCTTTACAGCTTTGCATAAATAGGTGCAATCCTATGCATTAACAATTCCCTTAGACCTCTTACAACCCTCCATAATTGGGCACCCCAAATTTGCCCAAACTAGGTATGACAAATGCTCTTACATCATCATAAAATCTGTCATTTATGACAACACTTACAACTATGAGAGAATATGTCATAACTGACTATTAATAAATGATTCTCTTACAATTTGTCATATCCCAAACTTGGGCACCCAAAAAATAGGCTAATTCAAAGATGCTTCCTACAGTGTCATACATGCAAATGACACTTGTCTCATCCCTTCTATTTTCGGCTCTTACAATGGCATATAATCTGTCATAGTTCTTACGTGTCATAAACCTCTTACAACACCCAAAAGATGCCAACACATGGAAAAATACCTCTACCACAAAATGGAATGCCTACCTCCAAATATTAGGACAAAAATACATCTAGTCACCTTCCATGTAGGATGACACATCACTGTGCCAACTCCCACAAAGTGACGAAATATAATTTGCATAGAAAATTACAATAGTAAGAAAAAATAAATAAATACAACATTAGGAACTTGTAAAGGTTGAGACACCTCAATTCCCAACACAACCAACATCAACAAATAGCCCAGAAGCCAAGCGATGTTGACAAACAACTAACAAGCCGAAGGGAGGTTTGGTCACGAAACCTCTCAAGGAAGAAACATTCAACATGGATCCAAAACACAATCCATCTACTCACTAAGCATAATCCAACATGCTAGCCAACTCAAGAGCATGAGGACAACTTAAACATAGAAAATAAGCATTTTCTAACATATACAACATACATGTCAAATATGAGAAATGCCATGCAGAATGCCACGCTCGTTCGACACCAATGTTGAGATGGGACAAATACAAACATGGATATATCAACCATAATGTGGGAAAAATACAACCTAAATCATAACTATATCATAAATCAATGACATCACATATAAAATATAGCACCAACATGCTAATTTAACCATTTCTAGCAATAAAACAACTTCCTCAACAAGCTAAATTACTTCCAAAACAAGGATCATTTTCAAATCAAATGATCAAATAAAATAATACCATGGTGGAGGCCACTTCCCAAACATGGAAGGATCACACTCCAATGAATAAAATATACAAAGAATGACTATACATCATAATAAACCACCTCCAAAATGCCCCAATAAGCACATAGTACAATATAGTCAATGTCCTGAAATGAACAAAGAACCATCCAACTCCAGAAAGATCAGCTCGAGGACCAATGGGGAAAATAACATGGAAACACTATTATCCAAGCCATGTTCTTCTTCTTCTGTTGCTTTGTGTCATTAATATGTTGAAAAATAGAAATTCTATCTCTCTCACTCTCTCTTAGGTGTAGGCATATGTTTAAAAGGAGTGGAATTACCTCTGTATCTTATGCAAAGTAGAAAATTAGATTCTTCCTTCCTATTGAATATGATTTTGAAATCAAATGTTAAATGTCGATATGTATTTTCTTGTATATTAAACTCTACCCACACCTCTTAGTGAATAAAAAATAATAGTGTAGGTTCATGTATGTTTTAGGCATTGATTCTTATTATTATAATGGAAAGTAAAATCCTATCATATCTTAGTCGTTAATATTTTTTAACATATTTATTGGTAATTTGATTTATTCTTACTTAATTATTTATGTAATTAAATATGTTTCATTTTTTAGTTTATGCATTAGGAGACATATCCTCATTACCTCATATAGAGAACCTAGAGGTGTGGATGTCACTTCCCTTAGGCATCACATGTGTTCATGCCATTCACTTATTAGGAAGATTCAACATTGTAGAGTGTGATGTGTGGGGTTGTGTACCATTTGCCTTGGCTTTTATTTCTATCCTTTCTCTTGCATGTTTATAACACATAATCTCCATGTGTGTTTGGTATCATGTGTCATTGCACTAGCAACAATAGATGTGTGCATGTGTTGAATTACCTTTGAGTAGTACTTTATGTTTTTTTTTGTATTTTGCATATTTTGCCCATATTGGATTCTGAACATTACACCATGCTTCTCAACTCCTTCCACTTTTGGGATCCAATATCTCTTTGCAAAGGTACATTTTTTCTTTTCACTCGATCTAGTTGTGGATGTGACCTGCAAAAAACTCACAACACACCTCCAAAAAGAATGAACTTTCCCTAATATCATTTGATCCCTAAATGATAAGGAGATTTCTTACCTAGTTTGTCAAAACAAATATTGTTAGTCTTAAAATGTGAGAGTAAATGATTAAAATATTTAATAAAATGAATTGAAAGATGAGAGATAATGTGAGGGACTAAAACACTATAAAAATGATACCAAGATACCCTAGAGAAATCCCCTATAGGTTAAAACTCTAGTTAAATATGAGTATACTCACTTGGTGCTAAAAATGGATATAAAGATTGATTCTACAATCCCTTGGGCCTTCTACTAAGCTCCAACAAGATGGTTTAACTCTCCAAGAACAAATCAAAGACTCCCAAAATAACTCTCTACCGTTTCAACTTCTACAGTAGTCATAAACATGAAACAACACATGGAAAAATCTCACTAACCAACTCCCAACCAAGAGAAGTAAGACTCCACACTACAAAAATTAGACCATATAAACATAATATTTATAGATTTCCTTGCCATATGGAAGACAAAACAACCATGAAAGAGGAAGAGTAAAATTTTGAGATTTGGAACATCATTGAATGCTATGACTGCATGGAACAAATTCACCACTTCCAACAAATAAGTGATCATGTGTTTATCGTAGTTGCAATGATTGCACCATGGTATATGACAACTTCAGCATGGTGACTACTCTTTCACCACTTGTACACACTAAACAATTTGTCAAAACTAACAAAAAACTTAGTTTTTAAAGATCTTCCTACATATTGAAACTTACACATGGATGTTCCATACCACCCTAAATACTATTCAATATAAAAGTAATCCTTTGTCCCAAAACATGGCAATGAACAGAAAAATTGGATTTATTTTCAAATCAAATTTGACTAACTTGTTATTTCGCAACAATCCCAAAAATCAAGAATTAAGAGTAATTAAATATTAGTGTAATGATAAATCTTTGATAAACTTTTAAGTTCTTCCAAATTTTTATGGTTGTGCTAAAGATGAGAATTTTTTTCTTAAGTACACTAAATCATTCAAAAATCTCCCTCATGTTTTTTTCTATATGAAATAGTTTTTCCATATCTTTTAAACCACTTATAGTGAATATTTTGTTAATTCTACTTTCAAATGAAACTAAAAAATAAATAGAACATGTAACCATTGAAAGTTCATATAAGATGATTAACGAGAATGTCTAAACACTTAAAACTCTCAATACCCTTCATTGTTTTTTTTCTCAAAAGAATAAAACCAAATTTCAATGGAAATTAACTCTTATAATTAATAAATATAAAAAAAAAATCTAATCACATGCATGATCTATACTAGAAATCTAATAACTATTTGTTGAAAACTTTGTCATGATGTTCTAATCCTAATTTAGAATGAGCTATTTAAAAATTGTAAAAACCCAAAACCTAAATTTAAAGTTATGTCTAAAATACCACTAATAGAAAATTATTAGAAATATTAATGGTCTTGCCAAGTTTTCAATATACAACAAAATGATATAATTCTAGCGTAAATATATTTGAACATCAAATATATATCAAAATCATCCTAAACTTATCATGATTAGTGAGATCAATCCTTATCATAATTATCTATTTTATATTTGTATTTTATATTCTCCTTATCAAACACTTATGAAAGGGAGTTAAAAATGGACACTCGAAAGGGATGGTGTATCCCTTGACCAAAACATCACAATACATGTTGGGATTAAGTCATACACCTTGCAAGTCCTGATGTTAGAATTATTTATTTATTTGTATTTATTAATTATTTTTTCCTCACATGGGAAAGAGGGCATCCCACTTTGAGGTGGCACTTTTGGCCACATGTTGAATACTTCTAATTTGTGTAAGAAGTTGTAAGATCATTTAATGTCATTTCATGATGGGTAAGATCATCTTATGACATTGTAATATGTGAGTTACTTATGGCAGATTCCATGATGCATGTAAGATCATGATTATAGGGATTTAGAAAGTGAACTAGAAACCTTGACTCACTTATGACATGTTATAATGCATCATATAGCATCTTTTAATAGAGATAATTAGTCCAAAAGAGGGTATGATGAGAATTATTACCATGGTATTTTGGGACCTTGTTTGGGCTTATGATAACATCTTTTTGTGGTTTTCTCGGCCTCCTTGAGTCTATATATTGAGGGCTTGAGATGGAGGCATTGAGGAGATTTTATTGCAAGGTTATGATGTCAAATTTTCTCCAAAAGATCAAGGTATTGATCTCCATGTTAAGGCACGTGGCCTAATATTGTATTGTGACTATCATTACTGGAATATATTGGTTTGGTGCTTTGGACACTGAGCTTTTCCCGAAAAGATTTTTCTAGGGTATATCTATGTCACTCTTCTTCTATGTTGTTTTTCTTTCTTGTTTCTAAGTGTTTGTTTATATGTTGTTGAAAATGTTAGTGTGAAAAAGTCTTTTATCTAGCTAGTTCATCTAGTTTCTATTTACACTACACTTAATCTCACTTAGAGAAACTTTTTTACTTTTATTTCACCTCATGTGGACTCATGTCCTCACACTTGTCCCAAGTGTGCTCACATGTGTCATTTAATTTGGGGAGTTAGTTAGTTGTCTAGTCCTACCTTCCTTTTTCCTCCTACCTTCCTTTTTCCTCCTTATCCTACTTATACAAGGAGGCCCTTTGTATTTTGTAAGATTCACATTTTCATTCATTGTATGATAGTTTATCTTTTCATTGTGCATATTCTCTTTTGTTGAAGGTTGTTTTCTTGTAGTTGATCTTGGTTATTCCAATATGGTATCGAGTAAGCTTACAAATTCCTTCCCAATTTGTGTTGAATCTAACACTTACCCCTATCATTGGTGCATTGTGGAGCCAAATGGACATCACTGTTGAGTCTAAAAGGCCAGAGATAGCTAAGATTTTGTGTCATTTCATTGATTTTTACATAGCCTATTTTTTTAATTTTTTGGGGGGGGCATGTACCTGTAACATATGGAACTCCATATGGTCATACGCTCCTCCATCATTATGCATGACTATACTTGGCATCTTCTTGCAAAATATTCCTCAGCCTCAACTTCTACATAAGGGGTATCTTCTAGTATAGATTGGCATATTTATTGTTTATTGGTACAATTTGAATCTTACTTTTTTAAAAACAAAAAAAATATTAAAATAATGTAGACTAGGGGTTCCAACCCCATACCCTTCCTATGCATAGGGTTGTGGGGTACCGTGGGGGGTACCTATCCAACAAGGATGGTAGGCCCGTTGGGTTGTGCCCTTATTAAGGTGAGGTACGAGCAGGGGTACCATCCCTTGTCCATAGCCTCTATCATGGTAGGAGTGGAAGCCCCCTTAGGCCTTGCCTCTTACACAAGGGTGGCAAGGGAGTTTTCAAACCCCCTCAACCAATAAAATGTTTTTAATAATATTTTTTTATAAATAAAACCAATTTTTCTACCCAGTGCCACTACTAGCACCACCTCCACCTAGCCCAAGCAATGCTGCTAGCCCAACCACCTAGGTACCACCACTGAGCCACCAAGGTGCCACCAAGGCATGTGTATAGGTCTAAGTGGACCTATCTTTTCCTGTTAGAAATGAAGGTGCAAACCACACAACAAAAATTGGATTCAAACCTTATTAATGTCCTCTAAATAATGTAGAATCAATGGAGATTGCAACATAAATAAAACCCACTATACAGAAATAGCATGCATTAAGAACTGAACACATAACACAATATGTAACGTGGAGAAAACCTTTTCAGGTAAAAAACTCCACCAAGAAAAGAGGCTCCAAGTTGTATTATCTTCAAATATGAGATTACAATACATGCACTTCCTCTTCTTGGTGCAGTCAAGGTAGGAGGGTCCAGTGAGGGACTGTCCAACCTTGCAGGTTTAAACCATTAACAACATGAACAATCAGAGATGCAACGAAAGCTAACAGCTAATCAGTAAAAAGATAGAAGATATTCATGAACACATAACACAAGATATATCCTAGGAAAACCCTAACAAGGGAAAAACCCATCCTTCAAAGCTCCTTCTTATATTATGACTTCAAATCAATTTACACATGCCTCGAGGGCTTACAAATTATAGGCCACAGCCCAGGGATTACAAAAGATTCATACAACAACATTCTTCCATGATATTATTCATCTACTCATCGATTCTCTGCTCTACAACTTCTCTGCTCTCTCTGTTTCACTTTTGCTCTTACTTCTGATCAAAACAACTCATCTTCATGCTTCTGATCTTCATATTATTTATCATCTTCACACTGCCTTGTAACAATCCTCTATCTCTCATTTATATCCTCCACAAGCTCTCTAAACATCAACAAGTTAGCCTAATTGCAACGACTAGTTAGGGTAACATGTACACAAAATAGGTCGGGCCTAAACATAAGGCATTGCTCCGCAGGTACATAGTCCTTCATACGGATCTCCATGGAGGTTGGCCAGGTCCTATACTACATTGCATAATGTTCCTTTTACCTCTGCAAGTCACAGAACTGCTCCGCCAGCTGATTAGATTTCACTAAACACTGTCGGCTCTGCTCTGTCAAACGTGCAACAATAGTCAATCTTCTGATAGTGATATCTTTCCAGAATCAAAGCCAAATGATTTGAATTCTTGATATGTTGTAGCTTCCTATGTCTAGATGTTAAGTCCAGTTCCATAGCCTCTTATACTCAAATGTGGTAAAATGTGGTATCTCCGCAGGTCACCATCTCAATATTCTGCAACTCACTGTCAACTATCTCAACTATTTTAAATTCTTCTAGATGCTCCTGCATCAGACTCTTGGGGTTATTTGAAAAGTGAGCCTCTTCACTTTGGTCTGAATTATACCAAAATTAAATAGGTTTGGTGATCTATCTTTTGGTACTTGCAACTGCCTCAAAGTCGGTGGTATGTTCAAGTCCACCCTACAAAACTACCTCTCATTCTTCCAAGTTCGGTGTTCTACTTGCAAGCCTTGCACTGCCTCAGTAATTGTTAGTTTGAGCAAGTCTTCTCTGCAAGCTACCTCAAATTCTTCATCTTGTCATGGTCTAGGTTCGGTGGTCTACCTGCAAACCTTGCACTGCCTCAATGATTGGCAGTCTGAGCAAGTCTTCTCCGCAAGTTACCTCAAGCTCTATGTCTATTTCAATCAATTAAGAGTCAATCAATACCTATATGCATCCTCTGGAACAATAAAGTCACTTCCTGATACATTCTTGAATTCTTCTCTGCAACTCTGTCTAAGTCTAGGTTCCTGTCACAATTTCCTTTGCACTCATCAAAATATCACAGTTTCCTCTCTGCATACACTTTCCTTTTACCCATCTTTGTTTCTTTATCCATATTTACTTAATTTTGGTACATCAACTTTCTCTTCCTATAGAATATCTTGTCATTCCCTCTTTCTTTGCCACATGAACTTCCTTTTTTCTATTATATTTCACACTTGTTCACACAAACCTTCTCTTGTACTACTTCCTCTGATGATTAGTTTATAACATAATTCTTCTTAAGATCAATGCTTCACCTTCTTCTGGTTTCTCTATCAAATCCGATGTCTCAAAAGGTTACTCTTCCTCTGCATAAACTATCTTTGTATCAACAAGCTCTTCTTCTACATAAACTGTCAGTATTATTGATTGCTTCTCCTTCATTAGCTTCTTTGGTAATAGGATCTTGATGACTTTCATTTCTTGATTATTTTCTCCTCCAAACTTGAAAATAGGTTCTTCTAAATGGTCTTCTATCAAATGCACTTTCATCTCTTTTGTATCCTCCATTGTGATAAGACTTGTTACTCCTGTCATTTCTCCCTGTCCTTGTTCTGCTCTGCATAAGGTCTTCTTTCTCTATATCCTAATCCAACACATGAATACTTCAGTAGATATACCTTCCTCTAAACATACAAGTAACATGTTTCCATTCTTGTCCATCAATCCATCCATAATTCTTCTGTATACAACCTACCATAGATCTTCTCCTCCTCATTTTATCCCAACACATCCTTTCAGAATGATTACTTAATCCACAAAACTTAGAAGGGTATAGATCCCAACACATTTCCTTTTCATGCCCATGTCTATTGCAATGTAAACAATACATACCTCTTCTTCCATGATTTGATTTGTTTGAATTTGCAACAACATCCTTACCTCTTTCATAACCAAGACCTTCACTTCTTGATCTTATTACCAGTTTAATAGGTTCTATAATTCCTTGTTGATGCTTTCCCAATCCTTGTCCTTCATATCCCATCCTCTACATGATTTTGAAACCAATACCATCACCAACAACTACAGGTCTAGTTACACTGTCATCTTCAATCTCATTTTCTAAAGAAGCTTTTGTAACATCACTCAAATCATTAGTATCATAAGAAACATCACAAAATTTAGGCTTAGATCTTAGATTTTCATTCTCTTCTACAAGCTACAAGTGACTGTTCCAATTGATCCATCTGCTCTTTCAATTCAGATATCTCCTTCTTCTATAGATTGTTTTCCTTTTTCAATTCTTCCAAACTTTCTTCTAGACCTTTGTTCCTCTTTTCCACCTTCCCAAACAACTTGAATCCTTCTTCCAATTCTGCAAATCACTTTTCAACATCCTCAAACAACTTCAACTCTGCTTCTAATTCTTCATTCCTCCTTTTTGCATCATTCAATTCTTCTTCAAGGGCATCATATTTATCTTCTCCTAGTTCTTTCATCCTTTTCAACAACTCTGAATTACACCTTTTAATTTTACATAATTCTTCTTCCAATATATCCTTTTTGCACATTAGGGTTTCATTTTCTTTCTTCATCCTCTTTCCAACTTTCCCCATTGAAACAAGTTAGATAAACAACCTAATTTGAAAAGATTACCTAAATCTTCCTTGCCTTGATCTTCTTCAGCATTACTTCTAGGGTTTTGCACTTCTTTCGACACTTTTATCTAATCTGCCACCTTCTAACAGATTTGCAACCAGCCCAACAGATTTGAAACCAACTCTGATACCACTTAGTGAAGTCAAGGTAGGCGGGTCTGGTGAGGGACTATCCAACCTTGCAGCCTTAAACCATTAACAACATGAATAATCAGAGATGCAACGAAAGCTAATAGCTAATCAGCAAACAGATAGAAGATATTCATGAACACAAACTATCATGCCCACATTTCCCATGTGGTCACGACATGCAACACACATGTCATGTCCACATTGGTCATGTGGTCATGACATGAACTATCAAAAACTTTTCCATGTATCCCTAGAAACCCCCTCGCACACGTCAGCGTGCTCGGTGGCAATACGCATAAGGTGTAAACATGTCAATCAAATCTCAGGGTAGTGCGATTACATGCATAATCCCCTGCATGATGATAGCTGACTAGGGGGTTATGCGACGCGATGAGCGTCGCCATTAGGGTTAGGATCAATTGATCCAGACCTTAAGTTTCCTAAATGAGTGGCGTGATTTCAACATGAGTCAAAATCAAAACCCTAATTCTAGTGCATCAAAAGATATCTTAACAAGCTCATTAATCCATAATTATTTTGTGAAACATTAAATTATTAGTCAAAGCATAACATAAATCAATTAAATAACAGCCCAAATTCCCAGAAAAATATGGCAGCATAACGCCTCAAGGGCGTACATGGGAATATATTTTAAATTAAAATCACCTACTAAGTGTTTACCAAAACCTAATTAAAATTGATTAAATTATGAATTGTGCTAGGTTGATCTAATAGCCGCACTAAGGTTTCCTAAATTGGTTAACTAGGTTAAATTAAATTAATAAATAGCATCATCTCAAAGATGCTCACAATTAAAAATTATTAAAACTAAAGTTTGGTAATTAACCACATACTACTATTTAATCACAAACGTTTCCCATAAATATTTGATTACTTACTACTATTTAGTCACAAAATGTTTCCCATAATTATTTGTTTACCACCCTTTCAATTTCCACATTAATATTATTCTCACTAGATAAATTAATGGGGCAAGGTAAGTTAAACTAATTCCCATAAGGTTAAAAAAGGGACTAAAAAGAAAGATAAAAACCTCCACCCATTAAAATACTCTTCCCAAGGTTTAAATTCAAAACCTAGTTCCAATAAAAGAGAAAAGAACAAAGGAGAGATGTGGATTCATGTGCACCCATCCCCCACAATTTTAAATTAAATTAAATTCCCATCTCACAATGAAAATAAAAAAAAAAGAAACCTTCCCAAGCCCTAAAAGTTCTCTAAATAAAAAAGAACATTATCCTTATGAAAACCCTAACAATCCTTATCTTCCTCTAGACTCTTCTTTTCCTCATTGTACCCTAATCCCTCTCTTTCTCTCTCATTCTCTCCTCTCTTTTTTTTGTCTTGCAGGTCATAGAGATGGGGCAGGCATGGCAATACCACAGAGGTATATTAACTGAATATATGCTTATCTAAAAGACCCTTTTTTTGTGGAATATATATATATATATATATATATATATATATATATATATATATATATCCCTGAGTTAATATGCATAATGTAAATATACCCAGAATGTGTGTATTTTCTAAGTGTATACAGTAAGGTGAGATAGACTCGGTGATGTATATATATATTGATGGCGGCTACCAAAGAATACAGGTTCAACAGGATTGGCGCCGAACGACGTTATAAACTGTAGAGAGGAGTGTATACGGGACGCTACCCACGGCAGCAAAGAGATGGGGGTGTGGGCGGGAAGATCCCCACCCACTACCCACTACCCACCGAATGGTGGGTAGTGGGTGGAGGTTCGTCTCCCCCCCCACCCAAAACCCCTTGCAATATAACAAAACAACTCCAGAAAAAAAAAAAAAGACCTCAGCAACTGCTGCAAAAAAACCATAATCTCTGGCCATTCAGCCGTAGCTCTATTTCAGATTTAAACCCTCACTCTGGGTTAAACGATGTCTGGTCTTTTTTTATTTAGAAAGCAACAACACTTATTCTACATTTTGTATATTTAATGGCATTCGGTGTATATAAAATGAAATATATATATATATATATATATATATATATATATATATATATATATATATATATATTTCTCTGAAATATATTTCTTCTATTCTGTATATCTATAACATATTCTTCCAGCATAACAGGAAATAAAATGTATATTTAATATATATATATATCCTTTTCCGCCACTCATATTTTTTTGTAAAATAAATTTACAGTTAGGCCAATGTATACCTAGTTATATAAAATATATATGAATGTATATTTAAATATTCACACATATACATTTTTCTTACTAACATTATAAACAAAATTTATCTCTAATACTTTCCACTAGCTATCATGAAGAAAATAAAATGACAGAAATAGAATATTAACCTTTCCTTTTCAAATAAAGAGTATATTTAAACTACCTTTTTAGATAAATACAATAGCTACTAATTTTGCCATTTTTCCTTTCTTTTCTTTTGATAATGAACTAATAATAATAATGATGCAGCTGTATATATATTTTTTGAAAGAAATCAGCAACTTCATCATTTCACTTCTAATGGCTTCTAAGCACATTCAAATATAGATTTTCCTCACATCAATAAATATATTAAAAAAAAACAGCAAACATATTTTTTTTCTCTCTTTTTTTGTGCAACCATATTCTAAAGACAACAACATAATACATTTTCCTTTGTAGCTTAAATTAGCACCATAGATATACATTCCATTTTTCAAACTTTCTCACAGCATCATAATACAACAAATCAACAAACATATATTACATTTTTACAACCACGACAAGATGGAGTGTAACATTAAAACTATTTAAACAATACATATTAGAGTATTTTTCTCTCTTTTCATTTTGTCCACAACAAATCGGCCATTCTTGACCATGGCTCTCAAGTAGCCACAATAACATTACAACACCAACAAAATATGACATCTCCCAAGCTCCAAGGATCGCCAAAATAAACCTACAAGAAAACTAGACAATGGAGGAACAACCAAGCCACCAAAATGCTCTCCTCCCTACCATTGACCTACAAGTGGGTCACCCCCGAGCTAGGAGGTCAATCTTCACACGGGTCTCAAACTACAACATAACAATAAACAATCACACAATAACAAGAAGAACACCCATAGGTTTAAACATCACAAAATCTATAACAAATGGATTTGAGGGGGGTAGGGGAGTGGACATCACTCGACTCAAGAGGATCACTCCACTAAAAATCTCAAAGTCTCAACACAAAAATAAGGCCTCAAGCCCAAAATGATAACTCCATGAATATATGAATTTCACCATGGCACTCATGCCAAACAAAAATACTCCATACTCCAATATCTTGCCCTTAAGGCCAAAAAATACCAATACTAGGAGGGTGACCTCAAGGAGGTTCACTCCTCCCCCACCCCACACATGGATGGACACACCAAGCTTGGTACTCTCATCCCAAAACACCCAAAAATCTCACAACAAAGAAGAAACAACCACACAAAGCATTTCAAGCACACAACCAAAATTAACAAAACATAAGGAAGGCTAAAATGCCTTGAGACTTACCTTAAGAGCCCAACAATGGATGAAGGTTGAAGAAGAGCCCACAATCTTTCTCCAAGCCTCCAATCCTCCCAAAAATCTCTCTAACTCCCTAAAATCCTACAAAGATAGAAAAATTAATCAAAAACAAAAACCTCATTCCCCTCTCAAAGAGGAATTAAAATAGGCTTCATTCCAAAGCCTTGAGGAATGAGAAGATGACATATGTCACCTTCTCCCTCCTCTTCCCATCCCACTTGTAAGGGAAAAGGAATGTGAGGGTGACATGTGTCACCCTCCCATCCATTCAAACCTCACCCTCTCCACATGTGCTTTCACACATGTGTGAGAGCAAAGGTGGAGAGGTGGCATCTCTCCAAATGGGCTCCAAGAGGATAAGGGATGACACATGTCATCACCTTATTCTCTAAAGGGAGCCCCTTCACTCCAAGATGCTCTCACACATGTGTGAAAGCATTGGAGGAAGGTTCCACACACTTAGGGGTCTTGAAGACTCCCCAAGTCTTCAAGGTGGTGGGATTTCATGCCTTGGAAAGGGAGATGGGTCTTCTTTCAAGGCATGACTCATCTCCCACACTTATCCAATTTGAATTTTCGCCACTTTTATTTAACCCAAGGTTAAGGTGACTAGACAGGGGTAACCCTAGGGTTTGGCATGCTCAAATGGGCCCTAGACCCTAGGGGTACCACCTAGGGTTAATTTTAGCCCATAGTAAACAATTAAGGAGGTAAAAATTCACATAAAATGGCCACAAAATTAAAAGACACCAAGTGGTGTAAATTAAAACACATATTTTACAACACATCAATTAAATAAAATAAAAGGGTGAAAACTAGGCCAAATAATAAAATGCAGACATTCATGAAAACATCATACAATCACAAAAGATCCTTGTCCCTCTTGGGAATAGATTGGTCTAACACTAGAACACATAAGGTGTGAGATCGATCTCTAATTTTCCATGGCCTAGAAAATCACCCGCACACTTGAACAAATAGATTAATCCAACATATATATATCATAGACGAAGCAAGGAAATGAAACCACTCAGACCATCACATAATTCATTTAAACATTATAAAAATCACATCATAATTAAGATTCATAATTGCATTTCTATATACTATCTTAAGATCAAAATCGCATAGCAAATCCATATAATGATTTCACAACTAACATCTCTAATATCATCAAAGTGCATATCACATGGCTAATCATCATCAGTGAATCAAAATCAGGATATAGTCAAATCACAACACACTAAACATAGCTAACCAAAATAAAGGAATATAGTCTAGATAATCTGCATATCAGGATCAACAGTCCCCAAATGTTGAAATGTCATCAACTATAAATATGAAATCAGAAAAATAAGGGAGTGAAATAAAGAGGCCTCACATTCTCCCCCCCTAAGACTAACTTCCTCCTAGAAGTCATCAAAGAGGTGAGGATAAAGTGTCCTCAATCTAGCTGCATCCTCCCAAGTCACCGTGACCTCATCATACTTGTCCCACTTAACCCTACCCTGGTCCAACTCTCGACCTCGAAGGCCCAATGTCCAACGAGCCAATATGCAAATTGGCTCCAAAGCCAACTGCCCATCTACCTCTACCTGTAGAGCACTCCAGTCCAACACATGAGATAAATCAGATATATATCATCGTAAAACAAACACGTGAAACACATCGTGGATGCGCGACAGGCTAGGTGGTAAGGCTAGACGGTAGGCTACGGGTCCTATCTGCTCCAAGATCTCAAATAGCCCAACAATCTGTGGTGCGAGCTAGAGCCCTTTCCATAACGGATTGGATTCTTATGCAGCCACACTCTCAAAAAAACTCTGTCACCAACTGAGAAGCTCCAATCTAGTCTCTTAGCATCGGCATACTTCTTTTGTGGATCTGGGCCTCTTGAAGTCTCTATCTAATCAAAGTCACCTACTGCTCCATATCTTGCACCAGCTCTAGCCCAATGGCAACCCTATCCTCTATACGGTCCCAACTCAACAGTGTCCTACAAGGTCTGCCATACAAGGCTTAATAAGGAGGCATACCCAACGAGTTGTGATGCCCATTATTGTAGCCAAACTCAACTAGATACAGATACTCCTCCCATTTAGACTGGTGGTCAATAACGTACATGCGGAGCATATCCTCTAACACATGATTCACCCTCTCCGTCTGACCATCTGTCTCAGGGTGATAAGCAGAACTGAAGTTGAGCTGTGTGCCCAATGCCTACTGCAACGCCCTCTAAAAGGCTGATGTGAAGACTGAGTCCCTGTCAGAAATAATGCAACGAAGTACCCCATGTAATCTCACTATGTCATCCAAGAATACTCTCACCACTGCCGATGCATTGTATGTCATGCATACAGGTGAGAAATGTGCCACCTTGGTCAACTTGTCAACCGTCACCATGATGTCATCGTGGCGACGAGATGACATAGGAAGACCAACTATGAAATCCATGGAAATGGCATTCCATTTCCACGCTGGTATCTCATGAGGGTACAAAAGACTTGTTAGGTGTTGATGCTCAGCCTTCACCCTCTGGCACTCAAGGCATTGAGCAACAAACATTGCAATATTCTGTCTCATACCTGCCCAATGGTACAACTGTCGCAAGTCGGCATGCATCTTCTTCACCCCCAGGTGTGCTGCATAAGGTGCTCTATGAGCCTCTGATAACACTACTACACGTAGGTCACCTACATGGGGTACATAGATGCGCTGTCGATGTCTAAGGAGCCCATCTTCCTCTAAGGAATAACCTGCATGCTTGCCCACAAGGGCCCTTTGTGACTGGATCTCTTGTTGCACCTTAAGAAACCACTCATCCTCAGGCAGATGTTGTATGATGCGCCCTCTCAAGTCCACACTCAGTGTCAAGGTCAGGATCTCATGGTACCTCCAACTCAAAGCATCGGCAACCACATTCTCCTTCCCTTTGATGTAGTGGACATCAAAGTCGTACTTGCAAAGGAACTCCATCCAACACCGTTGGTAGGCGTTTACATTCAGCTATGTGAATATGTATTGTAGACTGTGATGATCTAAATGTAGCTCAAAACATCGACCTAGTAGAAAGTGCCTCCAATGAACAAGAGCATGAACCACTGCTACAAGCTCTAAATCATGTGTGGGGTAGTTCAGCTCATGGGTCTTAAGCTTTTGCAACTCATACGTGATCACTCTACCACCCTGCATAAGTACAGCTTCTAATCCCTCTTGTGATGCATCAGTACAAACTATGAAATCTACTGCTAGATTAGGAACCGCTAAGATGGGAGCACTGGTCAAATGCTCCTTGAGGACTCCAAAGGCCCTCTTGCACTACTCAGTCCAAGTGAAACTCTTCCCTTTCCACTGAAGGGAAGTGATGGGGTGTGCTATCCTGGAGAAGACCTCAATGAATATGCAGTAATACCTAGCTAACCCCATGAAACTCCTAACCTCTGTCACACTGATGGGTGCTAGCCAATCTCTGATAGCCCTAATCTTCGATGGATCTATGGAGATACCATTCCCAGATAGGATGTGCCCCAAATACTACACCTCTGATCTGAAAAAGGTACACTTTGCCAAGTTGCCATATAGATGCTGCTCTCTCAAGCACTGCAAAACCTATTTTAAGTGCTCCTCATGCTCCTCCTCAGTCCGTGAATAGATCAAAATATGATCAGGGAATATAATCACAAACTAATCCAAGCAAGTACAGAACACCCCATTCATGAGACTCATGAACACTGCAGGGGCGTTTGTCAAGCTGAAGGGTACCACAGTGAACTCATAGTGGCCATATCAAGTCCGGAAGGCAGTCTTATGGATGTCTGCCTCTGTGATGCACAACTGGTGATAACTGGACTTCAGGTCTATCTTAGCGAACACTCTAGCTCCCTGCATCTGGTTGAAAAGATCATCAATCCTAGGCAGAGGATAACGGTTCTTCACTGTCACCTTATTAAGCTACCTATAATCCATGCACATATGAAGAGACCCATCCTTCTTCTTCACGAAGATGACTGGTGCACGTCAAGGTGAAACACTAGGTCAGATGTGCCCCTTCTCGAGCAACTCCTTTAACTGTAACTTGAGCTCCATGAGCTCATGGGTAGTCATCTTGTAGGGTGCATGAGACACTGGCTCGGCACCTAACACTAGATCAATGTGAAAGTCTACCTCTCTGTGAGGTGGCATCCTTGGTAACTCTGGTGGGAAAACATCGACAAACTCTCTCAAAATGGGATGACCATCTAATGAAGACTCTGGCTCATCCTCTGACTTGTCACTAACAGTAATGGTGAACATCTGACATCCCTTCCGCATGCAGCACTTAAGCTGCTGAGCCGATATCATGCGAACTGTCGTGGGCTTCTAAATGCCTACTATCTTGACTAATGTACCATGGTTGTCTAAGCAACCAATCGCCTTTCGGTGACAATTTAGCTTGGCTCTATGAGCCACAAGCCAATCCATACCTAAAACCACACCATAAGATCCTAAGGGCATAACCCTAAGGTTGCATAATGTAGTGAAGGCTCCCAAATATATCTCACAGTCGTGAACCAAAGCATCCACTGCCATCTTGGCCCCTATGGCTAACTCAACCTCCCACCTATCACCCTACCTAGAGGTCACCAGCCTGCAACACTCCACTAATAATGGAGATATAATGGAATCAATAGCGTTAGAATCAAATAAAATAGCAATGGGGACATCCCCAATCATACCTGCGGTCTCAATCATGAAGGCCTAGAAGTCAGCCTGGCGGTTATCAACCACTGCAAACATGCGGTGGGACCTACCCACATCCCCAACTATATGCTCAGATCCACCTACACGAGGTTGTCCCCCTGCTGTATAGCCCTATGGGCACTCTTTGGCTAAATGACCTACTCCACCACAAACATAACATGGTCCCCGAGCCTGCACCTGTATTGACTATATCCTACTAGACTGTTGTTGCCTAGGTTGACTCGTGGAACTCTGTGAACCCTTGAATGACTACTAAGATCTAGTGGGCCCCATAGATGGTCCCTATTGTCGTTGATCCCTACGTGGGCACTGTTGTTACCAACCGCAATTATGACCCCCATGTGCCCTCTGTTGTGGCCTGGCCCTCTGCTGATGATGCTGCTGTTGTGGAGGTCTAGGAGGTAACAATGCAAAACTGAATCCTCCCCTCTGAGGTGGTGGTGGTGGTCAGTGAAAGCCTTGATGCTGCTACTAGCTATGGTCCTGATACTGGGGACGTGAACTCTGATCCCATCCCTGAATCTCCTCTGTGATGTACGCCTTCTCGGAAGCCTCACTCATGGTCTGGGGGTCTGCCATGTGTACTGGTCCTAATATTCCATGATTCAAACCTTTGATAAATTTGTGCACCAGAAGTTTCTCATCTTGGAGGTACTTTGCATACTGTGACAGCTCAATGAATCTACTCTCATACTGCGCTATAGTGGAGCCTCTCTGCTGCAAGTCATGGAACTCATCAATCCAATGCTGCCTGTAATGATCTAAAAGGTAACACGCGTTAAAGCGTTCAATGAAGGTGTCCCATGTAAGAGTATCCAGTGATAGGTGATGCTTGCACTCCTCAGTGTGCCACTAGGTCATCGTTGTGTCTCTCAAAAGATGAACTACCACATGTGCCTTTGTGTTGCTCCCATAGGGACAATGCAAAGCACCTATCTAAATTGATGACCTAAGCCTCAGCCTCGGCTCCCTCTTGGGTCCCTGCAAAGGTGGGTGGATTCAGCCTAAGTAAATCCCTAATGGGGTCACCTTGGTCTCTTTATCCTCTGAAAGGCTCATCCACCTCCTCTCGTTGTCCATAATCATAAGGTCCATGGTATACCTGCTCTATCCTCATAGCCTCCTCTCACCTCGCATGACACGAAGGACTCCTACTATGAGCTTTGTACACTGAACCAACCTCCTCTACTGTGGTGTCAGGTACCTCTACATATGGCTCAATATGGGGCTCCATGCGCAGCTCAACATGTGGATCCACTCGCGGCTCTACACAGGGCTCAACACGTTGCTCTACACGTGACTCAGCATGTGGCTCATCACGTGGTTCCTCACATAGCTCAACGTAGGGCTCAATATGTGGCTTTGCATGTAGCTCGACACATGGCTCTATTATGGTCAGTGGTAACCTCTCTAAGACTACCTGTAAAGCCTGAAGAATCTGTGGCCCTAAATCAAGTGCTAGTGGAGCCTATGGTGCATGTGGTCCCTATGGTACTGGTGGTCCCTGACCCTCATCTGATGACTCGCTACGTATCTCCATGGACATGTGGTGCATGAATGTGCTCACCTCATTCTATGAGGCATCCTACAAGAACAAGGTATTTACAAATCAATCAAAATGTGGAATATATAATGTGTCCAAATAAGCCCAGTGTTTAAACTTGGGCTCTGACACCAAATGTCATGCCCACAGTTCCCATGCGGTCATGACATGCAACACACATGTCATGTCCACATTTGTCATGTGGTCATAACACGAAATATTAAAAACTTTTCCACATATCCCTAGAAAACCCCTCGCACGTGTCAGCGTGGTTGGTGAAAATACACATAAGGCGTAAACATGTTAATCAAATCTCGGGGTAGTGCGATTACATGCGCAATCCCCTGCGTGATGATTGTCGACTAGGGGATTATGTGACGCGATGAGTGTCGCCATTAGGGTTAGCATCAATTGATCTGAACCCTAAGTTTCCTAAATAAGTGGCGTGATTTTAACATGAGTCAAAATCAAAACCCTAATTCTAGTGCATAAAAAGATATCTTAACAAGCTCATCAATCCATAATTATTTTGTGAAACATTAAATTATTAGTCAAAGCATAACATAAATCAATTAAATAACCAACCCAGATTCCTAGAAAAATCTGGCAGCATAACGCCTCAAGGGGGTACATGGGAATATATATTTTAAATTAAAGTCACCTACTAAGTGTTTACCAAAACCTAATTAAAATTGATTAAATTATGAATTACGCTAGGTTGATCTAATAGCCACACTAAGGTTTCCTAAATTGGTTAACTAGGTTAAATTAAATTAATAAATAGCATCATCTCAAAGATGCTCACAATTAAAAATTATTAAAACTAAAGTTTGGTAATCAACCCCATACTACTATTTAATCACAAACGTTTCCCATAAATATTTGATTACTTACTACTATTTAGTCACAAAACATTTCCCATAATTATTTGTTTACCACCCTTTCAATTTCCACATTAATATTATTCTCACTAGATAAATTAATGGGGCAAGGTAAGTTAAACTAATTCCTATAAGGTTAAAAAAGGGACTAAAAAGAAAGATAAAAACCTCCACCCATTAAAATACTCTTCCCAAGGTTTAAATTCAAAACCTAGTTCCAATAAAAGAGAAAAGAACAAAGGAGAGATGTGGGTTCACGTGCACCCATCCCCCACAATTTTAAATTAAATTAAATTCCCATCTCACAATGAAAATAATAAAAAAAAGAAACCTTCCCAAGCCCTAAAAGTTCTTTAAATAAAGAAAACATTATCCTTATGAAAACCCTGACAATCCTTATCTTCCTCTAGACTCTTCTTTTCCTCATTCTACCCTAATCCCTCTCTTTCTCTCTCATTCTCTCCTCTCTTTTTTTTGTCTTGCAGGTCATAGAGATGGGGCAGGCATGGCAATACCATAGAGGTATATTAACTGAATATATGCTTATCTAAATGGCCCCTTTTTTTGTGTGGAACATATATATATCCCTGAGTTAATATGCATAATGTAAATATACCCAAAATGTGTGTATTTGTTAAGTGTATGCAGCAGGGCGAGATAGACTCGTTGATGTATATATATATATATATATATTGAATGTATATATTAATGGCGGCTACTAAGGAATACAGGTTCAAGAGGATTGGTGTCGAACAGTGTTATAAACTGCAGAGAGGACTGTATACGGGACACGGCCCATGACAGCAAAGAGGCAGGTTTTCAACGTTGATGGAGATTGGGGTGTGGGGGGGCAAATCCCCACCCACTACCCACTAAATGGTGGGTAGTGGGTGGGGGTTCGTCCCCCCCCCAACCAAAACCCTTTGCAATACAACAAAACAACGCCAGCAAAAAAAAAAAAAAAGACTTCAGCAGCGGCTGCAAAAAAAACATAATATCTGGCCATTCAACCGTAGCTCTATTTCGGCTTTAAACCCTCACTCTGGGTTAAACAATGTCTGGTATTTTTTTATTTAGAAAGCAACAACGCTTATTCTACATTTTGTGTATTTAATGACATTCAGTGTGTATATATATATACTTCTCCGAAATATATTTCTTCTATTATGTATATCTATAACATATTCTTCCAGCATAACAGGAAATAAAATGTATATCTAATATATATATATGTACACACACACACACACACACACACACACATATATATAACCTTTCCTCCACTCATAAATTTTTGTAAAATAAATTTACAGCTAGGCCAATGTATACCTAGTTATATAAAATATATATGAATGTATATTTAAATATTCACACATATACATTTTTCTTACTAACATAAACAAAATTTATCTCTAATACTTTCCACTAGCTTTCATGAAGAAAATAAAATGACAAAAATAGAATAATAACCTTTCCTTTTCAAATAAAGAGTATGTTTAAACTACCTTTTTTAGATAAATACAACAGCTACTAATTTTGCCATTTTTCCTTTGTTTTCTTTTGATAATGAACTAATAATAATAATGCAGCTATATATATATATAGAAAGAAATCAACAACTTCATTATTTCACTTCTAATGGCTTCTAAGCACATTCAAATATAGATTTTCCTCACAGCAATAAATATATTAAAAAAAAAACAGCAAACATATTTTTTTTCTCTTTTTTTTTGTGCAACCATATTCTAAAGACAATAACATAATACATTTTCCTTTGCAGCTTAAATTAGCAACATAGATATATATTCCATTTTGCAAACTTTCTCACAGCATCATAATACAACAAATTAGCAAACATATATTACATTTTTACAACCATGACAAGATGGAGTGTAACATTAAAACCATTTAAACAATACATATTAGAGAGTATTTTTCTCTCTTTTCATTTTGTCCACAACAAATAGGCCATTCTTGGCCATGGCTTTCAAGTAGCCACAATAACATTACAACACCAACAAAATATGACATCTCCCAAGCTCCAAGGATCACCAAAATAAACCTACAAGAAAACTAGACAATGGAGGAACAACCAAGCCACCAAAAATGCTCTCCTCCCTACCATAGACCTGCAAGTGGGTCACCCCCGAGCTAAGAGGTTGATCTTCACATGGGTCTCAAACCACAACACAACAATAAACAATCACACAATAACAAGAAAAACACCCATAGGTTTGAACATCACAAAATCCATAACAAATGGATTTGAGGGGGGTAGGGGAGTGGACATCACGCGACTCAAGAGGATCACTCCACCAAAAATCCCAAAGCCTCAACACAAAAATAAGGCCTCAAGCCCAAATTGATAACTCCATGAATATATGAATTTCACCATGACACTCATGCCAAACAAAAATACTCCATACTCTAATATCTTGCCCTCAAGGCAAAAAAATACTAATACCAGGAGGGTGACCTCGAGGAGGTTCACTCCTCCCCCACCCCACACATGGATGGACACACCAAACTTGGTAGTCTCATCCCAAAACACCCAAAAATCTCACAACAAAGAAGAAACAACCACACAAATCATTTCAAGCACACAACCAAAATTAACAAAGCATAAGGAAAGCTAAAATGCCTTGAGACTTACCTTAAGATCCCAACAATGGATGAAAGTTGAAGAAGAGCCCACAATCTTTCTCCAAGCCTCCAATCCTCCCAAAAATCTCTCTAACTCCCTAAAATCCTCCAAAGATAGAAAAATTAATTAAAAACAAAAACCCCATTCCCCTCTCAAAAAGGAATTAAAATAGGCTTCATTCTGAAGCCTTGAGGAATGAGAAGGTGACACATGTCGCCTTCTCCCTCCTCTTCCCATCCCACTTGCAAGGGAAAAGGAATGTGAGGGTCCCATCCATTCAAACATCACTGTTACATCCCCAATTTTTACCTTGCTATACCTTTTACTTTTACTTGGACATAAGTAAGTTTATTATGATGATTAGATTAATGATAAGGAAAGACATGGATTATATTGAATATCATTTATGAAATTATAGAAAAGAATGTTTTATTATCGATTTAATAATTGCATTATGAGATTTGATTTATTATTTGAATTATTTGAATAATGATGCACTGATCATATATTGTTTGGTTACAAGTTGAAATAGGAATACAGATTCTTAGATGACTCTCAGAGAAGAGAGAGAGTATCTTTCGAGGAGAGAGATATAGACCTCAAGTTACGAGTGGTTTATTTGGCAAATCGAGTATAAGTGTTTAACGAAAATGTGAACCAATGTGTCGTAAGAGGTAAGTCTTGCCTTGTTAGTTTTCTTTTGAACATAATCGACAGGTAGTTGATATTATTTACAAATCTTTATAAGTCATAGTAAGTCATATTAAGTCGTAAGTAACGTTAACGACGTCATTTGAACATGAATCGAGACCATTTACGTCTAACGTAAAAGTTACGACATAATTATCGTAATGGGTGGTGTTTTTATTTTTGGGTCACTTAGTGTTTATTTGTCAACCCTTAAACATCAAAGTGAATTCCATCAAGTTCGATTGACATGTTTTTAATGAAGGAATGTGATGGGGAGGTAAACTCAACCCATTCACAATATCTGTAAATCATTATTTTATTTCTATTATTCTTATTGATTTAAATCGTAATCATCGACTGTGAACAATGATATGTAAGTCTTATTTAATATAAGCCATAGATGTATTTATAAACTGAAGAGGATAATACCTCACATTATTTAATAAACTTATCAATTGAATAACCTTGGGCATGTTATTTATGACATCCAAATTAATTCAAATGATGGAATTTGGATCACTTAAAGTGATCAACCATAATAGCCATCGATGGTTATGCTTGTGTCGACCTCTTTAAGAGGGAGTATGGTATTATAGTTGCATGCATTGAAAACTCTCCACTTTATGTGCCTCGAACAAACATGTGTTTATCTCTGCTACATAAGTGGGATCGGTTGTAAACTGAATGAGAGAGTGGTCAGTTGCATTACCAATTATCTTACATTCGATGGAGTGGTAGAAGTTGTTTATTAAGATCTTTGAAGCATCATTAATTGGCATGACTCACCTTGATCATAAGGGAGATAAGATTCACAGTTAGAGGAAACACATATATGGGGGGATCATTTTGGAAAACATAGAGAGAAGGTCACAGCCAGAACACAGGTGTGTGGACACCATCATTTAGGCTGAGTGAATAGTAAACATAATTGTAGATAACTCTTGTGCCATCACCAGGTATCATTCAATATCTATGTGGAAACAATAATAGAATTGTAAGGATTTATAATGTCTTTTGTTTGCATGCTTCAAAGAATCGATATTATCCCTTTTCATATGTCTGTGATATTCAATTCTTAATCAGCAAACCTGTTAATGAGTGTTTTCATTATGTTTAAAACCTTTGGAGTTAACGATTGTCGCCATTATCACTAGCTGGATGATTCTATCAAAGGCTATTAGCCTAAGTCAAAAACCATAGAAATGTGTAGAAGTCAGTCTATTGAAAGATATAACTGTAGAATGATATTCCAATACACTGTAGAGGTCTTCTTTATGAGTGATCGATTATGTAGAAAAATACAATCGATTAAGAGAAGGTTTGACATTAAGAAGGACCGAGAGTTGATTATTGAGATATTTTATACCATTCTTATATATATCAAGTACCATTTAGAACTATGATAGGATTGTAAACATAGTTGAGTAGGATGCTTAAATCTTTGAGGTGGTTAATGGAAGTATAAGAACCATTTCTTGTTAAGTTACGAATAACTATAATGGTTGTTTTCCAAGAGAACTTAGAATCTCATTAAGCTTAGGAAGATACCTTTTTCATTATAAATTGAGTGATAACTCAATGGAAATGCTTCGATAGAAATATGAAGGATCATAGGGTTACCCTTAGTAATATTTACATGAGAATATCTTTGTAGGAAACCAGTATGATATGATTAAATGAAGTCTAATGATATAGGAATTTGAGAGGAATCATATTCGAGTATATATGTGTCGTGACTATTGAAGTCATCATGAATAGGTAAACTGAGAATATTCATATTTTCGTATAAGAGGAAATATCTATTTTGAACGATAGTTCACTCTTTTTTTTTCAGTTTAGATAAACTATGAGTTGTTATTAACCTAGTCTCATTGATATGAGTTTTGGATAATTTGTAAAGCCATATTATTATGGGATATTATGTAAAACTTAGAGTCAAACTAAAATCAAATGATTAGATAAGACATATAGATATGTCTAAAGTCTAGAAAAACTATTATCATGATTTAGCTATTGTATAAACATAGTTGATGGATAAACTATGGAATATGATAGTATCCAAGTCAAGTAGGGGTGGGTGAACACAACGATGACATTCATTATGAACAATATTGAAATTAAAAACTTTGGCCAAAGTAATGCATTTGTTTTCTTCATGCATTGTCAGTTCACTGTATCCAGATTGCTCATCCTATCAAAAATCATACTTAGCTAGAGGGTATCTAGGGTTGTATGGTTTGATAGAGTTGAGTAGGATACAACACTATGATCTCGGGATAGGAAAATGACCACTGGTCACCTTTGGTCTACATCCCTCATGAAGGGTAGGGCCACTTCCTATGTGGAAGAAGTGTGGGAGACCACCGATCTGTGGATGGAGGTAAATCATTGGAAAGATTCTCTCTCTCCAAGCAGAAGATATGCCAAGACTTGTGATAAAGATGTCAGCTATTTAGCAGCAGTATTTATTCCAAAATTGTCTATGTAATTGATGTACATTGTAATTTGAGAAAGACAATATGATGTAAAAGTATTTTGTAAGGAGAAAATCTTGTAAAATAGAATTACTTGATTATGTGTTGAATAAAAGAAAAAATTTATCTATCTCATTTTTATCTTGTTAAATTACTCTATGGTAAATTTTTCTAGTTTCACTATGTTTTAAGAACGTGGATGTTACACTCACCCTCTCCACATGTGCTCTCACACGTGTGAGAGAAAAGGTGGAGAGGTGGCATCTCTCCAAATGGGCTCCAAGAGGATAAGGGATGACACATGTCATCACCTTATTCTCTAAAGGGAGCCTCTTCACTCCAAGATGCTCTCACACATGTGTGAGAGCATTAGAGGAAGGTTCCACACACTTGGAGGTCTTGAAGACTCCCCAAGTCTTCAAGGTGGTGGGATTCCATGCCTTGGAAAGCGAGATGGGTCTTCTTTCAAGGCATGACTCATCTCCCACACTTATCCAATTTGAATTTTCGCCACTTTTATTTAACCCAAGGTTAAGGTGACTAGATAGGGGTAACCCTAGGATTTGGCATGCTAAAATGGGCCTTAGACCCTAGGGGTACCACGTAGGGTTAATTTTAGCCCATAGTAAACACTTAAGGAGGTAAAAATTCACATAAAATGGCCACAAAATTAAAAGACACCAAGTGGTGTAAATTAAAACACATATTTTACAACACATCAATTAAATAAAATAAAAGGGTGAAAACTAGGCCAAATAATAAAATGCAGACATTCACGAAAACATCATACAATCACAAATGATCCTTGTCCCTCTTGGGAATAGATCGGTCTAACATGAGAACACATAAGGTGTGAGATCGATCTCTAATTTTTCGTGCCCTGGAAAATCACCTGCGTACTTGAACAAATAGATTAATCCAACATATATATATATATATATATCATAGCTGAAGCAAGGAAATGCAACCACTCACGCCATCGCATAATTCATTTAAACATTATAAAAATTACATCATAATTAAGATTCATAATTGCATTTCTATATACTATCTTAAGATCAAAATCACATAGCAAATCCATATAATGATTTCACAACTAACATCTCTAATATCATCAAAGTGCATATCACGTGCCTAATCATCATCAGTGAATCAAAATCAGGATATAGTCAAATCACAACACAATAAACATAGCTAACCAAAATAAAGGAATATAGTCTAGATAATCTGCATATTGGGATCAACAGTCCCCAAATGTTGAAATGTCATCAACTGTAAAAATGAAATCAGAAAAATAAGGGAGTGAAATAAATAGGCCTCACAATAACAAAAGATATATCCTGGGAAAACCCTAACAAGGGAAAAACCCAGCCTTCAAAGCTCCTTCTTCTTAGATTATGACTTCAAATTAATTTACACATGCCTCAAGGGCTTACAACTTCTAGGCCATAGCCGAGGGATTACAAAAGATTCATACAACAACATTCTTCCATGATCTCATTCATCTACTCATCGATTCTCTGCTTTGCAACTTCTCTGCTCTCTACTCTGCTCTCTCTGCTTCACTTATGTTCTTACTTCTGATCACAACAACTCATCTTCACGCTCCTAATCTTCATATTCATTATCATCTTTGTACTGCCTTGTAACAATCCTCTATCTCTCATTTATATCCTCCACAAGATCTCTAAACATCAACAAGTTGGCCTAATTACAACAGCTAGTTAGGGTAACGTGTACACAAAATAGGTTGGGCCTAAACATAAGGCATTGCTCTGCAGGTAAATAGAACTTCGTGTGAATCTCCATGAAGGTCAGCCAAGTCCTATACTAGTTTGCATAATGTTCCTTTTACCTCCGCAAGTCACGAAACTACTCTGCCAGAGCTGATTAGACTTCACTAAACACTATCGGCTCTGCTCTGTCGAACGTGCAACAATAGTCAATCTTCTGATAGAAATATCTTTTCAGAATCAAAGACAAATGATCTAAATTCTTGATATGTTGTAGCTTCCTATGTCTAGATGTTAAGTCCAGCTCCACAACCTCTTATGCTCAAATGTGGTAAATGCGGTATCTCCCCAGGTCACCATCTCAATATTCTACAACTCACTGTCAATTGTCTCAACTGTTTTGAATTCTTTCAGATGCTCCTGCATCACTTCTTCTTTAGTCTTCAATCGAGCAGCGCCTGTTACTCTCAACTCTACTAAAAATGTAGTACAAATATCCTTATAAAAGGGGGTTGCCTTCTAGGGCAAGAAAACTGACATAATATCAACTATCAGTTATGTGACCTAATGACAAACGGTCCGGATTTAAAATGATAAAACATAAATAAAATGTGGTTTCAGAGGCGCTTCCCCTGAACCCCCACTGGGGCGTGCGGCCCCCAGACCCCCTGTCGGGGGATGATCCACGCGACGGGGGACTGGATATAAACATGTGGTTGAAACAAGATCGTTGCTAGTGAAACCTTTCATCCCTTATGGGTGATTTACAAATAATATTAGGATTAATTAATTACATAGGATTTACAAGGTTGATGGCACCTTAATCCTAACATTTCCAAGGGGCACAATTTTTCCCAATAGGTTAGATTTTTTGCTTCTTATAGGTGACAAAAATCTCTTTCTAAGAACTTCATTGTGGTGGAATTATTTTTTGTAATATTATTGTTTGTGAATGTAACCAATCTAAACCTCCCTTTGCTTTTTTTTCAATAGGGAACATCTTTTCCCCACAATATCAAAATGAAACAAACTTTTTTTTGAAATTTATCAAAAAAAACAAGGATTTTTATTATAATATCAAAATTTTAGATTGGAAAGTATGTTTTAAAAATTTTGAAAAATCACCATGCGTTATAAATGGTTGATTTAGGATTTATTTTTGTCATTTTTTGTACTACAAATACCTTGTAATTTTATGGGGGGCTCTACTTTCAGTATTACTCTATTATGGGGGGTTGTAAGCCATGTTTTTTAGTGCTCATTTGTCTTTTTTTTGTGTAGTTATAATGGCTAAAATAAAGACCAATTGAACCTTTTGTTCCACATAATTCATAACAATCTAAATAAAAATCAGCTTCAATTCATGGGAATCCCTCCCACTTGAAGGTAGAATTAAATAAGAAATTCACTCCTCCTTCCAAATCCAATGCAATTGCCTCCATGATAAAGAAGAATTCAAGGGATAATTGCACTTTTTATGGCAAATGGGACATGTTGAGTCTCATATTTTTATGCCATAGTCTTGTTTTTGGACATTTTTAATAACTCTATAGCAGCACATTTGTTTATAAATGCATTAACATAAAGTGTCATATCTAATTTGTGTTTTGTGGGGGGATTCTTGTACATCATTTTGTGTCTTTTGGTACTTGCACTATTTTATAAAGTGCCATGGGGGGTTGTATATGTGCCTTGTTATTTTCCATCACAGCTTTGTCTAATGAGTGTCCCTCCTTGACAACAAAGTATTCACAAGATAATTGCATATTTTGATCTACCCTCATGCAAGTGTGCCTTGTTCTTGCACATCCTTCTTAGTTACCTATACATCCTTTCAAACCTAATGCTACATCTACATCCCTTTGCACACATTTGTGTTAAAAATCAATTGATCTATTGATATCTCCCTTGTTAGCATTATGGGGGTATCATCACATGCTTATGCTAATGCTTCTTGGTTTTTCTTTGGAGTGATCTATGTATCCAATTTTTATTCCTATATGTTAGGCAAATGTAGCGGTTGGTTACCCATGCATTTTGGTGAGATGGAACACATACCACATAAACAATCTTACATTCTTATTTATGGAGACAACTTTCAACCTTCTTCAATTGATCAGTATTTGTGAGACTAGTATCTTTGTAGACAACCACATGCATATATAGTAGTGTCAATGGGGTCAATTGCACAATGTTTTTTATGTCTCTTTGATCATAGTACCATCTGCTTTTTTTTACTACACCAAATTATTCTACCTTGTTGCCATCTATGAATATATGGTTGAGTAGTGTAATTGAGGGAACTCATGCAAAGTTATATTCCTCTCTTATCCTAAGCTACATTCATTGGACGGTTATTTGATTCCAATAGAAACCATTTCTTCTTCAATATAGTTTACAACTTATACATGCTTTAGGAGTTATTTATGTTTCTCATATTGCAAGGACATCCTTGAGGAGGTTTATTTATCCTCCTCTTTCTCTATTTTGGGGAGGATTATTTTCTCAAAGGGTTTTCTCCTTTTCTCCATTTTTGAGAGATATTTTCTACATGGGTACCTCATTAGGCCTTCTTGCCAAGACCTATCCTTGTCTCTTTGTACTTTTCAATGTTTATCTTTCTCCCTAACTATCACTTAAGGGGGGTGTTAGTGTGAAAAAGTGTTTTGTCTAGCTAGTTCATCTAGGTCTTATTCACACTACACTTAAGCTCACTTAGAGAGACTTTCTAACTTTTGTCTCACCTTATGTGGACTCAACACATGTCCTCAAACTTGTCTGAAGTATGCTCACATGTGTCATTCACTTTGGAGCGTTAGTCAATAGTCTACCCCTACTTTCCTTCTTCCTCCTTGTCCTACTTATATAAGGAGTCTCTTTGTATTTTGTAAGATTCACATTTTAATTTATGGTATGTGTTGGTAGAGAGCAGAGCAAGAAACAAAACCTACCGCAAGTTACCGCAAGTGGCATGTAGAGGACAAAATTGACACACAAAGAGGTATTTTGGGAAAGGACACACCTCTATATGAATATATAGGATGTATATGTAAGTAAGCAATAAGAATAGAAATGAGAATGAGATAGATAAGGAAGAATATGTATAAGGGCAGAGACTTAGACCTACCGATATGAATGTATATTTACCCATTGAATATGAATATATATATAAAGGAGACATAAGGGTTCTGATATGTGTATGTGTGTCTTGTGAATGTTTTACATAACTTAGATGGTACCGCATAACTCTATTCCTTAATGTTTATCTATAATTCTCTCACTGTATGACTGGGGTATAAACTGACTTTAGAGATTTGACTGAAGATCAGATATCTAGACTAGTTCCTTCACATTTCTTGCCAATATTTGGTTATGTTGCCAGGACCCTAGAAAAGGACAGTGAAGAAAAGAGAGGATAAATAGCAAAAAGGAAAAGTGCAAAGTAGTGCAAAGAAAGAAAATTGTGATAGAAAATTTTTATGATCTATGGAGAAGACTGTGAATTCTCTTAAGTTCCTACCCTTGTGAGAGGGGGGAATGCACTTAAGGGGATGACAAATGGAAAAGGGGGAGGATCTGAAGAGATCCTTGAAAAGATATAACTTTTCAAGTTGAGCCAACCATGGGATACATAAGGATTAATGTAAAAACAAATTAAAAATACCCAAGCAAAAGGGGATTAAAAAATATTAAGAGGGGTCAGTGAGATTATACTAACCAAAATGGAGATGAGCAGGGAAGAAAGGCAAAAATAGTTTTAGGAACGTCAAGAAAGGTACCACAAAAGGATGGAAAAGGAAGTTGAGTCGAGTAGGAAGCGATCAAGAGAAGTTGTGGAGGAAAATAAATAGTTGGATGAGCACACCAATGAGGGTACTGCTAAGCATGCTAAGGTGGATGCTACCAAAGAGAGGAATATAAAAGGAAAAGAAAGACTAGATGAGAAAGTCATAGGAGCTGCCACAAATTTGATGCAAAGGGATATAGGAAATCTTGAACTGATAACAATGCATATTGATAGGGCTACAAAGATTCTCAAAAGTAGAGGAGGAAGTATTGAGGCATATGACCAGTTAAGAAGTATGTGGAGGGAATAACATAATCAAATTCTAGTCCTACCACAAATAACTAAAACTCCTAAGTTTCAACCTATTTTTTCTAATATCCAAATTAAAGTTGAGAAACAATGGGAAGAATTATTAAACCCTATACACAACCTCCATCCCTTGAATTTGGATGCAGATTACCTAAACCATCTGGTAAATAGAAATGTAATGAAGATTAGAGAAAGAGAAGAATATGTGGTATATGTGGAGATTAGTTCTAGAAGTATAAGACAATTAAGTGAAAAGTCACCTGGAAAGGACATGATTTCATTAACAAATGAAAAGGTATCCATAAAAACAAAGAGACAATTTGAAGAGACACACCCCCTCAACCAGAAGTCACCCCAAGTGCCTTATAAAGCAAGAAGAATTTCAGTAGAGGATCAAGTTGACAATAAGGAATACATAGAAGAAGAAATTAAGAAAGATTTCAAATAAATATGGGAAAGGAGTATTTTGACATCAAATTATAGAGAGACAAAGGAAGGGAACACAAAACCCTAATTCAGAAGCAAAAACCTAAAAAGAAAGACAAGGAAGAAACCTACCGTAAAACACCAGAGGTACCGAAAAGATAGAAGAAAGTACCAATGGATGCCATAATTAAGCTACAAGTGTTTGAAAAAGACACCAATAAAGCAGTAGAGTATATATTTGTTCTTGAATCCATTTGGAATTGAAATGGTATAACCAGGGATGAAACTAAATTTTTTGACTTTATTGGCACACTACAAAATGATGCTTTTAAATTACAAGAAGGCATGCCCTAAACATGATAAACTTGGGATGAAGCTAAAAAGGAGTTCTTGGAAAATTTTGAAACTCCAGAGATCCCTACAAAAGGAGTAAGCAAAATGAGGGAGTTAATACATAAATATGGCGAAACCATAAAAGAATTTGATAAAAGATTCAAGGAAACAACCCACAAATTAGAGGAGCCATTAACTGAAAAGCAAAAGATTGAGTGGTTCATATTTAGAATAAGCCTAGATGTCAAAACATCTTTAGATGGCTAGATTCTCAAAACCTACACAGAAGAAGTTACATTGGTTTGCTGCATAGAGTCACAAATATGGTGCAAACAAGATAAAAGTAAAGAAAACCTAGAATTAGAAAGAATGAGGATAGAATTGGAGCAATTGAAGTTAAAACAAGAAATTTTAGCAAAGTAGGAATAAAATCCACACAAACAAAGGCCTAATATATGGTGCTCCTATTGCACTAAGGAAGGACACATCATAAATGAATCTCCAAAATTGAAAGGGGAAAGACAGGATGTTGCCATGAAGGTAGATATAAAATTAGTACCTACAAGAAACAATACAATATATTATGGATTATGCCGTGAGTGGGATGATCATGAGACACCAAATTGCCCTTCATAATTATTCAAAGTAAGAGAAGATAATAATTAAAATGCGTCATGATATAACACAAACCACAAGAATAAAGCATAAAACAATACTATGGCATATGTGAAAGGCCTAGCGAAAAGATCATTATACATTCAAGCAACCTACATGGAGAAACCAAATAAATATAAACACTGTTCAAAATTTAAACCCCAATGCACCATATGGAAATAATTACAATAACGATGAGAGAGAAATTTGGAGGATATAGAGGAGGTTGAGGTCATGGTAGAGGTATAAGGAGAGATGATGCAATGTGCTCTAAATACGGTAAACTGGGACACTTTGCCAATGAATGTTGGGGAGAGAGGAGAATACAGTGCACATTTTGTAGTAGTACAGAGCATGACCTATTCTCATGTGATAAAGCACAACAATACTTCCAAAATGCACCACAAGAGGAAAAAAGTGATGACCTATAAAATCCTATGAAACAAAAAGGGTCCAGGGTAATCCGGAGAGTTCCTAAAGAAAAAGGTCAATTATTAAGAACCTATTAGAGAGACAAAGATGGTAACATAGATATATCTTCATTAGAATCTTCAAAAGGAGAGAACCAACATAAGGGAGGCAAGCATGAGAAAGTTAAAATGAACAAAACTAAAGGGAAATAAAAGGTTGCAGTAGTAACAAGACAAGGTACAAATACCACAGGACATTATACTACTGAAACAGAAGTAGGAGAGAGTGAGGAGGAAGATACATTCTTTCCTGATAAGAAACAACATGATGGCATTGTCTAGAAAATAAAGCAGATTGTGACTCAAGAAAAAGATAGATAGAAACAATATAATCAATTTTCACAGAAGAAGAGGTTGCGGCACTTAAACAGTTCATAGTGTAACTCAACAACACAATCTCTTGGAGAAATTGAAACAATTTGCCAAATACTTGAACAAGGAAAAACTACCTAAAAATTAAATCCAGCAAATGGGAAGAACAAATAGACATTGGAAGATAAAACCATTATATTGGTAGATGCTCATATAAATCATAAAAAGGTCAAACATGTTATGATAGACCTGGGTGTGGATGTAAATATGATTACTATGAAGCTCTACGAACAACTAGGAAAACCTAGGTTGTTTGAAACTCCCTACAATATCACTTTAGTAGATGGATATAGTATGAAAACACTTGGAACTTGGAAATAAGTGGAAGTAAACCTAATGGGCATAAAACAGTTCATCAACTTTGTTGTTGTAGCCATGAAAGAACAAGGGGATTCATTCAATACATTACTAGGATTAAGATGGTTTGTAGATGAAAATGGCATTATGGACTCTCACAAAGAAGAATTATCTTTTGTGGATAAAAATAAAAGTGTATACATACCTTTAGGATCACCCATGGAAGAAGCATACATTGAAGAATCCAATTATGTGGAAGGTAATGATACTATCCTAAGAATATTTACTCAATATCAAAGTTAGAGACAAATGAGATAGAAGAAGCCCAATTCAGGGGGAGAAATAGAAGAAGAAAATGGTAATGATAGTACTGATAGTGAGGAAGTTTTGGAAGCATGGATAAGAAATGAACTGGAGCTCAAAACTTGAAGAATGACAGGATTCAGGAGGATATTTACACTGAAAACTAGTAGGGAAAACCTACCGCAAACCTCCGCATTAAATGAAAATCCACCGCAGAAGGCATGAGTCATAGATGAAGAGCAAAGTACAAGTGAATCTCAGGTATCTAAACAAATTAATCATATTATGAGAGGAATTTCACATATCAAACTACCTAAGTTTTCAGCAGTGAAGGACCTACAAATATACTTGATCGAGATGGAGATAATTTCTTCATAGGAACAAAGAAGACTAGAAGCAGTATAGGATACATTAGTATGCAATGCAGCAAATTGGTGGTCCACTCATAAAGATTCAATTAAAGACTGGCCCATATTCAAGATTCTCATTAGTATAAGATACCTACCAGAGGAAGGAGAATACAAAGCCATACCTAAGTATGACGGAGAAATTCCACCACAAGAACACTTAACTACTTGTACAATAGTATGGAAAGGCAGACAAGAACATATAAATTTTGTATACACCCATCTATTCTATTGGACATTGTCACCAATAGCACAAACTTGGTATATAAACCAAGAAAGGAGAAGAGAAACCATCAATTGGGATGAAGTACAATATAACTTTATACATACATTTTCCTTCTATAGCCCAAACAAATATATACATACCACACTCTTGAAAATGAAGGAAATAATCTTCCAACAAATGACAGAAGAAGAGAAATAACAACCGGAACAAAATATACCACCACCTAGAACTGAAGGAATATGGAAACGGGTAGAATGGATAGACAAACTGGTCAAAAATGTTATAAGACTACAAGAATGGAGGATGAAGGTACTGAGGATCTAGAAACAAATGTCCAAGAAGGAGAAAGAGAACTAGAGTTATTAACTAAACCAAAGGAACAATACTAAAATAAACCTCTCAAAATCAAGGAGGAGAATATTACAAAAGAAGGAGACTGCAAATTAGCAAAAATAGGAGACTACTAGGATGATAAAATGGTAGCACAAGTGACTGAGATTCTTTCTGAATTTGAGGACTTATTTCCAAGAGCTTTTATTGAAATGAAAGGAATCAAAGAAGTAGGGATGATGAAAATATAATTAAAAGAGGGTATCAAACCAGTAAGGAAAAGGCCATACAGACTAAACCAAAACATGAAGAAAAGGGTCAAAGTAGAAATTGATAAAATGTTAGGAACAAGGATTATATAACCAGTGGAAGAAGCAGAGTGGATTAGTCCAATGGTGGTTCAGAATAAAAAATTAGGAGAGATAAGAATATGTGGAGATTATAGAGAATTGAACAAAGCTTATATTCATGACCCATTCCCAACACCATTCATAGAAGAGCTACTAGAATCAGTTGCTAAAAGTGAAATCTATTCATTCACTAATGGCTTTCTAGTTACCATCAAGTGAAGATCAGAGAGGAGGATCAACAAAAAACAACATTTGCCTCTAAACTTGGATCTTATATGTGTACAATAATGCCCTTTGGATTAAAGACTACACCAATAGTATTTAGTAGAATCATGGTAAATGCATTCAAGGAATCCATGCATGATTTCTTAGAAGTCTACTTAGATGATTGGACTGTATATGGATTGGTAAAAGATCACACCCAAACCTTAAGGATGATGTTGAACAAGTGCAGAAGCCTACAAATATCATTGAACCTAAAGAAATATACTTTCACAATACCATTTGGGACTTTGTTAGGCCACAATATTTGTAAAGAAGGATTGATGGTAGATCCTTTGAAGGTAACTATGATCCTGACACTACCAGCACAAAAACAACAACAGAGGTGAAAATTTTCTTGGGATATACTAGATACCACCTCAAATTCATTAGAGGATATGCACCAATAGTAGTACCTCTGGAGGAACTATTAAAGAAGAAAAATGGGAAAATATTGAGTGGAATGATCAATGTCAAACCTCATTTGACATATTAAAGTAGAAAATTGTAGAGGTCCCTATTCTAATATTTCTGGATTGGAACATTCCATTTCATGTCCATGTGGATGCCTCAGGAATAGCAGTAGGTGTGGTACTAGCCCAACCCAAGGGAAAAAAAGACCATCCTATAGCATTTTCTAGTAGGAAGCTATCCAAGGCTAAGAAAAACTATACCACAATAGAGAGGGAAGCCCTAGCAATGGTGTATGCATTACAGAAGTCTAGACATTACCTTTTATCTACACCCTTCATTTCCTATATTGATCATGAACCATTAAAATACTTATTGAACAAACTAGTCATCCAAGGGAGAATATGTTGATGTTTATTATTATTCCAAGAATTTGATTTCACTATAAAAGTAAAACTGGGGAAGCATAATCAAGGTCCTAACTACTTGTTCAGGATTGAAATAGGGGATGAACCAGAAATTCGAGAAGAAGAACTTCCTAGAGCAAATATTTTTAGGATTAACACAGTACTAAAGGAATTGAAAGATATAACATACTTACTGGCCACACGAGAATTCCCATTTGATACATCTCCGCAAGAAAAACAAATCCTAATGCAGAAGGCTTTCCCATACACAATCATTGAAGAAGAACTACATATTAGAGGAAGAGATGATAAAATAAGGAGAGTTGTATATGAACATGAAAGAGAGGTCATATTAAAGGAGGCATGTGAAGGTGTAGCAAGAGGACACAACTCTGGATACCTGACTGCATGAAATATAAAGATAGAAGGCTTATGGTGGCCTACCTTATTTTAGGATGCAAAAAGGTATGTAAAACATTGTGATATATGTCAACAGGTAGGAAAACCCATCGCAAAGACGAAATGCTACTTAGACCGGTACTAGCACAACTCCCATTTGAAAAATGGGCAATTGATTTTATTGGACCTATAGATCCCCCTGCTAAACAGTCAAAAACAAGATATATCATAACAGGAATGGAATACCTCACCAAGTGGGTAGAAGTTCAACCAACTAAGGACTATACAGCCAAAACTGCCACAAAATTCTTATATGATAATATAATAACTAGATTTGGTTGCCCATTGAGCATAAAAATTGATCAAGGGAAACAATTTGTGAATAATATGATTGTGGAGCTATTATAGACCTTCATGATAGCGCATAACAAAACTTCATCTTATCACCCACAATAAAATGGTGCAAGTGAAGCTTTGAACAAAATTATCAGGAAAACATTAACAAAAATGGGTGATGGAAATAGAACAGACTGGGACCTAAAGGTACCCGCAGTACTCTAGGCCTACCACACAACATACAAAAGAACTACAAACTTCACACCATATGAATTAGTATATGGCATGGACACCACAATACTAGTACATTTCATATTACCAAATTGTCATACCATACTAACTCTAAGGCTAAATGTGGAGGAATCCCTAACATAGAGGATTGAAGAATTAGAGAAAATGGATGAAAATAGATAACTGGCAGCATATAATATGAATCTAGAAAGAAAGCACCAAAAAGCATGGCACGATAGGAACATATGGCAGAAAAACTTCACAGAAGGTGATTTGGTACTCATGTACAATAGAAAATTCAAGAAATAAGGAAAATTAAAGATAAGGTGGTTAGGACCATAATATATACATGAAATTGCAAAATCCAGAGTAGCGAGACTAAAAGATATGGAAGGAAAATTAATAGCTGGGTATGTAAATGGAGCTAGACTGAAACATTATCACAAACCTCCAGGATAATAAGATGGAATGCAGAACAATTCTATCATGTATCATAGCAAATGTATCATACTATAACATATTGTATCATAAACAAACTGTTAGAAGCTTATAAAACTCAAATGGCTACAAAAACCCATGAAAAGCACAACGAATAAATGCAATAAATGAATAAAGTGATGATTAGGGCTATATAAACCCTAAACCTTCATTCATATCTCATTTACATCCAAATAAGTTGAGAAATTTGATCTCCAAGGTGAAAGAGTTGCGAAGAGATTAAACCCTAGTCGTCAAGCTGTGAAAAAGAAAAATGGCTACACCGGTGCTCATTGATATTACAAAGAAGCCTAGGCCTAAATACAAGAAGTTCCCTACAAGGAAATGAAGGTTGATAAAGAAGGAGCATTCTCTGGAGTTCCAGGAGATGTGGTATACATAAAAGATGTTAGAAAATACATTCATGTAGCCATCCATTCACGTAGCAATCATGGAGATAGACCATATGAAATTTGAAGAACTAAGGGACACATTGCTTAATGATACAGGGTATTTACCTAAATATCAAAGCATTGCAAGTAAGAAACTTGACATTTGGAAGGACTATCCAGATTTCATTGATGCTCATGAATGGGTTCAAATTGTACTCAGCAGAATTCATGATGAATTCATATACCTAGGTAAACCCTACCAGATAACCAAGGAGGCCATCAGGGTAGTAACAAGACTCGGCTCAATAAGACTAGTGCTGACAATGAAATCCATTAAAAATGACAAATTGATGGAGCTCACAGGGGTAAAACTAGATGAGTGGAGCCTAAGTGTCAAAGATATAATAGATCCAGGGGTTTGGTATGCGATAATGGGGATAGCATACAAAGTATACTATGCAAATAGAGAGGGATCTGCCACCACTACCGCGATCCATACAGCCTACCAAATGGTGAAAGAAGGTAAAGATTTTGACCTTTGTGAAGTGATGAGAGAACAATTGATGGAGAATCTAAAGTGAACAAAAGAGTCCAATTACAACTTCTAGTATGGAACTCTAATCATTTGTTTAGTATTTTACTTCTTAAAAGAGATACTGAGGTTTAAGGGCAAAATATGGCAACAACACCTCACAACTTAGTACCACAAATAAAGCAACACATAAGACAATTTAGTGATACAAAAACCTCTAGTACATTGTATTGGGGTTTTTTCAAATCGCTACAATTAGAAATACAAGCTAAGGAAAGAATCCCATATGAAGCAATGAAACAATACATCAATTATATAACATTCATAATTGACAAAGATTACACATATATGGAAGCAGTGGAACCTAGAACATTTTGGATTATTAGGCTACCTTATGAGATTACATCGACAGAAATAAAGGCTTATGCAACAAATTTGCTAAGAAAGCCTAAGGATGCTACTACATAAAGGTTTGGAACATATAAGGAGATAATGGATAAGCAATATAAAAAGAATGCAAAGGAGCAATTAAAGAAAAACAAAGAAAAACCGCATAAACAATGGGAAATTCCATCCCAGAAAGGCACATCTGCACCGCATCATGCATCATTAGCCTCATAAGCAACTGCAAAAGCTTTGTAATCTACTTCATCATCTTCGTAAATGCCAACCTCATCACAAAAATCCTAGGAGGTTAGGGAGAAGTGCATCTGCGACAACCAGTGCACCATACCCAGCATTTTTGACATAAACAATGTCAAAAGGAAGAAGGGTAGCATCAAAAACACTTGTGCAATTAGGTGTGGAGAAGAAAAAGTCACCTAGATAGAAACAACAAGCAAAAAGGAAGAAAAACCAAACTCCTATGGAATAAATAGAAGAGGAAGAAGGGGAAGAAGAAGTCTCCCAAGCACAAAAGAAAAAGAAAAATAAACAAATAGAACAAGACTCCCCAAGAACCAGTGAACATGGATGCATTACTAAATGGGATATAATTCCATGGTTTACCATAGGAAACAATAGAATTATACAATGAAGTCTCTGCTGACAACAAGAAAATTATAGAAAGGGTCATAATAAGATACATGATTAAAGCAAATAAAACAATGGATGAGCTTCTAGAAAAGATAACAGAGGATCTAGCAGAAGCCCTGAGACAAAGAAGAGAAAAATCTTTGAAACTAGAAGAAGATTTGAGACAAAAAGATATTGATGGGGTAGGCACCTCCATTTCCACATAAGAGAAGGATAAGTTAGCCCAATTACAGGCTAAAGAGCTGAGGAAAAAGTAGAGGTTTGATACCGTCATGAATATGGATCAGGTAGATAGAGAAAAGAACCAACAAGAGACAAAGAAGATCACAAAGTAAATTTATGTTACTATGAAGGAGGCAGATAAAAATATAGAACAACAAGAGACATCTCCTCTGCAAGATGAACAACAACAGGTTTCTCCTCCGCATAACACAAACATAGATCAGGATGATCAGCAAATTGGAGAGGAGGCATTAGATATAGGGGATAATCAACAAGAGGAAGACCTAAAAAGATCAAGTAGCCAAGATGCATCCTCCTCTACTTCTCCTATTCAATCCATTAAGGATTTTCTAGCATAGCAAAAGAAAATTCAACCCGTGGTAACACCCCAACTACTACAATTGTCAGTAATAGGAGGGAAAGTCAACTTATTAGGCATATCACCAGTTCAAAAGCTACAGCTTGGTGATATATTCCACTCCACAGCGAAGGAAGAAATTTTACAACAACATATAGAAGGCAATGAAATACTACTAGAAGTAGTAAATATAATTCAGAATGAACTGTCAGAAGCACAAATGGACACAAGCCTTCCGCCTACACAGTAGTTGAAATAGTTGATGCAAAGTTTTAAGGCACATTCTATATATTTGGAAAACAACACAGAGGAATGCATCACTGAATAAATAAATAAGAAAAGACTAGCAAATGCATCAATTAAGTGTGCCAAGGCACATACCAAACTACAAACCCAAATAAGAAATATCGAGCAAGGGATAGATGAGGAAAAAAATTGTATCAATTTTGTTTAAAGTGGCCCACCATCACAAAAAATATTAAGGATCAAATAGATGCACTGGAAACACAGATAATACAAGTAGCTAGTACATATGATCTTATACAAGATACTAATGGCACAATAAGGGCACAAGTAGAGACATTACATACTCATCTCCAACAATTTCAAGATCAGAGGGAATAGATAAAAGCACAAATCAAACAATTAAGAGAAGTAGTAAGCCTAAGACTAGCTTCCCTGACTGGTATCTTCACAGAATCTAAACAGACTGCCTAGAAGATATAAATACCCACTACATTGGGTGATGTGGAGGATACATATATATAAATAGAGAGTCAAATCCAAAATTTGACATCTACCAAAAATAATGGGACACAACTCTAGCCCAACTCAGATTAATCTATAAAAATATCCTACCTTCAAACTAAACAAAACATGTCTTGAGGACAAAACATAATTTTAAAAGGGGGAATGATGTTGGCAAAGAATAGAGCAAGAAGCAAAACCTACCATAGGTTACCGCAGGTGGCATGCGGAGGACAGAATTGGCACACAAAGAGGTATTTTGGGAAAAGACACACCTCTATGTGAATATATAGGATGTATATGTAAGTAAGCAATAGGAATAGGAATGAGAATGAGATAGATAAGGAAGAATGTGTATAAGGGCAGAGACTTAGACCTGTCGCTATGAATGTATAGTTACCCATTAAATATGAATATATATAAAGGAGACATAAGGATTTTGATATCTGTATGTGTGTTTTATGAATGTTTTACATAACTTATATGGTACGGCATAACTCTATTCCTTTATGTTTATCTATAATTCTCTCACTGTATGACTGGGGTATAAACTGACTTTAGAGATATGACTGAAGACCAGATCTTCGGACTGGTTCCTTCTCATTTCTTACCAACAATATGATAGTTTGGCTTTTCATTGTGTATATTCTATTTTGTGGAAGGTTGTGATCTTGCAAGTTGATCTTGGTTTATCCAACATATATTTTGTTGAAAAATGTTTTAGATTTCATATTCGCAACTCTTTCCTTGTAGGGTTAATGTAGGAAATATCTATCATGTTTTTTTTATGGGCATAGGTTCATGTGTAGTTGTATCAAGCCAAATTTAGGTTGTAAATTTTATGATACTGGTAGTGCATGTGTGTCATATTTTATTTCATTTTGTATCAAAGCCATGGTTTTGACTTTAGGAGTGTTCACCTTTCTTATGATATTAATCCTTATTCAAGTGGAAGTTTTGTAGTTGATCTTGTTTTTTAAGAAAACAATCATGGCAAGCACTTGTAGAATGGAGAAGATAGAGGATCTTGGATTTGGTCATGTGGTTGCATGTTGTATGTTATTGACCTAGAGCTCTTGTTTAGCAGTATGGGTTTTCCCTTTGGTCTCATAGGGTCTAGAGTGCTTATGGTGGGTTCTTGGTTGTAGCCCCTAGTTAGGTGAGAAAGCACTAATTTCTTAGCCCTTTTGGCTGCATGGATGATTTGTGGCTTCCATGTTTTTGCATGTGGGTTGCATGTGCTTACATGTTGATGGATATTATGGATCTATGTTGTACAAAAGTTGTATAGATGGATACGCCTGTTGTTTGCATGTGTTTGCATGTGGGTTGCATGTGCTTTCATGTTGATGCATATTGTGGATCTATGTTGTACCAAAGTTGTATACATGGATACACATGTTGTTTTCATGTGTTTACATATGCTTGCATGTGGGTTGCATGTGCTTGCATGTTGATGCATGTTGTAGATCTATGTTGTACTAGAGTTGCATAGATGAATACACATGTTGCATGTTGTTGTATGTGGCTAGGTGGTTTCATCAAGTACATGTTGTAGATTCATGGTGTTTTAGATCCATGGGTTACAAATTTATGATAATTCAGCATTTGGAATAGAATTGGTGGTTATAGATTTCTGGGTGTTTCAAATGTGTTAATAGATTCAAATTTACATGCATGGTTTTATAGGTTTTGTGTTTGATCAAAATAAATGGTTTGTAGATCTATGAAGAGATTGTTGTTTAGAGTTTTCTAAATGGTGAAAGTTGTAGATTTGCATGCATTTCTGATGCATGGTTTGAGAATTTTTTTTGTATCTTTCTCAATATAAGAGTGTTTGGTCCTTGTTGGGTTCCCAAGTTGTGGTTGTTCCACATTCTAGATTTGTGTCATTTTAAATCTAAGTTTTGGATATGATGTTGGTGTTGCGGGAGAATCTACATGCTATCTCTATTTTGCTTGTTTTTATGTGGAGTTGAATCTATTGGTTGCACTATTTTGAGATCTATCAGTTTTATGGTTTCCTTTACTTTAGTTAGAGCACTGGCCATGCTTCTCTATCACTTTTGGATGTCATATATATGCTAGCTTTGTGGGTTGTCTATAACTACATGTTGCATGAAAAACTCAGGTGCAAACCTTTAGAGTGTTGATGGTGTCTTCTGTGTAGTAGGGTTTTGTTGTAGACTATTTGGATGCCATGGACTTACAAATTCTAGTTTGTTGGCCTTTAGGCCATTATGGTGCATTGGTGTGTTTAGTATTAGAGAGACAGTAAGATGGATGTTTGTTGCACTTGTAGCAAGGGGTACTTGCAATAGAGATAGTAGTAGTAATGGGTACTTATAGCACCTAGACTTACAACAAGGGGTACATGTAGCACCTAGACTTACAACAAGGGTACTTGTAGAAAGAATTACTTGTAGAAGAGGTACTTGTGGAACCTAAACTTATAGCAAGGGGTGCTTGTGGTAAAGGTACTTGCAATAAATGGATTTAAGGACTTGTCACACTTATATGTACAATTTGGTTTCCTAATCATGTTCTTTGGAAACCTATAGCACTGGACTATGTTGTCAGGAGATAAGAAAACTCTTTTTATGCTCTTCGCACATGTATTAGTACATGTTTTTATGCATTTTCTATCATTTCATACTTTCATCATTAAGAAATTAAAAGAGTTTCAATTTACGATGAATGTGATCTACAATGACCATAATGGATCTACTTAGAAAATTAGTTTACTTGTATATATATATAATTATTTCAGATTAGAACTTCCCCGTTTTCTTGTATGATCACCATAATTAACTTTAACTGCTTAGTCAAATTCAAACAGCTATAAATTTCATAATATTATACTCAAACATATACAAATCAGAATATATCTTATTTCCTTAAAACTAAAATACATATGCAATTATATAACATACATATATATATAATTACGGTAGAGACAAAAAGTGGAAAGCTAATAATTTAGGCCAATAAATACATTTAGGTCGATAGAGAATAAAGAGAGGCTAGATTTGATTTTAGTACAAGTTGAAGTATACAAATAAGCCATTATAAAGTTAACAGGGATGTATTTAAGCACAAACAAAGAGAGATGATACAATATACTAACCAATACAAATAAGGCTGACAAACTAGTTTTTAAGTCATTTAAACCAACTCAAGGTTATTTACCATTAAGAAAGGCTGCAGAAATATGTATGGCCAAAAATAAATAAAAGAACTAGCCATTTGAAATAATGAAACCGGCCACATAACTGATATAGAGGTGATATTAACAATACAAGGTTGCTAAAGAAGCAACAGAGATCTTAAAACAACACAGAAGAGAGGCTGAAATGTTGAGGTTAACTAAATCAAGCTGATAAAAAATACATAGACAGGCTGATACTCATAGTATTAGGTCGTGGCAGTCTATTAGAATGGCCGCTTTAAACTCAGAGAAGGTCAATTAAGGTGTAAAAAGGTTGAATTAAAAGAAAAGGAGATTGAAACTTTATATACAAAAGTCGAATAACTACATACTGTTAGGGTTAGCTGGCAGAAGATATCAATTAAATGCAAATAAATCTTAAACAAAGGAATTAAAAATACACAGAAATAATAACAGCGAGAGACAATTTTAACATGGTTCACCCAAACTCGGGCTACATCTTGTTAGCACTCATTTTGACCTGGAGGTTGTTTTTTCATGTTTAGGGGGTTTCTTCATTTGAACCCTATATCTTCTTGCCCATTTTCCTAAGTGTTGGACCTCCTCGGCATTTTTCAGCTGCAGCATCATATTTTCTTCGAGGAGGAAGTCATCATCATCATGTTTGCTTCGATGGTGGTCAGCATCTCATGTTTTCTGTCGACTTGTTTTTCATCAGGATCATCATATTTCAATATCGGGTGATGTTTGGATATCATCCTGATCCTGCTGATGAGCTACAATGTGTCTCAATTTTCTTGCGGAGGGTGATTTTTCAAATATCCGGTGATCTTCCAATTATCACCCTGCCCTTTTATGATGATGATGTCACCCCGATCTTCCGAGGGGGTCATTTTCTAAGTTGTTCGACCTGGCCTATTTTTTCTTAAGGGTCGTCATCATCATGATCATATTTCGAGTTATCGTCGTGTTGCTTGCGAGGGTCATCATATTGTCTACCTGTATGATCTTTCGCTGGGGTGATATTTTAACATCGGGTGATCTTTGTTAAGATCATCCTGATGATGTTGCTGTAAAGTTCTAAGTGTGACCCGATTTTCATCGTGGTCATCATATTTTGGACGTCAGGATGATCTTAGTCAATATCATCCTGATGTTGTTGTATCACTTCATGTTCGTTGTTTTATCATCCTGATGATGCTGACGTCATTCTTACATCAGGGTGATATCCGCTTTTCTGCCTGTCTGCATCATGATATTTCCGAAGGGAGATATCCGCCTGTCGGCTTCGTGCATTATCTAGTGGGGGGTGATCTTTTCAAATATCTGGCATATTCATCTATCACCCCGATCGTATATTGGAGCTATAGTGCAGCATGATATTTGTGCATCAGGATGATATTTCCAAATATCCGGTTATCTTCCAAATATCATCCTGATGTCGATATGATGATGACGTCATCAAGGTCCGGGGGGGTCATATTTCTAACACTGATCATCTTGTGGAGATCCCCCGATATTTGCAAACATGATGATGACGTCATCCGGATATGAGGAGGTGCGCAGTAGGGGAATATGCTGATGACGTCAGCAGAATATGACGATGACGTCATTAGGATGTTCATCGGCTAAGCAAGAGGATCTTCCTCCGATGGATCAGGTTGTGCCGATGAAGGCGATTATCATGTAGGTGATATTGCGATAATGATGCTGATGTCAGGATGATTTTTCAAGCAACAGGATATCATGCTGTTGGAGGATGATGATGAAGTCTTATACTAGTGTTGTCAGGAGCAAAAGCACTGACATTATATATGCTCGTGGCCTAGTATATAAAGTGTTGAAAAGGTTGCCGCGGGGTGCATGTGGGATAATTGATATCCTGCATTTTTGAAATATCATGACGATGAGGTATCTTGGCGGGAAATGGTTGTGATGCACAGTTTGACGTTTTCCCGAGGCCGCGGGTTGGTGCGCCATTAATGGCGAAGGTTGCAGAGGTATGGACGGATCTGGTACCCAATTGAAGGTGTACATCAACGGACAGTGGCGCAGGGCTCGAGGTTTCTTCCTGTCTCCTCCCCTACCTGCTGCATTCATGTTTGGGCGCCAATCTGGTAATACGTTGAGCGCCATTTTTCTGATACTGTGTATCTGGCAGGATTTTTGGTCAACCATGTAATTAATTGCTGTGGTACACTACCTGGCTGTTATAAGCAGGAAGTGTTACTCATTTTTTGGTTGTTGAAAGTTGAAGATTTTTGGCTCTGTAATTCAAAACAAGCTGATCTGGTTGCTCTGTACAGCTAAACCTGTGAGTCTATGTATCTCTTGTTGTATGTTTTGGCACGAACCCACTTATTTCATGATTAATCTTATATGAGAAATGTTATCTTAGCATGTGTTTTGTTAATTCTGTCTCCAGTATTGCATGTATTCTTCTTCTGAATCTGGATATTTGGGTAATGTTTAGATTCTAGAGCATAGAATTCCTATGTTGAATGTCTGATCTTTTAACTTCTGCTCAAGGGGTAGATTAAACTATTTTCAGGTTGAACATTGGGAAGGGTATACTGCAGTAGGGATGCCATAAGTAGAGATAACTTAACACTCTGTATTGGAAGATATCTGTAAGGCAGGTATCACATATATCCCCCTGAAATCCAGTTTTAGCTGTTCATGTTGATCATTCACAGGTGTATGTCTACTGACTCCAGGCCCTGGATAGGCACCAATCTTGCTTTGTGTTTGTGTTACAACCATGTCCAGCTTTGCATCCAAACTTAAAATCCAAATCAAAATCTAAAACAACCATTAGGACATTAGAATTAGTTTTAGGATCCTCAGTCCTCTGTCTACAACTGCAAATAGGCCCAAAGCTAGCCCCTTTGCTCTTATCTTTCAGTTTTGGTCTGCTTACAGGAGGACTTATCTGCTTTCTGTCAGCATCCCAGCCTTTGTATGCATATCCTCATGGATGTTGAGTAGGGAATACCCCCTAGGTTTTGCAGAGCCTAAAGAAGAAGAGGAGATAAAATACAGAGTCTATCTCCTACACTGTTGGCCCCTGGCCCAGAGATCCTGTTGATCACTGATGGCTACCTTGTAGGGAAATCTAGGAATAAGCATCCAGTCTGGGAAAAAGTCAACAGAAATTGGCGACTCCGCTGGGGAAATTTGTGAAAGAACCCTGGTTTTCAAAAGAAAACAGTTCCTAGTAATAGGTGGCGACTCCGAAGTAATCTCCCAACCGGTCAAAGTAAAATTTATATGCAGGGGAGAAGATCCCAACAAAATCCTTTATTTAAAGAGTTACCAGTAACAAGAAGAATGATGTACAGAAGAAAGGGAGCTGTCTCAGTTAGTCATGAGGGTTCCCCCAGAAAAGGTGATGATATGCAAGATAACCCTAGGCCATCAGGACAGCATGTGCCTTACTTTTCAAATGCAGAAGCTGATATTCAAGGTGCATATGAGAGGCAACAGGGTGGTAGCATGAGAATGAGGTCAGAGGTGTTCCAAGAACGCCCATTTCTAGACCCTAGTGAAAGGTTTGAAGAGGCAGAGTCTCTGAGGGATGATGAAGATGATGACCAGAATGGTATGAGACCATCTACCTCCATGCCTAAGGATGAACAGTTAGCTGAAGAAATCAGAAATCTAAGAGCAGAACTAGAATATCTACAAGCCATGAAAATCAGAGATGATATGAAGCAGAAAGTGCAAGCTTTAAGAACTGCCCAAAATGATTCAGTTCCTACCCTAGAGAATGCAAATGTGCAGAGACATCAGCAAAGAAATGAAGTGCAACATCAGCATAATGATGAGAGACAAAATGTGAATGATGCTAAGATACAACTGAACAATGTAAGAAACTAGAATGCAAACAGAAATGCTAATGTTAATCAGTTAAACAGACAGCCCATGCAGTTAGATAGATTCAGGCAGCTGGTGTTTGATGGTATTCCTGGGTATCCTAACCCCATTGACAAGCATCTGAGGCTGCAAGTGCCTAAATTTTCAGGAAACAACACAGTGTCAGGAGAAGATCATCTAAAAGCCTTTCAAAATGTCATGGATAACTTTGAGGTTGAACATGAGGATGTTTTCATGAAGTCATTCATGCAATCCTTAATAGATGAGGCAAGAGAATGGTACAAGAATCTGCTTGACCGGAGTATTTCATCATGGGATGATTTTAAAAGGATGTTCAAGGAGCAATATGGTGACAAAACTGACCCTAGCTTTTTTGTAAATGAGTTCACCAGTATCACTAAAGGGTCAAATGAGCAGGTTGCAGATTTTAATGCAAGATTTACTAAAGTGTTAAACAAATTGCCACATCACATGAGGCCAAATGAACCAATGTGCATAATATTGTATATCAATGCCTTTGATGCAAAAACTGCATATGGATTAAGAGATAAAGGTCCTGCTACTCTTAGGGATGCTTTCAGAATTGCAGTGAATATTGAAAACAATAGGAAAGCATCGGGCAAGACAAATAGAAGGGATGATATAAAAATTCTGCAGAATCCAAACAAGCCTCAGAACACTCAAGGTAATACATCTGCCCCTGAAGATAAGATAGAAAAATTGGCAAATGTTGTTAAGGACCTAAGCTATAGATTAGCTAGAAGTGAAAAAGGGATGGGTCCTGATAGGCAAGTCTATCAAAGGCAGGAAAAGAGGCCATCATTGCATGATATGCCTTATAACACCAATTGGCATGATGGTAAGCCTATATTCCCACGTAACCACACAAATCAGAGGGCTCAACATGTCAAAGAAACTCCTGATCCTCTAAAGAAAGCTATAAATATTGTTGATGATGCTCCATGGTGTATATTTTGTCAGATGCCACATTCACAGTCACAGTGTATGATTGTTCAATCCTTGTATGATAATGCTATATCTTGTAATGAATGCAATGAGCCACATTATGTGCAAGATGATGATGTTAATATGATGTCCATAGGTAATGGATACACTCTTTATGATGCTGATGAGAATACAGATCATCAAATTTAGGCCTGCCAACAGTTCCCATATGATGAAGATAATGAAGATAACTATGTGTATGCTCAGAGCTCACACAATTTTCTGAGTAACTCACAACGACCTTCTGATGAGGAAATTAGAGCCTTCACAGCTGCAGCAGTTGCTCAAGTCAAAAGCAACTACAATCTCAGAGGTAAAAATCAAGTAGGCAGCCCACATCAGCCAGAAGATATTTCTGCAGGTCAGCTAGTGCATGGTCATAAAGGAATTGAACCACAAAAAAGGCAGTGGGTAAATAATAAACAGAATTTTAGACATAGAACAGGTCATGAATCTCAAGGACCAGAAAACAAAATCCCTCAGGCTGAAGATCAAAGTAAAGGTTCCCAAGACAAGAATGATGATCAGGGAACTACGAAAGTAAAAGCTAAATCAGCTCAGGATAAAAACAAGATTGTGGAGCAAGCTACAACTGTTATACAAAATTATGCTCCATTTGATATAGCTCAGGTCCTCTCTCAGGTAAAAGTCTCTGTTCCACTTATGGAACTGATGAAAGTGGAAGAAATCAAGAGTAGGACAATATCCCTAATCTCAGGGGTACCTTTTCAGGCTAAACAAAATGTTCAGACCCAGGGTGAAAAACATGTCATGTGTAATGAAGAAGATGAGACTCCTGAAGTCTATTTAGGAGTGACTATGACAAAGTGTCCTTCACAAGTGGAACCATTTTATGTTTCCCTGGTTATAAATGGAAAAATAATTAGAAATTGTATGCTTGACTCTGGAGCATCTACAAATGTCATGCCTTTGGCCATCATGCAACAAGCTGGATTGAAAATTGACAAGGCATGTGGAAAATGTTATGCTATGGATGCCAGAGAGGTACCAGTTATTGGAATCATGAAGGATGTAGATTTCAAACTGGCAGCATTTCCTGACAAGAGATATAAAATGAATATAACAATGGTTGACATCAAGCCACAGTATGGTATGTTGTTGTCAAGAAGATGGGCAGCACTAATTGGTGGAAGTATGCAGCTGGACCTGTCATATGCCATGATTCCAATGAATGGCAGGGATGTTAAGCTAATCAGAGAACAAAGATCATCAGAGATAGTGGAAGACCAAGAAGCAGAGGAATAGGTATGCTTTGTAGACACTGACTGTGATAACTTCAAGGTTGTCTCAGATGATACAGAAGATAAAAAGAAAAGTGCCTGTATTGAAGAATTGGATCAGCGAGGTTTGTGGACCATGTTTTTTGATGGAGCTTGTGCAAAAGAAGGCTCTGGAGCTGGAGTTGTTTTCTTGTCTCCAACTGGTAAGCTCCTCAAATTCTCTTTCTTGCTGGGGTTTGATTGCACAAACAACATTGCAGAATATGAGGCTTTACTCTTAGGCCTAAATATTGCTCTCAAACATGGAATTAAAATGTTAAGAGTATTTGGGGATTCTGAGCTGATTGTATCCCAAATTAGAGATAAGTATGCTTCAAAAAATAAAAGATTGAAACAATACAAGCATGCTGTTTGGGATACCATTGAACTATTTGATGCATTTTCAATAGGCTGGGTAGAGAGGTCAAAGAATGTTATGGCTGATTTCTTAGCCAATGTTGCAATAAGGCCAGATGACATCACTCTGTCAGGTGTTACAAATGTAGAAGTTAAAATTAGGCCTGCAGTACCAGAAAATATATGCAGTTGGCAAGTGTTTAATGATGATAGGGATTTGTTGAAATTTTTGCACTGCATAGATGAATATGAGAATCAAGAAATTGATTTCCAAGCTTTTGTAGAGACTATAGATGGAAAAGAAACTCTTGTGGGAAAAGAGATAATTCAATTGAAGACTAATAAAATCCCTAGAGGGTTGGTAGCTTTGGAAAGAGCTTTTGACAGTAGAGATAAATTGGTCACAAGGACATCTCCCACAAATAAGGAAGATTTAGAAGAGATAAATTTGGGGACATCTCAGGCCCCTCAGAAGGTATACATTGGTAAACAACTCAAACCACACATTAGGAGTATGCTGATTGCATTACTGAAAAAGTATAAACATGTTTTTGCTTGGTCATATGAGGACCTAAAAGCTTATAGGGAAGATTTATTCCAGCATGAGATCCCATTGAAGCCTGGAGCTAAGCCATTTAGACAAAAGCAAAGACCTATTAATCCTACCTTAGCTCCCAAGATGCAAGAAGAACTCAAAAGGCTCAGGGAAGCTGGAATAATTGTGCCAATCAGGCATTCAACTTGGGTGTCTAACCTTGTCCCAGTCAGAAAAAAGAATGGTGATATTAGGCTTTGTGTTGACTTCAGGAACTTGAATGTATCCTCTTTAAAGGATAACTATCCACTGCCTAATATGGAAGCTATGTTGCAGAGAGTGACTGGTTGTGAACTCTTATCCATGATGGATGGATTTTCAGGTTATAATCAGGTGAAGGTAAAGGAATCAGAACAGTATAAGACCGCCTTTACCACTCCATGGGGAACTTATGTGTATGTTAGAATGCCCTTCGGACTGACCAATGCAGGTGCTACATTTCAAAGAGCAATGGATGTTGCTTTTGCAGGGCTGATTGATTCAATCCTGGCTGTATATCAGGATGACTTGACTGCTTACTCAAAGAAAGAAGAGCAGCATTGTTTGCATCTGGAGCAGATTTTCATAAGAGCACTAGAGTATGGTATTTCTTTAAATCCAAAGAAGTGTGCCTTTGGGGTAGTTGAAGGAAAGCTCCTGGGACATATTGTTTCCAAGGATGGAGTCAGGATAGATCCAGAGAGAGTGGCTGCTATTGACAGAATTCAAATGCCAAAAACTGTGAAAGGAGTTCAGTCCTTCTTTGGACAGATAAATTTTGTTAGGAGATTTGTTCTCAACTTTGCGGAAACCACAAGGAACATTTCCAAGATGATGAAGAAGGATGCAACTGTCCACTGGGAAAGTGAAGCAATAGAATCATTTCAGAGTATCAAAGAGGCAATCAAGATGGCCCCTGTTCTTAAATCTCCTAATTTTTCTAGGCCATTCCAAGTATTCTCATTTGCTTCCTTTCATACTATTGCTGCATGTTTGCTACAGAAAAACGAAGATGGTTTTGAACAGCCCATCGCTTTCTTCAGTATGTCCTTGCAGGCCTCTGAGTTGAAGTATGATATTATGGAAAAACAGGCATATGCACTAGTCAGAGCCATCAAAAGTTTCAGACCATACTTGGTAGGATCATATATAATTGCATATGTACCCCATGCAGCAGTCAAAGACATATTCACTCAGCAGGAGGTGATTGGAAGAAGGTGCAGATGGATAAACAAACTGCAAGAGTTTAACATAGACATACAAGTTACCAAGTTGATAAGAGGACAAGGATTAGCCAAGATGATGGCACAGTCAAACTTGGAAGCATGCCAAGTTAATGCAGTCCAAAATGAGAGTGTAAATGTATCAGGATCTGAATGGTACAAGGATATTATCTACTACTTGCAAAATCTGAATTGTCCTTCCCATTTCAGTGACAGTCAAAAGAGGACTTTAAAGTTACATGCAATCAGGTATGTTATTGTTCAAGGTGAGCTATACTGGAAAAACCCTGATGGTGTGCTACTGAGATGTGTGGATGAGGATATGGCTAACAATGTTTTGATTGATATGCATAAAGGATTGTGTGGTGGACATTATACTGCCCAAACAACAGCCCATAAAATTCTCAGAGCAGGATATTGGTGGCCCACTCTCTTTTCAGATGCACAAAAGTTAGTGAGGAAGTGTGACCCTTGCCAAAGATTTTCAGGAAAGCTGAAGTATGATGGTGCTTTACCCCTCGGAACTGTAACTGTGGATGCTCCATTTCAGCAATGGGGAATTGACTTCATAGGGGAAATTGCAGACAAATCAAGTAGGGGACACAGTTGGATTTTGGTGGCAACTAATTACTTTACCAAATGGATTGAGGCCATTCCAACTAAGAGAGCTACAAGTAAGGTGGTGACAGATTTCATGCTAGAAAATATTATCATCAGGTTTGGAGTACCATTCAAGATAGTCACTGATAATGCTATGTGCTTTAGATCAGGTGAATTTGTTGATTTTTGCAACAGGTATGGGATAAATCCATCATATACATCACCATATCATCCACAAGGGAATGGTCAAGCAGAATCAAGCAATAAAAGCATCATGAAAATTATCAAGAGGATACTGGACAAGAACAAGAGAGCTTGGGACTCAAAATTGAACTTAGCAATATGGGCTGACAGAGTGACAGTAAAAAGGGCTATTCAGGAAAATGATGAGGAGATTGAAGACTCCATGACAGAAAGAGTGAACCAGCTGGTTGCATTGGATGAAAACAGAAGGAAAGCCCACCAGATCAATCTCAAAAGACAACAAGATGTGAAATATCAGTTTGACAGGAGAGCTATAAAAAGGAAGTTTCAAGTCAATGATCTGGTGCTCATTTGGAATGCAAAAGGTCAGGAAAAGGGTAAACATGGTAAATTTGAACCCTTATGGATGGGCCCATATCAGATTTGCAGTACTCATGGGGAGGATTCTTATTTCCTCCAGGCCCTAGATGGTGAAGTTCTGGAATTGCCTGTGCATGGCCAATTCCTTAAGTTCTATTTTGCATAAATGACTTGTCGCTGTGCACATTTGTAAAAACATGTATGTAGTGTAAATGTCTTGTGCAGTTCGTGGTTTTTGGTTTTTTACCTGGTTTGCCCAGAGATCTGGTTCTCGCTGCAGGTTTTCACCTGCACGTCCCCATTCGGAGCCAGTGTTAGCACTCATTTTGACCTGGAGGTTGTTTTTTCATGTTTAGGGGGTTTCTTCATTTGAACCCTATATCTTCTTGCCCATTTTCCTAAGTGTTGGACCTCCTCGGCATTTTTCAGCTGCAGCATCATATTGTCTTTGAGGAGGAAGTCATCATCATCATGTTTGCTTCGATGGTGGTTAGCATCTCATGTTTTCTGTCGACTTGTTTTTCATCAGGATCATCATATTTCAATATCGGGTGATGTTTGGATATCATCCTGATCCTGCTGATGAGCTACAATGTGTCTCAATTTTCTTGCGGAGGGTGATTTTTCAAATATCCAGTGATCTTCCAATTATCACCTTGCCCTTTTATGATGATGATGTCACCCCGATCTTCCGAGGGGGTCATTTTCTAAGTTGTTCGACCCGGCCTATTTTTTCTTAAGGGTCGTCATCATCATGATCATATTTCGAGTTATCGCCGTGTTGCTTGCGAGGGTCATCATATTGTCTACCTGCATGATCTTTCGCTGGGGTGATATTTTAACATCGGGTGATCTTTGTTAAGATCATCCTGATGATGTTTCTGTAAAGTTCTAAGTGTGACCCGATTTTCATCGTGGTCATCATATTTTGGACGTCAGGATGATCTTAGTCAATATCATCCTGATGTTGTTGTATCACTTCATGTTCGTTGTTTTATCATCCTGATGATGCTAACGTCATTCTTACATCAGGGTGATCCGCTTTTCTGCCTATCTGCATCATGATATTTCCGAAGGGAGATATCCGCCTGTCGGCTTCGTGCATTATCTAGTGGGGGGTGATCTTTTCAAATATCTGGCATATTCATCTATCACCCCGATCTTATAGTGGAGCTACAGTGCAGCATGATATTTGTGCATCAGGATGATATTTCCAAATATCCGGTTATCTTCCGAATATCATCCTGATGTCGATATGATGATGACGTCATCAAGGTCCGGGGGGGTCATATTTCTAACACTGATCATTTTGTGGAGATCCCCCGATATTTGCAAACATGATGATGACGTCATCCGGATATGAGGAGGTGCGCAGTAGGCAGATATGCTGATGACGTCAGCAGAATATGATGATGACGTCATCAGGATGTTCATCGGCTAAGCAGGAGGATCTTCCTCCGATGGATCAGGTTGTGCCGATGAAGGCAATTATCATGCAAGTGATATTGCGATAATGATGCTGACGTCAGGATGATTTTTCAAGCAACAGGATATCATGCTGTTGGAGGATGATGATGAAGTCTTATACTACTGTCGTCAGGAGCAAAAGCACCGACATTATATATGCTCGTGGCCTAGTATATAAAGTGTTGAAAAGGTCGCCGCGGGGTGCATGTGGGATAATTGATATCCTGCATTTTTGAAATATCATGACGATGAGGTATCTTGGCGGGAAATGGTTGCGATGCACAGTTTGACGTTTTCCCGAGGCCGCGGGTTGGTGCGCCATTAATGGCGAAGGTTGCAGAGGTATGGATGGATCTGGTACCCGATTGAAGGTGTACATCAACAGACAGTGGCGCAGGGCTCGAGGTTTCTTCCTGTCTCCTCCCCTACCTGCTGCATTCATGTTTGGGCGCCAATCTAGTAATGCGTTGAGCGCCATTTTTCTGATACTGTGTATCTGGCAGGATTTTTGGTCAACCATGTAATTAATTGCTGTGGTACACTACCTGGCTGTTATAAGCAGGAAGTGTTACTCATTTTTTGGTTGTTGAAAGTTGAAGATTTTTGGCTCTGTAATTCAAAACAAGCTGATCTGGTTGCTCTGTATAGCTAAACCTGTGAGTCTATGTATCTCTTGTTGTATGTTTTGGCACGAACCCACTTATTTCATGATTAATCTTATATGAGAAATGCTATCTTAGCATGTGTTTTGTTAATTCTGTCTCCAGTATTGCATGTATTCTTCTTCTGAATCTGGATATTTGGGTAATGTTTAGATTCTAGAGCATAGAATTCCTATGTTGAATGTCTGATCTTTTAACTTCTGCTCAAGGGGTAGATTAAACTGTTTTTAGGTTGAACATTGGGAAGGGTATACTGCAGTAGGGATGCCATAAGTAGAGATAACTTAACACTCTGTATTGGGAGATATCTGTAAGGCAGGTATCACATATATCCCCCAGAAATCCAGTTTTAGCTGTTCTTGTTGATCATTCACAGGTGTATGTCTACTGACTCCAGGCCCTGGATAGGCACCAATCTTGCTTTGTGTTTGTGTTACAACCATGTCCAGCTTTGCATCCAAACTTAAAATCCAAATCAAAATCTAAAACAACCATTAGGACATTAGAATTAGTTTTAGGATCCTCAGTCCTCTGTCTACAACTGCAAATAGGCCCAAAGCTAGCCCCTTTGCTCTTATCTTTCAGTTTTGGTCTGCTTACAGGAGGACTTATCTGCTTTCTATCAGCATCCCAACCTTTGTATGCATATCCTCATGGATGTTGAGTAGGGAATACCCCCCTAGGTTTTGCAGAGCCTAAAGAAGAAGAGGAGATAAAATACAGAGTCTATCTCCTACACTGTTGGCCCCTGGCCCAGAGATCCTGTTGATCACTGATGGCTACCTTGTAGGGAAATCTGGGAATAAGCATCCAGTCTGGGAAAAAGTCAACACATCTACCAACAAAGAGTCTAATATTATTATCCAGTAAATCAAAACCGATTACAACTAGCAATCCCTGCAACTCAATACTGCTGCAAAATGCTACAATACATCTTAAGAAACCCTAACCCTTAGCCTCTTTTATCAAGCCTTATGTCAATTACAAAATAGGGTTTTTTTGTCAGCCAATAGAAAAATAACTCCTGACACCTTTATAAAATAATTAAAAACCAATTAAGGTTTTGGGGGCGCTGCCCCTCGACCCCACCCTGTATCACAATAGGAAGCACGCCAGGGGCGCTGCCCCTTGACCCCGCAAGGGGCACTACCCCTTGACCCCGTTAAATAATTTGGGGGGAAACCATGCCGATAAAAGTGGGGTAAATTTAACCTCCAAGTCTGATTAGGCTCCATATAACAACACATACAAGGGTTGCTAGAAACATAGACTGAGCCAACAGAGATTTATAGGCCACCTATGATTAAGAGAAAAATAAGGCCGATGCATAATTCAAAAAGGGGGTCAAGAAATCATTAAGGTCGAATTAGAAAAGAAGGAGGTATGCAGATTTATCATTCTACACAAAAGAAGAAGATCACACCTAAAAGATAAAACTAATAAGAAGATCGATTCTATAGATGAATTGATTCACAAAAGAGCCTAATGAAAAGCCAAGAGGATAATACACATAGTATCCAGGACGTTGATTTTTATGAGAGCAGGTCATTAAAGTAAACTTTAGAGGCTGATAGATCAGAGGAGTTGCTGAAAGGATGGTGAATAGCTTCAAGGAAGATTCTAAGCCAAATCATAGATATAGAAGGTCGTACACAAGAGGAAGGCCTCTAAAGAATAAACAAGCCGTTGGATTCTATCAGGGCAGACTATTTACCAAAGATTAAGCAAATAAAACATAGTAAATAAGAAAAATACCTGGTTCTAGTGTTCTTTGAGCTTTTCCTCCTCCTGTCATCCTTTTCTTTTACTACTCTCTGCTCAATCATCTCCCTCTATGTGCTTGATCCCTTTTCTTCTTTGTTCCTTCTTGCTCTTTGTCTCTGTTCTCTCCTTTTTTTGTGTCTTTCTTATGCTTTTTCCTTTCTTTTTTAATGAATAATCCATTTCTTAAAATGGCACCATCCTATTTTTAGATGGAGCTTTCTTTTGTTTAACTCCACTCCTTTTACCTCTTTGCATGGATGCAGGCACCACATCTACTAAAGCAATTGATTTAGTTCTTTTAAAATTCCTTTATTTCTGTTGCTCACTAATGCATGTAATTCCCTTGTTTTTATATCTAGATTTAATATAATTAGATTGGATGTGAATATTTATATCACTAATTTTATATATATATATATATATATATATATATATATATATATATATATATATATATATATATATATATATATAACTTGCAAGAGTATAGTTTACATATGTACATATATATATGTGTGTGTGTGTGTATCTGACATTATATATAAATAGCTCTTTAAATATTTAAAATAATTCAAAAAAGAAACATCTCATACAATTCTAATACATCTTAGTTGAGAAGAACATATAAAGGTTGGCTAATTATGCAGTTCAAAACAATGTTCTACGGCAAAAGAACTTTAGATATTTGTCTACTTGTCATACACCAGTCACAAAACATCCCCAACTAGTACTTCAACAAGATTATGTTATGGAAACTTTAATGAAAATCAATTTATGCAAGATACATGATGCAATATGATCTACATGAGTGTGTGCATGCATCGGGGTTTATCTTGTCATGCCAACTCTTTCCGATGGCTAGAGCGTGTCTACCTCAACTATGTTCCTGTCTTCGATGTGTTCCTGCACTCCAACCCTCATTAATAGGTTTGTCAAAATAATCATAGCTGAAGAAAAACATAGATCCATAATCATACATATTTAGTCCATCATAAAAAACTATGCTCGATTTTATGCATTCATAAAATAACCATGACAATTACCTGTTATGCACATGAAATTAATCCATCAGTAAAATAATCACACATAATATCTAATAGTTCAAATTACAAAATGAATCAAAAAGGTCAAGATGTGACATCCTTCCCCACTATGAAGAGACATCGTCCCAATGTCTTATTACACAAAATTGAACTAATAATGTATCTCACTACTACTATCAATGTATTAATAAAGTATCATCAAATGAAATAACAATATCTCAACTATGCAACAATAAAAGAAACTCTGTTAAATCCTCAAATGAGGAAAAGATTTGTCTATCTCCTCAACATCCTCCCATGTGGCACTATCCATAGAATATTGGTCCCACCAGACCTTATACTACACGATATCCCTATTACACAATTTAACGTTGTGCCTCTCCAAACTTTGAGTGGGCTCCACCAGCACCACTCCTGTATCCTATACCTATAAAGCATTCCAATCAAGAATATGTGAAGCATCAGGATGATATGGCTTAAGTAAAGACACATGAAAAATATTATGGATTCGGGAAAAGAGCAAGTCTATAAGCAATAGGATTAATCACTTCCAGCACATCAAACAGTCCTATGAATCTACGAGCAAGTTTGGACAATTTGCCAAATGAAACTAAACTCTTCTAAGGCTTGACCCTCGAGAAGACTTTATCGCTCACTATAAATTGTCTGAACGTCCTATTCCTGTCTGCATAACTCTTTTATCGATATGAAGCTTACTTCAATTTCTCTTTGATCAACCTCATCTGATCATCCATTTCTCTAAGCATATCAGGTCCAATCACAATCCTTTCTTCTACCTTGTCCCAACTGATGGGTGTTCAACACTTATGCCCATAAGAGCTTCGAAAGGTGTCATCCCCAAAGATGCATGGTATGAATTATTGTAAGTGAACTCCACTAATGGAAGATACTCCTCCCATTGATACTATTGATCCATCTAGTACATCCTAAGAAGGTCTTCTACTACATGATTTACTCTTTCTGTATGTCCATCATTCTGAGGATGATACACCGAACTAAAATTTAGTTTAGTTCCCAAAGTTGCATTCAACGTTGTCCAAAACCTAGAAGTCATGTGAGTGTCTCAATCAGAAATGATCATCTTTGGCACTCCATGCAATTGAAAGATTTCCTAGACAAACTTCTTAGCTAAGATCAACAAACCATCCTTAAGATTCCCTAGGATGAAATCTGCTACCTTCATTAACTTGTCCACAACCACCAAGATGACATCATGTTGATTCTTAGACATTGGCAATCCCTGAATGAAGTCCATACTTATCACTTGTCATTTATGTTCTGGTACACTATGTGAATACAAAAGCCCTGCTGGCTGCACATTCTCAGCCTTGAGTCACTGGCACTCCAAGCATCGAGCCACAAATTCTGTTACATCTTTCTTAAGTCTTGGCCAAAAATACAAAGGTCTCAACACTTCTACCATCTTAGTCACTCCAGGGTGCCCCAAATATGGTGCGTTGTGGATCTCTTCAAGAACTAACTTTCTTAAATCCCCTGAGTCTGGAATATACATCCTACCTTGATATCTCAAAATTCCATCCGACTCAAACACATCTCCATCAAATCGATGATCTAAGGGATCTTCCTCTAAAGATTGTTTTACTCTGGAATAATGTTCATCCCCTTGCAAATTCTAAATTACTTGTTGTCTTAATTTTGTTCTTATAGTAACCATGGCTGCTAGATGTCTTCTTCTACGAAGAGTATCTACCACTCTATTCTCCTTTACTTTAATGTACTCAATCCCAAAGTCTTACTCACTAAGAAACTCTAGCCATCTTATTTGATGTGCATTAATATTAGGTTGAGTAAAAATGTACTTGAGTCATAAGTGTTCTGTCTTCAACTCAAATGGCTTTCCCAACAGGTAATGCCTCCACATTTGAATTGCATGAACTATGGTTGCTAACTCTAAGTCATGTGATGCATAGTTTATCTCATATTGCTTCAACTTCCTCGACTCATAAGCGACCACTTGCCCATTCTGCATTAACACTCCTCCAACACCTTCTCCTGATGCATCAGTTATGACTATGAAATTCCCATTAGGATCAGGTATGGTCAAAATAGGAGTTGTGGTGAGCTTTTGCTTCAACACTTGGAAAGATTGCTCACACTTTTCTGTCCACTCAAATCTTTTCCCTTTCTTCTGAAGTGAGGTAATCGGTGCTTCTATTGTAGAGAACCCTTCCACAAACTTTCTAGAATATCCTACAAGTCCCATGAAACTTCAGACTTCTGTCACATTCTGAGGTGTAGGCCATTCCATTATTGCCTTAATCTTCTTTGGATCTACTACAATCCCTTCTGCTAAAATTACATGACCAAGATAGTGCACCTTGTCTTGATAGAAAGTACACTTGGATAGTTTACCAAAGAGTTTATGCTCTCTTAAGTGTTGTAATACTATCCTTAAATGCTTTTTGTGCTCCTCAACTAATTTAGAATAAATCAAGATATCATCTAGAAAGATCAACACAAAGTCATCCAAGCAATCATTGAATATGCTATTCATTAAATCCACAAAAGTTGTGGGAGCATTAGTCAACCTGAATGGCACCACTGTGAACTCGTAGTGACCATAGAGGGTCCTAAAAGATGCCTTCAAGATGTCCTCATCCTTAATCTGTAACTGATGATAACTAGATCTAAGGTCTATTTTTGAGAACACAGTACCTCCTTTCACAGCTCATCTATTCTCGGAAGTGGGTACTTGTTATTTATGGTTGCCTTATTAAACATTCTATAATCAATGCACAAGCACAAAGTCCCATCCTTCTTCTTCACAAAAATTATTGGTGCACCCCACGGCGATACGCTAGGTCTTATGAACCCTTGGTTCAACAACTCCTGCAACTATACTTTTAGCTCATATAAGTCTGTAGTGGTCATCCTATAGGGAACCTTAGATTGAGGCTCACTCCCTGGTAACAAATCAATTGAGAAGTCAAACTCCCTCTTCAGTGGCAACTCTATTAGCTCCACTGTAAACACATCTTGGAATTCCCTTAGGATAGGATAGTCATTAAGTTCTTGTTCCATGTTATCAAGATCTTTTACTTGGACAACATAAATGGAACATCCTTTCCTTTTGGATTTCTTTAATTACATAGCCAAAATTTGCCTAAGTTCAAGGGGTCTCTTAGAACCATGAATCTCAACATAATTCCCTAGGTCATCCAAACACCTAACAACCTTATCCTCACAATTCACAATTGACTTATGTTCAGCTAACCAATTGATTCCCAAAATCACACCATAATACCCTAAAGGTGCTATGTAAAGATTGACTTGAGTTTGAAAACTTTGAAAGTCTAACTCATTGCAAGAAAGACAAGAATCTACCCTCTTTTCTGCCTAATTTCCATATTGTACCATCCATGAATTTGTCGTGTGTTTAGGTCTAACAGATAACTTTGAAACTACTCTTAGATCTACAAAGCATTCAGTTTCTCCAATATCAATTAATATAGAAATATGTTGTCCATAGAGATTACCTAGAAATTGAATTGGTGTTGCCTAGAAGTCAACTTGTCGATTGTCCACAGCTGCATGAATCTGGTGTTGCGGTGCTCCCTGTTGATTCCTATCTCTTCTCTCTTCTGATCTTTGAGGACAAGTGTTGGCATATTTCTCTCCTCCGCATACATAGCATCCGCCATGAGGTGCTCTTGGTCCCTCTGACCTATCCCTTCGGTTGTTGTTGATGTTGTTATTGTTGAAGTTGCCTCTTTTGTTACCTCCATTCTGATTTCCACCATTTCTGTCATGAGAGTTGTTACCTATTTTCAAGTTTCAGATGTGTTGATTGTTGTTTCCCTAATTGTTGTTACTCTGATTGTTGTTGTTATTATTTTGGGATTTCTTAATCTCAAATCTTCCATCTCTAAACTTGTGATAATTGGTTTCTTGTTGTAGCTTTTGTTCCTATTTTATAGCCTTTTCAAAGACCTCATCCATAGTCAAAGGATTATAGATGTCCACATCCTCTCCAATCTGAGGCTTTAAGCCCATTATAAAATTCCTAATCCTAAATCTCTCATCCATTTGATATTGTGGTACATACTTGAGCAAATGAGAGAACCTTTCCCAGTATTGGGTTACCAACATACCTCCTTGTGCTAAATTTTGGAACTCTGTCATCCTCTTGTTAAAGAAGAGTTGTAGTAACCACCTCTTTATGAAAAGCTATAGAAAGAGCTCCCATGTTATTTATCCTGGCAACAATCTTTTCTCTGCCTTCCCATTATCCCACCATGTAGTTGCTTCTCTAGTAAGCTGATTCGAACCCTTCATTGCCTTAGTCTCATTAGAAAGGTTTTGGAGATCAAATTCTTTTTCCATCTCGATAATCCAGGCTTCTACTCCATCTCTGATGGTTCTACCATCAAATTTAGGTGGGGATACCTTCTTGAGGTCTTTGCCCAACTCCTCCATAATCTTATCGTGATTGTTTGCATTCCCTTTATTCTCTTAGTTCTTATTATCATTCCCTTGATTTTGATTTTCTTTTTTGTTTTCATTCTAGATTTGCCCTCCTCAATTTCCTCTAATCTCTTGCTCCAAATGATCCATTCAAACTCCTTGTTGATTTAGGAGGTTGAGGATTTGATCCAACCTCTCATTCTATCCATTGCAGTTTGTGTTTCTTGTGTCCATTCTAACTGGTTAGATCAATCTACATCAAGATTCACATTTTAGCATAATAGACAAAGGCCCTAGTGTCAAACCTAGAGCTCTGATACCAATGTAAAGTACACATTCCAAAAAATATATTACTGAAGTAAATAATCAACTCATTGACATTAACTCAATGAAAAGATAGGTCTTTTATACATCATGCAATAATGTCATTACATCTTACAAATCCACATGTCATAACCAGGTGTTAGCACAATAAAATAATATACAATGTACATCTTAGGCTCTCATGCCATAAGTCATCTCAAAGAATAATAAGGTACAATTTATCAAGTACAATACAAGTAATGAATGATAACTGATTCACTGTCGTCGGTCGCCACTAACCCACATGGTCATTCGCAAGCCGAGAGATAGGAACATGGCCCAGACACTTTTCCACCCAACCACAAAGTAATTACACTTCCCTAGAATCCTTCACGACATGAAGGATACCTGACCCTACACGAAACACCTAGCAACCTAGAAACAAGTAGCAAGAGGGAACACCTGATGCAACTTGATGTCTAAATGCAAATCTAACTAGAATGTGCAATATCTCACAATCAAGATGTGGCAGAGAAACATATTAATAAATCTTTGCTAGATAATCTTTTCATCTATTTTAATGAACATGGCTTGGCCCAAGCACTTATACAAGTAACAGTCAAATCCTGAAAAGAAGAAAAACCTTCTCTGTTTACCCACATTCAGCATCCTAGCCCAAAAGTAACCCAACACACATAGCAAAATAAACTAATATCTTCACAAAACAAGCATAATAATACATGTACTAAGAGCATAAATAGTCACTTTCTTGCAATTTGTCTAACTTGATTTCATATACCATCCAAACGTGTTTTCTATAATTTCATACTTTCATCATCAGGAGATTAAAGAGTTTCAATTTATGAAGAATGTGGTCTACAATGACCATAATGGATCTACTTAGAAAATTGATTTACTTGTGTATATATATATATATATATATATATTTCAGATTAGAACATCCCAATTTTCTTGTATGATCACCACAATTAACTTTAACCACTTAATCAAATTCAAACAGCTATAAATTTCATAATATTATACTCAAACATATACAAATCAGAATATATCTTCTTTCCTTAAAACTACGATACATATGCAATTATATAACATACATATATAATTATAGTAGAGACAAAAAAAGTGGAAAGCTAATAATTTAGGCCAATAAATACATTCAGATCAACAGAGAATAAAGAGAGGCCAGATTTGATTTCAATACAAGTTGAAGTATACATACAGGTAGTTATAAAGTTAACAGGGATGTATTTAAGCACAAACAAAGAGAGCCGATATAGTATACTAACCAATACAAATAAGGCCGATAAACTAGTTTTTAAGTCATTTAAACCAACTCAAGGCCGTTTACCATTAAGAAAGGTTGCAAAAATATGTATGGCCAACAATAACTAAAAGAAATGGTCATTTGAAATAATGAAACTAGCCACAAAACTAATATAGAGGTGATATTAACAATACAAGGCTACTAAAGAAGCAACAGAGATCTTCTTAAAACAAAACACAGAAGAGAGGCCGAAACGTTGAGGCTGACTAAATCAAGCTAATAAAAAATACATAGACAGACTGATACTCATAGTATCAGGCCATGGCAATCTATTACAATGGCCGCTTTAAACTCGGAGAAGGTCAATTAAGCTGCAAAAAGGCTGAATTAGAAGAAAAAGAGATTGAAATGTTACATACAAAGGCTGAATAACTACATACAAGGGCCGATAGAAACATAGACTAAGCTAACAGAGATTTATAGGCTACCTATGATTAAGAGAAAAACCAAGTCGATGTATAAGTCAAAAAGGGGGTCAAGAAATCATTAAGCCTGAATTAGAAAAGGAGGTATACAAATTTATCATTTTACACAAAAGAAGAAGATCACACCTAAAAGACAAAACTGAATAAGAAGATTGATTCTATAGATGAACTGATTCATAAAAGAGCCTAATGAAAAGCTAGGAGGATGATATACATAGTATCCAGGTCATTGATTTTTATGAGAATAGGCCATTCAAGTAAATTTTAGAGGCTGATTGATGTAGTCACGGTCAGAGGGTCCATAGAGTGAACTATCCAGGCCGTGCAACAAGAGTAAACACAACGGAAGCAACTCAATTATAAAATGCAAAGAAATATTCAAATGCTTAATATATCATAGATTCAAAATGCTTACATGTCGGCAACATGCAGGTTACAAAACAAGGGCTCACAGGCCTGAATTCAGTTACAATAGAGATGCAAGATATTATAATGATTTGCCTTTTTGGATCAAAACATCCAATCTAAATCATATCATAGAACTACTGACTTCTTAATACATCCCAAGGGTCTATATGTATCATCTCCAAGCTCAATAAATCCTCTGCGTCGGCCAGGAAAGAAGTTACAATCTCTAATGAAGGTGTAACGTGTGAAAATAGATAGGTCGGCCTTAAGCAACTTGTACTCCTCCGTAAAAGAATGAAACAAGGTGTGAATCTTAGGGAAGGTCAGCCATGTCCCAAACTATCTTGAATGATGTTTCATTTAGCTCTACAAGTCATGGAAGTTCTCCGCAAACCTTCTCCTTCCACTAACTGTCTGAATGCTTTGTTCTAAGAAAATAGTTGATCTTCTGGTAGCGATATCTTTCCAAAAACTGATCCATATGATCTAAATTTTGGATATGATGTGTATGATGATGTATAGATGCTAAGTTTTACTCTACAAGCTCTGACATGCAAATGCAACAAAAAGCGGTACAAAATGTTGGAACTACTACTGACTGAACTAAACTAAAATGAACTAGAAAATGAAAGAAAGAAAAAAATGCAAATATTTTTGGTTAATGCAAGATTGCTCTGCAACCAGGGATGCTCCTACATTAGACACCCGAGGTTGTTGAAAAAGGTGAGTCCCTCACTTTGTTGGGACTATAGGAAAATGAAGACGGTCCATCTCCTCTTGACAAATCTAAGATGAGTCTTCTTTCGATCTGCCTTTCCACTTTACCAAATATTCCTTGTATTGCTTGCCTCTGGTGTTGCATCCAACTCTACTATCCAAGATGTCTTCAATTTGCTCTAGTTCTTTCTGTGGTAACTGCTTCTTCAAATCTTCTTCAAGGTTGTCACTTGATTCTCCTTCATGATACTAGTATAGGTCTGCAATGTTGAAAATAGGTGATATGCCCAATGTCTCTGGTAGCTCCACTTCAAATGCATTTCCTAAGTCAAACTTCCTGAGTATCATACATGGTCCAAACTTTTTCATCTTCAACTTGTTATATGTGCCTACTGGAAATCTCTCTTTTCTTATATATACCATCGCCTCATCTCCCACTAAAAATTCTTTGTGTCTTCTCCTCTCATCTGCTTGCTCCTTATACTCGTTGTTCATCTCCTCCAAATGCTTCTTAACTTGATTATGTACTATCTCCATGTGTCCTACAAATTCTTTTGCCTCTTCACTCCTTTTATTCTCCATACTGATATCTCTCAACCGTGCTACTCCTCTAGGGTTAGTTCCTATCACAATCTCGAATGGTGTCTTTCATGTGCTCCTATTCACTAAATTATTGTATGTAAACTCTACTTGTGATAGAATTAAATCCCAATTTCCAGCCTTATCTCCTACCAAACATCTCAATGTCCATCAGTCTGTGGATGAAATGCTAAACTAAACTTCAAATTTGTCTTCATCTTCTTCCATAATGTCTTCCAAAAGTATCCAAGTAATCTTGTATCTTTGTTTGAAACTATACTTTTAGGTAATCCATGCAATCTCACAATCTCCTTGAAAAATAGGTTAGCAACATGCATTGCATCACTTGTCTTCTTGCAAGGTATGAAATGTGCCATCTTTGAAAATCTATCCACCACTACAAATATAGAATCATGTCCTCTATGTGTCTTCGGTAATCCTAATATGAAATCCATTCTTATGTCTTTCCAAGGTCTCTCCGATACTGTCAAAGATTTGTACAATCCAATATTCTGACTACTCCCTTTTGCAACTTGACATATTCTACAACTCTACACAAACTTCCTTACATCGTTATATATCTAAGGCCAAAAGTAATTTTCACTTACCAAAGCCACTGTCTTATCAATTCCAAAATGTCCTACCAATCCACCACTATGCTTCTCTTTGATCTAATTGTCTCTCATTGAACTCCTAGGTATACACAACTAATTTCCTTTAAACAACATATCCTCCTAAATGAAATAATCCAACCACTTACTCCTATCTGTCACAATAGGCTCCTTACGTGCTTTCCAAGGTTCTGCAAAATCAAGGTCTTCTTCATACTGTTATGTCAGAAAAATGCACCCTTGGGGGCTTTTTCCTATTAAGGTTTAGCTCCCAGGTCTTTAGATTGCATTTAGAGCATCTTGCATGATAATTTAGACTCCTGATGAGAAAACCCTTGCGTCTTGTGACAAATAGGACCTAGGGGATGCTAATTTTATGATTCCATAACAAAGACAGGGGGGTGGACAAGGGCGCTAGTGCCCTAGTCCATCCCTATTTTGGGTCTGCCCTAAATTCAAATGTCAGGTTTGTGACCATTATTTGGGTCCCAGGCTGACATCATAAGTTTCAAATATGAAATTCTTGGTGGGAATCTTAGTAGTTGCATATATAAGCATGTGTAGGTTATCATTTAGAAACTAGAAGATGGCTAGAGGATGTTTATGTTTCAAAAAGCTATTGCCATACTTGTGATATCATTGTGTTGCAGAGCATAGCATTGTTATTATGTTTATTTTTGCAAGTTGGACTACATCTTCTCCTCATGGCATTGAAGAGCATCTTCCTTCCATGAGATCTTCATCATCAAGGTGACATTTATTGTGTTTTATCATCATTATCATTTGGAATTTTGCCTCTATCCCACAACGATATACACTCTCTCTCTCTGACAATGGTGTTTAGAAGACTTGAATGTCTCTCTGGGGCTTCACTAAGGCAAGCCTCTAAACACCACAATCCCCTCCCATACTCCTTGTGATTGCAGGTTATAGGTATTAGATCTAGAGAAAGTGGAGTTGCAAGGAAGATAGGGAAACATTGAAGATTCAGGATCTGAAAAGAAGCAGACACTATGCAGGATTTTGGGACAAAGGTGCCATCACCATTGTCCCCCACTGTCAGATCACTAGAAATAGAAGATATAGCAGAGACTAGTGCTAGAAGGAGATCAGGAATCCATAGAAAAACATGTACCTTGGACTAGGGCACCATCACCATTATCCCTGACATTTCTATTTTTCAGACTGCGAAAAATAGTGAGTTAAGGTTCTCTGCCCTTTGTCTAATTCTAGTAGCATTTGTCGTAATTCACAGATTTAATTACTGTTTTTCTTAAATTAGGGTTTCAAGAGCATAAAGGCATTAATTAGCAACATTATGTGATAACTTCTGAATTTCCCAGTAGAAAACCAAGTGGCAACCCAATCTGATAGATGACTCTCCTCTTGATAGGAGAAGCACTCGGTTGAAAAGCCCTTGGAATGTTTTGTGGAAAGGACGATTCAAATTAAGACAACCACATTCCATCATCCCCCTTTTTATATTAAACATTTTGGTGAACCCGTGTTTTGAACTTTTTGGCACCTTGCTGAGTGTTGTTTCATTCATTTCATTGCATTCAAAAATTTACAAAAAAATTTATATATTTGAAAAAAATGAAAAAAATTACATTCTAGGGTTTGATTGTTGAAATGGTTGGAATTCATTCAATTGTATTTAATTAATTCTCTAATTTTTACATCAGACCTGAAATTCATTATCATTCAATTCATTATTTTCAATATTGCATTTGAAAAAAATTACAAAAAAATTGAAAAAATTGGAAAATTGGCATATTAGACTTACATTTTTGTAAAATTTGAATTAATTGGCATCTAATTTTAACTAATTTCTGTTATTTTAATTACATCTGATCCAAAATATAGAAATTCATCATTTACAATTCATTTGCATGCTTGATTTGTTAGAAATTGCTTGAAATTGTGCATTTTTCATGGAAACCTAGTTTTGCATGAACTAGGGTTGTAGTCAAAATCTTGTGTCAGATTTTACTACCTTGTTAAAATAATCATTAGGCCTGATTTATAAATTTAGTGTTGCATCATATTGGCCGCCTTGTGAAATTTCATGTCTAGGGCTTGAAAACTTGCATTTTTCACTAGATTTGGCCTTATTGTCTTCCTAGGTTTGTGCTCCAAGCGTGTTGTAAGGGATTTGCTGCACTAATTGGCTGTCATTAGGGTTATTACCTTCTTCCCCTTCTCAATTTCCTTACAAGACCCTTTCTTTTGGGCATTTGCATTAAAATTTTGTGAAAATTTGCATATTTTTGACTATCTTTACACTAGGGTTTGATCTAGAGTGGCACTATAGGCATGTTGTAACAGATTTTTTGGAATTATGTGGCTGTTTTTACTGTTATAAGTTTCTTTCAATCATCATTTTCCTTACAACACCCGTTTCCCTACTCTTTTGCATGGAGATTTGGTGAAAAATCGCATATTTTGGCCTATTTTCACTAGGTTTTGGCTTATCAACTTTCTAGAGTTGCTTCAAAAGCATGTTGTGAAAGGTATTCTTGAATTAGTGGACTTTTATTAGGCATATCATTTTTTTTCCCTCTTGAAAATCTTTACAACACCTTTTCTTTCACTTGTTTGCACTGTGAAAAGTTGAAAAATAAAGCATTTTTACCTTTAAACATATCTTGCTTCTAGGGTTTATTCTATTAGTTTGTGCATGCTATTGCATGGGTATTATAACTCTCTGCCCTAATAGAAATATACCTTTAAGAAGAATCTTAAGACTCGTGGGATCTAGTGCTCTTGAAGAAATTGGTACACTGAACACCTTTACAAAAGGAGAGACACAAATGTTACAAGATACTATACCTATCACAAGTACAATGGAAGAGCAAATTTTTCATGATGTTGATGATACTATTGAGGTGATAGGACACATATTTGATGAGCAAATAGATAAATTTGATAAAGAGTTAGCCGAATTCCATACATTTATGGAAAATGAGAGGATAGCTGAAGAAGGAATTCCTACAATTCATAACATAAGAGAATTGATAAAAAAAAGGACAAGATGGTGTTAACGTGATCCATGGTTTAGCACATATTGTACAAACTAATATTATGCCAGTCACTGAATGTGTAAAAGTGATAAATAATACTTTCACCATCTCATACGCAAGTATCGGTACCTATACTGACCACGGGAATATCTACATTTAGATTGAATATTTTGACAAGTAATGCAAATGCTTGTAGCAATGTCACCACTGGTATTGGAGTATCTCATGGCACTAATTCAAAAAATTATAGAGCTTTCAGATTCAACTATCAAAACCTTGCCCCTAAGGTGTCTTCATATCACTCTCAACCACCCATTCAATCCGCTTACTCTCAACCATTTTCTACCTATCGCTATGTCCAACCACCTCCCAATTATTCACAACCTCCACTTGTCACTACCCATGCTCAATCTCCTCCACACTTTGGTTCCAATTCCTCACCACAAGCTACATCTCCTAATGACGCCATTCAAAATTAACTTTTGCAAGGCATGACCTCTTTACAACAAAAAGTGGCAAGCCTGTCAAATGCTTCACAACCTAATATACCGACTTACCATGCTCGTAATCCCTTATCGTATGCAAGCTTGAGAAGTCCTATGCCTGAGAAGTTTGAAACTCCTCACTTTGAAAAATATGGTGGAAAAGACGATCCTAATACTCATGTGGTGGCGTTCACAGCTATGTGTAGTGATTTTTACTTTGAAGAGAATTTGTTAGCAAAGCTTTTCCCACGATCTCTCAAAGATACTACTTTGGAATGGTTTTGCTCTTTGCCTCTGAATTCAATATATTCCTTTTTGTAGTTAATTGATCAATTTCTACAGGATTTTCAAGCAAACATCAGACCCCAAGTCTCTCTGATGGATTTGATTCATTGCAAGCAAGGTCTGAAAGAGAAGTTGACTGAGTTTATTAGCCGATATCAAGGACTTTATACACAAATTCAATATCAGATGAAAGATGACGATGTTCAGAAGATATTTATAACAAATTTGCAGCCTAACATCGGTGATAAGATCCTCTTGATGAAGTATAACTATTTTCAACACCTATGTACCGCCCTTCGTGACTACCAACTTTCTTCTAGTCAATATGAAAATCAAAATTAATCAACTCAAGTTGGTCAATCTGAGGGTGGATCATCAGAAAACAATTTTAAGAGGAATAATAAGAGTTTCATCAAGGTTAATGGACTAAATAACTTTTCTCAAGTGTCTGCTATCATTAATCTGAAGAAGGCACCGTACCAACAAAGAAAGTTCACTCTGATATCTTTGTCCTATCATTTTATCATGAATCAAGCTTTGAGTAATAATCTCTTAAAGCTTCCCCTAATTAAACCAGTGGATCCTAATAGAATGCAAGGACCTTATTTTGATGCTAATGCCTTTTGTCACTATCATCGGACACAAGGACATGATACTGAATGATGTATGTGTCTTAACATAAAAATGAAATACAAGACCTCATCGACTCAAATGTTATATAGGTATCTGGTGTGAATGATAATGGGAATAAATTGGTTGCTCCGCCAAATCAGAAGTTACAGATCTTCACTAATCCTTTCCCTAAGCATATAGATAACAATTTGATGGAACAAAACCCACTACAGGTAGAAGAGGATTATTTAGATTATGATGAGATAATTGCTACAATTGAAGTGGATAAGGAAAATACTCAAGTATCACCTCATCCACGAAGAAGAGGTATCTACTCTGAAGTTCCTCCTCCGTTATCCCTTCAGGGATCAAGACAGAATCAACATAAACCAAAAAGACAAATGGAAAAACTGAAGCAAGAGATTATGATAATAGAAAAAGTTGAGATAGTACAAGATAGTCCTTGTCATTATGATAGACAAAACCAACAGAACAAGAGAAATAAAAGTTGGAAACAAGAAAGACAATTATCATCAGTTGGAAATAACAATGGTTCTCCTCCTCACTGTTGTGTGGTTACACAACACGCCCCATTTTGACTTGGCAAAACAGGGACCCAACTTTTGTTCTGGTTTGTGTTGTCTGCTTTCTGGCGGTTTGGTAAAAATAAGTCAGGTGCATCATCATCATGAAGGTCAGGATGAGGTTGGTCATCATCATGAGGTTAGTTTGTCAAAGTTCATATTTTGTTTCTATGACCTCATGGTTAGAAAGAGCTTGAAATTTCATGCAGGTTTGCCTTTTACATCACTTGAAAATTTGTCCATATGAGAGAGTTATGCACAGTCAAAGTTTTGGTCAAACCTGATAATTGCTGTATGAAGAACATCATCATCATATTTGAAAAGCCCCCCGATAATATCCTGAAGTCGAAACATCCGGACGTCAACTTTAAGTCATAGTAAGGTTTTCCCCGTCAAGCGACCTTGGAAACATAGCGAGCATCATGATATTCTAACATCACCCGATATTATAATATCATGCTGATATTATAATATCACCCTACTTAGAAAATCCACCATCTGCAAAATTTGCATGCGCACGACAAAGTCCTGGTGATCATCATCATCATGATCTTTCAAGGCAGGATCACATTTCGTAATATCCTCCTGATCTCCTTTTGCGTGATCATGATGATCACCTTATCTTTCGAAAGGGGAGGGTGATATTCCATTCCTAAGTCATGTTGACAAGATCATCATGATCTTGTTTCTTTGCCCGACATTTCGTAATATCCTCCTGCTGAGAAGTATAACCTTTTGCAAATATCCTGATGACATCATCCCGACCTGATAAACGAAGAAACAAATATCAGGATGACGTCACCATCACATTTCTCCTTCGGCAGGATATTTTCCAAGGCATGATCCTGTTCGCCAATATGATGATGACGATGACGTCATGTTCGAAGATTAACAAAAGCCCCGGATATCCTGATGACGTCATCTGGACATTCAGCAGGATCATATTTTAAATCACCCAGTGCGGATATGATGATGATTATCATCATCATCCTGATCTTTCGAGAGGGTTACCTTGGCCGAAAAGGGGTCATTTTACTTTCATCACCTGATCATCTTCCTAAGGTGACCCGATATTACATTTATCCCCTGATCTTAATGAAACATGACGGTGACGTCATCCTTTGCATTTTAATGGAGCCCGAATATGACGATGACGTCACCATCATATTCCTTTCTTCAACAGCAGGATCATATTCCAAATCCTCCTATTTGTCTTCATCATGATGATGACGATGATGTCTTTCTTTCCCCAATATGCAGAAGTGAAACATCCTGATGTGCTTTTCATCAGAGCATTCGGAGGGGAGGAGCATCATATTTCGTGATATCCTGCAGCTAGATAGAAGACATAGGGTTGGTCATCATCATGATTTTTGGCGTAGGTATAACTGTTGCCATCGGCCAAGTCTAAATTTGTCACCCTGATCATATGTGGTCGCACCGACGCGAATATGATGATGACCCGAAACATTCAAACAGAGCATGCAAAGCCGGATGTGAGGTAATTTGTTAGAGGCGGTTATTTCCTTGTATATTTTGACATACCTGATCATATTTGAACCCGATACACATGGAAATGGGCGGGAAAACATGAAGCGATAGAAATTTAAAAGCCCGACTGCCTGATTTTGGTCAACGATGGTTGACCTGGTTGTTTTATGCTGTTTATGCATTTGGTGCATATTTTCCACAGGTAAAGCCTGATTGCCTGTAGCTGCACATTGGGAGGTATGTTTAATAAAGTGTTTACTTCCTGTTGTTTATCCACATGATGATGAACTTAATGTTTGTCTGTTTATTTGCAGGAAGTCATGATGCTGCTGCTGAAGCTGAACATTGAAGTCATGATGCTGTTAGAGCTGCTGCTGAAGCTGAGCATTACAAAGTTGCGCATGGAGGCAACATGAACCAGAAGTGAGGAGGATATTGTCAAATATGCTGTTCGCCAGCTGGAGACCGAATCAAGTTGAAGATGCTGGAATATTCTGTGCCAGCTGTACATTTGCCAACTGACGAAGCATGTGCTTTTCATCTGGACCGTTGTTTGTTATGAGAGGATCCTGATCCTTGGATCGTTGTAACCATTTTTTTGGCATTTGCTCTATAGAAAGGCCAGAGCCTGAGAAGAGAGGGGGATATACATTAGAATACACAGACGCATCTGGCGCATAAAAGCTAATTACTGTAGAATCAATTAGGAGATCGGATTACTGAGACTAATGAGGATAGAATTGTTGAAATGTCAAGGTTCTTTCTTCAGATCACTGTAAATGTACCTGTTCTTGAGCATACTGAATGGATATGAAGCTTCAGATTACATCCTGATTGTAAATTTTACGTAATCTTCTTGTTGATTTCTGGATATGTACTGGTGAATGCTGTGTTCAACTGGAAGCGCTTTCATTTCATTACATGTTGTTGTCAACTTTTCCTTTGAAGATTTGCACTAGATCATGCGGATTTGTGGAATGTCCTGGTGAAGTATGATTTCTAGTTTTCCTTCTTTTCATTGCATGTATGGGAGCTTGTATGTGGATCAGTGATCTAAGTCAAGTAGTTTTAGGAATCTCATTCTTTAACCCTTTTTCCTTTTTTCAATTTCATAAATTCATCACCATAACTGCAAATCATGATAAATAACCAGCAGAACAGAGAAATATGCTGAAATCCCGTAGGTAACTGAAAATCATTAGCATATTTGAGTTAAGTGCATGTATTATTAAAAATATCATGCAAAGAATCGTAAATAATGATAGAAATCATGCAAATATCAGCCTGTAGGCACATTATTTGACTAAATTTACAGTGCAGAGGTAGAATTGTTGGAGATTTATGCAGAGCAAACATCCAGAGCAGGATATTTGAAGATAATGATGATGAACTTTGCAGAAACACGTAAGCCCCCTGAATGGAAAATAGCAACACACATCAACCACTGAGTAACGTCAGTAGATTAAGACCTAATCAACGGAGACTTGGGATCATGAATTCTTTGAATTCATCGTATCTTTCAAGATGAGTAAAGGTTGTTGTGTAACTTTTATTCTATGTTTGCGAATGACTAACATCATGACCAACATAAATTGGCGCTAGAAGGAGGGCTGTGACCGGAAGATCACGCTCATCATCAGTATTTTTAGGTTTTGATTGACGTATAAGAGTAAGGTATCCTCACATCACTCATGAATTTCAGTAAATTTCATAAATATTTGCTGTGACAAGATTGTATATGCACATTCTATGTAAAGATTTCCAAATCTCACATAAATATTGCAAGCTTTACAGTAGATCTCTCTGAATTCACTAATATCGGCCAAAGATGCACAAATTTGTTCAAGCTTTGAGAATTTGAGCCTTAAACACTTGAGATCTTGTGCTACGGGTCAGGATATCCCAATATCCTGTCATATTTGCAGTATCTTCGCAAATATTTCGTAAATATCCAGTCTGATTTACCGTTTAACCACAAATATCACCTCATCCGGTGGAATCCAGCCAATATTTGCAAAGTTTCAGCCAATTTGCCTCCAAATCGAGAAATCCTGGCTTACAGGATAAATACCAGGTCTAGACCTAGTGAAGTTTTTGAAGAATTGCCTGTTAGAGGTTTCAGACCTAGGACTGTGGACATTCACCATACTCCAGAGTCTAGTGCGTCCAGAACTTCACCGGGACCGCCTCCTGTAACCCTTGTCGGCTTACAAATACCTTCCGGTATATCCGTGACACCTCCTGTTCAAACCCAGGGTATACCTTTAGTTCAACCTCAGCCGACTGCACCACCAGTTCAGCCCCCTCAGGCTGCAATGTCATTCTTTGCAGCAGAGTCACCCTTGACTTTTACTGCATATCATGAGTTACCAAAGAATCCGGACAAACTTTGTCCAAGGTATCATCCTTATCAAGATGCTGATGATCATATCAGGACATTTAAAGAAGCGTGCTGCAGAGCCAGAATAGAACATCAGGACGTGGTGTGCAGATTATTCCCTTTTTCCCTAGGGGAAGAAGCTTATAATTGGTTCATCAGTCTTGGCCAAGCTTCTGTCGGTTCGTGGGCTATCTTAGAGAAAGCCTTTCTTGACAGTTTCAAAGTTCCTATTGATCCATCCATGAATTACCACATGTTTGCCACAATCAAAAGATTTGAGAATGAGCCTATTGCCAATTTCAATGCTAGGTTCCAGAAAATGTTGTCCAAGCTAGTTGCCCCATATGTAGTGACTGATGCTGCTGCTAGGAGTATATATTATTCAGCCCTGGATCCATTAACTTCCATGTTCATCAGGAGAACACATCCTGAGATCACTACTTTGACAGGAGCTTTTCAAGAAGCTATCAAGGTAAATCAGCAGTTGATACCTTCTCCTACTCCAAATATAGCATTCCCTACTTTGCCTGGCATGCAATCACAATATCCAGCATAATATCCTGCAGCTTATCCTTCACAATATCCTGCACAATATCCAAATGGATCATTGATGCCCCTAGCAGTCATGCCTGCACCTTTGCAAGTACCTCCATTGAGTATTATGCCTCCTCCCAATGGAAATAGCCAATTGCCACAATATCCTGCACATGCTCAGACACCTCAGGGTACAGATCTATCCAACAACAACCATGGATCTTCTTTTTTCAAGCCTCAGACTGAAAATATAGTGGCCAAAGCTCAAGAGGAGAAGGAGGAAATCAAAGAAATTTTTGCTCAACTCAGAAAACTCACCACAGAAGTAACACATTTGAGAAATCAAGGGTTTTATTCACAGTCAGGTCAGAATAGGAGTTATTCCAATGACAGACCAAACTACCCTGACAGAGGATATAACAACAATAACTTCAACAATAATGGTGGAAACAATAATAATCCTCCTAGACAGCCCAGAATGTGGAACTCCAGGCCAAATAATGGTTCATTACCATCACCTCTAGACAATCAGCCTGCTGGAGAAGCCAAACAGACTACTAGAGTCAATCTTGCTGAAGCAGCCCTTACCAATTGGTGCAGGATTCACAATACCAATGCACATGCAGAATTAGATTGTCCACAATTTAGGATTGCTGCCAGCATCTTTCAGACTGAAGTGTCTAATACTTCTGGAAATCCACCTCAGGCAGAAGGAAATGAAATAGTTCCTTGTGGATATGACTCAGCTTTTGTGTTAGAAACATACACAAATCAACCTCATCAGGATTATAATCAGACATGTGAAGAATCTGCCTTAACCTTTGAAACAAACTATGTCTTCCCCTTTGAGGATGAAAATGAACCTGCAAGAGAGCATGAGGAAGTACATGCATACCAGCAGCAATATCCTGGTAAGCACAATTATAACCTGAGGAGCAATGCCAACAGACCTGCTGGTCCATTGACATCATCTCTACCTCCAAACAACTTCAACACACCTCCTGATCCTAAGGCTAGCAATAACCCTGGATTCCCTAAGGTGAATGCTCAATACTTGTCTCCTCAAAACACAGTAACAAAAGTCATAAATGCACCTCAGGAGTCTGACAAGTTAGTCAGCTATTTGGCTGATGAAATGAAGAAAATCAAGATCAGCCTGTCCCTATCTGAGTTACTGAAAACTCCTGCCATCAAAAGGGCATTCATGAAGTCACTAGATGATGCTGCTCCTAAAGAGGATAATCATCTTTCAAGTCAATCCAATGGCAAGGATCATGCTGCTAAAGATAACTTTATCAAGCCCAAAGTGTCAGCTACAGTCCAAGCTGCTGAAACCTCCCACATGACCTTGTATAGAGATAAAACTGAATCACCTCCTTTTCTCCTCACCATAAGAATGTTCAGCAAGAACTTACACAACTGTTTAGTTGATTCAGGAGCCTCAACGAATGTTATGCCTTTCTCAATATGCAACGCATTAGGACTGCATCCTGCTAAATCCTTAAAGAAGGTCACTCAACTGGACAAAACAGAAGTAAGTGTAGTGGGAGAACTCACTCACATTCACATGCAGCTAGCATCTGATCCTCGGGTCCAGTATTACATTGACATTCAGGTAGTGGACATACCTGATACATATGGGATGTTGCTTAGCCGAGACTGGTCTAAAACGCTTAACGGATATATGTCCACAGACTTCAGTCACATGTGGTTACCATGGAAAGGTGTACCTAATCAGATCAGGATTGATGCTGAGCCTAGGATGAGACATATGATCACGGAATATAACAAAACAAATGAGATCATGTATGTAAATGTAGAACCTGGAGTTTATCACATTAGGCCACAAACTGTTGAAATAGAGGAGATCCTGATGCTGGATGTTCATCATCATCATGACGATGATTATCATGAGGACATGCCGAGTCTGGAGTTTGATAATAATCCAGATAATGTGAATGAAATAGATCGCTTCAGAGATTTTGAGATGCATTTATCTACTCAGGTAAAACATTGCCAATTATTGAATATATCTGCTAATGATATTTTGATTGATGGATGGTGCAGATTACACGACGAAGCACACTCAGAAAGGACTTGTGAACCATGCTTAGACATGATGATACTGGAGCAAACGTATAGTGAAGCATCATCATCATATTCTGAGGTGAGTGCTACATCTGATGATGATGATGATGCTAATTCTTATTTGTCTCCTGCAGGAACAGAAGAGTTGACAGATCCTGATGAAGATCATATCCGGAAAACAGAAGAGGTCCTGGTGTTGGATCCGATAAATGATATGAGAAAAGAAAAGATCACTCCTGGTAGTGATTGCTTCATGGAATCAGATTATGAGTTGTCTGATGAAGATAAAGGCAGTGACCTGACAAAGTTCGAAGAATTTCTGGTAAAAGAAATAGAAAAGATGACACAATAGCGTAAATCTCCTCAGGAGGTTTTAATTAGAGGTTGGTGTAGGCTGCATGAGGCACCTCACTCAGAAACAACTTGCTCACTATGCTTACATATTTTGAAGAAGCATGCAGCTATATGTGCTGAACATCATCCTCCTGCTGAGATGGAAGAGAAAATAGAAAAGCCATCAGGCTCATCAAATAAAGAAAAGAAGAGACCTGAGGATGACATCCCCAAGTTAAAGTGGATATCAGGAGGTGCAGCAGCCAGAGCTGCAAAGAAGAAAGGAAGTTCAAGTAAATATCCTACTGAAGACAAATGTCCTGCTGAAGATAAGCCTTGGATCCTGAGGTTCGATGGATCCAAATCCAAGCAAGGTGCTGGGGTAGGAATTGACCTTATTGATCCATCAGGGAAATCCTACTTAGCAGCTTACAGACTACAGTTCCCCTGCACCAATAATGTCGCAGAGTATGAAGCTCTGATTCATGGAATGTTGTTTGCCCACAAGAAGAAAGTGAAGATCTTGCATGTCTTTGGAGATTCAGAACTGATTGTGAGATAAGTAAGAGGAATTTACTCTTGTAATTACAGAAAGCTGTCAAATTACAGGCATCGTGTGTGGGACCTGATTGAAGATTTTGATGCCTTTAATATCGTTCACGTACCAAGAGAACAGAACCAGAGGGCAGATGCACTTGCCCAGGCCGCCAGTACGTTGGAACCGCTGTCTATATCTGGTCTGAAGAGATTTTCAGTAGAATTGGTGTCAGTACCTTCAGTACCTGACAATGTGACTAATCTCCAAGTGTTTGATGATGATCAGCACATCCTGGACTTCATATCAAACAGAGACATATTTGAAGCTCAAATTATAGATGAGAATGATGTGGAAGATCATGTCTGGGAAGAAGATGAGATATTAGAGTTGCCTAGCAACAGAATTCCCAAAGGTATGATTGAATTAGAGAGAGCCTTTGATCTAGATAATATGCTTAAACATAAGGATCTGCCTAAGGCAGATGGAGGTCAATATTCACAGGTGAATATTGGACAAGCTGATGACAAGAGAAATGTCTTATTGGGTAAGGTTTGTACACCAGAAGAGTTAGAAGGAATAACTCAGGCCCTTAAGGATTACATACATGTAATTGCATGGACTTATGATGAGCTAAAGACATATGACACTTCTGTCATAACTCATACTATACCTCTCAAGCCAGATGCAAAACCTTTCAGACAGAAGCAGAGGCCAGTCAATGCTTTGCTTGAACCAATCATCCTTGAAGAAGTCAAGAAATTGTTAAATGCCCGGATAATATTTCCTGTAAGGCACTCCACCTGGGTGGCGAATCTTGTGCCAGTCAGAAAGAAGAATGGAGACATCAGATTATGTGTAGATTTCAGGAACCTGAACAGAGCATCAGAAAAAGATAATTATCCTCTGCCTTCTTTGGATGAAGTTCTACAAATTGTGAATGGAGCCAAGATGATGTCCTTCCTGGATGGTTTTTCAGGATACAACTAAGTGATGGTTGATAAAATTGACAGATTAAAAATTGCCTTCACCACAAAGTGGGGGATATTTGCATATAGACGTATGCCATTTGGACTCATAAATGCTGGAGCTACATTCCAGAGAGCAATGGACATAGCCTTCAGAGGCTTAGTAGGAAAATGTATAGTCATCTACATGGATGACCTGACAGTATTCTCCAAGGAAAGAGGAGATCATGTTGATGACCTCAGAAGTGTACTGAAGAAATGTGAAGAATATGGAATATCTTTGAATCCTAAGAAGTGCATATTTGGAGTCACAACAGGAAAATTACTAGGCCACCTGATCACAGAAGATGGAATTATCATTGATCCTGACAGGGTGGAATCTATTATGAAGTTACAACTTCCAGGAAGCAAAAAGGAGCTTAAATCTTATTTTGGTAAGATAAATTTTGTGAGGAAGTTCATCACAGGCTTTGCTGAAATTGTCAGACCACTAAATGCCATGTTGAAAAAAGATGCACAAATTGAGTGGACACCAGAAGCCAAGGCTGCCTTTGAAGATATAAAGAAGGCCATTTCAGATGCTCCTGACCTCATTAGTCCAGATTATACAAGAGATTTCTACATCTACTCATTTGCCTCAGAACATACTTCTGCAGCAGTGTTAACTCAAAGAAATGAAGAGAAAGAAGAGAAACCAATTGCTTTCATGAGCTGTCCTTTTAGGGATGCTGAGTTGAGATATGTAGATGTTGAAAGACAGGCACTTGCATTAGTCAGAGCAGTAAAAAAGTTCAGACATTATATACTGAGAAGCAAAGTGATTGCTGTGGTACCAGATGCAGCAGTAAAGATGCTGCTGATGCAGAGTGAACCTGGTGAAAAAAGGGCCAAATGGATTACTGTATTACAAGAATATGACATGGAGATCACACCAATGAAGCTAGTAAGAGGACAAGCTCTGAGCCAGATGATATCTGAAACTGATCCAAACATCATCAGCCAGCAGTATGTGATCAATGAGAAAGACAATGGGGAATGGTATTCAGACATCAGGCACATCCTGATCAGGGGAAGATGTCCTTCAAGAATGCAAGCCTCACAGAGAAGAGCCTTAAAGATAAGATCCCAGAAGTATATGATGAAGGGAGGAACCTTGTTCAAGAAGAATTATAAAGGAATATACCTGAGATGCTTAGAGAAACCAGAAGCAAATAAAGTTTTAACAGAGTTACATGACAAGTTTGGTACTGCACACGGATCAGCATTGGCCACAACACATGCAATCCTCAAAGCAGGATATTACTGGCCTACAATTTTTAAGGACACAGCTGATCATGTTAAATGTTGTCATGTTTGCCAGGTTGCTGCCAACAGAGAAAAATATGCTGCACAACCATTGCAGCCAGTGATGGAAGAGCGCCCATTTGCACAGTGGGGCATGGATTTCATAGGACCGATCAATCCTCCGTCTTCCTCAGGCCAGAGGTATGTCCTAACGATTACTGATTATTGTACCAGATGGACTGAAGCTATCAGCAGCAAAACTTGTACTGCTGATGATGTCATTAAATTTCTGGAAAGCAACATTGTCACCAGGTATGGAATTCCTTATGCATTGGTAAGTGATAATGGTTCTGCCTTCATTTCCACTAAATTGTCAAGTTGGGCTTTTGATCATGGGATCATACTTAAATTCTCATCCAATTACTATCCCCAGGGAAATGGATTAGCAGAATCCACCAATAAGAATTTACTGAGTATCATAAGAAAATTGATAGAGAAAAATCCTAGGGAATGGAACTCATTTCTGAAATATGCCTTATGGGTAGACAGAACTAGAATGAAAATTGCATTGGGAAACTCACTATTCCAGCTAGTATATGGGGTAGATCCTATCCTCCCTATAAACCTGAAAATTCCTACTCTGCAGTTTGCCCAAGACTATCTAGGCATAGATAATAAACAGGAAGTCAGGTTGCTTCAGTTGATGCATCTGGAAGAAAAACGAAGTCAAGCGATTGACCAATTTGCAAAACATCAGGCTGTTGTCAAACGCTGGTTTGACAAGAGAGCCAGAATTAAAGCTTTCAGGATATCAGATTTAGTCCTGATGTGGGATAAAGCCCATGAAAGGAAAGGTGATCATGGTAAGTTTGATAGACTATGGATAGGTCCCTTTCAGATTTCTAAAATTTTAGGAGACAGCACTTATAGGCTTAAGAACCTGACAGGTGAGGATGTCCCGTTGCCAGTCAATGGACAATTCCTCAAACATTATTTCCAGGCCTGAGTGACTTCATGACAGTCATATGTATCATATTGTATATTTGTATAGTTGTTTGTACAGTTTGTTTGTTGTTGTTGTTGTTTTGTTGGTTGGGACCTTGTTCTGGTAGGTCAGGATGATGCACTTCATCACCCTAAGAAAATAATTAAATTGTTGGGATTCAGATGCGGAGATCACATTTAAATATAGGTTATGATTCATTCTAAGAAGTGTTCATGATCAGGTTTATGATGTCTTTTCATCAGGGTGCTTTTTCTTGTCCAAAGTGAATCAAACACAATGAAACACCTAACAGCCTTGGGTTTGTTGAAGATATGAGTATAGGTGTTAAGTGAAAAATCTAAAGGGACTCCCTTGCTACCAATACAATCTCCAACCTAAAGCTGCAAGTGACTACACCTTGTACAAATGAGCTGACATGATGATATCAAATTTAAATTTTTAAAGGAAAATCAGAAACGAAATAAAATTAGGCCATCTAAGTAACTCTACCGGGGCTATGGACGCCTGCTGGCAGTGGGGCTCTACTTAGGGAGATTGTATAGATAACCTTGCCGGGGCTATGGACGCCTGCTGGCAGCAAGGCTCTATCCAGGTTGGCTATGAGGGATGATCTCCAACTATGTAGTTTAACACCAGTTACTTATGTTTTCAACTTACTTTCAAGATGAGGATAATTAATCATATGCACACACCTGATCCTTTGTTAGCTTTATCACCATAATGAAATTTTATCATTCAAAGATCATGATGATTTTACTTAGAAAGAATTAGAATACTATAGATAAATGTGATCACATCAATTGAATCATTGGAATTTGTTTATTTTCTTTGGTGGCAGGTTGTTGTGTGGTTACACAACACGCCCCATTTTGACTTGGCAAAACAGGGACCCAACTTTTGTTCTGGTTTGTGTTGTCTGCTTTCTGGCGGTTTGGTAAAAATAAGTCAGGTGCATCATCATCATGAAGGTCAGGATGAGGTTGGTCATCATCATGAGGTTAGTTTGTCAAAGTTCATATTTTGTTTCTATGACCTCATGGTTAGAAAGAGCTTGAAATTTCATGCAGGTTTGCCTTTTACATCACTTGAAAATTCGTCCATATGAGAGAGTTATGCACAGTCAAAGTTTTGGTCAAACCTGATAATTGCTGTATGAAGAACATCATCATCATATTTGAAAAGCCCCCCGATAATATCCTGAAGTCGAAACATCCGGACGTCAACTTTAAGTCATAGTAAGGTTTTCCCCGTCAAGCGACCTTGGAAACATAGCGAGCATCATGATATTCTAACATCACCCGATATTATAATATCATGCTGATATTATAATATCACCCTACTTAGAAAATCCACCATCTGCAAAATTTGCATGCGCACGACAAAGTCCTGGTGATCATCATCATCATGATCTTTCAAGGCAGGATCACATTTCATAATATCCTCCTGATCTCCTTTTGCGTGATCATGATGATCACCTTATCTTTCGAAAGGGGAGGGTGATATTCCATTCCTAAGTCATGTTGACAAGATCATCATGATCTTGTTTCTCTGCCCGACATTTCATAATATCCTCCTGCCGAGAAGTATAACCTTTTGCAAATATCCTGATGACGTCATCCCGACCTGATAAACGAAGAAACAAATATCAGGATGACGTCACCATCACATTTCTCCTTCGGCAGGATATTTTCCAAGGCATGATCCTGTTCGCCAATATGATGATGACGATGACGTCATGTTCGAAGATTAACAAAAGCCCCGGATATCCTGATGACGTCATCTGGACATTCAGCAAGATCATATTTTAAATCACCCAGTGCGGATATGATGATCATCATCATCATCATCCTGATCTTTCGAGAGGGTTACCTTGGCCGAAAAGGGGTCATTTTACTTTCATCACCTGATCATCTTCCTAAGGTGACCCGATATTACATTTATCCCCTGATCTTAACGAAACATGACGGTGACGTCATCCTTTGCATTTTAATGGAGCCCGAATATGACGATGACGTCACCATCATATTCCTTTCTTCAGCAGCAGGATCATATTCCAAATCCTCCTATTTGTCTTCATCATGATGATGACGATGATGTCTTTCTTTCCCCAATATGCAGAAGTGAAACATCCTGATGTGCTTTTCATCAGAGCATTCGGAGGGGAGGAGCATCATATTTCGTGATATCCTGCAGCTAGATAGAAGACATAGGGTTGGTCATCATCATGATTTTTGGCGTAGGTATAACTGTTGCCATCGGCCAAGTCTAAATTTGTCACCCTGATCATATGTGGTCGCACCGACGCGAATATGATGATGACCCGAAACATTCAAACAGAGCATGCAAAGCCGGATGTGAGGTAATTTGTTAGAGGCGGTTATTTCCTTGTATATTTTGACATACCTGATCATATTTGAACCCGATACACATGGAAATGGGCGGGAAAATATGAAGCGATAGAAATTTAAAAGCCCGACTACCTGATTTTGGTCAACGATGGTTGACCTGGTTGTTTTATGCTGTTTATGCATTTGGTGCATATTTTCCACAGGTAAAGCCTGATTGCCTGTAGCTGCACATTGGGAGGTATGTTTAATAAAGTGTTTACTTCCTGTTGTTTATCCACATGATGATGAACTTAATGTTTGTCTGTTTATTTGCAGGAAGTCATGATGCTGCTGCTGAAGCTGAACATTGAAGTCATGATGCTGTTAGAGCTGCTGCTGAAGCTGAGCATTACAAAGTTGCGCATGGAGGCAACATGAACCAGAAGTGAGGAGGATATTGTCAAATATGCTGTTCGCCAGCTGGACACCGAATCAAGTTGAAGATGCTGGAATATTCTGTGCCAGCTGTACATTTGCCAACTGACGAAGCATGTGCTTTTCATCTGGACCGTTGTTTGTTATGAGAGGATCCTGATCCTTGGATCATTGTAACCGTTTTTTTTGGCATTTGCTCTATATAAAGGCCAGAGCCTGAGAAGAGAGGGGGATATACATTAGAATACACAGACGCATCTGGCGCATAAAAGCTAATTACTGTAGAATCAATTAGGAGATGGGATTACTGAGACTAATGAGGATAGAATTGTTGAAATGTCAAGGTTCTTTCTTCAGATCACTGTAAATGTACCTATTCTTGAGCATACTGAATGGATATGAAGCTTCAGATTACATCCTGATTGTAAATTTTACGTAATCTTCTTGTTGATTTCTGGATATGTACTGGTGAATGCTGTGTTCAACTGGAAGCGCTTTCATTTCATTACATGTTGTTGTCAACTTTTCCTTTGAAGATTTGCACTAGATCATGTGGATTTGTGGAATGTCCTGGTGAAGTATGATTTCTAGTTTTCCTTCTTTTCATTGCATGTATGGGAGCTTGTATGTGGATCAGTGATCTAAGTCAAGTAGTTTTGGGAATCTCATTCTTTAACCCTTTTTCCTTTTTTCAATTTCATAAATTCATCACCATAACTGCAAATCATGATAAATAACCAGCAGAACAGAGAAATATGCTGAAATCCCGTAGGTAACTGAAAATCATTAGCATATTTGAGTTAAGTGCATGTATTATTGAAAATATCATGCAAAGAATCGTAAATAATGATAGAAATCATGCAAATATCAGCCTGTAGGCACATTATTTGACTAAATTTACAGTGCAGAGGTAGAATTGTTGGAGATTTATGCAGAGCAAACATCCAGAGCAGGATATTTGAAGATAATGATGATGAACTTTGCAGAAACACGTAAGCCCCCTGAATGGAAAACAGCAACACACATCAACCACTGAGTAACGTTAGTAGATTAAGACCTAATCAACGGAGACTTGGGATCATGAATTCTTTGAATTCATCGTATCTTTCAAGATGAGTAAAGGTTGTTGTGTAACTTTTATTCTATGTTTGCGAATGACTAACATCATGACCAACACTCACAAGCAACAAAAGATTTCACATAAACAAGGAAGTGTTGAGAACGTACCGCATGGACTCTTTGATAACAAGAAACAGCCTAATAAGAACCACTCAAGATTCTAACAAAACTTTATTGAATACCTCTCCAAGAGGGTCGCAAGTTCCAAAATTTAACACAATTTCACTGACAAGTAAGTATCTCTAACCCTTTATCTCTCGTGATGTGTTTCCCCCATGATGTGTTATGTGTTGTTAGGCCTCCTAGGATGACCCTTATTCTCTTGTAAGGTCAAGGATACTAGGAGACTGCCTCTATTGTGATCTTATTCTAATTGTATCATCATTCTTCTATATTTCCTCTCCTCTGATTTCATCGTTGTGTGTTATGTCTTACGGACATAGCATTGCGGTTGGTGACTTGGGGACACCCTCCTACATGACTGTCCCCAAGGTACTTGTTCTCTTCTCTGATTTATTGTTTACCTTCCTCTAGTGTTTCCATCTAGCTGGCGGATGACAAAAAACATATTATACTGATGCGGACCTAGTGTTCCTTTCATGAGTAATCAAAAAAATGGACGTAGTCCATACATGATGACGGGGTTGTTACATATTATCTGATGCTTGGCTAGTGGAATCACTCCATGTGATTTCTCTATCTTGATGTTGATGTCGATGTTATCTTATCTTGCTAACAACACTTTAACAATAATGCTACTCCGTACACTTTGTCTTTCACCTTGCATGGCTCTTTCATGTAGATGATCATATGCATTGTTGTTTATCATGATTATTTGGACACTAACACCTTTCTTGCAGGAAATTGTGTTTTTGGGAACATTTGGCAATCGTAAAGTACATGTCATCTCTAGGGGGCATGGGCTTTGTGAGAGCTCATGTTCCCTTGTGTGTTTTCTTTCTACCTTAATGTGCTTGATATCGATACATGATATCAACCACCTTAAGGTGGGGGCATATATAAGGTAAGCTGCCTACTTTAGATGATAGTAAAGTGTGTTTGAACAATCTGAAAATTAGTCACAATCACTTAAGCCCTCATCAAAAGGCAAGGATGGTGTATTTCTCGGAGAGGTTGCACTATCCTATCATTTTCAAAAAGTCCTCATCACAAAGCGGGGAGTGGTTTTGTGACTAACTCAACCCTTAAGCATGTTTTCAATGATTGTTGTGGTGAAGCCTAATCATTGGTGTGTGCCTGTAATGTGCCTAAGATGGTGATGAACCTAGCAATAGTTTCACTCCATCGCTTGTCTGTCATGTTTTCTTTGTGTCTTCCATGTGTGTGTGTATGGTGTGTTTGTTCTCAAAATGCAAGACTGGTGGCGATTGTTGGGAATTAAGGTGTCTCAACCTTGGTAATTCCTTACATTATTAATGTTTGTATTTATTATTTAATTGCCTATGTTGTAAATATTTGTAAATTCCATATTGTCATATTGTCGGATGTGGCACGGTGATGTGTCAATCCTACATGGACTATGACAACTTGTAATTTTTTCCTCACATGAGGAGATAGGCATCCCACTTTGTGGTAGGAGCATTTTGCCATGTGTCGGCATCTTCCATGTTGTGTAAGGGAATATTGACCGAAACGGTTATGACAGATTCCTATGATAGAATCTATGACATGTAAGAGTCAGAAATGAAGTTTGTAAGACAGGTGAGGACATGTGTCATGAAGCATCTTTGAAAAAGGCATATTTGGGCACCCCAAGGTGGACTATGACATGTTGTAATAGAATATGCTATTTATACATGTGTATGATAGATTCTCTTACAACTGTAAGTTGTAACTGCTATGACAGATTCTATGACAGTCGTAAGTGTCGTAAGAGCATCTATCATAGCCCATTTTGGAAATAGGCGACCTCTTTGGGATGGGAGCTATGGACAAGTGTTAGGCACGTTCTAAAATGTTGACCAAGTGTCCTTAGGTATGGGCTTTGGTCCATGAAGCCAAGCTGGATGCCCATCCCAAGATAGGTCAAAGATTGCCTTGTATTTTCTATATAAATAGGTGCTTGGAGATGGAGTTTGTATCACAGGTTTATAGGTACTGTTATGCTGTTAGATTGACTTCAGATACGAGTGTTGAAGATCATTGAATCTTGCATTCCAAGTGTATTGTAAACATTCTTTCAGATTTGTTAATACATTGTGTAGGTTTCTGAGTGTGGGGTTTTTCACCCAATAAGGGTTTTCCCCACTGTATATCTTTGTCTCTCTTCTTCTGTCTTCTTTCTGGTTCATGTGTATTACTACAATATCTCATTTAGATGTTCTATGTTACTGTAGTTGTAAGGAATAATTTGAATTTCAATAGCCCTCTCCTCATTAGATTAGTGTAGGAAGCGATTTCCACACACCTAGCTTCCTTTCAGTTGGTATCAGAGCTTGATCACCTTTGGTCCTAGTTGTTGGGTAGGGGTTTTATGAGCTGATCTTAAGTTGAGTGGGAGTCTGTGCAGAGTATTCTATTTTCTATTATAGCAAGAAGATGGCAAGTACATCCGGAAGAATGGAAGTGGAGAAGTTCAATGGCACTAATTTCGAGCTGTGGAAGCTTAAGATAGAAGACATGCTTGTTGACCGAGACCTTTGGGAAACCATTACCAAAACTAAACTAGCTGCAATACAACAACCTAATTGGGATCTCAAGGATCAAAAGGCTAAGGGTCTCATAAGAATTAGTCTTGTTGATTCTGTGTTGTTAAATTTTCATGAGGAGAAGACTACAACTTTGCTTTGGAAGAAGTTGGGAGATGTGTATCAAGCCAAATCCATGGTTAATAAACTTTTTCTAAGAAAGAAGCTATATTCTCTTCGAATGGAGGATGGAGGATCTGTTGCTGAACATATGAATGCTTTTAACATGCTAGTTGCATAGTTGACATCTATTGGTGTAAAGATGGAGGAGGAGGATCGGTGCATGACCTTGCTTTGTTCTTTTCCAGACTCGTGGGATCACCTTGTCATGGCTATTAGAAGCACCACATCCACATTCAAGATGGAAGATGTGGTATCTATGTTGTTATCTGAAGAGATGTGGAGGAAGTCTTCAGATGCAGCCAAAGAGGCTCTTGCAGTTCGTGGAAGACCCAAGGAGAAATGGAAAAAGAAGGACAAGAAAGCTAAGAAGGGTAGATCCAAATCCCGTGGGAGATCCAAATCTCCTAGAAATTCCAAGGCTATCTGTTGGAACTGTGGTAAATCTGGGCATTTTTGAAATGAATGCAAAGAGGAGAAGAAGAAGAAGAAAGCTCCTAATTCAAATTCTGACAAATCACAAGATGATGGTGATGCTTCCATCGCAGCCCTGGAAACCCATGCATCTGATGATGTGTGGTTGATTGACTCTGGTGCATCATTCCACATGATCTCACATCGAGACTGGTTCACTAAGTATGAGGAGTTTGATGTTGGAAAGGTGTACTTGGGTGATGAATCTCATCTGAAGATTGTTGGTCGTGGAAGAGTCTCTATCTGATTCCCTAATGGTCAAGTAAAGGGGATCTCTGGGGTTATGTATATCCCAAGCTTAGCACGGAACCTGCTTTCTGTAAGTAGTTTGAATGATGCAGGTGTGCAGGTTGTCTTTTTGAAAGAAGGATGCAAGATGACTAGAGGAGCTATGGTGCTTGCTAAGGGTACTAGGAGAGGTACTCTGTTTCAGCTGGAGGCATGCATTTCACAATGCAATAGTCCTTCTGATTCAAAGAAGAGGGCAGCAATCACTTCATCCCCACCATATGAACGAGCAGTCAAGAGATTTGTTGTTTCTAGTTCTGATGTTTGTAATCATGCCTTGGAAGTTAAACTTCCTACTTAAAAGAAAATGTTATGGCATAAGAGATTTGGCCACATTGGTGAGAAGGGTCTACGTACCCTGAAAAATAAAAACCTCGTTGAGGGGTTAGTTTATTGTAATCTTGAGTTTGACTTTTGCGAACATTGCATTTATGGAAAGCAAAACCGTGTTCAGTTTTATTCGAGTTCTCACAAGTCTTCTAGTGTGTTGCACCTTGTTCATTCTGATGTATTTGGTCTTGTTAATGTTCCTTCGTTATCAAAATCTGTATATTTTGTATCTTTTATAGATGAATACAGTAGAAGGACATGGATTTATTTTCTCAGAAGCAAATCTGAAGTCTATAGTAAGTTTAAGGAGTTTAAGGCCTTTGCTGAAAATCAGACTGGTAAGAAGATTAAGTGTTTGAGAACTAACAATGGTGGTGAGTTTTGTTCTACAAAATTTGACAAATATTGCAAGGAACTTGGGATTGAAAGACATAAGAAAACTCCATACACTCCGCAGCAAAATGGAGTTGCAGAAAGGATGAACAAGAAACTAATGGAGAAGGCTAGGAGTATACTTAGTGGAGCTGGCCTAGAACAAAAGTTTTGGGCTGAAGTTGTTGCCACTGCTTACTATCTTGTTAATAGATCTCCTACATCATCTCTTGTTGGAAACACACCCATGGAGGTGTGGTTTGGTAGAAAGCCTTCAATAAGGCATCTTCATGTTTTTTGGTTGTGAGGCATATGCACATGTGCCTAGGGAGAAGCGGTCAAAATTGGAGAACAAGGCTATTAAGTGTATCTTCAATGGCTATGGTGTCGGTATGAAAGGATATAAGCTTTGGGACCCTGTGGTTGAAAAAGTGTTGTATAGAAGAAGTGTCATCTTCAGAGAGCTTACACCTTCTTCCATTGTTTTACAACCAGAAGAAAAAGAAAAGAAAGAGGATGTTGTTCAGTGTCCTCTCACCCCTGAGAAGACTGAACAGAAAGACAATGTTGGAACTGATGATGAGGAGAGCTCTAGCAGCTCTGAAGGCTCAGATGAAGAATCTAAACCTCAACCTCAGTTCTTGAGGAGGTCTACACGGATAAGAAATTAACCTGAAAGGTTTGGTTTTACATTGCTTGATTCTAGTTGTGCTTTTTCTTTGCTTACTAACAGTGATGAACCTAGAACTATATCAAAGGCTATGGACATGAAAGATGCAGGTTCCTGGAAGGAGGCCATGGAGGATGAAATGGCTTCTTTGGAAAAGAATCAAACTTGGGACTTGGTGCCTTTGCCTCCTGGACGGAAACCTGTTGGATGCAAATGGGTGTTCAAGAAGAAATTTGATGCAGATGGCAGTGTTGAGAAGTATAAGGCCAGATTGGTTGTGAAGGGGTATTCACAAGTGGAGGGTATAGATTATGGTGAGATCTTCTCTCCCGTTGCAAAGATGACTTCCATTCGATTCCTGTTGTCTCTTGCAGTAGCTTATGACTTGGAGGTAGAACAGATGGATGTGAAGACAGCTTTCCTTCATGGTGATTTGGAGGAAGAAATCTACATGTCACAACCAGAGCATTACATGGTGAAAGGTAAAGAAAATTTGGTTTGCAAACTTAAGAAGTCTTTGTATGGTTTGAAGCAATCCCCTAGGAGATGGTACTTGAAGTTTGATGCCTTTGTGTTGTCAATTAGATATGTGAGATTGAAATCAGATCACTGTGTGTATTATAAGTTTGATGGTGATCGTATTCTCATTGTTCCACTATATGTTGATGATATGTTGCTCATTGGGAAGGGTAAGAATATGATTTCTAATTTTAAATCTCAGTTGTCAGCACAGTTTGAAATGAAAGATTTAGAGGTAGCCAGGTACATTCTAGGAATGGAAATCAAAAGAGACAGAACCAACAGAAAACTTTGGTTAAGCCAGAGTAAGTATGTGAAGACCCTGTTGGATAGGTTCAGCATGGCAGATTGTAGACCATTGTGTGTTCCTGTTTCTTTGGGGACAAATTTGTCTTTTGAGGATTGTCCAAAATCTCCCAGTGAGGTGGAGGACATGAGCAGAGTACCTTATGCTAGTGTTGTTGGTAGTTTGATGTATGCTATGGTCTGTACAAGACCATACATTGCCCAAGCAATGGGAGTCCTTAGTCAATTTATGGATAATCCTGGATGAGTTCATTGGGATGCAGTTAAGCAAGTATTCAGATATTTGAGGGGTAATTTTGAGTATTCCATTTGCTATCATGGTAATGTTTCAAGACCTTCGCATTATGTTGATATTCATGGATTTGTGGATTCAAATTGGGTAGGTGACATTGACAGTAGGAGATCCACCAGTACTTATGTGTTTACACTGTTTGGTGGTACTATTAGTTGGATGAGTAAGCGACAACCTATTGTTCCTTTGTCCATGACAGACGCTGAGTATATGGCAGCAACTCATGCTTGTAAGGAATCCATTTGGCTTAAGAGATTGTGTTCAGATATTGGTTTTGATGTAGGTCAGATCATGATCAGTTGTGACAGTCATAGTGCAATTTTCTTTGCAAAGAATCCAACTTTCCATGCTAGAACAAAGCACATTGATGTTTAGTTTCACTTCGTGCGAGACATGGTTGAGGATGGAAAGGTAAATTTGGAGAAGGTAGATACTTTGAAGAATGTTGCAGATGTATTGACGAAGCCAGTGGGCACAGAGAAGTTCAGATGGTGTTCGGAGTCTATGGGCCTCTCAGCCTATAGCCATTAAATCATGTTTTTCTATTGGTTCTTACAAGTTGTTCGATAAGTGGGAGAATGTTGGGAATTAAGGTGTCTCAACCTTGGTAATTCCTTACATTATTAATGTTTGTATTTATTATTTAATTTCCTATGTTGTAAATATTTGTAAATTCCATATTGTCATATTGTGGGATGTGGCATGATGATGTGTCAATCCTACATGGAATATGACTTGTATTTTTTTCCTCACATGAGGAGATAGGCATCCCACTTTGTGGTAGGAACATTTTGCCATGTGTTGGCATCTTCCATGTTGTGTAAGGGAATATTGACCGAAACAGTTATGACAGAATCCTATGACAGAATCTATGACATGTAAGAGTCAGAAATAGAAGTTTGTAAGACAGGTGAGGACATGTGTCATGAAGCATCTTTGAAAAATGCATATTTGGGCACCCCAAGGTGGACTATGACATGTTGTAAGAGAATATGTTATTTATGCATGTGTATGATAGATTCTCTTACAACTATAAGTTGTAACTGCTATGACAGATTCTATGATGGTCGTAAGTGTCGTAAGAGCATCTGTCATAGCCCATTTTTGAAATAGGTGACCTCTTTGGGATGGGAGTTGTGGACAAGTGTCATGCACATTCTACAATGTTGACCAAGTGTCCTTAGGCATGGGTTTTGGTCCATGAAGCCAAGTTGGACGCCCATCCCAAGATAGGTCCAATATTGCCTTGTATTTTCCATATAAACAGGTGCTTGGAGATGGAGTTTGTATCACAGGTTTACAGGTACTGTTATGCTATTGGATTGACTTCAGATATGAGTGTCGAAGACTGTTGAAGCTTGCATTGCAAGTGTATTGTAAATATTCTTTTAGATTTGTTAATACATTGTGCAAGTTTCTGAGTGTGGGGTTTTTCACCCGATAAGAGTTTTCCCCACCGTATATCTTTGTCTCTCTTCTTCTGTCCTCTTTTTGGTTCATGTGTATTGCTGCAATATCTCATTTAGATGTTCTATGTTTTTGTAGTTGTAAGTAATAATTTGAATTTGCATAGCCCTCTCCTCATTAGATTAGTGTAGGAAGCGATTTCTGCACACCTATCTTCCTTTCAGTGATGAGCTCCTCTACACTTTGGGATTTTGTTTGGCGTATTTGTTCTCAAGGTGTAAGACCAGTGGCGATGAGCTCCTCTACACCTTGGGATTTTTTTTGGCGTGTCTATTCTCAAAAGGTGCAAGACCGGTGGCAATGAGCTCCTCTACACTTTGGGATTTTTTTGGCGTGTTTGTTCTCAAGGTGCAAGACCAGTGGTGAACAGCTCCCCTACACCTTGGGATTTTGTTTGGCGTGTCTGTTCTCAAAAAGTGCAAGACTGGTGGTGAACAGCTCCTCTACATTTTTTGGGATTTGTTTGTTCACTTTCCTTGTATCTGTATTTTGCATTTCATATGGGAAAATCAAAAAGAAAATAATCAATGCATTCATTGTATTCATTGTGTTCTGTGTGTCTTCAATGTTGTATTCTCCGTGTTTTGCATGACTATAACTGTCTTCTGCGTGTTCTGTGTCCTGTTATTGTCTTCAATGTGTTTGGCGTGTCTTCTCTGTGCCTGGCATGTTTTCTATGTATGTTGACCTTACTTTAATGCATGTATTGGCCTTGTGTTTATAAATGCATTAAAGTGGGGGCTAAATGTTATGTCAGAAAAATGCACCCATGGGGGCTTTTTCCTATTAAGGTTTAGCTCCTAGGTCTTTAGATTGGATTTAGAGCATCTTGCATGATAATTCAAACTCCCGATGATAAAACCCTTGGGTCTTGTGACAAATAAGACCTAGGGGGTGCTAATTTTATGATTTCAGAACAAAGATAGGGGGGTGGACAAGGGCGCTATCGCCCTAGTCTAGCCCTATTTTGGGTCTACCCTAAATTCAAATTCAGGTTTGTGACCGTTATTTGGGTCCCAAACCGACATCATAAGTTTCAAATATGAAATTCTTGGTGGGAATCTTAGTAGTTGCATATTGTAATGTCCCTTATAAGAAGATTCTTATTTTTAACCTTGCACACAAGAATGACTTCTTAAAGGAAATATTAGTAACCAATAATTCAATTATAATATTATAAACTACACAATATATAGAATGCATAATGGAAGTTTTAATCATAGTAGGATTTGGATGTGGAACATGATAAGTCCACCCTAAGCTATCCATGCTAAGCCCAAGAGCAGATATACCATCCCTCTTAGCCCCAAGTGGCAACCACATAGAAAGCCCACAAGGAGTGGCGTACTTAGTGGATACACTTGTATCTATTTTCCATATCCATGTTGTCTTATCCATCGCTCGTATGAATGAAAACTCCTTAAATCCATCTCAACAACCAATCTATATAGAGATTGAGGAAAGCTACAATAAGAGGCTCGTAGATTCTCCTTTCTAAGCCCAAAGGTAGTCACTCACCCCCTTGGCTCCAAGTGGCCAACTTGGAGTGGCGTGCTTAGAAAGAAATCTAGTATCTGGTCACCCTACTGGCATTTCCCCCACTCTTCCTCATGATTTCTTGATGAGATTTACAAACACTAAATATATCCAGATTCATAGAGATTATACATTAATAACAAACCATCATAGCATAATTAATTATAAGTTCAATACATATACTAACAAGCATGAAGTATACATGTCATACTAGAAGCAAGCACATCATACATGAAGCAAACATATAATTATTTCAAGGTTCTTATATGACTTCCTTCTAGTGAAGATAGCTTCCTTGATTATTAATTGATATCTCAGGTATTTGTTGATTTGATTGATTCAATAATAGAATTATAGAACGATAGAATGATTGAATAATAGAAGAATAGAATAATTGAGTGATAGAATGATAGAATGATAGAAGAGTAAAAGGATAGAGTGAAATGATGATATAATGATAGAATAGAATAATAGAATGAGAAGATGACAAAAATATAGCATAATGGACTAAGTGCAATAAAGACTTCTCTACTGATATCAATTATATAACCCTGCCGATATATTCCTTCAGATTTATCTCTGCTTTAGATATCTTCTCTTGCCGATCTACTGATGGATTTATATTCTTGATTGATATCTTTTTCCCATGCTCATTTCATACTTACTCTCTACACATACTCTTCCTTCTAAATCTGCTCTTCCTTAGACATAATTCCTTATACTCAGTTATTATTCATTGATTCCTCTTTATCGGTGCTGATATTATTATTTGTGATTGAGATGGTCCATGGATGGTTTGATTATTTTTATGGATGAGATGCTCTGTGTTACTAGTTCAATGATGAGATCCTTGATATCAGATGTAATGAATTAACGTTTGATTCCATGGGATGAAATGATCTGATATTACTCAGATATTCTCCTCAATTGATTGTTTGATGCTTCCTCTCCTACTCCCTTTCTTCCTTCCACTAATTGATACTTATATGTTGTGAGGGGATGTTGCCTAGATCGGTCACCACTCTACATGATGCCTCTTCATTAAGTGTTATTTAACAATTCAGCAGCTCTTTGTTTGGTCATTACCAACTCTTTTAATCATATGTTGGCTATGATATTTTAATTATTGTTTGTGGGTGTCTCAGTGGATGGAGCTATTATACGTCGCTACTCCTTATAATTGTTATCATCTTGTCAGTTCCAATCCCTCATGGAAACTTGAATATGATTGGTTTGCTCTTAAGCTTTGTCTGCTAGATGTTGTTTTTAACCACTCAACATTTGATTATCATATAGATGAAGTCGATTAGTTCTAAGTCTTATGAATCTCTATTAAGGCCTTCCTTAGGAATCGTTGTTTATAGATGACAGTGATTATAGATATTAGTCTTCATTTGTATCTGATAATAATATTTAATATGGATAATGATATTATAATATAACATTTATATTATATTGGTAATTACATCTATAATAATATTGAATTAAGAGTAATAGTATTCATATTATTAATATTTTATTGTATATTAATATTACTTATGCCTGTTATTGGTACATGTCTAATATATCATGATATGAATATATTATATATTGTATTAAAATATAATATTATTTGATATACTCATTTTAAGGTTATGCACATAATCAATTAATTATAAAGTATCGATATGGGGACATGACATTCCTCCCCACTCAATATTGCTTGTCCTCAAGCAATTTTGGGCTTAGATGTTCAATAGTTTTAACTCCTTTTGATATATTATTGACCCTAAAGTTTGAGAAGAGTCATGTTTTGGCTCAGTGTCTTGAGGAGTGATTGATTATTTGATGTCATGGGACTGCGGTAATGTAGAAAGAAACACCTTTTCATTATTTTAAAGAAGAATTTGGGAGTATTGAGAATCCAAAATTTGAAAGAATCTAATGATGTTGTAGACTAAACACTGAATGATGATAAGATAACATGGAGAATGATCCTGGGATTCGTTGGTTATGGGCCCACCATATAACTTAACATAGCTTGATTTCATCTAAGTTACTTTATGATTGTCTTGAGGATCATTTAGTTTTGCCTCATATGATAAGATGTAACCTTTGCACTCTTAAGGTCTTATATCAATTTGATGGCAATGTGTCTGATCTATAGTTTTAACTTGGTATTGATCAGGAAGTCATTATGTCGATGGACAATGAGTAGTGCTTAAGGCATTTGGGATCATAACAAGGAATCAGATTCATTATCAAACCCATGAACAATTCTTAAATTTGCCTTGGTACTAAACTGCACAAGTAGTCATTGACTCAACTTAGGCATGTTATATTCTCATGATCATTATCATGCACTTGGGTCCATTGAGATGTCCACCATCAGAGTACTTCCCTTACCTTGAACAGACTTATAAAGCATGCTCCTCCATGAAAGATTGTTGTCAAAAGACTGTTACCATTATTTTGTATCACATGAAGGTGCAGTTACCCGAGTGATTCCAATGGCCATATTAAACTTTTGAGACTAGATTTGTTCAAGTTCATGAAGACTGCCATAAAAAGTCCTCACAATCACATATTTATCATTGCATCTTTACAAGGTTTTAAAGCTTCCATCTCACTGCCAATGCATGCCTTGTGACATCAGGGCTTTACAAGATGAAGGGGTATAATGAATCTCAAATTTGATTGCCCCCAAGGTAACTCACTAAATTCTAAGTGATAAAGGTTGTTATGGAACTAAAACATCTAGTTAAGATCCCAATTCTGATTATAATAAAGATTGTCATAATTATTTGGAAGTAACAGTCTCAAAACCAAGTTTCTACTGCCAATTAAGATAATAGTAAGGATAGCTATGAAGAGACATTGAATCCTATAGGCCTCCCTTGCTACCCAAGGTTATTTGTATTTTACCTTAGATACTTGATTGAACATTGTCTATTATAAGGGCATAGCATAGTGCTAGATTTCTACATAATTGTTAGATTGAGGTCACTATATTGTATCAATCCAATGAAAAGATGGAAGTAATAGTAGTAAAGCAAAATTGTATGACAGCCCCTAGCACTTATATTCCAGAGTCAAGGCATAATGTTTGATCATTATATCTAGACTAAGATTAGAAGAATTACATTTATGGGTGATAATGGTTAAACTATCAACTACTATGTTGTAACTATATATAGTGTCATAAACTCCTAAAAAGGACATAATAGAACATGAACCATGATTGTGTTAATCAAGAAAGAATGATGAGAGAGCTAAATTACATTTGTCTATTTCATGATGAAAGAGCTCTTTGGTTTGACACTCCAAATAGAGAACACCATCGGGGAGAAGATCCATGTTGAAGTATATGCACACAATGCAAAGGATAAATACACGTAATACATAAAGCATACACAAAGCTTATACACTTGAATAGTCAAGTCATAGAGTATACACTCAAATACAAATACAAGTCATAGAGTATACACTCAAATACAATTACAAGGCATACGAATACAATCATAGAGTATACAAATACCATCATAGAGTATACAAATACAATCATAGAGTATACACTCAAATACAATTCACTCAATTACAAATATAAGTCAGAGAGTATACACTCAAATACAATTCACTCAATTACAAATATAAGTCATTGAGTATACACTCAAATACAAATACAATGATAGAGTATACAAATACAATCATAGAGTATACACTCAAATACAATTCACTCAATTACAAATATAAGTCAGAGAGTATACACTCAAATACAAATACAATCATAGAGTATACACTCAACTACATAGTCAAGTCAGAGTACACACTCAAATATAGTTACAAAGTCATAGAGCATTCACTCGAATACAATTGCAAAGTCAAAGAGTATACACTCATACACTTGAATACAATTACAAAGTCATAGAGCATACACTCAAATACAATTGCAAAGTCATAGAGTATACACTTATACATTTGAACACAATTACAAAGTCATAGAGCATACACTTGAATACAATTGAAAAGTCATAGAGTATACACTCATACATTTGAATACAATTACAAAGTCAGAGCATATACTCGAATACAATTGCAAAGTCATGGAGTATACACTCATACATTTGAATACAATTACAAATTCATAGAGCATATACTCGAATAAAATTGCAAAGTCATAGAATATACACCCATACATTAAATACAATCACAAAGTCATAGAGCATACACTCGAATATGAGTACACTCAAATGAAGTATAAAGTCAGACAATTGAGAAGGGGATTTGGTGCATCCCATACTACATCGTGGACCCATCCACCATCCCAAGGTCATCAAGTATACACATGAGTATGAAGCATACACACAAATACACGTAATACATAAAGTATTCACATGAACATATGTTACAAAGCATACAAAGTACACCGTTTGAATACACTTGAATACACATAAATCACAGAGTACACACTTGAATACATGTAAGACACACATAGTATACATAAGATGGCAGGATGACTACTCTGATACCACTTGTAATGTCCCTTATAAGAAGATTCTTATTTTTAACCTTGCACACAAGAATGACTTCTTAAAGGAAACATTAGTAACCAATAATTCAATTATAATATTATAAGCAACACAATATATAATGCATAATAGAAGTTTTAATCATAGTAGGATTTGGATGAGGAACATGATAGGTCTGCCCAAAGCTATCCATGCTAAGCCCAAGAGAAGATATACCATCCCTCTTGGCCCCAAGTGGCAACCACACAGAAAGCCCACAAGGAAAGGCGTACTTAGTGGATACACTTGTATATTCTTTCCCTATCCATGTTGTCTTATTCATCCCTCATATGAATGAAAACTCATTGAATCCATCTCAACAACCAATCCATGTAGAGATTGAGGAAAGCTACAATAGGAGGCCCATAGATTCTCCTTTCTAAGCCCAAGGGCAGTCACTCACCCCCTTGGCTCCAAGTGGCCAACTTAGAGTGGCGTGCTTAGAAAGAAATCTAGTATCTGGTCACCCTACTGGCATTTCCCCCACTCTTCCTCATGATTGCTTGACGAGATTTACAAACACTAAATATATCCAGATTCATAGAGATTATACATTAATAACAAACCATCATAGCATAATTAATTATAAGTTCAATACATATACTAACAAGCATGAAGTATACATGTCATACACGAAGAAGACACATCGTACACGAAGCAGACATATAATTATTTCAAGGTTCTTATATGACTTCCTTCTAGTGAAGATAGCTTCCTTGATTTTAAATTGACATCTTAGATATTTGTTGATTTGATTGATTCAATAATAGAATTATAGAATGATAGAATGATTAAATAATAGAAGAATAGAATAATCAAGTGATAGAATGATGGAATAATCGAAAGATAGAATGATAGAATGATAAATGAGTAAAAGGATAGAGTAAAATGATGATATAATAATAGAATAGAATAATAGAATGAGAGGATGACAAAAATATAGCATAATGGACTGACTGCAATAAAGACTTCTCTACTAATATCAATTATATAACCTTGCCAATACATTCCTTGCAGATTTATCTCTACTTTAGATATCTTCTCTTGTTGATTTGCTGATGGATTTATATTCCTGATTGATATCTTTTTCCCATGCTAATTTCATACTTACTCTCTACACACACTCTTCCTTCTAAATCTGCTCTTCCTCAGACATAATTCCTTATACTTAGTTATTATTCATTGATTCCTCTTGATCGATGCTAATATTATTGTTTGTGATTGAGATGGTCCATGGATGGTTCAATTATTGTTATGGATGAGATGTTCTGTGTTACTAGTTCAATGATGAGATCCTTGATATTAAATGTAATGAATTAAAGTTTGATTCCATGGGATGAAATGATCTGATATTACTCAGATATTCTCCTCAAATGATTGTTTGAAGCTTCCTCTGTTGATCCCTTTCTTCCTTCCACTTTTTGGTACTTATATGTTGTGAGGGGATGTTGCCTGGATCAGTCACCACTCTACATGATGCCTCTTCATTAAGCACTATTTAACAGTTCGGTGGCTTTTTGTTTGGTCATTACCAACTCCTTTAATTGTATGTTGGCTATGATATTTTATTTATTGTTTGTGGGCGTCTCAGTGGATGGAGCTATTATACGTCGCTCCTACTTATAATCGTTATCATCTTGCCAGTCCTGATCCCTCATGGAAACTTGAATATGATTTGTTTGCTCTTAAGCTTTGTCTTCTAGTTGTTGTTATTAACCACTCAACATTCAATTATCATATAGATGAAGTCGATTAGTTCTAAGTCTTATGAATCGCTGTTAAGGCCTTCCTTAGGAATCATTGTTTATAGATGACAGTGATTATAGTTATTAGTCTTCATTTGTATCTGATAATAATATTTAATATGGATAATGATATTATAATATAACATTTATATTATATTGGTAATTACATCTATAATAATACTGAATTTAGAGTAATAATATTCATATTATTAATATTTTATTGTATATTAATATTACTTATACCTGTTATTTGTACATGTCTAATATATCGTGATATGAATATATTATATATTGTATTAAAATATAATATTATTTGATATACTCATTTTAAGGTTATGCACATAATCGATTAATTATAAAGTGCCGATATGGGGACATGACACATATATAAGCATGTGTAAGTTATCATTTAGAAACTAGAAGATGACTAGAGGATGTTTATGTTTCAAAAAGCTATTGGCATACTTGTGATATCATTGTGTTATAGAGCATAGCATTGTTATTGTGTTTGTTTTTGCAGGTTGGATTACATCTTCTTCTCATAGCATTGAAGAGCATCTTCCTTCCATGAGAGCTTCATCATCAAGGTGACATTTATTGTGTTTTATCATCATTATCATTTGGATTTTTGCCTCTATTCCACAAGGATATGCACTCTCTCTCTGAAAATAGTGTTCAGAAGACTTGAATGTCTCTCTGAGGCTTAGCTGAGACAAGCCTCTAAACACCACAACCCCCTCCCACACTCCTTGTGATTGCAGGTTACAGGTATTAGATCTGGAGAAAGTGGAGTTGCAGGAAAGATAGGGAAACATTAAAGATTCAGGATCTAAAAAGAAGCAGACACTCTGCAGGATTTTAAGACAAGGGCGCCATCACCATTGTCCCCCACTGTTAGATCACTAGAAATAGAAGATATAGTAGAGACCAGTGTTGAAAGGAGATCAGGAATCCACAGAAAAACATGTACCTTGGACTAGGGTGCCATCACCATTGTCCCCGACATTTCTATTTTCCAGATGGTGAAAAATAGTAAGTTAAGGTTCTCTACCCTTTGTCTAATTCTAGTAGCATTTCTTGTACTTCGCATATTTAATTACCGTTTTTCTTAAATTAGGGTTTCACGAGCATAAAGGCATTAATTAGCAACATTGTGTGATAACTTCTAAATTTCCCAGCAGAAAACCAAGTGGCAACCCAATCTGATAGATGACTCTGTTGGCAAGAGACACTATGTGGCTTCATGAGTGTTGTCATTGATGGAAACAAAGTCCATCCCACACATCCACAGGACATGGTGTGTCTATACCGAAAGTCAGATTGAAGAGTATTTTGGTCCGATGACCAAAAATAGAGCATGCAGCAAGGTATGACAATCAGGTCTGGATCTCTCAGAGGAAGTATCTCAGTAAAGTATAGACTTGGGGAAGTTAAGAGGAGTACCATGAGTAATACATTCTATAGATTGAGCCTCTGGTGATGAAAGAGTGAAAAGATATGAACACCTAAGTGTTGGGTTCCTGTTTGGCAGAGAAGACTGAGGAAGAACTGACCGGCAGAGCATCAAACCTTAATCTGGATGAGATATTGATGGTGATCAAGTTTCTTAAGGGATCATTCATGAGTGGCCGACATGATTGATGACTTCTATAAGCATCTCTTTGATACGCATCTCTTGGTAAGCAAGGATTCAGCCGACAGACCAGAGTTTGGGAAAATATTGAGTATTCTGAATGCCGACTAGAAAGATGTTGAAATCCTTTGTGCAGATATATATACCAGATGGATTTTGATGAGAAGGGGTGTGAGGTGTGTTGTGTTGTGCGAAGAAAAGTAGAGAGCAGTGTGAAAGCAATAATACAGGTCCGGTATGTGACAGGACAGCAGCACCAAAGAAGAGGAAGAATGAAGTGCAGCAGATCAGTGTATTGAGCCTAACCGGAACTGAACCTCAGCATATGTTGATGCTTCTTATCAGTTCAAATATCTTGTTACTTTCTTTATACCTTGTAGACAGTGAGTCTCTTGTAGGCAGTGAGCCTCTTGTGAGTAGTGTGCTCAGGCAATGATCCCTAATTGGCAAGTGTCATTTTGTATTTCTATTCTTCTAACAGAGAATACAATCTTGGGTTAATCACCTTGTGGTTTGTCCCTTAACAGGGTTTTCCACGTCAAAATCATTGTGTTATGTGTATTGATTTTGTTTCTACTTTCATGGTTATGGATGCTTATTTGTTTTGATGCTGCACTAGTTGTTAAAGAAGAATAGAAAGTTAAATTAATTAAGATAACTAATTCACCCCCCCTCTCAGTTATCAATAATTAGTATCAGAGCTGAGGTCATGGGTTCAAACCCCATGCTTGCATTAGGGGGGATTGTTGCAAGGTGTGACCCTTGGTCTCCTTGTTCAGCGATGCGCTGCGGTGGTTTGCGACAAGGGCTTAACTACCTCCCATGCTTGTTAAGTCAAGTGGTTGTATCGAGCATTAAAAGGTTGATCTTTTGGTGCAACCGTAGCTAACAATTGGTATCAGAGCTAAGTTCCTCCAAACAGAGCCTAACAGCTTGAGGAAGATTTGGGAATTCCAATGGATATGTATGGTATGAGGGAACAGCTTCAGTCTGCCCTTGATGATCTTGAGCAATCTCACTCTGAAGTCAACAACTTGAGGGAAAGACTCAAACAAGCTGATGATTTCATAAATGAACTAAAGGAGAAACTGAGTATCTCTATGAAAAAGAGAAAGGAACTTCTTCAGCAATTAGCAAGTCAAAGTGAAGCCAATGATACTAATGAAGATCTAAATGAGAAGAACAAATTATGTGAGAAACTATCAAAAGAGGTCATTATGGTAAGACATGAAATGGAATCAGGGGTTATGAAATTCACCCAAGAAATTGAAGAGAAAAGAAAGACTGAAGATAATCTAAAACAATCTCTCAAGGAGAAGTTAGAAGACTGCCACAAAAAGGATAGAATAATTAGGCATTTGGAATCTGATCTTGAAAAAGCTAGAGATAATGAAGAACAACTTGAGAATCAGATTGACACCCTAAAAAGGGATCTTCAAACAGAAAATGAATACAAAGAGAAAATTCAAGATAAGCTCTACTCGGCTTGAAGTTCTTCTTGAAAGCCAAAAGAGGGTAGATGACAAGCAAGGCTTGGGGTATGAGAAAGGTGAAAGCTCCGGATCCGGTCAGAACAACTCTGGATTAGGAAATCCAAGGAATAGGCTTAGAAGACCTCTGGAAAGGCAACCAAATGCTCAAAGATATCCATCCTTCAATGGATACTGCCACAATTGCAATAACTTTGGTCATAAAGAAAATCAGTGCAGAAGAAGAATGAATCAGACTAATTCATCCTTCTACAAACAATGTTTTAATTACAAAGGTATGGTCACAAATCTCATGAGTGTAGAAATATGCAAATAAATAATTCATTCAAAGGTAGATGCTTTGCATGCAATAGAATGGGACATAAGGCTAATCAGTGCAGATCAAGAGGATATCAGTCAAATATGCAAAGAAATGTTGTTTGCTACAATTGCAATAGATCTGGTCATATTGCCAAATTCTATAGAAGTAAGAATCAGGACAAAAGGGTCCGGTGCATCATAATCAAAACCAAGACAAAAGAAAAGGAAAAGTGAATGTGGATGAAATTCAAAGGGAGATGAACAAGATTTGGGTGAAGAGGAGTACAGAAAATGTTGAGGATGGATCTGTACCAGAATCTGGTGTTGATATCCCTTCTGAAAACTAAATAGATGAGCTCTAGCTCAGGGGGAGTCGTAAAAGAAAACAAGTTCCCCCAGCCAGTCAATTGGTGCCTAAAATTGGCACATGGAAAGTTGCGGATTAAAGGGTTCTTAGAAAAACATCTAAATAAGCCTTGGTAAAGATATGGAAGATCTACAAGAAATTTAGAAGAGGTTAATCAGAATGATCCAGTTTATCAGTCATCCGATAAGAACATGATTTTCATAGTTAGATCTGATATGATTCAAATTTGAGGCATCTTTATCTGTGGATAAATGGAATGATTGGAGAAAGGTAGATAGATTGCCAATATTTACCAAGAATAACTCTAAGTGCATCTCAGTGATCCAGAAAGATCTCTCAGGACAAGGAGAACAAAGCAACCAGAATAACTTAAGTTGTGCATTTATTACAATGTGAAATTAGGGTTTTTGTAGAAATATAAGGGTTCTTTTGTTCATCATTTGCACATTTTCATTCAAGAAGAAGAAAGAAGGAGCTCTGCAACTAAAACCTCTCAAAGATCAACCACAAAAGTCAATTCATCCTGCAATCCGATCTGGGTCATATCGTGAACCCTAGAAGCGTAAAAGGTATTTTTCCTCTCTTGAAATCTCTCTCTGAATCTTTGAAAGATGGCTACTCTGAATGTTGTGAAGATCACTGATAGGTCGCGCCCAAAATTCAAAAAACATCCTTATAAATCCTGAGAAACTGATCCCCTAGGCGCATTTTCTAGCATTTTGCATGGAGTTCTACATGTAGAAGATATTAGGGTTTATATACATGCAAACATTAAAGAATTTGGGGAATCGAAGCTGATGGATATCTACCACAAGGAACTGATAGATGAATCACTTGAACTTAAACCCCAATACAAGGCCATCCAGGATAAGCATTTTAGACAGTGCATCTATTTCCCCTGTTTTGTAGAAGATGAGTGGGTCTAGTATGTTTTGAGCAGAGTGCATGACAACTTCATGTGGTTGAATAGACCATTTAAGATCACAAAAGATGCTATTAGGGTTGTAACTGATTTGTACTCATCCGGAGGGTTACCTATTCTCAAATCGGTCAAAAACCAAACTGTGAGTGAGGCTACTAGATCAAAATTTGACAAGAGAGCAATGACAATAGAAGATATCACTGATTCGGATATCAAGTTTGCCTCCATGATAATTGGTTACAAGATATATCACTCCAGTAGGGAAAATTCAGTACCTAGAACTACAATTTACACTACTTTTCAGATGCTAAGAGAAAATTCTGACTATGATCTTTGTGAGCTCCTCTTGAACCAACTGTTAGAGAATTTGCAGAAAATAAAGAAGGATAAAAAGAATTCATTCAAGTATGGTGGCTTGATACTTTGCCTATTCTTCTACTATATAAATGAGCTACCCAGAACTAGTGGGTGGATATGGCAAAATGACAAACCTGTTGCCATACAAATCAGGGATTATATGTATGGGCTTGGTGATGCCAAGACACAAAATACAGCTCTGTGGGGTTACTTCAAAAACTTCCAAAGCATGATGCAGGCTAGAGAAAGAATCCCCCAATCTTTGGTTGAGAAATACAAGGATACAGTGTGCTTTATGGTAGACACTGATCAATGCCTAATGGAGGCAATGGAACCAAGAATAGTATGGATCATGCCAATGGGATATGAGGTTGATGAGAAAATCCTAGAACTGCATATCCAACATCTGCTGAGTCAGCCCAAGGACCCTAAGGCAGAAAGGTTTGGAACCTACCAAGAGCTGAGTGTAAAAGTTCATGTTGAACTAAGACAGCCTGAGATCAAGAGAAAAGTGAGAAGGGAAGTAGAAAAATTTGCCAAGAGGCATGGAATATCAAAGGAGGTAGTTGATGCCAACAGAGAGAAGATGGAAAGGGCAGAGAAAGAAAGGCAAGAAATGGAGAAAGAAAGTGCTTTGGTGTAAGCCCCCTCCCAGACTAGATCCTCCAAGAAAACTGCACCTGCCACCTCTAAGAGCCAAAAAGCATCAAAACTAGAAGTTAGGACATCCGGAAAGGGAGAGAAGAGAACTAAGACAAAGGCCACAAGGTCTTACATCAGTCAGAAGCATGATGAAGAAATAGAATCTGATGAGGAGATCAAGAAAATGAAGAAGAAGAAGAAAACATCCGGTGAACCCTCTACCGGTCATAGCAAGGAAGAAGAAGTAGAAGAGTTTGTTGAAAGGCCTACTCTATCCATTGATGATGTAGTCAAGGCAGTTACTGTGGATGGGAATCTGCAACCAATTGCAGAATTCTATGATGAGTATAATGACGTAGATAAAAGGATCTTGGAAGAAGCCACAATTAAGTACTTAAACATATATAATAAGGCATTTATTGAAATCATCTCTCTAATTCCCAAAAGTTTAGAGAAGGAACTTGAAATGAGAAAGGAGAATAACAAGGCAAAGGACTTAGAGATCAGAGAACAGATTGCTATCCAACTCTATCCCTCCATCACTCCAAAGCAAATGAGCATGATCTTCAAAGATTACAAGGATGAGTTCCAGAGCAAAGCAAGAATGAATCAACTTATGCTTGGAGAGACTAACAAAGTGGCAAAAGAAACTAAAGACATCCTCCGAAATGCCTTCATGAAATTCAATCTCCCTCTAATAGAGGACACAGATGATGAACCCACTGAGAAAAATGTAGAAGATCCAAAGGAGATAAGTGAGGAGAGGACTATGGACTTGGATTCCTCTATTATGGAAGAGGAAGTCCATGAAGAAGTAAATATGCCTCATCCAGATTCCCCGGCAAACTCCAGATCTAAAGGAGAAGAAAAGATAGGGGAGAAAATCAGTCAAGAAGAAGAGGTAAAGGGAAGAGAAGAAGTTCAAACAGAGAAGACCCCAGGAGACAGTTTTGAGACTACAGAAGAAAAGAAGACTCTATCTCCGGCAAGAGACACTGCAAAAACTGATAAAGATTTCTTGACCAAAGAAATGGAGATTGATGAACCGGAACTACTTCAAGGACCATTCAATTTTGATTCCCTCTCCCTAGTTCAAACAATGAAGATAGCATCCTTTGCTCAAGCAAAGGCAAAAGAAAAACTTCTGAAGTCTCACATGGAAGACTGTGAGTTAATAGAAATTGCATCCGATGTGTTGGAGAAGATCATGCCATCCTTTTAGAAGGATCTTTCAGCTTCTTCATCTGGTAATCTAAAATCTCTTGTTAATTCAGTTAGCACACATTTTGATTCTTTTGAAAAAGCAGCAGAAGCGAAAGTCTGGAAAGAATTTTTGGATAAGAGATTCTCCGAGATACAAGGACTTATAACAAATGATAGGAGAAATATGGATATTGGGATAAAGAGCTTAGAAAATGCTCTTAAAAATGGCAGAGAAGTATATAAATTTTTTTTATCCTGGTCTAAAGTGACAAAGGATATTGAGAAGAAAGTGAAAGAACAAGAGGATAAACTGTTAAGCTTATCTCAGAATTTTGATCCTCTCACCACATCCATAATAAACCAAGAGTGTCAAACTATTGTAGTCATAAATGAAACAAAGAAGCTTGAGAAGGAGAAAAAAAATAGAATAAGCAGGTTAAGTGAACTTAGAGGGATAATTATCCCTAAATTAGAGGCCATGCATGAGGCCCTAACTGATGCTCAGACCACAGCCCAGACTAGTGATCCGACAGATCTAAAGAGGGCAGAAGCTTTTGCATTCCTGTTGAGTGGTCACATCTCAATTTTGGATAGGATGAAGTAGAGTTGGGCAGCAGAATTCATCCAATTGAAGACAACTTTTGTAGATATACTTCAGTTTATTTATGTATAACATGTATATATACTTATGTGGCTAAGTATAGTTAGATTTTTGGGAATTTTGGTGTGCGGATTCTACCCTTTTCCATTGATGTCAAAGGGGGAGTGAGTAGCAGTGAAAAATGTGGAATCTAGCTAAGGGGGAGCTCCGGTAAAGTGTACATTAGAACAGAGCATCAGCCAAGGGGGAGTGTAGTGTGACACTTAGTCATTTTTCACTAAGTGTTGCCATCAATGCCAAAGGGGGAGATTGTTGGCAAGAGACACTGTGTGGCTTCATAAGTGTTGTCATTGATGGCAACAAAGTCCATCCCACACATCCACAGGACATGGTGTGTCTATACCGGAAGTCAGATTGAAGAGTATTTTGGTCCGGTGACCAAGAACAGAGCATGCAGCAAGGTCCAACAATCAGGTCCGGATCTCTCAGAGGAAGTATCTCAGTAAAGTGTGGACTTGGGGAAGTCAAGAGGAGTACCATGACTAATACATTCCAGAGATTGAGCCTCTGGTGATGAAAGAGTGAAAAGATAAGAACACCTAAGTGTTAGGTTCCTGTTTGGCAGAGAAGACTGAGGAAGAACTGATCGGCAGAGCATCAGACCTTAATCCGGATGAGATATTGATGGTGATCAAGTTTCTTAAGGGATCATTCATGAGTGGCTAACATGATTGATGACTTCTATAAGCATCTCTTTGATACGCATCTCTTGGTAAGCAAGGATTTAGCTGACAAACCAGAGTTTGGGAAAATATTGAGTATTTTGGATGCTGACTAGAAAGATGTTGAAATCCTTTGTGCGGATATATATACCAGATGGATTTCGATGAGAAGGGGTGTGAGGTGTGTTGTGTTGTGCAAAGAAAAGTAGAGAGCAGTGTGAAAGCAGTAATACAGGTCCGGTATGTGACAGGATAGCAGCACCAAAGAAGAGGAAGAATGAAGTGCAGCAGATCAGTGTATTGAGCCTAACCGGAACTGAACCTCAGCATATGTGGATGCTTCTTATCAGTTCAAGTATCTTGTTACTTTCTTTATACCTTGTAGATAGTGAGTCTCTTGTAGGCAGTGAACCTCTTGTGAGCAGTGTGCTCGAGCAGTGAGCCCCAATTGGCAAGTGCCATCTTGTATTTCTATTCTTCTAACAGAGAATACAATCTTGGGTTAATCACCCCGTGGTTTTTCCCTTAACAGGGTTTTCCACATCAAAATCATTGTGTTATGTGTATTGATTTTGTTTCTGCTTTCATGGTTATGGATGCTTATTTGTTTTGATGTTGCACTAGTTGTTAAAGAAGAACAGAAAGTTAAATTAATTAAGATAACTAATTCACCCAGCACTCTCAGTTATCAACAGACTCTCCTCTCAATAGGAGAAGCACTCAGTTGAAAAGCTCTTGGAACATTTTGTGGAAAGGAGGATTCAAACTAAGACAACCACATTCCATCATCTCCCTTTTCATATTAAACACATACCTAATACTTCAACTCTTCAAAACCTAATACTTCAACTCTCATCTCTATCAGCAAATTTCTTCTTCTACTCAATGTGTATGCAACTTTGTTTGATTTTCCACTCCTATGCTTTAGTACAAATGTATAGCTCTGCATGAACTCTGCCTATCTCATATGTCTCTGGTTCAACTTCCCTTGACTGTTTAGGTATTGCAAAGCTTGATGATCTGTATACAACATAAATTCCTTAGGCAACAAATAATGTCTCCACTTCTTCAAGGCTTGAATTATGGCATAGAATTCCTGGTCATAAACTAAATATCTTCTCCTAGCATCATTCAACTTCTCACTGAAATATGCTACCGGTTTACCTTCTTGACTTAACACTACTCCTATTGCATTTCCACTTGCATCACAATCTACTTGAAATTCTTTATTGAAATATGGTAATGCTAACACCGGTTGCTCTGTCACTTTTTGCTTCAACAATTCAAAACTTTTATTTGCTCTTGATGTCCACTTAAAGTTCTTTCTGTCACCTCTCATTGTCTCTGTCATAGGTGTGCATATTGAACTAAAATTTCTAATGAACTTCTGATAGAAACTAGCCAATCCATGAAGTGATCTGACTTCTCCAATGCTCTCAGGTGCTGGCCACTAAACAATTTCTCTGACTTTCTCAGGGTCCATCATCAATCCTTCTGCAGAAATCACAAATCCCAAACATACCAATTCTTCCTTCATGAAACTACACTTATTAATGTTTATCAGAAATTTCTTTTCTCTCAATCTCTGCAATACTTGTCTCAGGTGCCACAAATGTTCTTTTGTCTTACTAAAAATTAGAATATCATCCAAGTATACAATAACAAACTTACCCAACAATTTCTTCAAAACTTCATTCATCAATCTCATGAAAGTACTCGGTGCATTAGTCAATCTAAAAGGCATTACTAACCATTCATACAATCCTTCATTTGTCTTAAAAGCAATCTTCCATTCATCTCCTTCTTTTATTCTAATTTGATGGTATCCACTCTTCAAGTCTATCTTTGTGAAATATCTTCCTCCACTCAAACAATCCATAATGTCATCCATCCTAGGCAATGGAAATCTATACTTAACTATGATCTTGTTGATTGCTCTAGAGTATGTACACATCCTCCATTCTTCATCTTTCTTCGGTGCTAACACTGCAGGTACTGTACAAGGGCTCAAGCTTTCTCTAATAAAACCTTTCCTCAGCAACTGATGTATCTATCTATTCAATTCTTCATTCTCTATTGGTATCATTCAGTGTGTTGCTTTATTAGACAAACTACCTCCAAGTATAAGATCCATGTGACGACTAGGACTCCTAATTGGTTGCAATCCTTCAGGTACATTATCTGATATGATGTCTTCATACTCTATCAATAATTCAATTATCTCCTCCGGTTGTGATTCTTCAATCTCTTCCTTTAGGGTTCCAGGCTTCTTAAGAATCAAAGCAGAACACATATTCTCATGTCTCGAACCATCCAAAAATTTTCTTCCATCAACCAAACAGATTCTAGTGTTCCCACATACTTCACTCTTAGGTTCATCTTCCAAAGGAATCAAGGTAATTCTCTTTCCATTTGATGTTATAGTATAGGTATTCTTTCTCCCATCTTGTATAGCTTTTCTATCATACTGCCATGGTCTACCCAACAAGATATGACATACATCCATAGGCATAATATCACACAATACTTCATCATGATAAGATCCAATATGAAATTTTACCAAACATTGTTCACTCACCAATACGTTATGATCATCCTGAATCCATGCTATCTGATAGGGCTTAGGGTGTTTCAATCTTTCCAACTTCATATTAGTCACCATCTCCTCTAAAACCAAATTATATGAGCTACCACTATCAATTACAACCTTACAACATTTACCTCCTGATTTGCATCTGGTCTGGAACAAACTTTTCCTTTGCAGTGGTTCCTCATTTGTCTCTACTTGAAATAGTGCTCTCCTCATGACAAGTGATTCTCCTTTCTCTAGTTTACCAACTAAATTAGGTGATCCAATAGGTTCTTCTTCTACATAAGCTGCTCTTCACTGTTCTCTGTCTTCTTGCTTGTACTTCCCTGATGGCATTCAAATGCTCTATGTCCTTCATCTCCACATTTACACACGTTCCTCTAAATGTTCTCTTATCAAACCATCTTTCATCTCTTCTATACCCTTCACTCTGGTAAGAATTATGATTCCCTCTATGGTAGAAAGTTCTATCATCTCTCTGATATGAACTGTTATCTCCGTCTTCCTTCTTGAATGTGTTATCTTGTCTATTTTGCTTTGCATATGATTTTTCTCCTCCAAAATAAGTTCTACCTCTCTAAAATTTACCTCCTCTACCTCTCAATCTCTACTCATACTTCTTGTTCAACTTCTCTTCAACTTTCAGGGAAAACTAGTATGCTTACTCTATTGTTGTCATCCTTACCAGGCTTAGTTTTTCTTGAATGTTCAATCCAGTCCATTGATGTATCTTGCCACTTTCTCATTTCTTGCTTCACTATGTCCTGTCCTTATGATCATCTTATGAAATTCTTCAGTATACTCCATAGATTTCTCCTTTTGTCTCAAGTTTTGCAATTTCTTCAACAGTTCCAACTCATAGTCAGCAGGTATAAACTAATTCTTCAACTTTGTCACCATTCTATCCCATTTTGTAATCTTTTCTTTTCCCCTTCTATTTCTATCCAACTGAACTTCTTTCCACCAAATAGCAGCATGTCCTTTCAACTTAGTCTTTGCAAATCTCACCTTCTCTGAATCTTTAATTTCTTCATATTCAAAGTATTCCTCCAAGTCATTTATCCAGTCAATCAATTCCTCCAGATTCAAATTGCTAGTGTAATTTGGTACTTCCACCCTAGGTCTTTTTCCAATCTTCAAAATAGCTCTCAACATTTTCACTTGATCTGATTCTTCTTCTTCTAAGGTTGCTTCATTTTGATTAGTGGATTAAAATTCTTCATCATCACTTTCTTCATCTGATAGTGATATATTTCTGGAAACTGATCCAAATGATCTGAATTTTGGATATGATGTGTATGATTATGTCTAGATGCTAAGTCTTGCTCTGCAAGCTCTAAAATGCAAACATGGCAAAAAGTAGTACAAAATGCTGGAACTACTACTGACTGAACTGAACTAAAATGAACTAGAAAATGAAAGAAACAAAATAATGCAAATATTTTTGGTTGATGCAAGATTGCTCTACAACCAAGGATGTTCTTGTATCACTGATAGATCAGAGGAGTTGCTGAAAGGATGGTGAATAGCGTCAGGGAAGAGTCTAAGCTGAGTCACAGATATAGAAGGTCGTACACAAGAGGAAGGCCACTAAAGAATAAACAACAGGTCACTAGATTCTATCAAGGCAGACCATTTACCAAAGATTAAGCAAGTAAAACATAGTAAATAAGAAAAATACCTAGTTTTGGTGTTCTTTGAGATTATCCTCCTCCAGTGATCCATTTATTTTACTACTCTCTACTCAATCACCTCCCTCTCTGCGTTTGATCCCTTTTCTTCTCTGTTCCTTCTTGCTCTTTCTCTCTATTCTCTCCTTTTTTTGTGTCTTTCTTATGCTTTTTCCTTTCTTTTTTAATGAAGAATTAGTTTCTTAAAATGGCACCATACTATTTTAGATGGAGCTTTCTTGTGTTTAACTTCACTCCTTTTATCTCTTTGCATGGGCATAGGCGCCACATCTACTAAAGCAATTGATTTAATTCTTTTAAAATTCCTTTATTTCTGCTACTCACTAATGCATGTAATTCCCTTGTTTTTATATCTAGATCTAATATATATATATAACTTGCAAGAGTATAGTTTATATATGTACAAATATATATATATATATATATATATATATATATATATATATATATATATATATATATGTGTGTGTGTGTGTGTGTGTGTGTGTGTGTGTGTGTGTGTGTGTATGTATTTGACATTACACACACACATATATATATAACTCTTTAAATATTTAAAATAATTCAGTGAAGAAACATCTCATACAATTCTAATACATCTTAGTTGAGAAGAACGTATAAAGGTTGGCTAATTATGTAGTTCAAAACGATGTTCTGCGGTAAAAGAACTTTAGATATTTATCTACTTGTCATATACCAGTCACGCAACATCCCCAACAGGTACTTAAACAAGATTACGCTATGGAAACTTTAATGAAAATCAATTTATGCAAGATACATGGTGCAATATGATCTACGTGAGTGTGTACATGCATCGGGGTTTATCTTGTTATGCCGACTCTGCATCGGGGTTTATCTTGTTATGTCAACTCTTTCCGGTGGATAGAGCATGTCTACCTCAACCATGTTCCTGTCTTCGATGTGTTCCTGCACTCAGTCGCACTCCAACCCTCATCAATAGGTTAGTCCAAATAATCATAGCCAAAGCAAAACATAGATCCGTAATCATACATATTTTAATCCATCATAAAAACTATGCTCAATTTTATGCATTCATAAAATAACCATGACAATTACCTATTATGCACATGAAATTAACCCATCAGTAAATCAATCACACGTAATATCCAATAATTCAAATTATAAAATGAATCAAAAAGGTCGAGATGTGACATATATTCATAAAAAAAAAGTAGGGTGGTAAAAAGTCACACCCACGCAGTCACAGCCTCAAAAGGTGATCAAAACATAATGTCTAAAACCTTAACATGCAATCATGAAAAGATGAAATTTTTGGTTATGAAGGCACTTCTGTTTTGCATTTTGTCCTTCATCGCATGAAGTCACAACCTTTTTAAGAAAATCTTTGTACATGGATTTATTGAAGAGTTCTCATAGTACGACATAATCATTTTTCTTTCTTTCACCATCAAATAAGTGTTCAAAGACAATTGTAACAATTGTCAGAATTTGATGGAGGTACATTTTTATCACATCTTAATGGAGGGTACTTTGGTTAGCATGCTCATAAAAAGAATTTAAAATAGAGAAAGTATTTTATGGAGTTCCCACAACCTTTCAAAGTTTCAAGCGAATATAGTTTTCATAATCACTCAAACGTCTGATGCAAATTTGGTAGAAAAGATTTTTAAAATTGAAAAAAATCACTTGGTCAACAAAATGCATTTTGTGAGTGAGTTCAAAAGTTCATAAACTCATCGAAATTCTAAAATATTACTTTTGTCAGTGGTTTCATGGTTCATTGAACCTCTAAAACCCCGACACTATCTTTTGTCAACACTTTTAAAAGTTCAAGGACTCACTAAAAGGCTTAAATACACTTTTGTCAACATTTTTATGGTTCTTTGAACCTCCAAAATACTGAAATGCACTCTTTTTTGACATTTTTATGGTTCATTGAACCTATTGACCCCCAAAATATCACTAATCAGCCATTTTCATGGTTCCAAAACCCCCCTGAAATACTGAGAGCAAAAGTGGAATAAAATCATTTGTGGTTTTTCCCAAAAAATGGTGAAGCAAAACTAGTTTGCCCTATTGGTTTTGTGCCCATTACCAGTAACCTTCTTCTACCAACACAAAAATGAAAGCTCTCGAATAGATTATGGATGTACATCAAAATGTGATGTAATGCCCCACCATGAAACCCTAGAGAACAGTTCAACTATGCTAACCAAAAAGGGAAAAAAAAATTCTTTTTAAAACAAAGTAATAATGAAGAACTAAAAATCATATTTGTTCAAACATCTGATAAGCTCTATCCTCTAGAGATTCCGCACTGCATTACTAATAACAAGATCTAACCAACATTATGAGTTACCTAACAACCTTAGATCACATTATTTTGTTTGCATTCAATGAATAAACACATACTTTTCCATATTATATCAACAGATAAGTAATTATCAAGATACCTGCATATAAGTTTACAAGTACATATACAATTTCCTCTACAAGAGGTTACATTGTTTACAATATCCTTTTCCTGATTACATTGGAGCTCATACATCAAGATGACAACACATAATTCAACTGATATACAGAACTAGAATATGAACATAAATCTTTGTCTCCTCAAGCTAGAACAAGATCCAAATTCTGATGTAAGAGGTACATCCTTCTCGCACATGAACAATAGCATGGGAAACCAATGGATATAATAGCACAACCACCTGACCATGTGGAACCCTAAGGTCCACCCCCTGTGCTAGGAGATAACACTAGGTCCCATAACAAATAGATCGGCATAAAGCAACAGACTAACACAATCATGGGAAAACACAGGACTAATGCAACATGCAGGTGATGTATAATACATCTCATCTATCAAAACGATAATAATCCTGAAATAAATAATGATCCTTTAATCTACACACTTCTAAACATATAACATACAACTAGGTTTGTTAACCACTCAACTCAATAGGATTAAAAATAAAATGTAACATCTATGACTCTTATTAATAATGACCCTGATGATTATTACCAATATGTTCGCATACACTGCATAAATACCCTAAGTATTACTCATTGACTCAACAAAATATTTACTTACCATAAATTCATAATCGTACATGTAAACAATCACAAGACAATAATTACTATCCAACCTTGCTAATATCTTATTTTAGAATAAAATTTAAGGAACTCTCTCTCTCTCTCTCTCTCTCTCTCTCTCTCTCTCTCTCTCTCTCTCTATATATATATATATATATATATATATATATATATATATACTCTTTTATTTCAAACTAAGCTAGAACCAAGCAAAGATAAATTATTACTTAATGGTATTTTAAAAGAAGAAGAATTCGGTCTTAGCAAGCAAAAGTTGTCATCCTATCTTTATTTAGGTAAGTTCCATCCAAAAGATCTTTTAAATGAAAATATTAATTCTAAGACATGTCTCAAACCAATCCTAGAAATAAAATACATAATCCTTATCTTTACCATTCCAATAACTACTAACAAAATTAAAATATATATATATTATTACTGAGTTAAAAAGTATAATTTAGTGAAATCATGATCGGCCAAAAGATATATAAAACTTCCAATATTTACTCACAATTATCCTTTCTTTCAAACAAGGTAATTCATTCTATCAATGATATTATGAATGTATAAAAGAAGAGTTGGATTTATAAGGATGCAAGGGCGTCAAACAGGAGTAAGAAGTCAACTCAAGTTGTGATAAAATACTAAGGAAGCGATATCTATCTAATATTCATAAGGTTTAGGATTTTGAGAGTCAAGTTTAAGGAACAATTATATCATATCGTGAGCAACCGGTCTAAGTTAAAAAGAAGAGTTCATTGCTTGACTTACGCAGTTTATAACGATAAGAACCCCTCATGTTTCATATAAGAGTTTAAAAAGAACGTAGATTTGACATGATTCACGGTAAAGATGCCTATTGGAATAATTTCTTGTGGACATCATTGGTGATGCTAACTAAAGCAATCTGACAACAATCTTCAGCTATGAAAATGCACCCTGTACCATATTATTATAGGTAATCCTAAATAAAGGAACAAACTTGCGCTATAAAAAATGCGCACTAACATATACCGGGAATAATGAAGGGTCATCCATCGAAGCACATGGAACATATCCTAACATTGTAAGCTTTTCTTGCAGTCTAACAGCATGCGGTCATGCAGTTAATGGATGAGAACTGTACCTACTTCAATCACAGTTGTAATCCTTATTGCCTTACACCTAAGTTGATCATTATGTGTGCATGGATGACCTTCTTGCTCGCGCTAACTATCTTGAAGACACCCTAAACTTTATCATTGCGATGCCTATTACATATGTGCTGGAGGCATCAATGTGTTTTCTTGGTGCCTGTAGATCACATATGAATAACGGCTTAGGAGTATTTACAGCAACACTGCTTTTCATGGAACAGACAGATCACAACCCTATGCGCAGGAGCTTTATACAACGTTGGGAAATTGGTTGAAATGAATAAGACAGTTGCGAGAGATGTGAGCCATTTTCATCATGTTAAACATGGGCAATTTTCTGGTGGAGATTATTGATAATGCTAAATGATGCAATCTAAAAAAAATCGGCTTGGATTATAATAATGTGCATCATGCCTGATCTCCTTAAAAGAAATGAAGGGACATCATCAACGCATAGTGCAGGGGAATTTTTATCAGAAGTGGTAGTTGTAGGTGCCCTGAAAACAAGCATGCAAAAAGTAGACATGGAGGTGGAATCATCGACTGACACAAGATATGTTAAAAAGAGAATATGAAAAGATTGTAGGAAAGGATATAAACCAGACTTGTTAAAAGGGCTATAGAAACTATCAAATGAATTTAATAGGCAAGAGTTACACCAAATTCTGCAACCTTTGCCAATGACTTTCCTGCCAACAAACCATCTATTCTAATAACCATTATACACGCATGACATTCATTCCTTGATTTATTTTTAGAATGGACAACAAACCAACTGGAGAGGTAAAGATATCTTTCTAATACTATTCTACCCGACATGCTTTTATAAATCTATGCCGCTTAACCAATGGCTAAAACAAATCTTAAACTTAACCAGAAGATAATGGAAAGGGCACAGGGAATAAACAAACAAAATGTCTAAATAATGTGAGCATAAACCTTGAGCAAGAAAGAAATGAAAGCGCAGAGGGTTATATGGTATCTAGATTTGTGGATCTTTAAGCCAACAAGGGCGAGGGTATCTCAGAGGCGTCGACCTTACCAGGATGACCCTATGGATGGTGCCAAGAGTAATAAAATGTAAGGATTGAAATCAAATAATCAACATGCAATAGTCGAGCTATGAATATATATTTCTAAGATTCACAAGCAGAACGAGGTGAAGATTGGCAGATTTGACTTAGAATATTTACGGGGAGTGAAAGAGAAGCATCAAAAATAAATTATTGCAAGGGTAATATGTTAGGCAACTATGGCAAAATGGCAATATGAAGTTTAGGTTACAGATACGCAAGAAATGGGGATTTGAAACCCTTAACAGGAACTCTTTAACTCTAAACCCGATGCAAGGGAAAAAGGCTGCACAGATGGGCACAATTAACTATTATGAAATCATAAGTACAGAGGAAGCACAACAACAACCAAACACATATTTCTACTCACAGATTTAAATGCATGCATTCCTAGAAACAAGCTATACCAGCATAAAATTGAATCTTACAGAGATATTTCCACCTAGATATGCAATAACACTGTTGTTAGCAACTAGATAAAATATCATATACATGAACCATTAAACATACCCGGATTATTGCATCTTCCTCAAATTTCCTTGTTTTCCCCCTTGATCCTCCTATTATTCTCTTCTTTTTTATTTTTCCCCTTTCTTTTTTCCTCATGATCCTCCTTTTTAAACATACTTTCCCAAAAATAAAATAGAATAAACCTCCATACTCCACCTTCTTAACTTTTCTAAAATTAGCTTCCAAAATTGAAAAACGAATTTTTTTACAAGATTTTCTTTTGTAACTGCCACTTCATCTTAGTGGTGAAAAATAGAAAACATTACTCAAACAATAATGAAAAAGCATAAAAGAATCTTTTCAGAAGATATAAATTGCAAATATATGTATTTTTAATTTTGCAATTTGCACAAATAAATTTATTTATTTTGTGACTAATATTTACTTAAGTCTATCATTCAAAATACCTGTACGATAAAATAAATGCAATATATATTTTTATGCAAAGACATATTTATGCAAAATTAACTAACTGATGTGTGCATAGACTTCTTTCAACACAATTTGCCTGCAATCGACTAGACGCACCCTCTTCGATGATTCTCTCTCTCCGTCGAGAGAATGTCGTTCCTGACACTATGCATGATAAAAAAAACAAGACCACAATGACAGTGACTAACTAACACACCCATACAGACAAAACTGCCTCGGTACAAAACTGGATACTCATCCTTTTCAAAGATGATGGCCAGGGTAGGGGACCATATGTTATCTCTGTTCAACAGATCCATTGGGTTTCAAGGTATGCTCAGACCTACCAATTTAGGTGGAGACGTAACCTAGTACCTGTTCACTCAAGCATACCGATTAAAGCATAAATTCTTAATAGCCGAAGCACTTGGAAGGGACTCTAACATTCGTATCTCATTCCCGTATGTTTCCCATACGTTCAATGGTACGATGTCACCCATTCCACTTATCTTAACAATATACTACTATATCATCTGACTATCCAAATAATTCTTTGCATAAAATAATAACATAACAATATGCATCATACCCACGAACGTACTAATAGAAGCTCTAGTTCCATCTTCATCTTCAAGTTCCTTAACCAGACTACCTACACAACCAAAGTGAATACGGAGGGGCACTACATGTGAAGGAAGAATTTAATTAGAATTTGTAGTGGCATGTGTCATGATAAGGGTCGTGCACTTCATAGACCCTATTAACCACAAAGATTGCAGAAATATGCACAAAATGAATTTGTATAAAGGGCTTTCTCTATTTAAAAGACATTAGAAAATTTCAAAGAAGATGCATTCAGCAGGAATGAAGCCCATTTCCACGACCTGCACCTGTGTGTGGATAGAAGATTTTTATCGGATGTTGTAGTTGTAGAGGAGCTACGCATTGCTATGTAGAATGCATCAAAAAGATTCCATAGCATGGATAATAATGCTTGCAAGATTTGACATACTAAAAGGGGTGACCCACTTCTGGTATGTGTTTTTTCTTGTGTTCAACCTTCAAACTCACCTTCCAACCTTCTTGTTGCCTCTTCAATCTATTTTTGTTGGATCACCGGGCTATAACATGTAGGATCTCCAAGGGTAATCCTACAACTTAAGTAGGATCTCCTAGGGAGATCTACCCTGCTAAAAGGGGTGACCCACTTCTCAAAAAGAGAAACCCTATCATCTTTTTCCATGTGAGATTTTTTCTAGTTTAGCCCATTTTAACTTAATTTTTAGCATTTGATTGCAAGTCCACTAGGTGATCCCACAATACTATGTCCCACGTTTTGGCCAAAGTAGGACATTGAAATCAACATTTTTAACCAAATTTTCACTTTCTGACACCTAAAGCAACTAAACCGTTAAGAATTTGAAGATGATATGAACTAGTGATTTTTGAGATTTTGTGTGTAGATTCTAAATGTATTTTTTAAAAAAATTTAAGAAATAATTTGTGAATTTTTTTACGTAACTTTTAATAACTTTTTTCTATAGTTAACAACATTTTTTAAAAGTGACGTTTATACCATACATCATAACTTTTTTTTATAGAAATGATCAAATTATAAAGTTTTAAACATAGATTTGTAACACCAATATCTAGTGCAAAGACTTTTTTTCATAATTTTTTGTTACATATATTTTTTTTATTAATTTTGAAGTGAGATTAATTATAATTCAGACATAGGTTTATACCATACAATATAAATTTTTCTGTATGTATCCAAATTAAATTATTTTTTTCTTGTTGAAACAAGGATAGAAATACCTAGTGTACATATATTTTTCTTAATTTTTTTCTCTATTTTTTTATTTTTTCGCGTGTGTGGAATAGAGACCTTGATGTTCAATGAAAAACCTATGTTCACTAGAAAATAGAAAATAAATATAATAATCAAATGAAATATATTCAAAATCATACTTTTTGGAAATCTTATACTAAGGGCTACATACTTACAAAGTAGAATTTCTAAATGACTTCATTTGATGCCCCAAAAGGTGAAGTAAAATTAGTTTTTTGTCAGCATTTTGATAGGTGCGGAGGAGACTCCGTCGAGGTTTTGATTTAAGACTAGGGGGTTATTTCCAAGGGGGTTTGATCTAAGGGGGTTTTATCTAATCCCCTTCAATTAAACCCCTTTAGATGGAACCCCTCAAGGCTTAAATCATTAATTTTTCTAAAAAATATGTGATTTCAGATAAAAATCAGGCTGTCTCAAGTTTGGGACTCGGTATTGTGGGATCACCCAACTATTGACTCCCCCTAATCATTCTAGGACTCTCAATCAGTCTATTGTTATCTCTCAATCAGTCTATTGTTATCTTCCAATCAATCTTCTATGATCTTCTCTCCAAGATTTTGTTCTCTTCCAATTAGAGCTAGATCACTCTTTAATCAATCCTTGTTAACTCTGAAATCACCACCACCTTTGGTGTGGATTCTAAACCTATAAATATCCTAGTCCTCTATTTATTTGTAGAGGCAAAATTCATTATTGCATTCTTGGTTTCCTCAAGATTTTGGAAAATTGCCCCCATAGCATTCATATGCTCTATGTAGGACCTTGTGTGCCTTTTGTTTTGATTTTGCAATGGCATGCTTATGCTCAATCCATTTCCATCTAACTTTCATAGCTTCTATGCTCAATCTGATTCCCTCAATCCTCGTTTTTATCCTTGTCGCCAAGAGGAGGACCCCACTACTGTAGAGGAAGAGGCAATTGCCAAAAAGGGCCTCTAAGGACTTATGCCAGGAACTGTCGCCCAATTTGTATAAGTTTTTCATGCCTTCGTAGTAATTTAGAAAAATAAATCTTGCTCTTGAGAAAGTAAAACTTTGTTTTCTTTTCTCTTGATAGGTAGTTTAAATTACTTTTTCAGAATAGGTTTTCATTTAAATTGCTTAGATTAGCTTTATTTGCTTTCTTAGAACAAAGTTATTTTCATTGTACTTAGATTAAATTGCATTAGATTACTAGTTAAAATCAATCAATGGAAATACATAAAAACATATAGATTAAATTGCATACAAAAAAAATTAGTCACATACATTTTCCCTTCATAGTAATTAATTCATTTCAAAAGTTATAAAAGGAGTCCAAAAAGTTGTTTGCATTCATTTAGCATTAGTTGCATTTAGGAATTCAAAGAAAATACCAAAAACATGAAAACTAAGTGATCAAGCAAATCCTTGGTTTCATCACAAGGGCAACAATCAAAACATGACATTTAACGAAAACTCTCCCCTAGTATTCAACGTGCCCAAGCATAAGGGGAGATTGGATTAAATCTGCCATTAATGAGATTAGAGAGATCATCCCTAAACCAATTCCCATAGAGGAAATAACCCAAGAGAAAGAACTCATCTTGAGGTTTATTCAAAGAGAAACAGAACAAAGAAGAGAAGATGAAAAGCATCAACAAAGACACATACAACAAGTCATCCAAAGTGAAGAAAGGAGGTTAGATCACCTCCCTATCATAAACAAACAAAATAGTCTTAGAGCTAGGCTTAGAATAAGTGACCCTTCAAGTCATTTACAATCACAACCACTACAACCATACAAAATTTATGACATCACAATTTCTGCCAAACACATACATCCACACATCACATGATCAACCCAATTGTGGTCCATGATGTTCTACTTCCTCACAAACAAAACAGCCCCCTAGTTCTACATCCACTCGACTGGCTCCTACCATGAGAGTGGGAGCGACTGGGAGGTCGTCCACTATAAGGATATGATTCATGTGTCAGGTCAGAGTCTAACTCTGTAATGTCCCCTTTTTAGCTGATGTTGTTTGCGGATGGTTTAGCCTATTCCTGACCCTCGTAGGCTAATGTACATGGTTAGGGGGTCTTCTTGAGGCAGTCACCTGGTCGATGGTTGGTTTCTTCGATTCAGTTGGATGGGAAAAATAAGGGAGATAATAATTAAATTAATTATTTGTAAGGTTATTAAATAAATAAATATTATAAAGTGACCTTATATTTAATTAATTTAATAAAGTGACTTAAATAAATATTATTACATAAAGTCACTAAAATAAAATAATATTATTTTTCTAGAAGCTTCTTGAAGTGGGATTGAAAAAGTATAAAGGAAGGGGCAAGGCAAGCTTCCAGGCATCCGATTATTGTCATTTGCATTTGATAAGTTTTGTGGAGCCAAGGGTTTCTGCATATTTGGTCTTTGGGAATGAAAACTCCCATAGATTAGCATAACTGAGGTGGTGAAATATCCTCCGAAGGGTTGCAAATTGGAAGGGATACTTCAGTCCTTTCATTTGTGCTTAAATCTGTAGTATTAACCAAGGGTTTGGAGGTATTAATTTGCATATCAGAAGTTTTTTCTATTGGCTACTACAGTGCTGTGAATAGTGCCACTACAGTGACATGAATAGTATGCTACAGTGATCGCTACAGTATGCTACAAAGATTTGCTACAGTAGCGCTACAGTGCGCACTACAGTGCATGAACAGTAACACTATAGTCTCGACGTGAACAGGGCAGCTGGGAGAAGGTTTCACATTGGGTTTGGAAGGAACTCCTTTCCTTGGATATTGGTTTATTCTCCTTCAGCATCATTGGGCGTCACTATTATCAGGTTCTTCTTACAACTATTAGTAGTTTGCATTGTCATCTTATGCATTTAATTTTGCTGCTGTAACTGATAACTCAGAATCAGATTTGGCATTGTTGTAGTCATCATTGTAAGCCAATTAGTCTTGGCAAATTCATAGCAACATTGTACTTGGGAATGAATTCAATAAAGGAGATGTATGTTGCATACCATTTGTCTGACGAAATGTCCATCTAATAGCATACATGATCAGCATAGTAGTTGCATGCCAATTGTTTGACAAAATGTCAATTCGTTGTAGGTGTGCATTTCATGTCTAATTTTCATGTATATGCATTGAAAATACCAAAAAGAAGTACATTTACATATTAGAGGCAGTGTAAATATCATTTGCAATCATTCTAAATTATCTTGGCATCATTCAAACTATACCAAACAATCTGAAACACAAAATCAGAAAAGAGAAAGGTTGCATACTAAGTGTTTGACAATATTCCTTGAGCAAAAAAAATCAATCAGTTTGGGCAAGGGATATTACAGTGGTATCAAAGCTTTTGTCCTACCATCCTGTTGGGTAGATTGGACATTGAATCAGCTAGTTAATCATGGTTACTTCAAGTACTCAGAAGCAGTGGGACAGGAATATGGAGAAGCTTAAACAAAGTTTGAATAAGTTGCATAAAAACTAGAAGAGGATGAATGAATTGTTTTCACACCCTGCAAACATAGACAAAGCAGCTTAGTTTATGGCATCCATTTTTAAGGGGTCTACATCACAAAACAAAAAGGAGGAACAAAAGGTCTCTACAGGTGAAGTATCTAGAAACCTCTACAATGAATTTTCAGCAGTTAGTGACCAGCATTCAGCTGATCCTATGGAGAACAAAATGGACAAAGGTGATGAGCAGGAGATGCCTTCTTTTGGGTTACAGGTTCCATCTTCTCTTCAGGAGGATAGCAATGGTATGGATTCTTTTAATGATTCCTTTGGGGCTAATGTTAAATGCACTCATGAAAATCTAGAGGGGAAACTAACAAGTGAAGTATGGACCAGTAGTATTGAGATCGGGTCTATTTCAGTTGATCTTCACCCAGTTGATGTTACAGAAGGTAGAGAGGACGAAACAGTGGATCCTACAGGACAAGGTTGCACGAGTCTCCTAGTTGGTGACATGGAGGTTATGATTGGGGACTCTTTCGATAGTCCTAAGAGTGATCTTACCTCTCTGCATGAGGTTAGCGATTCATCATCCATTGAGTCTATTTTTTGGAGAGATGATGAGGAGTTTGGGTTGGGAACTACTGCTGCTCTAGTTCCAAACTAGCATGAGGACACTTCAGAAGAATATTTTGATGAGAGTCAAACTCTCCATTGGCAGCCCACAACTTCAACTAATGAATTTTCCTTGGTCCCTAAGTCTGATTTGGAGAACCAACTAAAGGTTGGTGAAGATAAGATTGTTACAGCACTGTCCCATTTTGATCATTCCCACAAGATGGTGGAAATTCATCTATGGAAGGTCCAACTAGAGGGGAGACATAGAGGTGTTGAAGAGGCTTCATCAATCTCTGATTTGCAAGCGTTTAAGGCAGCCATGGAGATTATGAAAAATAACTATTTAACACTTCTTTCTGATAGAGATCACCTACTTGACTTGGGTGTCATATATTCAGATGCATTGAAGAAGAAAGAGGAAGAGGTTGATCAACTCACCACAGAGCTAGTGAAGACTAGAAAATCTTTGGAAGACTCTCAAATGGCTCTCCTTATGGCAGAAAATCAGATTGAGGAGTCGAATGTGGAGTTGAGTTTGGCTCATGCTTCACCAAAGAAATCAGAAAATCAGTCTTCTATTGTAGCCTCTTTGAATGGGCAAGAATCTTGTGTTGTGCATGTGATTGAGAGACAAGGAAATGAGGGAAAAGAAGAGCAAGTGATGGGTGAAGACAAACCAGTTACATTAGAGCAGCTACATGAAGATATGGTTTCTTGTGATGCTTCATTAGGTGAGTCTAGCATTGCTTCATCCTATCATGGTAAAGAATTAGATGGTGCTTCCATGAATGTTATTCATACATATGAAAGTCCATTGAAGGTCTAAGATATTAAGGTGGATGTGAAAGTTGATCCTTTGCTTAGTGGAGCAGCCACTAGTGTTTTGAATACACATGATGAAGAAGACATTTTACAATGGCATGATGTCATCACTGATTTGTTTGAGGACAGCAGCACTATGTCCCATCATTCTCCTGAGATAGGAGCTTGTGATCATGAGAAAGCCAATGATGTGATATCACCCATTGATGGCAGCCCTACACCATTTGGTAGACATGAAGATATCAAGGATAAGAGGACTGATTTTGTATATTTTGGCATCGAAAAGGTAAAGAAGTCCAAAAAAATTAATGAAGAATGGTTGCAAAAAGCCAAAGAGGCTAGATTAGTGGCTGCCAATGCAAGACAACATCTTCAAAAAGTGAAAGAAAAGATCAATCTCATCAACATAGCAAGACAAAAAAAAATAGATAACATTAGAAGACTCTTTATTCAAATGTGGGATGAATCTGAAAATACACTTGATTCCCCTAAGGTTAGTTCCATGTCAGGTGATAGAAAGCAGGACTATGATGGTCAACTATTGACGGAGGTTGGTGCTTTTTACCATGACTACATAGTGAGGAGAGTTCATCACCTTTCTTTTAGTTCACATGTAGATGATTGGTTGATACATCGATGTGGATTGATGGGGGGATTATACCATCCATTGTGGGATGAAGAGTTGCCATCTATAGAAGATGGAACTAGAGCCTGCAAGTACCCGACTCAGTTGTGTATGAGGAATTACTTGCAGGGACAGCAGTCAATTATAGATCATGCTACTATGTATCCGACAAGGTTTGCTACTTCTATGTCATAGAGATTTCACACAGATACATGGTTACAGGATGATTATGGGGGTAGTAGGTATGATGGCTTGGTTACTCAGCACGTCCATAGGAATTGGGCAGAGGATAGAGGTTGTGCTTTCATGCTTGCTAGGCAGTTGTATGGTGCACTCGTGAGGGAAGAGGCACAGATATCCACTTTCGTTGGTGCTGAGAGGGATCAACCCTCCACATTTGCATTGATTAGTGCAACTGGCTTTATGAGTTGGTGTCAGGAGCACTCTTCTTCCAGCTTTGGCAGTTGGAGTATTGTGGGGACACCAACATTTGCAGATGAGTTAGGAGATACTCATCTTTTCCGACAGTTGTTTGGGTCCATAACCCATAGGTCTCAGTATCAGGGAGCGACCTCTTGGCATATTAGTGATTCAGTTGCAGACAGTATGGTGCAGCAGGTGCCACCAGTTGTCATTGGTAGTGGATTGCTGATTCTATTTTGGGATCCTGGTGGTGACATGTTTGATTCGTCACTCTATTCTGGTCTTGATGAGGTGTTCCACCACTCTTGGTGTGATGTCAGTGGTTTATGTAGAATGGTCAGTGGAAGTTAATAGGTGCACTTTGTGACGGACTTCCAGTTTGGCAGTGGGACCCGAGGATTGACATCAGAAGTGATATGTTTATTTCAGCTACAGAATTGCACAGTTTGCTGAGTTTTGGCAGGTTCTATGGTTGCAACTATTTTCAATGAGATTCTGATGCAGTTCCTTACAAATTCATTTGGGATCCAGGCATTAGTTGTGGGATACTCTCCACTATGTTGAAGAATCCTTTATGTGCATCAGGGTTCACTGTTGAGTTTTGCAGCATGTATATGAGGGTGATTACTTGCAGTTACACTTTTGATCTTTATGTACATGATCTGTTTCAGATGCATAGCTCAGTTGCGTATATGCTAGATAGTGTGTATGACAGCTTAGCTTGCGCAGTTATGGGAAGCAAACATTGTCGGTATTCATAGTTGCTTCCACTTATTGCTTATGCTCTTGCGACATCTGGCATTGGGGTTGATTTGATTCAGCAGGTTCAGTTAGTTGTGCTAGTGCAAGTGTTACAGGAGCTCTTTGGTGACAACAGGGACATTACATAGATCCTCCCTTGGGATCCAGGTGGGGAGAATTATCTTTATAGCCCAGATTGCTTGGGGACAAGCAATTTCAAGGAGGGCAGACTATAATGTCCCCTTTTTAGCTGATGTTGTTTGCGGATGGTTTAGCCTATTCCTGACCCTCGTAGGCTAATGTACATGGTTAGGAGGTCTTCTTGAGGCAATCACCTGGTCGATGGTTGGTTTCTTCGATTCAGTTGGATGGGAAAAATAAGGGAGATAATAATTAAATTAATTATTTGTAAGGTTATTAAATAAATAAATATTATAAAGTGACCTTATATTTAATTAATTTAATAAAGTGACTTAAATAAATATTATTACATAAAGTCACTAAAATAAAATAATATTATTTTTCTAGAAGCTTCTTGAAGTGGGATTGAAAAAGTATAAAGGAAGGGGCAAGGCAAGTTTCCAGGCATCCGATTATTGTCATTTGCATTTGATGAGTTTTGTGGAGACAAGGGTTTCTGCATATTTGGTCTTTGGGAACGAAAACTCCCATAGATTAGCATAACTGAGGTGGTGAAATATACTCCAAAGGGTTACAAACTGGAAGGGATACTTCAGTCCTTTCATTTGTGCTTAAATCTGCAGTATTAACCAAGGGTTTGCAGGTATTAATTTGCATATCAGAAGTTTTTCTATTCGCTACTATAGTGCTGTGAATAGTGCCGCTACAGTGACATGAATAGTATGCTGCAGTGATCACTATAGTACGCTACAGTGATTTGCTACAGTAGTGCTACAGTGCGCGCTACAGTGCATGAACAGTAACACTATAGTCTCGATGTGAACAGGGCAGCTAGGAGAAGGTTTCACATTGGGTTTGGAAGGAACTCCTTTCCTTGGATATTGGTTTATTCTCCTTCAGCATCATCGAGTGTCACTATTATCAGGTTCTTCTTACAACTATTAGTAGTTTGCATTGTCATCTTACGCATTTAATTTTGCTGTTGTAAGTGATAACTCAGAATCAGATTTGGCATTGTTGTAGTCATCATTGTAAGCCAATTAGTCTTGGCAAATTCATAGCAACATTGTACATGGGAATGAATTCAATAAAGGAGATGTATGTTGCATACCATTTGTCTGACGAAATGTCCATCTAATAGCATACATGATCAGCATAGTAGTTGCATGCCAATTGTTTGACAAAATGCCAATTGGCTATAGGTGTGCATTTCATGTCTAATTTTCATGTATATGCATTGAAAATACCAAAAAGAGGTACATTTACATATTAGAGGCAGTGTAAATATCATTTGCAATCATTCTAAATTATCTTGGCATCATTCAAACTATACCAAACAATCTGAAACACAAAATCAGAAAAGAGAAAGGTTGCATACTAAGTGTTTGACAATATTCCTTGAGCAAAAAAAATCAATCAGTTTGGGCAAGGGATATTACAGTGGTATCAGAGCTTTTGTCCTGCCATCCTGTTGGGTAGATTGGACATTGAATCAGCTAGTTAATCATGGTTACTTCAAGTACTCAAAAGCAGTGGGATAGAAATATGGAGAAGCTTAAACAATGTTTGAATAAGTTGCATAAAAACCAGAAGAGGATGAATGAATTGTTTTCACACCCTGCAAACATAGACAAAGCAGCTCGGTTTATGGCATCCATTTTTAAGGGGTCTACATCACAAAACAAAAAGGAGGAACAAAAGGTCTCTACAGGTGAAGTATCTAGAAACCTCTACAATGAATTTTCAGTAGTTAGTGACCAGCATTCAGCTGATCCTATGGAGAACAAAATGGACAAAGGTGATGAGTAGGAGATGCCTTCTTTTGGGTTACAGGTTCCATCTTCTCTTCAGGAGGCTAGCAATGGTATGGATTCTTTTAATGATTCCTTTGGGGCTAATGTTAAATGCACTCACGAAAATCTAGAGGGAAAACTAACAGGTGAAGTATGGACCAGTAGTATTGAGATCGGGTCTATTTCAGTTGATCTTCACCCAGTTGATGTTACAGAAGGTAGAGAGGACGAAATAGTGGATCCTACAGGACAAGGTTGCACGAGTCTCCTAGTTGGTGACATGGAGGTTATGATTGGGGACTCTTTCGATAGTCCTAAGAGTGATCTTACCTCTCTGCATGAGATTAGCGATTCATCATCTATTGAGTCTATTTTTTGGAGAGATGATGAGGAGTTTGGGTTGGGAACTACTGCTGCTCCAGTTCCAAACCAGCATGAGGACACTTTAGAAGAATATTTTGATGAGAGTCAAACTCTCCATTGGCAGCCCACAACTTCAACTAATGAATTTTCCTTGGTCCCTAAGTCTAATTTGGAGAACCAACTAAAGGTTGGTGAAGATAAGATTGTTACAGCACTGTCCCATTTTGATCATTCCCACAAGATGGTGGAAATTCATCTATGGAAGGTCCGACTAGAGGGGAGACATAGAGGTGTTGAAGAGGCTTCATCAATCTCTGATTTGCAAGCATTTAACGCAGCCATGGAGATTATGAAAAATAACTATTTAACACTTCTTTCCGATAGAGATCACCTACTTGACTTGGGTGTCATATATTCAGATGCATTGAAGAAGAAAGAGGAAGAGGTTGATCAACTCACCACGGAGCTAGTGAAGACTAGAAAATCTTTGGAAGACTCTCAAATGGCTCTCCTTATGGTGGAAAATCAGATTGAGGAGTTGAATGTGGAGTTGAGTTTGGCTCATGCTTCACCAAAGAAATCAGAAAATCAGTCTTCTATTGCAGCCTCTTTGAATGGGCAAGAATCTTGTGTTGTGCATGTGATTGAGAGACAAGGAAATGAGGGAAAAGAAGAGCAAGTGATGGGTGAAGACAAACCAGTTACATTAGAGCAGCTACATGAAGATATGGTTTCTTGTGATGCTTCATTAGGTGAGTCTAGCATTGCTTCATCCTATCATGGTAAAGAATTAGATGGTGCTTCCATGAATGTTATTCATACATATGAAAGTTCATTGAATGTCCAAGATATTAAGGTGGATGTGAAAGTTGATCCTTTGCTTAGTGGAGCAGCCACTAGTGTTTTGAATACACATGATGAAGAAGACATTTTACAATGGCATGATGTCATCACTGATTTGTTTGAGGACAGCAGCACTATGTCCTATCATTCTCGTGAGATAGGAGCTTGTGATCATGAGAAAGCCAATGATGTGATATCACCCATTGATGGCAGCCCTACACCATTTGGTAGACATGAAGATATCAAGGATAAGAGGACTGATTTTGTATATTTTGGCATCAAAAAGGTAAAGAAGTCCAAAAAAATTAATGAAGAATGGTTGCAAAAAGCCAAAGAGGCTAGATTAGTGGCTGCCAATGCAAGACAACATCTTCAAAAAGTGAAAGAAAAGATCAATCTCATCAACATAGCAAGACAAAAAAAAATAGATAACATTAGAAGACTCTTTATTCAAATGTGGGATGAATCTGAAAATACACTTGATTCCCCTAAGGTTAGTTCCATGTCAGGTGATAGAAAGCAGGACTATGATGGTCAACTATTGACGGAGGTTGGTGCTTTTTACCATGACTACATAGTGAGGAGAGTTCATCACCTTTCTTTTAGTTCACATGTAGATGATTGGTTGATGCATCCATGTGGATTGATGGGGGGCTTATACCATCCATTATGGGATGAAGAGTTGCCATCTACAGAAGATGGAACTAGAGCCTGCAAGTACCCAACTCAGTTGTGTATGAGGAATTACTTGCAGGGACAGCAGTCAATTATCCATCATGCTATTATGTATCCGACAAGGTTTGCTACTTCTATGTCACAGAGATTTCACACAGATACATGGTTACAGGATGATTATGGGGGTAGTAGGTATGATGGCTTGGTTACTCAGCACGTCCATAGGAATTGGGCAGAGGATAGAGGTTGTGCTTGCATGCTTGCTAGGCAGTTGTATGGTGCACTCGTGAGGGAAGAGTCACAGATATCCACTTTCGTTGGTGCTGAGAGGGATCAACCCTCCACATTTGCATTGATTAGTGCAACTGGCTTTATGAGTTGGTGTCAGGAGCACTCTTCTTCCAGCTTTGGCAGTTGGAGTATTGTGGGGACACCAACATTTGCAGATGAGTTAGGAGATACTCATCTTTTTTGACAGTTGTTTGGGTCCATAACCCACAGGTATCAGTATCAGGGAGCGGCCTCTTGGCATATTAGTGATTCAGTTGCAGACAGTATGGTGCAGCAGGTGCCACCAGTTGTCATTGGTAGTGGATTGCTGATTCTATTTTGGGATCCTGGTGGTGACGTGTTTGATTCGTCACTCTATTTTGGTCCTGATAAGGTGTTCCACCACTCTTGGTGCGATGTCAGTGGTTTATGTAGAATGGTACAGTGGAAGTCAACAGGTGCGCTTTGTGACGGACTTCTAGTTTGGCAGTGGGACCCGAGGATTGACATCAGAAGTGATATGTTTATTTCAGCTACAGATTTGCACAGTTTGCTGAGTTTTTGCAAGTTCTATGGTTGCAGCTATTTTCAACGATATTCTGATGCAGTTCCTTACAGATTCATTTGGGATCCAGGCATTAGTTGTGGGATACTCTCCAGTATGTTGAAGAATCCTTTGTGTGCATCAGGGTTCACTATTGAGTTTTGCAGCATGTATATGAGGGTGATTACTTGCAGTTGCACTTTTGATCTTTATGTACATGATCTGTTTCAGACGCATAGCTCAGTTGCGTATATGCTAGATAGTGTGTATGACAGCTTAGCTTGCGCAGTTATGGAAAGCAAACATTGTCAGTATTCAGAGTTGCTTCCACTTAATGCTTATGCTCTTGCGACATCTGGCATTGGGGTTGATTTGATTTAGCAGGTTCAGTTAGTTGTGCTAGTGCAAGTGTTATAGGAGCTCTTTGGTGACAATAGGGACATTACACAGATCCTCCCTTGGGATCCAGGTGGGGAGAATTATCTTTATAGCCAAGATTGCTTGGGGACAAGCAATCTGAAGGAGGGCAGACTGTAATGTCCCCTTTTTAGCTGATGTTGTTTGTGGATGGTTTAGCCTATTCTTGACCCTCGTAGGCTAATGTACATGGTTAGGGGGTCTTCTTGAGGCAGTCCCCTGGTCAATGGTTGGCTTCTTTGATTCAGTTGGATGGGAAAAATAAGGGAGATAATAATTAAATTAATTATTTGTAAGGTTATTAAATAAATAAATATTATAAAGTGACCTTATATTTAATTAATTTAATAAAGTGACTTAAATAAATATTATTACATAAAGTCACTAAAATAAAATAATATTATTTTTCTAGAAGCTTCTTGAAGTGGGATTGAAAAAGTATAAAGGAAGGGGCAAGGCAAGCTTCCAGGTATCCGATTATTGTCATTTGCGTTTGATGAGTTTTGTGGAGCCAAGGGTTTCTGTATATTTGGTCTTTGGGAATGAAAACTCCCTTAGATTAGCATAACTGAGGTGGTGAAATATCCTCTGAAGGGTTACAAATTGGAAGGGATACTTCAGTCCTTTCATTTGTGCTTAAATCTGCAGTATTAACCAAGGGTTTGGAGGTATTAATTTGCATATCAGAAGTTTTTTCTATTAGCTACTACAGTGCTGTGAATAGTGCCGCTACAGTGACATGAATAGTATGCTACAGTGATCGCTATAGTACACTACAGTGATTTGCTACAGTAGCACTATAGTGATTTGCTACAGTGCATGAACAGTAACACTATAGTCTCAACGTGAACAAGGCAGCTGGGAGAAGGTTTCACATTGGGTTTGGAAGGAACTCCTTTCCTTGGATATTGATTTATTCTCCTTCAGCATCATTAGACGTCACTATTATCAGGTTCTTCTTACAACTATTAGTAGTTTGCATTGTCATCTTACACATTTAATTTTGCTGTTGTAAGTGATAACTCAGAATCAGATTTGGCATTGCTGTAGTCATCATTGTAAGCCAATTAGTCTTGGCAAATTCATAGCAACATTGTACTTGGGAATGAATTCAATAAAGGAGATGTATGTTGCATACCATTTGTCTAACGAAATGTCCATCTAATAGCATACATGATCAGCATACTAGTTGCATGCCAATTGTTTGACAAAATGCCAATTCGTTGTAGGTGTGCATTTCATGTCTAATTTTCATGTATATGCATTGAAAATACCAAAAAGAGGTACATTTACATATTAGAGGTAGTGTAAATATCATTTGCAATCATTCTAAATTATCTTGGCATCATTCAAACTATACCAAACAATCTGAAACACAAAATCAGAAAAGAGAAAGGTTGCATACTAAGTGTTTGACAATATTCCTTGAGCAAAAAAAATCAATCAGTTTGGTCAAGGGATATTACAAACTCACCTGTGTTATGTCTGAGTCACATTCTGAACATAGAAACGTGATTTTTATGGATTTCATGACTGTAAAAGTCTTAGGCAAATGCAATTGGAATATGAAAAGTTAAATTTCACAACCTTTGCCAACATCTATGTGTGGCCTATAAGCAACATCCACTAAATCCTCTAATATTTGTGCTATTAAAGGCAATTTTGGAACAGGGTAATGACATCCATCGAATTATATTGAAAGGGGATTCTTGTTGGATATTGTATTGTGTCCTACAAGTTAGAACTTATGCAAACTATGAAAGCATGAACAAGGCATGATAAAGGTTTGACAGAATACATCAAAAGAAATGTTATCTCATGGATTCCATAATTGGGAGATACATAGAAATAAGGTTTGTAAAAGATAAAAGGTAGGGATTTAGAGAAGATTGCAAAGTAAGATTCATGTTTATGAAAGTGGAAGGTCAAAATAGTGGCATGATCTATATCTTCCTCCTAAGCTTATAGTTACTATAGGCTTACCTGAAGTGTTTGGAGAAAGTGCTCAAAATATATCTCCTAAGATTGGATCTTCTATGTCTTGTTGTGAAAGGAGTATGGAGTGTTGAAAGAACATAGTCTCCAAGAGAAGGACACCCAATGGATGTCATTAAGAGGGAGTTCACTCTACATGCAACAGCAAAAATATAGAATAACATGATATGCAAGACATATATATTGATTCAAGGCCAAACTATTTATGGTATCCTCTTTTTATTCTATATAATTCATCCCTCATATATAGAGATCACCACAACAATAAGAGATGAATTGGTCCTTCTTCGTATCCCTCGCAATCTTGACACTAGGCCTTCTACTCCAAGTAGAATATAAGATGTGTTCAGTGCAAGAAACATACTCATTATGTTTTCACCTTATTGTCATCTAATGTTACACTTTACAAAATCTATGAATATATTTATTGTAAATATACTTCACAACTAAATGAAAAGCAAGAGGTTTCTATCTTCTTGATGATGAAAACCTTCATAGTTTACAATACAAGAAGGTGAGAATAAACAAACTTTGTGTCTATCTTTTCCTTAGATCAACTATTGAAAACCTTGCTCATGGAAAGGATATGGAGTTTGAGAGAAGAAATCATTTTGGAAGAGACAAATGTAGGGAGGAACAAACAAATCAATATATCATGGAAGGTAGTTGTAGTAAACTTAGTGTTGAAGCATTGGCTAAAGGTGATAGAAGCAATGGTGAAAGTGGAAATGATCAAGATTGTAATGTTAAATATGACTCAATGCCTTTCTTGACATATCTATCTGACCTTCTTCAGAAGAGATATATCCAACACTAGAGAGACTAATGGGCCAAATTAAGGAGGTGAGGTTCATGCATGACACAAATTTTATGCAACCCAATAGAAAAGGAAGAGACAAATTGCTTCAAGAATCACCACCTACAACTAATGTGTGTGAATTGTTTGACAAAATGCTATAACAATCGTGCACGTATCAATTTCCAGCAAGACTTGGCTTTTTATTATAAAGTCATTTATTAATTATTAAAGCACACTTATTTTTATGAGTTGAACATGTGCGCTCATTAAAGACCTTGTAATATTATTTCAAGTATTTTATAAGGTCTAAAATGAATCAGTTATGGGTTAGTTACAGAGGGGAAAAACTATAAATGTAATCATTTCTAATGTAAAGGGGTTCTACATTTCTAGACACATTAATTCTCTCACATTGTATAGGGTAAAAGGAGTTTTGAGCTCTTCATTTTTGGACTAAATAAAGAATGGTATGGTTGGTCTATGAGCTAGTGTATTGTCTCTTTATGCTGCAAAATCTTCTTATGTTGAATTTGCAACCATTCTCTCAATAGTTTTCTATCATGTGAAGAATGTAAATGTTTTCATTTAATATACATGTTTAACCTATGCAACTTAGATGATATAATAGGATATTTTCTAATCTGTGAGTCATCAAACCCTATATGAATGCATATTTCTTATGTTGGACAACATTCCATCTTTAAAACCCTAGTTACATTATTTTATTTCTAATGATTTTTCTTGAGGAATGAGTCTATGTGTTTGTCCCTCTCATTTTCTAAACTTTTTGTTATCCTTTTCTGGGAAAGACCTAGGTTATTGGCCCCATGTAAGCCTTATCTAGGGTTTTCTCTTTTTGTTTTGGTTTTAGTTTTCTTTCCTTTCCTACTTTCTAGTCAAAAGAACACCCCTAAAAAACCCAAAGTTTTATTTTACAAGGGAGTTGCCCCTCTCAAACACAAAAGAAAATTACTAATCCAATAGCAATTTCTCCAACTGTGGTGAACTTTGTCATTACTTGTTGGGTGAGTCATGCTATTTTTGGTAAAATATTACGATGACAAATTTGTTTACCAACAAGGAGATGTTTATCATGATGTCATGGATATCTTTGGATCACTTTTAATGGGAGATTTGGCAGTGATGTGATATTGTGCTATGGAGGACTTTAGATCTTTTATTTTTATAGTCTTGGCATGATAGCAGTGCTCTTTGGAGTAGATCTATCCTTTAGAGATAGATGATCTTCTATGAGGAAGATGTAAATCACAATGTCATGTGAATTTCCTAATTCTACAATTAGAACTTTAGGAGTGACTTGAGGTAGTCTTTTAGTAGAGTGCAATGATCATTTTGCCCTGGGGAGCTTCTAGATATTGCAATGATGTAGTTGGAGTCTAGTTGGCATGGGATGGTTGTTTGGGTGCTTTTTGATGCTAGATAGACTTGGGTGGGGCTGGAGATCTCTAACTTTTGGAGATCGTGTGTTGGAATGGTGACTTTTGATGAGGTTTTAGTAGAAAGACCTAGCATCCTTCACTTGGAGCTAGACGTGAGTTTAGCATGGACCTAATGAGGAGTTTGCTTATGGATAGAGCAAAATTTAATCCCCACTCTTAGTCCACTCGATATAGAATCATCTAATAGTTATTGCCCATGTAGTTTCTTGATGCCTTTTGGTTTATGCTTTGTCTTCTCATGAGGATGAGTCTTAAGCTATGGATGTCAGATGTAAGGGCTAGTTTGAGGAGTACTTGGCATTTTTTGTTTCCCTTCTCATTTGCATGAGTTTGTTTTGAGGTCAATTTTGAGAATAGCAAGGAATGGTTTGTGGTTTTGGGAATATTCCCTAGTTGTGGGAATGGATTTTAGTTTGATCTTCCTTCAGTTGAGGAGCCTTGCATCATTTCAGTTTCTTGATGCTATTATTTTTTACTTTGGAGTTAAATGATTGGATGTTGAGATGACTTTTCTATTTAGGGTTTGGAGGTGGAGTTTTTCCTGTCATAGGTAGAGCACTTGATAGTGTTGGTAGGAATGGTATGGTTTATGGGTTTTCTCTCTATGGTTTATTGTTTCTTCCTGGAGGTTCAATTCATATTAAATTAGATTTGGGATTTGTGTTGAACTATTATGATCACTATGTTTGTGATCATTTACTATTATTACACTTCATTATTTTTTAGTAATAGTTTGTGGGCTCCTTAATATCTCTCTTTTGTGATGTGGAGAACTTGAGAGAGCTATGGAGAGCATGGGTGAGAGAGTGAGTAGAAAACTTTTGAGGAAGCATGCTCTGTTTTGCAGCAATTTACTTGTAATTTTGTAGATCATTGTATATTCTTCAACACTGGATGGTTGTAGAGGTCATGAACCACACCTTTGTGAGTGTTGTTGGTGGAATTCTGGATGTTATGGTTGGCACTAGACCAAACATTGTACTTGCAGTGGGAGTTCTAGGGAGGTATATGTGTCCATGTTGGACAAGTTTCATTGGACTGCAGTATCGAGGGTCTTCAAGCTTTTTGTACGTGTTTTCTAACAAGGAAGATGGACCTTGAGTAGGACAGTGGATATACATGGACTTGAGTTTACAGATTGGGATAGATATGTGGATAGAAAGAGGTCTACTAGTGGGTGTGTTTACCCTAGTTTATGGTGTAATTAGCTAAGTTTGTGTGAATGGTTGCAATCATTGTTCTAGTTGTTCAGTTGAGTATTACATATACTCAATCCTATTTTGGATGAGATTGGACTTCCATTTTTGTGCTTAGATATCAAGTTGAAGCAATAGTGTTGTTGCATGTCACATGCAACCAAGTGGTAGTGGTGCTACGAGTCACTTACAAACAAGGAGCAGTGATACTAGAGGTTACCTAGTGGATGATGTAGATGCTTAGTTCACATATTTGTTGGAGCTTCCTTTTGCTCTTGCAAGGTATATGACAAGTGGGAGAATGTTGAGATTAGGTGTGTCATACACCTTGGAAGTTCTAATGTTCGATTTATTTATTGATTTGTATTTATTAACTATTTTTTTTTCACATGGGAAAGAGGGTGTCCCACTTTGAGGTATCACTTTTGGCCATGTGTTGAATACTTTGTAATGTGTGTAATGAGGTTGTAAGAGAATCTAATGTCATCATGATGTGCAAGAGCATCTTATGACATTGTAAGATGTGGGAGTTATGGAAAATTTTAATGGTGCATGTAAGAGCATGATTATAGGGAGTTACAAAGTGGACTAGGAATCTTGACCCACTTATGATAGATGTTATGAAGCATCAAAGAGCATCTTTTAATAGGGATAATGAGTCTAAAACAGGGTGTGGGTTGTGGGAATTCTTACCATGGTATTTTGGGACCTTGTTTGGGCCCATGGTAATACCTTTTGGTGGTTTTTTGGGCCTCCTTAAATGTATATTGAGGGCTTGAGATGGAGCATTGAGGAGATTTTATTACATGGTTATGTTGTCAGATTTCCTCCAGAGAAGGGTGTTGATCTTCATGTTAAGGCTCTACGCTTGATATTGTATTATGACCATTATTACTAGAATACATTGGTTTGGTGCTTTGAACATTGGGTTTTTCCCAAAAGGGTTTTCCTAGGTATATATGTGTCAGTATTCTTTTGTGTTCTTCTTTCATTTGTAGTTCTAAGTGTTAATTTATATGTTGCTAAAAATACTTTAGATCTGATATCTACAAGTCTTTGCTCATAGGGTTAATGTAGAAAATATTTGTCTTGTTTCCACTTTATAGGCATAGGTTCATGTACACTTGTATCAAGTTTATTTTAAGTTGTAAATCTTACAGTACTAGTAGTTCATGTGGCATATTTCCTTTCAATGCACAGTTATGATTTATACTAAGCATGGAAGAATAATTTTATTAATTTCAAACTACTCTTTTAAGCAATATCTAAGTCGTATAAAGAAGAGATTTATACTCTTTGACAATTACCGTCCTCTATCAATGGTATTTAATTTTTCATGTTTATAGAAAATAAAATATTAAAACGATTAGTTAGCATGTGTAGGTATATATGGAGCTATATATTGCTAGAAAATGAAAGGGTTTTCATGCACTATTACAAGGCACATTCCCCCTTTGAACACACTTACTTGGGATTTTAGTTTTACAGCGATCTCTTAACCTATTACTATCACCTTAAATATTTTTCTCTAAAAAAATTGACTTGTTTTTGTTTATATTTATTTTTTATAAGTTTTTTTTTTTAGTATAATTAAATCATATCCCATTTTAAACAACCATTTTATCTAAATATCTTCCATTTCTTTATGTTTTGAAGAGTCCCTTCTCATACTTATTAATATATACTCATTCCTTTTAAATGCTACACACTAAATATTTCTATTTAGCCATTAACTACTCTCTAATATATATTCGTTCTTTTTAAATGCTAAAGAGTAAATGTCTTTATTTTAAGCATTGACTACTCATTAATATATGCTCATTCATCTTAAATACTAAACATTAAATATTCTCATTTAAACAATGATTAAATAATAAATTCTTGTTAATAATATTTTTATTGAATTTAATTTACTAAATAAATCAATTAAGATCAAAATTAATATATCAAATCAGTTAATTTAATTAATTTATAAATGCATTTAATTAGTTAAATTAAAACCTATCAAAATCAAATAAATGTATTAAATTATATCTAATCAATTTAAATACGTTAACGTTTAAATAGTTAATTATTGCATCAACCTACTAATTAATTAGTCATAATTATGAAGGTGTTTCATACATAATTAGTTAGAATTGTCCTAATTAATACGGCATGAACAAGAGGGACATTACAAAAAATATCATTTATATAAACTCTCTATTGTGATGTGTTTTACTTCATCTATTGCTTAGCTAAGCCATGGAAGTTACCATAATATCAGCTAGGTCCCTCCATGCAATATAAAAGAAATTTTCTGAATTTTAGTTGACCCTATTTCTACTTTCTTAGTCTATTAATTGGAGTTTAAAAATGAAGAAAAAGAATTCTTGGGTTCTTCAACTTGGCAAAGGATTTTAAAGAAAGAAAACTTGAAAATTATTTTCATCCTTCCTCCTATCAAAATCTTAGTTTGACACTTCAATACTAGTTATGTTTGATCTATTTCATGCCTGCCCATCCTATTTTTGGTGTTACATACATAATTAGTTAGAATTGTCCTAATAGGGCATGAACAAGAGGGGCATTACAAAAAGTATAGCTTCTACAAACTTTCTCTATTCAAATAGTGATGTATTTTACTTCATCTATTGTTTAGTTAAGACATGGAATATCAGCCATGTCGCTCTATGCAATGCTTTATCTAGTGTGATCTATCTTTTTCTCTATTTGGTTGCTTTGGCTCTAGTGTAAAAAAAATTCTGAATCAGTTCACTCTATTTCTACTTTCTTAGTCTATTGAATGCGTCTAAGTGGAAGAAGAGAAATCTTCTCAACCTTTTCTTGAGTTCTTCAATTTGGCAAAGGATTTTTTTAAGAAAGAAAGGTTGAAAATCACTTTCATCTTTCCTCCCATCAAAATCTTAATTTGACACTTTGATACTAGTTATAATTGATCCATTTCATGTCTGCCCATTCTATTTTGGTGTTACATATATAATTAGTTAGAATTGTCCTAATTAATAAGGCATGAACAAGAGGGGCATTACCAAAAGTATGGCTTCTATGAGCTTTCTTTTATCAGATTGTGATGTGTTTTACTTCATCTATTGCTTAGTTAAGCCATGGAAGTTATTGTATCAGCTATATCACTCCATGCAATGATTTGTCTAGTTTGGTTATCTTTTTCTCTATTAGGTTGCTTTGTCTCTAGTGTAAAAGAAAAATTCTGAATTTTAGTTGACCCTATTTCTATTTTTTTAGTCTATCGAATGGAGTCTAAAAGAAAAAGAGAGAAATCTCAACCTTTTCTTGGGTTCTTCAATCTGACAAAGGATTCCAAAAAAAATAAAGGTTAAAAATCATTTTCATCTTTCCTCCCATCAAAATACTAGTTGAACACTTTGATACTAGTTATAATTGATCTATACTTCATGCATATGCCCATTCTATTTTTGGCATTACATGCATAATTAGTTAGAATTATCCTCGTTAATAAGACGTGAACAAAAGGAGCATTACAAAAAGTATGTCTTCTATTAACTTTCTCTTCTCAGATTGTGACATGTGTTACCTTTTCTATTGCTTAGTTAAGCCGTGGAAGTTGTCATATCGGCCACATCCCTCCATGCAATGCTTTATCTAGTTTGGTCCATCTTTTTCTCTATTTGGTTGCTTTGGCTTTAAAATAAAAGAAAAATTCTGGATTTTAGTTGACCGTTTTCCTACTTTTCTTGGTCTATTGAATGGAGCCTAAAAGGAAGAAAGAGTACAATTCTCAACCTTTTCTTAGTTTGTGCAAGCCCTTGTGTTTTTTCATGGCACTTTATTTTACAATTAAACAGAAAATTGGTTGCCATACTCTTTTAACACCTTGTAATGCTGCAAATATATTATATCTCTACAACATAGCTTCTTCCATGGATATCAATGCGATCGAAGGCAAAAGATCATCTTCCCAGCACAACTCTAAAGTAAAAGGAAGGCCTCCTTTGAAAGGATTGTTAAACGTCAAAACAAAAAAGATAGCAACATATTACTATTTGGATGATGTTCACTCATATGAATTTAGTTGATCATTTGAAACTAAAGTAATTGATGGATAATGGCTTATGATTGATGATAGCATACGGATCAATGTTGAACATATGACAGACTGGTGAAAGCGTGCTCTTGTTAAAAGCTTAAAAAGGAAACAAAAATTTGTTAAAATAGGGTACCATTAACCTCTTCATTGCCCAAATCTGCAAGATTGAGTGGGGTCTTTTGTGGATTTGACGCTTCAAACATTGAGAGATCATTGGATGATCTACAACTTGTCTAAATACCATGAAAATCACACATCACATTACAAACACTAATGTTTGGGGTGAGTCTACACTTGCTATTCATGAGGAAACGGAAGCTTTAGAATTTGGTGTATCAATCATGTCGGATGTGCTAACAACCAAAGGCTTAAGCGAAAGAAGTTGTGATTCAAAAAGGCAAGAGGTTAGCTGTTGTCTATGCCTAAGATGAAGGTTGACCCCAAAACATATGCTCTTATGATAGATAATGGATCTAGTTTGGACAAGTACTGCAAGATGAGTAACTTGATGAAAAGCCCCTCTAGTAGTTGTTTCCAACGAAGAGGCCGAGGGTGAAGCAGAGTAAAGATAATTGGGATCAATTGTGTCTTGGGAGTGCCATGTAACTAGACGAGTGTATCTTTGTTGGGTCACTGGTAGCACCTTCTAGCCTGGGTGGAAGATTAGGCCTGTTAGCAACCAAATGTGGCTCTTTTCCCTCTCTTTTTCCATGGCACTCAAGTTTGGAAGTCTTCTTTTGTGCCTGGGAATCTCCTTTTTGGATTGCAGACAGTTCGGTATCATTGTCTTTCTATTTGATAAACTTTGTAGACTCTATATTGACTACTTGAAGTCATACAGAAAAAGCATATTTTCTATTTTGAACTGGGTCCTTATGTTGCCAATTGCCATGATTGGGCAAGGATTGCAACTGATTTTGTGTATTTATTTGGGAGGGTTCAACATCCCCCTTAAGGATTTACCTGATTAAAACATAAACAAGGCTCTAAATATTGAAGACATCAAGGAGATCATGCTACTTATGATGTTACAATATGTTACAACTTTTTATGAACTAAATAAAAGGAAAATCAACCAATAATGCCAAAAGCCCATAATTAGTATATTAAGAAATACCATATTACAGAAAATATAGATCACCATTCCAAGAAATCAGAATATAATCTTCAGAATTCTCAAAACTAATATGCCAATATAAATATGCAACAAATAAAACTAAGAAACATGCCACTATAACTCAAATATTTATCAATGTTCAACTGCTACTACAAATCTGTTGTTCTTTGGAAAACTTTATCCTTGAACTCACTGTAAATACTGTATAAAATTTAGTGGCCAAAGAACAAAATATATAGAATAGTCCTTAACTTCCCTAAATCATATTAATTAGTTTGCATAAAGGCCATCAATTAAACCTAAGTTCTGGCACCTCCCCATTTTTCAAAACACGGCTTTTATTCCACCCACTTGACCTCTAGTCACAGAGAGCACCTAAAATTAGGACTAAAAAGGAGGATCCCCATCAAAACGATGCAGAGGGAAAGTCAAAACATTAATTTCAACAGGCAAGAACATCAAAATTATTCAAGATATTAGATGGCAATGTTAATTTCATATGATGTTCAAAATATATGTTGAGAGTATCACTAGAGCTTTAGATTCTCGTGGGTATTAATGCTGAAATCCCCACCATCTTTAAGGGTAAAAAGAAAAAAAAAAACATTTGATAATGCCTTAGAAATTTGCATTCGTGATAATGCCTTTAAGGACGTGCCGCCTCAAAAATATTTCACTGTTTATTGCATCCCTACCCTCTATGAACTAAGCCAATACACTTTTAACAAGTAAAGATGGTGAAGTTATCACTTTGTCATCCAAAACAGTGATCTTTACAAACAAGAACTATAAGAAATTATAAAGAAAGGCTGAAGAATTCCAGTAAATATATCATCCAATATAGAGCAGTGACTGCAGGAAGCCAAAGATGAAAGCTCAATCAATGAAACAAAATGGACCCCCTTTCAAAGATTATAGAACAGGGATCAAATATTATATTACAAACTTATTTCATCTATTTCTGATGAAGTATGAGTTCTTAAGTCCTTTGAGTTGCTCTCTGCATGAGAATTCAGAACACACATCTCAATCTCATTATCATTTTCAGAGTCGAGATTGTCTGCATCTGAATCACTTGAAATGTCTATGCTATTATCAAATTCCGTGGAGTTTTTTTCAGACATGCTGATTGGATCCACTGCAGATCTATCTACAGATGATGTGTTCAAGTTTGTACAAGATGTCGATTCATTATTATTACCATCAGTGGAACAAGATGTTCTGACAAGATAAGAACAAACATATAAGGTATGTTAGATAGTTGAATAGAATCTGACCAGTTGAACAACATTACAGAAAAACCATCCAACAAATGTTGTAGACAATGATTAAAAAGATCTAAAATTTGTTCTCATGAAAAACTATTGAAGCTAACCTTATCAATAAACCTGACTGTTGGTCTGGAGAGCAGTTTGCCACATTCAATTCAGCATGACAGTCAGTACAATACATTTGCTTGTACCATTTTAACAATGTTCTCACACCAATATTCTGATGGCGGAACCACACCTGTTAGAGAGAAACAGAACTATGATATTTAATGTTAAAAAGTTTTTATTTCAAAGTCACAGGATAAATGAAGGTGAACTCACATTTGATGTTGGCCTTTTAATTGGAGCAAGGAAAAGTCGGCGTGGCTCACTCTCAAGAGGCTTTGGTGGAAGACTCGTGAAATATTTATCAAAACAGTTCACTAAATCTTTTTCTCCACAGCATTTTATTTCTCGGAATGAAGTTTTATTCTTGTATTTCATTACTCGCCTCTCATCATATCTGCACATACATGAACGTTTATACAAATTTGCATGGGCTCAAATGTGAAATGGGAAAAACGAAGTGAATCCTCAAATCCAAAGAGAAATCTATAAGGAGATGACCACATTAAAAATTGCTAGTTCTTAGCATTTAAATGCTTAACATGTCGAATACAAAACAATTCACTCAAGCAAAAAGAAACTAACATAAACTAAGCACATAATTCTGTACATGGTTAAAAAAAAGATTGGACTCAGGAAAAAATGCAGCAAGCCAAAATTTTGACTTAGGCTTCCCACAATAACTCAGCACTAAAAAATACATAATTCATAAAATAAACTCAAATAATATGCAAAATCCTGACTTTAGAGAACTTGTAGGTATCTTTTCTAGTAGTTTTAGACCAAACAAAGAGTACAATGCACATCATATATGATATGATGATTGATCATCTATAATCATTGTTGTACCCATACAAAACTTTCGTATGCTGTCAATCCTATCAAGCAAAACCTTGTTTGCTTGCCCCTAACTTGTTCTAAAACGTTGTTCCCTGTATATCATTTTGTCGATTTTACTAACTTTGCAGAGGCATCGAAGCACTTAACCAATTCAGGGATACCATTTCATCCATTTGATTGCAATCAATGTAAAAGCACATCCAAATGTCACCACGTGCATCGGAGCAAAGAATTTTGGGCATGCCTGGACAAAGAAGTCAAGAGAACAGTTCAAAAGCATGCCTAACTCAGTCTTCACATGCCAAAACAAAGAGAATCCAAGGGCAAAGCACGCCTCCTCACATCGCAAGCCTAGACAAATAAGTAAAGTGCACAATTCAAAAGCGCATCCATTTGCTTTATCACATGCCTTAACATAGAGGTGAAAATCAATTATATGCAAAAGTGTGTCCTCTTAATGGCGCGTCTGAAGACCGAAGTTTTGAAAATTGTTTATGGAAGAGTAAAAGTGTGCCTAGCTCAGTCTTCACACGCTTGTGAAAGGTTTAAAAGTCCTTGTAAAAAATCGAAGTAAACCAAAAGCACTTATGCCTCACTCTGAATGCACCTTACCAAAGAAATTTAAATCCAGAATACAAGCGCGCCTAGTTCAATCTTCACGTGCCATCATGAAAGTCTTTTCTTTGCAAATGTGTGCACAGGAGAGAGACCACGCACCAAAATGAAGGAGGTAGTTCAGCTAGTGTAAAAAGCGTGCCTAGGTGAAGAAAGGCGCCCCTGAACAAAGAAAAAGTGAGTAATTTGTAAAAGTGCACCTTAGTGTCTTCCAACCCGCCTCAATGAAGGACATTCAAAAGATTCAAGTCAATTCAAAGGCACGCCTAAGGGGAGATGGGCGTCCCTGAGTGGAGGAATGAAGATTGCATGAATACATGCGTGCCAAGAAGGATTAAAGCACGCCTAAACAAGGAAAGTGATCCTAGAAGAGTACAAGCACACCTTTCTCATGCCAAACGCGCCTATCCAAAGGGAAAAGCGCACCTGATTGAAGTCTCATGCACCTATACAAGGAGGAAAGTGCGTCTCCATGGATCTAAACACACCAATACAAATGAGAGATGAATGAATAGATTTTCAAGGTTTTTCGAAGGGTTTGCTCAGAATCATCAAAGTCATCTAGAGCCGCCTATCCAAGGACTATTTTTAGCCCATACTAAAAATAGATTTGCTATTTTTAGCTGATCACCATTTTCAAAGAGAAAAACATATTCAAAGACTTGTTATTTTTAGCCGAAGCTATTTATAGCCCATGCTATTTTTAGCAATTTCTATTTTTAACGTTAACTTGGAGTTGACTTTTGTTTGATCATCATGCAAGAGATGTGAGCATAAGTCATAGTTTACAACAAATTCAATCTACAGTTTAACCAGAGGTTGCATGTTTTATCGTCAATTGAGCTACAGTTGCATTTTTGTAATTCAAATTTAGTGGAGTTGATAAATTGTAATAAAGTTCGCATGTCATGTAAACAACAATCAGCTAGGATAAGAGTTCAATTAATTATTTTTGTTTATTTTCATGCATTTGCTTTGTAAGCAGTGTAAATAAATGCTTTTTGCACATAGTAGAGAGGGAGTTAAAAAAATCAGTAGGATTCATTATAAGAGTAGTGATTAATATTCATTTTTCAATATTTAGTATCAGAGTTAGAGAAATCAGTTGTATCAATAAATGAACATCAATGAAATATCAATTTTCATGCTTGCATTATGTTGAAATAGCTATTTGTTGAGTATTCATTCCTATTATGATTTGGTGATCGATTCAATGATACTCATTATGCCTATTTTGTTATATGAATATTTCTTGAAGTGTGTTGTTATGTGCATTAAAAGTTGAGTCACTTCAATGAGTTTGCAAGCTTTGTATTGCAAGCGAAATTGAAGGTGTCGCTGGTGGCTTTGTACCGCCATTCATTCGATTTAACCACGACATTCATGTTTAGGTGCTAATCTATCCAATCCACTTGTTTAGGCGTTAATTTATTCAATTCATGTGTACTTGCCCTGCTCAGTCTTTGAATTTAACTTAATGGTGTAAGCGTCTAACAGTAGGTTTTGATTCCAAACAAAAAGCACAAAACCCTTGCTTCGTGTTGAAAGCGTGTTTCTGCCTTTACACGTCGCAAACCCAAAAAGATTGCATATTTATGTTATATTCAACTTAAACGTGAAAACACCTCTGAAAACTTTGTAAAGTCTGTAAATTGCAAATACACTGTGTATAGTTTTAGCTTGGTTTTATTTTACAGAGAGCTTCCCCTTCTAATTCACAGAATGGTTTTACCGCACACCTATTCCATTTTGTGTCGCACTGAAAGGTGTGAAATAAAACACTATCATCATACAAATTTACAAATCCATTAAATATTTTACATTTTTTCCTCCAACTAAAGCTCCTCAATGGTGGTGCCCTCAAACTCAATGGTAAAGGTTCCTCCTTAGGAACAATATCATCCTTGAGTATATCATGATCATTGATTCATACTTTCCATCAAAACAAGTAAGAAACTAGGGAATAAAGCAAATAATTTACTAGTCTATTTGGACATCCAAATAATAGTGTTAATATGAAGGAATTAAAGAGCTGTTCACGAAGAAATGAAGTGCTGAAATGAAAAGACACGACACAAACCATAGTTACACGACTCGGAATTGACAAGACTTGGTAGGCTGATTTTTTACTCAAACTCAAAATCCTCAAATTGAAATAATCATGAAATATACAATTTTTTAAGGATTTAAAGCTTTTACTATGCGTCCTTCACTAAATCAATTTTAAAGATACAAGAAATTAATCAATTAGAAGCTACTTCAAGCACATACACAAGTTTACATCAATCAAATGAGTACAAAAGCAGATTTGAGCTTAAGGAAACAACATTTTTAAATATATACATATTCTCAAGTGTTTTAGGTGTACAAAACTCATGGACTATAATATCCATAGCATCAAAACAAAAATCCAAAGTACAACTATGGTTGAAAGGACCCTACATCACTTAGCCTAACATCTATAGCTCTATGGTGGGTCTTGCACTCACATCTAAGATAGGTCCTCAATGCTAATGCAGCCATGATATCTACATGTGTGTCAGCAACATAAACATCCATGGGTTCTACTCGTGCTCTCTCTTATGCCATGGCTATTGCCTCTCCCTCAAGATCAACTTGATCAACCTATGTAAAATCATCTTCAGTAAAGACTAGATTCTCAACCTTGGTGATTTGATCTAATTATGGATCAACCTCCTCTAGTATGATGGGTGATAAGTTTAAGCCTAGGATTTGCTTGCAATGAAGGAGAAGGCTATAACGAACATAGACAAGATCATTCAACCTTTGCACCAACAATTTTTCATGCCTCTTGAAGTGTATGTGCTCAAACATACTCCAATTGCACTCGCATCTTGAAGCATTGCATGGTTAGCCCAAAACACATATGACAATCCTCTAAAGATTTGCCACCTTAGCACCAAACGTCTCACACAATGCACATACAAAGAAAAAAATGAAAAAGAACTCAATCTCAGTGTTCAACATTAATGGAAAAAATGTAAAAAATTTAAACTTTAACTATGACCTTAATCAACTTTTGCCCAGTTGCAATGTTGTCTAAGTTGCCTTACATATATCTCACACAAAGAGGTCCCTTTACTCAAGTCTAAACAACTCAATCTCAAAGATGATCCTTGCTCTAAGGTTGGAATTTGCTTCTATCTACTCTTATGGCCATGTAGAACCCACTCAAAATCTTATTATTGGCCTTGAAATCCGAGTGGAATCGAAAGACTAGATTTAAAAATAAGCAATTGCATGTAAGGGCCTGTCATTAACATAAAAAATGAAAAGTATGACCTTAATCAACTTTTATCCAGCTGCAATGTTGTTTGAGTTTCCTTAATATATTTCATGCAAATCCATGTGGAATCAGAGCACTAGACTCACAAAATATTAAATAAGCAGTTGCATATAAGGGCCTACGAAGTTGATGGTTCCATCGTCGATCAATGATATCTCATATGAGATGATATTTCTCCTCAACCCCACCATAGATGCCCTGTCCATGTCCTCATACATAGCTCATTACAAACTTCTTCCCATCAACAACACAAAGGAGGGCAACTAAAGGCTTGTGAATTACAATTAAACAATAACATAAATAAGTAGCTTGATAATGGATTAATGAAAGGTACATAAACTTATAAACAAATATAAGTACCATACATGATAAACTAGTAACATGAGGAAAAAAAATGAAATAAGAACTTACATCTATGATCTCCTTCACCAGAAGCTATAAGTTCTACTCATTGAAAACCCACTCAACCATGTCAACTCTTACAATGGTCCTAGCATATGAAGATTGAGACCAATCCTCACTAACAAACATGTGTTCCAAGGCAGCCTTTGAGTGAAATAAAGGTTGTAATTTGATAAAGTTCATTGCAAAGCAAGTAATACCAAGACAAGTCAACTCCTTGTTTGTGTAATGCCTAATAAGTTGTGAGCCTAAGCATGGTTGTATATATATTTACAAATGTTTCCACCATACTCTGCAAATGCTTTGATCCATGAGAGTTTACCAAGATCCTCTAATATAAAGTCAATGCAATGAGCTAAACAAGAAGTCCAAAATTTAGATAGGTGCTTCTCCATGAGAAGTCTCCCTATAGCAATATAATTTGCTACATTGTCTGTGATAACTTACACAACATTTGCCTCCTCCACCTCAGCCATGAATTCCTCTAAAATCTAACAAAGGAAATTTGTAATTTTTACCTTTCCTGAAGCATCATTGGATTTTACGAAAATAGTACCCCCTGAGGAAGAAACAAGGAAATTCAGTAACATCATGTTTCTCCTATCTGTCCAACCATCAAACATGACGGTGCAACCCTTCTTCCTCCATATCTCATGTTGCTCATCAATAGTGGACCTTTTCACTCAAAATCACGTCCTTAATCTCATCATCAGGGGCTTTGAACCCTATCCTAGCAACAACAGTAGCATCTACTAGATTTTGCCAGTAAGGAGACCTAAGACAAAGAAAATAAAAATAATAAGTATTCTAAAATCTAGAGTCTAAATTCAAAAAAACCTTAAATTTAAAATTCAAGAGATAGAAATCAAAAAATATGTCGTAAAACAAAATAAGAATTAATTACCAAGCTACATGAAATGGAACGGAACAATAGAACCAAAAGTCTCCAACTACACTTCTCATTATTTGTCGTCTATCTCTATTCCAATACTCTCAAGCGATGGTTGGGAACCTAGAGTAGTGTGTGGTACGATATACAAATCCAATTTGGATCCACGAACTCTAGGCCCAACACTACCACTAATGTTTAAAGTCAAAGGTAATGGAGGAATCACTGAAGTGGAAGTCTCCTTGAATATGGCCTATGGATGCCATCTCTTCTCTTTGCCTCTTTTTTAGGTCTTTTTATTCCTCAAATGGACTCTATATGAGTTTTTACCTTGTGCAAAACATCAACAAGCACTTGCATACACCAAAAAAAAATCTCAACCAGAAATGTGTGCCAGGTGAAATTTGAAGCGATTAATGCCTCCCCCACTAATTTTAAGTTTGCAATAATTGCAAACCAACTCTCCTTTCTTAGCCCTTGTGGTGACATGTTTCCACCTTGGGTCCTTTCTAATTAGCGTCAACATGACAACAATTTATAAATTGCAAGGAGGATTCCATCACAAATAAAGAAAAATTAATTAAAGTTTGTAGATAAAAAGAGAAAAAAATTAGAAAAAAACAATTAGAATTTGTAGATAAAAAGAGATTTTAAAATAAGAAAAAAAATCATTATGGAACAAGAAAAAAAGAGTAAGTTCTCTTCATTTTTCCCTCTTTTGTTTCTCATTTCGTGAATTGAAAATTGAAAAAAATAGCAAATGTAGAAGACATACCAAATGAAAAAACAAAAAATACCTCTTCAAATTTGTCATCTGTGACTGAGCTTGTCTACTTTTGGATCCAATACGGATCGCACCTTTCTTCTTGGAGAGCTTTTGATCTCACAAAAGTTTATGTTTGGGATATAGGAGATTCTCCCCCCATGTGGGTACCAACTTAACAACTCCTATTGTGTTGAAACTCCAACAGCTACAATATGTTGTGATGCTCAAGGCACGCTACAATGGCTGCTATGGGTTGGGAATAATATTATTAAGGTTCCTCCCTACACATAATAAGTGGTACAAACTACATTTTGCAATGAAACATTGCTATGAAAAGATAAGCATGCTTACACTATTATGCATGCTCCTTCAAAGCCCAAATATTCATATCTTCTTTTGTAAAAGAAATAATCTTCTTTGACTCCCTATGATGCATACAACATGCTACAGTGATTGCCTTTTGCTGATTTTCTTCAACTCCTTGTGATGCATAAAACATGCTATTTGCTGATTTTCTTCAACTCCTTTGGATGCATACAACATGCTATGGTGGTTGCCTTTTGCTATTTTTCTTCAAGCTTGCTACAATGATTGCCTTTTTCTGATTTTCTTCAACCCCTTGTGATGCATACAACAGACTACAGTGATTGCCTTATGCTGATTTTCTTCAACCCCCTATGATGCATACAACATGCTACAGTGATTTCCTTATGCTGATTTTCTTCATCCCCCTATGATGCATACAACATATAACCATGGCCTAGGAAACATATAACCTATTTCCATGAATGATCCTCTTCATGTTTGGAGGTCTTTAACCAATACTTTATAAAAGCTATTACAAAGTGGTCCTTCTTATTGCATCTATGTACAAACAAGGCCATACATTTTACAATGTTCCAATTTGAAATAATTTCCTCATCTTACAACTAGGCACATGGTACAATTGTGACGAGATTTTAGTGATTGCCATGGCCTAGGAAACATATAACCTATTTCCATGAATGATCCTCTTCATATTTGGAGGTCTTTAACCAATGTTTATAAAAGCTATTACAAAGTGGTCCTTCTTATTGCATCTATGTACAAACAAAGCCATACATTTTACAATGTTCCAATTTGAAATAATTTCCTCATCTTACAAATATGCACATGCTACAATTGTGACAAGTTTTTAGTGATTGCCATGGCCTAGGAAACATATTTCCTATTTCCATGAATGATCCTCTTAATATTTGGAGGTCTTTAACCAATGCTTTATAAAAGCTATTACAAAGTGGTCCTTCTTATTGCATCTATGTACAAAGAAGGCCATACATTTTACAATGTTCCAATTTGAAATAATTTCCTCATCTTACAACACATGCTACAATTGTGACAAGATTTTGGTGCACAATACAATGATGAGAACCATCATTGTTATGCTCTTGGTTTCCCCTTAGTTGCCCATACAAGTGGTATTGCACTTTTGCCAAACACAAACATGTTTACAACTAGTGAAAAATGTTTCCTACAAGTTGTCCATGTTGATAATTTTGTTTACATTGTGAGAATACATATCCTCATGCAGCAAGCTAACACACCTATCCTTGCTTTCTTACAACAACTGGATGTAAAAATCTATCATTAATGCAAAAAATGTGAGGTTGAATCTAGCAAATTACCTCATACATTTCCTTCTTGTTTGTTTAGCATACTCACCCATAGTAGGTGCAAAATACTCCTTGCTTGCTTCTACAACTGGAGTTAGAAACATTAACACTACTCAATTCATAGGAAAAATTTGGAGTGCTAACCAAATGCCCATACAAATGACAAGCATCTCACCCTTAATCTCCTTTGTAGATCAAATAAGTGCTCTTCATTTGTACTATTCTTTCTTTGAACTTGGTGTCTTAGTGTGCTTCTCTTCCCATTATGGCTGCTCACTCTTTCTTTTGACATTCTTTGAGTGCAGCTTCAAATGTAGCTTCCAACATTTGTCATCCTCATGCCCTTCCCTCTTACAATGAGAGCAATAGTTGTTAGTTTTACACACCCAAATCATTTTTCATGTTACCTTGTTTGAGTGTATCTTGGCCTTTCTCTTGCCTTTGTTTTAGAGAGTAGATCTTTCTTTTTCCATCGTCACTAGGGAACGTATGGTCCTTGGTGGTGTTAGCTTTGCACACCATTATACAGTGATTACTTCTTCCACATCTAGTGCAAGGAACAAGAAACCTACATTCTATGCAATATGTTTTTCCTCTTGCAAATGAAAGAAAAGATGGACTCTTTACCTTGTTTACCCACATGCTCTTTTACCTCTTTAGCTTGGCTACTAGAGAAGCATGTGGAGTGGAGTCTCCCCATTTCTTCTTTTCTAACTGCAAAGTGTTTTTTCTGCTCTTTCCTTCTGTAAAGGCTTTCTGTTTTGACAAGGGTCACTTCCATAGGTGTGGGTTCGTACCCAATTGTTTCACATGTGGGAGCATCCTCATTCTGAACTTTTCTTCTTTGTCCTCTAAAAACAGAATCTCCGTTTTATTTTCGTGCAGATTGTTGCTCAGGGTTTTCTGTCAATATACAATCATTTAGAGGCTATTCAAAGACAATATTAGTCTAACTTTTACCCCCCATGGGTTGTTCTTGATTAGTGCATGGTGTAAACCTCTTCTTAGAGCAATCACCAATTTCCATGTTCCCGTATTCAAGTCCCTCATATGGAGGTCTTTCCTTTATTATGACGGGCTAGAGTATTCCTTGGCCATCTTTACCAAGACCTATTTCCATCATATCCCATCTTCTTTAGCAACTTAGACGCTATACCATTGGTATGCCTTTCAAACTTGCCAATAGAATTGTCAGATTTAAAACCATTGAAGAAAATACAGGTGCTCTCCTTGCATATCTCATTCGTTTATTCTTCTTTAAGTGAGGTTGGGTCATTCTTCTTTGAAGACCCATCTTTTTCTTCTTGGAATTTTGAGAGCAATTCATCCTTTACTATCAGCTCTGGTTGCATTTGCTCAAGGATTCCAATAAAAAATTTAGGTTGGTCCTTTTTTTCCTATGATACCGGGTTCTTCTTTGCAGGGGGCCGGCCCGCACGAGCCGGGAGCGAGTCCCGAAGCAACGACGGGTGCGGGTAGGGCGAACCCACAGGGAACCCGAGGCGGCAGGGCCGCTCCTTACCTGATCCTGGGCGCTCCCAGGCATAAAAATGCCTTTTTTATTTAAAAACATTAAAACGATTTTTTTTTTTTTGAGTGATTTTTAATAATAAAAAAACCCTAAAAAGCATCTATTACCAAAACCGCCCCCATTTGACTTATCATTTGACAACAACTCTATTTCACAAGAGTTCTTCATTTTTGCATTTTGGAGGGCTGCTGCTATATTTTCGAAGGGAATCGATTACAAAGTGCCAAGGGAGGATTCTAGCTTGCACAAAGTCATCTATTGATCTAAGGTAAGTAGTTTAACCAATTCTTTCTAGTTTTTTTTGAATATTTTCAAGTTTTTTATGGATTTTTTCAAGTTTTTTAAAATAAATTTCAACTTTTTTTTTGAAAAAAAAAACAAGTTCTCTAACATTTTTTGAAACCTATTTTAGTGTTTTTCTTGAATGTTTATTACTTTTATTAGTTTAAATATTGTGTAGGGTTGCATTTTTTTTTAATTATATTTTAATTTAAAGTTTTTAATTTCTTACAACAGCAATCTATTTGAAAATTTGAAATGGCTACTAGTTCAAGTTCAATGGGTCTTGAGAAGGATAAACAATTTAAATATGATCAAGCATCTCCTCTTTGGAAATATGTCACGATGGTTGAACAACTAGCAGGAGGTGGGGCTTTTGTTTGGGTTTGTAATGAGTGCAAGGTCACATTTAAGAGCTCATATAGTCGAGTGAAAGCTCACTTATGTGCCATAAGTGGAAAAGGAATTAAAATATGTGAAGGGCCAAACAAGAAGGGGTTGCCAAAAGGACAAATTATGGCATTCATTAAAGAACAAGAAAACGCTGATGAAAAGAGTACAAAAGCAAAATTAAGAGCTCATCCTTTAGCAAAGAAAACACCAATGAAGCCACCTACAGAATCTCCTTTATCCATGCCCCAACATCCTTTCTTGGAGACAACGTCTATCCAAGATGAAGATCCCTCTCCTCCTTCTAGCAGAAAAGGTCCATTGGCTAAGGCATTTAAAAATGAAACAAGAGATATTGCAGATGAAAAAATTGCACGTTGCATTTATGCCAATGGTCTTCCTTTCAACTTGGTGAGATCACCATATTGGCGGGAAATGGTGGCAGCAATTAGTAATGCACCTTTTGGTTACACAGGTCCTAGTTATGAAAAGGTGCACACCACCTTATTGGCAAAAGAAAAAAAATTGTAGAGAAATCACTAAAACCAATTAGGGATTCATGGATTGAAACAAGAGTGTCCATTGTTTCTGATGGATGGAAAGATTGCAAAAACTGACCTTTAATAAATGTTATTGCGTGTCCCCCAAAGGGGCAATGTTTTTTAAGGCGGTTGATTGTGAGGGGCAAATCAAGGATGCAAAATTCATTTCCAAAATCCTCATTGAGTCCATGGAGACGGTGGGTGTTGATAATGTTGTCCAAGTCATTACGGACAATGCAAAAAATTGTAGGGCAGCAAGTGCTTTGGTTGAGGAAAGGTACTCACACATATTTTGGACACCATGTACCGTACACTCCCTTAACTTGGTGATACAAACAATTAGCACTCAAATAGAATTATTTGAGTGAAAACTACATACAATGAGGGTGAGGAGATTCAAATGTTTGTGACAAACCATAATATGTCACGAGGCATCGTCAAGGCTTTCTCGCATTTGGAGTTGTTGAAGGTAAATTTAATTTATTTTAATTTTAATTTATGCCATATTTTAACTTACATAATTACATTTTAATTTTTTAATGTGTTATTAACTTGTTTTTTTACGACATTAGGTTGCTAAGACCCGATTCGCATCACACAATCGTTTTGAGACGACTTGTGAAGGTGAAAGAGGTGTTGGGCACCATGGTCACTAGCCACCAATGGAGTATATGGCTCTATGGTCTCTATTTACAACTGTTTAATTTGTTTTCTCAAATGGTGCACTTCTTTTCAAAGAGCTTTATTTTCTCCCAATACCAACTCATGGCTTCTTTGGAGTTCCTCAGTGGTTGTCTCTTTGCAACTTGCACACCTTAAGAATATTTTCACAAAAATAGTTATACACACAAATCCTATATGTTACCAAACTTTCCCCACAAGCCTCAAAAAATTTGCTGCTCTAATACCAATTGCTTTGCACCAACAAAACAAGTTAGAGAGTAAGGAATTGAGCAAATAATTTGTTGTTCTATTTGGACATCCAAATGACAATGTTAATATGGAGGAATTAACAAGCTGTTTACAAAAAATGAAGTGCTGAAATGAAAAGAAACAACACAAACACAAGACTTTTATCTTGGGAAAACCTTCTTTAAGGGATTAAAAAACTTGTTGGTAGAGACAATTGTTCTTCTATTGGAGTGTATTGCTCAAATGGACAAGTACAGTTGTAAATTACAATCCCTATTGATGCCTTCTACTTCAGCTTTCTACTTCTCAATGATACAATCTTCTAATATTCTTCTTTGTTGATTCAATGGATAATTAACCCATACTCTCCACCTTTCATTATAGTTGTTGTTGGAACATCCCCCTTGTCAAATTGAAGGACTCCCGAATGGACTTAGAAGCAGAAGAGATGGTTGTTCGTTTCACATTATTTTTTCAACAATTAGGGCAAATGCAGGTTCGACCAAGTTCATTCCACAAGTGTGAGTTTGGCCCCATAGGTGTAGGTTCAACCAAGTTCAACAACGCTGGTGCAGATTTGACCAAGTTTGACCCCACAAGTGCAGGTTCAACTAGGTTCAACCCGCCAAGGGTGGGTTCATCCCACATTTTCTGATATTAATCTTTCTGAATCTTCTAAAGTGTGTGTCATCTGTGACTGAGCTTATCAACTCCTAGATCCAGTACGGATCATCCATTGAAGCCCCTCTTGATGCTTTTGCTTTTGCTTCCCCTTCCACTACATCCCTCCCATACTCAATGATCTCCACAATAAACATGGAGTCCACATCCTCAATAATCCTATCCAAATATGGATCAATGTCCACCAAGTCACATTCATCATGACTCTTCTTCCTCTACATCTTTTTGATGCAAAGATGAAGGTTTTCTACATAAAAATGAATTATTACTGACGCTTTTGGGTCAATCTGTTGTGCTTCTTCATGTGAATGGCTTCAAACATTCTCCAATTGTGCTCACACCCAAAGCACTACAAGGTTGGCTCAAAATGTGAATGGCAAGGCTTTGAAGATTTGATGTTTTGCACCATAGTCTTTTCACAACAAATTTGCAAAGAGAACATTTGTAACTTCGTTAGCAAACAATAATTGCACTTATTACATAAGTTAACTATCTACAATACTACGATTTAACTCTTGAAGGACTTGGTATTTATTTTACCTGGCTACATGGTCGCTCTCCTTCAAATATATGCAGGTGAAGAAAACAACCACCCCTCTACACCCTTGTAAATTTGATACTCATCAAGATTTGTGTCTTTTAAGAGTTTTGTCAAGCATCATCCTCTCTATAACATCCTCAGCATCCCTAATGGAGTGAAAGAAGAAAAACTTGAGACTCAAGTAATAGACTGTTGCATGTATGTATTGGTGAAGCTGCTTATTCCACCTCCAACCAATTATGTGTTAAATGTGTTCATATTTTCTTTTGTTAGACCTATAGTAATGTTGGATGGCCTCCTTGGCCTTGTCCATAGCTCCATACAAATAACCCATTGGCCCTTTTTCCCCATCTCCCAAGCATAAAAGCAACCAAAAGTTGTCACCTAAAACAAAATAAGAAGAAATGTCTAGAATTAAAATAAATAAAATTCTAAACTATAACAACAAATAAAAAGTAAATGAAATTTTTAAATGCTTTACAAATTTACAAAGTAATGGAGTTTATTGCTTTGTAAGTTCATAAACGTTAAGTTTAAAGCTACCTTGAGGATCTCATTTGTGCTCTTGGAAAAGACATCATCAAAAATGATCTTCACAACCCTCTCCCCTTAGACCTTCTTCAAATATGGAGACTCCACCCACCTTGTGCACACGAACATCTACTTAAGATATGTTAATAAGGCTGAGATGTGCAATATGATGAAAATGGTGGCAAATTGTGTGGCTCTCGATCACACAAACTCCCTTTAGTGTGGTCTCTCAATAGGTTAATCAACCAAGGGTGGTCGTAGATATATTTGGTGATGTTTCTCATCTTTTTAACCACAGATTTCACCCATCCGAGTTTTCCTATATCGTCAAATAAAATATCAATGCAATAGGCAACACATTGGCTTCAAAAAATGGTAGAGAGCCTCTCCTCAAGAAGTCTGCATACTACTACATTGTGGATCACAACTTCAAAAATATTCTCCACACCCACTTCTATGACGACCTTGTCCAACATATTGCACTTAGCATTTTTCACTTCATGGCACGCATTAATCAGATTCATGAACACCAACTATCCACCTAAAGCCACTAGGAAGTTGATCAACATGTGGTTCTTACCATCAATCCATTTGTTGTACCCAAATGAAATTTTTTGTACAATTGTTTTTTATGTCAAATCATTGGTCTTTTTCTTGTTTAGTTAGTCATTGTGGAATCCCATCTCCCATGATCATTGATGTCGTGTTTTTGAGCTATAACTAGTGTCACTGTATAGCCAATGAAAGATGCTTTCCAATGCATCAAACGAGGCAAAAATCAGAGTTAAGATGCAAAGATGTGTCAAAAATTGTCTAAGCCTTAAGGTATTAAAAATGATAAGCCAATGTTGGAGCGGGTACCCTCCCACCAGACCGTCATAATGTATTTTACGTGAAAATGGGCAAAGACACCAAAAGTGTGTGCCTCTCTATTAACATGTCAAAAGTTGAAACTTCTTGAAAAGTGGCAACCCAACCCAAAGAGTGCGCCAAACCATAGGCATGCCAAAAAGTGTAAACACAAAGATTGGGTGATTAGTCATGAAGCTCGTGCCACGCCACTTAGGTATCAAAAGTCGGTTCAAAGTCAAAAGTGGTAGAGGAACACTTCTCAAGGAGTTATTGATAAACAAAAACACAAAAAAATGGAAGCTCCTTTATGAGGTGCACACCTCTCCATACTCATGCCAAAAGTGCAACAAAATAAAAAGAGCGAACATTTCAGATTCCTGTGACTCTTTAGGGAGGATCAAAGTTCTGAATCAAAAGACAAAAAGGGGTTTATCTATATAAGGGTGTGATTGTGTTTTGAATCTTGATTGTCATTTCCTCATTTTTCTTTCATTTCAAGACTTACTAGTTGTAAGAAAGAAGAAATGTTATGAAGTTTCAGCAGGTTTCATAGCATTGGGGCACCATTGGAGGTATTGTGACAAGTTTTTCAAGAGTATCTCACACACTAGGTCTTCCTTTGCCACCATTACCAAAAATTTCTGCAGGCTTTCAATCATTCAGAGTTGCCACAGCAGTATACAACGGGTTTCAAAGATTGGTTACAGGTTGCAATGAGGTGCATAGGATTTCGTGTCCATCTTTCATTTCTCAGAAGTGCTAGGGTTTTATGATCAGATTTTCAGCAAAAGAGGACTATACGACATTTGGTACCTCAGGTTTCATCTATGCCAAGGTCTAGTGTTTTCAAAATACCAAATATCACAGATTTTCAGAGGTGGCCAGGGTTTAGAGGTTCATTTTCAGCAAGGAAACCGATTTTCATCATTTTGAAGTCGCCAAGATTGTTCTCAGTTTGTCAATTTGCTTGATATGGTTTCATAGATGGCATATCATTTCCAGGTCATGGAATCCCCTTCCATTTTGTCATGTAATTACCCCAAAAATCAAAGACAGTGAATTAGGACACGTGAATGTACAAGAGTTGGACCTAGAAGAAAGGATTAACAATGAGAAGAAAATTGCAAAGACTCAGACATAGTGGGCTCATCGAAGCCACATTTGTTCCTATTTTAGCACAAAGTTAGGAATTGGTCATTGCCTCTGCCAAGCATTATGAACCTGTGACAAGGGACATCCGTAAGGTAAGTAATGACATCATTGGAAAATTGAGTGTGGAATTCATAGAGGAGGCTTTTGGCTTATTGTTGTATGAAGAAACACAAGGAATAAACCTGAATGAATGTGAAGATGCATGAAATAATAACCTCTTAGAGTGCCAAAACCAAGTAGGGAAGCATTGGTTGAAAGAAACAAAGAGGCCTAATCAGTTATCCCAAAGTGATGAGCAGATACAAATTCATGGAAGAACGCTCCATAATAATCACCTTGCTCAATTGTGTAAACTGTAACCAAACAAGAGGAAGCAAGAACATTCAAATCTTAGATGTTCTACATCCTGAACTCTATATGTGAAGGTAAGATCTTATTTGATTGAGGTATTTTGATCAGTGAATGCATTCATAGGCAGCTTTGTGAGTTTGAGAAAACACACAAATTCAATGTGATTTCATATCTAGTCTATGCCATGGTAAGAATTAGATGTTTTGTTGGTTTAACCAAGGTGGGTTCATGCAATATAACTTGAGCATACAAACACTATCCACAATTGGAATATAGTGTCCCTGAAGCACTATCAATGATGCTTTCCTTATGTATTCCATGAGGACCTTAGACAACCATTTGCATATTAGGATCTCAAAGCAAGCCAAGGTAGTAATTTCGAAGTGGGCAAATTGGTTCATCCAATTTCCTACTTTCACATACATCTGAGTTTGTGGCTTCTCCTCATATCCCTAGATGCTTTCCTAATTACCCTAGTGATTGGCGATCATGATGGAGTATTGTCGTTAAGCTCTTGAGTTGTATTTCCTTTTGAGAGGAAGGCATAAGACAAGGGTTCACTTCCCAATTCATATTGGCATAAACAAGTGTCTTACTACCATTGATTCCAAATACGTGGGGGGAGAGATTGCAAGGTTCAATTTTAATTTTTTCTATGAAAAACATTTTTATGACACCATGACTAAGGGCCTCGTGATTCACCAAATGGAGAGCAATTATGAACATGTGCCAAAAATAGAAGATCATTAGGCCAACTGTGTTTATGAGTTTGAGGTCAGGAGGCGAGAGCATAGTTGCACGACTATAAATCAACTCACTAACATCACTATCAAGGATGTACTTGAGGGGCTTTCACATTTAGAATCTAAGATTCTTTCTCCTAGATTTCTTGAGGCACATATAGATCAGCAACATTTACCTTTGGTGAACTCGTTGGTGAAAGAGACAACCTCAATTCAAGAAAAAATCAAGGTAGTGATGGATTGAAGCATGAACTATCTGCACGGTAAGATTTCAAAGAGATATTCGCACACCTCCAAGAGAAAAAACCAGAAATTAGCTAGTACATCTCAACCAAGTCAGGAGAGGACAGTGCCTACTATAATGTCCCCTTCTCGCTCGTAAGAAGTTTGATGGCCATTAGCCTATTTTCCTAAGTTTTCTCGTAGGCTAATTGGTTTGGTAAAGGGAAAATAAATTAAATAAACATTATTTTATATTTCTATTTGATAGCTTATTTAATTATTTAATAAAAAGGTACTTTAAGTTGTGGAGTTAAGTGGCGCTAGGCTCAAGGGGACATAAAGGGGACTTATGCCCATAATAAAATGTTTTATTTATTATTTTGAGGATATGGACGAATAAGGATAGTAAAATTTTATCCCTCAAAATGTTATAAATGGAAGCGTTGTGCACAGAGACAGGGTTAGACAGAATATTGCTATCTGTTATTTGCTCTGAGTGAGAACCTGAGTTTCTCCATATTTCTTGAGGACGAAAACCCTCTTGGAATACCAGTTTCGAGGATGAAAACCCTCCTAGCTAGAGTTAGTGATTTCATCCAGAAGTCACATTTGTGCTTCAAGTGTAGTTTTTTTCCAGTTGATGTTGATAATAGATATTTTTGATGTGTTTTAATGAGATTTTGGAGTGCAGATTTCAGAAGTTTATTTATCTGAGTTTTTTAGTTTTACTGTGATGGTTTTACAGTTGAAAGTTTATTTGTTATAAATTTTGGCGTGATATGCTGAAAAGTCCATACCATGGAGGAAGGTTGTACTTATTACTGAGCTAGGCGTTGAAGTTTCTATATGAGTTTAAAGCAGATTTTATGATGGATGAATATTCTTTAGTGGAGGCGACTTATGAGACAAGGTGAAATCGTGGTTCAAACTTCCATACCTTTCTTTCCCCTTTGGCGTCGTACTTTATCTGTTGTACAAGTTGAGTTGGGACATGGGAATGAGACAAAGGATTTGCTAGCTTCTTTTTGTCTCTAGTGTGTGTGGTGGGTGCCGCCACTAAATTTGAAGCAGGCGCTCATTTTGTTTGAAGTTGTTTTTTTTTAATTTTGCTTAACTCTTGGGTGTCGTACAATATGGCCTCAGGGCCGTACTTCTTCAAAGAAGTCCGCAGCAGCTTGTAATATGTTTTGACAGACCTTGGTTACCATTATGGGACCCAACAACATCATTTTAAGGTCTGAGTGTTACCTAGGGTTGCTAGGTAATGCCTGAGTCAATGTTAGACAGTGTTTGGGTATTGAATTCTAAGTGCAGGTCTGATATATCAGTGTTTCAGCAATATTACATTGGTCTGATTTTCTTTCAGTATTAGTTCCAGCCTCTCAAAAGAGCCTCCATCAACCTACAATGATCTATCTTCAGTGGTTTGCCTACTAAGTCTTGGAAGCATGATTTCCTTATGATTTTATGAGCTGATATGGTTGTTGCAGCAGTCTGATAATTGAATTTTATATATATATGTTTGTTGCAGCCAAATACTTGTAATTTTGTCATATTGTAATGCATTTCATGTATGTTTGTAACCCCAAATGGTAGTACCACCAGAGGCTCGTCATATCATGCATTTCATATTGTAAAATTGGATGGTTTACCGCTAGTTAGTATAGCATTTTCATTTTGGCCCGTTTGGCATTGAACAAGCTTGCCTGTTATCAACCATTTTGGTTTGATCAAGCTTAGACATTCTGCCGGTGGCTTTGCATGTATGCACGCTTGTCCGCCGAAGAGCTATAGATTGGGGTTGGTTATGCCGCCTGCGTGCTTTCTTTTATGCACTTGCATTTACACATGTTTGTCCACTGAAGAAGTGTAGATTTGGGTCAGCTCTACCGCCTGCATGCTCTGGTCGGCTTTGCCGCCTTCATTCTGTGATGTGCATACATTCTAGCTAGTTGTGTGGTCCAAAGCACCGTATGCTCTCACCTTGCCCACACTGGGATCTTGGTGATCAGAACGTGTTCAAACATTGCATTTGCATTTCTTATTGCAAAAATCGAAAAAAATTGGGTGTGGTTGTTACAACTACTTCTACTTCCAATACAATGGAATGTTCAAGAGTTGTTGGTGGAAGCAAAAGTGATGCAAAAGAAAGAAGAAAGAAACTTAAGGCCTTGTGAGAAGGATGCAGCTCTGAAAATCGAAAAATTCAAATTGGTAACAATGAAAAGTGTGAGATCTCTTTTATGTATGTAGTTGAATCCTAAACCGCCTTGCATTATTTCTCCAATCCCCTACCACTTCTACTTCTCCATCCAAGTCTTCTTCTAGGACACCTTCTCATCACCCTTCACCCCTGTCATCAAAAGATATTTCATCTCATCTACTTCCAATACCCCTTCTATGTCTCATACTTCTCCACCTCTTCGCCAAAATCATCCTTCTCCCAAACAACCTATTGTCATCTTCTTGTCTCCTAATCCTCTTACGAAGCAAGCACAAGTGGGAGAAACACCAGATTACGTCAGAATCAAGGTTTCCGAGAAGAGGAAGAGGAAGATCCCTAAATATTATAGCTCTTTCTTCTCTTCTTACAGAGTCGGCTCTAAAGAAGTTGAATAAACAAGCACATTTGAACAAGAATCCCATGGGTCATAAGACAGTTGATACGGCAATTTCCTCCTACGGAAAAGGCCTCACATGAGATAAAGGCTTCTCCTTTCAGATTTTATAGATAGATTTGAACCCAAGTCAAGGCAAAGAGATTTGAACTTGTTGTAGAATGAAGAGCACGCAGTTATACTGAGACCGGGGGGGTTGAATCAGTATATATTAAAACTTTCACTTTTCAAACTTTAACCAATCACAATAAGTCACACATGTAAGATCTAGCAATTATGAACACGGAGAGAACACAAGATTTTACGTGGAAACCCTTGCGGGAGAAATCCACGGCAAAATATTGCTTATATATATATGTATTGATCTTCTTCTGTAGGCACCAACCTACTTCACTTACAAATCTTCTTTTGTGAGCACCAACCCACAGGAGACAGCAATCCCCACTTACAGAATTTTATAGGCACCAACCTACTGGAGACACCAATCTCCGCAACTGAGTATTAACTCAGCAAAAGATAGGCTTCAACATATTAATTCTTCAATGGCTGATATGACTTTCTCTTTTACCCAAATCTGATCCAAACATAATCACTATCTTCCTTTTCAAATCTAATCTCTATTATGCACTAATTTTCTTCACAAAGCTGATTATAAACATGTAAATATTTTGCTCTTAAATCTTCTCTAACAATCACACATACTCCCTTCTCAAAATAAATCAGATTTGCTCTTCATAATTCTGCTCCTTCTCTTCCTTCAAACTTAGAAATAAATCATTGAAATTGCTTGCTTTCAAATTACACCTTCACTCTCTTATTATATCTCCTCAAAAGAGGCAATTGAAGCAATAGTCACCACCCTTCACTATACACAACTCCTCAAAACAAATCACTGTCCTTTCATAAAAAATCGCTGCTCTTCACAAACACCTACCTCTTCACAATATAATCGTTGCCCTAGTATAATGAAATTGCTTGTCATAGCATTTCAAATCACATCATTTACTAGTATGTTTGGCATAAGACAATTTGTCTTATATATGCAATTGTTGTCCTTAGGGGGACGTCGGCCACTTTGGTAATTTAAATAATATCTAATCTCCAGGGAGAGTCGGCTAGAATTTGGGCTGCTGCCTTGCAAAATTTAAATTTAAATTTCACCTTTTGGCGCCAAGGTATATGGGTTGGCCCATATTCACTTTTCTTATTTTGTTCTTCACAATTCTTCAACAGTGGCATTAAACTCAAGGAGGTCGACTAAGTATTCCTCCAACGTCTTTATCATTATGTTTAAATCTTTAATTTAAACATCCACATATCTCTAAGTCAGCCTTCCAATTTCATAATCTCTCCAACGGGAATGTATAATGGGCAATTCTTAACATTAATTACTCCGTGCCTTTGACATCAATGACAACATATTCCAACAATCTCCACCTTTGTCATTGATGACAACCAAACTGTGAATATAACAGGATAATCTTTTTGCACTGCTCCTCTTATCTGTATTGCTCCCCCTTTCTCGGGCTCCCCCTTGCTTTAATTCTCCCCCTTTGACATCAATGGCAAAGGGACTTCCATCTATCTCTAAACATTCTCTTCATGGAGCTACAAGATGATGCTATGGGTAGCTCCCCCTGAAAGTATGCTTCCTCTTAATGACTGGGTGAGTGATATTACTCCCAATTTCTTCCTTAAGTACTCAAAAGTCTCTTTCGGAAGTGGCTTTGTGAATATGTCTGCAATTTGTTCCTTTGTAGCAATGTACTCCAACTTTACTTGTTCATCTGCCGCCTGCTCCCTCAGAAAATAATACTTTATCGGTATATGCTTAGTCCTTGAGTGCATCACCGGATTCTTTGAATTATTGATTGCACTTGTGTTATTGCAAAATATAGTGATAGGATGATCATACTCTACCTTGATATCTTTCAATGTCTTCCTCATCCATAGAACTTGAGTACAACAAGATGCTGCTGCAATATACTCTACTTCTGCAATTGATAGAGAAACTTACGCTTGCTTCTTACTCATCCATGATACAAGATTATAACCAAGAAAGAAAGCTCCTCCACTTGTACTTTTCCTATCATCAACACTGCCTGCCCAATCCGCATCTGAAACCTTGCTACCATTCCAACTCCCTGCATAATATCAGGGCTTGAGGCTATCACATATAAAAGGCTTCCAATCATTGACCTATAGAGTGTCTGATTTGCTTCGGGTGACTCATCATATTTGCTTGACTTACATCCTGTTATCATGGGGGTACTCACAAGATTACATTCCTCCATTCTGAATTTCTTCAACATCTCCTTGACATACTTGGTTTGTGAAATAAATATTCCCTTCTGATTGAGAAATCTATAATCTAAGGAAAAAGGATAGCTCACCAAGCATAGACATTTCAAATTCTTTTTGCATTTCCATGGCAAACCCTTGACACATATTGTCATCACTACCACCGAATATCATATCATCCACATATACTACCACTATCAACTGATCATCATATATAGTCTTGATATACAAGTTGTTGTCAGCAACTCCCTTCTTGAACCCTTGTTGATGTAGATATTTATCTAGTCTTGTGTACTTGTCATGTCCCTATATTAGTAATTTATAATTGAATCGATTATGTATTATTCATTCAAATTAAAGATATGAATGACATTAAAATCCATAATAAATATTATAAATCGAATATACTTACATTAAATAATATAGATTAAATATATTTAAATAATAAATATAAATATTATCAATTTAAATATTATTATAATTATAATATAATATACTATTAATATAATATATAATATATAATATATAATATATAAATATAAATATAAATTAATTATTATAAATATTATAAATTAAATATAAATTAATATTATCAAGCCCTACCTTTATTAATATATATGGCAGCGATGATGGGGGATCATAAGGGATCGACCCCATGTTAAAAGATAAGACCAAAATGTTGGGCGGCGCATAGACAACGATTATTATGAAGGATTAACAATTATGAAAGGTATACGATCCACATAACAGGACAGCGCTTAAATGAGGATACGATCCTCCAATGAAGAGCTACGAACCTTACACTAAGGGGTAGCATCTCTTGAGATGCTTAAAGGGGAACTCATCCCCCCTTTCAAAAGCATCAAGCAAGGAATATAGGGTCTGAATAAAATACATATCTAAATTAATTCAGATCTGCATAAGAGGAAAAAGGCAGAAATAAATATCATACAAAAATATAAATGAGTCATCCTCATACATATATATATAGCAGCAGACTGGAATTATCAATCAATCAAGTCATATAAACAATTGTGACACAGCAAGAGGATATATTGCCATCCCTGAACTGAACTATATTTATTGATCAAGAGGTATTTATATATAATTATCTTATTCAATTACAAGCAAACTATGTTGGATTGCATAGGGTATAGAGGCAAGTAGGAAGGTTGGTCCTTCCAGTCCATGAGAGATGATAGGTAGGAAGCATGCCCTCCATCATGCTCTCATCAAGTCATGCTAAAGGGATCATAGGTAGGAAGAATGCCCACCATCATGCTCTTGTCAAGATGTGATAGGTAGGAAGAGTGCCCTCCATCACACTCTCGAGCCTTAAGCTTGATCTTGGTAGGGTGTGCCGCCAAGGTGGATATAAGAGGTGATAGTTAGGAAGTGTGCCCTCCATCATGCTTTAACTTGCGAGTATTCCTATGGAATCCATCTTAGGATCGGCTTGAGGATTGGATAACTATATGTTGAACTAAATATTGTTTATGCTATAGCATTAGTCATGTTATGATGTATTGATTTCATTATTATATTCTAGTTTATTGATCTTTAATATTGCTAATGTCCTTTTCTAGTAGTTGTTCTTGTGTGCAGGTTAAGAAATCAAGAATATCCTAAAAGGGAACATTACAGTACCATGCTCTAAGGGCTTGTTTCAGTCCATAAAGTGCTTTCTTCAACTTGCACACATAATCCTTATCCTCTGTCAACAAAAACCCTTCTGGCTGCTCAATGTATCCTTCTTCCTCTAGATTTCCATTTAGGAAAGTAGATTTGACATCCATTTGATAGACTTTGAAGTTCTTGAAACTAGCATAAGCCAAAAACATTATAATGGCTTCCATCCTGGCAACAGGAGCAAATGTTTCTTCAAAATCAATGCCTTCTACTTGTGCATACCTTTGCAAACCAACCTCACCTTATTTCTTACCACTTGACCATCTTCGTTTAGCTTGTTTCGGAAGACCCACTTAGTGTCAATCACATTCTTGTCCTTAGGTCTTGGGACAAGCTCCCAAGTTTCATTCTTTTCTATTTGGTTCAGCTCTTCATTCATGGCCTCTATCCAATGCTTCTCTTCTCTTGCTTCTTTGAAATTCTTTGGTTCTATTTTGGAAAGCAAGGAAAGATTTGTATCTTCCAGAACATTTACTAGTCTCCTTGTTCTAATCTCACCATCTTTGTCTCCTATAATCAGGTCTTCTAGATGATTCCTTTGAACAAATTTGGATGATGTCTTAGTTGATGCTTTGTCATGTCTCTTATACACTCAATCATTCCATTCCAATTGAAGATTGGAATGATGGGACCTATGTTAGCCATACAGCTATGCTGACTGAATTATTATAACCGATGCACAAAATGGTAGATTTCCATTATATGTCAATTGTAATACTGGGTAAGGAGTAGCATCATCCTCTCACGTATGCATGAAGACCAAAGCAATAATAATAATGACTATGAGTAGTAGATATGTCTAGCGCCGGTCATAAGAGGAGATAATTGAAGTTCATTATAATCGGTAATATCATAGCGCAAGGAATAAGACAGAAACATAATAAGACAAGTCTTATTACAAAAGACAAACTAATAAATAAGCAATGATTATGTTATACAAGGGCGCCGATCTTTAAAGAGACGATCACTCATGAAAGGACGTAACTATTCCAAGATCGCAAGGGTATATGAGGGGATTGCAATCATTCAACAAGGCATCGAATTACAGCTTCTCTGGAAATAAATACAATCTGCCTAGCATCGAATCACTTCCTCATCTCATACATAATATTAGCAGTCATAACAATAACAACTTCTTATTCATTATAACTGGTATCCATCATACATCATTCAGCATTGGTGAATAATCATAGTAGATCATGAATATTCCACTGTCACATAATTTTATCAGCAAGTGCAATCTAAGAAGCAATCGACTATCAAAGGTATCATTCTCATCACAAGTAATATGTCTTATATCTGAATAATTTAACAGTCTGATCATAATGTCATGAATACTCATAACTAGAGTAAGATATAATATGAAATGGTTTGATAGCATGATAAGGAAAAATACTGATATAGGGCAGCAAATGTATATAACATATTAGATATGACAAATTAAGAATGTGTAGTTGAATAGCAATGTCTAAATGAAATGAAATATCATTATATATCATAGAATGAAAAGTAGAATGTTAGAAAAGATTATCATAGAAAAGATAAGCTAAAAATGCTATTATAAGTATATAGAATAGTCTGAAATATAGAATGAATATATGGAACAGATTGAGATATTGGATGAAAATGTTATAATTCTAATGGACATGAAAATGCTCATAACTATGTTAGAATGAGAATGAATAGCCTAAGAATGATCAAGGCATAAGAATGTTTATATGAGGAATAATATTCCTATAAGGAAGCATATTGAATGAATTGCCAAGTAATGTGAATGGCAATCAACGAGATGGTAATGATAAGTTAATAAGATATGATTTATAGATCCATGATATTCTCGGAGTAGAGCACCTAGTCTCATCCTTTAACCTCTCTATCACCCTACGAGTATGGTGGTGAGTTAAGGAAGGGCGGTATAATGGACCTAGGTGACCCTCAACTAGATGAAGAACACCGCATGTAGTGTGAAGTCCCTTGAGCCAAGAGGCGAGGAACACCGCATGTAGTGTGAAGCTCTTGGGCCTAAGGTTGAAAATGCATAGTTATTATAAATGGACCCAGCGGTAGGTGACTCTCAATTGGATGAGGAATGCCGCATGTAGCATGAAGTCCCTTGAGCCAAATGGTGAGAAACACCATGTGTAGTGTGAAGCCTTTGGGCCTCTGGATGGGATGGTTACACCAGCACCTTAACATAACCATACTCATATGGGGTGGGTGACTAGGTTAACGATCCATCTAGGTGATGTCTCTCCCGAGGTATCTCATGGGAAAACTATATGTGAAAGGAATGTGAATGTGAAAAGCATTTATGTAATGAATTTAATGTGGATTATGATTATAATGTTACTAACCTCAAGTGGAAATGTGGAAAGTATATTAACTTTGATATTGATATTAATAAGTGGTTATTAACCCTAATAGTAATATGTTGATATTATAAGATGGATTGATTACTAATGTTCTCTTTTACAAGTTGAAATTCTGTTCAAGGTTAAGAAAATTTTGACTTGCTAGAAGGGGACATTACATGCTTTTAATGGTGTCTTGGTGCTCCTCTGCTCAACTACCTCATCCTCACTTTCCTCTACTTCTTCCTTGCAGCTTCCTTCATTATGAAAGTCATTCTCTTGTGGCTCATTTTGACTTCTTTCCTCATCAATTCTCACATTTGCACTCTCAACCATTTTGTGCAATCTTTTGTTAAAACACTTGTAGGCTTTACTTCTTGAAGAGTAACCCAAAAAGATTCCTTCATCTGCCCTTACATCAAACTTTCCCAAATCTTCTTCATCTCTTCTTATGTAACATGGACTTCCAAACACCTTAAAGTACTTCACCGATGCAAGCCTTCTTTTCCATAACTCATACGGTGTCTTGTCATTGTTTATTCTGATTTGACCTCGGTTAAGAATATACACTGCCATATGAACTGCATCCTTCCAAAATGTGTTAGGTACCTTAGACTCATTCAACATGATTCTAGCCATTGCTTGAACGGTTCTATTTTTCCTTTCCACTACTCCATTTTGTTGTGGAGTTCTTGCAACTGAGTACCGTCTTCTTATCCCATGCTTCTCACAAAAATCTTTGAATTCATTTGATGTGAATTCTCCTCCTCTATCCGATCTAAGACATTTGATTTTCAAACCTGTCTCATTCTCCACTAAGGCTTGAATGCCTTAAACTTGTCCAGAGCTTCAGATTTTTCCTTCAAAAGAAAGTAACCCAAGTCATTCTAGAAAAATCATCAATTAATAACACAAAATACCTTTCTCCTTGCATGTTCCTTGTTTTGGTGGGTCCACATAGGTCTGTATGAATGAGCTCTAGAGGTTTTGAAGTGGAATACTCTTTCGACTTATAACTCACTCTAGTTTGCTTCCCTAGTTGACATTGTTTGCAAATAATGTTTGAGGGGCCTTGATATCTTCGGCATATCTCTCACTACTTCCTTTTGATTAATCTTGACAAGGTTGTCAAAATTTAGATGCCCCATTCCCTTATGCCATAGCCAAATTTCATCTTCCTTTCCCATACAACATTTCTCACCTCTAATTTCACTAAGAATGTAGAGGTTGTTCCCTGCTCTACTGGCTTCTGCAACTTGCTTTCCTTCCTTACTAATTTCACATCCTTCAGCATGAAATGTGAGGGTGTGCCCTTGGTCACACACTTGACTCACACTTAGGAGATTGTGCTTTAAGCCTTCAACTTATAATATGTTTTCCGCTCTTGTTATACCATTGTCTAAACTGATGTTGCCTTTTCTAGCTATCCTTGCGGAAGCATTATCCCCAAACTTTACCATTCCACCATTCAATCTTTTCAATGTGATGAATTTGCTTTTGTCACCTGTCATATGTCTCGAACAACCACTATCTATATACCATTGATCACCTTCATTCTGGACGTGTAGGGCTGTTTGAACTATCATGGACTTTTCTTTCTTCTTCCACACTTTTGAACTTTCTTCTTTCTCCTTAATCTTCTGCTCTTCCTCCTTGTTTTGCTTAGGAGGTTATACAAAGCTGCTTCTACAAAACTTTGCTGGATGTCCAAAGTTGTTGCACTTATAACATATAATGTTGTGATCCATGAATGGAGCAAATGAATTGAAGTTATTGTTCATCATTCCATATCTTCTAATCTTATTCCCTGCAGGGTTAGTGCTAGCATATGCTCCATAATTCATTGCTTTATGCCTAAAGTTATTCCTAGCATGCAATCTACAATCTATTGCTTTATGCCCTAATTAATTGCAAAAGAAACAATAGCCAAGGAAAGAGTGATAGAACTTGTTTGTATATGCCTGTCTTGGTGGGAGAGATTTTCTGACTGTGTCATACATGCTTCGCCACTAATTCTCCTTCATTTTGTCGGTTTCACTTATGATGGAGCTTTGGAAAACTTTTGAGTAGGTCTTCTGATTTTCTTCCTTTGATTCCTTGGGAGGTTGATCCGTTTTAGAACTTTGCCCTTTTTCGAATCCAATACCACTCTTGTCACATGTAGGTTTTTGAGAGTTTATAATTTCATCCAATATTTCCAGTCTCCTTACATTTTTCAACTCCCTGTTTAGTTGAGCCATAATTTTCTCTAACTCCTTCCTCAAAGACACAATCTCGGATTCCAACTTTTCACAATTTTCTTCCTTCTCTTTCAAATGGCTTCTTACTTCTTCAATCCTCTTTGCTTCTTTGCTTTGAACTTTAAGATCCATGATCATTCTTTTTGCTTCTTCAAGAGCTTGAGATACTTTGGCTTTGGATTCTTTCCTCTTGAATTATGGATTTTAGTCGCGAGTTTCTTCTTTGGAGCTTTTCAACCTCACCATATGCGAAGTGGAGTTCTTCCTCAAGATCCACTTCTTCATCATCCTCGTTCTTCTTGTCTTCCGAATCCCTTTTATCTTCCTTTTGGTTATCTTCATCATTCTTTGTTTCCATCACCATGAAAAGTATTTCTTCTCTATCACTAAAATATTCATCATCGCTTTCCTCCAAAGAACTATTATACTCCTTAGAGGAGAGACTTTTCTTGTACCTCCAAAAGTTCTTCTTTCTCTCAAATTGATCTTGCTTGTAGCCCTTCTTATGTTGTTGATATCCTCTCCCTTTATTCATGTTGTAGTCTTCTTCATCTTCGCTATTCTCATTCTTACCTTGCGGACAATTGGAAGCAAAATGACCTATTCTACCACAATTAAAACATTTGAAAGGTAACTTACCTTGATACTTACCTGATCCCTTCTTTAGCTTCCTCATGTAATGGGCTTCTTTTTCATCCGTCTCACTTGGTTCGGGGTCCTTATTCTTTCCTTTCCTTGAAGCTTTGAGCGCTGCCTCCCTTTTTGATGGTTGATTTGGTACTAATTTCATGTAGGCAGTGAGGATCCCATGCAACTAGTCCTTTGTTAACGTGTCCAAGTCTTTTATTTCTTCAATCGCCGAAACCTTTGCATCAAATCTCATAGGAAGAGATCTTAGTACCTTTTGTACTATCGTGGATTCTTCCATCTCTTTGCCAAGTCCTCTAATGGTATTGACAATTTCATCCACACGAAGGAGGTAGGCTGCAATATTTTCATCATCTCTCATCATTAAGCTCTCAAATTGTCTTCTATGGGTTTGGAGCTTGGCCTTCTTTACTTTATCATTTCCTTCATAAATATTCTAAAGCTTATTCCACATTTCTTTGGCAGATTTGCAGCACATTACCTTTACTGTTACAAATTCCGATTCGACCAAACCACACAAAATAGTTGTAACATACACTGTTCCGACTAGGGTTTCTGTATCATTTTTTTGTGTTTTCTGAATGTTGTTGTTTAGGGTTTCATATGCATGTTTTGCATGTTAGTTTTTTGCATTGAACATATGGAATATAAAGCATATAAACAAAACCCAGAAAATCTACAACATATATCAACAAAATATCGAATACCCAAATTGTATTATGGCAAAATATGAATTATGAGTACATACCCATTTGCCAGTTTACAACTTCACACATATGCTAACGAAGCACTGGTAATACAAGCCACAGATAAATGCTCCCAGCATCTACCAATGAAAAGGTATGGTCATACAAAGTATTGCAGTTGAAACTCACACCCTAGGCGATCCAAATGCAAGAGATAGAACCCTCCAAAGAAGATGGAATAATTTCCTAGAGACCCACGTCCCTGCCTGCTATAGTACAGCTCAACTGATGTAAATGCAATCTCAAAACAAAGTGAATAAAGCTGCAATCTGCCCATACATGTCTGCAGTCCTATAGTCTCAAATGCCTAAGGAAAGGCCTCCAAAACAGAGCTCAACACTCCCAAACACTTATTAATGAAGTTCAGCCTGCAACCAAACAGTACAGCCAATTTGGGGAAGAGTACGGCCTAGCCAAGAAGGAAAATCAGACACTAAACACCACAAATCTGAACTGTATTCTCGATCAATATAAATCTGCATCAAAGGATCTCCAATATCTGCTCAAATCTCCAACGAAATGTATCATTCGAAAGCCCAAATGAAGCTCTTGTGTGAAGCCTCCAATACCCCTTCCTGATGTGATCTTTCACACACGAAGAAAGGTGACTGTGCAGAGGTTTTTGTCTCAGCAAGTCAATCTCCAAACCCTTGAAGCCAAGCTCCAAAGCAATGCACGAGAATATCAAAACCAAAGAGTGAATGAATAATCCAAGCATAATCAAAATGACTTCATTTCCTTTCTTTTATCTCTCTCAACCCCAACGCCCAAGAAGAGGAGTATTTTATTATTTTAATTTATGACTTACTTAAGTCCCTTGTACCTCCCATGAGGGGTGCCCATCTCCTAGAGGGATAACTTTAATTTATAACTTGCTTTTATAAAGTGAGAACCACTTAATAACTTTAAGTCATTTAAAACATAAGTCACTTTACCCTTAGAAAATATTATAAGTTAAATCTTTAATTTAACTTATATTACAACAAATAATGCTTAGGGTATTTCGAAACCATCAATCTCATGCTAGGATCCTCTGCATCTGCCCTGCTAAAAATAGCAAGTCGCTCCAACCTGACTTTCTATAAATACTAAGTCTCCAATTAGACCCCCTAACCACTGTCATTAGCCTACGGGAGTCCGATGATAGGCTAATCTCCATCAACTGATCACATGGGCTAAATGGGGGACATTACAATAGCATTCTTTGCTTTGGCATTGTTCTCACTTGCCCTCTTTCTGTCTTAATCCATGGGTGGAGTTGCTGGAGCCGTATAACCATTCACAACGGATTGCCAACTATCAAATCCTAGAGCATTTAAATAAGTTTCCATCCTTATGCTCCAAAATGCATAGTTTGTCCCATCAAATAGTGGTGCCCTATTTGAGGAAAACCCATATCCTTTGTGACCATCCATGTGTGCTTTTAAGATCTACCTTCAAGCGGTTAAGCTCTCTCCAAAGGAACCCACTCTGATACCAATTGAAGAGCACTCTATTATACTGAGAGGGGTGAATCAGTATATATTAAAACTTTCACTTTTCAAACTTTAACCAATCACAATAAGTCACACATGTAAGATCTAGCAATTATGAACACAAAGAAAACACACGATTTTATGTGGAAACCCTTGCGGGAGAAATCCACAGCAAAATATTGCTTATATACAATATTGCTTATATATATGTATTGATCTTCTTCTGTAGGCACCAACCTACTTCACTTAAAAATCTTCTCTTGTGAGCACCACCCACAAGAGACACCAATCCCCACTCACAGAATTTTATAGGCACCAACCTACTACAGACACCAATCCCCACAACTAAGCATCAACTCAGCAAAAGATAGGCTTCAACCTATTAATTCTTCAATGGCTGATATGACTTTCTCCTTTACCCAAATCTGATCCAAATATAATCACTATCTTCCTTCTCAAATCTGATCTCTATTATGCACTAATTTCCTTCACAAAGCTGATTATAAACATGTAAATATTTTGCTCTTAAATCTTCTCTAACAATCACACATACTCCCTTCTCGAAATAAATCAGATTTGTTCTTCATAATTCTGCTCCTTCTCTTCCTTCAAACTCAAAAATAAATTATTGAAATTGCTTGCTTTCAAATTACACCTTTACTCTCTTATTATATCTCCTCAAAAGAGGCAATTGAAGCAATAGTCACCACCTTTCACTATACATAACTCCTCAAAACAAATCGCTGTCCTTTCATAAAAAATCGCTGCTCTTCACAAACAAACACCTCTTCACAATATAATTACTGCCCTAGTCTAATGAAATCGCTTGTCATAACATTTCAAATATCATCATTTACTAGTATGTTTGGCATAAGACAATTTGTCTTATATATGCAATCGCTGTCCTTAGAGGGAGGTCGGCCACTTTGGTAATTTAAATCTTTAATTTAAATAATATCTAATCTCCAAGGAGAGTCAGCTGCTTTGCAAAATTTAAATTTCACCTTTTGGCGCCAAGGTATATGGGTCGGGCCATATTCACTTGTCTTATTTTGTTCTTCACAATTCTTCAACAGTGGCATAAAACTCAAGGAGGTCGGCTAAGTACTCCTCCAACGTCTTTCTCGTTATGTTTAAATCTTTAATTTAAACATCCACATATCTCTAAGTTGGCCTTCCAATTTCACAATCTCTCCAACGGGAATGTATACCGAGCAATTCTTAACATTAATTACTCCGTGCCTTTGACATCAATGACAACACATTCCAACAATGCATCAAATAATATCAAAGAGAGTCCTCAATGATGGCGACAACAAGGCTGCACTCAAGGCTGAAAAAATTGAATTACACCAGTTTATTGCTGACTTGATACAACCTTTGCCTACTTCAACTTTTGAGTCAATGCCAAGAGTATTGTCCTCAAATGATCAAAGAAAACAGCTTGATCAACTCATTGTGTTAGGAGAATCATGCAAGAACCGATTGGTAAAGTATATGACCAAGGTATGCAGGCAATCAATCAATTATATGGCTTATTAGGCAAGGTACACAAGATTTAGAATGAAATTCATGAAGACTCTCAATCAAATGCATACCATTGGTACCATGAAGTTGTTGGATATGGGAATTATAGTGGAGTCAAACAAAGATCATGCCTTTGAATGTGCAAAAAAGTACAAGTTCGTTACTTTTCCATGAGGATACAATTAAAGCATTCAAGGAGCAAAAGAGCAAGCTAGGTGATGTTGAGCAAAAAATCTCTTCCTTCATCTCTACTATTCCATGCACCTTCCATGATGAGATTGTGTGGTAAGTTGAACATGTTGAGGTGAGGACCGAGTTTCATAGGTTGGTAAAGGAGAAGCTGGGAGGACCTCAAACTTTGAGTAAAGAGAACATGGATAAGTTGGTGGGCATCTCCAGGCACATCCCGAAAGTAGAAAAGGGGCAAATTCAGGTTGACAAATGTGTGACTTAGAGCGAGTACATCTTGGAGGTCAAGCTGATCCCTATGCACTACTATGAGCATTCGCACGTTGCCTAAGGTTCCATAAGTTCAAAAGTTGGTGGACAGATTTCAAGTGGTCCAGAGTACAGGATATTGTTGCACTAGAATTGCATGTCGAGGTTTCAAAATTGTTATTTTTAGCTACTACTACTTTTGGAAGTATGGCTTTTCTTAGATGACCTTCTAGAAGGTTTCTCTTGAGACTTTACATATTTAGATGAAATCTATTTTAAGATTTCCTTGTTTTAGATGTTTTATTTCAGACAATTTTGTATTTAGAGATTGCTTTATGTGCAAGCATTCTATTATCAGCTTAGAACGTCAGTAGTTTGCTTTTATAATTATGTTTGTATTGCAATTTTTGTTGAAGTGGTTAGTGTAGCTTTGTATGTAATTTCCTTTATTAGGTTTGTACAAACTTGTGTTTGTTTCCAATTCAATTCTTGTGTGTACTCACCTTTTCTAGTCTCTACCTTTATCCAGGTGTGTGTGTGTGTGTGTGTTATCATAGGTTAGGTCATTCATCATTAATCAAAAGATCATTAAAAAAATTCTTCTTGTATAGAAGAGATATTGTAGCCTTGTGCCCATACTCAAGAACAAAAGGACAGATATTTACTTTAGTTTATTTGCATTGCATGCTGAAAACCTGAAGTTTATTTGGTGCATATTGTAACAAGCCAAAGCTCATTCTCGTAAGTTCTAATGTTTAGTTTTTAGCTACAAGCGAGCTTCCCCTTTTAATTCGAAAAAAGGTTTTACCTTTGAAAGATCCCTAACCAATTCTGATCTGAAATTTTCTGATTTTTTTGGAATCTGCTGATTTGTTTGTTTCAATTTTTGTCTTTGACCAGCGAAGTGTAAGTTGGTGTCTTTGCTTGAGTGCTGATTTGTTTGATGTTTGAGTTTAAATGATTGTTTGTTTTAGGACCAAATCATAAGGAAACCATAGAAACATGGAAGAGAACTATTGAATAATTAAAAGACAACACTTGCACATCAAAGGGACCCCTTTAAACTAATTCTATCAAATCTAATTACAAATTCAGAGGTCTGATTTCCACTAAATCAGACTATAACAGCAATCAAAAGACCTCTATGAAATGCAATATTAAACTATCCCAATGACAATCACATACCCGGGAACCAGTGCATAAAATATGGAATATGTAGTTGCTGAAACCCCAATTCCCAGCTAGGATTTGATTGAATATGACTCCTGTTGTGTACGGCCAGCTGGTAAAGGTTCTGAAATGAGGATATATGCTGGTAAGTAGACCCAATCTGCACCTATACCCTGATAATCCACTGCTGCAATCACTCCAGCTGCAATTACAACCTGTAAATAAGTCCAATGACGCCCAAATGGAAACCTAGTGTAGATTTCCCTGTAATGTGAACTGGGTTGTCGTCCAATCTACTGTCCTCTAAGGGTTTTCGTCCTCAGAAGAGCTGCAACCTGCTGAAAACTCTATCCAGAGCTCCAAACCTACACTTGTGTTTTAAGAAAATGATGATTGAATGCCCAAAAGAGACCCCATTCATTACTTTATAGATTCCATCTCCATTTTCCACTAATATCAATAAAATATTCCCACTAAAAGGGTACGCCCACCTTGAGGGTCACCTCCTCATGAAAAAGAAACACCATCTTTTAAAAACAACATTGTTACTACTAGGATGGGAACCTTTTCACTATTCTCCTAATTTGCTGTTACTATTCACTTTCACTATTCACATCAAGGCAAACCTTTAGCGTTTTCAATTCAACTCTTGAAATCATCATCTAACATCAAACTGAAGGTCTCGGAAGGTTCCCTGCAAAGCTCCAACACCCTTGGTCGGGTTCCCTAACCAACCTATTGACCTACGGAAACCCAATAGTAGGTCAACCTCTGCTGAAGTTTGGGCGGTCTAAGGAAGGGACATTACAGCCCTCCCTTCTCGGGATTGCTTGCCCTCAAGCAACTGTAAAGCTGGATGCTGAAGTATCATCTCTCCTTCCCACGTGGCATCCTCCAACGGCAAATCCCTCCATCGCACCAAATACTCTCTGATCACTCGGCTACGCAACCTCTTCTCCCTCATGTCAAGAATCTCTGCAGGGATTAAAACTAATCGGCCCTCCTCATCTAATGGGGGCAAAACAGGTGAAGAGATAACGTGTTGTCCCAAAGCCTTCTTCAAGCAAGATACATGAAATACATTATGTATTTTACTCTCGGGAGGTAGCTCAAGCTCATATACGATCTCACCAATCCTCCTCAATACTCTGTATGGACCATAAAACCGAGGCTTGAGCTTTTCTGCCCCACTCCTCTTGAGGGTACTCTGTCTGTAGAGCTGTAGGCGCAAGTAAACCATATCTCCAAACTCAAAGGTCCTCTCAACTTGATGTCGATCAGCATACATCTTCTGCTGATTCTGTGCATGCTGAATATTATCCTTAAGTACCTTAAGGATATCCTGATTGTCCTGTAACCAATCCCGAACTCTAGGCGCTCTGCTATCGCCTAATGCCAAGTCCACAAATGAGAAGGTATCATAACCATATAACGCTCGGAAGGGAGTCATACCGATCGACATGTGATATGTGGTATTATAACAATGCTTGCCCAAATACAACCATCGCACCCAAGCCTTCTGCTGTCCTGAAATGTAGTTACGTAAGTAACCCTCAACCCACTTATTAACTACCTATGTCTATCCATCTGTCTGAGGGTGGTAACTAGTACTGGGTGTCAACTCGGTACCTGCTAATCGGAATAGCTCCTGCTAAAAGATGCTCATAAACCTACTATCCCGATCACTGACAATGGTCTTGGGGAGTCCATGGAGTCTAAACACCTCACGGAAGAATAATTCTGCCACCTGAGATGCTGTAAAGTCGGTTGCAATAGGAAAGAAGTGTGCAAACTTCGTCAACCTATCCACAACCACATAAATGCAATCCTTTCCATGAACTCTCGGAAGACCAGTAATGAAGTCCATCGATATACTTTCCCACTTCTGCTCTGGAATAGGCAATGGTTGCAGAAGACCTGCCGGAAAAGTATGCTCTGACTTGTTCTGCTGACAAGTCACACATTCACGTACATAGCGCAAGACATCAACTTTGAGGCCCTTCCATGAGAATCTTTCTCTCACCTGCCAATATGTCTTCAAATATCCAGGATGTCCTGCCATTGGTGTGTCATGGGTGGCTCGTAAAATCTTGTTCTTCAGTTTTGATCCAAGTACCAAATAAATCCCGTTCTTATAATAGATAACATCATCAATCACCGTGTATCTATCATCTTGAATCATGCCATCCATAATCTCACATGCAAACTGATTCTTGGAATACTCAACAATTAGTTGAAACTTCCAATCTGCTGAAATCTCACTCAAAGAGCAAAGTGCAACCACAGTAGGTTTCCTAGAAAGTGCATCAGCAACAATATTCTTTTTTCCCTTGACATACTCAATGTCAAAATCATATGCCTGTATCTTGCTAACCCATTTCTGTTGGCGCTCATTAAGCTCTTTCTACTCCAAGAAATATTTCAAACTGTTGTGGTTAGTCCTCACCACAAACTTCCCACCCACCAAATATTGCCGAAACTTTGCCAAAGCATGCATAATGGCAAGCATTTCCTTGTCATAGGTGGAATACAATCTCTCATTATCCCTCAACTTCCTACTCTCGTAGGCAATGGGATGACGATTCTGCATAAGGACCGCTCCAATACCCTCTCCGGATGCATCACACTCTAACACAAAAGCTTAAGAGAAATCTGGAAGTGCCAAAACTGGACAAGTACTCATGACCTGCTTGAGCTTATCAAATACAACCTGTACCACCTCTGTCCATATGAATGCACCCTTTCGTGTGAGATCTGTCAAAGGGACCGCAAGTTGTGAATACCCCTTCACAAATCTCCTGTAATAACCACATAGGCCTAAGAAACCCCTCAACTCTGAAATGTTCCTAGGTGGTGGCCAATCAAGGATGGACTGAATCTTTTCCTGATGTACCTTGACCCCATCACTACCAATCACATGCCCCAAGTACAAGATCTCTATAAGTCCAAATTCACATTTGGACATCTTGGCAAATAGAGACTGGGCTTCCATAATGCCAAGAACCTCATCCAAATGCCTCATGTGCTCCTCCCAATTCCTGCTGTAAATCAATATATCATCGAAGAACACAAGTACATACTTACGTCGCTACTTATTAAATATATGGTTCATGCATGATTGGAAAGTAGCAGGGGCGTTAGTAAGGCCAAAAGGCATCACCAAGAACTCATAGTGCCCATAATGACATCTGAATGTTGTCTTATGTATGTCCTCCTCACGCACTCGAATCTGATGGTACCCTGATCGAAGGTCAATCTTTGAGAAATACACCGCACCATGAAGCTTATCCAATAACTCATCTATGCGCGGAATAGGATATCTGTTCTTGATTGTTTTCTTGTTTAATGCATGGTAATCAATGCACATACGCATAGTGCCATCCTTCTTTTTCACTAACACCACAAAAGAAGCAAAGGGGCTAGAACTAGGTCTAATGTGCCCCATATCCAGCAACTCATGGATGGTCTTCTCTATTTCATCCTTAAATCTCTTAGGATGATGATAAGGAGTGGTAATCACAGGCTTGGCGCCCTCCTCTAACTCTATCACGTGCTCAAATCCACGGTCAGGAGGTCTACTAGAAGGAATATCACCAAATACTACTCCATGTTTGTCCAATACTGTCTGGACATCAATGTGGAATGACTGGTCATCCTGTGAAGGAGGTGTCTTGGATGAAATAAAATACTATGCTGCCCACGCCACATCTCCATGCCTAAAATGGGTTCCATCCTACGTGTTGTAACCACCATGGGTCCACCATCAGAAAGAGCCTTTAACACAATCTTCTTACCCCCAACTATAAACTCCAGCTCCCTCCTCTGGAAATCCTGTATATATCTGCCAAGTGATTGCAACCATTGGACACCTAGCACTGCATCAATGTCACCCAAACCCACAACATAAAAATCATCGGTCAAGGCGTAATCTCCCAACTGTATACTAAGCTGTGGAACTACCCTGGTGCACTGCATAGAAAATCCATCTGCTACTGTCACACTGAAACCAGGAAAATCCTTTGCCTGCAATTCTCGCTTAGCAACCAGTCCCTCATCAATAAAGTTGTGCGTGGCACCACTGTCAACAAGGCAAGTCACACGTTGACCCTTAATCACTCCCTTTAAGCGAAAGGGATGGTATCTGGGGACTCCTGAAAGGGTGGCAATGACAGGATTGGGTGTATCTGATGTGTCACCCACTCCAAGCTCCACCTGTGGGGCCTCCTGTTCGTCCTCACCATCGCTGCCCTCTAAATCAGTATCCTATATATGCTCATCCTCCACATCAGACACAATCTCAATGAGATGCACTTTGCCTTTCCCAAGGCATCGATGTCTAGGCTCCCAAGGTTCCTTACATGTGAAGCATAGCTTCTTCCTCCTTAACTCATTACGTGTCTCCTGGTCCATCTTGGGGGGAGGTGGTGCACTCCTATGCTGTGTCGAAGATCTCTGAAAAGGCTTGGAACCTTTGGAGAACTTATTCTGTTGATAAGAAGTAGGAGGTGGTGAAGTATCAAGGTCTAGTGCAATCTGAATAGCCTCATGTAAAGTCTTAGGCTTAAGAGCCTTGACCAAACCCCGTAATCTGTCATGTAATCCTTCTATGAAGAGCATCACCACACGTCTTTCTGGCATCTCAGGAACCATAACAGCAATGTGTTGAAACTCATTAATGTAAGTTTCAGCATGTCCAGTCTATCGCAATAATGCTAAATCCCTGTAGTACAACTCAACATCCTTATGGTCAAATCTGGCAATCAGCCACTCAGTGAACTCCCTGTAAGAATGAATAAGTCTATGGTTTTGGGTAACCAAACCATGATGCCACCACTCATAAGCTATACCCTCCAAATGTAGTACTGCAAACTGAATGGCCTCGTCCTCAGGCATCGGCTTAAGTGAAAGGTAGATGTCAAGCTTGTGCACCCAAGCTCGGGCGGTGATCTTCTCACTACCATCGAAGCAAGATATAGTGAGCTTGCTAGTAGCTCGATGGAGGTCACTATTTTGCTGTTGCCCCCTACCACCACGGTTTCTCATGCTATCTCTTCGCTGGGAACAATACTGATGTAAAGGGAAGGCCTCTCTAACATGCGCTGGTAGACGTGTCCACTCTCTAGGAGGAAAATGCGGCTACATGGGCCTATCAGCTGTGTGTGAATGAGTCCTGTCACGCCTAGGAGAACCAAGAACACTATCCATCGATGAGGGAGCCCTACTACTCCACGGCTGTCTGCAACTGAAATAGACCTGTCAACCCTATCACGTCTGTCGTGTCTGCCATGTCTATCCCTACGCCGACCCATATCCATTCTATCAAGGGTATTCTAAAGTCTGTCTAATGCCTGTACAATCCTTGGTTGTGTATTAACAAGAGTTCTGAATACCTCACGGTCACGGTCAATATCCTCCTGCGGATTTTGTCTTTCCCTTTGACGAGGACTTCTACTGCCCTCATGGCTGTCCCCCATAGCTGTACCCTGAATACCAGTGTCAACCCCAAATTGTATATGTGTTCTTCTACGAGTGGATGCATAGAGCTAAACAAAACACCCTCAGGGTGGCAAGATCATGGCTCTGATACCACTGAAAGATCCCTAACCAATTCTGATATGAAATTTTCTGATTTTTTTGGAATCTACTGATTTGTTTGTTTCAATTTTTGTCTTTGACCAGCGAAGTGTAAGTTGGTGTCTCTGCTTGAGTGCTGATTTGTTTGATGTTTGAGTTTAAATGATTGTTTGTTTTAGGACCAAATCATAAGGAAACCATAGAAACATGGAAGAGAACTATTGAATAATTAAAAGACAACACTTGCACATCAAAGGGACCCCTTTAAACTGATTATATCAAATCTGATTACAAATTCAGAGGTCTGATTTCCACTAAATCAGACTATAACAGCAATCAAAAGACCTCTATGAAATGCAATATTAAACTATCCCAATGACAATCACATACCCGGGAACCAACGCATAAATTATGGAATATGTAGTTGCTGAAACCCCAATTCCCAGCTAGGATTTGATTGAATATGACTCCTGTTGTGTACGGCCAGCTGGTAAAGGTTCTGAAATGAGGATATATGATGGTAAGTAGACCCAATCTGCACTTATACCCTGATAATCCACTGCTGCAATCACTCCAGCTGCAATTACAACCTGTAAATAAGTCCAATGACGCCCAAACGGAAACCCAGTGTAGATTTCCCTGTAATGTGAACTGGGTTGTCATCCAATCCACTATCCTCTAAGGGTTTTCGTCCTCAGAAGAGCTGCAACCTGTTGAAAACTCTATCCAGAGCTCCAAACCTACACTTGTGTTTTAAGAAAATGATGATTGAATGCCCAAAAGAGACCCCCATTCATTACTTTATAGATTCCATCTCCATTTTCCACTAATATCATTAAAATATTCCCACTAAAAGGGTACGCCCACCTTGAGGGTCACCTCATGAAAAAGAAACACCATCTTTTAAAAACAACATTGTTACTACTAGGATGGGAACCTTTTCACTATTCTCCTTCTAATTTGCTGTTACTGTTCACTTTCACTATTCACATCAAGGCAAACCTTTAGCGTTTTCAATTCAACTCTTGAAATCATCATCTAACATCAAACTGAAGGTCTCGGAAGGTTCCCTGCAAAGCTCCAACACCCTTGGTCGGGTTCCCTAACCAACCTATTGACCTACGGAAACCCAATAGTAGGTCAACCTCTGCTGAAGTCTGGGCGGTCTAAGGAAGGGACATTACAGCCTTACACATCATTCCATTTTGGATTGTCCCAAAAGACAAATTAAAACACTAACACCACCGATCAAAACAAATAGTGCATCCCTTTTTGCACCTAATTATCTTTTGATCTGCTATGACTAGAGTTTTTCATGGCTTTCTCCAACAAGGGCTCACTCAAATAATATGAACAAGGTGCCTTGAAACTTTTCAAGCAACAATCAATGCATTGACCAACAACTCCCAATATGGGCCTCACAACAAGTAACAATATGTTGTTATAATACCAAAAACTAGTGCATACCATCCTCACCTTGATGTAAGCTTTTGTGGTTCTTATGATCCAAAAGTTAATAGTATGTGTTAGATTGTTATGTGTTTATTGTAGGACTTAAGCCAAGATTTCTATGTTCCTATGATTGTGTTATGTTAATATAACTAGTGTAAGTGGTTAGTAAGTGGTTTGGGTAGTTTGGTAGATACTCCAGTGATTGGTGCATGGGAAAATTAAAGGCTTTTTAAAAGCCATTGTAATCTATTGGAAAAAGGTATCCGAGCATGTTTATCATAGTAATATTATACCCTATGTTTTTCTCTACAACCTATGTGCTCTAAATTTCTACAAGTGGTATCAAAGCATCCAAAACATAAAATGGATGGTTGTTACGATAGTACTAAGCATAGATTACATACTCGTAGAGTACTCAACGAATCGCCGAGTACTCGTGATTTTTTCCTACAAACAAGTAACTCGCGATTTAACTTGCCATTGAACCATGCTGACTTCCCGCCTAGTTTGAACCGAAAATTTGCAGCGTACTTGCCCCTGACTTGGTGAGTCCGTCAAAAAAAATCCGGCGATGCAGATCGAACGCGGACACAAGGTTTAGATGTTCAAAACATTACCCAACACGGTTTATGATTTAGGCGAGGATGAGCATAATATGCAGAAATAATAAGCAGATAGTTCAAAATCACACCAAAAACACCTAACACGGTTTATATACACGGTTCCACTTATTCTTGTTTGACTTTCATAATGTAGTATCGTAGAGGAACATTTTTATTAATTCTCGTAGTTATATTTTGCACTTATAATACATTGGCATGATGCAATTTGATAGGGGATTCAGATATTTGGTAAGTGGATAGTAGTTATTTTCAATTTTTATGATTGAGATTGTAAAATTTAATTCTTTTAGAAAACACTTCCCCAATGTTTTGATTAAGATAAAACACGGGAAGGGCCCGGACCCATTACAAAAGTCTGCCACAGAGGCTAACGAAACAAATCTCACAAGGAGTGAGACTAACACACAGAGACCAAAGCTAAAACAGGACTAAACAACTAACCAACCAGCAAAAGAAAACAAGACTAGTACAGACAACCAAAAACCAGTACAGACACAGCAAGAAACCAGACCAGGAACAGTTACGTATCCGTGAGTTGCTTCAGGCCACTAATGGCCTGCCACTTGTGATTGAGAAACTCTATCTTGTCTTCAAAGGTAACCTCCTTTGGGTTGTCGACCACCACACTGGCTTTGCCTTTAGCTTCTTACCTCATAGCACGGATTCTGTTAACAGGTCCAGCCTGGGGAGCAGCATTCTTGATTTCCTGTTGTTTGGCCTTCCTTTTCTCAAGCTTAGACTGAAACACAGAGAGAGTAGTAGCTGAATTCTTCACAGTTTCCTTAATAAAAGCATTAATTTTGACTATATTCTTCTTGATAGTATCCTAGTTCTTCTTGATGGCATCAACCTCCTAATCTAAAGTTTCCCATTTTTCAAACATAGCAGAGAATTTTTCAACTTCATCCCAAATGTCATCCTCCACCTATTCATTATTCCAGTCAGAGGTTTCATAATGAGCAAGGATTTCTAGGTGTTGAATTTTCTTCTTAGCAGTATGCAGCTGTGCCAGTTGCCATTTTAGGACATTGTTCTGAAGGTTCGTGCCCTTTTGCAAATTAACTTTTTCTTCCAGCCAGCTGCAGAAGCTACAGTGGGAGTTCCCCTGCTTGTCCTGACGGTGAGGGGTTTCCATATGCAAGCTTGGGGTCGACACCTCCAAATCATCATGAACAAAAGAGGGCCCAGCAAAAAGGGGGACTTAGCATAATCCAAATTAGGGGAGGCAGGAGAGACAACATTGACATGGGTTTTCCTACAATGAGGAGTGTTGGCTTGGGGAGGGCTCGGAGGACTGGCATTCTTGTTGACCCTACCTTTTTAATGAGGGTGGATGGTGGAGTGCGAAATGTGAGGCTTGGGGGCACCGGGGTCAATAGGGGCCTTCACTGGACGGTTAAAAGTAAAACTACTTTCAGGGCCAGGAGAATTAGACTCATGGATACGAAAATTAATCTTTTTGTTCTTGTTGCACTTGTCGGTAGGAGGGAGGTCCTCATTAGGAGTGGACTTGGAAGCTTTTGGAGGATTATGAATTTTATCCTTGAGGGGGGGTTGACAATTTTCTGCTTCTTAGCAACAGGGCCTTCAACAGAGTGGTGTTGGCCTAGAGAGGGGTTATAAATGCGCGGATGGAAAGGAGGGGCCGGGGTGTAGGCTAGATGAAACCGGTATAAGCAATAAATGAGACCCTAGTGAAGGGGAAGGTCCTTTTCACCAATCAACACTTTCAGAACCGAATCCTCAAGAGAAGAATAAATCCAATAAGCGAAATTCATTCTAATACCATGCCTAAGGTGATTGAGCATAGGAAAAACGTAAGAATGGAACCTCTTGTATCTACCATCCAAGGTGATGTAGCGCATCAAGGCTTCCGCCACCCTCTACCAAACACTAGGGGGGGCTTCTCTATTGAAGTCGTTCTATAATCTTTCAATTCTTTCACCTCTCTTCATAAACCGTTTCATGGCCTTCTGGTAATTACCCTTGACTTTCTTGGGAGGCGCTCCCCATCCATGTGAAGCCCCGTGACAGTCGCGATAAGCTCCTTAGTAACTTGAAAGGAAATCGCTCTCACATAAACAGTCCCTGCTTTCCATGAAATGGCGAACTCTTTGGAGAGGATGATATTGAAACCATTCATGGCTTTGAAGTAGGAAGTGAGGTTACCCCTCTGCAAAATATCCCAAACATCCCGATCACTTTTAACCTTCTCACAATTCGTGGGTTCGGTTTTGATGAGGTCTCCGCCCATGTTGAGAATGAGGGATAAACAAGCAATAACAAAGCAACCAAAGTCTTTCAGATGTTTATAGACTCATTGGATACATTTTGTAACTGAATTCTGCATAAATTTGTGTTTTTTAAGAAATTTAAGTATTTTTTAAGTTGTCAAGTTTTTGCCAAGTCGAAAATTTTGGGTCTGCCGAGTCCAAGCTGAGTCCAAATATGCGAACTATGGTACTAAGTATTGATTCTGCATGAGGAGAATGAGGAATGATCAAGCACACATTTAATCTGTTTGGTTTGGCATTTTTTTGGTTTTATTTTGCTGCATTTTATGGTGGCCACACATTTGTCTTTTGGCAAGCAATAAGGTTTTGAATTTTTTTCTTTTGCCTCAGAACAGCAGTGTCTACAGACAGGTCATTTGGTTGTATCTGCTCACAATCAGCACTCATACGCAGTAGCATTTGTGTTTGAAAGGTAATTAAAAATAATGCCTTAATATATCATGCCAGAAAATCATACACGACAATCAATTGTTCTATTTTCATGGTTTCCGTTGCTGCTGGTTGTACTTGGTAATGGATTGTATGATTTATGGCTTATGGGCTAGGTGGGTGAAGCACTGAAAACTCTGCAAATTTTGCATTTTTTTTAACCTGCAAAATAGTAAGCAGTACAAAATAATCTTTCGCAAGACATGGTAGTTGGTAAAATACAAGCAGTAACAAAGAAGAAAGACATGCAGAAATCATTGACCAGCTTTTTTGACAAAACTCTTTTGCATCTTCTGATTTATATGTAAGACATGCAGAATTGTAAACCAGCTTGCTTTTTTGACAAAATTCTTTTGCGTCTTCTGATTTATATGTAAGACATGCAGAAATTGTTGACCAGTTTGCCTTTTTGACAAAACTCTTTTGCATCTTTTGATTTATATGTAATTTGGCATTGACGTATGGTGATCAGTTTTCATGCTGGCCCTTAAAGTACTGCCTTCTAGTCACCAATGATCCTTATATGACCAGCTATGCATCTATAATTTAGATAATGCATCTGAAAACTTATAGCAAGATGAACTTACTGCCAAAATACCTCGCCCTTCTCATTGAGAATTCGCTGGAATTCGACATCAGTGGTATTATAAAGTTCCATATCTCCATATATGTTGAATTTATGAATAACATAATAACAAATTCGTCTAGATAGTCCTTGTGGTGTTGATGGTTGATTATCTTGATGCTGTAGTATCTCTTCCTCTGAAAGGCAACGGTCTTCATCAGTCCTCCTCCTCTTCTTTTGATTAGCACCATTGGCTAAGCTGTGCTTCATTGCCTCTATGCATGCTAAACGAGCCTTCTCAAAAAGACCATCTTTGCTTGCATCCACAATTGGACCATTGTAGCTTCCAAGTACAGCTAATCTTTTATGATGGAACTGCAGAATACGTACAAAGGCCCTAAACATTGCTTTTAGACTGCATATAAAAAAAGTATCAGTTCAGCATATTTACCCTCCTGTACAAGCTTATATAGATATGACATTCTTAGAATTGGTTATACACCATGGAAACATTCTACCATATAATCTATGTACCTCTCTGAAGGGAAAAGATCACCATTACGCTTTTTAACCATGCAAAAAAATTTGACCAAGCTTTCAGCAAATTCAGGCAAAGGGAGCTCCTCAATGTCTATCTCTGGTAAGCCCTGAAACTTCCTCCATTCTAAATAATGTCGCCTGAAGATGTAAAATGGAAGTGTTCAAATCCTCATTAAATCAGTGTGAACAGTTATAACTTCTAAAATCCATCTTCTACTTTGACGAAGCACAAATGCAATTCACAGAAAAACCACATTTTACATAATAAAATGTACAACTACAAACCATTAATCACTGTTAGAAAGAACACCATAAAAAACATATAATAAAAACCACAGGCCCTCAACGAGAATTGCTGATATAACAAATAACTAATAAAGCATTTGATATAGAGCTTGGGCAAAAGAAGCCCAGAGTAAAACTTGTTCTATGATCACCTAGCCCATAGATCAGTCTTCAAGCTCCTATTTTCTCCACCTTCTTCTATCTTTGCTAGTATATCCATATCTATATCACGATATTTGCTCTTGTCACCAGCTGATTCGATAATTTCAGGAACTGTTTCACACTCAGAACTGCAGACAGTAGAATCGCAATCCTTCAGTGTACCTGCAACATGGCACTCCTTAGCATTTGTACTTGTAATATATTCATCTTTAAATTTTATTCAGGGCATGTACAAAATTAATTTTGAAGCTTAGAACTATTAAAAAGCTGAAACAAACAAAACCAATGAAATAAAAGTTTTTGCATCAAAAGACTACCTTTACTTGTTTGTTTAGCAATCCTTGCATAGCTATTTTGCACTGCCAATTTTAGAGATGAACCACGGGAACTACCAATTTGCCGCCTTTTGCTAGATGAATGCTTCAGATGTTTGGGTGCAGATATTTGAGAGTGTGAAGGAAAAGGCTCTATTTGAGGCTGCATAGGTGCAGGAAGGGACATTTGAAAAACAGAGTTTTCTGGCATTGCCACTGAAGGGTGTTCACGAGGCAATGACACAGAATCATGGTCTTCATCCCAGACCACTGTAGAATCATTGAGAATGGCATGTGGCCGGAAGTGTATGACATTTGCCTTGCCTTGCACAACTGCATCTAGTAATTTGGAATTTTTCTTCTGGATCAACATTAATAAGAATCCACAGAAAAAACTCAGTTTATAACCTTCAAGTTTCAATTATCCAACTTAAAGGTATCTAATTAAGGCTTACATTTTCCTTTCTTAATTTCTAACTTCTACTTACTAAAAGTCAAACTTCATCACTGCCAGCTAACTTGTCAATGTGCTACAGTCTACAACACCAATCATATCTAGAAATTATCAATGATGCAGCAACTGATGCATGTCAAGACATAGAATCAATTCATTGTAGTTATTTGCCTCCATATACGGTCTATATAGATTCCTACAAACCTCCTTACCCATGATAGCTAAGAAACATATGTGAATAACTCTTTTGAGCATAAGCATTGCTATAGGAATTTGACCACAATGGTAAGCCAAAGAAAGAATGAAAGATAGAAATTATACTGATGTTCACAAATAACCAAAAGAGGTCAATGGGACTCCAGAAGTTCAGACGGTTATAAATAAGAAGAACTAGAGCACAAAGACCCTAGGTTATGAAGACTGAAAAGTAACTAAAAACAGACACAAGAAAGATGCACAAAGGAGAGGTGATAAGCCTAACATTGTTAAACCCCGAGTATAAGACATAGTACAAGTTAAGGACCCTTCAAAGAAACATGAAGCAAATGAAAATCAAACAGGAGACCATTAAAGAGGACCAACACTATTATATCTCTGTAGTAAGGCTTAGACCAGAAGAACCCACATCATCATCTATCACTGCAGAAGTGCCCTAGCAGAATTTGAGAATGTTCATACGGGAACGACCGAGGTTAAGGGGACTAGGTTGGACAATCCTAGGAGGATGCCAAGTAATCACTCTAAAGCCTCTTCCAAAATCCAAGGCATATAAAACTCTGTTAGCAAAGAAAAACTAGAAACTTGTGTTTGTTTCCGTGGCCTGTGCTAGGGTCAGGGAAAAAGCTAAGTGCTGATACAGATACAGGTTCAAATATGAGAGTTTTCTGATTATCTTTTGGCTCCAAATTTGGTACAACCATATAGAAAATATTAAAAAAATTAAAATATAAAATTATAGCCAAATAAAGAAAATTAACAATAATATGCATAAAATAAACAAAATTAACAACAAAATGCTACTAATAGTTGATAATTCAATGCCAAATGTCAAATGATTAATCAATGTGGTATGAATTATCTGTTAAAAATTGGATAATACTAAATAAACTAGTGGTCAATGGTCAAACTACATAGTGCACAAGAAAACTCAAAATAAATCATCATATTGTTCTCCATTGAGAGCTTCAAAGGCATTATTTGGTTCATTTGAACCACAAGCAGCAGCAGTGCCAGTCACTCCCACTAGTTGTTGATAAGGTTTCATCCCTGGGCATTCGTGAAAGGTGAGGGTGAATTGAGAGTTCATTTTGGTATTTTTCCTTTTTGTGTTGTCCCTTTCGTGTCTTTTTAGGTTTTAGGGTTTCTGAGTTGTGTTTTGATGTTTTAATTTTCTTTTCTTTTTCTCTTTTTTCCATTAAAATTTACTTTTTTATGGGTGTTTTAATATGATTTTGCCCCAGGTATGGAGTAACCTACCATGATACCCCTTGAGTTTGTCACTGATGAATGCAAACCATACCTAAGAAGGGCCTCATGCCCAAGGCAAATCAGGGGCATTTCTAGGGCAAGCCCAACCTGGGATTAGAACCAAATTCAAACCAGGTACAAATATAGGGGACTGAGGAGAGATCCCAGTAATGGAGGGAGAAAGGCCTCAATGCAAAAATGAAGCAAATACCAAGGAGGTTAAGGCACTTTGATAGCAATGCAGAAAAAAGAACATCTTACTGATTTGTCTTCCTCTGGGACTGAATTGATTATATCCATGGATCATTTGATGGCTTTCATGCCTGTAGTGGGTTGAACAAAGGAAGTAATCAGCCTAATCCTAGCGGTCACTTGTAAGGATCTGTGTCTAACAATAATACTCTCGAACAAAAAGGGCAAGGTACCTTTGATCAGGATCTTGGAAGAAGGTGGATAAAGAGTCGGTTAAGTCACCGTGCAGACAATGCTATCTCCCCCAAATCTCACAGTCTATAGGACAACTAAAAATAGAGTGCTCCTCAATCTCAACCTTCTAAAGTGGGCAGAGACAACAAATCCTATCACCTCATAGATGTGGCGGCCAATCTCAATGCATAACAAGTGGGATCACACCTTCAGTTGGCCAATCCTAAAGAAATGTGATAGATGATCCTAGAGGTAGTCATGGCGAATGACAGTGCCATCTACCGTCCATAAGAAATAGTCAACATAAAAAAACCAACTTGGTGTAAGAGGCTATGGAGTGAATTCACATGACTTCAATGTACTGCTATTATATATCCTCAAGAAGAAACCCATTTAAAGATTCTAATGGATTTGCTCACTGAAATATAAAAATTATGTTATCCATATATTTCATGTACCTTATATGCTGTTATCTGAAATTACTAGAGATCAGTATAAGCTATGCAGATTTTTTTTACCACTTTCTGCTTATTATCTATTTATTATGGTATCAAGATTACTCCTTGGTGCCAGGAGTCCCAATTGGGTCATTCAAATACATGAATCTTCAATTGTCTTTATGTCAAAAGTTCCATACATATTTAGATAATAGGTAATTACATCAGAATCAGGTTTGTGCTTGTAAATCATTTTCCTTGATTCATTACACCTACAGCTAAAGCAACTTCATATATGAAAGATTACTATATTTACTATCATATTCCTGAAAATTTTGATAAAGCCGGGACAATTGAACCATACATTGCATTACTTATAGTTATTGATATTATTTCTGTTGCTTGCTCAAAAATCTCCTTCTGAATGTTTGGTCATAGATGTTTTGCAGGGTTGCCTGAGTGTTGGTCCAAAGTCGAGCTACAATTCCTTCTTGCCAAAATCAGTACATCTTGCAGATTAGCATTTAAACTGCCCCCAAGGACAGAACCTTGAAGTTTCGGGTTGATGTACCTACCAAATCTGGTGTATTTCTATGGGATAACCAGTTGGTTGTGATCGTTGTTTAGGGTTTTGGTGATAGAAAGGGGTCCATTTCTCATATCTATGTAGGTAAATGCATTGCAAGAGCTTTTTTCTGGCATGGTCAGGCATGTTTGAGTGTGTATCAAAGCAGGTAACTATGCCTTGGGAGTGGGGTCAGATGTCATGAAAATGTGTGGCCTCCTAATATATTGCAGAGAGACTTCATATTGGTTTCAAAAGACTGCCAGTTAGAATTGGTAGTGATATCTTCCATTGTGAGATCAGGAATTTGTTGTGAAGACTCGGTGCAGGTGTTTTGGGACCCATGCCAATGTGCTTCCGGGATAGAAAGTTGGTAACCCAAGTGTCCAGTGGATGGGAAAGGACTCTGATGCTAAAATTTCTGGATCAAACTCAAGATCAAAAGCAGCTGGATGGATATTGGGGTGATGGTGGAGTCTGGTTAGAAGAAAGAAGAGAAGGGCTTCAAATGGAGGGGATTTGATTGAAGAGTTCTCTAAGTATCTGAAAGTGTAAATAGGGGCAATTGGAGAGTTCGCAGATTCATTGGCCATGGCATCAGAGTATTATTCAAAATGGCAACAAGGGCATTAGGAGTTCTTGCTGCTTGTTGGAATGAAATATCTATCAACTAAGGGAAGCACTAGTCTAGTCTCCCTTGTCTTCTATCTTAATGGAGCTCTTAACATTATTCGCTTGTGGAGCAGCCATGTTACAAAGTTGGGATTATTTGGGTATGGCCGCATCATTTCTTATTCTCCTGCACTGGTAGATCTTTAATTTAGGGCTTCTCAATGGTTCCCTGGTATGCTTCTAGGGCAGAAGTTGGTGACTTAAGTGTCCAGTGAATGGTAAAAATCTCTGATGCTAAAATTTCAGGCTCAAACTGGAGATCAAGGAGGATTTAGATGGATGTTGGGGTGATAGTGGCATCTAGTTGGAGGAAGGTTGAGAAGGGCTTCAAATGGAGGACATTTTATTGAGGAATTTTCCAAGTTTATGAATGTTTAAGAAGGGGCAAGGGGAGGGTTTGCAGATTCATTGGCCATGGCATTAGAGATATTATTCAAAATGGTAACTAGGGCATTAGAATCCTTTGCTGCCTGTTGGGATGAAAATCCTATCGACTAAAAGCAATGCCGATGTGGTATTCCTTGTCTTCTACCTTAATGGAGCTATTAGATTTCCCTGTCGAGGAGCCATGTACAATGTTGGGGAATATTTGGGTATGGCCTCATCTTGTCTTTTTCTCCGAAGCTGATAAGCCTTTGATCTAGGGCTTCTCAACAGTACCATTAGAGTCTTTCTTGATGTATTGCTTTCTTGAACTGGATTTTCCTGAGTAGAAGTCTTGTTGAAATAACCACAAAGATCATTTTATTGTTTGCATTTGAGCGTACAAGAATTCAAAAACTTACACACCATACATGAACCCATGTAGTCTTGTTCGAATTTTTCTTTATTAAAATTTTAAAAAAATATGACGAATACCTATGTAAAATGGGCTAAATGAAGATGCATTGGTGGTCCCTTAATTTTGTTAAATGTTCAAGCATGGTGGAAGCCTACAAACAACTTTCTCTGCAGTAACCACTAAAAAAACTGATGAAGTGTAGTTTGGATTGCAATATACTTCAATATATTTGGTGAGACATAGTGAAAAACCATTATGATAATGGAATTGGGGGTTTAAATCAAGCAAATGAGGGATAAGCATGGAAGGTGATATGTGAGGACACAACGAGAGGAAGGAGTGGAACATGTCTTAAGTATTGGTGAGGTAACATGGATGAGTGAGAGAAGCTAACAATGTGAGGAAAATGTGTTGAAGGGTCATGAATTGTTTACTGCTTAATTAACTAGGTTTGAATCACAGAGAGTAAACATGATAACTTATACAGAAAACATGAAAGCTTCATAACAATTTCCCATGACATGTTCATAACAGGATGATACCATTATATTTCCAGAATAATGCACTTACAAATGTGTACAGGAATATCTTGCATCAATAATGTTGTCCAGAATACAATAGCGTGACTAACATATAAAGATGGCTGACAGTTGCTCTAAACTGCCAACCGTCGCCAACTACTTACAACCATCGGTGAGGTTAGGACAACTAACCTCACCGACCAAACCAAAAGTAACTAGCTATGACTAAGCTATATTTCACGCTTGCATCATCCCCCCAAAATTTTTAGTCTTCCAGACGACTAGGACTAACAAAAACCCAAAAGGGAAAACCCAAAAAATAAAACTTTACTGAGAAGCAGGGGGAGGGGACATCCCTAGTGGTGTATACACTGAAGGAGTAGATGTGTGCTATTGGGAAACCAATTGTCGCAGCCGATAAACCTCTTATGTGTGTTGCTTGAGGTGATGTGTTGCTGTGAGCTCCCTCTCCCGAGTCATCCTAACTATGTGTACGGCCTCCTGAAGCTACTTCTTAGTCTTTTCGTGGGCACTAAAGAGGTCGGCCAATTCCTGTTTGGTCTTTTCATGAGTACTAAGGAGGTCACCCATTTCTTTTTTGGTCATGTCATGAGCATGCAGGAGGTCACCCATTTCCTTTTCTTTTGTTGCCAACTCCTTCGCCCTGTCTTCTAATGCATTCTCCCTTGCTACTACCTTAGCCTTCTCTAGTTCAGTTAATTCAGCCTGTTGAGCCAGTTGCCGCTGATACTGAATAGCTTGTTCATCCATCGCCTCTCTAAGTTTTTTAGACATTTGAGTAGCTTCCTCAATCTTTGCCGTCACTGTGACATCTTTTTTGAGCTCAACCTCTCGTACATAAAATAGTGCCTAAAAGTGCTCCTCAATGGTGTATAATGCAGCCAATACATGACCATCCCCACCGCTAAAGGAAGGGACAATCCTAGCCGGCTGCCAGGCGACTTTCATCTCTAAGCTGAATGTATTTGGCCACCCCTTAGACCTGAAAATGCGTGTGAATTATGTGTGACATTCTTCCATCACAAACTTTTCAATCCATCGGGCCTCTTGGAGAACTAATGGAGAATGCATGCTGTCCAATCCTCGGGCTATATCCACGACCTCATTAATAAATGCCCCTATTGATTGGGGGTCCTGCACATATCTCAAGACTGTCCCAAGCGGATCCCCTCGGTCATGTTTAAATAATTGTATATTCAGCTGCTATGCGCTACCAGGTCCCTGTTGATGATTGTTTTTAGACAACTCAACTATAGAGTAAAACACTAAGTATCCCACTCTCTCTTGAATAAAGTCTCTCAAAGGCTAAGCTATGTGATCCAATGAGGTAACTTCAAGGTTCCTTATTTGTGATTTGTGATGGATAGACTCAGTGATTTGATGTGATCTTCCTGATAATCACAAAGGGACTTACGCAGACTTCTTCTTACTTCATTCAGCTTATTTCTCCTTTAAGTGTGGATATATGTACAATGCTTCAACAATAAAGAAAAGGAAAAAAGATAAATGTTTAGAGAAGCTAATCTAAGGTCAATAAAGCAATGATGATGCAAGAATAGACAAACTCCTTAATCAACCTAATTCCACTTTGCCAAGGATGCCTACAACTATATGAAGTTGGTGCAATCTCCTAAGGATAGCGAATGGTTTTCAAATCATGAAAGCTCATATAAACACCCATTAGACGGTGCAGCTCAAACAAGCATCCGCAATCGAACTTAAGCAAATTATAATGAAGCTCAGACTAGCTTTACACAACACTTCACCAACGATGAATATTAAAAGCATGAGCTAGGAGTTCATCAAATATCCAATACATACATGCATTACATCAATGAGCTACTACTCTACTTCTAATCTACTTGGAAACATCTCTCCATTCAATCAAGATACAGGAAACCATGTGATTCCACAAAACAACACTTAACACCAAACGAACTCCAATGTCTTTGCATTAATCTTGAGAAATATTTACAACAACTTCAAGTACTCTCAGAGAACTTCGAGAGTCTCCTCCTACTCTACTCTACTTTACTACACTAGCTATTATTAACTTTACAAATGAGGCAACAAGGCCTTTATATAGAGTTCCAGAATTACAATGAATGGCCTAGATCAGTTCAAGTAGCCAAAGGCCCAGATCATGCCATCTCAGCAATTAGTTACAACAACTTGCTATTTTAAGTACATAGGAGAGGCAATGAAGGGACGTTTTCCAAGAAAATAAGCTTGTATTAAAATGATGTGGCGAACTGTGACTAGCTTGATGTGTATCTGCCACGTAGGTGCCATCTCAGCAAGTCTTATGGATTTCAGCAATTAATTCAATTTGCTTTTGGGCATATTCCCAAATTGCATCATCTGTGTGATGTCTTCGAATGTGATTGCTTTGAACTTGAATGCTTGGGAATGTATCCTTATTGACTTTGCCTTGTTCTTCTACAAGTTGGATGTGTATGATACTTGTTGCTCATCTGTCTAACTTTGTTATTCTTCTTCTCTTGTGGGATACAGGTTGATCTTCTTTGGATGCATCTTCATAGAGAGTAGTGTGGCTAATAATGCTTCATTGAGTAGGAGACCTCTCTGATACTTAAAGATTGATAGAACTTGAAGCTTGATGGATAGATGTCTTCGCTTAATGCGGATGATGAAGTGCACTTGAACTTGATGTGATCCTTTGGAGCAGCTATCTTCTATCTTCATTTTACTCGTTGCATGAAGGTAACTCCAAGCATCTGGCTCCTTGAATGACTCCTTAGTCCACGCTCCTGCAATACCAACCAAGAAACAATATCATTCACTTGATGAACACTTTTATAATATAAAGAGATCATATTTAAACATCTAAATAATCTATCTCAAGTCTAGGCGCACTTATTGATCTATAGGGAGGTAAAAGTGCGCCTAGCATCAAATGACCTTGTATTTGCTATTTTTTTTTATCTCAAACGATTGTGGATGTATCAGAATGATTATCCTCCTCAAGGAACCCAATCAAGGTGTCGTTTCATGCAATTTTCTCCTAGGCACTCATTGAGGTGTGCAAAGGAGTCAAAATGCGCCTAAGTCCCATTAGCTTTATATTTGACATTTTATGCTTTCAAACAATTGAAGAGGCCTTAGAATGATTATATCTCCCAAGGCGCCTATCTAATGATGTGGATTTGTGTGATTTCTTTGAGGCGCCAATCTGGGTGATAGGAGTGGAAAAGTACGCCCCATTTGACTTAGCTTTTTTTAATGATCTCAAACACTTATTGATGACTTCACAAGACTCCACTCCTAGGCGCATTGGATCATGATTCCATCCTCCGCTTGAAAGACTTCATAAAATTTGAATTAAACTTCACACTAAGAGCGGCGCATTGGATGAGGATTTGAATCCTTGTTTAAAAGCCTTTATAAAACCTCACACCAAGGTGGCGCACTGGATGGCAATTTTGATCCTTCTAAAATTTCATAAAATTTGCACTTTAACAATCAAAACAAACTTCTCCATCTTGGGCGCATTAGATCACCATTTCATCCTCTGCTTGAAAATTGTCTTAGAACTTGAGTTAAACCACCCTCCAATAGTGGCGCATTAGATGAGGATTTTGATCTTTCATCTGAAAGTCTTCACAAAACTTAAATTCAACCTCATACCAAAGTAGCGCATTGGTCAGCAAATTGGATCCTTGTTCAAAAGGTTGCATAAAACTTGAATTAGACCTCCTCCACAAGTGGCGCAAAAGATGACAAATTTGATCTTTGTTTGAAATTGGCTCATTAGATGGCAAATTTGATCTTCGCTCGAATGATCTCCCGAAACTAGGGCGCATTGGTTCATAATTTTGTCCTCCTCTTGAAATCACACCTTTGCGGATTGCAACTAGTCTCCCTATTCTGGCGCATTGGATCAATATTTTGATCTTCGCTTGAATGGCCTCATAAAAATTGAAATGCGATTACCTCATGTCGTGGCGCATTAGATCAAGATTTTGATCTGCGCTCGAGTACTTAGCCATTTTTCAGTATTCCCGGGTGGAAGTATATTTAAAAAATATATTTAAGTATATGCTCATCATACTTTAAATATTTTTGAAATATACTTCCAGGACGTTTGAGATAGGTCATGGATCCATAGGATTTAACATGCAGATTCTAGATTTTTGAGGATCCACCAAATTTCAGACTTAGTCAATTTTCAGGACCTCAGAACATCAGGATTCAGGATATCAAACTTAGTCAATTTCAGGGCCTCAGGGATTAACCTCAATATTCTCAATTGCACCTTGTTGGATGGATGACTTTACTAATTTCTTGTTTGCAAGGAGATTAACTCCCTTGACTCGTTTCTGGTGAGGCTCACTTTCCTGTTTGTAAAGAAGATTATAGTTTCCAGCACGAAAATACCACTGACTTCATCATGAAAAAGTGCTCAGACATCATCCAAAACTAAAGAAAAGCACTAGAGCTCCAAAAAAAGGAGGTCCCCATTTACAATGGGGCGATGTGTGATTAGGTCACAACAGTCCCGAATGTGATAATGAAGTGTCTGTTGTTGGGGAGTTCCCCTCAACCCTAGCGGGATTAGGTGAAGGTCCATGCTCAACCGAAGGGCCACCTAGTTCTAATTGTGGTATCCCTACTCCCTGCACCTGAATAGTAGGCGATGGAATGATAACGTCTGGCTCACTCTCCGGTTGTGATGGTTCCCGAGGAGGGCTCAAGGGGGGAAAGTGTGATTCTGATAGGGGCTCCCAACAACTATAACCAACTGTCCACCTGTGCTGAGCTTTCCGGTGACCCCCTGAAAGTAGCTGGAGTAATTTCATGAACAGGAAAGAGTGTTGGAGGATCATTCAATGGCACCCTAATCTCACCCCACGGCACTAGAATAGCACTCGGCTGAACTGGAATATCACTCGGTACTGAAATCTCACCCGACGGCTACATTGAAATATCACCCAGCAATGGAAGAGTGGCTAAGGCCAATGAGGTGACCTCAATGCAATCCTCGCCCTGTGTCTATGCACTATGTGAATCCTTTGAAGATGACTCCACTACTAGCACTTTCCTCTTCTTGTTGGTTGACTTGAGCTCTTCCCCTTTCCCAACCTGCAAGGGAGCTCGTAAGTTTGTCCATCTGAAAATTGTGGGCCAAGAAGAATCATAGTCCTCATTTGGTTCAAATGGGCCACCTACCAATGAGGGTACCTGAGTGTAAATAGCATCCAGGAGAAGGGCTATGGCATGATACGTCATGTAAAAAGACTTGTGTATTATTTTCATAAATTTGTGTATCCTCTCTGACAATACCTTCACCCAGTTATACACGGTCCCTTCACTTAGGCCGACCATCTAATCGGTCATCTAGAGTGGAATATTGGAAGAGCGGGTGGCTCCCGTCAACCTGGCTCTAATCACATCCATTATACACCTCCATTCATCATTTGCCAGCCGGTCACGACGTAACCCTTTGTTACCTGTAGCCCGAAGATTTGCTTTCTCTTTGTCACTAAGATTTGTCCTACATACTTTCTGAAGGGTAGCCTCTCTTTGACTTGGTGAGATTTTCTATTTGTTTACTGAGAACCCATGGCGCAGGATAACAAGAGCCCGTTCAAAATCCTGTGGTCTAAAGGTGATTGTAACTAATGTGTGCATATATTTTATTACTGTTTGTTGGGACCGTGTGTTATAATTTGCAACCATGCTTTTCAAAAAAGATTCAAAGTCCCGAAAATAGAAATATGGTACTGTTGTGACCAAATCACACATCACCCCATCAAACTGGGGACCCCCTTTTTGAGCTCAGGTGCTTTGCACAGGAAGTTGTTTTGTGTCATTTTGACTAAGGTATTCCGAGGCAGTGAAGTCGTTAGGAAGGAGATGATCGTTTGGATGGTTTTGAATGCTTTATCTCTCCTTGTTCAACTAGGTATCACGTCAATCAGTGTTTCCGAGGCAATTGTAGTATAGGAAGATGACCACCTTTGAGTAGGTCCACCAGTGAGTTCCTAGAAGAGTAAGGCGTCTAGATTGATAGGATAGCTTCTGGCGTCTTGAGGAATGAACTATTAGACTGCCCCTGGAGTGCAGATCATTGAAGTTGGTCTATTTCAAAGGTTTCGAGTAAGCGTCAGAAGAGAGTTGTGGTGCTTGGAAGTAAATGTTAGCGCCTTCAAGAAGGACTGGACTGGGATGGAGCGCCTTTGGAAGAACCTAGTCAGTTTGAGCGCTTTCCCTTGGATTCCTGTAGATGGACATGCGCCTAGGTGAGTTGAGGGTATTTTGGCGCCTTGACCAAGATGAAAGGCTACTTGAGCGCCTAGTTGAATGAGCAGAGTGAAGCTTCTGGCACCTAGAGGAGATCTTTGGAGTGTTTGGAGCGCCCAGTTGGAGAGTTCCCTTGTTTGTGCCCTTGATGGCAACCTATTCTAGCACCTTTGAAGAGAATTCCTGGAGGATGAACTATGATATATGCGCTCTGAGTCTAGATGAAGCGCCTTCAACCTTATGGAGCGCCTTAGCTACTTCCAGAGGAGGATTAGAGCGCCTGGGATAATCATTAGCGCCTTCAGAGTGCTTGGGATGTCTTTAAGGAGGTCTTGAGGATGTTAGGATGTGACTTTTGCGCCTTGTATCTCTAAACCTAATTCTAGCGCCTTGGGAGATTGAGTGCCTAAAGCAAGAAGGTTTTGAAGCGTCTAAAGGTGAGGTGAGACCAGAAAGAGTTTGGCGCCTAGGGGGGTTGTGAAGGAGTCAATTAGCACCTTAGAATGGTTACATGTGGAATTGAGCGCCCTCTCCAAGATGTGCGCCTTTACTAAACTTGTATGAGTACCTTGTTTGAGGAAGCGCCTTCAAGAGGTTGGCAAATGAACTAGGAGTTTAAACAAAAAAGTTAGCGCCTACAAGAAGGGAGTATGAAGATGAGTCAATGGAGTCTTGAGATGGCAAGGCGCATGAATGGCGCCTAAGGAGATTTGAAGTTCATTTTGGCGCCCTGAGTCTCCTTGATACTTTGAAGGAGGAAGAAATTATAACTAAGTTGATGAAAATGCGCCTTGAAGTTAAGTCAGGGGTCTTCATGAGTGATGTTGGAGCGCCCAAGCCATTCTGGCGCCTAGGAAAGAAGAGGTTTTTCTTTAAGACAACCATTCTGGCGCCTTGGACAAGTGTTGAAGTAATCCTTGAAAGTCTTGAGTTAAATTATGCGCCTTGATGCCTTTAGCACCTTCCAGAGGGCACCTAGTGTGATCTAGCGCCTTAATCCTAAAGAAACAGTGAGTGAGCGCCTAGGGATTGAAGGAGTCCATGATGAGTGCTTTAGATGGCATAAAGTTGTGAAACAGTGTTGGAGTGCCCTAGTGAAACACAGTGAGTTTAGCGCCTAGAACCATCTTTGTGCGCCTTTGATGAAGATGAAAATCCGCCTTGAATGAATGGCAAGTGTCTTGAAGTGCCAAGGAGGTTGTGGAAGAGTGAGAATGCACCCTTGCAATTACAATGCGCCTTTCTGAGGTAAGTAAGAATGAGCGCCTTGAGAACACCTTGGAGTGCGCCTTGGATATCAGATGTGCGCCTAGAATGATAAGTGCGCCTTGGTATGTACCCTCCAGGAATCACCAAGCACCTTGAGGCCTATGCGCCTTGAGAAGGTAGTTGAGCGCCTTGAGTAATGCGCCAAGAGGTACACTAGCGCCTTAGTGGGATGAAGAAGTTTTGAGTCTTTTGCTTAGGGTTGATCTTGCATAATGGTTTGGCGCCTTCAGTTGCTCTGGGTATTTGGTGGAGTGCCTTGGAGTGAGGTGAGTGTTGGTAAAGTGTATATTAAAGGTTGAAGTCCTTAAGAAATCCCTGAAGTTGAAAGAGTTATCTAAGGAGTCACCTTTAAGCAAAGAGTTTGGAATCACTTTCAAGGAGGAGTTATCATGCTTACCACCTTTCACTTCCAAGATCATAATCATACAGCTTCAAGGTCTCCTTGTAAAATGTTGTCATCTATCCTCCGAAGGATCACATTACGAAGAAGGATATCATAAGTGTTTTAGCGCCTTAGATAATGCGCCTTAGTATCTTGAAGTGTTTGGCGCCTTTAGAAGGAACAAGAGAGAGTTTAGCGCCCTGGGTGTTGAAGCAAGGGATGAGCGCCCTATTAAAGATAAGCGCCTAAGACTCTTGGATGAATTGCGCCTAGGTAATCACTAGTGCACCTTGAGTAAAAGCAATGGGGAAACGCTCTTGAAGTGCGCCTTAGATGACTTGAAATGAAGGATGTTGGAGCGCCTTGAAGATGGTATCTGGACGCTAATGAATGAAGGAGGGCGCACTTTCTAGTGTGGGCGCCCACTAAGACTTAAACTAACTCCTTCTTGGCGCCCACATATGCCCTAAAGCACCCTTCATGTCGCATAATGGTTTGGCGCCAAGGTTGTGCTTTAAGTTTTTTTTTTTTTTTTTTAAATATATATAATATTTAACAAGGCCGACCTGACCCTAGCCGACTTTATTTAATAAAGGTGAGATAACCCTATTTAAGGTGAGCGCCCATCCTCTTTTCACCTCATTCTTCATAAGGAGCAGCGATTTTTTCTAGAAGGGCAGCGAATTTCATCCTAGGAGCAGCAATTTTTGTTTTGAAGGCAATCATTTTGTCTAGGAACAGCTTATTATGATAAAGGAGCATTGAAAAGAAAGGCAGATCTAAAGTCTAGAAGGCTAATTTTTCCCATTTCATACTGATTTTGTGCATTAAATTCCAGAAATTTGTATTTGCTAAGGCAGAAATTGGGTATAAGGTATGTTTTGATCACTTTTCCTTGATAAAATTACCTTGTATTTCTCTCAATTTGCAAATTTATATTCAGAAAATCAGATAATGCTTCATTAAAAATGACTTGAAAAATTGAATAAAGACATGATAATATGATAAAAGTACTGTAGAAGACTCGTAGAATTTATCGTTTCAAATTACTTATTCGAGTTTATTCTTGCAGATAGATGGGAATGACGGCCAAGGAAAGACAAGTACTTATCAAGATGGATGCCAAGTCTAGCATACCGGAGTCCAAGCTGGAAACGCAGTGGAAAGATGTCGGCGACACCAACATGGGACATGTCAACTTGGAGGAAGTGAAAGACTTCTTGCTCGCGATCACCAGGAATGAGGACGTCAAAGCCATTGCGAAGAGCGGGATTGTACAAGCGGCTTGCTTTCCACCTGCCTTGCCAAGTGCCGAGCTAGTGTTGGAGTGTGTTCAGCATTATGACAAAGAGAAAAGACAAATCATAGCAAAGGATGGAACTGTTCTCGCCTACCTGCAGAGGGAAGCTATCCAAGAGATCTTCAACATCCCGAAGGCGAAAGGAGTCTTCATATGTCCTACAACGGCTCAGATGACGTTCGAAGGCAACTCAAAGGTCTACATGCAAGAAATCAGGAAGAAGTGGATGAATGATTCTTCGATGAAGATATACAACTCAAAAGACCCCAAGTACCACAAAGCTGACTTCAAGCAGGAGATAAGTTACTTGATCATGTTTCTGAATCGAGTAACAGGTAGGCCACAATCATCTACTTTCGAAGGATGGATGTATACTTATTTTGATCATATGTTTACAAAGAACAAGATGATTGATTGGGCTGGCCTTATAAGCCACTGTCTAGATGAACAACTTGAAAACTTCGATGAAACGAAGTCTTTCTTCATGACTTCATACCTTGTGTATATCTTGGCGAGAAATATAGTCTATAAAGGACTAACAACTAAAGGGCAAGTAGGTACAAAGCCGGGACAGATTCTCTCGCATCAGTGTTATCCTCAACTCCACCTGAAAAACATCAATCACTATAAGAGATTCAATGATGCCTTCGCTATGTTCATAGTGAGGAAGTTAAGAGGTGAACTACATCGGAGACTAACAGGTGCAGCCAAGAACTTCATCAAGCAGTATGGAAGGTACTACATTCAGTATGATAAGTTCACTTACATCAGGATTCAAGGATTTACATCATTCCCATACAGACTGCCTAGATACCCTTCAAACAGGATGGTGTTGCTAGAGGTTTCCAGACAACTGTTAAGAGTTTCATAAGATGCAGAAAGCAAGAAAGAAAACAGGAGTTCAGTTCCCTCTGCAACTGGGTAGATACTACTCTTGTCCATCCTTACAGGCAGTCGAGCATTCAGAAGTCGAGCTTCAGGCTTATCATCTGCATCCACATGATTCGAGGAGGGAAAACTTTGATCCACATGGAGCCATCAAGCAGTCTTACTCTTCTTACAGGCATAAAGAACAACTAGAGGATCACTGGGCTGATGCTATAGATGATGATGACATCCAGATGCAGAAGTGTTCACGATTGACATGGGACCTGATAAGAGCTACAAAGGTATTGAGAATTCCTGATCAGTTAGAAGGTGATCGAGCTCTTCTTGGTGATGAATATGATAAAATCCGCAATTTGCCTTATGAAGTCAACTGGGCAGGTAGAGAAAAGGTTGATGATGAAGGATTGATAAGGCCTGTTATTGCTATCACTGAAGAGCAAATAGACAAACAAGTACAAGCTTTGCTGGATGAAGGTAAGAAACTCACTTATATTAAGATGGGAGAAGTGGATCCGCAAGAACAACATAAAGCACCTAGTAGGGATTCACGAAGTAAAGGAAGTGAGAAAGATTCCGGACAGGGAAAGAAAAGGAAACAGCTTGAGATTGTTCAAGGAGAATCTAGTAGGAAGAAGAAAAGGATAAGCATTGAGACTACTTCTTCTAGACAACCCGGTGATATCCCACCGAATCAAGACTTAGTGATTCCTGCAGAAGCTCCAATAGAAGAAGTACCTTCCAGCCCACATGATACTGAAATCATCGATGAAGCTAACACCAAGGATAAGGATGATGCTGAAGAGGAGTCATTACCTGCACAAGGAAGACAATTACAACAGCAACAGGATCTTTCATCACTGCCAGAATGGTTACAAGAAAGAATTAAAGAGAATTGTGAACTTGAAAGCTGTCCTCCCCTTCCAGTTGATGAGTTGCTTTTAGATATGTCGAAGGAGAAACCAAAAAAGAAGGCAAATATCCTTTCCAAGATCACTAAAGATGAAACAGGAGTAAGGAAAGTACATGTAGCTGTCCCTAGGCTTGAAAAGAACATAGAGGATGTAACTCCTAATGATTATGACATCAATACAATCAATCTAGGTCCTTTGACTGGAATGCAAGTTGAAGAAGAGCTTCAGGATTCGATTGATAATGCTCGAGCTATCATAAGGCAAGAAACAGAAGGCAGAATCAAGGCTGAGCAAAGATGTCGTGCCTTAGAGCAGTATATTCAGCATTTAGTGCATCCTATTCATCAGCAGGAAAAGGTTGCTACACCTCCATCTCTCCTTCCTCCCGAGACAATTGGACACCTAGAAGAATTGAAGTGTTCATCTCACAAAATGAAGGATTGGATGAGAAGATCAAAGGAGACTACATTCAGACATCTAAGAGACATTATGCAGGTAAATGATAAGATTACTAGCCTTAAGGAGAAGGTACTTGCATTGATGACTGCTTGTGTTGAATTCAAAGACTTCAAGGATCAACATCTACCACACCTAAAGAGCTTGATGGAAACATCAGTTGATGATTTGTTACACGCAGAAGTCATTGAAGAAGGTAGAATACACAACTTTTCCTCCTGGTATTTTAGTCTTCGCATCAAAGGACAGTTGATGGATAAGATAGAAATAGACATGTCTAGAATTAGAAGCGTGCTTCAAAGGATTCAAGATGGAATTCATGCTTCTTTGATGAGGATCTGCAATCCTTTTGGGGAGATGACCCTTGAGAATCTGAAGGAACAAGTTCAAGTCTTCTATTTTCAGGAAAATGATGTTACAGATGAGAGACTTGATAGCATATTCTCACTCGCTGTCCACCTTGGCGACAACAAAGCGAGGATATCTGATTGGGAAAGGACACTTGGTCTTTATTCAGTTGATGTACTTGAGGCCGAAGGAACCATTCAGAATGCGCCAAGTGTACCTGTGGAGGAAGTAAAGCAAACAGTGTCCAAATTCATTGAATGCCAAGCTTCTAGTGATGGATATTCACATGGGGATTCTTCATAGGATAATGATATATGATTCTTATCTTCTTGCGAGGCGTGCCTTTGTTCCTTTCTTCATAGCCTCCGTCATTTAATAAAGATAACTTCTTGTTAGTCTCCTTCATTTAATAAAGTTGACCTCTTTCATTTAATAAAGAGAAGTTTGTTACAACTACTTGTGATGTGGCTTGATCTGGTCCGCTGACTCGGTCGATCGATCTTGACCCTTCTTTTCTTTGAGGTCTATAAAAGAGCTATTGTTGCTCTCATTTGCACGGTTGAAATTTCTGAAATTGTTGCAAGAGCTCTCTGAGATAATAAAAGATTCATTGCCTGGGTGATTCTATTTGTGTTTCCGAGTGTTGCATGGTTTCAATTTTCAAGCGCACATTAAGTTATAAGTTTCTTTAAGTTTATGTTAGTTAATGAAAGGTTTCTTTATTGCTTTGTGGTGAAATCAGTAAGTTCATACCATTTGTAGTTTGCGGCTCGTAGATTGCAGTGCATGGTTAGTCTGAACAATTGAACATCAATTTGATCTTTATGCTTGTTGAATCTTTCATCAGCATAACTGATTTAAACATCTTGTACACCTTTGAAGATTGCACCTATCTTGTGTAGTTGTTTGTCTTGGCGAAACAGGATCTGGTTTGGTTTCACCTCAAGTAGTAATCATCCTTGCATTTAGGATTAGATTAGTGTTTCTAAACCTTATAACTTTTGTCCTTTGTTACCATTCAGTTAGAATTAGGATCAAGAACATTCATTGCTAAATCATACGCCATCAGTCGCAGTACTTAGATCCTCTAGTATCCACTTCCATAGTCCTTGAAACAACAAGTTACTTGAACAATTGCGTAAGTCCCTTTGTGTGTTAATAGCAAAATCATACTTAGTCGCTGAGCTGTCTCTAATCAAAATCTTCAGAAGGAACCTTGGAGTCATCTTGTTTGATCACCCAGTTCAGCATTCGAGAGGCTTTGCTCAAGAGGGAGTCAGATACTTTGTATTTCACTCTAATTGTTGAATTGTCGAAAAACAATCATCAACAGGTACTTGTATCACCTTGTCTACCCGTGCATTTTATAATGTTGTTTTGAGAGGATGGTTGGCTCGATGGTTCGCCCACCAAGTTCTGCACTCGGCACCTGTTAAACTTTCCCACTGCAAAGAGTCTACCGTGTGTTTTTCTTTTGCTTTCCCTTTGGTAGGAGGTTGTTTCTTTTGTGCCTTCGTATCCATTACAATCTTTGGTCTGAATTTTGCTAGTGATTCTTCCCGAATTATTTTCCCTGCCATTGTTCCTGTTCCTATAGTTGCACTTCACTTTCCCAACTAGGGATGAAATCGCAAATGAGGTCACCAAAATTTATTGCTTGTACACGACCATTCCTTAACTGATTCTCAAATGTTCGCGTTTGACCACTCCAAGCGACTGCAATGGCCGAATGAGTGAGGCGAGTGCAAGTACGGTGGTCAGGGTGAGGCGTACGACTGACGGCAGCAGGGAAAACGTGTACGGCGGCAACAGAAGGAAACTCGTACGACAGGTGCCAAGGAACTCGCACGAAGTAGCAGAGGAACTCGTATGGCAGCAGCAAAGGCACTCATACGGAAGGGATTGCAGTTGGAACTCATCAGGAACTCGTACGGTCACTCTTAAAGTAGGAATGTTTGCAGGAATTCGTACGGTGACTATTATAGTTGGGGCTGAGCGTCGTATGGCTGGAGCAGGGTCATACAACAATGATTATAAATTGGGCAAAGTCGTACAGCCGACAGTTATGAACTGAGCAGAGTCGTACAAAATGAGGGGCTGAGTGCTCGTACAGTAATCAAGTCGTACGGTTTGGATGGTGGTGGGAGTCAAGGACGAATGAATGGGGTCGTACGGCTAGGATAGGTCGTACAAACCCCTTTTAAACCTTTAATTTTTCTTTTTCTTTCTTTTCATTTTTTTTTTCAAATTTATTTTATTTTATTTTATTTTATTTTTTATTTTTTTTATTATTTTTATTATTTTTTTCTCTCTAGTCTATTTTATCTTTTCGTTTTCCTATAATTTCCTCTTCTCTGATTTTTACTTTTTCCCATAATTTTTCGCAATTTTCTTTTTCATCATTGTTTTCTTCTTTTGTGTTTCCTTCCTCCCATGCATTAGTTTCTGTCATTTGTCGAAAAATGCCATTTTCATATGCTACTTGTTGGGGTCTTTTATTTACTTCACCTTTTCCATCTTTTTGCCTTCTTGTTCTTTTGCCATACCTATTAATCCTTTCTTCCTCGGTTCTTTGTTTCTTGTCCCGATCATGTTTTGTCCTACTCCATGTTGCATCACTCAATTTTTCAATTTCCGTGATGTGGCGAAAAATACAAGTGGCGTTCACCTCTCTAAAAGAGTCATTTGGACATCTCTCTATTTGTTCTAGTTTAAAGATTTGATCAACAAAACTTCTTTCTTCCATACCTTTATGTAACTTCCTTCCGTCAATCAAATATAATCCTTCTGGTTCTTCGAGCCATGTCACAGAGTTTCCATCTACTGTCAATTTTCGTGGATTATATATCGCTCACCACATTCATGGTCTTGGCAGTGGTACACTTTGGGTTGCTCTTTAGGTAAGTTTCTTTCGCTGAATTCTCCAACCTCTTCATAGCAGCCAAAACACTCTATTATAATTGTACTATCGGCTATGTAGCTCGTTTGTGGTGCGATTACTTCTTCCTTCGGCAATAGGAATTCATATTTGTCCCATATTTTGTTACATTCTCATATCCACTCGTCCCACTTGTCTTCTTGGGTACTTTTATCATCTTGGTCCGCCCAAGGGTCGAAGTTGTCTTCGACTATACCCTCTCTCATGCCAGTGTAGGGTGAATATAACCTCCAATAATCATAAATCTTTAACGATCATACCCCTGGCCCAAAATAACCAGTGACTTCATCCAAGTGTGTGCTCGAAAAAGCCACTCCATCGATTATTTTGTTCATGTCCACATTTATAGGACGTTTTACTCCATGATACCCAAATTCGCTTGGTTCATATTCCAATTCATTCCCAAATTCATTCTGTATTTCCACTCCGCTTCCACACTCCATGAGGTTTATCGAGATAACTTCTCGCCTTTGTTTATAAATCTTGAATTTGACCCGTTTACTACTTCTTTGATTGATGTGCCGTCAAGGTTCTCTAGTTTTATAGATCCATTTTCCAATACTTCCCGTACTCGGAACGGTCCTAAGCACCTCACCTTGAATTTGCCTGGTTTTATCTCGTTACAGCTGTTATATTTGAGAACTAACTGGCCTTGCCGGAAGTTCATTCTCCGGAGATGTTTATCGTGCCAGTATTTCCAGCGTTTCTGCATCATCTCTGTCACCCACTAAGCCAAGATGCGTCGTTCGTCAAGTTTGTTTAATTGAAACAATCTTTCTTTTAAGCTTTTTGTATCCCCAAGCTGATTCTCTACTGCTTTCCAGAGACTTGGAACTAGGTATTCTGCGAGTACCTGTAATGTCCCTTTCCTAAGCAGTTCGAAGATTAGGGTTCATCTATTAGCGGGTTACTGTAGACTAACATGGATGGTTAGGGGACCCATGTTGGGTTGCTCTTTCTGGTGCAGTTTTGGACCCCGTGGCCAAACTTACTCTTTTTAGCCGAGGGCTCGGGACTCTGAGCGAGTCAATGCGAACCAACTAGACTTCATTTGTTTCATTTGATCAATATGGTGGTGCTACGAAATCCATTTTCAGAGGTCAAATGTAATATATTTTAATGATCCATCAATTTCCTAAGTTAAATTAAAATATTTAACTTAGTGAAATCAAGTATATATAATGTGACTTTATAATATAAGTAGGGATATAAGATAAAAATTTAAAGTCATATTTTATATCTATGAGGGTGAGCACCACTTATTGAAGTTAAAGGAAATAAAGCGTAATGGAAAAATATTATTATATTTCCTAAGTGGGCGTTGGGTATTGGAGGAGTAACAAAAAGAAAATGAGGATTCATTTTCATTCATTCACGATTGCTCACTTTTCATTAAGTCTGAGCTTTGCTTTGGAGAACAAGGGTTTGCACCAGCAGCTTTGGAGACGGAAACCTCCATGGTTGAGAGCATCTATGGGGTTGGAAGACACTCCCAGGATGTTTTGAGTGACTTCATTTGTAGGGGTCACCAGTGAGCTTTTCGGCACGAAGTCAGCTTGTCGCAGAAGTGATTTCAAGGATATATCTTCAGTTATTTGGCATGATAATACAAGAGGAATATAGACAAATGCATTGCAGGTTGTTGCCATGATTTTGAAGTGTGTTTGACATGTTTTCAAGCTCCTAACCTAGTCGTACTTCTATTGTACCTGGCCGTACCATCCATATGTAGGTTTTTGAGTTTCAGTTTGGCATTTGGGTATGATTTTACTTCCTAGGTTGGCATAGAGAGACTGCAGAAATGAACAGTGTTAGCAGCAGTGATAAGGAAGGGTTTTAATGACATTTACATCTACCATAAACTTGCAGCCAGGCCGTACCATGTATTTGATGAGGCGTGATACTGTTCTAGCTTCCCAAACTTGTTTTTGAAGCATTTTCAGATTGTTTTCTGAGGCATCCAGCATCTTTGTAGTGTTAAATCAAGTCTGAAGGTTGTTTGTAAGAAGTTGGAGTCACCTAACTGCTGTCACAGTCATCTCCAGCTCATGTACATTTTGAACAGCTAATGGGTATGTTGAAACCCTAGTTTTTTGATACATCTTTGATATGGGTATTGTTCCTTTATGCATTATAATACATTTCTATCAAATATAGTCATCTAGGTATTTCTATTTCATTGTATTTGCAAAAATATAGACATGCATGTTTTCAATGTCAAAATACAAAAAACCCAAAACACATCAGGTATCAGCTAAACCACAGAAAACTAAAAAAAGTTGGTCTCAGATAGGGGTGGGACATTACAGTACCACAGCATCTTGGCCATACATTAATTGGAAAGGTGTGTGTCGTCACTTTGTATGTCAACGGTAAGCCCATAGTACTGCTGGCAACTTCTCTTCCCAATATATCCCTTCGATGCCACATGATTTATGAATAACCGAGATTAATATTTTTTTGTTGACTCTGCCTGTCCATTTGCTCTCGGCTAATAAGGACTCGATAGGGTGTGGAATATTTTAAACTCACTCGTCATCAACCGAATCACGTGGTTGACGAAATGCCCTCCTCTGTCACTTGTTAACTGGATAGAAATGCCATACTTCATGACTATCTGTTCATAAATGAACCTTGTAGTGCTCAATGCTGTATTATCTTCATATGCCCGAGCCTCTGCCCACTTCGTCAAGTATTCGGTCGCCACCACTATGTATCGGCCCCGATGCAGTTGGTTGACTTTCAATGGGCCTATGAAGTCTAGTCCCCACCTTTCGAATAGTTCTTGGGGCTGCGAAGGTGAGAGTGGCATGTAGTCTCTCTTCAATGGCTTTCCTACCCTTTGGCAAGTATCACAGCCTACCACCCACTCTCGAGCATCTGTATGTAGCATCGGCCACCACAGTCCGGCCAAGAGAACTTTCCTCGCTGTGGCATCCGGTCCCATATGTCCGCCAGCCAACCCCTTGTGGGCTTCCTGTAATACTCCCTCTCTTTCCTCACTCATAGGGGTCTACGAATATAAAGAGGGGGTTCGTGGCTTCTACAACCCACCCACCTTAAGCAAAAGCTATGGAGGTTTGTGGGGGGACTTGCACTTGGCACGACACCTCTCTACAATATATAAAATCCATTGATCTGGTACACAGGGGTATGAATGTATCCTTAAAAAATATAAATCAACGTAAAACCTTAGAAAATCAAAAAAAATCATATTTGCCTAAGCAATAATTACACCAGTGCTTGATCCAACTGCGCAATGAATATTCTATAGAGGAGCAAAAAATTTCCTCTAAGGCATTGGGAAAAGAGCTCTGATTTCAATGATTTGACAATCGATCTATGGGTTTTTGGGCCTTCTAGGCACGATTGTAGGGTTGGATTTGACCCAAAATACTCCAAAATGACAGCTACCTGTTGGATCTAGCAAGCACCTCCAAATGAAAACCCTTGCAAATTTGGCCTCCAATATCCAATTTGGACACAACAAAAGGCAAAATCCATTATCTTGGACACTCTGAATTCAATGGTAAGCTCTAACTTGCTCCACCAATCTTCAAAATGCATCTGCAATACAAAGCCACAAAGAGGAACCCACTAGAATTTGGTTTTTCTATCAAACTTTTCTGATTCTCCATATTATCATTCGATGCAAGAGAAAAATATACTATGTTTTTCAAGAAAAACAAGATCTACAATCCTAGATCTTTAAAAATGACTAACCCAAGGCACTCTCCCGCTTTGATACCATGTAAGATTTGGCTATGGAGATAGCCAACCAAGATCAAGAAGGCCTAAAGGAAAGCACAAAGAAAACCAATATGACAAAATAATTCTATCATATTCAAAGGATGCAAATGATACAAGATTCATGATTAGATTGCTCATATGAGACCAAGAGGTGGGTATATATAGGATATGTTGTGACGTTTTCACACATCGCCCCATTGCAAATGGGACCCCCCTCTTTTTTCTCACTTTCGTCGTCGTTTTGCTTTAGGATTTTGGTTTTTCTCTGGGTTTATTGGTTTGGTAGTAAATTTGCCCAAGTCTTGTGGTTTCTTGCTCAGGTCCATGAAGCTCGGGGGGAATGTCAACACGCTTAGCCCGCAGGGAATATGAAGAATGCTTGAAATAGTGAAGTAAAAGATTGATTTTCCTGAGGATAAATGAAGCCCTATCATTCCTCGATCAAATCTTGTCAATCCATGTTAGAGGTCCATCATTCCATGTGAAAATGTCTAAGTCCTTCACTCTAAGCATAAGAATCCATGATGAATAAGCTATCCCTCTCCAAAATCCAGAAGTCTCTGTCCAAAGTTCCAAGGGTAAATGAAGGTCCAAGAGTCCAATCCAGAATCCTGTTCCAGAGTTCCTATCGGGAATCATGTTCCAAGAGTCCAATCTAGAATCTTGTTCCAGAGTTCCTATCCGGAATGTTGTTCCAAAGTTCCAATCCGGAATCCTATTCCAAAAGTCCAATCCAGAGTCCTGAATGCGCCTTAACTTGAATAATTCCTTGACAAAACTTGACATTCCTCGTCAAAACTCATCATTCCGTTGAAAATTCTAGATCCCTGACTCAAAGCATGGAAAATTCCAAGAACAACTTCAGGAATTCCTTGGCAAAATTTGAAGATCCTTGTCAAAAGCATGAATTCCTGGCTCTGAAGTAGAAATTCCTGGTCAGAAAAAATGAAATCCATGCCCTCAGGCAAAATGCGCTCTTGCACAGGGAAATTCCAAGACATGCTCAAAATGCGCCAGGAATGAAATCCCCAGTGCGACTTGGAATTACCTTCAACTCAGGGAAAATCTTGCTCAATTCTTCCAAAGATGAAACAATCTAGGACTTAGTGAAATTTGTGATCAAGAATACAGTCCAGGATATGGCGAGATGTGAAAGATCCAAGGTCCATCAAGTCATGCGCTTAGAAGGAGAAATTCCTTAACTTAGTGAAACATGCGCCCTTTTTCCAGGCAAAAAAATCCAACCTAGTGAAACTTTCAACAGGAAAAATCCAAGGGTTTGAAATGCGATCAAGAATTTATCAACCTCTTCATGAAAATCTTGCTCAAGGGATTCATCCACGACTCCAAGGAAAGTGTACCCTTATTCCAAAGAATTCATTCCATGACTTACTAAAATTTGCGAGCACAGAAAAATCCAAGACTCCAAGGTGCGATCGCGGAAAAATCCACGGCTTCAGGCAAGGAATCCAGGACGTCAAAGAATCCCCGACATCCCAAAATCCATGCTCCAAGAGGATAAAGAATTCATGACTTGCACCAAGGAAGAAATGCATCCAATCCGTAACTCCCCAGAATCCGCGACCTCAAGGAATCCCCGACTTAAGGTCTCTGAGGCGGTGGCCGACCTAGGTAGTAGCTTGGAATTTAATAAAAGACATCAAAAATCCATGCCATCCTTGAAAGTGCGCCCCTCGACAAGGATAGAATCCACAACACAACAAAATCCCCGACTTGGTGCAAAGTGCGCCTTGGACAAGGAATTCTAGACCTGGAAGAATCCACGACATAGTGAAATCCACAACCTAAGCCAATTTGCGCCCTCCTCAAGGAAAATCCGCCTCGACGTGGAAAATGCGCTCCAGATGAGGAAAATCGAAGACTCCAAGGAATTTACACTCCAGGATGGAAAATTCCATGACCTTGTCAAAAGTGCGACAAAGATTGTCCTTGTCCAGAAGGAAGTTGCGCCTTACGGAATTTATCCCTGACACACTACAAAATTGCAACAAGGATAAATTGATCCAGGACAAGGAGAGTGAAACAGGGAAAACAATCTAGGACATGCAGAAAAGTATGACTTGGATTAAGGACAAATTTGTCCAAGACACGGAGAAATATGCGACAAGGAATTTTTTCCATGACTTGCCACAATTTGCGCCTAGGGATAGAATAAATCCATGATTCCAAGGGATTTGCAGTGAGGAAGAATCCAAGTCTAGGAGTTGTTTAAAAATGTGAAAATCCATGAGGTCCTCATATTTGCGCTGGGAATTGTCCAAGAGATCATCAAAATTGCAAAATTCCCAGATAACTTGTCCAAGAACCTAAGGAATACACGCCTAGAACTTGTCCACAACACTACAAAATGTGCTATAGATTATCCTTGTCCAAAAGAAAGTTACGCCTGAAGAATTTATCATTGGCACCATAGAAAATGCGACCAAGGAATCAATCCGGAAGATCCTAAAAAGAGCGAAATCCAAGACTGAACAATCCATGACCTCTTGGATTTTGCGACCTGGAATTCCTAACTGAGGAATTCCTGTCCAAGGAATCTTGTTCCTCCTTCCATATGCGCCCTGCCCTGGAAACTCCTCTTGTACATGCCTGGTAGTCCTGAAAAGTGAAAAGTCAGTTAAGTGTGAGGAATGCTAGAAAAATGAGGAAAATCCTCTGTTTGTTCAAGAATTTATAAGTGAAATTGACCAAATCTTGCAAAAATCATTCATGTTTCATTTCATATTACATTGCATTAAGGATTTCATCCGCCTTTGCTATTCAAGAGTTCTCTTTCTTTTGCAGATGTTGAAGACAAGGATCGGTTCCATGAGGAAGATGCTCGTTGATCCAAGACATTCAAGATGCATAGAGCTTCAAAGGCTGGAGAAGGAGACTATCCTACGTTAAGGAGACTTCACAGGTCTAGAACAGGACATCATTCCATTCATTGCCCACCTTTCTCCTCCGAACGCTCAACATGATTAGCACAAGGCAACATCAAGGATTCCAGTTCAGTGACAGGGACACTTCGCATGAATGCTAAAGGAAGATGAAAATCCTTTCAAGACTTCAATGACACAGAGAATGCTAGCATCAAGGACAACATGATACACTTCAAGTTCCACATCAAGGACTTCAGTTCCGGACAAGAGGATCAATCCTTGGAAATCCAAGAACAAGAGTGCAATGCACCATTCATCAGGAGGATCAAGTTCGGCATCAAGAAGACAAGAATCCATGCCAAGAACAGGAATCCAAGCCAATGTAGGAATCCAAAGGAAATGCAACACAAATTCCAAGTCCAAAGCACACTCAAGGGACAACTGTTTGGAAAATGTTGAGGTGGCGCCTGACTAGACCATGCCTTGTTGGAGTCCTAGTCAGCATGAGGCACCCTAGGACATGTGTCACATTTTCGTTGGCTGGAATGTTGGTGATCTCACCTACTTTCTCATTAGGGTTTTGACCTAATCTAATTTTGGCCATTGATTCCTGGGAATCAATCTTGGCCCTTCATTGTATCTTTGGAAGCCTATATAAAGGCTCAAGCGCCCCATTATTGAGGGAGATAATAGATGGAATAGGATAGGAGAGAAAAAAGAAGGAACAAAAGTTTTAGCTGTTCATTTCTGTTGTACTCCATTTTTGAGAGCAAGGAACTTTGAGGTATTAGTAAGATTGTTGCAAAACACATTTCCGAATCAATATATGAGCATTGAAGATTGGTGTTTGTGATATTCTTTGGACTGTGGCATGGTTTTTTTATTTCCTTAAAGCAAATCATAAGCTTCATTTTTAGATTTGTTTCATTTCTAGTTTCTTTCAGTTTTCATTAGTTAGAATGATGGAAAATATTGCTAATGATGCATGATTGAAACTCCTTGTTCATACCATTTGCGATTTGTGGCTTGCAAATCACAGTGTATGGTTAGCCTGAACTCATTTTAAGCTTAACTTCAATTGCTTTCTGCATATTTCATTTCCATGTTCTATGTTTAAGCAATCTGAAAATCGTCATAAACGCCCCAGAAGATTGCACCATTTCCATGTAGTTGTTGTCTCATGACGAAGCAGAGTGTGGCTTTAGTTTCCATGAATCAGCAGTAGTCTTTTGCATCAGTTAGATTCCTCAACCCTTACCCATCTTTTGCATTTTGTTTTAGATTTGCACTAGGATTAGTCTACAAGGAGCTCTACTGAGAAATCATTCCCCCCTTTTCAGAAGTAGAACTTAGGAAATCCAAGTCTTTCCTTTGTAGGAGACTATAGAATCCAAGATGTTCCTTTGCAAGAGACTATAGAATCCAAGTCTTTCCCTTCGAAGAAGCAGTAAAATCCAAGTCTTTTCCCCCCTTTTTCGTGAAGAAACACTAAGTCTTGCACCGAACAATTGCGTAAGTCCCTTTGTGATTACCAGCAAGATCACATCATTTCACTGAGTCTATCCCTGTGCACGTCAAGACCTGACATTCAAGGAACCTTGGAGCAGTCTCACTCGATCACGTAGTTCAGCGTTTGCGATGCTTTGTTCAAGAGAGGATAGAGCACTTAGTGTTTTATTCTAAATGTTGTTGCTGTCATTAAACCAACACCAACAGGATACACCACCAAGAGATGTGAATGTACAACTAGTGTGCAATAATAAGAGATATAGTCACATATGTGCACCTCCACCAAGCTAGGAAAGTGCAAGTCACATGATGCAAGCACAACTTATCCAAGTAAATACCTACCTAAGCAAGCTTATCCAATACTAGATGCATATAAAGGAATAAAGTAGTTAACTAAATACAAAAATAAAATAATGAACCAACAGAATGTACCCTATCAAAAACTCCCCAAGCTACCTCTTCAACTCAACCATCTCAAGCCAAGATGATCCATAAGATGCCTAGGCAAGAAGCCTTGCTCCCAAACTTTGTTTCAAACTTTCAATCTTATGGTTATTGACTTATTCCTACATAGCAAAGATAGCTCCAACTTGTCACCCAAACCATCTAGTCACTCGTGTTTTCACCATCCTATGATGATCCACACAAATGACGAGAGTCAAGGTAACCCATGTCCAATGGTAGTAACCTGAAGTTGACTCTTACCGTAATGAGGTCATCGTCGTTGACTTCTTGTTCAAGGGGACCACCAACTCAACAAAGTACCATGCTTCTATTGGCACACTGATAGATGCCCTCCATCACAGCAGATGTATTTACATCAGCTATCAATTGTCACATATAAGTATGGATATGTTATCTTCTACTGACATTCTATTTGGTCTCTAGGTACTTTACAGCCATGCATTCTCACGAACATCAATAGCTTGTACACAACTAGCAAATGTAATGCCACATTCCTACCAAATGATTGATGTACAACTTTATGTAGAGCTATCTTACCCCCTCCAAGTCATACACCTAAGATTAGCCCATCCATGACCTTAGAGACCCTCTAGTGGCCCCACCAAGGGTTTTTGCAAAAATCCACAACTTCACCTTAAGTGAGGCTACTAGTTTTCTAACCTGCATCCTAGCCCCAACTAGTTGTTTATGGTCATTTGGTTGACCATTTTGGTTCTACACAGCCATAAACGACTCCTTTGGGCATGAACCTACCTATATGAGGATCCCTTAGCCCCCAAAAAACAAAACTTGGTGATTTCATACCTACATGAACTTGGAATTCCAACTCAAGTTGCTTAATCTCGCCCTCTTGCTCTTAGTTATCTCATTAGAAGTTAGAACCATAGTTCACCAACTCGGCGAGTTGAAGAGTACTCGCAAGTTTTTAACCCGCGCGAGTACCTACAGGTTTAACTCGCCGAGTCTTTGGCGAGAACTCGCTGAGACTTGCCAAAATCTCGACAAGTCCAACAGCTTGACTCACCAGCCAGCAATTTTACCGAGTTTTGGCGAGTTTTTGCTGAGTTTTGCCAAGTTTCAAAAATTTTTGTGTTTTTTAAGTTGCCGTGTTTTGAAGAGTTTTTGTCAAGTACTCTCCGAGTCGGAAATTTTTGGCTTGCCGAGTACTCTCTGAGTCCGAGTTGGTGAACTATGGTTAGAACCATAAGAGCATCTTAGTTGATTGCAATCTACTATCTCACAACATCCAGCAAGCAACATAGATGCTACTCTACATATGATCCTTCTTTGGTTCTTTAGCTTTTCCTTGATACTATTTATTAAGGGCGGATCACATATCTATTTGTAGTTTTTGAATCCTTAGTAACCTTTGGATACGTAGAAGTCTTTGTTCATTTATTGTTCATATTTAGCCACCAATGGCTTACTGTAACCTCTAAAGGCTGCAATTTTGTAACAGTATTTCCTTTCAATATATATTATTTTACATTTATATATTTATATTAATATATTTTATGTTTCTTATTTATAGTTATATATCTATATGTATACATTTAAATAAATAAATAGTTGTGTTCCACGAGAACGCATCCCCAGGCCTCAAACCCCTGTCCCCATCCCCTGAGGTGTTTCCAATACGGCAGGTCAGCAGGGGACATCCCCTAGCCATCCCCAAAAAATCTGAAAAAGAAAAAACATTTCCAAAACGCATCCCAAATGCAAGAAACTTAACGGGGACACCTGGTCGTCCCCGAGGCGGCCGGAGATGTCTGAGATGTCCCTCAACTGTCCCAAGGACAGCCAGACATCCCCGACATCAAATTAAAAAAATTCAATGTTTTAAAAAACAAATCCAACATCTAGCAAAAAAATATTAGTTTTAAAAGGGGCATGGGGGTCCCAAAAACCCTCCCATGCCCCTTACTCATTGTTCAACCCTAAATCATCACAAAGACTGCTATGAAAGTTAATTGTGTTTGTCATGTGTTGAGGAGGGCCAACTGTGACTGTCAATGCGCTGACCAAGGGTTGACTGCAGGACTGATTAAAGGCACATCTTTAGGGCCAAATAGTTAGAATCAGTAGAGAACAAAATAGCAGCACCAAGGTAGCATAGGGCAGAAACAATAGTATGTAGGGTACTGTTGATGATTGTTTTTCGACAAGTCAACAATTAGAGTGAAATACAAAGTATCTGACTCCCTCTTGAGCAAAGCCTCTCGAATGCTGAACTATGTGATCAAACAAGATGACTCCAAGGTTCCTTTCTAATGATTTTGTAAGAGATAGCTCAGTGACTAAGTATGATTTTGCTGTTAAACACAAAGGGACTTACATTAGATCTTTCTTCTTTCATTCAGCTTATCTCTCCTTCAGTGTGGATGATATGTATACAAGGTCTCAATAACAAAGAAATAGAAAAAGGTGAGGGTTTAGAAAACTAATCTAAGGTCAATGAGGTAATGATAATGTATTAAACAGACAAACTCCTAATCAACCTAACTCCACTTCGCCAAGGATGCCTACAACTACATGGAGTTGGTGCAATCTCCTAAGGTTACGCGAATGGTTTTCAAATCATGAAGGCTCATACAAGCACCCTTTGAACGGCGCAGCTCAAACAAGCATCCACAATCGAACTTATGCAAATGAGGCTCAGACTAGCTTTACACAACAATTCACCAACGATGAATGTTAAAAGCATGAGCTAGGAGTTGATCAAATATCCAACACAACATACATTACAACAATGAGCTCTAATCTATTTTTAATCTATTTGAAACATCTCTCCATTTCATTAAGATACAAGAAATCATGTTACTCCACAAAATAACACTTAACACCAAACAAGTAGCTCCAATGTCTTTGCATTAACCTTGAGGAATATTTACAACAATTTCAAGTCCTCTCAGAGAATTTTGAGAGTCTCTTTTATTCTACTCCTAAAATCTAATCTCTAGTCTATATTAATGATCTACTGAATTACAAATGAGGCAACAAGGCCTTTATATAGTGCCCAGAATACAATGAATGGCTAAGATCAATTCGATAGCCAAGGGTCTAGATCATGCCACCTCAGAGGTAGTTACAACAACTTGCTATTTTTAGCAAAAAGAGAGAGGCAATGAAGGCACGTTTTCCAATGTGATAAGGTAAGGCGAAAGCATTTAAAATATTCCTCCACATAGGAATCCCTTTGACTTCTTTTATTAAATGATACATTTAATGCATTAAATAATGCAGCTAATCAAAATTAAATGATGTGTACTCGCCACATAGATGCCAACTCAGCATACTTTGAAAATTGTATCATCTTTGTGTGACGTATTCGATGTGATTGTTTGAACTTATATGTTTAGGAATACATCTTGCCTTGTTCATTCTTCTTGTAGACTGGATGTATGATACTTGTTGCTTCACTTGATTAACTTCGTGATGTTTCTTCTTCTTGCAGGTAAGATATATGATGATCTTCTTTGTAGCTTCTTGATGTAGATGATGATGATAATGATGTGGCTTTCTTCATGTAGAGTAGAAGACTCTCTTCGACTTGAAATTGTAAAGTCTTGAAGTTTAGATGGATGAATGCCTTCGAAAGTTTCAATGAAGTGTTCCAACTCGATGATGTAGAAGATTTGAGGTATAATCCTTTAGAGTAGTGTTCCCTCCGCAAGGTGAAAGTGACTCAAACACTTGCTCTTGATGATCATGATGTAGTTGATGAAATGATTCCTTGAAGATGATCTTGAAGCTCGAAGGAACTTGAAGTAGATTGGATGTCTTAGAAAGTCTTGATGTAGATGATGTCCTTCGGATGGATGTCTTCTAGACAATCTTAACTTGATGCCACTAGATGAAGAATTCCAACACAAGGATGATGAAGGATACCCTTGAAACAGCTACATGATGCCTTGCTCTTTTCTCATTCCTTGCTTGTCAAAGGTTCTTATCACTTGATCTTTAGATGATTCCTCCTTTTTGCTGCAACACAAGTAAAGAAACAGCATCAATCCCCTTTCGATAACACATAATACATAAGAATCATTACAAGCATTTCTAATCTAAGCACATGAGTTAAGGACTTTGATGTCTAACTTGAATGATATGAAAACTTTACTAAGATGGCGTGCTGGTTGAGATAAGTGAATTCCTCCTAGATTCCTCCTTGATAAGCCTCTAAAGTTTGCCTTCAACACTTGACTTTACTTCCCTTCATAAGGTAGCGCTTTAGACAAAGGTTTTAGTTTCTCCTAGAATTGATGCACTAGATAAGTCACATTGGATAAGGATTTCGAAATCCTCTTGATTGTCTTCTTGTCTGGCGCACCGGTTGAGGGGTTTGGAATCCTCTAGAAATCACTTCAAACTTGAGTTAAATCATCCTCCAAGCGCATTAGATAAGATTTTTGAAATCTCCTTCAAAGTGTATCAAAGCCTTCCCATATGTGGCGCAGTGGATGGGGACTTCAAGATCTTCCTGAAAATGTATATTATATTCTTGCAAATTAGTCTTGACGAATCACTTCTACTTAAATCGCATTGGTTGAGGTGTTTGATATCTCCTTGAATTGAGCGCACCGGATCAAAGGTTTGATTTCCTCTGGAATTTTGCCTATTCTTCTCACTTACTTTCCATCAAGCGCATTAGATTTTGATGTTGATCCTCCTTGAATTGGTCGCATTGGTTGAGGAATTACGAATCCTCTTGATTTTGCGCATTGGTTAAGGATTTGAAATCCTCTGGAAACATCAAAACTTACACCTTGACACCCAGCATTTTTCTTTCTCCTTAGCGCATTGGATAAAACATTAAGATCCTCTTGCCTTTTACATTGGATGACATCTTCTAGATCCTCCTTGCATTCCTTGAATTAAGTGTTTGAATGGATCAAGTTGAATCAAACGTTTGAATTTCTTCTTGCATTTCGCATTAGATGAGCATGTTGAAGTCTTCTCAAAACCTTTTTTCAAGTTGCTTTGGTTTGAACTTGTTTTCATTTGCACTAGAATGGTGCATTGGTTAGGCAATTTGAATTCTCCTTACTTTTGCATAATGGATCAAGCTTGTGACAACTCCTAGGTTAAGCGCTTTAGATAGGTAATTTGAGATCACCAAAAACAAACCTTACTCTTCCTCATGTATGGCGCATTGGATACCACCTTTGATTTCTTCCTTTTGAGCATATTGATAAAGGGTCCTTGAAGTGGCGCATTAGTTCACTATGTTGGAATCTTCAAAACTTAGGTGCATTAGATGAACTTTACCTTTAGCAAATCATGCATGATGTTGGCGCTTGGGATAAAACTTTGAAATCCTCTAAACTTGCCTTGAGTACTTGACATTGAATGTCCACTTTCCTCCTTGTAGGGCGCACTGGATCAGGCATGGAGAATCCTCTGGATTTAACTTTAGATAAGGATCTTTTAAACTTTACATTGAAACTTCTTTGGCGCACTAGATCACTACGTTGGAATCTCTTGAATACTGACTTAAACCTTGTGATGTATCCCCTTTGGAGCGCCCGGAGTCTTCCTTCATGAAGTCGCATTAGATGAGGGATAAAAATCCTCAAGTTTTGGCGCATTAGATGAGCTTTTGAAATCCTCTCAAACTAGATCTTCCTTAATTCAAAAACCTTAAGACTTCTCCTTCCTTCTAGGTGGCGCATTAGTTGAGCTTTTCAAATCCTCTAGTCCCTCTTCAAAAATTTTAGATTTCGGAATCCATCCTTCTTCCTAGCGCATTGGTTGATGGTTTGAAATCCTCTGACACTTATCATCTTTAATTCGCTCCAAGATTCGTTCCAAGACTTGTCTTTTCATTTTCGCATTAGTTAAGTGTTTGAGATCCTTATCCTTTTCCTTCAAAAATGATGCTTTCACTTTGGTCGCACTAGATGATTGATTGAAATCCTCATGTTGTTTCGCATTAGATCAAGGTCTTAGAATCTTTAATATTTTCGCATCACTTCAAGGTCTCGAGTTCCTCTAGAATTTTCGCATTACTTCAAGGTTTCGAGTTCCTCTAGAATTTTCGCTTTGGTTAAGGGGTTGAAAATCTTCTAGAATTGGCGCATTGGTTCATGCATTCGAAATCATCATCTTCTTTTGTCTTTGAAAGCGCTTTTTCATCATGATTTTGCGCCACTTAGATGCCCCGTCGCACTAGATGAGCTTTTTGAATCCTCTGGAAGAGTCGGGCGTTTTTCAGGGTCGCGAGGGTAAAGGTATATTGAAAAATATATTTAAGTATACTTATACTTTAAATATTTTTCAATATACCTTTCAGGATGTTTGAGATAGGTCTCGAATCCACCGGATTTAAGATGCAAAATATAGAATTTGGAGGATTCACCAGATTTCAGACTTAGCCATTTTTTCAGGATTTTCAGGATTTCAGGCTATCAGACTTAGTCTTTTTCAGGATCTCAAACATACATCAAGAAGGGTCTCATTATTCATTACTTGGATAGAATTCAATCGAGATTCTTCATTTTCCAAATGAGACCTCCAGTTATGAAGCAAAAATCTCCTAGAAGAGAGACTTATTGGATTGGTAGAGGAAATGAACCTAAGGCATCATCTAAACTTAAATGCAAAACCAGGAGCTCAAAAAAAGGGGGTCCCCATTTGCAATGGGGCGATGTGTGATTTGGTCACAACAGGTACCAAGGTCAAAACAACAGTGGGCAAGGTAGCAGGGCAGGCCTAAGCTGTTATAATGCTATCATGTTAGATAATTATATTGGCATGTTGCTGCTGTTATACTGCTGTCAATGTCATGTTATACTGGTGTCCATTAACTTGTAGAAATTTGACTCTCTCTCTCTCTCTTACACACACACACACACACACACACACATATAGAAAATTCATATATATTGCCATCCCCCCGCCATCCACAAAAAATGGCCCTCAGACTGCCGTCCCCAAAACACGTCTCCTGCCGTCCCCATCCTCGAAACACTATGGAACACAGATAATATAAAATATGTTTCTTGTTTTACTAATACATTTATATATTAATTATTTTTATATATTTTATATTGTACAGCAAACCCAGGGCAAAAAACACCGAACCAGCAAACTAGAATGCCCTGAACCCAAACCCAAACCAGCAACATAGCAAATATCTAAATGGGGTGGATAATGCGGATATTTGGGAGGGAGGAAAGCTGGTTAAAGATGTTCACGATATGGATAGTTAAGTTTGTTTAACCATGATTGACAAATTCAGCTTCCAAGTTGTAATTGTCTTGTTATCCAAAGTCTGATTTGAGCGTACGATGAAAAAGTTCATTCAGTTAGTAAAAAAACAACAGTTGAAGAGTCTAATTGCAATTTTGCCCAATTCAATTCATTGCATCGTATCATAAAACTTTATTATGTGTCATGTCCCCTCTTTAGCTCTGTCTAGCAGAGACTTGAGAGTTGGCCTATCATCTGGGTTCCCGTAGGTCAGCAGAGTGGTTAGGGGACCTATCCAGAGGCAGTAGAGCTTGGCAGGGAGCTTTACAGGCCTTTCCAGACAGTTTGCGGCAGTTTCCTATTTTTTAGGGTTTGACCAAGAGTTGACCAGGAGGCATCAGGGGACCTCTAGGAGCATTTTGAGAGTTTTGGTCTCAGTTCCTATTTTTTAGGAGGTATCCCTAAATTATAGGGAGGCACTGTCAGTTAGCTTGCCATGTGGCGACATCACCTGTGGTGCGGGCTACAACAGTTTTCAGTTCAGATTGGCCAGGTGATGGATTCGGGATAATTATTGAATATTAAAGTGTAGCTTTAATATTTAATAAAAATAAATTAAAGTGATTAATAATATCACTTTGTAATAAGATTTTAATAAAGTGACCCCCTCCTTATTAACACATGTTGTGTTAAAAGGTGGTCATTTCTTTCATGAGAAGTTGGGCCCTCAACTTGGGCGCCCAACTTAGGAGTCTTTTAATAAAAGAAAAGAATCATTTAATGATTCTCTTTTGATGCCTTCTCAACCCTAAAAGTGGACGCCCACTTTGGGAAAGGAATAAAGTACATTGGAAGTGCTTTTTGGAGTTATCTTTTGCATCTTATTTTTGAAGCTTCATGGCAGCTCTGAACTCTAAGGAAAGGGGCAGCAGCATTCAGTCTCTTGGGAACGGAAACTCTCAAGGATTTTGGTGAATTAGACGACAACCCAGTTCATGCTTGTGGGAGGCCTACTCTGAGTCTTCATTTGTGCATCATTGGACAGATTCCAGGGCATTCTATTGCAGATCTAAGCTTGCAGCAGTACCAAATCAGCCTTATTCTTCAGATCCTTTATTTTCAGTTGCATACATAGCCTCTTCTAGGCCAATACTATCTTTGTATGCAAGTATGGTTGCAAACCAGGCTTTACATTGAATATAAAATACAGATCTGATGGGTATGTGCCTCAAATTCTTAGCTAGTATCTTTCTATCATTTAATATTTATTTTTAGTCCATTTTTATTTGAGATTGCAGCTGCATGTATATCTATTTGCTATCTTGGCAAATACACATCTCAAGAAAACTGAAACCCCTTCTGCATCTCCTCTCTAGTCTGAAAGAAAACAAAAAAATTAATAAAAATCATAAAACAAATAAAATCACAAAAACAATACTTCATTTCAGCAAAGGGATCCATCAGGGATCTTTCATTATGTGTGATATCCCAATAAGGTCCAAGACACAATTTGAATTAATCACAAATCATATGGATAACGATATAATAATATTATAATGACAATAGTAATGATCATTGACAATAGTGATTAATTATTATGATAATAATAATTGTTGTGCAATATAAATAAAATATACATTTCATTTATATAAATATATACAAATATATATAAATAATAATATAAATATATATATATACATAATACCAATTGACAATATATAAATAATATATATAAATATATATATATATACAATAATATTAATAAATATAATATAGAGATATTAATAATATTTTAATAAATACTACAAAATATATATATATATATATTATTAAATACAAGATTACTATTATTAATAAATATAATATAGAGATATTATGAATATTTTAATACATACTACAATATATATATATATATATATATATATATATATATATATATATATATATATTATTAAATACAATATAGATATCATTATTAATATGCCGAACAAGAGATTGCAGCATGAACCGGCACTACAAAGGGTCACAGCATATGGAAGGAACCACCTCCGATGTGAGGTATAAATATGAAATAAGCATTGGTCTGTAGGGGGGGCATCGGGCAGAGAAAATATAAGTCTTAAAAAGGGCAGTATTCCAGTCAGCGAACAGGAATAAGAGGGCATTCTGGTCAGCAGATAAAAGGCAATCAGTCAGCAATAGAAATGCAGGTACGTACTCTATTCCTATTCACAGACTAGATAGGGAATCATATGAATTTGGAATATATTAAAATGAATATAGAATATGAAGCTGTTTATATAAACATAATAAGAATTGAAATGCATTAACGTCAATGTATGTATAACATTTATTATATATCAGTGGGTATATGGAATATGAATAATAAGATGAGAATAGTTATGAATGTAGACATGGGATAAAAGCTTATTACATGGGTATAAATATGAACATGTTAGATAAATGAATATGTATATATATATATAAAAGAAAAATAGAAATAAATGTTAATATGAATGTGATGAATATGAATATGAAATGAATATGGAATGAATGAATGGGAGACATGAGTTGCACTTAGACATATGAGTCAAGCCAACTATGTTCCCAAAGATTACATAGGTTGGACTTAGACATATGAGATCAAGGTTGGACTTAGACACATGAGTCAAGCCAACTAATATATGGGATTGGACTTGACATATGAGTCAAGCCAACAATGGCATGGATTGGACTTAGACATATGAGTCAAGCCAACCATGACCAAAACTCAACATGGTGGACTTGACATATGAGTCAAGCCAACCATGTTCTTACTCCATGAAAAGAATATGTTTGAGCTTACATTTCAAGTTTATTATATGATTGGACTAACCCTCTTATTAATATGGATTCTATATATAGATATTTATTGCATTGGTGTTCTTTGTGATGATTGCAGGATCCACTCTTGAGGAGTCTTAATAAAGAAAAATAATAGCATGTAAGTCAATTCCCTAATCCTAAATTATTGAAATTGTGATTGTAGGGATTAATCTAGGACAAATAAGAAGGGGACATTACATTATGAAAGTGCATTTACATCTTCATTGGCTGTTAATACTACTGGACTACTTGTCATAACTGAGGTGCCAAAATTTTGGTATTATAACTCCAGAATTTGGAGTCATTCAAGTCTTGCAAAACATGCTGCTTAAAATGATATTATTTTCAGCTAATCGCTGATTAAAATGCATTATTCAATGAGCTTCTGAATACCTGGGAATGTATTTTCTGAAGTGCAAAGCACAACATCAACAATAAGACCCATCATTAAATTAGAAGCATTTATTTACCATTAAAACAAGATTCACAAGAAGATGCCATTGACAAATTTATTTGGATTCCTAGAAGATGTCATAACATAATTTGCTTTTCTTTTCTTTAATTGTGTAACTTCATCTACATGTATATTCCTGCAAGAGGGTAATACAAAACTGAACCGGCTTCAAAGAGTGCAGTCTTCAAACCAAACTATCTAACCAAAAGTAATGAGCAGAACTTTTTTTTTTTCATTAAAAACTTCTTTCTTATAGATGGATTGATGTTACCATGATTGTTTTTCAGTTCAAAGTATTTTGTGGAAGCATTGAAAAGCCGTAAAATAATAGTACCTTCTCTTCATCCAAAAGCAATTCCAGCTCAGCTATTTGATTGTTTGCTGTTATAAATTCAGAAGAAAAAGAAAACAAAATATCAAATATCTGAGAAGGTACAAAACGTTACAGTAGAATTTATACATGCATAATTCCTGAAGTATGAAAAGTAATATGAGAGGAAAGCACCATATATTCAACAAGTGTACAAGCATAAGGCTTCATTCTGAAATGCAAATAAGGCAAATGCAATTCAAACCTTCCATGCAATATATGTATATGTCTGGACAGCAAATGAATAAGCAAATGATAAGTATCAGATCCAAACCTTCCCTGCATTGCAACCTTATGCACCATTTCCAGTAAATTGTACAATGAACTTCCCACAAGGCATTTTTATACATGATAAATTTGAGGAAAAGTTGAGTCAGAATTTTGATTTGTGATTTGTAAGGAATGACAATGTAGAAGAAGAGCTCTTGCTACTATTTCAGGTCAAAAAGATTACATATATACTTCTGCTGGACCCTCCACATTTTAACTCTCTTCTTAGCCTTTCACCCTTACCACAACTTGCAGGACCCCAACGCTACAAGGGGTAGACTCGACATGCACAAAAGCTTCTAAGGATGAGTGTACTTACACCATCAAAAATTTCACTGGAACGTGGCAAGAGAACAAAGAGGCCACTATAAGAAATGACTTTGCAGCCACACAAGCCAAAAAATATGCAACAGAAGTTGTTTAACATTGTGCCACCTATGAGTGATCTTTGTAGACAGCAAAATAGTTTAAGTAAACAAATGATGTAATTAGTTGTCGGTACCAACCGATGGGGCGGGTAGTTTGGAGTCGGTACCAACGGTTGGCATCACAACCAGCCTTGGCCATGAGTATTTAAGTCGTCAATGCATTGTAGTTAGATATCGGTTATTTGACAATAGTTGATATGCAGACATTGGAGTCATAATGAAACATGTATGTTGCTGTCATGAACATTGTAATGTTTCCTGTGAATCAATGATGAATACAATGATCCATTCTGAGTAATTCTGTCATGTTCGTATGATGCACTATACTACTACTTATTTCCGTTTACTTCATATTCTGTGAAACACACCATATTGCGGTAAACATTTGGCGTCGTTGCCAGTTCGAAAACGGGTCAAGGGTAACAAGTCGATGACAAGTTGAGTCGTCGGAGAGCATCGGATGACGAGTTGGCTTTCGATGACAAGTTAAGTCGTCGGAAACCATCGGGCAAGTGACATCGTCAGAAACAAGTAAATTGTCGGTGTAACCAGGTCGAGAAAAACACGATGGAGATGGCAGCATAATGGGGAAACCAATTGACACCAACGAGGAAGTACAAAATAGAAGGCACGTAGAAGAAATAGTACAAGAAATTCAAGAAGAACGCGAAGGAAGCAACAGAGAAGAGAATGAACCTAGAAGTTGAGAAGATGAAGTAACGCAGGAATTGGTAAAACTGTGGTTGTTATCAGTCAGACAATACATGAGAGACGAATCTGTCCGCAGAGAGGTTCCAGAGGAGATTATTTCAGAAAACCTGCGTATCAGTAGCAAGGTGGACAACCTGTTGAACCGCAATCCTCGACTTCTGGCAAGGAACCTGATAACCTTCTAAGACCTTCGAGAAGAAAGAGAGAGGGAATTGAGACAGCAACAAATACTCAGGAGGTATGAGGAACGTCTGAAACAAGAGGAGGAACGCGACGTCAATCACTGTCGCACGCCGTACAACTGATAAGGGTAAGCATAATTAATCCCCATACAGCTTAATAAGGACAAAAATAAAATACCAGTTGGGCAAGAAACACCAGAAGAAATAGTGAGAAGATCATTAAGACTAAAGAAACAAGAAGAACGCAGAAAAAGATTAAAACAGATTATTGAAAAAGAAAATGAACGACATGAAGAAATAAATCAAGGGGTTGATGAACAGAACTTTAGAACACCAATAACAAATAGAGAAAAAGAAAATGGGAAGAAACTAATAGAAGAACTAGAGGATAGCATACGTCGTATTGTGGCATTGTCCATTTCAGACGAAAGGCCGAGAGTTGGAAGATCTGAGCCTAAGACCCTAGGGCAGAGGGAGTATCAGAAGTTCAGAACAAACCCGAGGAGACTCAAGGTATAGAGGACGCTGACAGAGGATGCGAGGAAGACTCGAACGTGGCCGAGAGTGCAAGTGACGCACCGGGACGTTGTGAGAGAACCAGTCCAGTCAGGTCCAAAGCACAAGGAGGGCATCGGGGAAGGATGGTGACTCTGCCAGTTGAGAGGCAGAAGCTGCCAAAATTTACGGGGAATGGGTCAGAAGATCCAATACGACACTATAAGACGTGCAAGACGATTTGGATAGCCAATGGGCAAGATGATGTGGACTACTGGCTGAAAGCATTTCCAACGACATTGAGAGATAGTGCCATCGACTGGTACATAGAGTTGGACCAAGCACACAGGGCATCATGGAGATTACTTAAGAAGTCATTCCAAGACGAATTCAAACTCCTGAGGGATGACAGTGAAATTGTAGTGGAGATCTACAGTACGAAGCAAGAGAAGCACAAGAACGTGCGAACCTACAACCGGAGACTAAAAGAATTGTTGGGAAAACTGGACACTCAACCGGCCAACGGGCTGAAGAAGCGATGGTTCATCGAAAGGTTGTGCCCATCACTGAGAAAAAAAATGAAAGTCGTGCCTCCATCGTCGTACGATGAAGCGTACAATCGAGCAATGGATATAGAGAGTGAAAACAAAACATCCTTCCGAGGGAAAAGGAAGATGAACGACGAGGAGAGTACGGACGACAACAGCGACAGTGAGTCCAAGACCGTGCAAGCACTCAGGAAGGACATGATGAGAATGATGAAAGAATTGAAGGCCGACAAGGAGAGTATGAGGGAAGCCAGAGAACTGTGGTGTACGGATTGCAAGGGGGAAGGTCACACAGAGGCAAACTGTCCGAAAAAATTGTTTTGTGATATCTGCCAAGTGATGGGACATTCCATCAAGGAATGCCCATTTAACCTAAAAGCAAGGAGTACACAAGTACTCTTCACTCAAGGAGAACCGTCAACACCGCCGAACACACCACCAAAGCCCTAGTACAATAGCAATGCATCCCCTGGGGGTTACAATATTAACAATAGCCCCAAAACCAGAATACAGTACGACAGCAAGGGGCGGCCCATGATACAGTGCCAACAATGTAACGAATGGGGACACTTTGCAAGAGAATGCCCGAACAACAATCAGAACACAATAAATGCATTATGCAAGTGGTGTTGGCCTGGAGATCACGAAGAAAAAGATTGCCCGAAGCAAAAATGGGTGAACCTAATCAGTTTCAAGGAGAATGATGAAGAGATCCTGGCGGTCACTCGAGCACAATGGAAAAAAACGACGTATCTAGATCCCCGAACCGAGAAGGAGAGACTTCGAGAGGCTAGGAAAGAAGTAGAGATGGCAATGGAAACGGAAGGAAAGAATGGAAGAACAACTACCGTACGACCAGAGTCGGACAAGAGTATCGTGAATTAGGTGTTACAAACCACTGTATTGGTTAAGATAGCGGATCTTCTACAGAGCATGCCGCAATTGAGGATGACAATCTCGAAGGTGATGGAAGGGAACCCAAACGGGTAAACCAAGGATGAAGATGTCATAGTGGAGCCACCGCTGGAAGGAGAACAAGTCATCGACCCGAGACTGTTAGCCATCAACAATGGCAAGAATCCAACCGTCGTACACATCGAAATCGGTGGATGTCACCTGACGAACACAATAATCGACGGTGGATCGAGAGTGAATGTGTTGACAGAAGATACGTGGAAGTGCTTGGGGAAACCTACACTATGGCCACAAAATTTCCAGTTATTGGGAACAGACCAGCACGGAATTAAAGCACTGGGAGTGCTAATGGCTCAGAAAGTGAAGATTGGCACCCAACTCTTTCGATTAAACTTTGTAGTCATAACAGCACAAAATGCATCGTACGATGCATTACTTGGCCGAGGGTGGCTGATAGCTGCCAAAGCCAACCATAACTGGAAAAGAAACACATTGTCAATAGAAAACAAAGGTAAGAAGATTGTCATAGATCTGAGAACACAGGCTATAAGTGAGGAACTAGCATCGGATTCCGATTCAGACGGAGGGGAGTCAGTTGGCAGAGGGCCGATGGAACCTGATGAGGAAGGAGTATTAAAATTGCAAGAATGTTCTGAGGATGAAACTAATTCCTTTAGTGGGCTCTTCCACTGGCAGATGGAAGATTACAAGTTCTATCAATCGGAATGTAATATGATTTCAATAAAAGAAGTCGACGAGAGCTCTCCGATGAACAATGCCAGTCCTCGTAGTGCAAGTCCTGGCAATGCAAGTCATGGCAGTGCAATTCTTGGCAAAACTCGGTCAAAGAGTGAAACACTCAGCAACTGTGAAACTCTCGGCAACTCTCGATCGACGAATGAAAGTCTGGGCAACTCTAGGCCGACGAGTGAAAGTCTGGGCAACTCTAGGCCGACGAGTGAAACATTGTTCACGAATGAAGCACTTGATGGATTGACAAGCACTCAACCACTTGGCAAGAGGGAACCAGTAATGAGTGACAAAGGGGAGGAAGGTAATAATCAGCCGGAAGTAACAGAGCAAATAGTGGACCAAGAACAGACAAGTCGACCAAGAGAGGCACAGAAAGAATATACCGAGGATGATGCCAAGATAGATGATGCACTTGCACATAAAGTTGAACCAGACAAAGTGATTAGGTATGAAGAGCCATTGGCAAGCAAGGTGAATCGGAGTGATGGAACTAATGATGGGAACCCAATATTGGAAGCACCACCCAGAAAGAGACCATACAGAAGGAATAAGGACTATAGAGTATTTCCGTCGACCTGCAATGTTTTGACGATCTGTGACAATCAACAGAGAAAGAATAATGTTGAAAAGTCAGATAGTTTATTTTTTTCGAAGACAACAATTCCAGTCGGAGTTGCAGATCGAACGTGGACCCCGTCGGGAAAAAATAGACAAATCAGATTCAGTTTGACATGGAAAAGACAAAAAAAAAATGTCGAACAAAAAAAAAAAAATTTAAGGCAGGTCGTACGACGTGCGGCCTGGGCAAAAAAAAATCAAAAAAAATCCATACAACGTACGGCCGGGCCGTACGACATACGACCTGGGCCATACAGCATACGAACCCACCACTTCAGCCTCATAAAAGGCCATCCCGGACCCCGAGCACTCAATTACAGTGTTGGACAGAAATTTTTTTATTTTTTCCTCTTGGAGTGCAAAGGGTAAGCATCCAGTCAGGAAAACATGGACAGAAGAAAGAAGATTGCATCCTACAGGCTGAAGATTGCATCTGAGGAGAAGAAAAAAAAAAAAACTAAGTGCCGATACAAGAATGGAAGCCATTACCTGGGAAAGTCTGACGGGAAATGAGTGCAAGCAATGGTGAAGGCAACAAGAGAGTGAGAGCTAGTGGCCCAACACCAGCTGTGGCAAAGGACCGAGGAAGCAAGGAAGCTACAGGCACAGCAGCGATCAGCCACCCCAGCCTCTTCAGTACATCCAAGGACGTCCTTCCAACCTCCCCACTCTCAATATGATGTTTTTGAGTTTCTGTCATAATTTTGTTGTTTTAATGTAAATGTCGTCGGGAAGACGACCAATTTTGAGAGGGGGATAGATGTAGACAGCAAAATAGTTTAAGTAAACAAATGATGTAATTAGTTGTCAGTACCAACTGACGGGGCGGGTAGTTTGGAGTCGATACCAATGGTTGGCATCACAACCAACCTTGGCCATGAGTATTTAAGTCGTCAATGCATTGTAGTTAGATATCGGTGATTTGACAATAGTTGATATGCAGACATTAGAGTCATAATGAAACATGTATGTTGCTGTCATGAACATTGTAATGTTTCCTGTGAATCAATGATGAATACAATGATTCATTATGAGTAATTATGTTATGTTCGTATGATGCACTATACTACTACTTATTTCCGTTTACTTCATATTCTGTGAAACACACCATATTGCGGTAAACAATCTTTAAGGTCTTATAGGCTACCATGATACGGCACTTTAATCACTATAAAGAGTAGCATGAGTTTCATCATCTATAGGCCACTGTGAATCCCCAAATTGCTTGCTTTATCTTAGTCTATTAATGAGTTGGCTGTGATAGGAAGTTTCTTGAATCTATATAATGAGGCACTCTCTCCATGAGATGTACACCAATTTCTCTCAATCTCTTTTTTTCCGTTTTTACCAACATTGGTATCAGAGCCAAGGCTAGGAGCCCTAAGTATCCACAGTGTGGCCCTAAGGGGGATGAAATGAGCCACACTTAAACCATAAAAGGACCAATCACAAACTGGGCTGGTAGCTCAATGATAGAGCACCCCAACAACAAATGAGAGGTCCTAGGTTCAACTCCTAGCTGGTCCATGGAAAGCTTAACATGGTATCAAAACTAGATCATGTTGAGGAAGCCTAGTAACATGTCAGAAAGAGAGGTTAAAAGGCGCAAACTAAAGCAGTCATCAAACCATGAGTTACAGACACCAGTCAAAGAAGGATTGTGGCTGTGAAATTCATTATCACATAGCTAGGGCACAAGGAAATCATGTTTTGAAGAATCGCGACCTAAAGGTCATGTGGGACTCCTAAGGGTGCGACATTTGCCAGTCGTGTGGCACACCAAAAAATAGTCATGGGGGTTCTTACGTTTGAAAACACATTCTAGAAAAAGTGTGGGTATATTGGCATTTTAGGGCATGCGAGAGTCGCATGGGAAGTCTGTAAGTGTGGGCATCCAAACAACTACAGAAAATCACGAGTTACAACAGACGGGCACAAAGAGCCACGAGCAATAAAATCAGAGCTAGGGCACAAAGGCAGTGCCGGAAAATCGAGGAGTTTGAAGGTCACACTAGATCAGGGCACATTATTTGCAATCACAACAGCTAACACAAGTTTTTGTCAACTCCAAATTTTTGCGAGTACCTACTCTATTCTTTCTGCACATAAAATAATAATTTAATTGCAATCTGGTCAGAAAACCTAGGTTAGTCTGTGAAAAATATCCATTTCTAGTCTATACAAATTTTGTGAAAAATCCGCACTTATTAAGGATTAGGGTTTTGGGAAAATTTTATTTTCTAGGTCAAATTAAAAGGGTTCTTAGGGTTTGAATCATGTGTCTGTATATCCCTATTGTGCAATTCCCAATATTCAAAATCTTATTCTACCAGATAATCAAAAACTCGCCAAGAAAAACTATATAATATATGGAGTCAAAATACTATCACTGAGTATCGAATGTGTGATAGAATACTATTAGGCACTAAAACTAGGCTAGCCAACAATTTGTAATATCCCCAATCGGATCTGCCCTAAATTCTGATTTTTATTTTCAAAATTCTGCCCTAGTTTTCTGCACTTTTAGTTTCTGCTGAAACCCTAGAATTTTGATCTGAATTTCTGCTCTTAATTAAATTATTCCAGCGAACATAAACACATCCAAATATGGCAAATCATAATGACAAATGATAATACAAGTTGACATTCTTCATAAGTATGAATTACACCATGAAATACACAATGTAGGGCAACCAAAATGGCAACAACAAGTCTGATTTTCTGAATTAAACTCTGCTGCTACAAACTAAAATTCTGGAAATGCAATCACATTCAAATGCATAGGCCAAACATGCATAAATACCAATCAGATCTCTGTTATTACAAATCAGACCTATAAATAGGTTGATACATACCAAAACATGATGAAAAAGATGCTCCAATACAAACCCTAGCTGGGCGAATTACATCAGCTAGGCAATGACGACAAATCACATGCAATTGATGAAGGATGAGGCTCCAAAACTCCTCCACAAGGTGGCACTTGGTCTGCTGCAATGACTTAGGGTTTAGGAAACCCTAACAAAGATGAAATCTGCCCTTCAACTCCAAAATCGCCCTTCATGAACCAAATCGCCCTTCTCCCAATGGTGGCACTCAAGGCTAGGGTTAAACCCTAGCTCAAAGGGTGCACAAATCGCCACAAACCTGCTGCTCCAAATCTGATCTTGAAATCTGAATATGCAAATCTGCTCTTCTCCTTCACAAATCTCCAATGAAGTGCAAGTAGGCTTCCGTTATGAAACCTCCACAAGGATGAATTAGGTTTTTGTCTAATTCACCAAGAATCACAAGGGTTTTTGTCCTTGGATTCAAGCCCAACTTTCGTTGCAACCAAGAAAGATAAACTCCATGAAAATATGAATGAATGGTATATGGAAATGCCTCCAAACAACTTGTATTTATACATGATTTTCCTTATTTCCTCTAGCTGGTCGACCACCCTCTAGAATCATGTTTTATTTCATTTATCCTTCTCAAACTTGGCCGACCACATCAAGATAGGATAGGCGCTGTAATGTCCCGTTCTAGGTTTTGCATACACTTTTCTGAATCTTGCAATTTCAAAATCAAACCCTAGGACAGAATTTCTGATTTCTTGTTTGCACCCTTTTAATTTGTCTTCAACAACATGGAATATAGAAAGCATGTGCCAAAATAGTGATTGCAACAACATGCATCTAAACTACTTGTAAAGAAATGCCTCCAATACAAATTGATAGCAAGATAATTGACAAAACAAAATCAGATCACATTGTTTGTATAATCAGAGACTTGTCTCTGTATTTTTATATCAGTTACATGAAAATATGGCAGCCAAATACAATGTAGACTGCTGTTACAATATCAGAGATAAACAATGGATGCCAACATACCAAATTAAAGCTCAGATCTGCTATGACAATTGCTACAATGTTGAACAATATTGATACCAATTCCTTACAGTCTGATCGCGACCTACAGTGGATGATTTGCTGTCTTCAATGATGATTCGCTGCCTCCATAAACTCTGCAATAGTTGTGGTCTCCTTCTATGATGGTCGTTGGCCCTCTTATGATGAAATCGCTGTCAACAAGGATGCAAGCCGCCACTATTGTGGTGTCAAATCAATCTTCAACAAGCGCTGATCCTTTAATGATGGTTTGCTGCCAATGGAAATGCAAATCTGATCCCGAAGATGTCAATGGCAACGGCTAGGAGGAATTCGCTCAAGTCTGATCTGGATTTGCTGTTTGATGATGCCAAACTCCCAACAAACTGCACTACCTCTGATATGAATTCGCTGCCAACAGCAGCAAGAATATGCGAGATATCTTCAATGCAAATCTTCAACAACTTGATCAAGGTCTTCAATAATGTGCAATCGATCTTCAAGCCTCAATCTATAACAAAGGTCTCCGACCAAACTCGAATGATGAATCAATGAAGCTCAACAACTCTCTAATGAAGTGCAAATGCGAACTCCATATGAATCCGCCTCCAAGATGTGATTGGGTTTTCATCCAACACACCAACTCCACAAGGGTTTTCGTTCTTCAAAGATCAAGCAAAGCAAATGCTAAGCATGAACGCAAAAAGTTGCCAAAAGATTCATGATCCGGAATGAGCTCCTTCATGCTTTATTTATACTTGAACCTCCGCCAATTCAAATTAAAGATTTGAATTTCAATTTCCCTCCTTTATTTCTCCAAGAAGGGCGCCCAATTTCTAATGTCATTATTTTATTGATTTATTTGAATCTCCAAGGTTGAGTGCTCAATTCCAATATTTTATTTATTATTTTATTTTCTTTCATCTCCCACAATGAGCGCCTAAATTAAATAAAATAAATAATTTATCTCTTTTTTCCAAGTGAGCGCCAAAATCCAAGAATATTATATTTTATATTTTCCTCCAAGGTGAGCGCCCCTCATTGAAATAATAAAATATTATTATTTATTCCTCCAAAATAGCCGCTCCAATTAAATAATATTATTTAATTCATTTATCTTCTTTTCCATTTGCGTGCTCCATTAAATAATAATAAATTATTATTATTTAATTTTCTTTTTTTCTTCCAAGGTGGCGCCACAATTAAATAATAATAAAAATATTATTATTTAATTATTCTTTTTGATAATCAATGCAAAATTGCATTAATTCATATTTTTGCCGGAAATTGGTTGAGCTTTATAAACAACATTCCTTTCTCCAAGCCTCTGATCAACATTATCTTTTCCAAGCCAGAATATTCCCTTGTTTTGATGAATTAGCCTACAGGAATGATGATAAGCTAACTCCCTTCTCTGTTTGGTGATCATGCCGGAAACGGGGACATTACAGTCGCTCAAGGAACAAATTAAAGATTTGTCTTTTCTTTTTATGCCTTCCCCTAGGTTGACCTCCCTTTGGCGCCCAAGTAATCATAAAAACATTTTATTTTATTTTTTCATATTATTCTTCCAACTTTCCAACCTCCAAGGGCAAACCTATTAGGCATATAAGATAACATGTTTTTGACCTCAAAAAAAGGCATCCTCATAAAAAATATTATAAATTATTCTTTATTTTTCTCAAGGCAATTTCCATATTTTTCTCCATTTTCCATTCTCCAAATGCGTCGCTCTATATTAGGGCAAATTATTTGATTAGTGATGACCTCACCAAAAATATCACAAAATTATGCCGTCATAATCCATCATCGTTTTGCCCTACAAAAATGGCTAAGTGTGAAAACTCGCCCAATAGGACATTCCCTGAGCCCTCCAACTTAGCCTACGGGAATGGAAATAGGCTAGCCAACTCCACTAAGTGATCACTCCGAAAATGAGGACATAACACAATTTGGATGATTTTGACAAGCATCATAGAGAAGCCTTATTATTACTCAAATTGTCAATGTTTGATGATTCAATCCCCAAAGTCCATAATGCTACATCTGCTAGTGCATTGTGGGGTTCTTTGAAAGATAAGTACCAAACTCCTAAAAAAAATAAGGTCATGTATTTAAAAGATCTACTGTTTTCTATTAAATTACATAAGGGTGGGACTTTGTCAAAGCATCTTCTGAAACTCAAAGATCTTACAAATCAACTCACCACGGCCAACAAACCAATGGACAAGGAAGACATGGTTGCTCTGATCATTAACAACTTGCCACCCTTCTTTCAAACTTTTTTAGAGTCTCTAAACCTGCTAGTTGCAAGCCAAACTTTGACCTTCTGTAATGTCCCCTTCTCGAGCGTAAGCGGATGATGACCATTAACCTATTTTCCCGAAGTTCTCCCATAGGCTATTGGGATGTTTTTTTTTTGATCCGTAATGTAGGCATAAGGGAGCCGTACCCCATAAAATTAAAAATAAAAATAAAATTAAACTAAATTCATGCCCTAAGAATAGGGGTGCAAAAAGCAAGCGGCAATGCTTGCATCAATCCGAGGCCAATCATTAACAAACCCTGACAGCCCATTAAAACATGGACTCAAACACAGATTATGATTTTGACACCTGATTTGCAAACCCAGGCATGTTGCATTTCTCACTTCCAGTACTTTCCTTTTTCCGTTTTACCTCTGTCCAGCTATTATCCTCCCCGAAAACCTCTTTTGGAATTGATGTTTCATCTGCATCCTTCACTCTTGAAGGTGAAATAAACTTCTTGTAGTCTGAGGCAATAATACCTGGTGATTTTGTAGTCTCCGAAGAGGAAGAATCATTTCCTAATTTAGAAACTTCCCTATCTTGAATGTGAGCACTTCTTACCTCAAGAGGGGGGGATGAAGGAGATTTCCTTACCTCTGTAGATGAGTTTCCTCTGTAGTCAAGGGGCTGTGATGAAGCCTTTTTTTCCACAGAGTAATGCTGAACTGAGGAGTCTTTCCACCAAGATGCATGACTATCAGACTTAGGTTTGAGGCACTTTGCTGCTACGTGACCAATGCTGAAGCATCTGCGCATCTAAAAGGAAGGCCCTCATAATCCAAAATCTGGCTTCAATTGTAATTCAATGTTTTTAAAGAAATCTCAGCCGGAAGGTCTTTACTGGTATCAATATCCACCAGAATGCGAGCGAAGGTAGAGTGGTAGAAATTAGATGAGCTTTTGTCTACAAGTAGAAATTTCCCCAACTTGTTGCCTATAGCTTCAAAACATTCTTCAAACCAAAACTGAAGCGAAAGGTTTGGAAGTCGAATCCAGGTAGGAGTAATCGCAAATAATTCAGAATTTGGATTAAATTCGGGGTGCCAGGGTTTGAGCATTAGTAGATGTTCGTTGCAGCTCCACTTATAATCACAAAGAACCGTTTTTCTATCCTGGATATTGTCAAAGACAACAATGAAAAAACCTCGGCGGCAAGGGTAAATTTGGAGATTGTCTTTCATAATTGGACCCCAGGTATCGAAGATCCATTTGTGCAGAACAGCTAGGCTAGGCCAGTACTTGACAAAACGCCCAATTAAGCCCTTCTCAACAAAGAATTTTTCATTTTCTTTGACTTCCCTTCCAAGCACATCGCCAAACTCGATGATTGGATTGTCCGTTGCAATTTGTAGGGAATTAACCAACAAAGGAGAGATTGGGTGCCCTAAATTTGAAAGAGAGTTGTTCTGCAGCGGTGCGGAGTTGAGGAGAGGAGGGCTCACCTTCTTGATTTCCCGGCCACTGAGAGAGGCATCCGCTGGTGTTGCAGAGGCCCTATTGGAAGCAAAATCCCCCACCAAAGCTCCCGTCAAACCCCTCGGTCGCGAAGTACCCTGAAATCCCATGCCACTTGCGGTTTTCACATAAGATTTCCTGGCCATGGCAATCCCAGAAATGTGATTTCCATTCGAAACAGCGGCATTCAACGAAACCCTAGTGCTACAATCATTCGGCAATTTCGGCAATATTCAGGATGTTCAGCATTCGCGCGTTTGATCCACTGGTGGAGACAAGTTCGATCCATTGTGACCGAGGCCAACATTTATCCCAGCGTGGTTGGGCATAAATGGGGATTCATGGAGGAGGGTAGGTGGCATTGAGGCCTTCCTGCCGCCAAGAGAAGCTTCAAACTCAGAGGAGTTCGTTCCATTGGCCGGAGTACCCAGCATACCACCAGAAATAGCCCGCAAATCCTTTACATTACCATCCGCCATCGTAGGAGCCACCACTGAGGGAGAACCGGTAGAATCATTGCCAAACGGAGCAGTGGCAACTGAAGAAACCCTAGGGTTAAAAGCAGTAGTTTTCGGAAATTTCTGCATTTTCGGCAACACAGTAAATCCATAGGCTATTGGGGTGTTGGTAAAAAGGGAAAATAGTTAAATAATTTAATTAAGTTGTCAAAAAATACTTTTGAGTTATATTTTAATTGGCAGCTTATATTTAATTGTTTAAAAAGGTTGTTTTTAAGTTGTGCAATTAAAGTGTTGCTAGGCTCAAGGTGCAAAAAGGTGGTCATCAAAACACTTTATTATGTTTTTTATATTTTCGAGGAGATATTGGGAAAAACGAAGATAATATTATTTTATTCTCCCGAAAGTTATAAAAGGAGGATTTTGTCTTCAAAAAATGGTTACTTTCAATTTACTCTGTGAATGAACGTGAGTTCTTCCATTTGCCTAAGAACGAAAACCCTTTGGTGAATTCAGTTCCGACAACGAAAACCCTCCTAGCTGGTTCAAGTGGTTTCATCCAAGAATCACCAGTGTGCTAAATATTTGAAGTTTTTCTAGTTCTGGTTATAATGGAGATTTTTGATGTGTTTTGAGTGATTGTTTGAGTTTGAATAATTTCTCAACTATGAGATTGAAATTCCAATATATTTCTAATGGAGATTTTGAAGTGTACTATGCCTGCAGAGTGGGGGTGTGAAGTAAAGTCTGAAGCGTTGCTTTTTTGGCTTCCTCCCTTAAGCAATCTGCCAGCCACACCTTTATACTTGCTGTTTGAATAGTTGATGATGGATTTCTAGCAATTTGGGGGAAAATATGGGTCGTACAACTGTAGCTGTTGCACTATACAATTCTGATTTTTAGCAGAATTTCAAAGTTTTGTGATATCTTTTAGTTGGGATCAGTTGGCAGTAGTTTGAGTTTAGTTTGATGTTAGTATGGTGATCCAGTTGCTTCAGTTGTTCAGCTTTGTGAGCATGTCACATCATGATTTCTGATTTTAATGGAGTAATGTGTGTGTTGCAGCAGTATATCAGTTGATCTGAATAATATTCCAATGTATTGCGGATTAGTTATTTTATAAATTCATATCTAGTAGTGCATATTGCATTTATATTGTAATTATGGATGGTAGTACCGCCAGAAGAATGCATTCATGAATATCTTATTGTAAAACCTAATGGTATTCCACCAGTTATGTGCATTTCAACATTGTAAGGTCCTAGACGGTTTACCGCCAGACCCAGTGCATCTCATAGCCCGTTTTAGCATTGATTCAATTTGCTAGTAATCAGCCATTTTGGCTTGATCGGACTTGGTATATATTTGCGAGTGGCTTTGCATTTCTAAGCACACTTGTCCGTCGAAGAGGTGTAGATTTGGGTCAGCGCCACCGCTTATGTGCTTTTGGTCCGGCTTGCCGCCTTTCTTCCCAACAGTGCATTCATACAGTAGTTAGTTATCCAAACACCATGTGCTCTCACCTTGCCCACCCTGGGAACTTGGTGATCAAAAAGTGACAAGGTTGCATTTACATTTCCTATATTGCAAAAATTCAAGAAAATTAGGCGTGCATCTTTACAATGGTACCAGAGCTGGTGTTCTTGCCAACCTATGTTTTTAGAAGCTAATCCTTTCATGCAGTTTCTTCCCCATGCATGGCAATGACAGAAAATACGAATACTATCAGAAAAAGAAAAAGAAAGGTATAGATCAGCCAAGGGAAGAAGTTGTTCTAGAAGTTATTTCAGAAGATGTCCCAGAAACGATGGCAGATGAGGATAAGGGAACAAATATGGGGGAAAGCCCTTATGATAGAACTGAGAGAAAATTCGATGTGATGTTGAACATGATAGCATAGTTACTTCATAAGATGGACCAAAACATAAATATGCCCAAAAATCAAAATGGTGAAGGAAGCACCTCAAGGGCCAATAATCAGCCAGAAAACGACAATCACTCCACCAAAACTATTATTGGTTCTGCTGCTAGGCCATTTCAGCCTACCTTCACTCGCAAAGAGGAAGAAGTAGCTGAACCAGAGGTTGAAGTTCCTATGGTTGATGAGATTACTATTTTTTATGCTGAATACCGAGCCCTTCCTGAGGAGATTTGGAATGATATATCCCTCAATCAATCCATGAACCAAATGAAGTCAAGGAGTGGGCCTAGACATGAGCATAGGCCTCACACACACCAGAGGGATTACTAGCATGCATCAACTTACCCCTTTTGATGGAAGCAATAAGGTATAGATCAGCCAAGGGAAGAAGTTGTTCTAGAAGTTATTTCAGAAGTTGTCCCAGAAACGATGGCAGATGAGGATAAGGGAACAAATATGGGGGAAAGCCCTTATGATAGAACTGAGAGAAAATTCGATGTGATGTTGAACATGATAGCATAGTTACTTCATAAGATGGACCAAAACATAAATATGCCCAAAAATCAAAATGGTGAAGGAAGCACCTCAAGGGCCAATAATCAGCCAGAAAACAACAATCACTCCACCAAAACAATTATTGGTTCTGCTGCTAGGCCATTTCAGCCTACCTTCACTCGCAAAGAGGAAGAAGTAGCTGAACCAGAGGTTGAAGTTCCTATGGTTGATGAGATTACTATTTTTTATGCTGAATACCGAGCCCTTCCTGAGGAGATTTGGAATGATATATCCCTCAATCAATCCATGAACCAAATGAAGTCAAGGAGTGGGCCTAGACATGAGCATAGGCCTCACACACACCAGAGGGATTACTAGCATGCATCAACTTACCCCTTTTGATGGAAGCAATAAGTGTACAACTCGTCCCTAGATTCAAAAGCGAGACACTTATTTGTCACTTAGACCAATGGCTGAAGATGAAGCCATTAAGTTTGCAACACTTCATCTTAAAGGAACCGCTCATGAATGGTGCTATCATGGGCTGGTCACTCAAGGTCATAGCCTCATAAATTCATATGATGAGTTCAGCAGAAGATTAATTGAGAGGTTTGATAGAAAGAACCCTGAGGTGCATTTTTAGGAGCTAGCTCAGCTCAAACAGTATGGGAATGTTGAGAGTTACATTGTTGGTTTCCAAAAACTTGTTATGGTACCTAATATTACGGAGGGAAGATTGGTTATGTTGTTTGTTGAAGGTTTGACAAAATCTCTAAAAAGCTTAGTCAAAGCCTTTGATTCTCCATCTCTACAAGAGACTATCAAGAGAGCCTTGACACTTGAGTCTACTCTTCCAAAGCATAAATTTCAAAATAAGACTTTTCCCTCAAAGAAGCCATTTTAGAAAAAATTTAATCAGCATAAGTGTTTGCCTCCAAAAATGGATGATGAGGCAAAAAATGAGTTGAGAAGGAAGAAACTTTGTTTTACTTGCAAGGAGCCTTGGGTACCTGGTCATAGATGCCTCGAAAAGGGGCAAGTTCACTACATAGACGTAGTTTCTGATGAAGAAGGCTCAAATTTTGGAATAGCAAGCTGAAGTTGAAGAAAATATGGTAGAAGGCCAAGATGAGAAGGAAGCTTCTAAAAGCACTCTTGAACAACTTTCAGATGCTCGCAAGTATGATCCTTTCAAGATTCGTGGAGTTCCTTGTGGCCAAAGAATCAATATTCTTATTGATTCTAGTGCTACACATAAATTTAATGATGAAGGGGTAGTTGCAAGAAGAGGGCTGAAAACTGAAGAATTTGAAGGGTTTAGCATGATGGTTGCTAATGGCTTCACCCTCCAATGTTCTAAAAGGATTCCCAAAATAAGTCTTATGTTGGGAAATTATGAGGTTAAGGATGACTTCTATGTCATTAGCATAGCAGATACTGATATTGTTTTGGGAGTTAGGTGGTTCCACTCTTTGGGTGAGATCACTCAAAACTTCCAAACAATGGAGCTCAAATTTCAATCCAATGGGAAGAAGATAGTGCTTAAAGGAATGTCCAATGGAGCACCAAGAGTAGCTTCAACTAAAAGAATCAAAAGGATGTTTTGTCATGATCAAGTTGATTGGGCAGCCCAATGCTTGATCATGCCTACCACTTCTTCAGAAGGAAAAATAGAGTACCATGTTGATATTCAATCCTTATTGGATAAGCATAGCAAAGTTTTCATTGGTATACATTTTGGAAGGGCACAATATAGAATGTTATTAAATTAGAAGGAGCCAAACCTATGATTACCACTCCTTATTGCCATCACAGAAGGCATAAGGAAGAAATAGAGAAGGCAATAAAGGAGCTCCTTGAATTGGGGCACATAAGGCCAAGTAAGAGTCCCTTTGCTTCTTCAATTGTTTTGGTGAAGAAGAAGGATGGGACCATGAGGATGTGCATAGATTACCGAGCTTTAAACAAAAAAACCATCAAGAACCGGTATCCCATTCCTCAAATTGATGAACTCATTGATGAGTTACATGGTGCAATCTATTTCTCCGAAATAGACTTGAGATTTCGATAGCACCAAATCAGAGTTCGTGAAGATGTTCAAAAAACAGCATTCAGATGTCATTATGGACATTACAAATTCTTAGTCATGCCCTTTGGCTTGACTAATGCACTTGCTACATTTCAGTCCTGTATGAATCAAATCTTCAATCAGCAGTTAAGGAAGTTTGTGCTAATGTTTTTTGATGATATTCTTATTTACAGTAAGACCTAGGAAGAGCACCTAAGGCATTTGGATGAAGTGATGGATATTTTGGAAGCAAGATCTTTGTTTGCTAAAGAGTCAAAATGCAAGTTTGGCATGACTGAAATTATCTATTTAGGTCATGTAATCACCTCTCAAGGAGTGAGAGTTGATGAAGAAAAGATCAAAGGCATTTTGGATTGGCCACCACCAAAAACTTTGACTCACTTAAGGGGATATTTTGATATTTTGGTCTTTGCAGCTTCTATAGAAGGTTTGTGAAGGGATTTTCACAGTTGGCTGCCCCACTTACAGATTTGACAAAGAAGTGGACTCCTAAAACGCAGCAAGCATTTCATCAGCTCAAGAAAGTCATGAGTTCTTGCCATATTTTAGTCGTTCCGAACTTCTCACTACCTTTTGAACTTGAGTGTGATGTTTTTGTGGAAGGCATTGGAGTTGTGTTGATGTAGAAGAAGCATCCAATTGCATTTGACAGTAGGAAGTTGAAGGGGATTGACAGAGGATTCTCAATCTATGACAAAGAAACGCTAGCCATTATGCATGCTCTAACCAAATTCAAATAGTATCTTGTTGGTAATAAGTTTGTGGTTAAAATTGATCATAGCAGCTTGAAATACTTCTTAAGTCAAAAGAATCTCAATGAGAGACAACAAAAGTGGGTTAGTAAGCTTCAAGCTTACGATTTTGACATTGAGTATGTGAAAGGAAAAAAGAACATAGCGGCTGATGCACTATCTAGAAGACCAAATTTGTGTTCTATGACGGAGATTACAGCAATATGCTAAGAACACTTTTGCCACTAACATCTTAGAAGGTAATTTGCAAGATGACAAGTATGTTGTGGGCCTGTGGCTAATGAACTAATCCTATACAAAGATAGAATCTATTTAATGCCCAAATCTACGGTAAAAGAAAAAATTTTAAGAGTTGTTCATGATGCTCCTTTGGCTGGTCACCAAGGGTATTTTAAGACCTACAAACAGATTCGGGAGAGATTCAGTTGGAAGGGGCTTAAGGATGATGTCCTTAAGCACATTAGAGAATGTGTAGTTTGTTAACAAAATAAAAATAAGCATACTTTCCCTGCTAGTTTGTTGCAGCCCCTGCCCATTCCAAATCAGAAATGGGAGAGAATTTCAATGGACTTCATCACCGGGTTACCCAAAGCTCAAGGTAAAGATTGTATCTATATGGTTGTTGACAGACTTACGAAATTTGCACACTTCTTTGCAATTTCTTCTGATTTTAGAGCTTCACAAGTTGTTGATTTATTTTTAGAGAAGTGTTTAGACTTCATGGATTGCCAAAGAATATTGCTAGTGATAGGGACAGCAAGTTCCTAAGTTTGTTTTGGCAAGATTTATTTCGTTTATCAAGAACTGAACTCACTCCAAGCACGAGCTACCATCCACAGACAGATGGGCAAACTGAGATTGTCAATATGTGGGTGGAAGGGTATCTGAGAAATTATGTTTTAGGACAGCAAAAGGCATGGATTAGATGGCTCCATTTGGGGGAGTATTGTTATAATAGCACATATCACATGTCCATCAAAATGTCACCATTTATGGCTTTGTATGGCTATGAAGCTCCAAATTTCATTGATCTTGTTTTGTGTGATAGTAGGGTACCAAGGGCAAAATATTACTTCAGCAGAGCCAAGACATCCTGAAATCCCTCAAAGACAACCTCCAACATGCTTAAACCCAGCAAAAGTTGTATGCAGATCAGCATCGTATTGAGCATTCATTTGAGGTTGGTGACATGGTTTATTTGAAGTTGCAGCCCTACAAACAGTCCTCACTCAAAAGAGTGGTGCAGAGAAGCTTAAGCCACGGTTTTATGGTCCATTCAGGGTCAAAAGAAGAGTTGGAGAAATGGCATATGAGTTGGAGCCGCCGAAAAGTAGTAAGGTGCACAATGTGTTTCATGTTTCTCGCCTTAAGAAGGCACTTGGCCATAATGTCGTTGCTTCTATTGAGCTACCTCCCTTGGATGAAGAAGGGAAGCCGATTTTAATTCCTGAAGCAGTCATTGATTTTAGAGAACGCAAATTGAAGAATAGGAGCATAAAGGAGTATTTGATAAAATGGAGGAATCTCCCAATGGAGGATGCTACTTGGCAAAGAGAGCAGATTTTGAAGCATCCTAAGTTGCAACTGCTCGAGGACAAGCAATTTTGGGGAGAGAGGACTGTAATGTCCCCTTCTCAAGCTTAAGCAGATGATGACCATTAGCCTATTTTCCGAAGTTTTCCCATAGGCTATTGGGGTGTTTGTAAAAACAGAAAATAGTTAAATAATTAAATTAAGTTGTCAAAAAGTACTTTTGACTTATATTTTAATTGACAACTTATATTTAATTGTTTAAAAAGGTTGCTTTTAAGTTGTGCAGTTAAAGTGTCGCTAGGCTCGAGGTGCAAAAAGGTGGTCATCCAAACACTTTATTATGTTTTTAATATTTTCGAGGAGATATCGGGGAAAAAGGAGATAATATTATTTTATTCTCCCGAAAGTTATAAAAGGAAAAATTTATCTTCAAAAAATAGTTACTTTCAATTTGCTCTATGAATGAACGTGAGTTCTTCCATTTCCTGAGGATGAAAACCCTTTGGTAAATCTAGTTACGGGGATGAAAACCCTCCTAGCTGGTTAGACTGATTTCATCCAGGAATCACCAGTGTGTTGAATATTTGACGTTTTTCCAGTTCTAGTTTTAATGAAGATTTTCGATGTGTTTTGAGTGATTGTTTGAGTTTGAATAATTTCCCAGCTATGAGATTGAAATACCAGTGTATTTCTAATGGAGATTTTGAAGTGATCTAAGTGCTTGCAGCCGTACCATTCTAGGGTATGTTGGGTCGTACTTTTGTAGGTTATGAGCCATCCTTTTTGGAGCTTTTATGCCTTCCAATGGAGTCATACCACCCTTTCCTAGAGGCGCTTGGAGTTAGAGTTGATATGCAGCAAATTTTGGATGACTAGCATTGACTTCCAATCCATACCAGCCAGCATTCAAGTCGTATTGTACCCGCAGACCGTATTGTACACGCAGACTGTATAGTACCTGCAGAGGGGGCATGAAGTAAAGTCTGAATCATTGCCTTTTTGGCTTCCTTCCTTAAGCAATCTGCTAGCCGCACCTTTATACTTGTTTGAACAATTTGGTAATGGATTTCTAGTGATTTGGGGGAAAATATGGGTCATACAACTGTACCTGCTACACTGTACAGTTCTGATTTTTAGCAGAATTTCAGAGTTTTGTGATATCTTTCAATTGGAATCAATTGCCAGTAGTTTGAGTTCAATTTGATGTTAGTATGATGATCCAGTTACTTCAGTTGTTCAACTTTGTGAGTATGTCACATCATGATTTCTGATTTTAATGGACTAATGTGTGTGTTGCAGCAGCATATCAGTTGATTTGAATAATATTCCAGTGTATTGCAAATTGGTAATTTTATCAATTCATATCCAGTAGTGCATATTGCATTTATATTGTAATTCTAAATGGTAGTACTGCCAGAAGAATGCATTCATGAATATCTTATTGTAAAATTGGACGGTATTCTGCCAATTATGCGCATTTCAACATTGTAAGGTCCTAGATGGTTTACCATCAGACCCAATGCATCACATAGCCTGTTTTGGCATTGATCCAGTCTACTAGTAATCAGCTATTTTGCCTTGATCGGACTTGTAATAAATTTGCCAGTGGCTTTGCATTTCTAAGCACACTTGTCCACCGAAGAGGTGTAGATTTGAGTCGTCTCCACCACCTGTGTGCTTCTGGTCGGCTTGTTGCCTTTCTTTCCAACAGTGCATTCATATAGTAGTTAGTTATCCAAACACTGTATGCTTTCACCTTGCCCACCCTGGGAACTTGGTGATCAGAAAGTGGAAGGATTGCATTTGCATTTCCTATATTGCAAAAATTCAAAAAAATTAGGTGTGGGTCTTTACACCTTTGACAAGGTCAATTCATATTTGTTGCAGAAGGAATGACGACAAAAAGAAAAGAGTGAAGTTCCTTCTGGGAATTCAAAAAGTGCACTTATTGCATAGTTTAAGGGTACAAACTATAGTTCTCCTCCCACTTCACAACCACAGAGAAAGGTATAGTATTTTTACTATCAAAAATTTGGGTATGTTAAGAAAGATTGCAAAAAAAGGCAATATAATCTATCCCACAAACCACAGAATGAAGCTAATGTAGCAACTACTATTAAGGAAGACCATGATAAGCAGTTTGCATCAATGGCTCTTTTAGATAGTGTTAAAAAGCAATTGTTGGTTCTTTGATTCAGGTGCATCCGAACACTTCACGTGTCAAAAGGATTGGTATGTCAAGTTTATTGTTGATGATAGTCATAGGGATTATGTTTTACTTGGTGATGACAAGTCATATGCAATTGAAGGGGTAGGTGATGTCAGAATTGCACTCAATAATAGCATCAAACTTATAGTATGGAATGTTAGGTATGTTCCAGGATTGAACAAAAATTTACTCTCTATTAGCCAAATTACAAAAAATCCTAACGTTCTAGTTTAATTTTGTAGAATGAAATGCATTGTTTCTGATGTGGAATGGATAAAATAATTGATTTAGGCATTAGGCTAGGAGATGTGTACAAAGGCTTATCCAAACTTGTTGATCCGACTTTGCATGTTGCACTAGCAGAAACTTGGTCCAGTCATAACCTAAAGAGGTCAATACAAAAGCTAGTACTTAAGTGCCATTGGCAAATGTACCTTCCAATTCACAAGGTATTCCAATGCATCATTTGGGTGGTTCTTCTCCACCTATATATCAGCAACACAGAGCTAAAGGTGTCTCCATTTTGGCTAAGGAGGCCCCAATGATATTTTGAAGGTGAGCACGATGATGACTTTCTAAAATAAAATGCACCACCTCAGAGGATAAGCAAATCAATTGATAATTCCACAACACAGCATGTTATTTTGTTCTTTTTGCATATCTTTCTCAAGTGCCTATCGTCGTGAAGGTTGCTCGTGTAGATATTTCATTTGGTTTCTGTTAACAAAAAATCCTAGACTGGAGTCTTAAGGTTTTATACTCTATTATATGTAGTAAACCTCGGTGTGATGCAATAAAAAGGGAGAACTTAGATATGCAATAAGTATAACCAAAATATAAGAAATTATATATATATACATCAATATACATAAAAATATATATTAATATACTTTAATGGCTTATACATGTCTCATAATTAATTCCTCATGTTTTACTCACATATCATCTTCCTTATTCTCACACATACATAATTCATATGATCCATGCTCTTCTCTCTCACTTTTCCCTTCTTTATATAGCCTCTTAATGCCTTTTCATAATGTCTTTCCATCATATCCTTTCATAATAACACTTCATTATCTTCTTCCCACGAATTTACCTTTTCCTTTATGATATTTTCTTCTTGTTTAGCTTTATTTAGACTTATTAGAGATGTTTTAGGGCTATTTAAGTGGTATATAATGGATAGATGGGTCTAGAAATGACCTAAATTACATGTGTGGTGCCTCACAACCTTCTATATGATGAGCACACAATTATACTAAGAGGGGGGTGGGTGAATCAGTATAATACAATCTTTTACTTTTTCTAACTTAACAACCACAATAATAACACACATGCAAGATCTAGCAATTAAGAACACAGGAAGAACACGCGATTTACGTGCAAACCCTTGCGAGAGAAAACCACAGCAAAATATTGCTTATATATATTGATCTTCTTTGTAGGTACCAACCTACTTCTCTTACAATTCTTCTTTTGTGAGCACCAACCCACTGGAGACACCAATCCCCATTTGTAGAATTTGTAGGCACCAACCCATTGGAGACACCAATCCCCCACTAAGCACCAACTTAGTAAGAGACCCCAATCTCTTATTTAATAGGCACCAACCTCCAAATACTTCAATGGATGATATTGTTCTCCCTTCCTCACAAATCTGATCACAACTTCTGATTCTGAATGATGTATATATTTAATTCTAAAATCTGATCCGAACTCATGCACCATCTTTCCTTCACAAATCTGATCTCAAGTGATGCATATCCTTCTTTCAAAAATCTAATCCAATCTATGGCAATGTCTTCCTTCAAATCTGATCACAAAATGTATCAATGTCTTCCTTCAGTTTTCTGCTCAAAGAATGCAATGTTTTCCTTTATAATTCTGCCTTAAGGTCTGCTCTAATTTCACTTACAAATCTGCCCCAAATTATGCATCATATATTCTTCTCTTCACAATATTAATACTCTCTTCACATATTCAATATAAATTTGAATTAAACTTCAGGTTTGCTGCTCTAGATCTGCTTTTATTCCAAATACTTCACATTCTTCTTACATCCACTCACTCTCCTCTTTCCAAATGCAAACTAGCCTTTATATTTTTCCAAAGAAGACGAATCTACCAATAGTCACAACCGATTCCAAAAGAGGCAACTTCTAATATCAAATACACCTTTTTGTTGCGACCTTTTTACAACATCACCCCATTGCAAATGGGGACCCCTTTTTTTTGACCTGGTTCTAGTTTTGCTCTAATTTCGCAGTTTCTTGCTCAATTTCGACTTGACTAGGAAAGAATTTCCAAGCAATTAGCTCGCAGGGAACATGAAGGATGCTTGAAGTAGTGAAAAAAGGAGTGATTCTTTCCTAAAGATGAGTGAAACCCTAATTATCTTTCCTCAAGCAAATCTGGCCAATCCATGGCAGAGGTTCATCATTTCATAAGGAAAGGTCTAAGTCCTTCACTCTGCCCAAAAGTCCAATCCAAATTCCCGTTCCAAGTTCTATTCGGAATCCTGTTCCACAGTTCCAATCCAAGGTCCTAAATTCGACAAAGCTTGTCATTCCACGTCAAAGTTCATCTTTCCATTGGAAAATCTTGAATTCCTAGCATAGAAACACGGAGAATTCCACAACAAAACTCTAGGAAATCCTTAGCAAAATTTGGAAAATCCTTGTCAAAACCACGAAATCCTGACTCTGGAATAGAAGTTCTCGGATAAAACCCCATCAGAAGCTGAGTCCAAATCCATGGAAACAAGGAATTCCAACTCAGGAAAATTCCACAACTAGAGTGCAGGTGCGCCTTGGACAAGGAATTCCAACTCAGAAAAATTCCACGACTGGAGTGTAGGTGCACCTTGGACAAGGAATTCCAACTCAAAAAAATTCCATGACTGGAGTGCAGATGCACCTTGGACAAGGAATTCCAACTCAGGAAAATTCCACGACTGGAGTGTGAGTGCACCTTGGACAAGGAATTCCAACTTAGGAAAATTCCACGACTGGAGTGCAGGTGCGCCTTGGACAAGGAATTCCAATTCAGGAAAATTCCACGACTGGAGTGCAGGTGCGCCTTGGACAAGGAATTCGAACTCAGGAAAATTCCACGACTGGCGTGCAAGTGCGCCTTGGATAAGGAATTCCGAGGTAAGGTGAAGTTCGTGCTAAGGATAAGGAATTCCCATCCAAGACCTGAGTAAATCCACGCACTGATGAAATATGCGCCTAAGGAAATGGAAAAATTTCCAAGGAATTAAGAATCCATGACTTCCTAAAATCCTCAACCACTGCGAATCCGTGCTCCAAGCATGGAATCCGTAAAACATGAAAATCCGCGACTTAGAGTAATCCACGCCGTGGATAAGGAATTTTGTACTTGAAGCAATCCACCCCTTGGACAAGGAATTCCGTGATGTGTCCAAATCCCCGACTCCTAGGAGGACACACTCAGGATAAGGACAAAATCCCTCTAGCGGTGGCCAACCCACTAAGCCACCGTTTGGAAAATCTCTTTGAAAAACATTAACCTTTTCCAAGTCGCCCAAAGGGAAATATAGAGGCTTTGCAAATTTTATCAAATCTAGGTCGGCCTCACCAGGGAGGAGCTTTGAAATTCCATTCTTTTTCCTTATACTAGGCATGTCGGTCAAGGAAAAGTCATGACTTGAAGATTAAATCCAAGGAAAGACTCCAAAACATCAAAGAATCCATGAACTCCATCAAATGTCCGCCCTTGGAGAAGGAATTCCAAGCAAAACAAAATCCATGACTTCATGGAATCCCCGCCCCAACCCAATCTGCACTCAAGTCAAGAAGGAGACCACCGTTTGGAAGATGTTTCATTCCTAAGTCGGCTTAGAAAGAAGCTTGAAAAAAACTTAAACTTTTCCTTAAATTCAGGTCGGCCAAAGACATGAAAATCCAGGTCGGCCTTAGTGGAAAGAACCTCAAAACTTTAAATTCTTTATTTATAATTGCCAAGTCAGCCCCTTGAGGAGGAAGCTCGCTTGCCTATATATATAGGCACTAGAATCATTATCCCAAAGCAAATTCCAACACAAATGCAAAGTAGAATTCTCTATAAAAAAGGAGACCTCTTCATTTAACAGCAGATTTCAATATAGGAAAAAGCAGATTTTTCAGATAAAAACACAGATTTCTGTAGAAAGTTCAGATTTCTCCATTAGTTAAAGGTGGGCGAACTTCATTTAAGGGCAGATTTCTGCAGAACAACAGCAAATCCATTAGAAAAAGGCAGAATTTCATGCAAAAGGATCAGAAATTCATTAATAGGATTAGAGATCCATCAATTTCAAGAGCAGAATTCCATCAAGTAAAAGCAGAAAACCCTCCTAAAAGGGCAGATTTGTTAGGAAAAAGCAGATTTCTGTATGTAAAAGCGAGTTTCACACAAGTAAAGAACAGATTTCTAGAGCAATTGCTTGAAAATGCTATTATTTTCTATCTATCTTCACAAAAATATCAGAAATTGCATTGCATTTGAGATTTTGTTCATCATGACTACTCGAGGTTTTCTTTATTTTGCAGGAATTGAGGACAGGGATAACTTCCATGAAGATGATGCTCGACGAGGATGATCCAAGATGATCAAGGTGGATGTAAAGGGGAGTTCTAATGCCGAAGAAGGAGACTGCTTCCAGTTCAGTGACAAAGAGACTTCGCAGGAATGCTAAAGGAAGATGAAAATCCTTTCAAGACTTCAATGACACAGAGAATGCAAGCATCAAGCACAACAGGATACACTTCAAGTTCCACATCTAGGACTTCAGTTCCGGACAAGAGGATCAATCCTTGGAAATCCAAGAACAAGGGTACAGTGCACCATTCATCAGGAGGATCAAGTTCAGTATCAAGAAGACAGGAATCCACACCAAGAACAAGAATCTGTGCCAGTGTAGGAATCCAAAGGGAAATGCAGCACAAAGATGGAATTCCAATTCCAAAGTACACAGCACAGAGACAAAATTCGAAGGAGTATGTTGAGGTGGCGGCTGATTAGACCTTGCCTTGTTGGAGGTCCAATCAGCATGGGCGCCCTAGGACAGATGTCACTTTTCTATTTGTTAGAAAGTTGGTGGTTCCACCTACCTCCTCATTAGGGTTTCTTGTACTCTTGGATGCCTATATAAAGGCTTGAGCACCTCATTTCTAGGATTCCATTCTCTTTTCACTCATGTTTCACTAGACATTAGAGTAGAAGGATAGTTAGCTGCTCATTTGTGTTGCACTCCATTTCTAGAGCAAGGAACTTTGAAGAATCAGCAAGATTGTTGTAAGACATATTTCCAAATCAATATATAAACATTGTGGATTGGTGTTTGTAGTATTCTTTGGATTGTGACATGGTTTTTTTATTTCTTTGAAGCAAATCATAAGCTCCAAGTTCTAAATTGTTTCATTTCTATTGTCTTTCAGTATTCATTAGTTAGAATGATGGAAAACATTGCTGTTGGTGCATGATTGAAACTCCTAATTCATACCATTTGCGGTTTGTGGCTTGCAAATCACAGTGCATGGTTGGCCTGAACTCATTGCAAGCTTAACTTCGATTGTTTTGCATATTTCATTTCCATGTTCTATGTTTAAGCAATCTGAAAATTGTCATTAGCACCCCAGAAGATTGCACCATTACTGCGTAGTTGTTGCCTCATGACGAAGCAGAGTGTGGTTTCAGTTTCCATGGATCAGCAGTAATCCTTTTCATCAGTTAGATTCCTGAACCCTTACTCATCTTTTGCATTTTGTTTTAGATCTCCATTAGGAATAGTTCATATAGGGCCTACTGAGAAATCATTCCTCACTCAGAGGTAGAATTTAGACTCCACACCTGTTCTCCTTGGAAGAAATAGTGAAATCCCAGTCTCTCCGTTGGAGGAAGCAGTAGAATCCAGGTCCCCCCTTCCCTTTGTGAAGAAAACACTAAGAACAATTGTGTAAGTCCCTTTGTGATTACCAGCAAATCACATCATTTCACTAAGTTTATCCCGTGCCAGTCAAGATCTGACTCAAAAGGAACCTTGGAGCACTCTTGTGTCATCACGTAGTTTAGCACCCAAGAGGATTTTTCTCAAGAGAGGATAAAATACCCAGTGTTTTATTCTAATGTTGCTGCTGTCACAAAAAACACATCAACACTTTTCATAACATAATTTATATAAGACAAATTTGTCTTTTTGTGGGACGTTTTGTCCTCTTGTGTGGAGCGCTTATCTTCAAGGAGGTCGGCCACAAAGTAGATTTGTTTGTATTAAACATTGGTTTCAAATCTTGGCGCTAAGGAGTGGGTCGGCCAACTTTAGAAATTTTTTTGTTAATTGTTGTTCCATAATCTAAATTAAATATCTTCTCTTCATGCTTATTAATAATAGTTGCTTTATGTATGTTAATCGATGCCTTATCAATACTTACTTCACATCCTTTCCTTTGCTGATATCTATATGTATATTTTTTATCGCTGTCATCTATGGGTGGTCAGCCAGCATTAAGAGCACTTTATACTATCATTTGCTGCACTTAATACCAACTATATCGCTGCTCTTATTGTTTTCTAATCGCTGCTCTCTTATTAGCATAGGTCCACGGGGACGCGTCCCCCCCCCCTGAAAACCAGCCGTCCCCGAGACGGGGACGTTTTCGGGACGGGGAGACGTCAGGGAAACGTCCCCCCGTCGCCCCCCCGTTTCGCCGCCGTCTCCGAGACGTCTCGACTTGGGGGGACTTCTGGACGTCCTCCCCCCCCAAAATGCATAATTTTTTTTTTTTTTTTAAATCAAAAGTAAAACCTAAAAGCTTTTGACTTAATAGTAAATTTTTGACATTTGTAATTGTTTTCATTGTTTTTCACGGGCGTGGAGTTCTTTGAGCTGCGTGGGCAAATCGGCGATTGAGTCACAACTCACAGGTGAGGGTTTTTGCAGTGACGGCAATTGATGTTTACAGTTTTTTTTTTTTGTTTCATTTTACAATGGTGGCGATTGACGGTGAGCCTGTGAGGGGTTTTTTTTATTCAGTCGTTAAGAGACTGAATGCTTCAAAGAGCACATCCCATGCGATGACATCTCTTTGAGGCATTCAGTCGTTAGACTGAATACTTGAAAGTTTCCAAAGCCTTTTCGACAAATCCATTTTGTGCATATCCTGCAATCATTGCAATCCATGAGACCACATTTCTTTGAGGCATTCTGTCAAACAGTTCACGTGCCCTGTCTATGCTTCCACATTTTGCATACATGTCTAACAGGGAAGTTGCAACTACAACATCTGACAAAATTCCTCTATCCTCTATGTTTTGATGGATGTCCATACCCTATTCCAAAGCTCCCATTTTGACACAGGCAGGGAGGATGTTGGGCTAGCAAAGGTTGTGGAATTTGGCTTTACATCAGCCAATTGCATTTGCTTTAAAATTTCTAAAGCCTTTTCAACAAATCTATTTTGTGCATATCCTGCAATCATTGCATTCCATGAGACCACATTTCTTTGAGGCATTCTGTCGAACAGTTCATGTGCCTTGTCTATGCTTCCACATTTTGCATACATGTCTAACAGGGCAGTTGCAACTACAACATCTGACAAAATTCCTCTATCCTTTATGTTTTGATGGATGTCCATACCCTATTCCAAAGCTCCCATTTTGACACAAGCAGGGAGGATGCTGGGCTGGCAAAGGTTTTGGAATTTGGCTTTATAGTTTACACCAGCCAATTGCATTTGCTTTAAAAAAATTTAAATTTCTAAAGCCTTTTCAACAAATCCATTTTGTGCATATCCTACAATCATTGCAGTCCATGAGACCACATTTCTTTGAGGCATTCTGTCAAATAGTTCATGTGCCTTGTCTATGCTTCCACATTTTGCATACATGTCTAACAGGGCAGTTGCAACTACAACATTTGACAAAATTCCTCTATCCTTTATGTTTTGATGGATGTCCATACCCTATTCCAAAGGTCCCATTTTGACACAGGCAGGGAGGATGTTGGGCTAGCAAAGGTTGTGGAATTTGGCTTTACACCAGCCAATTGCATTTGCTTTAAAATTTCTAAAGCCTTTTCAACAAATCCATTTTGTGCATATCCTGCAATCATTGCAACCCATGAGACCACATTTCTTTGAGGCATTCTGTCAAACAGTTCACGTGCCTTGTCTATGCTTCCACATTTTGCATACATGTCTAACAGGGCAGTTGCAACTACAACATCTAACAAAATTCCTCTATCCTTTATGTTTTGATGGATGTCCATACCCTATTCCAAAGCTCCCATTTTGACACAGGTAGGGAGGATGTTGGGCTGGCAAAGGTTTTGGAATTTGGCTTTACAGTTTACACCAGCCAATTGCATTTGCTTTAAAATTTTTAAATTTCTAAAGCCTTTTCAACAAATCCATTTTGTGCATATCTTGCAATCATTGCAGTCCATGAGACCACATTTCTTTGAGGCATTATGTCAAACAGTTCACGTGCCTTGTCTATGCTTCCACATTTTGCATACATGTCTAACAGGGCAGTTGCAACTACAACATCTGACAAAATTCCTCTATCCTTTATGTTTTGATGGATGTCCATACCCTATTCCAAATCTCCCATTTTGACACAGGCAGGGAGGATGCTGGGCTGGCAAAGGTTTTGGAATTTGGCTTTACAGTTTGCACCAACCAATTGCATTTGCTTTAAAATTTTTAAATTTCTAAAGCCTTTTCAACAAATCCATTTTGTGCATATCCTGAAATCATTGCAGTCCATGAGACCACATGTCTTTGAGGCATTCTGTCAAATAGTTCACGTGCCTTGTCTATGCTTCCACATTTTGCATACATGTCTAACAGGGCAGTTGCAACTACAACATCTGACAAAATATGAATATCTGAAAAAAAAAATTAATTTATAAATTATTTTTTTTGTAACATTGTAGCATGTAGGTCTAATTTTCTGATTTTCATTTTTTTTCTTAACATTGTTTTAACTTTTTTCTTTTGTAGCATCATCATCATAATGAGTTCAAACAGCAGAAGTGACGATGAGGGTAGAGAGGTTGAAGTTCAAAGTGAAAATGAATCATCTCAATCTGATGATCCTAAATTTCAAATAGGAGGGGAGGGTGAACATGCCTCAAATACTCAGTCTCAAACTGACACAAGTTCCATTGGGAGTAAAACTAAAAATGATAGGTGCCCTTCACGACTCGAACAATGGGCCAAGGGCCCCTTTGATCCAAAATCACTTTTAAAACAATTTGCATCTAAGATAGCAGCAAACCCTGGGGCAAAGGGGGGCACTAGAAAATGGAAGTGCCACATGTGTGAACTTACATGGTTTGGAAGCATTACAAGAACTAATGCTCACTTTCTTCTTGTTCGAGGCAAAGGTGTAGATGTATGCAGTGTTGTGGAACGTAACTTGAAGTACAGGGCTGAAATTTTAAAATTATGGGGTTGTAATGAGGATGAAGTACCTAGATCTATTATGTTGCCACAAAGGAGTAGGGGTGATCAGATTTCTACTTCTACTTTGCAGAGTCAAAGGCTACCAAATCCATTCAGTTCAAGTGTAGCAGAGCCTAAGGGGAAACGTAAGATGGCATCTTCACAACCATTGGCAGATTTATTCAATGTGCAAGCAAAGGATGACGCAGATGATGCCACTGGCAAATTCTTCTTTGCCAATGGCATTCCATTCCATGTGGCTCGCTCTCCTTATTATAAGGAAGTTGTGTCAAAGATAATAAGGGTAGGACAATCATATGTGCCACCAAGGGAGACTAAATTGAGGACAACAATCTTGGATCAAAACTATTCCAAGATTAATATTTTGATGGAGAAGATGAAGAGAATCTGGGTCACAAGTGGATGCAACATAGTCATGGATGGGTGGACGAACATTAGGCATCGTCCACTCATCAATATCATCATTACATCTACATCTGGCCCTTATTTCCTTAGGGCTATTGACTATTCAGGGCATAGCAAGGATGCCCATTATCAGTTCCAGATCCTCAAGGATGCTATAGAGGAGGTTGGGCCACAAAATGTGGTGCAGGTAGTGACAGATGCGGCCCATGTGTGCAGAGCTGTAGGGAAGTTGATTGAAGCAGCCTATAGACATATTTGGACTCCTTGTTGTGTGCATGCTATGAATAATTAACTTAAGGACATGGGTAAAATCAGTTGGATCAAATCAATTGTCAGTGATGCTAGAGATGTGCAGATGTTTATTTGCAACCACCATACTTCACATGCACTTTTCAAGTCTTTCTCCAAGAAGGAATTCCTGAAGCCTGTAGAGACTCGGTATGCATCATACTTTATTCTCTTAGAGAGGATGCTTGAGTTGCAAGAGGCATTGCAACTAATGGTAATGACAACAGAATGGAACCAATGGCCTAAGTCGAATACACAGAAGGGGTTGAGGGTTAAGGAGGTGGTGACGAATCATGTCTTTTGGGCTGATGCCAAATATATTGTCTCCATCATTCATCCAGTCTTCACAGTTATTAGATTTGGGGATTCTAATGCACCTTCCCTTGGAGAGGTATATGAGTGCATTGATTCCATGCTTGATCAAATGAAGGCTATTGTGCAAGAGAAGGACCCCACAATGCAATTCTACACCGAGCATATTCATCCAATCATTATGCATTGAACCCAAAGTGGTGCGTGCATAGGCCCGGCAGAATCACACCTATAGAGGATGCTGAGGTGAAGGAAGGGTTCATGAAGGCCATTGACAAAATGTATGATCCTATAGAGGCCAGCTTGCTTCGTACTGAGTGGACAAAATTTGCCACTCTTTGGGATATTCAGAGGCGGCCAAGATAGATTTGTAGACTATGTCACAGGAGGACCCCAAGTTGTGGTGGACTATGCATGGGCCTAGATCTTTGATTACTACTCTAGTCGTTCATTTGCTATCCCAAGTTTCTAGTTCTTCTGTTGCTGAGAGGAATTGGTCTACTTATAGTTTCATCCACTCCGTTAAGAGGAACAGGCTTACTTCTAGGAGGGCAGAGAAGCTTGTGGCTGTACATAGTGCCTTGTGTCTCATTGACCGCAACACAACTACATACAAGGAGAGTCCAACAGCCAGATGGGATATAGAGCCAGAAGAGCCAGCACAGATAGATGAGGATGCTACACAGACAGGGCTGGTTGGTATTGGTTTAGATGAGCTTGAGCATTTGGAGTCCAACAGTTCCAGTGATGAGGAGTTGACATGGAGCTTGGGGATGATTAGATCATTAGAGGCATCAGGCCATTAACCATTTTGGCATTTACTATTTACTATTTACTATTTACTATTTTGTTTTTGAAGTTTGAACTTTCAACATTGTTGATTGTAATTATGAATCGTGATTATGAAATTCAAATTATGAAACATCTAGTTCTCATTCCAATGTCTATTAAGTATATTTTCATTTTGATTTTCATTGTTTCAATGTTCACCAATTCAATGAAATCATTGCAATGTGTTTAAACTCTAAACTTTACTTATTAGGTTATTCCTTAGGCTTCTACAGTTATACATCTTTTTATAACTAATTTTTCAAGTACTATATGTATTTCAGCGCACCGCTCCCTCGCCGCCCCCCCCACCACCGTCCCCCCACCCCGAAACGCATCCCCTGTCGTCCCCGTCCCCGAAACTCCGTGGAACTATGCTTATTAGTATTTATGATTTCTTTTCAATGTCTTTGGTCAGCCCATATATTTTTGTATAAGGAAGTCGGCTAGCAAACTCTAAACTCTTCTTTAGCGCTAATGGGAAGTCGGCTCACATAAATCAAAATGTTTAAATCTTTAATTTAGACTTCATCTTTTGGCGCTTTAGTGAGTCGGCCAGCAATCCAATGACCAACTATTAATCTATGATAAATGTTGCTCTCATGATCGGCCAGGAATAGAGATTAAAGAATAATGATATAGTGGCCTTTGGCCTTATTGATTTCCATCTTCAACCTTTGATATCAATGCCAACATAAATCTTGTCCATGCATCAATGATAACAATGTGACATTCCTTCAACACTCTCCCATATGCCTTTGACATCAATGACAATAAACATAGACAATGAATTTCTTCTTGACATCAATGACAACATTTCCAACACTATATCTTGCCAACAGTTTCTACACAATAGAGCTGAAATGGGGATTTGCTTGCAAATATAAATCGAATAATCACGAACAATGAGTCCAAATGCGATCTTGAGTAGAATCGCCCCCAAGGAGCAAGAGGGTTTTCATCCTCAAGCCCCTAATGGAAACCGAAGGGTTTTTGTTCTCCGATCACCCGCACACCAAAGGTTTTCATCCTTGAATGCTTCAAACTCCAAATTAGAAGAACAACTGAAATGACATAACCCGATGTTTTGCTTTGTGCCTTGACCTTCTTTTATAGTTGCCTTTTTTCAGGCCCTCCAATTTATTTTATTATTTTTTTCATTTTTATTTTACTTTCCCTCAAAGTATTTAAAATTCTTTTCAAATTACATCCATAGGTCCCCTTTTTGAATTACAATTGAAAAAAGTGTAAAAAGCACTTTTTAAACTTTACATAGGACCTATAATAATATTTATAGTTGCCCTTTTTGAAAATAAAGTGATGGGCCCACTTAAAAATATTATTAATTTTTAGTTCTGAAAAGGGGACATGACACAACAATGAGTGCATTCTCATCTACACCAATTACATCACAAAGTGGGTGGAGATGAAGGCCATCAAGTATATATGACATGAGAATGTGGCAGAATTTCTCTATGAGATCTTCACAAGTTTTGGTGTACCCAAAGAGTTAGTCACCAACTTGGGACCACAATTTTCCTCAGATCTTATTGAACCCTTGGTTCAAAAGTACAAGATCTAGCATAGGAAGTCTACGTCGTACCATCCATAGTCAAATGAACAGGTAGAAGTCACCAACAAGGAGCTGGAAAACATCCTAACAAAGACAATAGCATTGCATAGGAATGATTGGGCACACCGATTACTAGAAGCTGTGAGGCATATAGAACAACGTAGAAGACAATTATAGGCTTCACACCATATGAACTTGTGAAAGTTAAGAATGGTGTACTTTCTATTCAATTTGAAGTAAAAACACTACAAACAACATTAAAGCTAGGAATGGATTTGTTTGAGGCTTAGAAGCAACACATTGAGCAACTAAATGCCTTGGATGAAATTCACCCGAAGGTCATTCAAAAACAAAGAACAATAAGGCATGACCATTTTATAAAAGATAAACAATTTCAATTAGGTGATTGGGCCCTATTATATGATTCACTATATAAAGATTTCAAGGGTAAGCTCCGAACCCAGTGGCTAGGACTCCATGAGATTGAAATTGTGTTTGATAATGGAGCCGCCAAGTTGCATACGGTTGATGATGCCGAATTCTCAATGATGGCAAATGGTCATCGCCTAAAATTGTATCATAAGCCATTGTCAAAGGAAGAGTTCACCAACTCACTACAATCCCAAATGGATGTCGAGTTAATTGAAGGTATTATTTTGCCTTCATCAAATTCATAGTTGTTGAGCATTAAAAAAATCTATATGAATAAACTATAATAAAATTCATCATCTCCAAACAATGCTTATAATGCAACTGCTGCAATGGCTCCACAAGCAATAACAGTGGTTGCATAAGTGGTGGTTGTGCAAGAGGATGCTATGTAAGTGGTTGTGAAAGTAGTTGCTGCACAAGCACATCAATCCACAAGTATTCAATGTCTTCGACAAATAAAGATTTCTAATAACCTTAGATTGATCCTATTCTATATACTCAAAGGCAATGATGATCCATTTTCCTAAGCGATTTTATTGGTAAAACCAACTCAAGTATATTAGGTAAATTTTATCTTTTTCTCCTAAAATGTAATCATTTTCTTCTATAATGTTTTAACATTAAAACTTTAATCACTTTAATCCCTTTCCATCTACACAACCCTTTTTCCAACTTGCCCTAAAAAAACAAAAAGGGGGCTTTTTGACCTCCGAGGATGGACATCAACTATCACTTGGGGGGAGGAGATTTATTGTCCATTAAGCCATATGATGACAATGATGTTGTGACACGTGCCTTACCCTCATTTTGTATATGGGAGGCAAAGTCACATGAAAGTGCATGATTAAAAAAGGTGATAAATAATATGTGGCAACTAGGACATAAATCATGAAAATTGAAGTTGTCACCATTATATATCATCATGCCTTGCAAAACAAAAATCACACCTTGCAAAGCCAAAGGAAAAACTGAAACAACAAAGCTTGCCGTCATCTATACGAGCGAATTGTGAGCAAAATAGAGCTGAAGATGGGTAGCAACATAACCAAAAGAGAACCCTCCACCCATGCGAGCTTGCACAGAAATCAAAAGTTGTCGCAATTTTTTAGAATGTTAGATATATGCAATTCTTTGAGAGACTCAATGGATCTGATAATGACATTGCCCTTGAGTTCGCTAGCACACTGAGGAATGTAGTGGTAGTGAGGGGCCTACGGGTGACTCTCATAGAGGAGTTAATTTCTAGAGCCATGGGCCTCCTACACAGGGAGAAAGGTGGTATAAACGAAAGGTGAGTACAAAGCCAACACGAAATTCTTAACTAAAGGTGAGTACAAAGGCAATGCGAAATTCTTTCTTCTTGGAGGGAGAAAATCCTATGTATTCTTCTAAAGGAGTTCTCTGTACAATTTTGTCGCAACCATGTCCAAAGGCAACCATCACTATTCACAAGTATATTACCTGTGAAGGCAAGTACAACAACTTGTATATCTATCATTTTAAGTTGCTTTCTCATTTACGGCATGGACATTACATCAACATGCCATTTTTCCCACTCAATTTGTGCAACCCAACAACTTGTGCAAGACAAATCTACTACTCAAGGATCCAAAGAGGTTATGTTTGTTGCACTACACAAGGATCCAAACATGCCAAAACTTGTCCATGACAGCAGCGCTCCAATACAACAATCCAAAGAGACTACATTCGTTGCACGGCATGCCAAAAGGTTGTTTGGATGTTTGTTTGGTATCTACCAAAGAGGAAAACTGTCTAAACTAAAGATAGATAGAGGACAAATCTGTTTTATAAGTTGTAAAAGTTGTTTAGTAGTTTAATGGGTGGCATTCTATTCTAGATATTGTTATAATAAGATGCCACCACTGGTATCTATATAATTTGATAGCTAAGAGGATGGTAGTTAACCTAATCTAGAATTTAGAATTAATCTCTTTCAATTGCTTAGCGACTCTATTGTTCCAGAAAAACTTATAGCAGCAATCTTTAATTGTTGTTGATTTATATATGATTGGTTGATCAATAAAAGACTTCTTGTGTGAGGAGTGAGATCGTGTTTTTGTGCATCAATTTGATCGAGAAAGGATCCACTTGAGAGGATTGATGATCAGCTTAGGTTTGTTTTTTGTTTATGTGTGTGTTGTTTAATTATCAATTTAGATCTAGTTTGAATAAATTTTATGTGTTTATTTGTTGTTCTGATTTGGTTTTCTAAGATTTAGGGTTTCAGCATGTTAATTGTAATCTAAAGCAATTTCCTTTTCAATCTGCAAAGTAGAATCAGTATTTCCTCTTATCTTGTTCATTTTCTTCCATCTATTGAACATCCCCAATTAAAGTAGATCTGCATTTTCATACAGAACTTGGTCTTAGGCAGAACTTGCAGTCTTGCATATACTTTGCCAACACTTAGTCAAAACCAAATGTTCCTAGATTAAAACAATATTGGGTGTGCTCAACACCGGATGTTGTTGTTGTGCTAGGATCCCCAATCAAGGTTTCAAAGTAGTTAATTTTAGCTACCACTTGCTATGCCCTTAACCTATAGCATGCATGGGGATATATGTCGCCAACTAGTGGCTAGCATAACTTTTAATTAAGTTATATGATCATTTTTATAGTTTAATATAGGTAGTTACATCAGCCTGGGTGGTCTCCATGGCATAAGTATAGTATATATAGGAGATAGTGGTTAGTTTATTATCATCATATTGTGAATTCTATTCTTATTGAAGACTTTTGGAGGTTTACCCCTCGAAGTGGCTTAATATTATCAAGTATTTGCATCTTATTTCCTATTATATTCCTCTATTGTGCAAGTAATTTCATTACATGTGGTATTAAAGTATGATCTTGGCACCCAAAAGGCAAGAAACAAGGCATTTTTTTCGTTTGGGCCATGTCAATCACATATCTCTCATTTTTGCGATTTTTTTTCCTAAAATCTAGAGGGTTGATCAAGGACATATTGAAGTGGCTACAGTCCAAATTTGAGGTCGTTTAAAGCATCAATGAAGGAGTTATTGCGAATTTAGGGTTTTTATCAAATTCACTTGGTTGCAAAACAGCAAGTTCCTTTGAAATTTTTTCACCAAAGAGAGGTATATACTCAAGTTTTTGTAAAAATTTCAGCTTATTTGATTTGTTTTCAATAAGTTACTGTGAAAATTATTTTAGCAACATCATGGCAGGGGCTTCAACAAGAGACAAGGGAAGGAATCCAATCACATTTGGAAAGTCTCCTGCCAAAGATGTTCCAATATCAAAAGAGATGGATCCCATAAATGTTGAAGTTGCTATCACCAAGATAAGAATGAAATTGTTATACCCACTCTAATTTAACAGAAAATAAAATTAGCTATTAACAGAATTTCAGCAGAATGATTAACTTGATTAACTAACTATCTAAGTAATAAAAATTTCACGATTACAACTAACTTTATTTTTCTGATGAAGTAATCTTTTCTAACTAATTATATGCAACCAACATAATTTAACTAACTTTATTCAATTGAATTTTCAAGTAATAAACGAGATTAAGAGAAGTACACTTGAATAGCTTCCTGCTGATTTTGTTTGTAGATCCTTCACTGGATTTTGGAAAAAGAAATATCAACAAGGGTTTTAACCACCCAACAAAGGCCAACTGGTCTCCCGTGCTTCTTCAACTGAAGAAACCCGACCCTTCACGAGGGTGATGACAGGAATCAATTAACAACAATGTGCCTCTGAGCCTGGTGTCAAGACCTATACCTCCTGATCGATCTTTCCCTATAGGTACCTCCTAACTGGAAAGATCATTCTAACCAGTGGTATATCTGGTACTTGATCGCTGACAGATACCTAACTGCATCGTAACCTTGGCCAAAGATTTTTCTAGTATATATATATACATATATCTAACACTACTGTGTCGTCAGCCTTCACCCTTGCTCGACATTGTTATTAACTTAATGCTTTCTTCTTTTGTTTATGAATGCAGATTTTTACATAGCATCATACATGACTTACTTGACAACTTTCAGTTCGTAGTAAAATCAGAACAGAGGCATATAGACAGAATTGCTCAAATGAGTACAGCAGACTCTTATTATCAGTGCAATATAATACCCAAGCTGCAATAAAAGAAATAGATTCTAAGTATGTATGTATGTATATATATATATATATATATATATATATATATATATATATATATATATATATATATATATATATATGTATTTCAGACATAAATCAAGTATCAAGAGGATCTCGGCTTTAGCAGTCTCAGAAGTTTGAATAAGGATATATGTTTACAGATTTCAGAAGACTGATTCGAAAGCTCAGAATCATGAAAAGAGAAAGATAATATAATACGAGTTGTTATGATCATCAAACATTAAACGAACTATTATAGAAGATTCAAGATCTTGCCTGACAAGTGATTGGAAAGTCGGGTTAAGCTAGCCGCGACTGTTCTATCAAATGCGATTGGTAACAATGGCCGCTTGATAATTGCACAATACAGTAGGAAGTTCTCGGAAACAAAGTGCCAACAATATGCACGCTAAAAGGTAATACTTGACAAAGATACTACCGCTCGATCTCTTCTTCCTTTCTAACCTGTCCACCTTTCTCAGAAAGTAAAACAAAAATGCTTGATCCCCCCTCCGCGGAGGTTCTCTCTCCTCTAATATAATGAAAAGAATGCATGCCAAGAAAGAATGGTCGATCCAAAAGAAACCGCTCCAACGTAGTGGAGAAGAGAGAGGAGTTACAAACAAGATTCCAACTCAAACACTTCAAGCACTCAACAAGGTAAGACTTTCAGCTGAAATTTTTACAGAAAATAAAATTAACTATTAACAGAATTTCAGCAAAATGATTAACTTGATTAACTAACTATATAAGCAATAAAATTTCACGATTACAACTAACTTTCTTTTTCAGATGAAGTAATCTTTTCTAACTGATTATATGCAACCAACGTAATTTAACTAACTTTCTTCAACTTATTTTCAAGTAATAAACGAGATTAAGAGAAGTACACTTGAATGGCTTCCTGCTGATTCTGTTTGTCAATCCTTCGCTGGATTTTGGAAAAAGAAATATCAACAAGGGTTTTAACCACCCAACCAAGACCAACTGGTCTCCCGTGCTTCTTCAACTTAAGAAACCCGACCCTTCACGAGGGTGATGACAGGAATCAATTAACAATAATGTGCCTCTGAGCCTAGTGTCAAGACCTATACCTCCTGATCGATCTTTCCCTATAGGTACCTCCTAACTGGAAAGATCATTATGACCAGTGGTATATCTGGTACTTGATCGCTGACAGATGCCTAACTGCATCGTAACCTTGGCCAAGGATTTTTCTAGTATATATATAGATATATATACATATATCTGACACTGCTGTGTCGTCAGCCTTCACCCTTGCTCGACACTGTTATTAACTTAATGCTTTCTTCTTTTGTTTATGAATGCAGATTTTTACATAGCATCATACATGACTTACTTGACAACTTTCAGTTCGTAGTAAAATCAGAACAGAGGCATATAGACAGAAATTGCTCAAATGAGTACAACAGACTCTTATTATCAGTGCAATATAATACCCAAGCTGCAGTAAAAGAAATAGATTCTATGTATATATATATATATATATATATGCTTATACATGTATTTCAGACATAAATCAAGTATCAAGAGGATCTCAGCTTTAGCAGTCTCGGAAGTTTGAATAAGGAAATACGTTTACAGATTTTAGAAGACTGATTCGAAAGCTCAGAATCATAAAAAGAGAAAGATAATATAATAAGAGTTGTTATGATCATCAAACATTAAACGAACTATTATAGAAGATTCAAGATCTTGCCTGACAAGTGATTGGAAAGTCGGGTTAAGCTGGCCGCGACTGTTCTATCAAATGCGATTGGTAACAATGGTCGCTTGATAATTGCACAATATGGTAGGAAGTTCTCGGAAACAAAGTGCCAACAATATGCACGCTAAAAGGTAATACTCGACAAAGACACTATCGCTCGATCTCTTCTTCCTTTCTAACCTATCCCCTTTCTCAGAAAGAAAAACAAAAATGCTTGATAGATCTCCGCGAAGATTCTCTCTCCTCTATTATAATGAAAAGAATGCATGCCAAGAAAGAATGGTCGATCCAAAAGAAACCGCTCCAACGTAGTGGAGAAGAAAGAGGAGTTACAAACAAGATTCCAACTCAAACACTTCAAGCGCTCAACAAGGTAAGACTTAAATAAATTATTTAATAGACATAAGAGATAAATCTTTTTCTCCACAAGAATATATAGATATATATATATACTCATGTGTATATATATTTATACTCATGTGCCTTGGCCAAGGCTACAGTGACTTTAGGATTTTGGCTTAATTATTGTTTTTCAATTCCTGCAATCACCCTCTCCTTGTTGATATCCCTTTTTCTTAGCCACCTGGTTTGCCCTGCAACCACTTAGACAATTAAGGAAGCTTAAATCATTTCCATAATACGGATAATAATTAATATCATTTTCATCAATCCATTTTCACATATAAGTAAGAAAATATCCGCAATTAAAGAAAAGTCCTCATATATTTTCCAACAAATAATTTCATATTCATATAAAAGCAGTTGTTCTCAACTAACAACATAATTAATATTTTATTGTTCAAACAAAAGGGGATGTAACATATTCTTCCCCTCAAGAATCATCGTCCTCGATGATTATTTATCAATAAGTAATAAAAAGTTTAACCACATAGTTTTCACATCAATCTCAATTGTTTGGAAATAAATAAAGAATTTTTTGATGGATTTCATCATAGTCTTCCCAGGTGGCATTCTCTTCTGAATACTGGTCCCACTGGACCTTACATCGCACCACCTCATGATTACGTAAGTGCAGCTTACGTATCTCGAGTACTCGAAGTGGCTTTATTGTGATCACCCTAGGGTCCCGTACCTACAATGATTTCCAATCAATCATATGCTTAGAGTCTACATAATATTTCTTAACATAAGAAACATGAAACACATAATGAATTCTGGTGAGAGTGGGGGGTAGAGCAATTCTGTAAGCCACAGGATTGATTTCAAGAACTTCAAAAGGTCCCACATATCTCGGGGCTAACTTAGAAGCTTTTCCAAATTTTATAGAGCTTTTCTGTGGTTTCAGTCGCAAAAGAACTTTTTCTCCCACCACAAACTGTCTGGGAACATGTTTTGCATCAGCATAATTCTTTTGCCTGTCATTGGCTTCTTTCAGTCTCTATCTGATTATTCTCACTTGCTCTTCCATTTCTTGAAGCATCTCAGGTCCTAAAATGATCCTGTCTTCCCACCTATTCCAACTTATAGGGGTTCTACATTTCCTGCCATACAGTGCCTCGAAAGGTGCCATTTTTATTGTTGACTGATATGAATTGTTATAGGCAAATTCTACCAAGGGTAAATATTCTTCCCATATGTATTGTTGATCCATATAGTACATTCTAAGTAAATCTTCTAAAATTTGATTTACCCTTCCGTCTAACCATCTGTCTCGGGATGATATGTTGTACTAATATTTAACTGAGTCCCCAAGGCTGAAAATAAGGTTTGCCAAAATCTGGAGGTCATCTGGGCATCCCTATCAGATATGATCTTTTCTGGTATCCCGTGAAGATGGAAAATTTCCTATACAAATTTTCGAGCAATCACTGGTGCTCCATCTGTTAAATTTCTTGGTATGAAATGTGCCACTTTTGTGAGTTTATCCACTACCACCAATATAGCATTATGCCTGTTTCTGGTTAAAGGTAAACCTTGGACAAAACCCATGCTAATAATCTGCCATTTCCAATCAGGTACGCTATGGGCTTGAAGTAGTCCCGCTAGATGCTGATGTTCTACTTTTAACTTCTGACATTCGAAACATTCTGCCACAAATCTTGTTGCGTCCTTTTTCATTCCCCTCCAAAAATATAATGGTTTGACATCAGCCAACATCTTGGTTACTCCAGGGTGTCTTGAATATGGTGCGGTGTGAACTTCTTTCCATACCTTTTTCCTTAATTCAGAAGACTTTGGAATATACATTCTACCTTTAAATCTTAAAAGTCCGTCTGCTTCAATGTGAAAACCTTCATATTTAGGCTCCTGAGGATTTGACTGCAGAGCTTCCCTAACTTGCAAATAATATTCATCCTCTTCCAATTTCTGAATCACTTGGTTTCTAAAATCGGTGTTAATAGATACCACTGCCGTTATATGCTTCCGTCGACTCAAGGCATCAGCTACCCTGTTTTCCTTGCCCTTAATATAACTGATCTCAAAGTCATAATCGGCGATTAACTCAATCCATCTTCTATGTTGAGCATTTAGATTGGGTTGTGTGTGAATATATTTCAAACCTTGATGATCTGTCTTGAGTTCAAAAGTTTTTCCCAACAAATAATGTCGCCACATTTGCAGAGCATAGACAATAGCTGCCAACTCTAAATCATGGGGTGCATAATTTTGCTCATATTGTTTCAGTTTTCGGGATTCGTAAGCTACTACCTTTCCTTCTTGCATTAATACTCCGCCCAATCCTTCTCCCGATGCATCTGTTATAACCACAAAACGACCATTAGGATCCGATACTATCAATATGGGTGCAGTTGTTAGCTTTTCCTTTAATAGATCAAATGCCTCTTGACATTTTTCAGTCCATTCAAATCTTTTTCCTTTCCTTTGAAGAGAAGTAATAGGATGAGCAATTCTAGAAAAATCTCTGACAAATCTCCTATAGTACCTAGCTAATCCCATGAAACTCCTAACCTCAGGAACATTCTTTGGTACTGGCCAATCCACTATGGCTTTGATCTTAGCAAGATCCACTGCAATTCCTCTAGCTGATATAATATGTCCCAAATATTGTATTTCTTTCTGAAAGAAGGTACATTTTGACAATTTCCCATACAGTTTGTGTTCCCTTAACCGCTGAAGGACTATTTGAAGGTGTTGCAGGTGCTCTTCCTCATTTTTGGAGTAAATAAGAATGTCCTCTAAAAATACCAAAACAAACTTATCCAGACTATCTCTAAGCACACTGTTCATCAAATTCATGAATGTAGCTGGGGCATTTGTAAGCCCAAATGGTAGAACTGTGAACTCATAGTGCCCATATCTAGTTCTAAAAGCCGTCTTGTGAATGTCTTCTTCTTTCAACCTGAGTTGATGATATCCCGATCTCAAATCTATTTTTGAAAATACTGCAGCCCCTTTCATCTGATCAAACAGATCATCTATTCGAGGTAAGGGATATTTGTTCTTGATGGTAAGCTTATTTAACATTCGGTAGTCTATACACAGACGAAGAGTCCCATCCTTCTTTTTAACAAAAATTACTGGGGCACCCCATGGTGAAACACTTGGCCGAATCAAGCCTTTATCCCTTAATTCCTGTAATTGTGCTTTTAACTCCACCAGCTCTAGTGTGGTCATACGGTAAGGTACTTTTGAAACTGGTTCGGCTCCTAGTACAAGGTCAATAGCAAAATCAAAAATTCTTCTAGGTGGTAACCCAGGTAGTTCCTCGAGAAATACATCTTGATATTCCTGGAGATAAGGGTATTTTCCAGCAAAGATTTCTTTCTCATCTTCAACTCCCAACTTTTTTTTTCTATTCTGGGAATGCTCTGTCCCTTCACTGACCGCTTCCATCTTAACTACAAACAATTTGCATCCCTTCCTTCTATTTCTTTTCAGCTACATAGCCGAAATTTGCCGAACCTTGACTTCTCGCTGTTTCCCTTGAATCTGCACCGGATCCCCTAAATCATCTAGGCATTCTACTATCTTATCATAACAGTCGACCTTAGCCCTATGTTCTTTTAACCAATTCATTCCAATGATCACATCGTAGGACCCTAAAGGTGCTAGATAAAGATTGACCTCTGTCGAGAAGTCTGGAAATTCAATCTTTGCTTCAAACAGACACTACTCTACCCGAGCTCTCGTCTGATTAGCATATTCTACCATCCATGATTTAGCCATAAAACCAGTTCTTTTAGGGAACCTTCCCAGTAACTTAGGTGATATAAAACATTCAGTGGCTCCTGTATCTATTAAAATAGTTATTGGGTTTCCATAAAGCATACCTGGAGTTTCTATAGGAGCAACCTGGTACTCTGCTTGTCTATTATCAACTGCTGCATGAATTCTTTGCTGGAACACGGTCTGTTGAGGTGGTAGGGGTTTTCGTTGCTGTTGTCCTTGCTGACTCTTAGAGGGACACTGATTTGCATAGTGTTTTCCTCCACAATTAAAACATCCTCCTAGTGGTCCTTTCTTTTCAGTGCTTTTATTGGTGAAGTTTTAATCCTTCCGAGCATTGTTATTGTTCCTTTTGAACTGGTTAAATTCTTAAATCCTCCTCAAAATTCTGCCGATTCTGGTCCCACTTACCCCTGTTGTGCTTTCTATCCCTGAAAGAATCATCTTTCTTTAACCTCTGTTCCTGCCGAACAGCTTTCTCATAAGCTTCATCCATAGTTCGAGGTGCTAGCACATCCACTGGACCTCCAATACGATTGTTTAACCCCATAATGGACTTTTGTACTCGAAAGTTTTCATCTTGTCGATACTGTGGAACATATTTGAGTAGTCGGGTATATTTTTTCCCAGTACTCGTTGACAATTAGGAGTCCCTGCCTGAGGTTTTCAAAATCCATTAGTTTTATATCATAAAATAACTAGGGCAGCCATCTTTAGCGGAATATCTTCACAAATTGCTCCCAAGACACATCAGCTACTGCCAAACCCATTTCAGCCCTCTTGTTTTCCCACCATGTGGCAGCTTCTCCTGCCAATTGGTAAGCTGCCCATGCCGCTTTTGAGTTATCGGAATAATCTCGAAGCTCGAAATACTTCTCCATTTCGGTTAGCCATGCCTCCGCGGCATCTCCCGAAGCAGAACCTTCGAATTTAGGAGGTTTAATCTTTTTCATGTCCTTAGCTAACTCATCAGCCAATCTGCTCTTCTTGAGTCCTAAGCTTAAGGTTCTCGAGTTATCTTCATGTCGGTCACTATGATTCTCAGATCCTTCTTTCTAGGTGGGCTAATCTGTCCTGAGTTGTTTTCATCATGTTCAAAAGTTGATCCAGTTTTTTTTTTAAATTTCAGCTTATTTGATTTATTTTCAATAAGTTACTGTAAAAATTATTTTAGCAGCATCATGGCAGGGGCTTCAACAAGAGGCAAGGGAAGGAATCCAATCACATTTGGAAAGTCTCCTTCCAAAGATGATCCAATATCAAAAGAAATGGATCCCATAAATGTTGAAGTTGCTATCACCAAGATAAGGATGAAATCTTGTCAATAATGGCAGAGGAGATTAAAATAGCCACTAAGAAAGAAGATATTGATGCAATACTTTAAAAAAATAGCTTCTCTCAAGAGTTCTATGGATTCCTAGCAAGTGGATTCACACCATAAGACTTGGGATGCAAATTTGTCTTCTAATGGACATAAAGCTTTTTGGTTTGAATCTGATCCAAAGCAAGACCATCACACAAATAATGGCCAGCTCGAGGCACTTCATGCCAAAAATGGATATGCATAAGTTTGATGGCAAGGATTCAACTAATTGGCCCTACCAGATGGAGCACTTCTTTGATCTTCATCATGTTCCTTGTCAACAAATGGTTGCAATGGCATCATTATATTTGGAATTAGATCAATTCATTTAGTATCGTTGGCTATGTGATGAGAAGAAAAAGAATGTCACATGGTCTATTTTCCAAGAGGAACTCACAACACATTATGGCAATAGTCTTATGGATAGCTACTTCAGCCAGATCACCTAATTAAATTATTAAAGTGAACAGGTACAGTCAAGGACTATACTCAACAATTTCAAACCGTGTCTTTAAGAGTGGAGAATGTTACGAAGGAAAATTTGAATTTTGTATTTAGGGGGTCTAAAGAACAACATAAAATATGAGGTATGCATGTTCAATCCAACTTCTATCTCCCAATCAATGATTATGGCAAGGCAGGTAGAGAAAACGTTTTGGTCAATAGAAGGCAGGGGTTCATAAGTATAAGATAGAGGATCTCCCCAACAAAGTCATTCCCTCAACCTACTAGATTGACTCCTCAACAAATTGAAGAAAAAAGGGTCAAAGGATTATGTTTTAACTATGATAGCAAAAACAGTCAAGAATATAAATGTGTTGAAACGAAGTTGTTTTACATTGAAAGAGGTAGTGAAGAAGTATCAAAAATTGTTAATGATCAAGATAAGGAATTGGGAGATACCCAACCAACTATTTCTTGTCATGCACTTTCTGTAATTGGCACTCCACAAACCCTCAAGGTAGTGGGTTTTTTGAAAAGATTTATAGTGTTGATTAGTGTTCCCCAAAGATGCGTCCCTGAGAGTTTTTGGTCGTTTCTTGAAAGAGGGATGTTTCGAGGACATCACCACCCTGCCCCCTTTTTTTCTAAAAATTTGGGGGTTTCCCAAGGATGCCCCCTCACTATGGAGGACATTTCCTAGGAACATCCCCTAAAGGGGGACCCCAAGGGGATGCTAAGGTGTCCCAGGGACATCCTAACGTCCTCTACAAACTAGCAAAAAAGATGCAATTTTTCAGATAGCAAAGAATCACAAGAATTGTGGCGAGCCCTATATGCAGTAGTCATACCTAGAGGCTAGATAGCTTTTTTAAACATGAAAAATTGGGTTTGAATCGTGGCAAAGAAAAATGTTGAATATGGGATTTGCAGAATCATGAGTGTAAAGAAAAATTTCACAAGGGTAAAGGAAAATCACAGGCATCTAAACATGGGAGTAGCAATGTTTTTTGCAGTTTAAGAGCACACACAATTATTCCCACACACCAAACAAAATATTTCCAATCATAGGAAGTCGTGGGCATACAATATTCTAGTCATACATATATATAAAAACAACAATCCTCAAGATATATGTACCTTAAAATTCTGCATTGGGCCTTTTAGCATTCATTTTCAGGATAGATTTCTTTCCAACAGCTTGACTTTTGTATTACTGTATGAGCTTAATGAAATATTGATATTTGTATTACTATGTAACACATCTTTTAAAATCTAACGAAATATCATGTCTCTTGTTGATATTCCTATTACTATATCTTTTAAATTATGTTATATATAGCCATCCCCCCGATGTGCACAAAACTTAGGAAAAATTAAGCTCCCCCACATACCTGTCCCTGCATCCCTGTAATGTCCCCTTCTGGTAAGTCAATTTTTTTCACAACCTTGCTCACAATTTAAACTTGCAAAAAGATAACATTAGTATCCAATTTATCTTATAATATCAACATATTGTAATTAGGGTTAATAACCACTTATTAATATCAATATCAAGCCTATATTCTTTCCACAATTCTATTAAGGTTAGTAACCTTATAATCATAATCACATTATATTCCTTATATAAATGCATTTCACATTTCCTCATATCTATTATATATATTTCATGATTTACCTCGGGAGAGATATACTCGAGCCTACACATTAATCAGACCACTCACCTATTTGAGAGGGATTGTTAGGGCGCTAGTATCCAAGACCTATGGTCATAGGTCCAAGGGCTTTTCTCCTTTGACTCGAAGGGGTGATGGTATCACCAGCTTGAGTCAAAGGTTTTCTTCTTGTCTCGGAGGGGTGATCTCTCACCAGCTTGAGACGAATGTTTTCCACTTGGCTCGAAGGGGTGATTTCTCACCAACTCGAGTTTTACCCACCGTTAGGACATAAATAACATATCTACATAAATAACATATCTATGCTACCATAGGTCCAAGGCTCACCCTTGGCTCGGAGGGGCTTCATCGCTTACATATTGCGATACTTCGCCAACTTGAGGTTTACCTAGGTGCAAATTTCTAACCGCTTTCCCAAATTCCCTGTCTCATATTTATATGGTGGTAGGTGGATTAATGATAAGGCTCTTTCTCTTTTGGGGTATTTATCTTTAGAGTCATATATCTTATCTTATAATGGATTATTCTTTAATATCTCATTGATTGCCTTTCATTAGGCATCATATAACTCTCATTAAATAAACATTCTTATGTTATGATAATTCTTATGGTAACATTCTCAACATTTCATATGATGATCTTTCATCTTATTCTATCATGACACAATTTACCATGCTATTCGATTTAAATATGATAGTATTCTAACTTAATTGTATATGCATATTCCTTTTTATCCTATAATTATCATTATCTTGTTATTCTGATTACAAACCTTTTCATACTATATCTATGTCATGATGATCAATTAATTGGGATATTTAAATACAAGGAATAATGATTGTGCTGAAGATCATACCTCAGGGGGTCAAGTGTTTCTCTGATTCTAAGTGCTGTTCTGTATCGGCTTGGTATAGGATTCGCTGATTATATGATGATTAGAATAACTTATGTCCTTCCTGCAGGATATAATTAAGTCTTTATTCCCTGCGATATATTCCTTGTTGTCTGCTTCATTGCACTTGCTGTATATAAATGAAATGATAGATGATAATGTGCGATGCTTGGAGGAGATTGATGATGAGGATGTAATGAGATTACTCGTTGAATGTTGTTCTGATTGATCGATTGGTAGATGTTCGATGATGTGAGATACTTTTTATCTCTTCTTCAATGATATTATTCCATGCGGGTCTGAACCGATTCTTTTCTGATGTATATATATAAGAATATATTTATTAACTAATGGATGAGATTTACTCAAATGATTCGATGATTAGATAACTGAGTTTCTTCTAATATTCCTTCCGTCATATCCTTGGATGATTGTTCGATGCCTATAAAATGTTGGTGAACTCTAGAATAGTTGATGGGTGAGGTCGTTACTGAGTTGATCCGTTGTGTGATCCCTTCATATCCTTCGATTGCTGATTGAATGAGGTATTTAATTGTCATGCTGCTCCGAATGGTTGCTACCTTATGAGGAGTCGCTGAACCTCTTCACATCTTTGCTGCACATTAACTAATCATACCTTACCAAGATCGTCGTCTTTAATCCCCTTTCTATTAATCGCTTCCTCTTCTCAAAGAATCCTCGTCTTATGTAATTCGCTGCCTCTTTTATTTATGAAGTTGCCGTCTCTTCATTAGGGATTGCTTTTGTTATGGATTAAGATTGGTTCTCTTATTCATACCCGATATCTCCTTATAATATTTGATTATTAATAATTAATCTATGATATTTACCTTGTAATATTTATAATTATTAATTTATTATATTTAATACATATTTATTATAATATAATAATATGTACTATTTAATTATTAATATTTATAATATGTATTGTTATTATATGATATTTATATTTATATAATATATATCATATTTCACAATACATAAAATAATATTATTATATATTAATAATGATAATACGATTAATGACGGAAGCGGCTTCTGCGTCCTTATTATGATGTTTAAATCTTTAATTTAAACAATGTCTTAATATCGGGACATGACAATCCCCCTGTCCCAGAAACTTGGAGGAACACTGGTTCTCACCTAATTTTCAAAAAAAAAAGAAACAGAAGTTCTGTTTCAGATATCATCATTTCTAGATTTCAGTTCTGGCAGTTTCAGATCTTCAGTATTCTACAGGTTTTTGGGACTGAGATCAAGGGTTTTCAGTACTTATTTCAAATTCCAAATTTTTTTCACAAACTCCAATGTTTTCTATATTAATAGTTGAGACCTAATTTTTTCCCTGTTTTCAACCCAAGGTTTCAAACCTAGAAATCAAAGCAGCTGTCACCAGCCATACTAAAAATTTCCAGCACATTCAGTTCTCCAGTGTCAGTTGTGTTGATAAGTTACCACAAGGTTTTACCTGGGCTCATAGCATTTTGTTCCAACTTCGAATTTATCTTTACAAGTTCTAACTTCGAATTTATCTTCCCAAGTCATAACATTTGTTTGGCCAAGTTACGTTTATTTGGTCATTGACGTTTCTTCCCATTTGATGTGGGTGTTACAGCCCTAAACTCTTGAGGTCAAGATAATACAATTAAAACTGACAAAGAGTTTACATATTCGAAGCAGAATTAGGGAGTGAAAGTTATATAAAAGTATGTTCCAAGAGCTTTCAGGTGATTTACAACATGCCATGTAATTTGTAATTTTTTAAAGTAAATCATAGTTTCAGGTGATTTGCCCTGCTGATATCAAAACAATGGGATTCTGGCATCAGCACACCTGCTTCTAGTCTGGTCAATTAAATTTATATAAATACAAGACAAATGGGCATATACTCCAAGGAACTTGGTTATTCCTCCCTCACTTCACCGGAGGACTTACACACAGGAAAGAAGACAATTTTATTGGGATTTGAGACAGCCTGATGCCATTAACATCAGCTAGTATCATCAGCAGAGCGGAGCTTGATTTGTAGCATTCCCCTTCAATTGTTGACATCAACAATTTTCTCTCTTAATCTCTACAAAAGAGGACAGAATAAAAGAGGGCAGCTTTGGGGATATATGACAGTCTACTGCTGTTGACATTATTGAATGATATCATCTGTCTATAAGTATGATTGTGTTTTTAAATTGCTGTAAACACTGTTCATATGAGGGAATCAATTCTGACAAATTATCAAGAGGTATGTTTTGACTAAATGTTGCTTCTAATGATGCTTTGTCTGTTGTATGTATTCTTTAACTGCATCAAATTCTATTGATTTTTAAAGAGAACAGTTTTGGTTGCTGCTAATGGCTATATTGTTTTCTGTTTTTGTGTTGAATATTGAGTTTAAAATAATAGAACTTATGAGATCAAATATCAGAAGAAGACCTATAGGTCAAAGCCTAGGGTACAAATATAATAAAAGACCTATGGCTCCAAGCTTGCAGGCATATGTCAAAATACAACTGTCTGCACCTGAATGTTTTTCTTCATAGTGCCATATTTTTGTCCATAGACGGTCATAAGCCCTATATTTCACCGATGTGTACCGTTGCACTTGGTGTCATCTTGCACAATTGTCTAACCCCTACACAATAGTGTTGCTTTTACCTCATGCTGACTTGCTCCAATTCAAATTATCATTCTTGCATTCACCTCTCGTGTTCCCTTCTTGTTATTTTTGCCCATTCTTTGCCTTTTATTTTTATTTAAAGAGCGGCAGAACTATTAGCATTTATGATATTGGCTTTGACCTTTTTTTCTACAGGGGCCATTGAGTTATTGATTTATATGGTTCACCTTTGGGTTATGGTCATCTTACTTTATTACTATGTACCGTCTGTATGGAGCCTACAGGTGCTAGAGAGTCTAGTTGTATTGAGTAGCCCACCTATGTAAGATATATGGGGCCTACTATATTTCACTTATGTGTACCATTGCATTAGGTCTCACCTTGCACAATTGTCTGACCCCTACACAAAAGTGTTGCTTTGAAATCGTTCTCATTTGCCCCAATTCACATTATCATTCTTCCGTTCACCTCTCATGTTCTCTTCTTGTCATTTTGCCCCTTCTTTACCTTTTATTTTTCTTTGGAGAGTAGCAAAACTATTAGCATGTATAATATTGACTTTTACCTTTTTTCTATAGGTGCCATTGAGTTATCAATGTATGCCATTCACCTTTGGGTTATGATCATCTTGCTTTGATACTATGTACCTTGTGTATGGAGCCTACATGTGTTAGAAAGTCTATTTGCATTGAGTAGCCCACGTGTTTAAGATAAATGGGGCCTACGCATGTTAGTAAGATCACTATATGGGGCCTACATATGTTAGTAAGCTCACTTGAATTAAGCGGCGTTGGCATTTTAATTTGTCCTTTTGGGACAACAAAAAAAGGAAAACCTTTCTTCGAATTAGAAGGGGAAGCTCAGTTGTACCTAAAAACTTAAACTAAACCCTAGAACTTATGGAACAAGCTTTATCTTTCTACATTATGCACAAGATACATTTGGTCTTTTCAGCATGCAATGCAAAAAAACTTAAGTAAATACATGTCTTTCTATTGTCAAATATGAGAACAAGGCTACAACAACTCTTATCACTAACACAAATGACCTGATCTATGATAGCTACCAAATGCTCACATTTTTTGGCTAAAAACAATGACCAAAAAGAATGAGTACACACAAGAATTGAATAGGAAATAAACACAAAATTCAACAAATCAATTAAAGGAAATTGTATACAAAGCTACAATAACCACTTCAATGAAGTTTGCAATTCAAAGCCTATAATACTCACTAAATGTTATTCAGTTTATGAAATCACACATACACAAGATAACACAAATCAGCTTGAACAGCAATTTCAGTAGAAAGTAGGCATAAAATTATTATTGGCTCCAATCTAAGTGCATGAAGTTCTTATTTATAAATGTTTACAAGGTTTTGCATGCTTATCCAATGCAATTTATCAAAGATAAATACTAAAGTAAATCACTAGAGTTCTACACTGAAAATAGCTTGCCTGCTAACAAAGCAAGCTCTAAATACAAAATTGTCTGAAAATAAAACATATAGAATGAAAAAAAATCCTTGAATATATTTCATCTGAATGTATAAAATCTCAAGATAAACCTTCTAAAAGGTCATCTAAGAATAGCCATCCTCCAAAAATAGCAATGTAATGAAATTACTTGCACAAGAGAAGAATTTAATAGGAAATAAAATGCAAATACTTGATAACAATAAGCCACTTCAAGAGGACAAAACTCCAAAAGTCTTCAATGAGAACATAATTTCAATATGATGATAATAAACTAACCACTACCTCCTCTATATACCATACTTATACAATGGAGACCACCCAGGCCAACTTAACTACGTATATTAAAATATAGAAATGTTCATATAACTTAATTAAAGGTTATGCTAGCCACAAGTTGACTACACATATCCCCATGCACACTATAGGAAAGGGCGTAGCATGCCTCTCCCCTTAAAACCAATGATGTCCTGAATGTTGATGATCCCTAGATGCTTTTACAAGAACTCTTCGTCTTCCCATGTTGCATCTTCACTTACCAAATTCTTCCACTTGATAAGATACTTTGTAATCATCCTCATCCTTAACCTATTAGTGCATGTCTGAAGGATTCTTGTAGGTTCAAAAATGATTTTCCCTCCTCAGCAAGCTCTGGAAACTCTGTCTGGGTTGAAATTCTTTGTCCAGAGACCTTCAAGTAGGAAACACGGAAGACTAGCTGTATTTTGTTGACTTAGGTAAATCTAGTTTGTATGCTACACTACCAATCTTTTTTAAAACTTGGTAAGGGCCATAATACTTGGGTGAAAGCTTGTTATCCTTCTTCTCTTGTTTCAATGACATCTACTTATATGGTTGTAATTGCACAGAGACCCAATCTCCTACTTCAAAATTTCTTTCACTGTAGTGTTGATCAGATTGTTGCTTCATTCTATTTTGTGTCATTACCAAGTTCTGCCTAAGACTAAAGAATACCTCTTGTTGGTGTTGAATGTGTTCTTCCACTACTCTGACCTTTGGGTTTATCCTCAAAGAAGAGATGATGGATGGTGGATGGTAACCATATAGTGCTAAAAATGGAGACATTTTAGATGAAGTGTGGAAAGAAGCATATACCACCACTCTACTAATAGCAACAATTGCACCCACCTCCATTGTTTATCTAAAGCAAAAAAACAGAGATAACCCTCCAAGCACTTGCTGACCACCTTAGTTTGTCCATCTATGAAATATACCCGACTGGTTTTTTTATGTGTATTGCAATAAGTGCACTTTCACAATATGAATTTTATCAGACAGTTGATGAAATGCCAATCACTGAAGTTCATATTTGAGCAACTAAAAAGTTGTAGACAGCAATACAATTGATTTCATAGAGCATTAAATACAACTAACATAATACTGAGATTACAACAGTAATGGGCAGAAATATACAAAATACTTAAACAGTCCCGCAATACAACTTGTATCATCTGACAAGAATGGTAACATACATAGGAAATTCTGAATCTGGCCTTAACAGTTGCTGCAGACAGTTAATAAGGAGCTGCGAATGATAATAATGTATTGATGTGCATCATATGCTGTCCAAGTATGCTGCACACTTAGAATGAGTGGATGAAGATGTAGTACGGAGCGACCAGGAAGAATGGCCAGAAATACTCAAGAAATGGCAACGTCCAACCCCCAATCTGCCTGAAACATCACTATATGGCTGCGCCTAGGGTTTTGAGACCCCAACTCCTTCCAAACAAGGGTCGATTCCTTTGTTCCTTCACTCGCCTTACTCCAGAAACGTGTGCCCAGCTGTTGTTATCACTCCTTAGATGGTACGGTCAGCCCTCAATCAAATAAGCATGGAGCGGCTGCAAAAAAAAAGGTTTAAAACCCTTGGTATGAAACGCCTCACTCCAAATACCGGCAGACTCTTCAAACTGCCCCACAAATTTATTATTTGTTCACAAATCTCAATAAATCTACCTTGTAGTACTCCGGAAAATCAATCACAAAATCTGGAAGTAATATAATCTTCTTGTTCTGCACAATCTCCTTCAAAACTTCATCATTCTGCACACCTGTGAACTCTATATGAATCCACCAAGAATTGGGTAGGTGGGTTTTCATCCACGAAACCAATATTGCCTTAGGGTTTTCATCCTAGGGCTGTAGCTAAACAAATGCTCAAGCTCTCAATAGGGTTTCAAAGAAAATGAGAATGTCAAGAAGAAGTCACTTTTCCTTCAAAACCTCCTTATATATCTAAACTATGCTTGTCCAACAAAGACTGTATATCTACATGATAATGTCTCTCACCTTCTAAAGAAGTCTTTGTAGACACAAAACATTGGGCTGCCCAAGCAACCTCTCCATGCTTGAAAAGAGCCTCCATCTTCTTTGCTGTGACAACTCGAGGTGCTCCATTAGACATACCACGAAGTACCACCTTTTTACCATCAACTTTGAACTTCAATTCCATCGTCTGAAAGTTCTGTGAGTACTTCCCAAGTGAGTGCAGCCACTGAATTCCCAAAACAACATCTGTCTCACCAATCCCGACTACATAGAAATCATCGATCACTCTATGATTACCCAACATGATGCTCATCTGTGATATCTTCTTTGTGCAGCTCATAGTAAATCCATCTGCAACCATTACATTAAACCCATCAAAATCTTCAACTTGAAGGCCTCTCTTTGCAACTAGCCCCTCATCAATGAAATTGTGGGTTGCCCCACTATCTATCAACACTGTCACACGCTGACCCTGCAGCACTCCTCTAACTCTGAAGGGATTATATCTTGGTGTGAGTAGCAAAAGTACCTCCTGAAGTTCCTCCCATCTCCTGTACCTCTGGTTCAGCTCTTTCCTCTTCATGTTCTGTAAAATCGCCTACCAAGATTTATGCTCAAAACCACCAATTGTCTGATTCTTTCGCATTGACATTTCGTCAAACAGTTTGCATTTTGCCCATTAAACTGTATTTCTGGGTTTATGTGATTTAGAACAGCTTGTGTGAAGGTTTGGGATCATGTAACATTCACAATTGCGTTGTAACATTCAAGGATAAATAATGAACATTTTGTCAAACAATTTGCAGCCTTCCAATATATATAAAATTTGAACACCAAGAGGAAAAACACTTGCTGATATTAAAAATCAGAATTACAGAGATATTAAATTTGCTTCCTAACCTTGCAAAGTTGACTGGAATCTTTCTCTTGTTGACTGATATAAGTTGCCTTGCTGTTGTAGCTGTTGATCTGAACATGTATTTGGAAGAAAATGTTGAAGAAACCAACCAGACTACTTCCAGCTTCATGCGCACCTTCTTACTGCTATTTATTAAATGTGTATGAGGTCTTGTTCATGGAAATGACTCCAAACTCTCTCCACATGAGGCGACTTACCTCATCAACTCTCACGCCTCTTCTTAGAGGATGGCGACCCTCTATTTAGGAGTTGCGACTCCTTAATCTGTTGTAGCCTAATATGGGCTGTGGCTGGTAATTAATTTCTGCATCAAGGATTTAGGTATCCCCAATATGAGACGTCTCCTCCCAATAATCTACCTTTGCTAGGCGCTTCTTTAAAAAATCTCTTCCATCATATGGGCGTTAGACTTTAGGGTAAACCCTCCACAAATACTTCAATACAATCTTCACTCAAACTCCAAATTTATATTTGCTTGCAAATCACATAAATTTGGCAAAGTAAACCTCTTGACACAAATACGAAAAATCTGTGAAATGATATAACCTTCCGCACCAATATTTCGAACTCACGATAATCTGCACACCTATGAATCCTAGATGGATTCATCAAGAAATCTCTGCACAAACTGTGACCCAGAGTAGATCACACAATCTTGGCTAGGGAGGATCTTTCACCACCGAAACCAATCTTCGTTGTAGGGTTTTCGTCCTAGGCTGTTGTTGAACAAACTTGCTCAACCTCCACTACTGGGGTTCCAATACCAAGAAATGAAATATCCAGAATGCTTTTCCTTTTCCCCTCAACCTCCTTTTATAACCCTTGGAGAACTTTCCAGAAGAAATATTTTAAGATTCACTTTTAATAATAAGCCTTCAGCACCAAATAAGTGACTTTATTTTATAGTTTTCTTTTGAGCCTTAAAGTCACTTAAATAATCACTTCTATAAATAATTAATATAAGTTGTCCTTAAATTCACTTTTTGACAACTAAAATATTAATTATTTAATATTTTAATCATTTTCCGCAAATCCGCCCAAAATTGTGGAAAAGCACCCAAAATGTCGAAACAGCTCCCGAAAAGAACCAACAGACTCATCTCAATCCCCCGAACACAATGCCACTATTTGAACTTCATTCCGAAAAAGCTAACACTCTCCAAGAATTTTGGAGCTTCCAAAGATGTTGGAACGACTTATAAAAACGGACATTACATGTTCACTCCTTGAATCATCCTACTTCTTTTCTTCTTCGATCTCTGAAATGACCTCAATGTAGTGCACTTTGCCTCTTCCTAAGCATCTGTGTCCTGGCTCCCATGGCTCCTTGCATGAAAAACAAAGCTTTTTCCTTCGCAACTCATTCTTGGCCTCATCATCTAAACTTTCCTTCTTAGGCCATTCCTTTTGAAAAGGTTTCTTGTTGTCTTTCTTAGGTGGGAATCTCTTAAGCTGAAATTTAGTCTTTGGGGCTGAAAACTCCATATTTCTAGCTCTTTTTATCGCATCCTGCAAAGAAGATGGGTCAAATGCCTTAACCCATCCTCGAAGTAGTTCTGTCAACCCCTCGATGAAAAGAACAGTGAGTCTCCTCTCTGAGACATCGGGTACCATGACTAAGTCTTTGAAATTCTAACACATAGGCATCCACTAAACCATATTGCTTAAGCTGAGCCAACTCTCTGAAGTGCAACTCTGGGTCCTTATTAAATCTGTCTATCAATTTCTACGTGAAATCACGATGCGAATCAATGAGGTCATGGCCTTGTGTTACAAATCCATGGTACCACCACTCATGCACTTCTCCGTCCAAGTGAAGCGTAGCATACTTAATTGCTTCATTTTCCGTCATGGGATTAAGTTGAAAGTATGTATCAAGCTTTTGCACCCATGCACGTGTAGTGCATTTGTTAGACCCATCAAAACTAGGTATGGACAACTTGCCCACCCTATGCTGCAACTCCTGATTTTGTCCCCTTTCCCTCTTGGGTCTATTCTTGTATTTCAGTTGGCAGAAATCTTGTAATGTCATGGCAGCGTGAAATTCATCTCCTAGAGACTAGTACTCATGTAAATAATCCATAAATCCTTCACCCGCATTCTGCTATACCACATTTCCTGCAGGCTGCTCTACTATGAATGTAGGCATTAAAGGCCTAGTTGCTGATCCAATGGTGGTTCTGGTAGTGTTATTGTTGTTTCCACTAGTCTCTCCATTGTTGCTATTGTTACCATTGTTCCCATTGTTATCAGTGTTTCCATTGTTACCATGGTTGTTCTGGTTAGCTCCAAAAGTGTTCATGTTTTGGATCATTTGTGTCAACAAATGGGTTAACTGTTGCTGCCCCCCTGGCAAGATCGTTGAGTATTTGCAATGTGCTATTACCCTGATTTCCTTCTCTGTCACCCATATTTTATTCTACTTCGGTTTCTGAACCTAAATCTTGAATCCTTCTCCAATAGGTTATATATTCTCTATTCCCTGGCTGCATTAATCTGACAACTCCCGATCAAGCTGGCAAGAAAACCAGCTCTGATACCACTGAAATATACCCAGCTAGTTTTTTTTTTGTGTATTGCAATAAGTGCAGTTTCACAATATGAATTTTATCAGACAGTTGACAAAATGCCAATCACTGAAGTTCATATTTGAGCAACTAAAATGTTGTAGACAGCAATACAATTGATTTCATAGAGCATTCAATACAACTAACATAATACTGAGATTACAACAGTAATGGGCAGAAATATACAAAATACTTGAACAGTCCCGCAATACAACTTGTATCATCTAACAAGAATGCTAACAGACATGGGAAATTCTGAATCTGACCTTAACAGTTGCTGCAGACACTTACTAAGGAGCTGCGAATGATAATAATGTATGGATGTGTATCATATGCTGTCCCCAAGTATGTTGCACACTCAGAATGAATGGATGAAGATGTAGTATGGAGCGACCAGGAAGAATGGCCAGAAATACTCAAGAAATGTCAACGTCCAACCCCCAATCTGCCTGAAACATCACTATATGGCTGCGCCTAGGGTTTTGAGACCCCAACTCCTTCCAAACAAGGGTTGATTCCTTTGTTCCTTCACTTGCCTTACTCCAAAAAGGTGCGTCCAGCTGTTGTTATAACTCCTTAGATGGTACGGTCAGTCCCCAATCAAATACGCATGGAGCGGCTGGGAAAATAAAGGTTTAAAACCCTTGGTATGAAACGCCTCACTCCAAATACCGGCAGACTCTTCAAACTGCCCCAAAAATTTATTATTTGTTCACAAATCTCAATAAATTTACCTTGTAGTGCTCCGGAAAATCAATCATAAAATCTGGAAGTAATATAATCTTCTTGTTCCACACAATCTTCTCCAAAACTTCATCATTTTGCACACCTGTGAACTCTGAATGAATCCACTAAGGATTGGCTAGGTGGGTTTTCGTCCACAAAACCAATATTGCCTTAGGATTTTCATCCTAGGGTTGTAGCTGAACAAATGCTCAAGCTCTCAATAGAGTTTCAAAGAAAATGAGAATGTCAAGAATACGTCACTTCTCCTTCAAAACCTCCTTATATAACTTTTCGGGGGAAAATATTTTATTTTCTTTTATTTTTTTATTTTCCCACTCAAGCCATAAAGTGTCATTTTTAAACAAATTCACTTTTGCACCCCATGCCTAGGAACACTTTATAAAGTCACCTTATAATCTCTCGTTCAGCTTGAATAATTAATTAAATATAAGTTGTCCTTAGAAATAACTTAAGACGACTTAATATTTAATTAATTAAATATTCCCTTTTTCCCAACCCCAAATGGCCTACGGGAATTAGAATAGGCTAAGGGTCTTCGGTCGCGCTCACTCCTAAGAAGGGGACATTACAATCTAATTGGGGATGATATAATGAGCTATGAGCGAGATGAGTGCCCAGACATGAGAATAAATCAGTCCAAAAGTTACTTGTAATTTTGTAAATATAGGATCACAATCATTTACTGTGAAATTTGGGATCCCATGCAGCAAGCAGCTTCTAAATGGTGTCCATAAAAGTTACTACTACAGTACTTGTTAAAAATGGGTGTGACAAAGCACAAAAATGCCATATGTGGTGAGTCTATCCATAACAACCATGATGACATTTTTTCCTTCAAGCTTGGGCAAATTAGTGATAAAATCCATCGATACCTCCTCCCACCTCTAGCTCAGAATAGATAAAGGTTGCAAAAGACCCAGTCTTAATTGTCTCCCCCTCATTTTTCTAGCATAACATGCATTCTACCACAAGTTTCTAGACATCCCCTTTTAGCCCTTCCCAAAAGAAATCATGCATGATTCTATGATAAGTCTTCAAGAACCCTGAATGGCCACCTATTGGAGAAGCATGGAGCTCTGCTTGAACATTAAGCTAACTTTGAATGCCCACCTATTAGAGAAGCATGGAGCTCTGCTAGAACATTAAGCTTAAGGGTTAAGTTCTTACAAAAGTACAACCTATCCTTGTACCATAGAGCATCTCCTTTCCATGCAAATTTGTTTGACACATTTGAATCTTGTTGGAGTTTTTGAATGAGATTTTGTGTATCCATGTCCTCCCATTCTTCTCATGCCTCATCCACCCAATTTGCCTACAATATGGAAATGGTGCACGATAATGATTTCATAGATTCATCCCTCCTAGAAAGAGCATCAACAACAACATTCTCCTTTCCTTTCTTGTATGTGATATCAAAGTCATATCCCAACATTTTAGTGACCCATTTTTGTTATTCTTCATATGAAAATCTCTGTTCCAAGAAGTATTTGAGACTATCATGATCTGTCTTTACCTTAAAGTGTCTTCCCATTAGATATGGTCTCCACTATTTGACTACATGAAGGATAGCCATCAATTTCCTTCTCATAAACAGGCTTCAACAAATTCTTACCTTTGAGTTGGCAACTCTCAAATACAAGGGGTCTTCCCTATTGCATGAGTACTACTCCTATGCCATACCCCAAAGCATCACATTCCCAATACCTATACATATGGGTCTTCCCTCTATACATATGGGTACCTATAGAGTCTAATGTTGGGTGGTTGGCTCCTTGGTACTAGTTGAATGGTATGATCACGATATCTCTTGGGAGGCAATCCTTTTGACACATCCCCAAAAACTACTGGGTGCCTATCTATAATTGCTTGCAAATCCGGTGGTGTAGAAATCTTTGACTCTTGCACTTCTAATGAAAAAAATTGGGTCAAGCAATACAATAGAAGGGGCTGCTATGGAAATTCAAAATGAATCTCTCACTCAAACAATTGTAAACCCTAGTATGTTGGGTCTTGGGTGTGTTGCGGCAAATGTGTAGAATGAGGGTAGGAAATCAAGTGAGGAGGGCTTCTAGGATAAAGGCAACTAGGTGATGCAATGGGGTGAATTTTAGGCCCCAAATTGTTGGGTGTGAAGGTGCTTGAGGCGCCTATCATTCCTAGCAAACCATGCAATGATGGGATAAAACAAACAAAACTGGCAAATTTGGGCTTGTGTTGCCCCATTTGAAGTGGAAAGCAATAGCAAAAGCAGTGGAAGGTAAAGATGCGAAATAAAAGTTGGTATCTCATATGCAATGGATGAATCTCGTCTCCTATTCTGGTGAGTTTTTGATCCTTTCTTTGGGCCAAGAAATAATTAGTGAGGAAGAGAAATTTTCGAGTAGAGAGATGATCTGTAGATTTTATGCTTTATGGCCTAGGCTAGCTGATCTACATGCATGGATAATTATAACACAAAAGTGGTCAAAAACACTAAAAGGTCAATAGAAATTTATCCAAGCACACAAGGTTTTTTTGTGCTTCTATGTTAATGTGTGGAAGATAGAGTATACATATTAACGAATGGACATTAACGAATGGACCTTGGTTCCAGGATAAGTCAATACTATTAATGAAACCGTGATTTCCAAAGTTTAATCCAATGACTAAGACATTCTCGATCATGCCAGTTTCGATTAGGCTTCTTTAGCAACCACTTTAGTTCTAGGTGGATGCTTGTTTTCAAGGGGCAAGTAATCTGTTAGGTCAATTCTTGTGGACTGACCCAAAAACAAATGGTTTAATATTCTTCTTCCGCTAGGATTCAAGTAGAGCTAGACATCTCTAACATAGTTTTACTACTTGTCGAGTATTCACCAATTTTTTTTATGCCAAGTTTTTCAAAATAAACTCGTGACTCACCCCCGCTAAGTGTTTGCTGATTTTCTACTGAGTTTCAGCCCAGTACTCAACAAGTCTGCGGGATATACTCAGCCCCTTTAAAAAAAAAGAGTCTAGACGTGTTAAAAAAATGGAAAAATGTGATTTTCAAACTCAAAAAACATGATTTTTTTCCTCTTAAAAAATTATGAAAAAGGCATGCGCCATGAAGGTTTCTGTGGTCTCAAAAGCCTCCATTTGGGCTTGGTAGCGAGGGCTCCACCTATCAACTCTGCCCTATACCGCAACAAGGAACACACCCAAGGCACTACCCCCATACCTTACAAGGGGAACTACCCCTTGACCCAACGAGGGGCACTACCCCCAAACCTCCACCAGACTCGTTTGATACATTTTGTAACTATATTTTGCATAAAATTTATATTTTTTTAAGAAATTTAAGTACTTTTTAAGTTGCTAAGTTTTTCCAAGACAAAAAAAAATTGGTCTCCCAAAGCCGAGTATGCAAACTATGATCTCTAAAGGTTTGCTAGAGTAAGTTTGGTTGCAAGTATGAGAGAGAATATGGAAGCAAGTTTTGGTTTATTAAAATATTTCATTTAGATGTAGATGTAGATGATGCTTTCAAGTAGGGCATATAGTTACAGATTGTTCAAAAGAGAAACCAAAAAATGTGAAACAGGCAACACGGTGGTAGGAGGCTAGGTTTTCTCATGTGTTAGTTAAAAGGGTGACTCCATATTCATCAAATAAAGCAGAAGTAGAAAGGGATGGTAGAAATGATGTGGAGAAGCAGTCTACTGCTGCTATACAGACTTCAGTGCCACATCAGGTTACACTACAACTGTCATCGCCTCCCAAATACTCTAAAGTAGTAGGCCAATCTCAATCTTAGCAAGAGCAATCTCAAGAATGATCTTCTCAAAATTGCAAAAAGAAAGCTTTTGTTAGTATGGCAAAATTTAAAGTCATGCTTGAGAAAGATGTTTTGTTCAAAGAGATGCAACCAATGCTTCGTCCTTTGTCTCCAAAATAACTGATTGGTAGCATGGTGGGATCAAGTTGGCCCCCAGCTCTTTCAAATGAAGAAGAATGGGGAATTGTCTCCCATTTTCAAGAATCCTTGCTAGCAGCAATCAATCAACCATTATTAGATTCCTCTTATATGGATTATGAAGCAAATGAGGCATTGTTTGGATGGAAACAGGTTAAACCAAGAAAGAAATATGTTATGTTTCAGTCAATGGGCCACATAGTAACCAGATCGAAAAGCAAGAAAGGAAAAGTGTAGTGTCTACGGATACAATGGAATACTAGTCCTATATGTTTTGCTCTCGATAGGTGTTTCTATTTGTAGTTGGACCACATATAGATCCCCCAATATTTTATTTAAAAATTTAAAAAAGTGAAAACAATTGGACCACAAATCCATCCGCACCCTTTTTAAGCATCTTTTGTATTTGGTGAGATCTCACCATCTGTGGAGACTTTGCACACAGCTCTTTTAGTTCAAATGTCCTACCCTCTAAATGAAAATGCATGAACAACTCCTGGAAGTTTATCTCAATCATTCCCAAAGTAGTAAGCCATTAGACTCCCAAAACAATGTTTGCTCCACCCATAGGAATAGCGAACATAGCATAGCTGATCCAAAATTCTCCCATGGCATGTTTAATACTAAGGCATTTCCTTAAACAACTAATTGTTCCCCGATCAACAATTGTGACCTGAAATTTTGGAGTTGGATAAATAAAATAGTTTAGATGAGCAACCAACTTACTATTGACAAAGTTGTGAGTGCTTATTGAATCTATCAACACCTAAGTTTGAGGTTAATGTTCCCTCGAGCTGGATTTGACTATGTGGTATAATGCTTAATGATGATAAGCTTGGGCACCAGTCATTAGCAACTTGTGGATCCAACAGGACCAGTTGTATGGGTCCGTTAAGTATTTTTTTAATTTGTTTTTGTTGGTCCATAGGTTCGCATCTTGTTGACCCACTTGGGTTTTGGTTCATTAGATGTAACTTTTGTAAGAAAATTGTTTACTGCCGAATCAGTCTAGATGGATTCATACAGAGTAAACAAAGAATATTAACTAAATAATAACATTATACGAGAATGAACATTGAATTGACACAGTAACTCAGATGTATTTATTATTGATTCAAACTTGCAAATACAATCAACACCAAAAACTGCTTCCCGATACAATGAAATGAAACACATATATAGGTGTTGACAGTTGCCTAGATGACCAACCGTCGCCAATGACACACCGATCGGGAGATAACTACTCGCTGATCCCAACTGACTATAACTCACATAACATTTATAAAATACGCCTAACATCATCCCCCCCCAAAAAATTGAGTCCTCTTCCAGACGTCTACAATATAAAAAAACTCCAGAATAACTACTGTGAAGTATGAGGGGCAGTGGAAGTCCCTAGAGGTGTGGCTGCTGTTGGAGCTGAAGCTGAAGTCTCCGGTTGTGGTGAAACCATCCGTCGGAGTCAATATACCCCCTCTGTTCGCTGCTTCAAGTGGCTGACAGCGATGATGTGTTTGTCCCTCGTCAACCGCACCATCTAAACGACTTCCTCCAGTTGTTTCTTTGTTCTCTCGTGTGTCGCCTGGAGGTCGGCCAATTGCTGTGTCGTGGTGGCATGAGTGCTCGTCAACTCCTGTAACTCCTCCGTCGCCTAATGAGTGTGCTAGAGCTCATTAAAATCTTTTTCTTTGGTTGCCAACTCTGCCCTTAGTGCAATTGCCTTATTCTTTTCTGATTGTGTCATCTCAGCTTGCTGAGCAAGCTGCCACTGGAACTGAACTAGCTGCTCGTCAGTTTTCTCACGAAGTTTCTTACATATTTCGGCAGCTTCATCTAATCTCTTGTTGCATGCAATCTGATGTTCCATGTCTTCCTCCCGTGTGTAGTACAGGGCCCGAAAATAGTCCTCGATGGTGTAGAGGGCTGCCAGTACCTCTCCATCTCTACCTCCAACTCCGGTACTAGGCCTATCTGGCCTCCATGCCTGTTGCATCTCCTCTGTTTTAACATCCGGCCACCCTCGACTCCTAAAAATATGTGTGAACTCTACTGGGGCATTTCTAACGAACTGCTCTATCCTCCGTACCTCGCCAAGAACTGCTGGTGAGGAGTGTCGAGGATCGACTCTGGTGGCAATATCTGATACTCGCTGAATGATGGCTCCAATGGATCCGAGATCCTCCACATACCTAAGGATTGTGCCAAGTGGATCACTCTCGTCCGGTTGGGCTATGTAAACTGTCAAGTCTATAGGATCCCCCGAGCTAGTAGAAGTCTCTTGGGTACTCTAAGAACTGGAATCACCCGAATCATTGGTATCAGTCCCTTCTGCCTCGAAATCACCTGTGGCAATCCCCTCTGCTCCTGAATCACTAATCACTAGTGTACCAGCAAGTATCTTCTTGGCTGGAAGATCCTCAGCTACCTCTACCATCTCTCCCTCCTTCGTAAGTGTCGGCGTTGCCTCAACTCCCTCAAGTGCCTGTGTAGTTGGCGGTAGTGAAGTAGTTCTTGCCACTACCTCCATTCCCTCTATAGTCGACAGTGGTAAAGTAGATCTCGACACATCGCATTGAGGACTCACAGGAGGGATGTGTACAATCTGAGAAGGTGCTCCAAGTAACTACAGCCATGTATCCACCTGTGCTAAGCTCTCTAGTGACCCACCCTCAAATGGAGTGATCTGTCCAGATGGGAGAGGAACTGAACTCTCCCCCGTCATCCTCACAATCTACCCCCATAATCTATGAGTAGCGCTCGGCTGAGTACTCACGGGGATTTCCAAATGTGCACGGGTCTCCAAGTGTATGACTTCTACTCGGCACCACGTCCAACTGTGTATGTCGACCACTCGAAGCAGAAGTCCTTCCCCGTAGTGCAACGTCCAACGCACTCTCCCCCGTCGGTACCACAATGTTGTCGAGTGTGCAAGGAGTGGCTAAGGCTGACAAGGTGGCCTCAATGCAATCCCCCTCTACTGCAGTGTACGATGCCTCCGAGGATGATTCTGCTACTTCTTATTGTTTCCTTTTTCTGCTACTTCTCAACTCATCTCCTTTTCCTCCTAGTGTGGGGGCCCTTAGATTTGTCCACCGAAAGATAGTCGGCTAGGCAGGGTCGTACTCATCATCTGGCTGGAAGGGAGCTCTCGCCAATGAAGGTACCTGAGTATAAATGATATCCAGGAATAGTGCAACAGCGTGCTGGGTCATGTAAAATGACTTGTGAGTCATTTTCATGAATTCGTGGATTCGCTTGGAAAGAACTGCCGCCCAGTTGTATAATGCTCCCTGGCTGAGGCCTATCATATAGTCGGTCATCCAAAATGGAATATTCGACGAGCGACTGGCTCCAATCAATCTCCCCCGAATCACATCCATAATACACCGCCACACGTCATTCGCCAAATGATCTCGTCGCAACCCTCGATTGCCTGTGGCTTTTAGTTAAGCCTTCTCCTTCTCACTTAGGTCACTCCTGCAAATCTTTGCCATTATAGCATCCCTGTGTTTCGGCGATGTTTTTTGTTTTCCCACTGTGAATCCATGCCAAGGGATCCCCATTACCCTATCGAAATCCTCAGGTGTAAATGTGATTTTGATGGAGACGTTCATGAACCTGATGATAGTCTGCCTTGTGCGCACATTGTAATTCGACACCATGCTCCATAGCAGTGTTTCAAAGTCTCTGAAATTAAAATATGGCATCTGTATTACCTTGTCCACCTTTGCTTTTTGGAGTGCTAATTTCAGAGGATGGTCATCCTCATGGTTGTTCCACCATACCTTGCATTCCGCTGCTGTGAGGCGCTCCCACTGCAATGACTCTACTATGATCTTCTCCTTTCCCTTCCCTTTCTACAACTGCTGCTTCTTTTGCCTTGAAGAACCTTCGTCAATCCTTGGCCTGTATTTCGGTGGTGATTCCTCTATAATCATCTTCCCTACCATTGTTCTATCTGCAACTTCTCCTCTGCTTTGCTTTCCTCTGGCCCCTGCTCTGTTTGTCCTGTTCAATGCTGAAGATGACATTGTCGCCTTTTTATACTGCCCCACAAGAATTCAGTTGTGATGGTTAGGGTTAGGTTTTACTCTTCCCGAGAATCGTGGCACTCCCACTATGAATACCTGGCCAAATGAGGAAGTTGTGTATGGAGTCATACGGTGAAGAAACCCTCAAATGGCAATACTAAGATGGTTTCGTACTTCTATAACTTGTTACCCTGCCCACCTCCTTTGTACAGGTGGCAATATTCTGCAGAGAAATGATATGTACGGCGAGAAGTTTTTCTTAGGCAAAATCTAATTATTACGGTATTTTTCTTCAACTCCTTGTTTGTACGGTAATATTCGTACAGCCCCAAGACCAAACAACTTACACCAAATTTCGTACGGCAGCAGGAGTCATAGAATGATCTCGTACAGTGGAAGTGATAACAGAAATTCGTACGGCCGGCAACTACAGTCCGTACAACAGGTTGGATGACAACTCGTACGACCAGCGGCGGCAACAGTAAATATTCATACGGCTGAGTGTAGCATAAACTCGTACGATGCTGAAGACTGAAAAACTCGTACGGCCTGGAGATGGATTCTCGTACTATCTAAACAGTAAGACTTCATACGGCGCTGAAGCTTCCTTCGTACGGCAGTGCCAAATTTTCCCAGAACTCATACAGAAGGAGTTCGTACGACAGACAAGGGGAGAAATCGTACGACAGACAAGGGGAGAAATCGTACGGCAGACTTTTTCCACAGCAGACAATGAGTTTTTATGAAGTCGTACGGTGCTTTTAAGGCTGAGTGATGTTTTTCTTTCAACTCAAAAATTCTTCTATTTTTTACTTTTTCAACTTTTCTATTTTTTTTCACTTTTCTTTATTTTTAATTTTTCTATTTTTTATTTTTCTATCAATTTTTTTTTTCAATTTTTCTATTTTTGACTTTTCTATTTTTTTTCACTTCAATCTAATTTTTCTTTCCCCTTTACTGACTTGGCGGTTTCTGCAGTCTCGAAATCCGTCCTCACCCATTCCTCTTCCCAACTTTCTCTCTCCTTGCTTCCCTCCTCGTCTTCTTACAGCACCTAAATCTCCGTCATGTGTCGGAAGATGCAATTCCCACATGTCTTTCGTAGGCAGTCGTTAGAGCAACATTCCTCCACTTCCTCCAATTCATAAATTTTATCAAGTATCCCCGATGGATCCTTACTACTTAACAGGTTAAGTCCCATGGGTTCTTGAGTCCATTTGAAAGTTCTACCATCCTTGTTCATTATGATATTTTTCATTCTATACTTTGCCTTCCATATTCTACTTCTCGGGAGCGGTGTACTCCGAGGTGCCTCGTTGAGCAAGTTCCTCTCTCTAAACTCCCGAATGTGATCATAATGGACCGATCGTTCCACAATGAACATACTCTCGGCTAAGTACTTCCTCTTCGGTGGAGACTTTACTTCCTTTGGCAACAGAAATTCAAATTTCTCCTTTACCTTATTGCATTCTGCTATCCACTTGTCCCAAGCTTCTTCCTCGGCATCTCGTTTTTCTTGATTCGCCCAGGGGTCGTAGTGGTCGTCATCAACTATGCCTTGCCTCACCCCAATGTAGGGTGAATATAGCCTCCAACACTTGTCTTCGATCCTCATTGCTTGAGCCCTTGGCACAAAGAACCCAATGACTGGTTCCAGATGTGAGCTTGGAAATACCACTCCGTCAATCTTAGAATTTATCTCTTTCTACTGGACATACTTCTACACCTTCAAATCCAAACCTGCCTCGTTCATGTTCCACAGTGTTGGTATCTTCCTTTATTTTGCTTATGAACTCCATGAAATTTATGGCTATGGTCTCCTGCCTTTGTCTATAAATTTTCAGTTTCAATCCGTTCACCGCGTCTTTGATTGGAGTCCCGTCCAAGTTATCCAGTTTTATAGACCCAGTCTCTAACACTTCCCGTACTCGGAACAGTCCCAACCAATGAACTTTAAACTTCCCAGGCTTAATTTCGTTACAACCGTTGTATTTTAAAACCAACTACCCGGGTCGAAAATCCATTTGCCAGAGGTGTTTGTCGTGCCAATACTTCCGTCGCCTTTGCATGACCTCCATTCACCATTGGGCCATTATTCTCCTCTCGTCTAGTTTGTTCAACTAGAATAATCTTTCTCTTAGGCTTTTCGTATCTCCCAATCAGTTTTCCACTGCTATCCGTAGACTTGGAACCAGGTATTCTGCTGGCACCACGGCTTCTTGACCTTACATTAGCTAGAAGGGTGCATGCCCTGTCGTTGCTTTGTACATTGTTGTTCTGTATGCCCATAGAATTGTCGGCAACCTTTCCTCCCAATCCGTCCTGTTGTGACCTAATCACACATCGCCCCATTGCAAATGGGGACCCCCTCTTTTTTTTTGTTTTCTCGCTTCGTTTTGCTTTAGGGTTTAGATTTCTTTGAGTTTGTAGGTTTGGAAGTATAGATTTGCCCATGTCTCGTCGAGTTCTTGCTCAAGGGTCTCTGTGGAAACTAAAATCCTGAAATTGACTAAGTCTGGAATCCTGATGCATGTCCTGAAATCCTGAAAACTGACTAAGTCTAAAATCTGGTGGATCCTTAGAAATCTAGAATCTGCATGTTATATCCCATGGATCTGAGACCTATCTCAAACATCCTGGAAGTATATTTCAAAATATTTAAAGTATAGGAAATTCAATACTTAAATATATTTTTAAATATACTTCCATCCAGGACATGTCGAAATCAGGCAAAAAAAGTTGAAGTCTTGGACCTTGGGCGGAAATTTCTCATGAGCATTCAGTATGCGCCAAGGAAAATGAGGAAATTGTTCATCAATGAATAGAATGCGCCCAAGCAAAAGTAATGAAATTTCGTCAATTCGAGCAACAAAGGAGATTAAAACTTGAAAATTTGACTAAGTATGGGAAACGCAAATGGAGGAAAATCCTTATCAATGAGGATTATGCGCTCCAAAATAAGGTGGAAAATCCTCACCAATGGGGATAATGCGCCCTACTGAAGATCTTATTTTGGGAGTTAAGATAATTAATTGTTTCTCTCCTTAGTCAAATTCAAAAGAAAATGCATGTGAAGATCATATGAAATGGCTTATGAAAGTTGAAAGAAATGGAAAGTTCTAAAAATTGACTAAGTGTAAATGAGGGAAAATCCTCATCAATGAGGATTGTGTGCTCCAGAAAAGGGTGGAAAATCCTCACTAGCAAGGATAATGCGCCATTTCTAAGGGAGATCATCATTTTGTCAAGGTTCAATCAAAATCCAATGCAACAATTTGAAATTCGCCAAAAGGAAAATGAGAGGGGAACAATAAAAATTCTAAGTGTCAAAATTGAAAAAGAGGAAAATGCTCATCAATGAGCATTATGCACCCTTGCTAGGGCGCGAATTCCTCACCAAGGAGGAATTTCCAACCTTAAAACTTTTCATTAAAAAAAACAAATTTGCTTTGCATAAGGGGAAAGTCGGCCTAGGAAAAGAAATTTGAGTATTTTTATTTTTTTTTTGGTAACATGCAGGCCGACCTGCCTAGAGGAGAAGGCGAATCCTATAAAGGGAGGTGCAAAAGTTCATTTTTCAAAATCCAATTCAAAACTAATAAGCAGAGCAGCAGCGTAGGAGCAGAAGTTTATCAAGAAAAAGGCAGATTTCATCCAAGGAGGAGGGCGAATGTACAAGGATAAAGCTTAGAAAGATTAACGCTCTAAAAGAGAAGAGATTTTCTTCACTTTCACCAAGTTTAAGTTAAAATCAGACCTGCAGGAATAAAAATCAGACCTGCAGAATAAAAATCAGACTTGGCAGAATTTTTGATAAAAGATTGAATTTGATACTTAAGGTTTTTCTATGTTCTCTTTGCATTCAATTTAAGAAATTTAGGATAAATATATGAAAATTGTGTTTAAATCATGATTTATTTATCCCACATTTGTAAGGAGGGCGAAAATAGTCTTTGAATTTCCTTTATATCAAATGTCACATCATTGTACTAACTTAAGATATTTTCGCTTGTAGGTTGATGATATATGCTAAAGGTGCGTCAAGTGTTGAAGGAGAGTGACACCAACTTGGGACGAATCTATGTGGATGAGATCGAGAGGAAAGAACAAAGTATGCGGAAGCAAGCTATCCAGAGGAGCTATCCTGAAGATCGAAGTATCATCAAGCGCATTTACCTTACATCCAAGTAAGGCGTCGTCATCAGAGCGGAGGAAGAATATTGCACTTCATTGAAACATCATCAAGTTCGCCATCATCTTGCTTCCAGAGGAGAATTTCATCGCCGGAGTGAAGGAAGAAGTTCATCATCATCTTGCAAGCTCAATCATCTGAAAATGAAGAAGATCACTCCACCTTTCATGTTCAAGAATCCAACATCACAAGAGGAATATCTATCCGGAAGTTCATTTTTAGGGATTCTTTTCATTTTTCCAGAGTCATCTATTCCATGCGCCAGAAGGACAAAGCATCCATCATGAAATCTACTCCAAGAATGCACATACATGACATCTTCCTACATCATCCAGCGTTGAAGCCTGCATAAGAGACAAGAAATTTCACAAAATTACAAATGAGCAAAGATCGTCAAGAAATCCATAAATTTCACCAAGGCATGAAAGACAGCTTGAAAATTTCCAAAATTCCCAAATTTGCAAGTTCGAAAGATGCAAAGTTCCAGAGTTGAAAATCTAAAATCAAAGACTACTCCAAAAAATCCATAATTTGGGAAAATATTTCAAGCAGTGTGAACGCGGAGAAGATCAAACCATTTCGCTCCAGACTGAGGTGGCGTGTACACATCATCAATCCTATTATAGTTCGCCACATCGCCTAACTACATTCAATGCATCTACAACAAACAATAGGCTAAAGTTGGCGCTTACCTTGGGATGCTTCAAAGATTCCATTTCATCCTTATCATCTTGGAAAGTATGCCTTCATTGCTCTTGCTTTCTTACTAAAAATAGCAAGTTATAACTAACTGCTGATGTGGCATGATCTCAGCCATTGGTTACTTTAATCGATCCTAGCCTTTCATTGTAATTCTTGAGCACTATATAAAGCTCACTTCTCTCATTTGTAAAAGGGGGGATTAGAATTAGGAGAGATTAGAATAGTAGAGTAGAGGAGACTCTTCGAAATCATTAAAGAAACATGCAAAATTGTTGTGAAAGACTTCCCAAATCAATACAAGTTCATTGTTGTTTTCATGGTGATTTGTGTGGTTATGGAATATTAGCATGGTTTCAAACTTCTTGCAGATGATTGAGATGTGTTTCCAAGTAGAATAGAATAGATTAGAAAGTTCATTGATGTGATGAGTCTATGTGAAGATATTTGATTAATTTCTTTTGGTTCATACTTTTCATGAGTTGTCGATGGCAAGTCATTTTGCAAAGTTAGCCTGAACCGTGTTTGCTTTAGTTCGATTGTGAATACTTGTTCAAGCTGCGCCAGCTGTGGGTGTTTGGATGAATGTTTATAATATGAAAATCCTTGAATTACCTTAGAAGATTGCACCGGTTTCGTGTAATTGTTGGTTCTCATAGTGAAGCAAAGCTAGGTTTTCAAGGAATTTGTCTATCTTTGCATATTTCATTATTTCATTGTCCTTAGAATAGATTCTCTAAACCCTTATCTTTAGCATTTTCTTTTAAGTTTGATTGAAGAAGTTCCATTCATTCACATCTAAGGAGTAAGGAATTTTATCCATGTTCGTGAAAGAGGAGGAATTTAGCATAAGTCCCTTTCTGATTACGAGCAAGATCACATCTATTTACTGAGTCTATCCACATGCAAGTCAAGACCTGACATTAAAGGAACCTTGGAGTGTTCTTGTTTGATCATATAATTCAGCATTCAAGAGGCTTTGTTCAAGAGAGGATAGGATACTTGGTATTTTATTCTATTGTTGTGTTGTCACAAAAACATCATCAACACGTCCCTTCGATACCACACGACTTATGAATTACTAATACTAGCACCTTATTAGTTGCTTCTACCTGTCCATTTGCTCTCGAGTAGTACGAGCTTGAAAATGTATGGAAGATCTTGAATTTTGACGTCATGAGCCTTATGACGTGGTTGACAAAGTGTCCCCCACGATCACTCGTCAATTGGATCAGGATCCCGTACCTTGTGACTATCTGCTCGTATATAAATCTTGTTGTACTTAGGGTTGTATTGTCATGTCCCCATATTAAGGCATTGTTTAAATTAATGATTTACACATCATGATAGGAAACGATGAAGTTGCCTCCGTAAACATGGTGTTTAGTCAATTGTGTATGCATTAATATTTAGATAAACATATATTATTAATATATAAATAAAAAATATTAAATAATTATTACATAAATATTTAAATACAATTAAATATTATTTAAATATTATAAATGCATATAAACAAATATGTTCATACTTATAAAGGGATTAAGAATACATTTAATATATATTATGAGAGATCCGGTTCATGCGAATTAGAATAAAGAACAACCGATTTATATGACATGTAAGAGGAGAGCGATAGATATTAAAGTTCCAAGTATGCAGTGATTATACATATAGAGAACAAGTCCGATCAAGTATGTTGTGATGCGATTAAGGAAAAATCATTTAATTAAGAGCTGGCTGACCCCGTTGAAAAAGTGCTCCATTCAGACAAGACAAAATATCTTAAGTTTCATATTAACGTGTGGTGTGAATTGTTATATAAAAGAAGTGCGATCAGCCTTATGGTGAGATTGGGAATAAGACAAAACAATTTGTCTTATTTGGAAAGCATGATTTGGATATTAAAAAGGTGCGATTAGGAAATGGTATGACTTTTGAATATAAAAAGGTGTGTCTCCTAATGGATCGCATTATTTGGAAAGGTATTTAGATAAGAGTGTGTAAGAAAAAGAAAATATATCTCAGAATCGAAAAAGAAAATAAAGGCATTAGTTCTGAGTTTAAATTCTGCCATCAGCAACAGCCAGTGAACAGACAAAGACAAGTATTAATAAAAGATCAACAAGAACAAGAAACATCTGATATATACAGATCAAGGAGTATAATTGGAACATATATATTTCTGAGTTTAAAAGGCAAGAATAATATAATATATATTCTGAGTTAAGAACATAAATCAAGCATTCGATCAAAGGATAAATGAGCATTAAATCTGAGAACTCAGCATTCTCCATCGATCAAAGAAGATAAGTCTTAGTATTCATCAGCAGAAGAATAGATATTAAATCAGGAACTCAGAAATTTAATTTCAGATCTGCACAAGAGTATAAAGGTAAATAAAAGATCCGTGAATCTAAGAGCAGCGGAGGTGGCATATTACATCAGACCTCAAGGTATGTCTTCTAACATAAGTTATATGTCTAAAATTCGTATGATAGATGAATAATAGATACTGGTCATTCGTGACAATATAAGAATGCTCGAAATCAAATAGCATAAGAATATTTATCATGGTAGAATAAAAGAATGTTTATAATAGAACGAATGTTCATCATAGAATGAAATGTTTACCATAGAATAAGAATGTTTATCATCAAGAAAGTCTATAATATAAGAATGCTTATTAGAATGATGAAATGTATATGATGCCAAGAAATGGCAATCAATGAGATAGTACAAGAAATGGCAATCAATGAGATAGTACAAAGGAAGTTCCCGAGAGGAACAATATGATCAATGGTACTATCTCGTGATCCATGGGGATCACAAGATAGTAATGATAAGTAATAAAATGATTCATAAAACCATGATATACTCGGAGAGGAGTAAGTAGCCTCACCCTTAATCTCTCTATCACCCTACGAGTATGGTGGTGAGTTAAGGAAGGGCGGTATAATGGGCCTAGGTGACCCTCAAATGGACGAGGTATGCCACATGTAGCATGAAGTCCCTTGAGCGAAGAGACGAGGTACACCGCGTGTAGTGTGGAGCTCTTGCGCCTAAGGTTATAAAATGCATAGTTATTATAAATGTCCCTGACGGTAGGTGACTCTCAAGTGGATGAGGTATGCCGCGTGTAGCATGAAGTCCCTTGAGCCAAATGGTGAGGAACACCACGTGTAGTGTGAAGCCTTTGGGCCTTCGGATGGGATGGTTACACCAGCGCCTTAATGTAATCGTACTCATATGGGGTGTGTGAGTAGAGTAGATTAACGATCAGGCTCCATAATGACTCTCTCGAGATATATCATGGGAAAACTTTATGTGAAAGAAATGTGATTGTGAAAAGCATTTATGAAATGCATTTAATGTGGATTATGATTATAAGGATACTAACCTTAAGTAGAAATGTGGAAAGTATATGAACTTTGATATTGATATTAATAAGTGGTTATTAACCCGAATTGTGATATGTTGATATTATAAGAAGAATTGATTACTAATGTTCTCTTTTACAAGTTGAAATTCTGTGCAAGGTTAAGAAATTTTTGACTTGCTAGAAGGGGACATTACATGTATTGTCTTCCAGTGCCCCCGCTTCGGCCCACTTTGTTAAGTATTCAGTGGCTACCACGATGTATCGGCATCTGTGTAACTGGCTGACCTTCAATGGCCCTATGAAGTCGAGTCCCCATCTTTCAAACAATTCTTGGGGCTGTGATGGCGATAACGGCATGTAATCTCTTTTCAATGGTCTTCCTACCCTCTAGCAGGTGTCGCATCCGACCACCCACTCCCGAGTGTTTGTATGTAGTGTCAGCCACCATAATCCAGCCAATAGGACTTTTCTTGCTGTGGCATCTGGACCCATGTGTCCCCCGACGAGTCCTTCATGAGCTTCTTCTAGTACTCCCCTTATTTCCTCTTCCATTATGCATCGTCTGAGACTATGGTCTGGCCCCATCTTATAGAGGAGCCCATTTATCAACTGGAATGTTTTGCTTTTGAGGGCAAGTTTCCTCCTTTCACTTGCCGACATATCGTGAGGGAATGTTGATGTTGATAGATACTCGCCGATCTTTTCATACCACGGCGGTAGGGTTGCTATCTGAAACAAGTGAGCATCTGGGAAGTCTTCATTCACTCCTTCCGCCAGTTCTCCTGATTTGATACGTAACAACTGGTCGGCTATTATATGACTCTTCCCCGGCCGTACGATAATTGTGAAGGTGAATTCTTGTAACAGCAGTAGCCACCTACTGATCCTTCCTTGAATTATGGGTTTATTTACCAGCTACATCAAAGCTTGGTGATCCACATAGAAAGTGAATGGCGTTGCGAGCAGGTAATGCCTGAATTTCTGAACTGAGTAGACCCTCCCAAGAGCCTCCCTTTCGGTCGTATTGTAGTTCCGTTTGGCCTTCGAGAGTAGTCAGCTGGCAAAATACACCGAATGGTCAAGACCGTGGACTCCCACCTGTGCCAAGGTGGCTCCGATTGCAAAGTTCAACGCATCTACATGCACGTGGAACTCTTTGTCCCAATTCGGATAGGCCAGAATCAGTGCACTGATTAATCTCGTCTTTAGCTCTTCGAATGTTTTTTGTTGCTTGTCAGACCACACAAATTGTACGCCTTTTCTCGTCATCATGTCCAGCAAATACGATACTTGGGCAAAGTTTTTGATGAACCTTCTATAATAGCCGACATGGCCGAGGAATGACTTTACCCCAGTGAAATCTCCTAGGTCTTCCATCTCTACAATTACCCAAATTTTGTTCGGGTCTACCTTTAATCTCGCTTTGCATACAATATGGCCTAGAAGTTTTCCCTGCAGCACCATGAAACGGCACTTCTTTGGATTTAGGGCCAACCGTGCAGACCTAGAATGCTCCATACACTCGGTGAGAGCCTTCAGATGTGGTGCAGTCATGGTAGGAGGGTTCACAGAATGAACTGTCCGGACCGTGCAGCAAGAGTAAACACAACGGAAACGACTCAAAGAAATGAAGCAAATGTAGACTCAGTCATTCAGTATATCATAGAATTCAAATACAATCTAGCCGGCAACATGCGGGCTTACAATTAGGGCTCAAAGGCCTGATTACATACATGCGCAAGATAAGACTTTGAAGCTCTCTTCGCACAAAATCTAAACTAAGAATTATGAATCAATTGTTAACTGCTTTCCTAAGGATCTATTACATCAATATATATCATCTCCGAACCAATAGATTCCTCCGCGTCGGCCAAGGAAGATCACAAACTCCAATGAAGGGCTGTAACGTGTGAACACAAATAGGTTGGACAAATGCATAGACACTTCCGGTAAATGAATGGAATGAAGTGCGGATCTCCAAGGAAGGTCGGCCACAAACCAAGGTCATTGAATGATGTGTCATTAGGCTCCAGAGATTGGGAAATGCTTCCGCAAGTTTCTCCTTCAGTTGGTTGCCAGTGAATATCAGGATGCTCTGCTCTGAGAAACAGTCCACTTCTGATAGCAATATCTTTCTGGTAACTGATCCAAATGTTTTGAATTCTTGATATGATGTAGATGAATGAATGTAGATGCTAAGTCTAGATCCGCAATGTGTGAATTGCCAAAACCGGACCACAAGCTAAAATTGCTTCTGACTGAACTACCTGAACTGAACTGAAAAATGAAAGAACTGAAATGCAAACAAACTGAAATGCAAATATTTTTGGTTGATGCAAGATTGCTCTTGAACCAGGGATGCTCCTGCATCAAGATGAGTCTGTTGGTCACTGTAAATTGACCAGTCGTCCAAGAATGCTTTAAAGTTACCCACCGACATTTTGTCAAATATATAGAAAATAATCCTCTGAAACGTTGTTGGCGCATTGCACAGACAGAACGGCATTCGATTGTATGCATATACCCCGTCTTCCACTATGAATGTTGTTTTCAGATTATCCTCCTCGACGATGCTAATCTGGTTGTATCCGGAAAATCCATCCATGACTGAGTATATTTCGTGTTTGGCAACTTCCTCAAGGATCAAGTCTGTGAATGGAATAGGGAAGGGATCTTTAATGGTGACTACATTGAGACAGCTGAAGTCAACACATATCTGGATCTACCCCCCTTCTTTTTCAGTGATATGACGATTGGCGAGACCCATTCACTCATCTCCACTTAAAAAATTATCCCAGCCTCCAACATTTTTTCTCTCCTCCTGAACCTTGGTAGCATAGTTCTTGTTCATTCTATACGATCTCTTCCTTACCGGTCATGCTCCAGGTATCAATGGGATTCTATGGACACACAATTCTAGTGGTATCCCCTTCAAGTCTTTGTAGGTCCAGGCAAAAAATCCTTGTATTCCATGAAAATTTTGAAGGCAGTTGCTTTGAGTATGGGTTCCCAGTCATCTCCCACCAAAATGACCTAAGGGTTGCTTTCCTCTTCAAGATTAACTTTTCTCGTCAAGGGTTCCTCATACATAATATTATTTTCACCAAACTTATGTGCTGGCATACTATTTCAATGTTCCCTTCCTTGTACTCCCCATAGGCTGCTGGAAAAGTATTAGTTACTTCCGACTGATTATTACCTTCCTCCCCCTTGTCACTCGTCACTGGTTCCTTCTTGCCAAGTGGTTGCATGTCTGCCAATCCGTCAAGTGCTTCACTCGTCAACAATGTGTCACTCAGCCCAAGGTTGCCGAGTGTTTCACTAGTCGGCTGGGAGCCCTCGCCGACTTCTCTTATTTGGATCATGTTACATTCTAGTTGGAAGAATTCATAGTCTTCCATTTGCCAATGGAACAACCCACTGAAAGAATTTGTCTCGTTTTCCGAGCACTCTTGTAGTTTCAGTACACCTTCATCATCGAGCTCCATGGGCCCTCTTTCTTCTTCTGTTGATGTGTCGCCACCATCTGAGTCTGAATCAGAGGCCATTTCCTCACTGACGGTTTGAGTCCTAAGATCAATAACAAATTTCCTGCCTTTGTTTTCTATTGATAGGGTGTTCTTCTTCCAGTTGTGGTCGGCCTTGGCGGCTATTAGCCACCCTCGGCTGAGTAATGCATCATAAGTTGCATTACGTGCTGTAATGACTACCAAATTCAGTAAAAATTGTTGAGTGCCTATTCTTACCTTTTGAGCCATTAGCACTCCTAACGCTTTGATTCCGTGCTGGTCGGCTACCACTAACTGGAAGTTCTGTGGCCACAACGTAGGTTTCCCAAGGCTTTTCCAAGTTTCTTCTGGCAGTACATTCACCCCAAATCCCCCGTCGACTATGGTGCTCATTAGGTTCCTCCCGTAGATTTCCATGTGGACTAGCGTTGGTTTCTTTCCCATATCAATTGCCAATAATCTTGGGTCGACCACTTGTTCTCCGCCCGGCTTCTACTATGACATCCTCGTCCGCCTTCCTCTCATGTGAATTTTCTTCTACTACCTTGGATATTGCCATCCTTAACTGTGGCATGCTCTAAAAAGATCGGCCATTCTAACTAGGATAGTGGTTTGTAGCACCTGACTTGCAATGTTTTTGTCCAACTCCGACCGCAGGGTTGTGGTTGCCTTTTTATTTGAGTTCCTCCGTTCTGTTTCCATGGCGATCTCCACTTCCTCGCGTCCCAAAGTCTTTCCTTCTCCGTTCAGGGGTCTAGATAGTTTGTCTTTTTTCACTTGTGCTCTGGTGACGGCAAAGACCTCTTCGTCGTCTTCTTCAATGTGAATGAGGTTAACCGTACTTTTTTGTTTTGGGCAGTCATTGTCGTCATGGTCGTCGAGCCCGCACCATTTGCAGAGTGCATTTAGTTTGTTTTGGTTGTTACTCTGGCATTCCCTCGCAAAATGCCCCCACTCATTGCATTGACGACATTGGATCATGGGTCATCCTTTTGCATCGTACTAGATATGACTTCTTCCCCCACCGTTATTATTATATTTGTTGTTATCTCCTCTCCGATTGTTATGGTATCCGCCAGGCGATGCATTTTGATTATTTGGTTTAGGCGGTGTGGTCGGCAGGGTAGATTGCTCGCCCTGTGTATAGAGCACTTGGGTGTGTTGGCAAGAGACACTGCTATGCATGACAGGTGTTGTCATTGATAGCAACTAAGTCTATCTTACACATCCACATTACATAATTTGTTCATACCGGAAGTCAGTGAAGATTTGTCTAAGTCCGGGTAGTCAGAAACGGAGCATGTGACAGGGTCCAGTATCTTGGTCCGGATCTCTCTGGTGGTAAATCACAGTGTGCTGCGGATCTGAGGGAGTAATAAGGATTATCAGGACTATCTAAATCCAGGAATTTAGCCTCCGGTGATGAAGGATTCAAAAGTTATAAGCATCTGAGTATTGGGTTTCAGTTAGTCAATATAGTCAGAAGAAGAACAGGCCGACCTAGTATTTGATCTTGGTCCGGATGAAGAAAAGTTGTTGGTTAAGCAATTTGTGGTAATCAGTGGTATTGGCCGACATAATTGATGATTTGAGAACACAAGTTTTTGGTCCGCATTGTTGATTGTGCATGGATTTAGCCGACAGAGCAGAGTTCTTAACAAATGTTCGAAGTTTTCTTGAAGCCGACTACAGTTGATTGAATTTCTTGATGCAGATATATATAGCCGATGGATTCGAGTGTTTTAAGGTGTGTGTGTGTGAAGTAGTGATGGAGTAAGTGTGAAGATAAAGATCTAAGCTCAGTTTATGGCCTAAGAGTGAAACAGGGCAAAATAAGGATGAAGCGTGTAAGATCAATATTCTGTGCTTAACCGGAACTAAACTTCTGCATTGGTAGATGCTATTCATCAGTTCAAACAATATGTAATCTTCTTGTAATCATCTCTGTAGGCAGTGAGCCTCTTGGAGCAGTGCGCCCTGAAGGCATGTGCCTTCCCCATTTGTAATACTTTTAACAGAGTATAATTTCTTGTGGGTTAACCCCCACCGTGGTTTTTCCCTTAACCGGGATTCCACGTAAAAATGTTCGTGTTATGTGTGTTAATTATGTTTCTGCTCATGTGTTGTTGATTTATGCTTTCATGGTTATATAATTCATTTGTTAATAAGTGATAAAGAAGGTAAATTGCTGCAAGTGATAAAAGTTTTTGTGACAACTGATTCACCCCCCCTCTTAGTTGTCTGCCCTTATTTCAACAGGGAGCTCCCTGTCTTTAGATTGTACGGGCACTCCTTGATAGAATGGCCCATTACTTGGCAAATTTCGCAAAACATCTTCTTCAGGCAATTTGCTTTGACGTGGCCTTCATTACTACATTTGGCACACCAGAGTTCCTTGCTTTTTTTCTCAGTTTCCTTCTCGGCTTTAAATTCCTTCATCATCCTTATCATGTCCTTTCTTAGCGCTTGTACAGTTTTAGATTCCTCTTCATCACTATCATCCGAGCTTTCGTCCTCATCCTTCTTTTTCCCTCAGGTGGACATCTTGTCTTCGCTCTCAATGTCCATCGCCCAATTGTAAGCCTCGGCGTACAACACTGGCAGTACTATCTTCATTTTCTTCCTGAGTGAGGGAATCAAACCCTCAATGAACCAACGTTTCTTTAGACCATCCGCCGGTTCCTTCTCCAATTTCACGAGAAGTTCCTTTAATCTCCAATTGTATGCTCGTACGTTCTCGTGTTTGCCTTGCTTTGTATTGTAGATTTCGGCCACTATTTCATTGTCATCTCTCAGGAGTTTGAATTCCTCCTGGAATACTTTCTTCAGTGCATCCCAACTGCCTCTTGATGTGGCGTCCAGTTCAATGTACCAATCTATGGCAATCCCTCTCAGGGTTGCTAGAAATGACCTTAACCAATAGGACATGTCGTGCTGTCCATTGGCTACCTAGATGGTTTCACACGTTTTGCAATGTTTGAGGGGATCCTCCGATCCATTTCCAAGAAATTTTGGCAGTTCCTGCCTCTCCATACTCAGGCTTCCCATATTCGGACTTCCCGGTGGAGTCACCATGTTTCTTCCGCGATGCCCTACTTGTGCGTTAGACTTGATTGGATTGGTTCTCCCACGGCATTCCAGTGCCTTCCTTGCACTCTCGGCCACGTGCGGATCTCCTCCACGTCCCTTCTCAGGGTCTTTTGCACCTCGAGTCTCTTCGGGTTCCTTCCGGTACTCCCTCTGCCTGGGGATTTTGGGCTCAGGTCCTCTAGTCCTTGGCTCTTCGTCCTCTAATATTGCCAACTCTCGAATGCGGCGTATGCTGTTTTCGAGCTCTTCTGTCAATTCATTTTCATTATTTTTTTCTTTTTCTTTCTTTGTTACTAGTGTCCTGAAAGTTTCTTCGTCGGTTTCCTCGACGAGATTTTGGTGCGACTCAACGATGTCCTGATTTATTTCATGGACTTCCTTATTTGCTTCTTCGACGACTTGTTTTAATCTCCTTCTCCAGTCCTCTTGTTCCTTTATCCTTAATGACCTCCTTGCTTGATATTCGGGTGTTTCTTCACCCTGATCTGGCCGTCTGTACTTGTTCGGCTGTAGGGGCATTAATTGTAAGGCGTACAACGACGGTTAGCATCACGCTCTTCTTCTCGTTTCATACGTTCTTCATACCTCTAGAGTATTTGTTGTCGGCGTTGCTCTCTATCCCTTTCCTCCTGGAGGTCTTGTAGGATTAGCAAATTTTGTGCCAACAATCTAGGCATGCGATCGAGAAGATTATCAACCTCCCTATTGACTTCTAAGTTATCTGCAATTATTTCCTCTGGAATGTCCTTGCGGATGGTTTCGTTCCTCACGTGTTGTCCTACTGCCAAGTACCACAGGAATACGAGATCTTGCGTTAGATCGTCTTCCCGATCATTTCTTTCTCGTTCGTTATCTTCTCTGTCGCTCTCCGCTCGTTGTTCTTGTATTTCTTCTTCTATCCTTTCTACGTGTCTTCTGGTTTGTGTTTCCTCGTCGGATTGAATAGGCTGCCCCATTATATTGCCATCGCCATTGTCTCCTTTACTCATCACTAACTATTCAATCTCACTGGTGATTCAACTCGTCATTGATTACTCATCACCTTTCTAGCCCAACTCTGTATTGGCAATGGCGCCAAAATGTTTACTGCCGAATGAGTCTAGATGGATTCATACAGAGTAAACAGAGAATATTAACTGAATAATAACATTGTAGAGAATGAACATTGAATTGACACAATAACTCAAATGTATATATTATTGATTCAAACTTGCAAATACAATCAACACCAAAAACTGCTTCCCGATACAATGAAATGAAACACATATATAGGTGCCGACGGTTGCCTGAATGACCAACCGTCGCCAACGACACACCGATCGGGAGATAACTACTCGCCAATCCCAACTGACTATAACTAACATAACATTTATAAAATACGCCAAACAAAAACTAGAAAATTATCCAATGCAAACAAAAAAGAGCGCTAGTACAAGAAATTAGTTACAAGTTGGTTGTAGTAACAAGAATGATATTCTTTTCGGAAAGAAGCTCTTTGTGCATAGGTTTAAGAGTATGTTTTGGTCAAGGCAGTGTCCATACCATCCCGGATTCAGTTTGAGTCGACATCCATACCCTCTTAGAAAAGTTACCTTGCATGCACCCTTAGATTTATTTTCAGCAGTATACTAGTTCTCTCTCTTTTCATTCTTTTCTAGCATTATCAGATCTATTTTCTAGCAATCCAATATTTTGTTCTCAGTAGTAGTAATTACTAATTACCATTAAGGGCATACAAAATTAAAATAAGACTCTATAATGTCCCCTTTCTAATTAATTTAATTTGTGGACTTTAAGCCCATTTCCATATTTCTCGTGGGCTAAGAGGGAATTGCGAGGGAAATATTTATTAATTCTTGGTCTCAAATTAATTATTATTTCTCATTTTCGATAAAAGGGGTCAAATAATTAATAAAATATTATTATTATTGAGTATTTGCCCAAGGAGAGGTGTGAGAATTCATGGAGATGGGATCATGTAATTCCCAAATCATTTGGCGTCTTCTTCTAAGACATATTCTATGATGGGTTTATGACAGTTTTTATGGCAGCCCATTATTAAGGAGTTATAAGTTGGATTTTATGACAAAGTGGGAGCTATTTTTGTGGGAGGAATATTTTATGACAACGAAATTAGTAAGGAGTTATAAATTTGCTTATTTAAGAAGCATTTTCATTATTATTTATGATAAATATAAGTGGGTGTAAAAAGAGCATCTTTGACTAGCTAAATATAGCCGGGTATAAGAGGAGGTTATGACAACTCTTTATAGAGTCTATATTGGAGGGAGAAAATTGCAATATTTTATTATTTGTGGGCATATTGAGACGTTGAAATTTGTGCCCCAACTTCTATATAAGCTAGGTTGCTTCTCCAGCTCTCATCTTTTGCCAATTTATAAATTTAAAATTTTCTTCACCATTTGAGCACTTGTGTTCAACTACAAGATTTGAAGACAAAAATCCTTGGATTCTTGGAGATCAAAGGACAAAACCCCTTCGGTTTCTTGAGGGCAATCTCATACAGAGGTTGTATTTGTACTTCAAAGATTGTTTTGGATTTCAACATATTTCAGTAGTTTGTATTTGCTGGATTATGTAGAAGGGAGCTTTGGCATACAAAAGATTATTTCAGATTTATCCATCACTTGTATTGTTGTAATATCTGATATATTTCAGTATTTGGCTGCACATTTGATTAATAAGAATCAAGTCCAGCATATTGTGAAGTTTCCATTTATGATTATCTATATTTCTGGCATGGTTTGTGTGAAAAAAATCTGCATAGTTTATTCAATTTTTCTCACCATATGCTCTCACCTCGCCTTCATAGAATCTTGCTGATCAGAAAGTGATTAAAATCTATTGTAGATTTCATTTGAGTATAAAATTAGATTTCAAAAAAATCAATTTGTTTAGGCCATAGCGGTGCATGTCTAGCTTTCAAGTGGATTTGAGTGCAGATCTCTATTTAATTATTGTGGGTATTTCAGATTTCAGTACATTTTATGTTTGGTGGTTAAAAATAATTTCAGTATTTCAGATCTGAGAATATTTTAATATTATTTTGGTTGGGGACATTAAAGACTCATATATGATAATTTTATGTATGGCCTTGTATGATTCTAATAAGATCACATATAGCTTTTGAGATTCTCTCATTGTTATAAAATCATTAACCTTGGTCTAGGATCAAATTGCATGCAGCCTCTTTCAAAGGTTGCTGATGCATATCAGTCGACAAGAAATCCCTAGATTAAAGCCACAAAAAAGTACTTTGAATTTTTGAAAATTAAAGTCATGCAAAAATACTTTGAACTTACCAAAGATTAAAGATGAGTAACTAAGATTGATTTGATATTAACACGCAGCTGACTCCCAAAAAATGTTATTACTAAGTTGACACATTGTGTAGAAATACCAATTATCGTGTAGAAATACCAATTATATAAAATTAGAGAGATTGCAAAGTCCACAATAAATGGTTCATAAGGCACAACACTTGCAGAAGGTTTTGCAAATGGGATAGCAAGCCAAGCAAACCTTGTAGTGGGGAAAACTCTGTAGTTAAATGTGCTTAAGCTGAAGTAGTATTGGGATAAGTGACCTCCCAAGAAGTCTCGTGCTTCACCCCTATAAGCATCACCTAGATGCCAATAGAGTGTACAATTCAGGCTCACGAGAATGGATTCTTCTGAACCACTAATCATGAAAGACGGATCATGAAGATTGATCATTATTAACACAAGCTGATTGCCAAGAACTTTGAATTTCTTAACACCAACAATTAGTTTGCATCAGAACAGATAGCATCAAATATGTAGAGAAAAGAAAGTATTTCTCAACTGACTGTTACAAGATTCCATCTTTTATTGAACAAATATTAAGCTATTCAAGCACAAAGGGTAGTCCTCGCATTGCATTTGATTCTCATAGAGTTGGGAAATAATCAGGCAGCTTACCTGTGTAAAAGGCCTCATAAAGATCCAATGCCAAGGCACCAACTGCATCATTTGCACTTCGACCCTTGAACAGCTCCAGTTGAAGGCATACATTTCTGGAAGCTCCTAGCAAAGTAGCAGTTGCTTTAATCTTGGCAGATGTTGCACCTGCCTTGCATACCAGGCAAGACTTCAAACATCAGGTGAACAAATATTGAAAATCAAACCGAAATTTTTTTCTCATCCTATACAAATGAATATGATTACCAACACTAAAGATGATTAAAACCTGACCTTTTCCACCAATTGCACTTGCAGGACCCCCGAGTTCAATCTTCAGGCTGTCTGATGTAAAGGCCTTATACAAGACTTGGAGGAATGTGGAGAAGTTTTCATTGAACCCCAGTGTTTCTTTCTGCCCATTTCAACGGCCTACTGAACGTAAGCCTCTTCATAGTTCACCAGAAAAACAAATGATAGCTTAATATTCCATTGAAGGAAATAAATTGAAAAATTAGGGCATAAGGAGAGCTCGTGCTGAGAACCTCAATTAATGAAAACTAAACCTAGATACTATCAAACTTCCAAGACCTTTGAAATGAATTTCTTCATGAAAAAAAAAATGAGCCTTTAGTTTTGAATTTTAATCAAACGGAAATAAGAATTGTGCAGCTACAAGGTACACAATCCCATAGAAAAGTTAATAGAGGAGGAATAAGCTGTCTTTCAGAAAACTGTCATTGATTTTAATAACACTAACATATACAAGCAGGATGCAATTTTGTTCCTTTACCAGAAAGGAATAAAGAAAAATAGAAATAAATGAAAATGTTTATCACCATTGGTGGAAGAAACAAATTATGGGACTTGCTTTACACACAAGACCCAAGGTCTGCATACAAAATTTATAGTAAAACGAGGTATCAATGTCCCAGGAAATAAAGCTGGCAATCTGCCAACATGTCTACATGGGAACTATGTCTAAGCAGTTAGATATAATCAACTTGGCATCATGCACAGTAATATTTACAAGGAGAACTCCAATGAGAAAAGTTAATAGAGGAGGAATAAGCTGTCTTTCAGAAAACTGTCATTGATTTTAATAACACTAACATATACAAGCAGGATGCAATTTTGTTCCTTTACCAGAAAGGAATAAAGAAAAATAGAAATAAATGAAAATGTTTATCACCATTGGTGGAAGAAACAAATTATGGGACTTGCTTTACACACAAGACCCAAGGTCTGCATACAAAATTTATAGTAAAACGAGGTATCAATGTCCCAGGAAATAAAGCTGGCAATCTGCCAACATGTCTACATGGGAACTATGTCTAAGCAGTTGGATATAATCAACTTGGCATCATGCACAGTAATATTTACAAGGAGAACTCCAATGAGAGCATCATAAAGAGAAACATTTTTTTGGCTATATTTTCATCATGTTCACCATTCTCGATGGCTGTTGCCAAATATCATCCCAGATTGTGCTATTTCATGATTCCATATGCTTATGTATGATACCAATTAACTAGAAAAGTTACACATAACTGGGTGTCCCTCGAGGATCATGAAATGGGTGCCTAATGACTGCCATGTTGATTTTAGCTTAAATCAACATGCCAAAACTCTAGTGGTAAGGCTGGAAGGCGTACCCATACCATAGCAGTTGAAGACAATTCCACGAATGGATTGAAGCCCACGCTCTAAAGCTTCATTCAGAGAACCGCTCTGTTAAGCTTCTATGGGTTATTTTCAAATAGCCAACAGCACCCTTCTTCCTTATTGAGAGACACCAGATAACATACCTAAAGAAGAGCATAATCTTCACACCATGTCCTGCCTTCAAGTTGACTGTTCCGTTGATCATTTATTAAGAAATGTTCTCACTCAAATTTCAGATCAAAGATTGCTAGGTTACATGTGAGAATGTCTTAGTATTGAACCTATTTAAACAGCATGTACTGAGTTTTGTGCATTCTGATATTTCTTATTTTGAGCTCTAAGGCTCGGGCATAGTCACCAGGAGACGTGAGATACAGGTATGAAGACTTTAAGATGTAATTTTGAAATAGGAAAGTTAAGTATATGGATAAGTGTATGCCAGTATTATAGTTACAATTATCGGTACAGGTGCAGGAACAAGAATCACATCACTAAACCTGAGTTTCCCAGTGACTAAGGGCTCAGGGCTTAAAACCCACACTTATCTAGATGTTGATTTCAACGCTCTGCTCCAGAGAAATTCAAAGGATCCAAGTGGAGTTCTGCACCAATAGCCCGAGGCTGGGCAATCTCAGTGGTTTCAAGATTACATCTAATTGCAAGAGGAATCAAACCCGCCCTGCAAATGGTAAACGCCCTGTAGCCTCTAGAGGGTGTGTCTTACCCATGTATGCATTGGCTCAAATCAGAGATTTATTCCTCACAAATGACAGTTAAAATGTCCCTAAAGTTAGTTTCTTCGTGTCAGCATATGGAATTATTTCACCATGTGAGATGTTTGTACACTAGCTTTCATATGTGCCCTAGCTGATGTTGTCATATTGTAAAACATCTCAGAATGAATGTTTGATGTTGTCTTTGATTTTGAAATGGACAAGATATGGGTTCAATCCTTTCTAAGTGGCTCTTTCATTTTTTACTTTGAGTGGAGATGGATTGGCAAGTTTGAGTTTACTTCTAGCCCTATCTTTGGGTCAAAAACAAGGAGTTCAAAATTTAAATAATCCATAAAGTAAATGGAAAAACAATCCCTTTGGGGGTTGCACAAAGGGACTATTGGTATGTCATGGGCAGTGACCTACAAAACTACCCCTAGAACAATTCACACTCTGGACCACAAAGAATCCAGTAGCTAAGTGGTAGAACGCCCCAGCAAGAATAACAGCATGGTAGATTTAAAATTTAAACAGTTGCTACATGATTGTTGCTACAAAATTTATGTTCCCAACATTCTAAATTAAAAAAGTAAGATAATTTTGTTGTGTGCAATCGATTAAAAGCAAAATATGATAGTGGTGAATTGGAAACTCTGGAAAAAAAATAAAGGAAAATGGAAATTGACCAATTGATTAAGCTGATCGCAGTTGAAAAGGGCATGCCACGTATTGAAATGGAAATCCGTCGTAAGCACATGCAGATGACCTGAGTCGGAAGGATGAATGTGAACAAGGAATGGAAGCAGAGCAGCATTGCGAGCATGAGGCGAGGATGCCTCCAGCACGCCTTTGGCCCTGTTAAATATTGGCTTAAACTCTTGTACCATTTCGCTATAACTATTCACTCCTTCCATTTCCAGGATTTTAATCACAAGGATTTCTCACTGATTGGGAAGGAGCACAACTCAATATTCTAGTGTTTGAACTTCTTTAAGGGTTGCTTATTTTAGCTTGTGAAGAAAACATGAGCCAAGAATATTAGGTTCGAATGGTTTACTCAATAGTTGAACTAGCCTCCATAAACTGACCAATCTTCGTGTGCTTATATAGAACTGGCACTTGGAATCTCTGTGGAATAGGCAAAGCCATGCTTAAAAAAATATTTTAAAAAATTAGTATCAATTTTTCTTATTGTAGATGAAATTCTTCTTTCCCCTCGATGATGGTGCAAGCGGTTTTTCATTGCTAAGGGGTGGTTAGAAGAGAATGCATAACATATGAATGAATGAATAGCTTTTAACGTTCATGAGGTTAAGAATAGTCTATGGGACCACCAACTTTGTTGTTTTTAGTCTTCTACACTTCAATCCTTTTTCTGTTCAAAGTGAGGATGAGCCCCCCCAAACTTCACAACATTCTTTTCACTAAATAAACTATGCAAAGAAAGAGTTGTCAAACTACTAGTATATTTGTCTCTGATGTCTTTGATAGCCTCACACTCCATAATAAAGTGTTTTTCAGATTCCACTGCCCCGACAGTGCAGAAAATACACACTCGTTCTTCCCATGTTTCTTTAGGCCTTTTCCACCGCCCTGTTTCACACTGGAGTTGATGAGAGTTTCTTAATTGAGCAATAAAAAACTTAGCTCTCCATGAAATACAAGCCCCTATGTACGCTTTTTGTTGATGGTCACAAGTAGGTTGAATTCATCAAGATAGTATTTCTTCTTCCTCCCAAGCACTTTCTCCCATAAACGCTTGCAGAACTTATCCATAACAAAAGCCTTTACCTCTTTGTTATTAGTGGGGCAAGCATTCAAATAGATATTCCATTTGTTCATCCATTTGTTGTTTTGTCTCATCCAAGTCTTCTTCTTTTCGCTTATGGTGTTTTTGAAAACAACTATATGGTTGTGAATGTTGACCCTTTGTTTTCCAATCTTATCGATGTTAGTGGCCTTGTTTATTGTGTGCATCTAAGTTACTTATTTTAGGATTAGAGGAATAGATTATGGATTCTTATATTTGACTAGTATAGTTATTAAATTTCATCATAAGTTTCTTGGTTTAAAATAATTCACTATATTAAATTTCATCATGAGTTTCTTGTTTTAAAATAATTCATTGACCTATACATTAGAAAAAGAAAAAAAATTGTTGAAGTTGGTATCACCACAGAACTTTTTTTGGTCACCACTTTTTATTTATAAAAAAATTATATTAACTTTTTGATTCAATCCAAATAAAAGAATTCATTTAAAAATTAATATCAGAAAATTATATATTCTAATTCACAAATAAGATAAATATAATAATTTATTTCCTATTTTATTAAAATAAAGTTTTGCGTTCAATAAATTAATTAATTAACAAATTAAAACAATTATTTACTTTTTTTTTTTTCCAAAAAATAAATATAGTGAAAGAAAGAAATAAAAGAAGTAATATTATACACTCATAATTAATCAACATTAATTATTTATTTATTTTAAATTAAATTATTTATTCTTATGTTAATTAATTAATTTATCTTTTCCTACACACTTGATCATAGGATGAAACACTCCATCCCCAAAACTTAGTTCACCTTCCCCATTATTTGTTGTACAACACATCTTGCCACACGACCCTTAGTAACATTTGTTAGTTACAACATATATGTATATATAACAATCAAAATTGACATTGAACAATTACCTATGCCATCTACATCTATATTGTATACAAGCACCATAGAAAGTGAAAACACCACCATTTCGCATAACATTAACCAATAACGTGAGTATAACACCATGAATTATAACATTAACACATCATAGAAAATATTCAAAAGAAGATCAAGTGAGGGATGTTACAATCAACACATAGAATTGACAACAAATCTTGATTCTAAGGCAATTACTAGTTTGACATTAACTACTTTTGATCTCAAGGTTTACTAGAGCTAGATCCTCTTCAGTGTTTGTATATTCATATATTATTAAGCTAAATACATTTATTTTTGGTTTACATTCTACACATGTCAATTTATTAAGTCCAATATTTCTAATTTTCAATTATTATTCCACAATTAAATAGTCTAAATTAATTGTATTATATATATGATTAATCTACTGTAAACTTAAGGAAAGTTTATTTTCCTTTAAAAATCACTTTAAATACAATTTTATCAAAAGATTATAATTTATTATTTGAATAAAAAATAATCAATTGGAATTGATGGATGTTGCATTATTTAATTGGAAATAAGAGCCAAACAATTGTATCGACCCAAGGCAAGTACGTCAAACAAATAAGGATATAGTTGTATCAATATATAAATAGTTTCTCAGGTCTTGTCGAAGCTTTTAATCGTTTAACAACAATTACATTGGAAATATTTTTCAAGGCAGATTACTTATGAGCAAAATACAGCAGAATATATAGTGATTGGTATTGGGAAAGGTATTGGAGGAAGAATCCCTATTCCTCTGACGGCAATGGTGTAATTGAAACCCATCAATATCTGAGGTGCCAATGTGTCTCCTTCATTGAGAATATATAAATCCCTTCCTGCAATGAAGAAAGGTGATAAATCTGTGTTGGGCAAAAATGAAAGATTTTCTGTGGAAGGCAAGCCAGGGCACCACATAACTACGTTGTATGGAAGACAGTCAGTATCAAGGCATCCACTATTTGTAATGCTCACATAATATGTGACCCTCATCATATCTCCCTGCTGCCACTTATCCTCCAACATAAATTGCTTTATCTCTATTGATCCCAAATTGCAATCACCTGCACCATCACCTCAACAAACATCAACTAAAACTAGTCAAAAGAAATGAAGAAACTATGGCTTTCACCCTGATGATGGATCCAAAACGTTGAAAAATACAGAATATATAGAATTTTTCAAGATACTGTTCATTTCGATCTAATGGACTGTGATATAGAAACTACATTGTTATAAAATTACATACAATAAGAGTATAGAGGCTGAAGCAGAATTGCAAGCCAAAATACTGCAGCCAGTCTTGCTTTGTTGTGATAAGTCTTCATCTGGAGTGCTGTGATGATGTGTATGGAGATACACAAGTTTCAATTGCGATGGAATGTGTTGCTTGAACGGTATAAGAAGGGAGTTGAGAACCTGTTTGTACCACCTAATCCTTACCTGCAACCAGAGCTAGGATTTTTTTTCATCCACATTACAATTATGTGGTACATTTTAAAATTAGCCAAGCAGTAGTCCGTTAACCAATAAACATCACTGCTTAAATTCTATGAAGATCTATTGATTTAGAACTGAAAAAAAGTCTTATCAAATCACTAACTGCAACATGGACCCCATACCCATGAAACTAACAAGATATAAACGACCACACGAAAGTGGCACGAGAACTAGAACGACCAAATTGAACTCAAAAGAAATGGCCACTTAGAGGCATCAAGAGCACCAAACCGGTCAAACAAAAACGCCCAACAGATAATAGTAGACAACATAAACATCAAGCCTTAAATAAGTCAAGACACCCCCTAACCACCTACTTCACTTGAAGAGGTGACCTCCCTGGAAAAATATGTCACCCAAATACCCCTGGACCAAGCTGCAGTACACTTCGAGTTGCCAATAAGTTAAGGAAAATTGATGCCATGAATCACTTCTTTCTCATGGGTCGCCCTACTAAAGGAGCCATCTTCTAGAGACAAGCATGTAAGCATTGGTCATCTCCAAGCTGCCCCTGTCATGAGTGGCCAACATGTTCTTAACCACCAATTTTAAGTCCAAGCAAAAGGCTTGCACAACATCCAATTGACAAGATACAACCAACAATTCCCTATTGAGAACCATAAGATCACCATGGGATGTAGGCTAATTCAAACTGCCTTGAGCCATAGGCAATGACCCACCACATTCTTCTTTCATAGGCTTAGGCTAATTCAAACTGCCTTGAGCCATAGGCAATGACCCACCACATTCTTCTTTCATAGGCTTAGGTAATGATTCTTCTCAAAATAGAAAATGAGAAATCCATTTCCTAATAGATCCATCCAACAAATTATTAAAGTTTTTGACAAAAATATTTATGAATAAAAGCCCTGCAGTGAGCAGAGGCACCATTCCCTAGTCCCTATTGATTGAGGATACATTTTATTGAACTCATCATCATCAAGTCTAAACATTTAAATATCATATACATGCGACAATCATAAAATAGCTCCATGAAAAAAGGGGGTCTCTAACTTTACTGTTATTATAGGCCATTGAAATATAGAAGTGTCTTGCTAGACCCGTCATGATTAGATTGAAACCACACCAAAAAACACTTCAATAAAGTAGAGGAAAACCACCAAAAATTTTACCAAAGCAAGCTATATCGTTGCCTCAGCAAGTTGGCTTTTTGAAGATACTCACATGTACTAGAATAGATAGCTATTAATTGCAAGAGGTTCCCTCATGTGTGCTAATTGTAGTGGAAGTGATCATCATAAAGAGAGGGAAACAAGAAATAATGAATGATACATGCCATGAAAAACATGAATCCAAATTCCTCTTACATGAAGGGAATGGGACAACAAACAATTGGTGTGTAGAGAGACAAAAAACAACAAATAGAAAACTAAAAGGCTTAGAAGATAAAAAAGCCAAGAAGAGATTGTCCAAAATCAAGATACCAAAGCTTCGAGACAAGGAGGTCAAATGAAGGAGGGAGGTTGTGAACCAAAAGAGTTTCAAGTTCAACCTAAGAATTCACACTCTCACCAACAATTGTCAATAATGATCAATTATAAAATTCACCACCAAATTAGCCACTAAATTACATTTTGTAGGAGTGTTAAATAGTTTAACTTTGGCTAAGGAGGTTGGATGTAAAAAGTGTATTGTTGAAGGTGACTTATTAGTGGTTAATTTAGGACTTTCCAAGATGTCTTGTCCAAGTTAGAAGGCTAAATTTTATTTATATGAGGCAGTTGTTACATTTAAGTTATTTGATGATGTTCTCTTCATGCACCATTTTTGCCAATGTATTTTTTTGATAAAAGGTAATAGGGGGGTTTTTGAAAGGGCCCCTACCCTTTTAAAAATTTAAACCATAAAAATAGCAACACAACCAAACTACATCAACAATAGAGCACAAAATTAGAAAAAGCCAAGCCCAAGCAACAACAAGAGACCCACAAGGAACAAGACCAAAAACTCTAAGAGCAAAATTGTCAAAACCAGTCTCCAAATTAGTGGATTCCTTAAGAAATTGCATAGTTTTCCTTGAGGTTTTTACCCATTCACTTTGTTAGTTTATTACTAATCTTGGACAACCATTATAAGATCCCAAAAACACTAATTTTAAAAAGAAACAAATTTAAAATCCCTTTCTCAACTTGTTGATGTTAATGGCTATCCATGAACACCAAACATGTAGGAAATTACTTATGTTTATTACCATGAAAGAATAAAAGTACATTACAATTTCTTGGGGAAATGTGGACAATATCTCTCCTTACAAAACTAATATTTATTTGATCTGAAACTCCACAAATCTACACAAGACAAGATCTAAAATATAAAACAACAATTACATGGAAACTATATAGCCCTATGCTAAGACTAGCACCAAACAATGACTTCAAACTTCTCCCTCAAACTCCCAGTTTGAAAATGACACCTCCAATGCCTTCTTCTAGCCTCAACCTATAATAAAATGATCTAGAACCCAAACTTCATAAGCTCCCCTTGTCTTTTTTGGTCAATGTCTTTAATTGGCATACATAGCCCATTCTTGCATTATGAGCATACCATACTAACACATGTCCACATTGATAAATTGGGTTTACACCTTATTCTTTGGTATATGGCATGAAGGCCATAATGCCCCTTGATCTTGATATTCCATCATTGCATGTTTCCCTTTGTCACATCATTGACAATTATACATATAAGGAACATTATTTACAACAGCTCAAAACCCTTGGTGAGAGATGAGTAAATGTATTGGATAACTTGCACATATAAAATTAGAGATAACTAAGAAATACATATAACAAAAGAATGAGACTTTCAAATTGGAGAATTTGTCCTTTATATGAACTCAAATAATCCAAATTGTAAAAAGGAACTAAGAGGTAAGTTTTGACCTAATTAGAGAGGCACACTCATCATTACTTCTTGATATGGAATTAGTGCATTTGGTCTTTCTTCTCATAATGGTACATTGGTGAAATACCTCGAAAACATCATGCACTTGAAATGATATTGTTGTTGACTTCTCTAGGTGGTCAAGTCACATTTAACTAATCATTATCTTTTCACATCCCCCTAAATTTCATGAGCTTCATAATGTTATTTGACCCATCTATGAGTATCTAGCTATACACTTACTTTGAAGATTGCATCCTCATATATTATTTCTTTATCCATTCATGTCTATCTATTAATATTATTGCACTTTGAATATGAGCTTATACTAATACATGTCTTTTGAGTCACGTTGGGGGCACCATGTTGTTCCCTCCTTTAGTGTTGGACTAGATCATGGCCTTATCTTTATACATGGGGGCATCATGCATCCCCCTCCTTTTGCACTTGTGTTAATATCAACACATCCTTCGACATGGGGGGCATTGACCTCTTCCTATTTCCATACTATTGTACGTTATTGCATTACCTTACCCATATGGGGCCTCTTATTTGATTTAATCTTTCATAATTGCATCTTACATTACTTTGATCCCTTGAGCCATTTCAATTACATTTGGAGGTATTTCTCTAATCTCTCTCCTTGTTAATTGTAGGCTCTTGCCTCTTATCATGTCTTTGTACCTTATATTTTCAAGGCTCTATGTCATTCTAGGCCCTTGCCCTCAATTCTATTCCACTAGGGACTAAATGCTCCACTGACCTTTGTGTGCTCATGATTTTAGATGCCACATTGGGGGCATACACCTACCCTAGCACTTGATATACTTACATGGGTGTTACTAGGCCATTAAGGGCCACACCAGCATTCTATTTCCCGTGTTGAGGGTAACATACTTAATCATTGAGTCCATCTCCAACCCATGTGCTTACATAATGAATTCTTTATAGTTATTGCTATATGATTTGGATGCTTACACATTTACATGGTTAGCTTATATTTACTTTTCATGTGCTATTTGTTACATCCAATTTTTTGTGAATAACTATTTAAGACATATTTTAAATATTTAAATTATGGTATTTAGTTAATGCTTAAAAAAGACATTCAATTTTCTTTTGAAATTTGAATATAAAATGGTTATATTATTATGGTAGTTCTTTCAAGCATTCATGGATGTATAATGCCGAATTTGAATGACAATTTAATTGTGAAATTTTAACTTTTATTTATATCATTATTAGAAAAGTTGATAGATGAATGAAATGCAAAATGAATCTGAATGATTAATGAGATTTTGTGATTCATAATATGATGTTAGAAATTGATAAGAAATGATTATCGACTTTATATGATATGTGTTTATATCTTATCAGACTAACTAATTTGATGTTGTAATGAGGTGAACATAGGTACAGTTTAGTCCCCCTCTTGATTGAGGAAGGAGAGCATCATTAGGGAGAGGCCACAGATCGAGCCAATTCGGTGATCTGTACCATGTGTCAAGAACCTGTGTCGTTGCACACATCACTAGTTCAGATGTCACGATCCTTGTTGGTTAGTCGTGCATAATATTTTTACTTCTTGGTCTAGATTGTGTTGTGATTGCATACTAAGTGTGTGGTCTTGAGTTCTCAAATGCCGGCATTGTCATTGTTGCCACCTCATTTTCAAGTAGAATTGTCAGGATGGTATCTTCCTTCTCGTAAAGTCTTAAGCGTTGAATCAGGGTTGATTATCACCCTCTATCAAAGTATTTAGAGGTCTCAATTCTTCTTGTGTTCCTTGTGTATGTATGAGAAAGAATTAGTTGTTGTTTTTTGTTTCAAAAATATTTAAATTTGACCTTTGGTTCAAAATAATAGAGTTGAGTTTATAAACCATTTACGTGGAAATTTAAACTTACCTTTTGAGAATATTACTTGGGTGGCATGAGAAAGTTGTTTAGTAATTGATCCAAAAGAGTGGGATATTTAATTACTGTTGTGGATTGGCCATAATGGCCACTACACTCCTTTTACTCCTAATTTGACTGAGATATCTCCCACAAATTGGAGTGGAGGAGGTAGAAGTAATTTGCATGTTTGATGCTAGTAGAAAATGAGAGAAATCAAGGGCATGAAAAAGAGAACAAAAGAGCAGATTAAGGCACATATTAGGATCATTCTGGGTTTGCAAGAAGAAGATAGGAGAAGCAGGAAAAAGAGGAAATTTGGAGGAGACAAAAGGAGTAATATTCAAGATTGATAATAATATACTCATGTTATTTCTTTTGGAAATAGAAGAGAAAATTATGTTTTTCTAGAATTTTAATCCATCAAAATGAATGGTGTCAAATTTTATGTTTTGTGTGCAAACCCTATTTTTTTGTTTCAACAAGGGCATTTTAACCATTGTAGGTCACTATGACATTAGATGTTATTGCTACATTTTAAATCCTATGTTTTTAGTTATTAATCATACTCCAGTTTGTATCAATGGGTTTTTAAATTGAACCAGACACATTACCTTGGTATCTAATAAAAAGGTTTCTGTTTTATGCAATAGGTCTTATTGTATACATATAAATGCATACATATATGTATATAATAGTATGATTGAGTCATTCTATGATCTGGTTGGGAAGCTTGTTAGTCGTAATACAGGTCAAGTTTTTCATTTATCTAAGTAGTATTTAGACACTGTATGTGTCACATCCTATTTTTTTGGACTCTGTTAAAAATTAAATCATTGAACATTGTACTATGACTATTTTACTTTGAGTGATTCCACATGTGTGATTGTAGCTACCATGAAAGTTATAAATGCATAATTTAGAAAGTAGATTTAAATAATTGAATATTATTGGTACAATTATGGATGTACATTTTGTTTGCTTCGGCTATGATTTTGGGGAACTAACCTATTAATGAAAATCTAAGTGTGACTAAGTGCAGGGAAATGTCGAAGATGAGAACATGGTTGAGGTAGAGATGTTCTAGCCACTTGGCAAGAATTGTTTGGGATGGATAACCCTGATGCACTCACACACTCACATAGTCTCATGGCATATTGCATTTTCTGAATAATCTTTTTATGCATTATTAATTAGTCAATAAATGTGATTGATAATTTGGGAGTAGATAAATATGTGTTTTAGTTGTTACAATAAGTCCATTTTGAATGCATGATTAGTTATAAATATTAATGTTATTTTGATATATATTTAAATGGTGTATTTAATATTAATTAATAATAAATAAGTGTTTTTGAACTCCTGATGTACAATCGTAACTGGCGCTCCTCCTTCGTTGGTTTGGTTGGAATTTCCCTCAGTGCTTTCCTGGCGCTCACCATTAGTTCCAGGCTCTTGCGTGGGGCTTTCTCTATTGGTTGGGGCCTTGCTATGTTTCCTTGTGGCCGTGTGTTTGTTGTGTTTACTGCTCTCCTCTATGGTTGCCCACTTCTTTGTCACATGCCGTTGCTAATGGATGATGAGTGTTCTTTAACGTTCATGTCTTGGCCTGGTTTCAACTAGCTTGTGCATGGAGTGGTTTATGTGGTTGCCATGCACATTCCTTATCTATCTACTGCAATTGTAATTATGCACACCCATATGGGTCTTGCTTATCTTAATTGTTTGGATCATGTTTGGGAGTAGACCCCTTGTCCACAGCTTACCAAAAAAAATAATAATAATAATAAATAAGTGTTTTCCTAAAAATATTATTGTTTAAAAAGCAATGTCTAATTTAGATTTAAAACAATTATGTTTAAATAGATAGACATATATTATTATTATTATTGTGAATACTTCTTGTTTAGATTGAAGTGATTATGTTATTTTGAAAATAAATAAATTATGTTAATAATACTTATTATATTTAGAAATCTAAATAAAGGAATTAAAAGAATAATTATGTCATGCAAGTGATAGGAACAAATAAGTTTATTTTATTTTTATATATTGAAGGCAATTTGGGAATGCAAAAATGCATGCAAAGCTAAGTAAACTAAAGTTTCAAAAGCAAAAAGAAAACCTAATTTTAAAATGCCAAGATTAGAGAGGGAGATTTTTATAAAAATAGAGGGCAACACAAAGAAAAAAGGGAGGAGGGCACCATTAATTTTCAGGGATAGAAGGTGAGAAAGGAGAGATGGAGAAAGGGAGAAATCATCAACGATAGGAGGCAAATTTGACCCTTGGACAAGCAAGAATAATTGGGTATTTTCCATAAATTGTTTTGATGAAATTTTGGAAGAATATACTGTGTAAATACTGGACTATATTTTAATTTTTTTTTGGTCTGTTAAATATCTTAGTCGCCCTGTTTATTAACCTAATTCATCATTCATTTCCATGCCCTTTCCGCCATGGTTTATTGACGTTGTCAGGTTTGGTGGTGGATTATTTCCCACGTTTTTTTTAGGGTAAAATGATTATTTCCTATTCTCCATTTTACCGAGTGCTCATGGTCTGGTAAACCCTCCACGGTTTCATGATTTTGTCTGATAAAATGATGAGGCATCTTGCGGGTTTGACCACATATCTGCATAAATTAATGTATTTGTCTGCTTTGACCTTTATCTTAATAACCCATGTGAATTTGGGCATAAATCTGCAAGCCGACGTATTTTGGCATATATCTGAAAACCCATATCTGTACCATATGTCTGCAGAAAATAATGTATTTGTCTACTTAGTCCTTTTTCTTAATAACTGATGTGTATTTGTATGCATTCATAAAATTGTATGCTTGGACCTGCTAATTGTATGCATTCATATAATTGTATGCTTGGACCTACTGATTGTATGTATTCATATAACTGTATGTTTGGACCTCCTGATTGTATTCATTCATATTATTGTATTCTTAATGTCTCAGGATTGTGTTACCATCTAAATACAATAGAATACATCTTAATTTTAGAGCTACTTTTGATATGTATATATGCATGTGAATTCCTGTAGCTTCTTATAAACTTTTTAAAAATAGTTAGATTATGAATCAGAGCAGAGTTAGTGTATTTTTTAGTTTATCATCTATGCTTATTTAATGTTGAAACTAGTCTTAAACTCTTATTAAAGGATCTCTGAATTGTTATTGGATTGGAAAGAGTTAAAACGTTAGATTTTTCAAACCTTTTAGACAACGAATTACAGTTAAAGATTATGACCAGATTATAGACACCATATTTATACTTGCATAAATGAATGAATGAGTGATGTTCTACTTATTGCTTATTAAAAGTGTGTCTTCATGATTGTTTCTTTGGAAAGGGAATTTACAGATGGTCTATAGGTGAAATGGGTTGATATTTTCTTTTTATTTTATTTTATCATTTTACTTATTTATTGGGGAAAGAAAGTAGTTAACATTAGTTTTCTTCAAACTATTGAAAAGAAAGAACTATTGGATTAGGGAATATAACCAGTTTAAAGATTCTATATCCATTTATAATTGCGTTTAAATGAATAAATGAATCACTTTATTGAATTATTGCTTGAAAGTGTACTCTCGTGGGTTGAGTAAAGTAAAGAATTAATAATTTGTATGTAGGCAAAAGTATGTGTTAATGACTCATAGATTGAATCGTTTGAAATCATTGAGTATAATTTCTAATTGTATATCTACGTAAATGCCATCTTAAATATTATTGGTATCTATTCTATCTGAATTATCTATGTTGCATAAATCATGAAATAGATAGCAAAATTGAGAAGGATAGTAATAATAATATTTGCCAAAAGTATGCATGAAAACTCATTGTTTGATAGTGGACTAGGCAAACATCATTATTGATTTTCTTGCTAGAATTGTATCTCCGTTGATTTTATTGCTTGAATTGTATTTTCGTTGATTGTGCAATGGGAAAGGGATTAGAATGGTTTAGGCGAATATGGGATATTATCTATTATGTGTGATAGGGGTGGCTTTTGGGCTAGGATGTCGAATGTGGATTATCAGAGCTAGCTTTTCCTCTTTTCAGGATTAAACCGGTAACTATTTTTCTAAGGCTTAGATCTGAGTGAGCAGTCATTAAAAAAGATGAATATTTTGTCTAGCGAAACTTTATTGATATATATCTCTGCCACATCCTGTTGTGAGACAATCTGCATTTCATTATTTAGAATTGTACATTAGACTTCAGGTTGCATCGGTTGTTCCCTCCTGCTAGTTGTTTCTAGGTAGCTAGACATTTCATACAGGGCTAGGTTTCCTTCATGTCATGAAGGGATCTGAGGAAGCGTAATTGCATTATGGTTGGGTGGAAAAGCGCCTAATCCATGTTCCTGTCTCTCGGCTCATAGGAGGATCATTTGGGTTCGTGGCAATTAGAGAGTTTGTATGATTTATTATACTTGTTGTACATGATTATTGTAACTTGTAATTGGATGTATTATGGCATGGAAGCCAATGGACACTGTATATTATTTTATAGTGCCATCACCTAGATTGAGCATGAGATTTTGTAAGATTTAATGACTTTTATTGATTCATATTTATGAGATTTATATTTTACTTGTGATGTTGTAATTAAATGGATTATTTACTTCATTTTACTTTTGTGATGGTTTGAGTACTTTACAGTGTGAGAAGACCATTATGCGTTGATGATACCTTGAATCATAGTAATTTTTTTTTACTGAGTTAAAAGAGGCCTTTTGGGACGACAGTTTTATCATTTTATTAAGTGATAAAGAACTATGTTTGAAGTCTCCCTTGGGTCAATGTGAATCTAGACACTAACAATAGTAATGTTGTGTTAATGTTCTCATAAGGCCAATTATGAGGCTAGTAGAGACTTTGTGTTGAATAGAAATATAGCTACGTTCTATTTTTGACTTAGACCATTATTTTTATCAGATTGTATTGTCTTGGAATAACAATCTATATAGTCTTTAGACGTCACCTCTTGAAGTATGGAAGTTTCTTTTATTGTAATTAGTTTTAAACCAATACTTACTTTGTATCCGTATAACTGAAATATTGTTGGGAAACACTAGATAATTATACCTCTATTACCAAAAATAACTTGTATTTATACGGAGAAAAAGTATGGAATTAAACTATTTTTCAGTGTCATAGAAAAGAGAAGTTATTCTCATTATTTTATCAGTTGCATATATAAGTTAATCTTAAATATGGAAGTTTATTGTATTTGTATGCTTTATACTTGTAAAGAATAGAAATAAGAACATTAGAAAACAACCTATGGCATTATTAGTTTGTACTATGCAAAGAAAGGTGTGAATAGATATATGTCATTGTTTAGAAATAAGGGAAGATGGTCTTGAGAACATAGATCTTTATGCAGAAAATATGATGTAAAATGGAGATAGGGTTCATAACAAATATTGAGACTAAATTTAGTTATCTTTTTGTCTTGAACAACATTAAAACTGGAAACCAAAATAAATATCTAGATTGTTTATTCATTTTCAGATGCTATCACATGGAAGTCCCAAACCAAGTAACATTGATAACTTATCAGCATGATTATGAACTAATAACCTACAAAGCTTATCATTTCATAATTATACTTTTAAGTGGATATATTTGAGTTATATATAAGTAGTGACTATATAGAAGGTATTTATAAGAGGTCGACATGCTTAAGTTTGTGAAATCAATATGGGGCAGTGGTGTAGTTACGGATGGAGGCTCCAAGGAAAGGATTGTCCAACCGTGTAGCCTTAGAGTAAGCACAATAGAATAAACACAATGAATGAAACAACAAACTGGAATTTAATTGATTCAACTTCACAAATTATTACAATAGGGCTCACAGGCCTACCACATGGGCATTACAACCCCCTTACAATGTGAAAGATATAACAATTGGGCACATTTGCCTTCCTACACTTCAAACTCTAGAACTATGAACTCTTAAACTAGGAACTATCTATCTATGAGAATGACTTCTAAATGAATGTAGGAGATGTTTATATATCCTTTCCAAGATCTTGGAGTAATCTGCATCGGTCGCAAGAGGTTCCAAATCTCAATGCCTTATGAAATGTGTAGGTCAGCCAAAATTATATGATGATGCTCTTAATGTTGATGAAACATGTTACGGTTCTAGATGAGAGTGCCTCTGGTCTCTTAGTGTCTCGCGAGAAGTTCCATTAGGTACCACAAGTCATGAGAAGGTTCCACAAACTTCATATGCTCAAACTAAATGCTGAATGCTCTTAACAATGAATCTTAATGAAGCTTCTGATAGCGCTTACTCTCTGTAGACAATTGCAAATCTCCTAAAATTTGGATATGATGTAGATGAGTCATTGTAGAATCCCGATCCTATGCCATGAGCTATGAAATGATCATCTGGTGAAATACGGTGCAATATATTGAGACTGAACTGACTAAAATGCAAGAAAATAAAAGAAACAAAATATTTTTGGTTGATGCAAGATTGCCTTTCAACCTGGGATGCTCCTACATCAGACAACCGGGGTTGTTTGAAAAGTGAGTCCCGCACTTTCCTAGGGCTAGAGGAAAACCAATGTGGTCTACCTCATCTTAAGAAATCCATGATGAATCTTCTTCCAGCCTTCCTTTCCACTTAACCAAGTACTCCTTATACTGCTTGCTTCTAGTGTTGCACCCAACTGTGCTATCTAGAATCTATTCTATTTGCTCATGTTGTTGATGCAATATCTTATCCTCCAAACAATATCCTATGGTGTTGTTACTTAACTGTCCTTCATGATACTAATATAGATCTGCAATGTTGAATAATAGTGATATGCTAAATGCTTCCAGTACTTCCACTTCATATGCAATTCATGAATCAAACTTCTTAAGAACCTTACATGGTTCAAACTTCCTCATCTTCAACTTGTTGTATGTCCCTACTGGAAATCTTTCTTTTTTGAGATATACCATGACTTCATCCCCAACAAAAAATTCCTTATGTATCCTCTTCTCATCTTCATGTCCCTTATACTTGTTGTTCATCTCTTCCAAATGCTTCCAAACTTGAGTGTGTACGGTTTCCATGTATCCTACAAATTCTTCTGCTTCCGCACTCCTTTTGTTCTCCATACATATGTCTCTCAGTTTTGCAACTCCTCTAGGTTGTACTCTAGTCACAGCTTCAAATGGTGTCTTCTATGTACTTCTACTCACTAAATTATTGTATGCAAAGTCTACTTACAGTAGAATTATATCCCAATTTGGTGCAGGAGCACCAAGGCTCAATGCAGCCGTACATAGTTTTGGTTTGTCAATTTTTAGTTTGCAGCTTGTGTTTTGTTTTTGTGTGTTTTGTTCGAGTTTCCTGAAGATGCAATGGCGGAAGAAGCATTTTGTTTTTGATGGGTTTTTGAGCCAAGTGCAAGTTCAAGTTGAAGGTGTTCGGTATTTGTTCAACGGTTGAACCGCGCCGTTGAACCTCTTCATTGAACCTTTTGATTGAACCGCTGTTGAGGTTCAAAGGTTCAACGGGTTCATGCATAGAGGATGGTGGAGTTGAAAACGCCGATCATTTTGTTGGAGGTTGAACCTCACGGTTGAACCGCTGTTGTGGTTCAATGGTTCAGCGAAGGAGTATGTATCGGGGTGATAAAAGGCATCGGCACAAGCTTCTTTTCTTGCACCGACAAAGTATTGTCACACCGACAGAAAGGAATGAAGGAAGCACATCGGCATGACCAAAGATATCGGTGGGATGAATGTGAAGGTTGCTGATAGAATGTGGTCTCACTGAAGGCGGTTGTTAGGACCGTCGGAGTAAAAATGCATATCAGCTAACCAAGGAAAAGCTACGCCGGCAATGTAATGTCTGAGCGATGAATGCTTAAAGCCGTCAGAGAGAAATGGTCCATCGGCGGAAGGGACTTAGGCTAGGCCGATAGTCATCCGTTTTGCTGATACAATGTGTTGGAGAGACATCATGGTAAGTCTGGCCGACTATCAAGAAAATGCAGAATTCAACCGGCAGTTAGAATACGAACCGTCTGGTAACTGAACCATCCTGTAACGGACATGGAATTCATATAAAATGTAACATTCTTCCTGTAGAGAGTGTGGAGAGGAGAAGAATCGAAGAAGTGAATTTTGGTGTGTGAAGCACTTTGATGTAATCAGAATTTTTGAATAGAAATAAAATACAGCAGTTCGATCATTTGTATATTCTGTTCTGTTTTCACTTATCATTCTACAATAGATTAGTCTTTCTGTTTCTGAAATTTTGTTTTCTTTGGCAAACCATGACTCTGTTTTGATGATTCTTCAAATCCCAATGTACAGTATGGAGATCATCAAACAGAGCCATGATTTTTGTTTGGTTTTCTTTTGTGGGGTGGTCAGATTGCCAGCTAGAGGCAATGCATGCTTGTTCTAGGCGAGCTCAGTAAGGAGTCCGGCTAGATAAACAAGTAGGAAAATAGATTTGCAGGGGTGGAAAATAGAGAGAAGGAAAGTGAGCACCAAGCAGTCTAGACCCTTGAACAGAGTGAGAAGGGTGGGCAATGGGCTCAGAAAGTTATGTGCCATTGAGGCAGTATCTTGGAAGCAGTGAGGACAAGGTATGTGTCCCACACCAAGCAGTGAAATAGAGTTTTCCATCTCTGCAAAGAGTTGAGGAATTTAGCTGACATTTTTGTGTAGAAAGATGTCTGTTAGCACTTTGAATTGGTAGGGAGGCTAGAGTTGTCAAATGGTCTTGTACACCTACAGGATGCAGAAGCAGGCAGTCTAGAGTCCTCCCTATCACAATTTCCTACCTTATCTCATACAAAACATCTCAACAAGTTGCCCAAACTCCTATTTACCACTTCTGTTTGTCCATCTATCTGTGGGTGAAATGTTGAACTAAACTTTAGATTTGTCTTCTTCTTCCACAATGTCCTCCAGAAATATTCTATGAACTTTGCATCCATGTCTAGAACTATACTCTTCGGTAATCCATGCAATCTCACAATCTCCCTGAAAAATAGGTTAGCAACATGTACAACATCATTTGTCTTCTTACAAGGAATGAAATATGCCATCTTTGTCTTCTTACAAGGAATGAAATATGCCATCTTTGAAAATTTGTCCACTACTACAAATATAGAATCATGTCCCCTTTGTGTTCTTGGTAATCCTAATATGAAATCCATGCTTATATCTTCCCAAGGTCTTTCTGGTACTGTCAAAACATTATACAATCCAGTATTCTGATTGCTCCCTTTTGCAACTTGACAAGTTCTGCAACCCTGAACAAACTTCCTTACATCCTTATATATATGAGGCCAAAAATAATGTTCATTCACCAAAGATACTATTTTATCAATACCAAAATGTCCTGCTAATCCTCCATTATGCTTCTCCTTGATCAAATTCTTTGGACCATTCAGCTCCGCAGAATAAACAATTGATTCCATTTAAACAACATATCATCTTGAATGAAGTAATCCAACCACTTGATTCTATCTGTCGCAACTAGTTTTCTACATGTTTTCCATGCTTTCGCAAAATCCTAGTCATCCTCATACATGTGCTTGAAATCTTCAAAGCCTAGTACTTCTACCATCATTTCTGTCAACAAGTTTCTTCTTCTGCTCAACGCATCTTCAACTTTGTTTGACTTCCCACTCTGGTGTTTCAACACAAATGTTTAACTTTGCATGAACTCTACCCACCTCATGTGTCTCTGATTCAACTTACCTTGAATGTTCAAATACTACAAAGCTTGATGGTCAGTGTACAACACAAATTATTTTGGCAACAAATAATGTCTCCACTTCTTCAAGGCTTGAATTATGGCATAGAACTCATGATCATATACTGAATATCTCCTCCTTGCATCATTCAACTTCTCGCTGAAATATGCTACTGGTCTCCCTGCTTGGCTTAACACTGCTCCTATTGCATTTCCATTGGCATCACAATCAACCTGAAATACTCTCTCAAAATTTGGTAATACTAACACTGGTTGCTCTATCACATTTTGCTTTAACAATTCAAAACTCCTATGTGCTCTAGATGTCCATTTAAAATCCTTTCGGTCTTCTATCATTGTCTCTGTCATTGGTGTGCATATGGTACTAAATTTTTTGATGAACTTCCTATAGAAACTTGCCAATCCATGAAAAGATCTTACCTCTCCAATATTGACAAGTGTTGGTCATTCAATAATTGCTCTTACTTTTTCTGGATCCATCTTCAATCCTTCCACAAAAATGACAAATCCCAAATATACTAGTTTTGTCTTCATGAAACTACATTTCTTGATGTTTATTAGCAGCCTCTCTTCTCTCGGCCTTTGAAATACTTGTTTGATATGCCACAAATGTTCTTTGGTTATACTGAAAATTAGAATATCATCCAATTAGACAATAATAAACTTACCCAAGAATTTCTTCAGTACCTCATTCATCAATCTCATGAATGTACTTGGTTAATTAGTTAATCCAAAAGACATGACTAACCACTCATTAAATCCTTCTTTTGTCTTGAATGTAGTCTTCCATTCATCTCCTTCTTTGATTCTAATATGATGGTATCCCCTCTTTAGGTCTATCTTGGTGAAATATCTTGCTCTGCTCAAACAATCCATAATGTCACCCATCCTTGACAATGGAAATCTATACTTGACTGTAATCTTATTTATTTCTCTTGAATCTATACACATCATTCATTCTCCATCTTTCTTTGGTGCTAGCACTGTCGGTACCGCACATGGGCTTAAGCTTTCTCTAATCAATCCTTTCCTCAAACTCTTGTATCTGTCTATTTAGTTCTGCATTTTATGCCTATATCATCCTATGTACCATTTTGTTTGGTAAATTGGCTCCAAGTATGAGATCCATATGATGATTGATACTCTAGACTGGTGGTAATCCTTTTGGCACATTCTCTAATACAATATCTTGGTATTCTGTCAACAATTCTGCCACTTCCTTCCGTAGTAATTCTTCTCCTTTTGTGGTAGTGTTTTCTGCACTTTGGGTACCACACTTCTTTGGAATCAATGCAAAACACATGTTCTCATGTCTCAATCCATCCAAAAATTTCCTTCCATCTACCAAACAGATTCTAGCATTTCCACATACTTCACTCTTGTTCTCTTCTTCCAAAGGTATCAAGATATGTCTTTTCACATTTGATGTTACAATATAGGTATTCTTCCTCCCATCATGTATTGCCTTCCTATCTTAGTACCATGGTCTTCCCAACAATATATGACATACATCCATCGGTATAATTTCACACAATACTTCATCATTAAATGACCCTATATGAAATTTTAGCAAATATTGTTCACTCACCAATATTTTGTGTTCATCTTGAATCCATGCTATCTTGTAGGGTTTCAGATGTTCCAACCACTTTAGATTTAGCTTCCTTACCATCTCTTTTGAAACTAAATTGTTAGTTCTACCACTGTCAATGATAACTTTGCAACACTTACCTCCTTATTTGCATCTTGTCCTGAATAAACTTTGTAGTGTAGAAAAGAGAGACTAGCTCAATAGATCAAACTAGGTCAAACCCTCTTCTACAAAACATTGGGACACAAACTAAGCTTAGATTCTACCCAATAAGGACAACCAAACTTCAAGGGTTTTAGTCCTTTTTTGTATAGAGAAGAATTAACCAAATTCAATCAAATCAAACTAGGGCACAACAAGAGAGTCTAATTGACGAAGATCAGAGCATAATAGATTATCAGAAGTGGAAACCCAGAAACCAAATGAACAACAAAAATGGGTGAACAATTTGAAACCTGAATCTGGAAGCCAAAATGCCAACGACAAGGGCACTTGGGCACCCTGGTCCCAAATTAGGGTTTACAGAAATTATTGTCTCTGTCAGGTCTGTACTAGTGAGCTTTATTTTCTTTCCAGAGATTAGCTCCCGAAACTTGTTCTCCTAACCTACACACACATAAGAAGGAGAATGGTTGGGTGCTACTTAGGATCTTGCCTCAATCACGCCTCATGAATGGTGGAATGTTTCCACCTCCACAATAGCAAAGATGATTGATAAAGAGCGTGTCCCCTAGGAGGGCAGAGGCAAATCTAAAGTAGAACAAAATGTTAGAGCAAAGCATGAAGGAAAGAAGTCACCATGAGTATGGAAACCCTAGCATGCTTGAAGCAACATCACAACTTGACTCAAGAAGTTGGTGTAGCCCAAAGATGTAGAAGGATCTTCACAAGACCTATAATATGTTAGTACCGTAGCAATAATCCACAATAGAGAGCTTGAGAGAAGAGTAGAGAGCATGAGAGAGAAAGAGAGAGAATGCAAGTGTGCCTAGATTGCCTAGAGAACTTAGAGATGTTCAAATGAATGTCTTAACTTACTTTTATATACATTCATGTTGATTTCTAGAGAATTAAACCACATGAGGTCAGCATTAGGAATGTTTTAAGAGATCCCAAGCTGACAAGCCACAATTTAGGTTAGGGATAAAAAGGGAACAAGGGTGCTTGGGCGCCATAGTCCCTTAGCTCCAAACTCCTAGGATAAGGCACTTAAAGTGTGCTTAGTCATGCCTTATAAATTATTTTTTGAGTTTTGTGCATCGGGATCAAGAATCACACATTTAGTGGTAAAAAAAGTGTTAAAATAGGTCCTAATTAACAAGTGTAAACAATTTAGGTCCACCCAGATGCTAAATTAAGTGTAATGCTAGTGTGCATATTTTACGACTCAACATTTAGCCCCTACTTCAGAGCGGGTACGAACTTACATTTGAACTCATACTAAAGGATGGATTCAAACACACAAGACATAGAAGCCCAAATAATTCTACCAAGGTTGAGGGGTAACAAAGCCCCCAAACATAGGATTCTAAGGTTGCAAACATGCAAAATCATAGAATCCATAGAATGTCACCAAAATTGAGGGGCAAGTTTAGGATCCTAGGAGATCATGATGATTGGCATACACATAAGACACATGACATAAATTTACACATACATGAAGCACTTAGCAAATATAAGATAAGACAAAAGCATACACAGGGCATATACTTGAGAACTTATAATGTATACATGCAATACACAAAGCGTAGATGTCATACACAAAGTATAAACACAATACACAAGGTATACACACCATACACCAAGTATACACGCTTAACACAAATTATACATAAGGCATAAAGTATACATAGAATACACATAGAACATTCAAGGAGAATACATGGTGAAAACACTCAAGAGACATACATTCATAGAGAGAGAAACATAATACGGAAGACCTTGAGTCAACACAACAAAGGAGACCTCGATCTAAGTGATGTCTCAATCATCTTGCATCATTCCCCAAGATGCAATAAAGAAGAATGCTAAGGGATTAGTTAGAAATGAGAAGCACATGAGAAGTACAAACACATCATACACACCATCTCAAAAGGAAAAGTGTTTCCACTCAAGGTCCAATACACTGAGCTACCTCCTACAAGAGGATTTTACAAATTCTTGCCGAATAAGAAGGCGAAGCAACCTTACTACCAAACTCTAGTTGGTGGCACAACCATTCTCCCAACCATGCAAGGAGATTCAACTTAGGACAACAAGATAGACTCAAGATCTTGTTTCCAAGTTAGCCATAATCCTTTCCAAGAGAGTGTAATAACAAAGATAATCAACAAGAATTTAGATAGAAAGAAGAGAGTATGGCTCATAACATTATATATGCCCCCACCTTAAAGTGATTGCTAACAAGCTATCAGGGAGCAATTGTCTTTAAGGTAGAGTGAGAAAGTAACATAATACAAACATGAGAGCTTTGTAAAAGCACATGCCCAAATGATATGTGTTCTCAAAAAGCTACATCGTGACAAGGGGTTTCCCCCAAGATGAGTAAACCAAGGTGATGCTTATAGGCATAATACACAATGGCTTGTGTAGTAATGGTATGACACCGAGAATTGTAACAAGGTGCCATATAGATGGGAGAAAGATCACGTACACATAAATTGAATCAATAGGAAAGGATGTTAAATCATCCAAGGAAAAGTAATGAAATTACACATCACAACATATAGAAGAATGAAGATACATATAGAAGAATGACACAACGCATTCTTACTCCTTGTACCTTTGTGCTAACAAGGGTGCCAAGGGAGAACAAATCATCACAATATGGGGATAACAATACATACAAACATAAAACAAATGAGAAGAAGGAACCACTCTTGCGAGTTGGCCTATAACAAATCATCCTCCCCCAACTTGATTATAAAATGGATGGAGGGCAATGTGCTCTAGGGACTACATCAAGCATGGTGAGAAGTGCTAGAGCCAAACCTTGTTTGAATTTGTTGAATTTTGTCACCTAAGACTCGAAATTCATTAGTGGAATGGCCAAGTGCTCGATGATATGCACAATAATGAGGTGATAAATGATTATTGTTTTAATTTTTTTTGTGTTTTGGAGTAGGAAGAGTGATTAGGTGGCCTTTGAGTAGACTCAATAACATACACTCTTGTTGTGATAGAAGAGAACATTTAGGTGGAGTGGGAATCAATCCTTCTTGTTGTGAACATGGTGGAGAGAACGTAGGAGAAGGTTAAAAACCTAAACCTACTTTAGACAAGTGCGGTGTCAGTTCCACAGATTCTTTAATTCCTTGTTCTTTACATCCTAATCTATTTCCATTGTATCCTTATTTATAAATGATTTTAAATCCAAGCCCATAATGCTTCTCCAAATCCAAAGGAAGGGGACAGGTTATATGACTATCTTTGTTGAAATGTGTTGAAGAAGAAGGATTACTCTTTTTATCATGTTGAGGAGGGTCAAAATTTGTTTCAACCATCCCATGGAGGTTGAAATCCAAAGAGACCATGTCATTACCAAGACATGCATTAGAATTAGATGGTACTTTATCACAAATGGTCACCATTTCTGTAGAAAAAGGCAGATCTTCATCTATTTTAAAGGTTCCATCATCATTAAAATTGAGTTTAAACTTTGTAGGAGTATGAGATTGTGTTGAAGAAATTTCATTTACCTTCAAACGAGGTCTTTGGGTGTGGGGGTGAGATTTTATATTCACCCACAAAAGAGGGTGTAAAATCTAATGAACCCCAATCATCACCAAAAAATGCATTTGAAGGACCGACACTATATTGACCAACACTGTTGTTAGCAATGGACGATAGAGGCTTGGTTTTTGTTGAAGAATGGATCAAATCACTTAATGGAATCTGATGTATTACTTTCGTTTGTAAGCAACTTTCTAGAGTAATATCAGCTTCAATGGTATGTAATTTGTTTTCAAAGATGAACTTTATTAAATGATGAAGGGTAGATGGGACCGCCCCCATGGTGTGAATCCACGATCTACCAAGAAGAAGATTATATGAAAGAGAATTAGGCATGACATGGATAAGGGTAGGAAATGTCACGGGTCCAACCTTAATATCTAAGGTGATGGTGCCTAGTGATGTCCTACCAACATTATCAAAGCCATGAATGCTCATTATATCCAGTTTGATGAGAGATGTATCAATATTGAGTTTATGTAACAAATCTATTCCACAAACATTAAGACCTGATCCACCATCAATCATAGCACATCTTATCCTCATGTTACCAACATGACGAATATCATAAGAGGTTCACATTGGTTTTGAATTTATATGGGAGGTAATTCATGTTGTTGAAATGATATACCTGATGTTGTTGCATGCATACAATCTAACAGAGATGCTACATCATTCGGTCTAGTAGAAGGTGGAACAACTACCTTTTGTAGAGCCTCATGGAGCATTATGTTGTAGGTAGGCGATGTTTGTATTAAATCCAATAGAGAGATCTTAGGGGGAGTAGCGTGGATCTACTCGAAAAGATCTTATTCTTTAAAAAAATGTAGAGGAAGACAAGGCACTTGAGGTAGGATAGGTCGAGAAGGTGGAAGAGAGATGGGCACACTTGGTGTGTGCTTACTTTTGATACGAGTGTTATATGTGTCAGCAATTGTGTGATGTTGCAACACATTTTGAACACCTTGATTCCTAAAATCATGGAAAATTGACATGAAGGAAATGATAACAAATGCAAACTAAATGAATGCAAACCTTTTATCAACTCATGATCCATCGATAGGGTGGAGAGTGCCGCACCCAAAGCACTCTAGCTTTACCCAAATAGATTAATGTTGATTGCTTGATTTTGCAGCGTAACGATAGGATAGGGATTGGTAGATGAATGATTGGATGAATGCAAGATAGATAGATGGATGAGAGATTGAGAAGAAATTTCGACAGCATCTGGATACTAGAAGAAAATGCATTACAAATGGCTCAAGAGAGGCTACCTTTATAGAAAAGGCAAATTTCAATGGACGGTTGTGATTGAGAGTTATTTTGAATGATATGGATGGTTGATATCGATTAGGGTTTCCTTGTACCTCAAGAAATCGTAGTCATGTGACAAGTGTGCGAAGGAGAATGAAATGAATCTAATTCAAATATTTTATTTGAATTATCTTACACATGTGAGTTGTATTAAATGCAAGATGTACTACCCCACATGAGACAAAAGGAAAGTGGACAAGTGTTTGATTGTGATAAAAGGAATCTAATTTAAATAAAAGATTATTTAAATTAGTTTGACATGTAAAGGGATTAAGTGGATGATGGAGACATGTGACACTTGTTTGAATGAGAGGAAAGGTGAGGGATTAATTCAAATATTTAATTTGAATTATAGAAACATGTGAAAGGGGATAATTTAAATAAATATTTTATTTATTTAAATTAGAGGAAAGGGGAAATTAATTAAATAAATGGGATTTACTTAATTAATTGAGAATATGATTAAGTTCGACAAATGGGATTAAGATGGGATAACCTAGGACCTAAAGCAAAACATTACAAGGTCATGTCGACTAGGCATTGTGTAACCAAGACCTAGGGCAAAGACATACCAGGTCATGTGTAAACAAGACCTAGACAATTTTTAATGTCTACATTTGCCCCTCTTTGAGATGATGTTGTGAGATGATAAGATTTAAGTCGAGTAACATCATTTCAAAGAAGTTAAGAAAATGGATAAAGGAAAAGGATAGGATGATGATGCCCCCTTGAGAGGATAGGTGAGTTGGACAAACATGGGTATGCTCTCGAAATGAAAGGAATGGCAAAAGATAAAGGAATGGATAGAAGAAGGGATGGATGAGTTATGCTGCAATGAAGGTGAGCAACCATGATGTTTGATATAGCACTAGACGTTACGCACCAAGGTATAAGGACCAAGGTGACGATCTGTGTCCCGTGCCCCAGTGTAATACAACCTTGTCTAGATACAAGATATGACTATTAGCTAGGTTGCATTCATATTTAAAACAAATGCAAGTTAAAATGATAACACACACAAGCATGCACAAATGATTCAAAAACAAACAAGGTGTTACCCCTGTCAAGCTGTAAAACAATGATTGATGATTTTTGATAGATAGTGTTGTCATTGCAGGGAATGATATGTCCCTAGATCAACACAAGGATGGAAGAACGATATATCCCGTTGTTGATGATGATGATTGATTGATTGATTTAGTTTACAACAAGATTAGGATAAAAAATAGCCATGTAATTGGATAATTTGACATAATTGATTGACTTGATTGGTATAGATAAATAATGACTTGCATTTGGATCATTGCTTGGATTTGGTTTGATTGGAGGATGAATAGATGAAGTGATTGAAGAAAAATTGGTTTGAATGAAGTGATGATTGATTTGAATGATTGAAGAATTGATTTGATTAGATTGATGAATTTGAGTTTGATGGATTGATTAGATTTTAAGATTGGTGATAGATAGATGATAATGGGTGAAGATTGGAAGAAGGAATATTGTCTTGTGCCTGAATCTAGGTACTTTCTTCGTACTCCAGACTGCCTACATACCTTGTATCCACGGGATCAAGACATTTAACGATAGAGATGAGATGTAGTTCTGATTTTGTGTTTTATTGATGTGATTTTGATTGATTGGGATTGATTGAATGATGATGATAGTTGATGAGATGATGTGGATTGGATTGATGTGATTTGTTTGATTGATAGATTGTCTTGATTTGATGATTTGATTGGATTTGTTTTTATGGATTTGATGTGATAGATTGTTTGATAGATGATTGATCTTATTGCTTGGATTTTTTTTGTTGGATATTTGATTTTTTTTGTATTTTGAGGGGATATTTTGATGTTTTTGAGTTTTTGAAATATTTTGATTTTTTTGTACTTTTTTGAAATATTTTGATTTTTTGGGATTTTTGAAGGTTTTAGGAAATGGCATTGGAGGAACATTTGGGTAGCCTTAGTACTAGATACCAATGATAAGGGGAAAACCAAGTCTAGGTGCATGGAGGTAGATGGGATTGGATGAATGGATAAAATGATGGACAATGGTAAATGTGATGGAAGAGTCATGATATATGGATGGGTAAAAATGATAGGTCATAGTGGATGGAAGGCTCATGATAAATGGATGGATAAAAGGATGGACAATAGGTTGATAGGATGAAAAACTCAAAACGGATGTATGTATAAGAACACAAGGATGTGATCTCCAAAGGCTATGTTGCATTGGAATAACATGCCCCATTCTTGGTGTAATGCTTAGGAGTTTTCATGACAAGGCTTATGATGAAAGGATGACATGATGGATTTTACATGACAAGGCTCATGATAGGTGGATAATGATAGGATTGTTTTGATGGGATGGAAAAATGGGTAATGGCAAGAGGGTAATGATAGGATTGGTTGGATGGGATGAGGTACATCAAGAGATATCCAAAACATGTTTCAACATTTTGCCCCCATTTCTTTATCAAGATCAAAAAGAGATAGGGAGGATGGATATGACTTAATAGGATAGGTATGTGTATGGATAAGGATGGTAAGATGGTATGGAAAATGATAGGAAGTGGTATGATAGGATAGATCGTGTGGATGAGATAATGTGCCCCCAAGTGTAAGTGACATAGAAGATCAACCTACACATGACACCTGTTTGCTAGGTTTTCATCATGGTACTTATCCAAGGCACCTGTTTACCAGGTTTTCACCATTGGATGAAGGGATTTCTCTTTACTTTTTAATTTGACTTTTTTTATGGGATAAAGTGGATATGGATAGGAGGGATATGGAAGATGGTTGAGACCCAAGTGTATAGTTCCATGTAATGTGATAGTCCCATTAGAGAAGAATGTCATCACAAATGGACCATGTCAAGTCATTATGCTCAAGATGTTGGTAGTGTGATTGCGTGAAAGTGAGATGGATAAGGTAGATAGTGGATTATGATGTGGATTATGGAGGGATTGAAAGTGGATTATGATGTGGATTATGGAGGGATTGAAAGTGGATTATGATGTGGATTATGGAGGGAACGGAAGTGGATTATGATGTGGATTATGTAGGACTTATGCAAGGATGGATGAAAAGCTTATGCAAAAGCATGGACCATAGGAAGGTGATGAGGAAGATATGTAGGATAATGATTGAATGATGGGGTGATGGAGGTGTGAAAAGGAATCATGACCAATGGTTGCACACACTGTGATAAACATGGAAGCTTTTGAGTAAATGGAGGCGTAGGAAGCAATGGTGATGTTTGCTTAGTGGATGGATGATTGAGTGACTTGGGAACCCACATAGACTTAGTATTTTTATGATTTTTGCTTTTCATGTGGGATGGAGGAATTTGAGACTTTGGAATGGAATGGAGGGAAGAGGATGGTTGGGGTTTTAGAGAGGTGGATGCCTCATTTGACTTGTTTGATTTTTGTTTAGGTACCCAGACCATTTTGCTTTTGGACTTTTCTTGTGAAGGTCTGGGCTTGGATAGCTTTTTGAATGGATTTTGATTTGATTCTTTGCATTTGTACCCTAAGGCATTAGGTTCCTTAGGATTTTTGGCTTTATGTGAGGAGACATCCAAATATTTGTTTTTGAATCCCATAGGGTAGATGGAATGAGTGGAAGCTTTATGTTTGGACCATGTGTGTATTTGTTGGTCATGATTAGGAATATAAGGGAATTTATGGATGATAGGTATGTTAGGTGGTGGAAGCAATGGTGGCAAAGTGGATGGTGGGATACCAGGAGTTGGAAGTAGCAGAGGTAAAGTGGATGGTGGAAGGTGTATGGTCACATGCTTTTGACATTTGTAGGATGAGGGAGGTGGAATGGCAACATATGTTTTAGGAATATGATGGGGTTTATGATGGAAGGAAGTGGATTTAGGAAGTGTGGAGGAAGTACCAACATCATTAGATTGTTGACCTTGGGGTGTGTATCCAAGGCCAAATGAGCAAGGAGGGACCTTGACATGGATTGGCTCCAAAATACCTTGTTCGTGTAGGCCTAAACCTTTGCCTTGGTAGTTCATGTTTTGGAGCATATGATTGACTATAGGACTAGGTGTAGTTTGGACACTAGACTTGAGTTGATTATTATATGGAGAGGGTAAAGTGGATAATAGTTGTTGGTGTTCTAAGGAGGAACACTCATGAATGAATGTGGATAGACTAGTAGGATATGGTGGATTTGAAATGGGATCAATTGTGGATGTGGATGAAGGATCATTAGGATCATGATTATGTTCATTGTGCTCACTAAGATCCCAGCTAAGATCACAATGAACATAATCCCGATCCTAATGATCCTTCATCCACATCCACCATTGATCCTATTTCAAATCCACCATATCCTACTAGTTTATCCACATTCATTCATGAGTGTTCCTCCTTAGAACACCAACAACCATTATCCACTTTACCTTCTCCATCTAATAATCAACTCAAGTCTAGTGTACAAACTCCACCTAGTCCTATATTAAATTGCATGCTCCAAAACATGAATTACCAAGGCAAAGGTTTAGGCCTACATGAAACAGGTATTTTGGAACCAATCCATGTCAAGGTCCCTCCTCACTCATTTGGCCTTGGATACACACCCCAAGGTCAACAATCTAATGATGTTGGTACTTCCTCCATGCTTCCTAAATCCACTTCCTTCCATCATAAACCCCATCATATTCCTAAAACATATGTTGTCATTCCACCTCCCTCATCCTACAAATGTCAAAAGCATGTGACCATACACCTTCCACCATCCACGTTACCTCCGCTACTTCCAACTCCTGGTATCCCACCATCCACTTTGCCACCATTGCTTCCACCACCTAACATACCTATCATCCACAAATTCCCTTATATTCCTAATCATGACCAACAAATGCACACATGGTCCAAACATAAAGCTTCCACTCATTCCCTCTACCCTATGGGATTCAAAAAAAATATTTGGATGCCTCCTTACATAAAGCCAAAAATCCTAAGGAACCTAATGCCTTAGGGTACAAATGCAAAGAATCAAATCAAAATCCATTCAAAAATCTATCAAAGCCCATACCTTCACAAGAAAAGTCCAAAAGCAAAATGGTTTGGGTACCTAAACAAAAATCAAACAAGTCAAATGAGGCATCCACATCTCAAAAATCCCAACCATCCTCTTCCCTCCATTCCATTCCAAAGTCTAAAATTCCTCCATCCCACATGAAAAGCAAAAATCATAAAAATACTAAGTCTATGTGGGTTCCCAAGTCACTTAATCATCCATCCACTAAGCAAACATCACCATTGCTTCCTATGCCTCCATCTACTCAAAAGCTTCCATGTTTATCATGGTGTGTGCAACTGTTGGTCATGATTCCTTTTCAAACCTCCATCACCCCATCATTCAATCATTATCCTACATATCTTCCTAATCACCTTCCTATGGTCCATGCTTTTGCATAAGCTTTTCATCCATCCTTGCATAAGTCCTACATAATCCACATCATAATCCACTTTCGTTCCCTCCATAATCCACAACATAATCCACTTTCAATCCCTCCATAATCCACATCATACTCCACTTTCAATCCCTCCATAATCCACACCATAATCCACTATCTACCTTATCCATCTCACTTTCACACAATCACACGACCAACATCTTGAGCATAATGACTAGACATGGTCCACTTGTGATGACATCCTTCTCTAATGGGACTATCACATTACATCGAACTAGACACTTGGCTCTCAACCATCTTCCATATCCCTCCTATCCATATCCACTTTATCCCATCAAAAAAGTCAAAAAAAAAAGGAAAGAGAAATCCCTTCGTCTAACGGTGAAAACCTGGTAAACAGGTGCCTTGGATAAGTACCATGATGAAAACCTGGCAAACAGGTGTCATGTGTAGGTCGATCTTCTATGTCACTTACACTTGGGGGCACGTTGTCTCATCCACACTATCTATCCTATCATACCACTTCCTATAATTTTCCATACCATCTTACCATCCTTATCCATACACATACCTATCCTATTAAGTCCTATCCATCCTCCCTATCTCTTTTTGATCTTGATAAAGAAATGGGGGCAAAATGTTGAAACATGTTTTGGATATCTCTTGATGTACCTCATCCTATCCAACCAATCCTATCATTACTCTCTTGCCATTACCCATTTTTCCATCCCATCAAAACAATCCTATCATTATCCACCTATCATGAGCCTTGTCATATAAAATCCATCATGTCATCCTTTCGTCATAAGCCTTGTCATGAAAAATCATAAGCATTACACCAAGAATGGGGCATGTTATTCCTATGTGACATACCCTTTAGAGATCACATCCTTGCATTCTTATACATACATCTGCTGTGAGTTTTTCATCCTATCAACCTATCATCCATCCTTTTATCCATCCATTTATCATGAGCCTTCCATCCACTATGACCTATCATTTTTACCCATCCATAAATCATGACTCTTCCATCACATTTACCATCATCCATCCTTTTATCCATTCATCCAATCCCATCTACCTCCATGCACCTAGACTTGGTTTTCCCCTTGTCATTGGTATCCAGTTCTAAGGCTACCCAAATGTTCCTCTAATGCCATTTCCTAAAACCTTCAAAAATCCCAAAAAAATCAAAATATTTCAAAAAAGTACAAAAAAAATCAAAATATTTCAAAAACTTAAAAACATCAAAATATCCCCTCAAAATACAAAAAAATCAAATATCCAACCAAAAAAATCCAAGCAATAAGATCAATCATCTATCAAACAATCCATCACATCAAATCCATCAAAACAAATCCAATCAAATCATCAAATCAAGCCAATCTATCAATCAAACAAATCACATCAATCTAATCCACATCATCTCATCAACTATCATCATCATTCAATCAATCCCAATCAATCAAAATCACATCAATAAAACACAAAATTAGAACTACATCTCATCTCTATCGTTAGATGTCTTGATCCCGTGGATATAGGGTATGTAGGCAGTCTGGAGTATGAAGAAAGTACCTAGATTCAGGCACAAGACAATATTCCTTCTTCCAATCTTCACCCATCATCATCTATCTATCACCAATCTTAAAATCTAATCAATCCATCAAACTCAAATTCATCAATCTAATCAAATCAATTCTTCAATCATTCAAATCAATCATCACTTCATTCAAACCAATTTTTCTTCAATCACTTCATCTATTCATCCTCCAATCAAACCAAATCCAAGCAATGATCCAAATGCAAGTCATCATTTATCCATACCGATCAAGTCAATCAATTATGTCAAATTATCTAATTACATCCCTATTTTTTATCCTAATCTTGTTGTAAACTAAATCAATCAATCAATCAATCATCATCATCATCAATGAGATATATCATTCTTGCATCCTTGTGTTGATCTAGGGATATATCGTTCCCCACAATGACAACACTATCTATCAAAAATCATCAATCATTGTTTTACAGCTTGACAGGGGCAATACCTTTTTTGTTTTTGAATCATTTGTGCATGCTTGTGTGTGTTATCATTTTAACTTGCATTTGTTTCAAATCTGAATCCAACCTAGGTAATATTCATATCTTGTATCTAGACAAGGTTGTATTACGTTGGGGCATGAGACACATCGTCACCTTGGTCCTTATACCTTGGTGCATAACGTCTAGTGCTATATCAAACATCATGGTTGCTCACCTTCATTGTACCATAAATCATCCATTCCTTTATCTTTTTCTATTGCTTTCATTTTGAGAGCATACCCATGTTTGTCCAACTCGCTTATCCTCTTGAGGGGGCATCAACATCCTATCCTTTTCCTTTATCCATTTTCTTAACTTCTTTGAAATGATGTTACTCGACTTAAATCTTATCATCTCACAACATCATCTCAAAGAGGGGCAAATGTAGACACTGAAAATTGTCTAGGTCTTGTTTACACATGACCTTGTATGTCTTTGCCCTAGGTCCTGGTTACACAACACCTAGTTGACACGACCTTGTAATGTTTTGCCCTAGGTCCTAGGTTATCCCATCTTAATCCCATTTGTCCAACTTAATCATATTCCTAATTAATTAAGTAAATCCCATTTATTTAATTAATTTCCCCTTTCCTCTAATTTAAATAAATAAAATATTTATTTAAATTATCCCCTTTCACATGTTTCCATAATTCAAATTAAATATTTGAATTAATCCCTTACCTTTCCTCTCATTCAAACAAGTGTCACATGTCTCCATCATCCACTTAATCCCTTGATATGTCAAACTAAATTAAATAATCTTTTATTTAAATTAGATTCCTTTTATCACAATCAAACACTTGTCCACTTTCCTTTTGTCTCATGTGGGGTAGTACATCTTGCATTTAATACAACTCACATGTGCAAGATAATTCAAATAAAATATTTGAATTAGATTCCTTTCATTCTCCTTCACACACTTGTTATATGACTACGATTTCTTGAGGTGCAAGGAAACCCTAATCAACCCTAATTGATCTCAACCATCCATATCATTCAAAATAACTCTCAATCACAACTCTCCATTCGAATTTGCCTTTTCTATAAAGGTAGCCTCTCTTGAGCCATTTGTAATGCATTTTCTTCTAGTATCCACATGTTGTTGAAATTTCTTCTCAATCTCTCATCCATCTATCTATCTTGCATTCATACAATCATTCATCTACCAAACCCTATCCTATCGTTATGCTGCAAAATCAAGCAATCAACATTAATCTATTTGGGTAAATCTAGAGTGCTTCGGGTGAGGTAGTCTCCACCCTATCGATGGATCATGAGTCGATATAAGGTTTGCATTCATTTAGTTTGCATTTGTTATCATTTCCTTCATGTCAATTTTCCATGATTTCAATTCCTTTGAGTAATTTGTTTTGCCATATTGAGATAATAACCTGGGGGTCAAGGTGGTGTTGGATCACCTTGAACCATAATCACCGGTTTGAAGCAAGGAGGCGTATTAGGTGCCTCATGTACAATGATTTTAGGACCATTAGTACACTTATTCACCATCTCCATAGTGGGCGAAATAAGTCTATTAATGATGATTGAATTGACATTTTTTTCCTTTTAAGTAAGCTCAACATCCATCCCCAAGGGATTTAATTTGAGAGACCGCTCCTCATCCACTAATGCTTCATCTTTTGAAGGGAGAGCATTGCAATGAAAGGAGGGTGAAGTGTTCTTAAAATTGTTGATGATTGTATCTTCGATGATGTCCAACGGTTTTGAACATGAAACCAAAGGAGAAATACCAAGGGCCTTCACATCCTTAGTGATATCCAAGGTACTTGAAAATTCAGCCAAAGGAGGAAGATCAAGGCTCTTTACTTACTTAGTGATATCCAAGGAACTTGAACATTCAATCAAAGGCGGAAGATCCATAGGATGAGTCATAGCAACCTCATGCACTATGATAGAGATAGAAGATTTAAGATTATGAGATGAATGCCCATGATCCACCCATGGAGGATCCTTTGTGGGAGAAGGATACTCATCCACTAATGCTTCATCTTTTGAAGGGAGAGCATTGGAATGAAGAGAGAGTAGAGTGATGTTAAGGAATGTGTCAATGATTTCTTCCTCTTGTGCCAAAATATTCTCACAAGTGGGAACAATTTTGGGAAAGGGATGCAAATCATAGGTTGAAATAAACAAATCTAGGTCACCATCACATGTATTATGGGTAGATCCATGGGAATGGAATTATCATGATTTGTAGTAGTAGAAGAATAACTATCACCATCATCTTTCTCATGACTATTCATGGAGGTGAATTTAGTAAAGTCTTCTAATATGGATAGAAGTAATGCTAAGAAGCCCATAATACATGCAAGTGTTATATGGAACAAAAATGTACAATTGAATTTAGACATGTTATGAGTGGCTAGAATAAGATCACAATCAAATACCTACAAGTGCAAGATAAGCGGGGCTTTCCAAAAATTTGGTGTTTTTGAAAACCACAACAACTAAGTCTTGCAAATGTAAGGTGTGTAGTATGTGAAAAACAAGTGCCTAAATAATTTATCCACTTGAATGCAACAAAGGTTTAGAGATTTTTATTTGATGAAGATGCACTAAAAGCAAGACTAGCTAGGGTTTACTAGCAAAACCCTAGATTATAGATGCTTACTTCCTAAACCACAATTTTTCAATGCAAGAACTCTTTTTGAAAAAAGTGATATTTATGACATGATACAATAATGCAAGATAAAATTTGAAATTTAAATTATAGCGGCAACATATGAAACAAGATCTCGATTACAAACCCTAGGTTTTGAATTTGACTAGGTTCTTGAAAAATGCAACTTTTTTGACAAAACCCTAGCAAATGAGAGTTTTAAATGTAAGATGAAACACCATGAAATGATTATCTACTGTAATGTAAATCAGATCTGATGCAAGAATCAGAAATTTAAATCTTTTTATGATGATCTACAACATATGCAATGAAAACAATGCACCCATATGCCTTTTTGCAAGCCTAAAATGCTTCATTTTTTCACTTTTTCAATGCAAATATGCAAGAATATCCTAAATAAGCAAGGATGTTAAGTTACAACAACTTAAATACTTTCAATCAATCAAAAAAATGCAACAAGATCTGAAACAACACACTAATCTACAAAACCTAGGTTGAAGATTAGCTAGATTTCCTATAAATGCAAGGTTTTTTCAAACCCTAACAGTGAAATAATGTAAAATTAAGCTATAAAACTATGCACAATGATGAATGAATTGAATCTAATCAAATCTAGGACATAAAATAGCTCATATATGATGCAAGAAGTATGCCAAAGTGCAAGAAATAACAGGTTCATCAAAATGTAGTGTAGAAAAGAGAGACTAGCTCAATAGATCAAACTAGGTCAAACCCTCTTCTACAAAATATTGGGACACAAACTGAGCTTGGATTCTACCCAAGAAGGACAGCCAAACTACAAGGGTTTTATTCCTTTTGTTTTTATAGAGAATAATTAACCAAATCAAACAAAATCAAACTAGGGCACAACAAGAGAGACTAATTGACGAAGATCAGAGCACAACTAACTGTCAAAAAAGGAAACCCAGAAACCAAATGAACAACAAAGATGGGTGAACAATTCTGAACCTAAATCTAAAGGTCAAAATGCCAAGGACAAGGGTGCTTGGCTGCCTTGGTCCCAGATTAGGGTTTGTAGAAACTATTGCCTCTGTTAGGTCTGTACTAGTGAGCTTTGTCTTCTTTCTAGAGATCAACTCCTGAAACCTATTCTTCTAACTTGCACACACACAAGAAGGAGAATGGTTTGGTGCTATTTAGGAGCTTTCCTCAGTCAAGCCCCATGAATAGTGTTTCCACCTCCACAATAGCAAAGATGATTGATAAAGAGCATGTGCCCTAGGAGGGCAGAGACAAAACTGAAGTAGAACAGAATGCTAGAGCAAAGCATGAAGGAAAGAAGTCACCAAGAGTATGGAAACCCTAACATTCTTGAAACACTGTCACAACTTGACTAAATAAATTGGTGTAGCCCAAAGATGTAGAAAGATCTTCACAAGACCTATAATATGTTAGTGTCGCAATAATAATCCACAATAGAGAGCTTGAGAGAAGAGTAGAGAGAATGAGAGAGAAAGAGAGAGTGAAAGTGTGCCTAAATTGCCTAGAGGACTTAGAGATGTTCAAATGAATGACTTAACTTACTTTTATATGCATTCTCGTTAATTTCTAGAGAATTAAACCACATGAGGTCGGCATTAGAAATGTTTTAAGAGGTCCCAAGCCAACAAGCCACAATTTAGGTCAGGGCTAAAAAGGGGACAAGAGCGCTTGGGCGCCCTGGTCCCTTAGCTCCAAAATCCTAGGATAAGGCACTTAAAGTGTGCTTAGTCATGCCTTATAACTTCTTTTCTGGGTTTTGTGCATCGGGATCAAGAATCACACATTTAATGATAAAAAAGGTGCTAAAATAGGTCCTCATTAACAAGTGTAAACAATTTAGGTCTACCTAGGTGCTAAATTAAGTGTAAAATGCTAGTGTGCACATTTTATGACTCAACAAACTTTTCCTTTGTGGTGGCTCCTCAAATTGTTTCTACTTGCAACAAAGCTCTCATCATAACCAATGATTCACCCTTTTTTGGTTTCCCTACTAAACTTGGTGATCCAACCGGTTCTTCCTCCGCATATGTTGTTCTTGCACTATTCTCTATCCTTTTGTCAGTACTCCCTTGATGGAATTCAAATGCTTGGTTTACTTTGCCTCCACACTTGAGACATGTTCCTTTGGATGATCTCTTGTCAAATCCTCTTTCATCCCTTTGGTATCCTTCATTGCAGTAGGAATTATGACTTCCTCTGTTATTGCAGTAGAAACTCCTGTCATCTCTCCCTCGGTGATATGAATTGTTGTCTCTTTCTTCTTTGCGGTATGGGCTACTTTCCTTATTATGCTCCGCATATGACCTTCCAATTTTTTTTTCTAATTTTTGGGGGTTAATTAAGGACATATTGAAGCCACTACAATCCAAAATTGAGATTATTTGAAGCCAATTTGAAGAAGTTATTGCAAAATTAACGTTTCGTCCAAATTCACTCCCAAGGTTACAAATCGATGATTTTCTTCTAGTTTATAGAGGGTTGATCAAGGACATATTAAAGCTACTATAGTCCAAATTTGAGGTCATTTCAAGTAGATTTGAAGAAGTTATTATGAAGTTAGGTTCCCCACCAAATTCACTCCCAAGGCTACAAATCAATGAATTTTAGGGAGATTTTTTCAAAGAACTGAGTTCTTTGTAGAGGTAAGTTGTAATAAAAATTTTAGCATATATTTTGATTTGTTTTGAATAAGTTATTGTCAAAACTATTTTGGAGGCCTCATGACAAGGCCATAGATTAGAGGCCGAAGAAAGAATTCCCACACACTAGGAAAATACCCTAACAAAGAGGATATAGATTTAGAGTTGGGATTACGTGGAACTTCAAATCTGATGTGGTCTTCAATAGATGAAAAAGTGCAAAAGCTAGAAGAAAATATGTAGAATACACAATCTCAAATATCACAAGTCGTTAGTGTGAAAGGAGAAGTAACTACTATCAAGGAAAAAATGTCCCAAATCCAAATATATATCCAGATGCTATCTATCACAACTAATGGTATAACATGATATTTAATTCAATCAAGATGGATCATTTAGGCCAACCGATCTGGATCCAAATACTACCACTCATACAAGATCTCAAGACCCGCTATTAAAGGTGGATATGCACAAGTTTGATTGCAAGGATCCACTAACTTGGATAAATCAAATGGAGAAATTTTTTATGTACATCAAATTCCAAGTGGGAAAAAAAATGACAATGGATTCCTTATATCTAGAATTGGAGTAAATCATTTGGTATTGATGGCTATGTGTTTAAAGGAAGAAAAATGCTCTCACTATCACCTACTTAGTTTTTACAAAGGAGCTATAATCACACTATAACAATAGTGTGTTAGACAAATACTTTAATTAGTTATCCAAACTCTAGAAAATAGGATCAATCAAGGATTATATTTAGCAATTCTAGAACCTATCTTTGTGAGTAGAGATCTAATTATAGAGGAGAACATGAATGGCTTGTTTCTTGTTAGGATCAAGGATCAAATCTAACATGTGGTATGCATGTTTAGTCCTACTATTATATTTGAGTCTTTTGTCTTAGCACTTAGGGTAGAGGAGAATTTTTAGCTCCTAGAAGGTAGGGGTTCAATGGCATAAGACAGAAGAGCTTTTTAGCATAACCATTCCCTCAACTCACTAGATTGACTCCTTGACAAATTGAAGAGAAAAGGGCAAAAGGTTATGTTTTAATTGTGATATAAAATAAAGTAAAGGGCATAAATGCTCTAAAAAGAAATTATTATACATTAAGGGGTCAAGTGAGGAAGAAGATGTTGAAGAAGAAATATTAGAGTTTGGCAATGAGATAGATGAGAAATTAGGAGATACCCAACCAATCATTTTTGTCATGCACTTTTTGGCATTGGCACCCCACAAAATCTCAAGGTAGTGGGTTTCTTAAAGAAAAAGAGAGTAACAATGTTGATAGACTTAGGAAGCACTCACAACTTCATTAATAAGAAGTTAGTTGCTTGTCTAGAAATTGTTTTATCTATCCAACTCTAGAATTTCAGGTCATGATTACAAATGGGGGTACTATTAATTGTTCATGGATATGCTGCAATATTTATGTTGTCCATGGAAGAATATATACTTGATTGCCTTATATTTTCTTTATCCATAGGTGCAAAGAAATTATGTTGGGAGTCTAGTGTTGTACTTTATTGGGTATAATTGAAATGAACTTCCATGATATATTCATGCACTTTCATTTAGAGGGATAGATAATTTAACTAAGAGGGTTACATGCAAAGTCTCCATAGATGGTAAGTTCTCATCAAATGTAAAAGATGCTTAATAAGGTAGAAAGTGGGGTTTTGGTCCAATTATTTTCATTAGAAACCTAACAGTCAAATGTTCCTACACTACCAAATCTACAAGCAATTACGGATAGTCACTCCATCGCTTTTGGAGATATGCCAGAAGTATTGCCTCCTAAAAGAGATAATAATTATGCCACTCAACTAGTACTAGGGAACCAACCACCCAACATCAGGCCCTACGAGCACCCATATGTACATAAAAGTGAGATCAAGAAGATGGTTAGAGGTAGGTATTATCAAATATAGTCAGAGTACTTACTCCTCTCCAATGGTAATGGTGCACAAGAAAGATAACACTCGGTGGATATGTATTGATTACAAAGAGCTCAACAAGCACACCATAAAAGATAAGTTTCCAATTCCAAAAACTGATGATTTGTTAGATGAGCTTAATGGTGCTATTTATTTTACCAAATTTGATCTTCATTCTAGTTATCATCAAATCAAAATTAGAGATGATAATGTACATAAGATAGTTTTCTAAACCCATGAGGGCCACTATGAATGTTTGGTGATGCCTTTTGACCTAAAAAATTCACCATCTACATTTCAAAGTTTGATGAACTCTGGTATTTTTATGACATCTAAATATATAGAAAAACATGGGAGGAACACTTGTAGCATGCGGATAAGGTTTTGGACATTCTTGAATAGCATCAATTTATTCTAAGACATCAATTCAAATAAGTGGAGTACATAGGTCATATTATTTCGCATGAGGGAGTCAAGGTAGCCCTTAATAAGATCAAGGCCATAGTAGAATGGAAAATACCTAGGACCCTCAAGAACCTATGGGGTTTCTTAGAGCTTACAAGTTACTATCATCAATTTGTAAAGAATTATGGTAGCACAATATCACATCTCATATATTTTTGAAAAGTCTTCCCTTCTAGTGGAATGGGGGAGCTACCAGGGACTTTGAGCAGCTAAAATAAGCCATGTACACAATTCTAGTTCTAACTACCCTAGATTTAAATTCTAAAATGTTCATTATGGAATGTGATGCATTAGGACATGGCATAGGAGAAATAACAATGTAATAAGGAATACCCATAGCATTTGGGAGTCTCCAAATCAAAGGTAAGAATTTATTGAAACCAGTTTATGAGAAAGAAATGTTGGCTATCCTACAAGTAGTCGAACAATAGAGACTTTATCTAAGGGAAAGACACTTTAAGCTAAAGAAAGATCATGATAGCATCAAATACTTCTTGGAACAAAGGTTATCATCTGAAGAACAACAAAAATAGGTCACAAAGATGTTAGGATATGACTTTGTGATCATATATAAGAAAGGAAAGAAGAATGTTGTGGTTGATGCTCTACCTAAGAGAGATGAACCCATAGAGTCACTATTGTATGCCATTTCCATATTATAAGAATGATGGGTAAATGAGGCACAAGCATAGTGGAAGAAAGACATGGATACTCAAAATCTCATTAAGAAACTCCAACAAGATTCAAGTTTAATAACTCAAACCTTAAGTTTAAGATTTTGGCAAAACTACATGAGCTTCTCTAGTATGTGGGTGGTCAATTTTCTTGAAGACTTATTATAGAATCAAGAAAGTTTTCTTTTGGGATGGGCTCAAATGGGATGTTCAAATATTTGTGGTAGAATTCATGGTATGAAAACAAAATAAAGGGGAGACAATTAAGATTCTAGGTCTTCTCTAATCCTTATCTATTACAAGAAAGTTTTCTTTTGGGATGGGCTCAAATGGGATGTTCAAATATTTGTGGTAGAATTCATGGTATGAAAACAAAATAAAGGGGAGACAATTAAGATTCTAGGTCTTCTCTAATCCTTATCTATTACAAGCTAGAGGTGGGAGGATGTATCAATGGATTTCATCATAGGTTTTCCTAGGTTAAAGAAAAAATGTCATCATGGTTGTTGTGGATTGACTCACCAAATATGCATATTTTTGTGCTTTATCACACCCATTTGTAGTAAGCATTGTAGCAACAACCTTTATGGACACTATTCAAATACTAAATAGGATTCCAAAAGTCATAGTAAGTGATCATGATCTTATACAAGTAATTTTTGGACTGACTTATTTTCATGTTTGGGAACTCAACTTTCTTGTAGCTCATCATATCATCTCCAGTCATATGGATAGACTGAGGTGGTCAACAAGTGATTGGAAGGTTATCTTTTATGTTTTGCTTTAGATAATGAAGAGAGATGGGTGTAATGGTTGTCGCTAGTGGAATGGTGGTAAAACACTTCTTTTCATACTTCATCCAAAATGTCTCCATTTTTGGCACCATATGGGTACCATCCACTATCAGTCACCTCTTCATTGAGTGAAAATGCAAAGGTTTGAACAATTGAAGAACATATCCAACATAAATAAGAGGTAATTTCTAGTCTTAGGGAGAACTTGGCAATGACACAAAATATAATTAAGCAACAAGTGGATCAACACTACAATGAAAGAAATTTTAAATTAAGATATTGGGTCTTTGTGCAATTACAACCATATAAGTAAATGTCATTGAAATAGTAGAAGAAGGAAAACAAGATTGTACCCAAGTATTCTGGTCCTTATAATTTTGTGCAAAGGATTGGCAATGTAGCATATGAATTGGAGTTACCTATGTCAACAAAAATACATCTGATCTTCCATAATCCATGCTTGAAGAAGGTTATCAGACTAAGAGTTGCAGCCAATACCGAGTTACTAGAGCTTCATGAGGAGGGTAGAATGATTATGGGACCAAAGTGAATTATTCAAACAAGCACTAAGAGGTTGTGGATGAGGGTGATCATAGAGCATTTGATCAAATGTAAGAATTCTCCAGTAAAAAATGTTACAGGAGAAAATGAAGATTTTGTACAAAAGCATACATAGTTGATCAATGTTGAGGATAATGTTTCTTTGAAAAGGGGGATTGCTTTGCCCTTAATCTCTTGATTGTATTGTGATATGTGTAGCCAACTCATGGTTAGTATAACCATTAATTAAGCTATATAGTTTTAATTCTACAGTCTTATATAGGTAGTTAAGTTGGCTTGGGTGGCATCCAATGCATAAGTATGATATATATGAGCTAGTGGTTAGTTTATGATCATCATATTATGAGTAATGTTCTCATTGGAGACTTTTGGAGGTGTCCCCCCTTGAAATGGTTTATTTTTCTCAAGTATTTGTGGTCTATTTCCTATTATATTATTCTCTTATGCAAGTTATTTCATTACATTCAAATGATACTCAAAGCTTTTCATATGTCATAGGTATTCAAGAGTGGTATAGTGCTATGGTTGAGGAGTATTCTTCTTTGATGAAGAATCATACATGGTATCTCATACCTCTTGTTAAGGCAAGAAAGTTAGTTTAGTGCAAGTGGGTGTATAGAACCAATATATGCAATAGATGGGTACATTGACAAGTCTAAGGCATGTCTTGTTGCTAAGGTGTTTTCATAGGTTGAGGGAATTAAATATTATGAGACCTTTGCTTCTATTACCAAGGTGGATTCTATTTGTCTTGTACTTCTTCATATTGCATCACAAGGATGATCAATTTATTATATGGATGTGAAGAGTGCTTTCTTGTATGGTGATCTTCATGAGGAGATATATATGAAGTAGCCTCTAGGTTTTGTGCATGACCCTTCACTTTTTTTCATATTTTGTCATTCATTGTATGGTCTCATACAATTCCCTTAAGCTTGGTATGAGAAGATGGATAGCTTCTCATTTGCTTCCGGTTTCTCCAACTACCATTCTGATATGACAGTTTACACTCAGAGACATGGAGAGGATCTTCTGATACTTGTTTTATATGTGGATGACTTGATTCTCACAAGTAGTTCCACCTCCATAAACTAGGGTGTTTAGAGAGTATTGGAGTAGTTATAGCTTCTCGTTTGCTTCTGGTTTCTCCCACTACCATTCTAATATGACAATTTACACTCAGAGACATGGGGAGGATCTTCTAATACTTGTTTTATATGTGGATGACTTGATTCTCACAAGTAGTTCCACCTCCATAAACCAGGGTGTTTAGAGAACATTTATGGAGTAGTTTAATATGGTTGATCCTGAGCTTCTACATTTCTTCCTTGGTCTTCAAGTTCTTCATTGTTTTGAGGGGATTTCCATTTTCAGTAGAAATATGCTCTTGATTTGCTTCAAATATTTGGCATGGTTTATTGCAAGCCTTCCCCCACTCTATTTTGGTTAGGTGTCACATTGTTTACCAGTTGCACTACACACATAGTAAATGCTACATTATATCGATAGTTGGTTGGTAATCTTTTATACTTGACACATAATCATCCTAATATTTCCTTTATGCTTTGTCTTGTCTCCTATTTCTCTCAAGATCCTCATGAGAGTCATTAGAAGGAATCCAAATTTATCTCAAGGTATATCTAGGGCACATCACATTTTTGCATTCACCACACATCAAGAGATTCTTAGATCGTGAGCTTCATTAAGTTAAAGTGGACTAGTGATGTTGATGATTGAAAGTCTACTTCTAGTTTTTTCTACTACCTTTGTTTTGGTCTAATTGTATGGTTTTTCAAAAAGCAAGTGGCTATTACATTATCATCTATATAGGCTAAGTATTCAGGTGCAATTCTTGCTATCTAGAAGGTTCTTTGGCTTTGCCAGTTGATGATGAAGTTCTAGATTTCTTCCTAATCACCCCACTACTCTTTGGTGTAATAATTAGAGTGCCATACACATTTTACACAACCCAATGGAACATCAATAGACTAAGCATATCAAGATTCACATGCACTTCATTTAGTAGCTCATCTAGGATGGTGTTCTCAACAAGTAGAGTATTTGCATACTGAGGAGTAGGTTGCAAACATCTTCACTAAGACTTTATAATTACCTTGTTATCTTCACTTGTGATCGATGCTTGGGGTGAAGGAAGTTATCCTTAGAGGGACATCTTGAGTCCTCCTTCTCTTACATGTACATGTTTCTTTTCACGTTTTCTCTCTTTTGGGGAGGAGTTTTTCCTACGAGTTTCCTCCTTTTCCCCATTTGTGAAAGATCTTTTGTCCATGGGTACCTCATTAGGCCTTGTTGTTAGGACCCATCTTTGAGTTTTTTCTCTGTTTTTTCCTCTGTAAGTTGCACTTGTTGGCATGAATGGTGTATATTACCTAATCAATTTCCCTTCTAGATCCTTTTCACACCTAGTTAGTTAAGTTTACTTAGGGCATTTATTTTTTGCATCCAAGGTCATGAGATCATGACACTTTTCATCATCTCTTGTTGTCTTATGTCCCATCCTTGCCTATATGCATGGGTCCTCTATGTACATTTCATTCTATTGCATTGTATAATATTGTATGAGTATTGGCATTATAGCACTTTCATTGCTACTCTCTTGTGTGGAAGCCTATTTTGGTGTTATAGACGACTCTTGCTCCTACGAGTCCTTTCTGTGACTTCAACATTGCATACCCATGGCATTTATAATTTATTTTTGTGCCTAGTTTGAGGGGAGTGCTTTGATACATAGATATATTGACAAATGGTGTAATTTTGTGCAAAGTCAAGTCCCCTATGCTATGTTATCCATCTATCATATTACATATATTTCTATACACCTACCATTTATCTCCTTTCACTCATTCATACACCCTTATACATTTGCCCTACCCACATATTTATTACTCCCATGCACACACTTATTCCCATGCACACACTATCCATTATTATCTTGCCCCTTTTTAATCCCAGGACTAGTTCGTAGTCATAAGATTGTCCACATGGTCCTAGACTCATGGGGCCCTAATTCTTAAGTTTAAATTTTGACTAACTTCCTACCTTTACTCTTCCTATCTAGCACTGACTAAACACGATTTTGTATGATATGTTGTCCTTGTATTTAAATAACATTTAATGCATTCATTCTAATCATTAGGAAATCAAGCAAGTTATTTGAATATCATTAATATCTACACACTTCAATTGGTGCTTTAAAAGGAGCCTAGCTCTACATAATCATTTTGGAGGCATATGCATGAGTGGAGAGTGTTATTTTTTATATTTTTCAATTTCCAAGGGTTAACCAAGGCGCATAGCCCTCATGACTCAATCGTACAACAACTTAATAAAGGTATTTATCAATATTGCTAGCCCCTATACATACCAAGAAATCTAGAAAGAATCAAGGCACCTCGAGCGAAATACAAATGAGTGGTTTGCAAGACACACAATTAGAGTTTGTAGGTTAAGGACAAGATTGTAGTTGTCGATTAGCCCCAAATAGTTAGACTCGTCCCTACATAGATTTTATAGAAAATCTTGATTCTAAGGTGATTCCCAATTTGACGTTGATTGCTCTTGATCCCAATACTTACTAGATCTAGACCCTCTTCATTCTTTGTATATTCATCAATTATTAAGTTAAGTACATTTATTTTCTATTTACATTCCACACATGCATATTTATTAAATTCAATATTACTAATTTTCAATTATTAATCTTTAATTAAATAGTCTAAATTAATTGTGTTTATATATATATTGATTAGCCTAAACTAAATAAGGAAAGTTTCCTTAAAAAAAGTTTACAATTTTATAAAAAGATTAGAATTTATTATTTGAATAAAAACAATCAATTTGGCTATTAAGGGCATGGTTGGGTGGTCAAATTGTTTAGTTGTAGTAGTGGCCACCAAGGTTAAAATCCCAAAGTGTTGAATTGATGGATGTTGCATTATTTAATTAAAAATAAGAGTAAAACAATTATTATGTCAAGAGGCATCTTATGCCTCACTATACAAGAAAAACTCTTAGCTTTTACCTTAAATTTGATAACTATTTACATATCAAAATATTAATATTTAAAAATAAACATAATAATAGTGACCCCATTTAATAATAAAATAGCTGGTAAATAAAATATAAAGAATACATAATTTTTTTTTTAATTTACAAATAAAATTTATGACAAATAGCCATACCAATGTCTAACCAAGGCAAGTGCGTCTAACAAAGTAATGGGAAGCAATAAATAAGGATACGGTTGTATCAATATATAAATAGTTTCTTAATGGTCTTATGGATGCTTTTAACTGTTAAACAACAATTACATGGGAAATATTTTTACAGGCAAGGCAAGCACGGAAGAATTGCTTATGAGCAAAAGTTGGCGGAATACAAAATGACTGGAATTGGGAGAGGGATTGGAGGAAGAATCCCTATTCCTCTGAGGGCGATGGTGTAATTGAATCCCATCAATATCTGAGGTGCCAATGCTTCTCCTTCATTGAGGATGTATAAATCCCTTCCTGCAATGAAGAAAGGTGATAAATCTGTATTAGGCAAAAATGAGAGATTCTCTGTGGAAAGCAAGCCAGGGCACCACATAACTACGTTGTATGGAAGACAGGCAGTATCAAGGCATCCACTATTTGTAATGCTCACATAATATGTGGCCCTCATCATATCTCCCTGCTGCCACTTCTCCTCCACTATAAATTGCTGTATCTCTATTGATCCCAAATTGCAAACACCTGCACCATCACCTCAACAAACATTAACTAAAACTAGTCAAATGAAATGAAGAAACTATGGCTCTCACCATGATGATGGATCTGAAATGTTGAAGAATACAAAATATACAAAGTTTTTCAAGAAACTCTTCATTTAGATCTAATGGACTGTGATATAGAAACTAAATTGTTATAAAATTACATACCATAAGAGTGTAGAGGCTGAAGCAGAATTGCAAGCCAAAATACTGCAGCCAGTCTTGCTTTGTTGTGATAAGTCTTCATCTGGAGTGCTGTGATGATGTGTATGGAGATACACAAGTTTCAATTACAAAGGAATGCGTTGTTTGAACAGTATAAGAAGGGAGTTGAGAACCTGTTTGTACCACCTAATCCTTACCTGCAACCAGGGCTAGGATCTTTTTCACCCACATTACAATGATGTGGTACGTTTTAAAATTAGCTAAGCGGTAGTCCGTTCACCAATAAACACCACTGCCTAAATTCTATTAAGATCTATTGACTTAGAACTGGAAAAAAGTCTCATCAAATCACTTACTATGGCATGGACTTTAGACTTCCTACATATGACTAATTCAAATTTGTTTTTAATTTTTGTTTTTATAATAAAACTTACATTTACAAATTATTAGTCCTTGCCTTTTAAAGGGGGGAGACTAATGTTTTTGGTGTGTTCATGCTCATTAATGCATTCGTCAGAAATCGTGCCATAAATGTTCATGCTATGGGATTATTTTATTAATATGGAATTTTAGCTTTTTTTTTTGCAATTTTCTCATTGGTTTGGTATTTTCCTCGTGGTTTTGTATTTTTCTAATTGCAAATAATTAAGGAAAAAATTTAATCGATTCCTAATGTTTTGTTGCTATTGGAAATATTTCCTGACTTTGTAATGTTCTTTATATAGTTGTGTCTTTGCACCTAGTGTTTTTGTCGACGTGTGGCATTTTAACGAGGACATTGTGTATTTATTTTTCCCTAATTTTTATTTATTGTGAATAGACTGAGGCGTCATTAATAGCTTATGGTGTGAAGTTTTAAGTCTGTCGAACAAAGAATTATTTGCATTGTTTATTCATTTGTTCAGATTGTTTGATGAGGGTGAAATCTGTGTCTATTGAGAAGGTGTATATATATCGTATTGAAGCAAAAAAGGAGACGTTTGTAAGTTCCTACATCTTTTACACTGTCATTTTTGCGTTGTTTATTCATTTGCTCAGATTATTTGATGAGAGTGAAATCTGTGTCTGTTGAGAGAGTTTATGTCTATTGGAAGCAAAAAAATGTTGTTTTGTTTGATTGTGTTTTCAACATCTCTGTAAATAATTTATTTGGGAAAGAAAAAAATTAGGGTTTTGTTTTGTTAGTTGTTGTTCAACTTATGAATTCTCTCTTCTCATTAAGTTTTTGCAGTGGGTTCATTTGCCTAAAACAAAAATAGTTAATAATTTTGAAAGGTATTTTTTTCACTATATAATCTCATTATTTTGAACGGATTGAATTGTGCAGGCTTGCATCTGAGAAAAAATTGTCTCCAGATAATGTAGGCTCCAAAACAAGTGAAAGAGATGGTGAAAAGTATAAGCCCAGATGGTGGAGGCCTTGTTGGCAGAAATAGGGGGACAGAGCAGGGGAGGAAGGACAATGGCCACCAGAATAATACAAAAATAAAGCCCAATGCTACAGCAATGTAATGATGGACATCATAAAACAAATACACAAAAGAGAGAGAGACAGATGATAGCAATATATCTTTATATATATTCATTTTTCTAGATTACATTCAAACTTCAATACACATTACAGATTCAGAGCTGCTGCTCTGTTTTAATACTCTGCCCCAATCCCTGGAGCTGCACACTGTATATCCAGAGCTGCCTGTGCGAACTCCATAGCTGTCTAATGTTGCTGCTGCAACATTCCTCTCTGCTGTTCTCCTTCTGTTGTTCTCTCCTTGAACCTTCTAATTCCTCTGCTATCATTCTTCTGCTGCTGCAAGATGTTCTCTAACATCTATCTTTTCCCTCCTTCTTGTCTCTTCTACATGCCCAGCAAAATGGGCGCTCAACCACACTTTCAAATTTAAATCCACCTACCTCAATAACTTCTGGCAGACCAACGGTGCTGGAGTCTGACGCGGGGGCAGTCAGTATTAATTGAACTGACGGAGGATTAATATTTCCAACACTCCCCCTTAATCTGAAGTCAGACATCAATTTGCAATTTTCATTCCAGAACTAATCTCCGGAGTTATACACTTGCCATTGCCTTTTCGGAGCAGATCTCCGGAGCTCTTTCTACCGTGCTGCAACATCTCCGGAGCTCCCTGTCTGCATCTCTGGGGCTGACTCTCTGCAACTCCAGAGTTCCTTTTCTGCATCTTTGGAGCATCTCCAAAGCTGCACATACATTCCAGAGTTGAATCTCTGGAGCTCTCCTGCTGTCTTTCCGGATTTGAACCTCCAGAGCTGTCTTCTTTGTAGGACTATGCACCTCCGTAGTTGTCCTCTTTCCGGGGCTGCACACCTTCGGAACTGTCCACAATGCCTAGCCTATCTCTTAGGTGTTCAAAGGAATCTTTCGGCAATGCTTTTGTGAAAATATCAGCAAGCTGCTGCTCAGATCTGCAATACTGCAACTCAATCTCTCCTCGTTCTACCAACTCCCTTATGAAGTGATAGCGGATCTCAATGTGCTTGCTTCGTCCGTGGAAGACTAGATTCTTTGTCAGGGCTATTGATGAAACATTGTCACAATGAATGGTTGTACCATCTTCTTGCTGCTCATACAAGTCTGCAAGGATCCTCCTTAACCAAATAGCCTGACATGCGGCTGCATTTGCTACAATATACTCAGCTTCTGCTGTAGAGAGAGAGACAATGGGTTGCTTCTTAGATGCCCATGAAATCACGCCTGAACCCATGTGAAATACATAGCTAGATGTGCTCTTCCGGTCATCAACATTTCTTGCCCAATCACTATCTGTGCAACCAGCCAACTTAAACTCATCAGAAACATCATACAAAATGCCATAACCTGTTGTGCCATTGACATACCTCAGGATCCTCTTTCCTACTTGCCAATGTGTGTTCTTAGGCTTTTCCATGAACCTAGAAATCAAGCTTACAACATACATCAAATTAGGCCTAGTTGCTGTCAAGTACATGAGGCTTCCAACCATGCTCTTGTAGAGGGTTGGGTTTACTTCCCTACTGCTGTCCTCTTTACTCAACTTCAGACCTGTGGCTGTTGGTGTAGGGGCAGGTTTACTATTGTCCATCTTAAACCTTTTCACAATTTGTTTGGCATAGTTAGTTTACGAAATAAATATGCCATGCTCTGTTTGCTTGACCTCAATGCCAAGGAAATACTTTAGCAGACCTAAGTTTGTCATCTCAAACTCATTCTTCATTGTCTCTTTGAAATCAGCAATGAAAAGATCACTATTGCCAGTAAAAATTAGATCATCTACATACAAAACATCAATCAAAATTTTACCTTCGGCTGCTTTGATGTAGAGAGTAGGCTCACTGTTGCTTTTGCTAAAGCCATTGCTCAACAAATATGAGTCTATCCTGCTGTATCATGCCCTAGGTGCTTGTTTCAGCCCATAGAGGGCTTTCCGGAGCCTGTATACTTTGTCTTCTTGCCCTGGGACTTCATAGCCAGGTGGCTGCTCCACATACACTTCCTCTTTCAGTACTCCGTTCAAGAAGGCTGACTTTACATCCATCTGAAACACCTTCCACTTGTGTTGGGCTGTAATTGCAATGACTACCCGAACTGTTTCTAGCCTTGCAACTGGTGCATAGGTCTCATCATAATCTCTTCCAGGCTGTTGTTTGTACCCTTTGACAACCAGCCTTGCCTTATGTCTTTCTACTTTTCCTTCAGCAGTAGACTTGGTCTTATAGACCCACTTGACTCCAATCACTTGTTTACCCTTAGGTAAATCAGTTAGCTGCCATGTGTCATTCCTCACTATGGCATCTAATTCTTCATCCATGGCCTCACGCCATTTTTGTTCTTTCACAGCTTCTTCAAAGTAGATTGGATCACTAGAAGAAAATAATGCAAAATTCAAATCTTCATCATCATTAGCATACATTGTGCTGTCATAAATCTCCTTCACACTCTTTGTCCTTCGTGGGATCATTGATGCGAGTGTGGGGTCTGAATTGCCTCCGGAGCTGCTGTTATAACGTCCTTCAGAGCTGCTGTTCTCCGGAGCTGCAATGCTACTGTCTACCTCTGGAGCTACTGTGCTGAGCATCTCCGGAGCTGCTATTTTCTAGTGCTCTACGTAGTTTCTCCCTGAGCTGTTGCTCTCCGTAGCTCCTCTAGAGTTGCTGTCCTCCGGAGCTTCTTCATCTTCAAGGGGTATTGTGACTGAAATACCCGTGGTGTTGTCCACCGTTCCATCCCATGCTTCATTCTCAATGAATTCAACGTCTCTGCTGATCACAAGTTTTTTGGTGATGGGATTAAACAGTCGATAGGCTTGTGATTCTTCACTATAACCTGTGAAGATACATTTCTCACCTTTATCATCAAATTTTTGCCTCTTCTCTTTAGGCACGAATGCATATGCCACACACCTAAAAATTCTTAGGTGCTTAACAGTCCATTTGCTGTTTGTCCACGCCTCTTGTGGAATCCGATCACGTACAGCCTTTGTAAGACACCTATTTAATAGGTATACCGCTGTTGCTACAACTTCACCCCAATAATCATTTGACAGCCCTTTTCCTTCAGCATGCTTGCTTCCATCTCTGTGATGGTTCTGTTTTTCCTTTCAGCAACTCCATTTTGCTGTGGAGTGTACCTTGTTGTGAACTGTTTATGAATGCCTTCATACTTGCAGAAATTCAGAAATTGTTTGGAGACATACTCTCCTCCTCTATCTGTTCTTAGGGCCTTGATATGTCAGCTGCTTTGCTTTTCAGCCAATACCTTAAACTCCTTGAACTTCTCAAAGGCCTCTGATTTATTTTTCAAGAAATAAATCTATATTTTTCTGCTGTAATCATCAATGAAGGTCATGAAATATACATTCCCACCTAATGTGAGAGTTTTCATAGGGCCACATAAATCTGAATGCACCAACTCCAATGGTGCTTTTGCCCTTCTAGAATACCCTGATTGAAAGGGTTGTCTATGCTGCTTTCCTAAAATGCAGGCTTCACATTTGCCATTGGGCTCTACAATGTTCGGTAGCCCTCTAACCATGCCTTTCCTAGACAATAAACTTAAACCAGAAAAGCTTAAATGCCCATACCTCAAATGCCACAATTTGGATGGGTCTTTGATGACTGTCCTGAAGGCGGTTTGCTGTCCCACTACCGTGAGCGCCAGAGACAGTGCAGGAAACTGCGCTAGAGATAGCGTCGGAGATGGCGCCGGAGTCAGCGACAAGGGAAACATTCTGTTTCTTGTCATCTGCACTGCTGCAATGACTTTCTTGCTGCCTCCTCTATCAAATATAGTGCACCCTCCATTTTCCATCAGGATTCTATAACCATTTTGGACCATCTGTCTAACGCTTAGTAGGTTATGCTTTATGCCAGGGGCATAATAGACATCATGGATCTGCATTTTCTCACCTTGCTTGCTAAGGACTGTGATGATGCCTCTTCCTATGACAGGAACCTTTTGATTGATCCCCATCATAATTTCAGACTTGACATTTCTGTCAATGGAGGCAAACAAGTTTTCATTACCACTCATGTGGTTGCTACACCCGCTGTCCAAATACCAGACTTCAGGGCTGCTCTTCTCAGCAAGGTTGCACACAATAAATACCTTGGACTGTTTCTCATTTTCAGCCTTGTACTCATTTGCTACATTAGCATTTTGGCCTCCATGGTCTTGCTGTTTCTTTCTACACTCACTAGCATAATGGTCGAATTTATGACAGTAATAGCATTGAATATTACTTTTGTCATGCCTCTGATTAGAACTGTTGTTCTTCTTCATTCCTTGATAGCTTAGATGTGAGGTGCTTGCCTCTTCTTGGCTGTTTGAAACTCCCCTTCCGGAGTTGCTTCTTCCTCTACCTCTTTGACCTTTACCTCTGCTGTTTCTTCCTCTTCCCCGACCTCTTGCATAGGTTTGAGCCTTAAAGGCTTGTTTAAGGGAAGAAGCGGATCTATTTAATCGCTGCTCATGGCTCTGTAGAGAGCCCATCAACTCATCCACTGTCATCTTGGATAGATCCTTTGTCTCTTCTATAGTTATGACTATAGGGTCAAATCTGGAAGGTAGACTCCTTAGGATTTTTTCAACAATCCTTTGTTCATCCATGGTTTCTCCATTTCTCCTAAGCTGATTTAGCATGGTAGAAACCCTGGTGTAAAAGTCTGAAATAGACTCACTCTCCTTCATCTGTAGCATCTCAAAATCTCTTCTAAATAGCTGGAGCTTGACTGACCTCACTTTGTCAATTCCCTTGTAGCTGTTATGTAATATATCCCAAGCCTGTTTAGAGTAGTTTGTTGCTGCAATGCGGGGGAAAATAGCCTCTGTCAAGGCTACCTCAACTAGATTGAGGGCTTTTGCATCTTTCATCCTAGTTTCCTTCAACTGGTTTCTTTGAGCATTCGTTAGGGCTGCATAGGCTGCTGGGTCTATGATGTCGGTGAACCCATTAGTGACCAGCTCCCATAGGTCATTCGCAACCAGAATGGTCTTCATCTTCTTAGACCAAATATCATAGTTCTGCCCATCAAAACTCGGTGGCTGCTGCCATCCTTTGCTGTCCCCACCTGCCATGCTTCTCAAATCTGAGAAGGCTGAGGATGCCTAGACAAACTAGGGCTTATAAAATACCCACACAAACTCTAACTGCCCAGAAAAATAGAGCTCTGATACCACTTGTTGGCATAAATAGGGGGACAGAGCAGGGGAGACAGGACAATGGCCACCAGAATAATACAAAAACAAATCCCAATGCTACAGCAATGTAATGATAGACAGCATAAAACAAATACACAGAAGAGAGAGAGACAGATGACAGCAATATATCTTTATATATATTCCTTTTTCTAGATTACATTCAAACTTCAATACACATTACAGATTCAGAGCTGCTGCTCTGTTTTCATACTCTGCCCCAGTCCCTGGAGCTGCACACTGTATATTCAGAGCTGCCTGTGCGAACTCCGTAGCTATCTAATGTTGCTGCTGCAACATTCCTCTCTGCTGTTCTCCTTTTGTTGTACTCTCCTGGAACCTTCTAATTCCTCTGCTATCATTCTTCTGCTGCTATAGGATGTTCTCTAACATCTATTTTTTCCCTCCTTGTCTCTTCTACATGCCCAGCAAAATGGGCGCTCAACCACACTTTCAAATTCAAATCCACCTACCTCAATAACTTCTGGCAGGCCAACGGTGCTGGAGTCTGACGCAGGGGCAGTCAGTATTAATATTTCCAACAAGCCTGATCCTGTTACAGGCGTCTAGGTTCCTGAAGAAACACAAGGGCAGATTGATGCTGCGGAATTGAGAGAAATAAATTAGGGTTTTGTTTTGTTAGCTGTTGTTCAACTTATGAATTCTCTCTTTTCATGGAGTTTTTGTAGTCAGTTCATTTGCCTAAAACAAAAATAGTTAATAATTTTGAAAGGTATTTTTTTTTCACTATATAGTCTCATTATTTTGAACGGATTGAATTGTGCAGGCTTGCATCTGAGAAAAAATTGTCTCCAGATAATGTAGGCTCCAAAACAAGTGAAAGAGATGGTGAAAAAAATTATATTTGGGAAAGAAAAAAATTATGGTTTTGTCTTGTTAGCTGTTTTCAACTAAAAAAATTAGGGTTTTGTTTTGTTAGTTGTTGTTCAACTTATGAATTCTCTCTTCTCATGGAGTTTTTGCAGTTGGTTCATTTGTCTAAATCAAAAATAGTTCTTCTCATGGAGTTTTTGCGGTTGATTCATTTGTCTAAATCAAAAATAGTTAATAATTTTTGAAGGTATTTTTTTTCACTATATAATCTCATTATTTTGAACAGATTGAATTGTTTTGAACAGATTGAATTATTTTGAACAGATTGAACTGTGCATGCTTGCATCTGAGAAAAAATTGTTTTATTGTTTTTTGTTCTCTGCATTTTATGGGTTAATGTCTACTCTTCCCTATTTTTAAGTGCTTTTATGAGTTAGTCTCTGTTGTTGAGTTAAAGACTTAACATCATTCAAAACATTGGTTTATTATGGCAAAAGATTAGGAGTTTTCTCTTATGTATTTGGACAAATAAATTGACATTGCTGTGGGATTCTGTGGTACTTGGGGTGCTTGCTTTTTCTTGTATATTTTAATGGGAATAACACAAATAAGAAGCATCTTCGTCAACTTTATTCCTTTTTGGCTGCTCCTTATGAGTTTGTGTCCTTTTCAAGGTGTTTTTAGAACTGTACATTTTTTGTTTCACCATGGTGTGTTCTTATATTTTTTGCAATGTTTGAAGTGCCTCGGTGGGTAGCAGAATCCATTAATGTAATATAAAGCAAAGTTTGTATTTGATGAAGCTCTTATATTGTTCATTGCTTTTGAAGCTACTTGTAACTTGTTTTTGTAATAGTGTTTTTTTGTTCACATGAATTCTAGACAAAGCAATCCAAGAAGTTTGGAAGCAGCTGTGGAAATTACTGCAGAGTTCCTAAATGCAGCAGTTAAGCCGGTGTTGGTTGGGGGTCCAAAGCTCAGGGTTGCTAAGGCAAAAGATGCATTTCGTGAATTGGCAGATGCTTCAGGTTATGCTGTGGCTGCAATGCCATCTACTAAGGGGCAGGTTTTAGAGACCCATCCACATTTCATAGGAACTTATTGGGGTGCAATCAGTACTGCATTCTGTGCTGAAATAGTTGAGTCTGCAGATGCATACTTATTTGCAGGGCCCATTTTCAATGATTTTAGTTCAGTGGGATATTCGTTGCTCTTGAAGAAGGAAAAAGCTATAATTGTGCAGCCTAACAGCATAACTATCACAAATGGACCCACTTTTGACTGTGTACTAATCAGAAGCCCTCGCAAAGAAGTTGAAGCGCAACACAACAGCCTTTGAGAATTATCAGCGTATCTTTGTACCTCATGGTGTTCCCTTGAAAGGTGCTCCAAACGAGGCTCTTAGAGGCAATGTGTTATTCAAACACATTCAGGTAATGTTATAAAGAATCCCTCCATATTGTAAAATGACTTATAGTCATTCAATAATTCAATGGTTGGTTTTGTTCTGGTTCTTGTATATTAATGCGTAAAAAGTTAAAACTGGTTGGTTGCAGGCCATGCTATCAAACGATACAGCTGTGATTGCTGAAGCTGCGGACTCTTGGTTCAATTGCCAGAAGCTTAAACTTCCAGAGAAATTCAGGTAATTAAAATCCCTTTCCCTTGAAACAGTTCATAGTATTGTGATACATTGTTTGTTGTACTGAGGAGCTTTAACTTCTTGGCTCTAAGTTAAAACTTTGCACTGAAAATAGTTCCTACAATCTATTGCAACTATTTATACCCCTATTTGGTTATCAGGTCTAGTCTGAAGAACAAACAGAATAGATCTTTTCTGCTTGTTTTAAATATAAATGCTAAGGTTAGAATCTGAAATTGTGGTAAGATCTTGTGTAGAACAGAATTTCCATACATGCCCAAGAGTCTTCTATGCCTCTATAAATGCACCTGATTACAAAGCATGCTATTCTACATAGGGTTTATGTCAAAGTCAATAATTCGCAAGGAAACTGTGATCTTGTTTCCCTTGCAAGTGAGATTTTATTCCAATAACTAACTGTAATATTTAATGTAAAATGGGAGTCTCTTGTGCCCAGAACCATTAACTTATGATGTTATTTTTGCTATTCTTGCATTTGTGCCACTGTTGAATGATTTTATCTAATGTTGATTTTGCAGGTATGAGTGCCAGATGCAGTATGGATCAATTGATTGGTCTGTCGGAGCTACACTGGGATATGCTCAAGCCACTCTAGATAAGCGGGTCATTGCCTGTATTGGTGATGGAAGCTTTCAGGTGTGGATGCAAATCTTTCTTTCATAAATATGTAATTATTTGAGTTCTATAGAAACAAGTATTTGTAGAATTTATAAATATTGAATCACAATGGTAAATGTAATTATCTGTCTTCTTCAAATATTTATTAGCATCAAAATATGCACTGTCTTATTTTAACTTCGTAACTATTTTATCTATTGTTAAGTCTAGAATGCTATGATTGTGAATTAGCTTTATAAATACTTGTGTTCTTGTTTGAGCAGGTAACATCCCAGGATATATCTACCATGATTCGATGAGGCCAGAAAAGTATCATATTTTTGATTAATAATGGAGGATATACCATCGAGGTTGCAATTCACGATGGACCATACAATGTCATAAGAATTGGAACTACACTGGTTTGGTAGTTGCCATTCATAATGGCGAAGGGAAATGCTCCACTGCCAAGGTATTTTATGTTTTCATTAATGGTACAACTAATTCTGTGTTATTGGTCACCTTATCATTATTTGCATTCTTTGCCTCATTTTTCTGTTCCAAATTTTAATTAAAATATCAAATGTGTGTTCAATTGGTATTTTGCTCCACCATGCTGAGTACTACAATTCCAAGGAGGCCAAAGAGCTTATTTAGTTACTTTCTGTTTATTCTCAGGCCGAGTACCGTAGTTGTAGCTAAATTGGAATTCCTTGTCCACGAATTTCTTTTTCATACATGAGAATGTTTCAGTGTTGTTAAGTCCATTTCATCACTTGTTTGGAATTGGCCAAAGCATTTATAATTTGAACAATAAACCATGGTACTATTGAGGGGAAATTAGTAAACAGGGAGATTATTTTACTTGCAATATCTATTGTTGGGTGTCAGGTGCGTAGTCAACATTACTTCCTAGTTTTTTCTTGTAAAATATTTGTATGGTTAGTTGCATGATTGCATCCGTGAGAATGCGTATTACTTGGCTAATTGAGAGACTTATGAAAGGAGAAATTTTGTGAGCAAACGATTAGTCCGTTTTACTGAATTACGTCAATCAATCGGTATTGTCACCGGTTTTATTGATCTTCTTCTTTCTTTTTCTTTTTAGCTTTTTATGTCAAATTCAGATTTTTTTGGTAATTCAATATGGGAGCACAAGTCTAAGCTGATATGCTCTCACTCTTTGCGTGAAAGTTAAGCACTAAGGGGTATCCATTCTGCCAAAGTCACTTTGGGCATGGTCCTGACCTCATCCCTTACTTATTGCACTTATGGGGGATTTGAATCTTGGTGGATGGTATAATCAAAGAACATACCATCACCCTCACTAATTATGCTCAACCAGTTGAGCTACAACCCTTTCATGTCATTTTCCTCTAAAAAATTCAAGCTTAATTCTCACTTCAGTTCATGTAGTCAATTTCATCTGTTATCCAAGTTCAAATTTAGCATTTGCTATCATTCTTTTTTTCATCTAATTGCATCGTAGGAATTGTCACAGAAGGAAACATCATGACATCTCCACCAAGTTGAAAAAATGTTTGCAGCTTAGCAGAGGTGCTTACCCTGCATTATTGCAATTTTGATTCTCATTCTTTCATAGCATATTGTAACAACTACATTGTGAAAAGCATAATGCTAATTGTTTGTGATGCAGAATCCAAGTAGCACAACATAGTAGCGTAGAACAATGTCAAGAAGCAAGATGTCAAAGAACCTGCATAGCATGGCTGTTATTGATGATATCAATGACAAGACAGTGATGTTGATGCTTTATCAAGACTAATCTGATGATTTATTTTAACTTCTTATCTGCACTATGTAATTTCACAATTGGTTGTTGATCTGTTTCAAACATACATGCTATGGATACAAACGACTTTGCTTGGCATTTCAGAAACAATATTAGTAGTGTTTCGTGGGTAACATTTTTTAGTCTATGCATATCATGGTAATACATGTTTATGATGAAACAAAAGCTGTAGCGAACCAATGTTACTTGTGTGTGAAATAGAAGATATGTGTGCTAAGATGCCTAATGCTTTTACATACAACGTTGTATTCTTCCAAGAATTAGATAGCGAGAAAATGATTATAACCTTGTTTGTAATGCTATTTTCAAGAACTCAGTTTGTATCTTTGAAAATGGACGAACAATAGACAGTAGGTGATCAGTATATTAATTTATCAACTTCATTGTAGAATGGTAGCACAACTCAGAAATCATGAAACCAAGTCTCTCAAACAATGACATCTTGTTACATGTATCTCAGATGAATCATTATTCATGTGCCATATATTATAGTTGTTGATGGTAGTTGACATGTATTTTGTGTGCAAGGACATTATGCATTTATTTGGATCTAACTTTCATTCATTATGAATAGATAAAAAAAATAGGGCATCTGTAACTTCCCATATCTTTTACAATGTAATTTTATAGTTTATATGCCTTTGCAATACATTAAAGTCTGTTGTTTCCTATCATTGAGTGTCTTTATTGGTTAATCTCTCTTGTTCCCTATCATTGAGTGTTTTTATTCATTATTCTCTGTTGTTCCCTATCATTGAGTGTTGTTCTGGGCTGATAATGTTCTTTTATATCACTGACTATTTCTAATGTTATTCTTGGCAGCAGGAACATGAAAAAAGTCATCAATTCCTATTGTTTTGTTGCTATGAGAAATATTTCATCAATACACAATGTTTTTTTGTAATCATCTTGAAATTTTAAAAAAATTAGAAGTATTTCCTCATTTATAATGTTTTTTTAAATAGTTATAATTTCTTATAAAATTATTATATATCTATAGTTTTATAGTTTTCTATAGTGATTGTTGGGGACATCCAGTTCTTCAATGAGATTAGTTCATGTGCCATAGATTATAGTTGTTGATGGTAGTTGACATGTCTTTTGTGTGCAAGGACATTATGCATTTATTTGGATCTAACTTTCATCCATTGTGAATAGATAAAAAAACAAGGCATCTGTAACTTCCCATATCTTTTACAATGTAATTTTATAGTTTATATGCCTTTGCAATACATTAAAGTATGTTGTTTCCTACAATTGTGTGTCTTTATTGGTTAATCTCTCTTGTTCCCTATCATTGAGTGTTTTTATTCATTATTCTCTGTTGTTCCCTATCATTGAGTTTTGTTCTGGGCTGATAATGTTCTTTTATATCATTGACTGTTTCTAATGTTATTCTTGGCAGCAGGAACGTGAAAAAAGTCATCAATTCCTATTGTTTTGTTGCTATGAGAAATATTTCATCAATACACAATGTTTTTTTGTAATCATCTTGAGATTTTAAAAAAATATAAGTACTTCCTCATTTAGAATGTTTTTTTAAATAGTTATAATTTCTTATAAAATTATTATATATCTATATTTTTATAGTTTTCTATAGTGATTGTTGGGGACATCCAGTTCTTCAATTAGATTAGATTCACAATTTCCTATCTTTCTCTTCATTTCACTGATTAGCTTTAAAATTAAACAACTTTAATTCAGGATCTCCTTCTTCTAAAGGTATTGATCTCTCAGATGTAGGCACAAACAAGTTCCTGGCCTTGCTGGCCTGTCAAAAGCACTTGAGATGACAATTGTAAGATTTTTTTCATCTTGCCTCCCTTTCATATTAAAGGATTTCTTTTGCTAATATTTTCATGGTTTTTCTTTTTAACTATTTCTTCCCTCAACTAATTCCTACTTTCAATTTCTCAATGTAGCTATCTAAACCAATGAAATTTGAAAAGGCAACTCAGTTAGCGCTCATTGATGCTATAGTACCACCTTCCAAAATCATGAATGCAGTTTGCCAATGGGCATTAGACATTGCACAGATTCCCCTATTGCTTCTTATCCTATTATACACATCACATATCCATGTTGCTATGATCGCAATGAACTTATTATTTCTATATCCATGAGTTTGATTAATTCAATGTACATAAAACTATTTGAAATTCTATAAATTAGATATTGATATTTCATTGTCATTAATGGAATATCATATTTTTGATTTAGACGATTCATTGAAGGATATTTATCCTCATGTTGATAAAACTTATCGAACAAAAGTTATCTCATTATATTTATGCTGAAAGATTTTTTAATATGAATATTCATAGGATGTTTGTTTGATTTCACCTTATTGCATTATGGAGTCCTTTGATGTTTCCATATAGACACTTGAGAATTTTTTATAAACATACAAATTGTGCCCAAATAAATAGTCCACAAAAATATTGCAATTATTTCCCTCAGCATTCATTCGTTTTCTTATCGGAGTATTCACATAGTACTGTGACATTTTTATTTATAACATGTCATTATATGAATGAATCTAAAGCTCGTTGTCTATCAACCAATATAAATTTTTACAAAAATAAAAAGCATAAATATGACATGAATCAAAATACATTTTAACATTTTTCTTTAATTGAACCCATGGTTTAAATATTACTTTAAGAAAAACTACTATTTGTATCATTACTCAACCGTCTCATAGCAAGTTCTTCAAGGTCAATGGAGATACATCCCTTTAAATCATGTTTGAAGTTCAACTTGGTGCCAACACTTACCTATGTTATTTCCAAAAGTGGGTCCTAGGTGCCTTTCTTAACAATCAAATGAGCATTGTAGCTTTAAGTGACAAATTACAATTATCTTTGAATTTAACAATTGTTGTATTATTTCTCATGTACTTTAAAACATATAAAGTACATATTGCACAAAAGGACTACAATTATTGATTTCACAAAATATAACTAAGAACGAAATCATGATGACTTTCAATAATACCCAAATAGTAGTTGCATAAAGGATAAATGAATGATGAATTTCAATTATATACACTAGTTTTAACTCTATGTGCATTTTATTCCATTAAAAATAGAAACCAAGCAGATCTAAATAACTTTTTACCTCTCAATGTCCATGTTTAGTGAAACTTGAGATTTTCCGTAATAGTTAATAAACTCATGGTATTTAAATTAGGTTAAGCACTAAGTGTATCAACAAATCTATGAAATAAAACATTGAAGGTCATGTCGTCTACAACTTGTTGCAATCATTAAGGTATTGCTACGTGTCAAACCAAAGTTGAATCTTGCAAGGATTGATTAGAAATTTGGTAGGAAGTTTCCTATAATTTTATCAAGTTTCAAAAACCATAATACCTTTCAATTAAAATACACAAGTTTTAATCTTATTACATTTAAATTCAAGAATCGAGTCTTAAATTCAACAATTGAGTTTCAATCTTATTATCTTGATTCTCAAATTTATAATGTACCTTTTAATGACATCAAAGTCACCAACACACAAAACATATAGCTATATACACATAAAAAAATTATAAAACTATATCAATTGCAAATTTGCATAAGCATATTTATTCCCTTAGGCAAGGACTCCAGCTCTTTCAGAGCTCTTGTTTCAAATAGGTTTATTTATACATAATAGAGGGAATTTGTTGGGCCACATACCCATGAAAGAAAAAGGATTTAAAAACAACCAAAATGTGTCATGAAAACTACAATCACCAAATTGAACCAAAAACAAATGGCCACCTAGAAGTATCAATAGCACCAAACACAAACACTAAACCAAAACAATGTTGAACAAAAAGCTTAATTGGAAATAGACAACAAATAAACATCAAACCTTAAACAAGTTAAGACACCCCTAACTAATAACCCCGCTTGAAAAGGTGTCATCCTTGGACACATATGTCATCGACATCTCCTTGGACTAAGTTGTAGTACACTTTAAGTTGCCAACAAGCTAAGAAAAATTGACACCATGAATCACTTATTTGTTATGAGTTACCCTACTAAACGAGTCATCTTACAAAGACAAGAGTGTTAATCATTGATCACCTCCAAGGCACCCTTATAATGAGTAACTAATAGGTTCTTAACCACCATTTTAAAGTCCAAACAAAAGGATTGAACAATTTCCAATTGATGAGATACAACTAACAATTCCTAATTGAGAACCATGAGATCACTATAGAACATAGGTTAATTCAAACTACCTCAAATCGTAAATGATGAACCAGCACATTCTTCTTTCATAGGACTAGGTTACAATTCATATCCAAGTAGAAAATTTGAGAAATCCATTTCCTAACACCCCCATCCAACACATTATTGTCAAGTTTTTGCAAAAAAAATCTTCATGAATCAAAGCCCAACAACAAATAGAGTCATCATTTCCTAGTCCCTATTGGCTGAGGATACATTTCACTAAACTCATCACCATTAGGTTTGAACATTTAAATATTTCCTAAAGGCGACAATTATAAATGACTCCATGAAAAGTTCTTAAATTTAGTTTTATTCCAAATCATTGAAATACAAAACAAACTTGTGTCCTACTAGACCAACCATGATTAGACTAAAACCACTCCAAAGAATATTACTTCATGAAATCTAAGAAAACCACCAAATGCCTACCAAAGAAACAACTAAACAAAGTTACTGATACCTAAGCAAGTTGGCTCTTTAAGAGTCTCACATGTACTAGAGTAGAGACACATTAACCACAAGAGGTTGTAATGCCCCAAGCTTTTTCCAAGATATTAATGGTTAAAAATAAGATGAACAAATTTTTCGTGATACAAGAGTAACATGCAACAAGTCACAACGCACTCTTTCATGCACAACATGTCATAGAACCAAGCAATGACACACTTGGCATGCACATCAATGTACAATGCAAGGTAACACTATTAGGATTAAGGTGCCATCAACCTTGTAAATCCTATGTAATTAATTACTCCTAATATTGTTTGTAAATCATCCATAAGGGATGAAGTATTCACCAACTAGCGATCAAGTGTTTTAGTCACATGTTTGATCCCAGTACCTGACGGATGCAGGTTATTCAAGGGGGTTGCGAGGTCCGGGGGGATGGCCCCCCGACGGGGGGTCCGAGGGCCATGCACCCCGGTGGGGGTCTGGGGGCAATGCCCCCAAAAGCCACATTCTATATATAAATTATCATTATAAATCTAGACCGTTCATCATTAGGTCACAGATCTGACGGTGGAGATTTTGTTGGATTGTCTTGCCCTAGAAGGAAACCTATTTTATAAGGATATTGTATTAGGGTTGTGTATGAGGGTATTACAGGCACTACTAGATTGAAGACTGGAGAGGAGATTGATAGTTTTGTATTGTAATTTACTCTATTTGAAGTTAATACAGACTGGTGCATCTCTTCTTGTGTGGAGTTTTTTCTTGAAAGGGTTTCTCCACGTAAACATTGTGTTATGTGTTTTATCTTCCCTTGTGCTATTTCTTTGTGTTGATTTCATACTATCTCCATTTTGGTTCTGAACTAGATTAATAATTACAGTTGTAATCAGATTTAGATTCTATAGTTGTTTACCTTCATTTCTAACAAACACAAGCAGAAGACTTAAAAAACCTTGGGACAAAACATCGTGATCAACTCAAAAATTGAGACATGGAGGAGATTCAAGTTCTCAATCCAACTTAAAACCCTGATAACTTGTATACCAAGCCACTTTCCTGGCATCTTAAGAAATGGGACCAACAGGACAATCCTACAGTAACTCAGGCCTCAGGGTCTAAACTACAAGAAGTTCTAACTACTAATCTTGATTTACATGGCTCAAACTTTTGAGTTTGGGGAGCATGCTACATTTATAACACATAAGACTTTAGATTTTGAGAACTATGGAATGCAACTACAAAATGCCTTCATGACACCAAGCCCTAGCACACTAGCCATTAAGATTTCAAGCCCTAAATAACAAACTATAAGAATGGTTCTCTGTACTCAGTATTGAACTCTAGGAACAACACTTCAAACTTCATAGTCCAATAGACAATCAACAATTTAGACCTCAGAGTCAATTTTAAACTTAGAAACTCATGCAAATCCCCATGCCAACCCCAAGCCTCATTGGTCTAGCACTTTGGGTGTAATGCCCCGCCATGCAACCCTAGAGATAAGTCAACTGAAGCAATAAAAAGGTGGAACATTATTTTTATTGTCAATAGAATTAATGATAACAAAATAAAACATAGTCTGATACAACTAGTTAACTAACCTCTCTAGGGATAACATGACTGCATTATTGAAAATAAGCAATAACCAACAACATACATAACTCATTCAAATCATGACTACATTACTAATTACTAACATAATCTGACTAACAGCCATTGTTTGTTCTAAATCCAAATGCACAAGATGGATACCCACATGCACAATTTATAATGTCTACTCCAGAAAATCTTAGTAATTAACAATAATGAAATCAACGAAATAATAGAAATAATTTACAAGATTTAATTTAGTAAATTTTAGATTACATACGGTGTATATCAATATTTATCATAAATGAAATTTAAAATACGAACGTGTCAGATTAGCTTATGTACACCTTTACCATAGTGCCAAATAATCTTCCATACGCCAACTGGAAAGGTATCTCCTTAGCTCTACAGTCCTGCATAGCTTATAACTCTCAAACTGCACATCTAATGAAACATTAGTCCTGCATAATTATAGGTTACAAATATCAATGGTATGAAATGACAAGCCTAAGGCCCTAAGGGACGACATAATGTCTTGGGGGCTCATGATGACCTTGCCTATGTACGCGTAGCACAGAGACTTCGTAGTTCGGGACTGATACTTGCAACCACAAGATGATATTATTCAATTCTAAACTTCTGAGAGGTTATACACTTGATAATGACATCTTCACAATCTAGATTCACATAATATTAGATCTAACATGTACCAGTCTCTAACCATTCATCTAATAGCGAGGTTACAATTGACACTAAACTTTGCTCATAATGCAAATCCAAAAATTGTTATACCTACCATCCATTAAATGCATGAGAATCATTCCAAATCCACAAATGAAAATTATTTTAAGATGATGATTTATTACCCTAATAAGTCCTTTAATAGAAGTAAGCTTAAATTTAATAGTGATCATCACAAAATAGGAATGCCTTTGTCTTAGTTACAACCATTAAAGCACTAACAACAAAACATTCAAAATAATCTTACCAGTATTAATATAGAATTTACAATCAAGAATTAAAAGATAGATATTTAATACACCTTCTATGAAAGAGGTATAATGCACCCAATTAACATCTTACTAAACAAGCCAAAGGCAAGGATATTCACAGTGGTATAGTGTCTTGCAGACATAATGTCAAAATTTGAAATCTATCTCAACATCAAATACTAAAGCTTGATGGTCTACCCAACAACTGCATACAAGTTCGAATAACAATGCAACGAAGAGAGGAACCTCCAGAAAGGAAGCCATAAAGTTTGAATGACATATAGTAATTTAGTAAGTAAAGCTAAACAGAGAATGCTATGATATTAACATACCGTAATTCACTTCCCTAACTTCAACCTTGCTAACGGATTAGGCATGCTCTAAATCTTAAACTATTTTGTAAAGAGGGAAGAACATCATTAGCATGAACATTAGTGCACCACACTTTGGAAGTAACAAAAACATTCTTCCTACTTATAATTTGGCTTTTCGTGGCTTCATTGAGGACATTTCCCAACCCACTTTGTGAGGTAAAGAGGTTTGCAGAATCAAAAAAACCTATAACCAACCCGAATGGCATGGAGAACCAGAGATTTGAGCTGGTGAGAATCAATGGGTTCTGTCATCGTTCCCAATCCAATCACTGGCATCTTTGCTCCACTGTTCAGATGCAAGAAACTTGGCCAGTATGCATGCTTCCCACTGAGACTTTGGTACATTTGGAAGAAGAGATGTTCTTGAACTTGAAGTTAGTCGTTTGATTATCGTATCATTTGGGGTTTCTGTTGTAACGTCAGGCAAATCATGTTCTTACTATAGTCAGAAAAATGAATGTAGAGTCACTGCCCAAAATCAATAGAAACTTTAAGAAATATATCCCCTTCTATCTACGGCGTAGCTGACCAAATAAAGGACCATCGTCCAATCTTAAGACCAACCCCCGGTGCACTCGATCGTCCCGTAGAATTTAACCGGGGACTCTTCCAATGGATTCTCTACTCAAAAGAGAATTCATCCACGAATGATTAAAAGATGGCTGTGTTAAATATCAAAACACTCCCTAAAAAAATCGTGGATACTGAGAGGGAAATGTACATTCCTAAAATAAAATACTGATAACTAAGTTCATTTAACACCCATTACTTCATTACTATTATAGGCGGCATACTCTGGCTGACCTACAACCTATCCCTAGGGCAATTTAATGGCAAGATTCTATACTTGACAGTGGAATACACAGGTCCTATAGAATTTAAACCTTAGCGAGAGTGATCGGCATCAAGCATCCCACTTGGAGCTCTTCTGGCCAAATAAACACAGAACCTTTGACGACGGCCTATGATTTGCTAAAGGGGTGGACAATGGACACTAGACTATGGATTGATTGTACGAGGATGGGGAAAAAGACGTAGAATAATAATAGCCTGAGTTTGTTCGATGAGAACCTTTGACAGGAAATGTTCTATCAAAAATCCATGGTCGGGTATCATGGAGCATACCATGGATAAAGAATGCAATGCTAAAAAATGGTGGTGTCATTTGATTTACTCTTAAGCCTATCTTCATACAAGATCTAGAGGCTCTAGGAAAAACACATCATCCATCATAATGGAAGGGGTAAAAATTTGTCAAAGGAGGTAGTTACTAGTGTCCTCAAAGACATGCATACCAACTATAGAATCATGAACAGAACGCATAATCAATTGATAAAGTCTGAAATCGAATGTAGTTATATTAAGGAAATGATGACAAGGCATGCACAAAATGGAATAAATGAAGAGGCTTTAAGAATTTTCATGTAACATTATCAGTGATTGTTATAATATTAGATTCTACAATCTTTGCCAAAGAGGATCAGGTCGCCACGTAACGCATAATGTAATAAAATGCCTTTAGGCAGCTCATCAATAAAAACAATAGGTTTTAGAAACTTTTGAAGACATGCTATCAATTTTGTAATGCCAAAACTTGCAAACTTAATCAATATATACTTTGTCAAAACCAGAACGGAAATATATAGTTCTATATAGAATTTTTCTAATATAATCTAGCTGAAAGCACTGTAGAAGATATGTAAACACAGATATGACAGAAAAGCAAACAATCTATTTGACAAAACATTTGGATCGCAGAATAAGCACAAAATAGAAAGTGTTGGTGACATTAAACTTTATCAAACATTGCTGCACTAAATCGTTCATTGTCTGGATAGAATAGAATTGAGTAAGGATAGAGCGATGTGCAATTTAGCCAAAAGGATTGGTGCTAATAATGCCAAAAGGAGAGTATAAAGATCCAGTTCAATATCACCAGAGATGTAGAAAAATTGGCTCAGTAGAAACCATGCACGCAAAATGTGAACTAATTGACAATGCGTTAGGGAAAGGTAACAGCTTTAAACATGATTACTGGCAAAGTAAAACCCAAATCTATCTTTTTATAAACCACTTGCACCAGAGCACAATAAAACACATAATAAAGAATTCTAATTGACTCATATGTGAACGAGTTGGGAAGTTCCTTCCAATGGACTGGGCTGGATCTGGATTTGCTCTCTACTAAAGTGATATGCACAGAATGAAATAATTGAACAGGCTTTAGAAACTCTCCCCCCCATTGCATACGGTAGGTGCAAACCTCATATAGAGATTACTGAAGATCTTAGCTACCGTCCACCCACTCCTAGATGCCTATCTCTGTAACTCCCCTGAAGGTGGATTCTAGTTCCATCAAATAGGCGTTGAATAGCACAGAGGTAACCCTAACTGACACCCGCAAAACACTAAACCAAGCATGCTAATTAAAGGAAAGGAAACATGATGTGGGAATCTGATCTATAATAAATAAGAATATGCTACAGTTATTAAGAAAACTATCCATAACTCTAACCATTACACTTCATATATTACTAAGGAGTCGTCTCCATCATGCAAAAATAAAATACATTTATTGTTAAAATAAATGCCATTTAGCCCCAAAAATTTATTAACTACATAAATCAAATAATCCAAACTACATACCTGACACAACCAAGGTGAATATGGAGGGGCACTACATCCTCCCCCCCTAAAACTCGACTTACTCCTGGAAGTCGAAACTAAGGTGGAAACATTACACGTTAGTATCAACATTAAAGCTGATTCATCTCATAAAAAAAAATAATATACACTAATTTGCCTATGGAAAGGAATTTATCTTATCTAAATTCCATTTCAAACATACTTTACCCTTCTACTTCCAATATCACAATAGTAACACAACAAGTCTCGTATTCCAAAAATGATTTCATAATACATAATTCACCTAAAATTCTTACATGTTAAGGTTGACCCCCATCAATATTTTTTCAGGTCAAGTAAATAGTGCACTTTTTTTTTTAATCCTAACTCATATCACAGACATATAAAGTATTCAATTTCAAATATATCACTATAGCAATTCCTCTTCCACTTTGTTGTTAAGCAATCAATAGGTCAGAATGCTACATTTTATAGAATATCAACATATTTTGCATGTAACACACACATTTTCCATTAAATATCCACCATTTATAAACAAGACTTTTCACTTTTAATATTGTTCCACACAATTTATTATTTCATAAGTACAATTTATCATGATTTACCATACATTTTTCACATACACATCGATACACATCACCGGGATTCACCTCACAAGGCTACACAAGGGTCCATTTGGATACCAGTAACAACATACTAATCCATGATACATAATCCATGTGCCACGAGCCAATATCCATCTCACATAATCCATACCTCACACTCAATGGTTTTTTGGTGTTAGGTCACACACACAGGGTGAGACCATCCAAACAAGGCCACAATGACCTCTCTCTTGTTGTATAAGGTGGTTAGCCTCCAAGAGATAGTCATCACACATAGGTGGGTAGTGGGTCCCAGCTGTACAACAGCCTCACATACCCCCATCCTCAAGTTTCCCTGCGTCTTCCTCCTCGTATACACTCACCAAGTCCGCCTCATACATCCTTGGAGAGGAATCACCATACGACACATGGCCGACATAAAAAATAATAAAGATAAACTAGTTTAGCCACCAAAGTCATAAAGAAAGATAAAAATTCAATTTCAATCAATAAAGCAAGAAATGCACACAATTTCAACACTAAATCAAATGTAACCACGAGGGCTACAAGCAAATAAGATCATAAAGTGTGGCTAAACCATCACAATCAAATAGAAAAAAAGTGTCGACCTTCATAATCAATAGAAAATCATCAATAACCATAGAGAAAGTCCACAATCTTCAAAATTGCACTGTACAACACTGTGTGACTAAATACTAGCCACCAAACGAGGAAGGAGGGAACAACGTCAGGCTATAGCAGTAGCCCTCATGTGGTGTGGAGTGAGCACGCCATCCACATGGCTCAGGGTGTACTCCTTGGCTACAACCTACATCGCGTCATCACGCGACATGGACTAACCAAGTGGCCCGCACACTCCTTGGTTGCCCGCATGGAATGTGCACCTTGGCCACATCCCGCATCACATCTCAGCATGGCATGGTCATACACTAGCCGGAGAAGGCACATACTAGCCGTATACCGCATGGCAATGTGTCTATGGCTCCGCAGAAGTAGGCATGCGCAGAACACACCCCGCATAGCGACACCTCGTAGAAAAGGCACACACATGTACTTGTCGTAGCTAGAGGTATACATGGATAGGACATACCCATATGCTAACCGACCCAAACACTGTTGAAAGCAAACATGAGTATCCCTCTACAAGTGTGCGAGGCTCCATAACGCTCATCACACAAGTAGGCTATAACACAATCTCATAGTGCACCTTCACGTGTCTAAGCACGTGGCATCGTGTCCTTGAGCCCAGCTCGCTACCATCAGCAACACGGCATCATCACCAGCACTGTGTCAGAACATCAGTGGGGTGTGGCATCGTACCTATTGCATCATGTCAGAACATGTGCAGATACGGGATCTATCTCAACATGGGTAACAAATCTCCCTCAACATGCTGGTCCTCAAAATATACATGGGGCACATGGTCTCACTTGGGTTATCCATGTAGGTCCTAGACTCTGGCCCCCAAGTGACAACTCATGTCATCACATAGTTCCAGTTGGGTTATCCATGTAGATCTTGGACCTAGGCCCCAACTGACAACTCATGTGGCATATCATACATTTCGTGAAGACAAGGTAGATCATCCAAGAAGTACTATCTAGATGCTCAAAAACTATGGGGATTAGGCTAACACATATGGATCAAGTGCCTCAATCCATCATAAGGGGAAGTAGTGAGTACGTTTCCTCAGGTTCAGTTGAGCGAGAGACCACTCTACGCCGTCATAAGCGTAGGCTACACACTCCGCCCAAGGAACTTCGTGGCTGCTACTACCCCTTCACAGACTGAGGGACTAGAGAACCAAAAGAAGAGAATCTATGAATCTAACTTTTGGCTACTCTTATATTTATATTTTCAACCACACAAGGGTTGACCCCCAATCGGGTAACAAACATGCAAACACACATAATGGTGTGGTTAATCCCACACCTAAAATACACATATTCCCCATGGATGGGTACCCAGTATCGCCATCCCATGGGCACACAAAGCAAGTACAGGGTTTTCACAACACTCAACCAATGCACAGTTACTGGTTTCTCGCATTTACAGGGGAAGATTTACATTTACATACACAATTTCATTACTACCATAAGTACATTTATTTCTATAACCAATGTGATTCCCTTTGCAAAATCATAACATTACTTGCTATCCCCTTCCCTTTTTCAGTTTTCTTCCACTCTACTTTTCTACATATCACACGATGCTGAATCTAAATATCATGATCATCTATCCAATACATCAATCTAGGTGTTTAGATTAAAGCATGTTATCCAACACAAGAGTTCTTATCACATGCATAAAAAGAATTACTATAACTAAACATGGGTGGCAACCTTAACCAGAGATCCCAGTGCTGAAACTTGACTCTGATACCAAATGTAATGCCCCACCATGTAACCCTAGAGATAAGTCAACTGAAGCAATAAAAAGGCGGAACATTATTTTTATTGTTAATAGAATTAATGATAACAAAATAAAACATAGTCTAATACAACTAGTTAACTAATCTCTCTAGGGATAACATGACTGCATTATTAAAAACAAGCAATAACCAACAACATACATAACTCATTCAAATCATGACTACATTACTAATTACTAACGTAATCTAACTAACAACCATTGTTTGTTCTAAATCCAAATGCACAAGATGGATACCCACATGCACAATTTATAATGTCTACTCCAAAAAATCTTAGTAATTAACAATAATGAAATCAACGAAATAATAGAAATAATTTACAAGATTTAACTTAGTAAATTTTAGATTACATACAATGTATATCGATATTTATCGTAAATGAAATTTAAAATACAAACATGTCAGATTAGCTTATGTACACCTTTACCATAGTGCCAGATAATATTCCATACACCAACTAGAAAGGTATCTCCTTAGCTCCAGAGTCCTGCATAGCTTATAACTCTCAAATTGCACATCTAATGAAACACTAGTCCTACATAATTATAGGTTACAAATATCAATGGTATGAAATGACAAGCCTAAGGCCCTAAGGGATGACCTAATGTCTCGGGGGCTCATGATGGCCTTGCCTACGTATGTGTAGCGCAGAGACTTCATAGTTCGGGACTGATACTTGCAACCACAAGATGATATTATTCAATTCTAAACTTCTGAGAGGTTATACACTTGATAATGACATCTTCTTAATCTAGATTCACATAATACTAGATCTAACATGTACCAGTCTCTAACCATTCATCTAATAGCGAGGTTACAATTGACACTAAACTTTGCTCATAATGCAAATCAAAAAGTCGTTATACCTACCATTCATTAAATGCATGAGAATCATTCCAAATCCACAAATGAAAATTATTTTAAGATGATGATTTATTACCCTAATAAGTCCTTTAATAGAAGTAAGCTTAAATTTAAGACTGATCATCACAAAATAGGAATGTCTTTGTCTTAGTTACAACCATTAAAGCACTAACAACAAAACATTCAAAATAATCTTACCAGTATTAATATAGAATTTACAATCAAGAATTAAAAGATAGATATTTAATACACCTTCTATGAAAGAGGTATAATGCACCCAATTAACATCCTACTAAACAAGCCAAAGGCAAGGATATTCACAGTGGTATAGTGTCTTGCAGACAATAATGTCAAAATTTGAAATCTATCTCAACATCAAATACTAAAGCTTGATGGTCTACCCAACAACTGCATACAAGTTCGAATAACAATGCAACGAAGAGAGGAACGTCCGGAAAGGAAGCCATAAAGTTTGAATGACATATAGTAATTTAGTAAGTAAAGCTAAACAGAGAATGCTATGATATTAACATACCGTAATTCACTTCCCTAACTTCAACCTTGCTGACGGATTAGGCATGCTCTAAATCTTAAACTATTTTGTAAAGAGGGAAGAACATCATCAGCATGAACATCAGTGCACCACGCTTTGGAAGTAACAAAAACATTCTCCCTACTTATAATTTGGATTTCCATTGCTTCATTGAGGACATTTCCCAACCCACTTTGTGAGGTAAAGAGGATTGCATAATCAAAAAACATATAACCAACCCAAATGGCATGGAGAACCAGAGATTTGAGCTGGTGAGAATCAATGGGTTTTGTCGCCATTCCCAATCCAATCATTGGCATCTTTGCTCCACTGTTTAGATGCAAGAAACTTGGCTAATGTGCATGCTTCCCACTGAGACTTTGGTACATTTGGAAGAAGAGATGTTCTGAACTTGAAGTCAGTCATTTGCTTATCGTATCATTTGGGGTTTCTATTGTAACATCAGGCAAATCATGTTCTTACTACAGTCAGAAAAATGAATGCAGAGCCACTGCCCAAAATAAATATAAACTTTAAGAAATATATCCCCTTCTATCTATGGCGTAGCTGACCAAATAAAGAACCATCATCCAATCTTAAGACCAACCCCCAGTGCACTCGATCGTCCCATAAAATTTAACCAGGGACTCTTCCAATGGATTCTCTACTCAAAATAGAATTCATCCACGAATGATTAAAAGATGGATGTGTTAAATATCAAAACACTCCCTAAAAAAATTGTGGATACTAAGAGGGAAAGGTACATTCCTAAAATAAAATACTGATAACTAAGTTCATTTAACACCCATTACTTCATTATTATTATAGGCGCCATACTCTGGCTCACCTAGAACCTATCCCTAGCGCAATTTAATGGCAAGATTCCATACTTGACGGTGGAATACACGAGTCCTATAGAATTTAAACCTTAGCGAGAGTGATCGGCATCAAGCATCCCACTTGGAGCTCTTCTGGCCAAATAAACACAGAACCTTTGACGACGGCCTATGATTTTCTAAAGGGGTGGACAATGGACACTGGATTGTGGATTGATTGTACGAGGATGGGGAAAAAGACGTAGAATAATAATAGCCTGAGTTTGTTCGATGAGAACCTTTGACGGGAAATGTTCTGTCAAAATCCATGGTCGGGTATCATGGAGCATACCATGGATAAAGAATGCATTGCTTAAAAATGGTGGTGTCATTTGATTTACTCTTAAGCCTATCTTCATACAAGATCTAGAGGCTTTAGGAAAAACACATCATCCATCATAATGGAAGGGGTAAAAATTTGTCAAAGGAGGTAGTTACTAGTGTCCTCAAAGACATGCATACCAACTATAGAATCATGAACAGAGCCCATAATCGATTGATAAAGTCTAAAATCGAATGTAGTTATATTAAGGAAATGATGACAAGGCATGCACAAAATGGAATAAATGAAGAGGCTTTAAGAATTTTCATGCAACATTATCAGTGATTGTTATAATATTAGATTCTACAATCTTTGCCAAAGAGGAGCAAGTCGCCACGTAACGCATAATGTAATAAAATGCCTTTAGGCAACTCATCAATAAAAACGACAGGTTTTAGAAACTTTTGAAGACATGCTATCAATTTTGTAACGCCAAAACTTGCAAACTTAATCATTATATACTTTGTCAGAACTAGAACAGAAATATATAGCTCTATATAGAATTTTTCTAATATAATCTAGCTGAAAGCACTGTAGAAGATATGTAAACATAGATATGATAGAAAAGCAAACGATCTATTTGACAAAACATTTGGATCGCAGAATAAGCACAAAATAGAAAGTGTTGCGACATTAAACTTTATCAAACATTGCTGCACCAAATAGTTCATTGTCTGGATAGAATAAAATTGAGTAAGGATAGAGTGATGTGCAATTTAGCCAAAAGGATTGGTGCTAATAATGCCAAAAGTAGAGTACAGAGACCCAGTTCATTATCACCAGAGATGTAGAAAAATTGGCTCAGTAGAAAGCATGCACGCAAAATGTGAACTAATTGACAATGCGTTAGGGAAAGGTAACAACTTTAAACATGATTTCTAGCAAAGTAAAACCTAAAGCTATCTTTTTATAAACCACTTGCACCAGAGCACAATAAAACTCATAATAAAGAATTCTAATTGACTCACATGTGAACTAGTTGGGAAGTTCCTTCCAAGGAATTGGCCTGGATCTGGATTTTCTCTCTACTAAAGTGATATGTACAGAATGAAATAATTGAACAGGCTTTAGAAACTCTCCCCCCAATGCATACGGTAGGTGGAAACTCCTAGATGCCTATCTCTATAACCCCCCCGAAGGTGGATTCTAGTTCCATCAAATAGGCGTTGAATAGCACAGAGGTAACCCTAACTGACACCCACAAAACACTAAACCAAGCATGCTAATTAAATGAAAGGAAACACGATGTGGGAATCTGATCTATAATAAATAAGAATATGCTACAGTTATTAAGAAAACTATCCATAACTCTAACCATTACGCTTCATATACTACTAAGGAGTCGTCTCCATCATGCAAAAATAAAATACATTTATTGTTAAAATAAATGCCATTCAGCCCCAAAAACTTATTAACTACATAAATCAAATAATCCAAACTACATACCTGACACAACCAAGGTGAATATGGAGGGGCACTACATTGGGCCTTGGATTCCAATTTTCATTGAGCATTTCAAATTTCAAGGTCTGATTTACACTTCGTAGCAACAAGAATTCCCAAGTCTAAGTCTGAGTTTGTCAAACTCTTACCTCAAACTTTTATGGATGAACAATAAGATGCATCTCAGACTTCAGGGTCTAAGAAGCATTCGACACCAAGCAAACCCCACATCAGGGCCAAACTTTGACCAATTCAGAATGACACTTTCCACCAAGAAAAAATGCATGGACAACTCCAAATCTTGAGAAAAATGCTATTTAGACTTTGAAGTTTGATTTGTATTTTGCACCCAACAAAATGTAAGTGGAACTCTAAACTTCAACCCTCTTGTAATTCAAACTATGAACTCCAATTTGCACTAGCATCCTATAGAAAATTAACAAGTAAAAACAACAAGCTCTATTTTCACAATCATTGAGGCATAACTTTCTCAATTTTTGTGTTGAGAAAAAATAACTTGGACCAAATGTTCAAGCACCTATGGGCTTTGAATTGCTTAAACAATAACCCCAAAATGGGTAGAGTTCCCTGAAAAAAGTGAAACATAACTAATTATTCTTATCATGAACATCACAATGCACTACATGATAACAATATCATTAAGCATTAAAAGCAAAGTATGTTTACACATCATAATAGAAATGAACATAAAAATATAATTCTATTCCACATGAAATATCTACTCAAAGCATAAAATGATAATTGAAATCTAATGAAATGAAACCACCATATGTAATACCCCAAGCTTATGCTCAAGACATTAATGGACAAAAACTAACTGAATATTTTTTTGTAATTCAAAGGTGCTAATAAACAACCACACTACACTCTAACATGCCCTAAGTGTCATAATAATCTATGATGACACACTTGCAACACACACCAATGCATAATGCAAGGTGACATAAGAAGAAGATTTAAAAGCACGATGAAATAAAACACCATGGTTGGCACATAAAACAAGACATGGAGGAGTGTTAGAAATTCCAAGACCACTAAAAACCACTAAAATATATTTACTAACCACCCCTTTGATATCTTAGAATTTTTTGATAAGCAAAAATACAAAAACTACCAAAGTTTGGGTTTCAGGGAGGAACTTGCACTTGGGTCAAGGTTTGGAGCTAGGTTGCATGTTGCAACCTACACAGACTTAGGTTTAGGTCTCAAGTTACAATTATAGTCCACATCCTTTGAGTTTTGAGTTCCACCTGCATAATGCAAAATGTGAAATGACAACCAACCTTAAGACTCTAACCTTCAAACATTTTTAGGCTTAAAAAATTATCTTCAAATTTCATGTGTCTACAAAGTGTAGATGAACCTCCAGATCTTGGACCCAAAGAAGACTTGGAATTCAAAAAACATTTGCAATTGCATGTCTACAAAGTGCAATTAGTTTTCAAACTTTGGACTCAACATCAATTTGGATTTGGAAAGCCATCTAGAATTTGCACTATGCAAAGGGCAATTGAGTTCCAAACACCAAACTGCCAACTACCTCATACTCTAAAAACTAGATGCAACTTGCATTATGCAATGTGCATTAGGATTCTAAACTTTGGACATGTTTTACTTTAGGTTTCGAGATCCAACTTCAAGTTGCAGTTTGGACTGGTAATCTCGTTCTGTATGCATTTCAGAGTATTTTTTTTACTTGCAAAAATAGAGTATAGAAAACTCCTAAGGCATGAAAACAACAAACTTAGTTTTTCCCACTCAACGAGGTGTAACATCCTAGATTTTAGAGTTGTTTAAAAATAATTTGGGCCAAATTATTAGGGGCTGATGGGCTACAACCTAACCACATCAAAGTTCTTGGATGGAACAATTTCCAAGATCTAAGGTGGGAAGTGAGTTCCACTTTCAAAACCTTAAGAAGTAAATTACATAGCTAAAATGAAATAAAGTAAACACATCTATTTCTAAGTATTCACCATGTTATCAAAATGGGAAGGCTCTCGGCATGCTCTTCAAGTGGTTTGAAGGTCTATGTGGTCCCCAACGGTGGTACAACACCACCCAACCATGTGTAACCCTCAAGCCCATCCCATTGAACTGAGAGACAGGTGCATGGGTAAAAGACACACTCATGCAATACAAGGGAGTATGGCATCACACACACCAATAAATAAGCATATATGTACTACATCCACATGAATACACCAAATTTAATAATCACAAAGATAATAATATACATAATCATAGTCACGTCAAATATATAGAATTTGACTAAAAGAAAGGATGAGAATCCTAGAACTCAGATGAGGAGTGTCATCACAATATCACAATGGCCATGCAAGGTTTAGGAGTAGAAATTCCTCAATTAAGCTACTCAATGGCATTCACAACTTTTGAGAGTTGTGACATGCCCTTCACAACCAAAACTGAATCCATCTAGGGAATTTAGTAATGGTGCGAGTATCTTATTTAATCATATTTTAATTACCCAATTAAATTACGTTATCACTTGATTAGAACTCTCCCCCCACTCTATCATCACATATCACTCTAGACCACATTGAGTGGTGAGAGCCATTCCTCTCCTATTCTAGACCTTGGGTTCTAAAGGCCCATCACTCCAAATTTACAATTTGGGTGTGGCATAGAAATCAATGCACTATTTTCCTTCACATTTCTAATAGATACGAAATTCCAAATTACATGGGAGACTAATATTTCCACAATCCAAAACATGTAATTAATCTCTAAATCATAAATTTCATTTCTTTTCAAAAATGCAAAACCATAAAATATCTTCCATTCCTCCATTAATGGAGATCGATGCATGCTTCAAATTTTCAACATTTTGATTTCAAATGAAATTTTTAAAACTAAAGTTACTCTCTTGTACATAATCCATCCAATAACACTATTCTTTAATAAAATTGGGGAAAGAGGTTTTAGAAAAAAATTGCCATAGTAATGACTCTATTTTGAATATTTAAATCATTTTTTGAAAAGATAGAAATTAAAGCATGAAAATGTTAACATAAATTTACAATTCAATTTAGACCCTACAATGAGGAGGCCATAAGCAACCACCTATTTTGGGCATGGCTATCGAGAAATTATATTTCAAATTAAAATTTAAAGCATAAACACAAAGGGAGAAAAATACCTTCAACAAGAACTCAAAACAATGGAGAGGAATTCCCTTTTGAAGTAGTAACACCAACAACACCCCTTGCCACACACATAAATCCCAACCCAAGCAAATCACAATCCTTTCTTTTCCAAGAGGATGAATTACTTTTATTTTTCAAAGATGGAGAGAAAAGAGAGGGTCTTTCAACCAAAATGCAAAAGTGACAAACAAAATATCTTTTCTTTCCTTTTATCGTAATTTCCTAAACCTCTTCTCACTTTTCCTCCTTTTCCCACTACAACTAGTTATTTTTAAAATGCCTTTTGAAAACAATTAAATATTTCCAAGGGTAATTCCACACATTTAATTAAAATAAACTAATACATTTTAAATCACTTACAATTTATATTCTCCATTGGCCATCTTAATTAAATTAAATTTTCAATTGCAAACCAATTTTATTTCCTTATGCAAATATTTAGATAATCTCAAAAAGAAGTAAATTCCTTGAATTTTTCTTTTCATTTAGAATAATAAAATACCAAAGGCCTTTTTCCACTAAAGCATAAATAAATATCCTTTTTGCAAACATAAAAAGTATGCATTTTGAGATAAATTTAAATGCAATGAAATAAGATAGATTAATCACATGTAAAGGACTCAAACACACTTTAGGGGTTTCCACAACATGCAAATTCTAAAATCACTAGCAACTTAGATTTAGGTTTACACAAGGATTCACAAGATCCATCTTGTATTCAAATCAAGTGAGATAAAGGTTAACAAACAAGTTTTACCCAATACAAACATCTCCTTTATAACCACCGTCAGACAATAACCCTGTACTTGCACACTCAGGTCAAATGTCAACCATACTTTCTCCATAAATAATAGATGAAGCAACATAATCCACCCAATGTGGTATAAACCATAGCATGATATCAGATCATCAAATCTAACATGAATCAGTAACCATAAACATAAAGATGCAATAACTAGTAGAATTGAAAAGTCCAACATACAAAATCATAACATATGCATCCAAATAGTCAAGAGTCTAGATGCCAATACAAAACCCCATCAAAAACACCTAGATGGCACAATAACATATCATTGCTAGCAACAATAGCATATAAAAATAAAAGTTAATTAATGACTTATGGTATCCCAAACCTACAATTGATTTGATTTAAAATGAACTTTGTGATTATTGTCCCTGAAACTATGCTAAGAGGCATATCCTCCACCTAGTTGGTAAAATATTTAGTAACCGTTATGATGTGCATGTGTCCATCTACTGAGGGTGGGGAAATTTAAGTAGGTCCAATCCCCATGTGGAGAATAGATGAGGAGTAACAATTGTCTAAAGGTCTCCAGTGGGGGTATGATGAATGTGTGATATATTTAACATTTTGGGCTGCTTTTCACAAATTTGATCTCACCCCCCTCTAAATTAGGCTAGAAATAGCCTACATTATGGATTTTTCTAGCAATGGCATGACCACCAAAATGTCCTCCATAGATCCCACTATGACATTCTTCTAAAGATCTTATGTGCTTCTTCCTTATCCACACATCGAAACAAAATTCCATCTAGAGCTCTCTAATATAATGTATCATCAATCAAAACATATCTTGTAGCCAAGATGCATAACCATCCTTTGCCCAAAGGGGTCATATTTTTAGGGTACTCTTTATTAGCTAGATATTTGACAATGTCTTTGTACCAATAAGAAGATGCATACTTTTCAACATCTACTACGTAGATTTCTTCATCAAGAAAGTCCTCGCTTATGGGTTCATCATGGCAAGCAGGGTTGTTAGGTAATCAATCCATGATCACCTGTCCCCTTATGGATTTTTGGTTGACATCTATTAGATCAAACTTGCTTAGTAAGGTCAATAATTGCCCAACCCTTCTTGATAACATTAGTTGTGTTAGGAAGTTCTGTAGCGGCTCAAATCGTATGATGACTCATATTTCTTGATTTAGCATGTAATGGTGCAATCATCGTGTGGTGAAGGCTATAGCCAAACACTCTATTTCTTCTTGGGTGTTCCTTCTTTTCATATTCTAATAGAGTGCGACTAATAAAATATATCGCTCTCTCCCTTCCATCACCATCTTCTTGGGCTGACATGGACACCACATATATCTCTATTGCTCTAAAGTAGATAATGAAGGGTTGATCTTATTTTGGTGGAATAAGTGTTGGGGGAGCAAGGAGAAACTTCTTCACTTGATCAAAAGAATTTTGGAAATCTACAGTCCAAGTTATCTTGGTATCCTTTTTCAATAGTTGGTTGATTAGGTGTATCTTGAAAATCATGTCTGGTATAAAGCATCATATTGCCCCTAGCTACCCTAAGAAGGTTCTTACTGCTAATTCATTACTAGGAGAGATTGCATCTAAGACAGATTTTACTTAATCCAAGTCAACGTCGATTCCCTATCAAGAGACGATAAATTTGAGCAACTTTCTAGTAATGACTCTAAAGACACATTTCTCTAGATTGAGCCTAACCTTATATTCACATAATCAAGTAAAAATTACTCGAAGGTCCTCCACATATTTTGATATTTTCTTTAATTTTACTAGTAGGTTTTCCACATACATCTCCACTATTTTATGAATGAGATCCTAAAAAATATGAGTCATGGCTCTTTGGTAGGTAGCCCCAACGTTCTTTAACCCAAATGGCATCACTATGTACCAAAAGGTTCCCCAAGGCATAGTAAATGTGGTTTTATTCTGATCAGTGTCTATAATCTAAATTTGATTATAACATGAGATTCCATCCATAAAAGACAAAATCTCATATCCCGTAGTTGAATCCATAATTGGATCTATCAATGGGAGGAGAAAATCATCTTTAGGACAAGCTTGATTGATATCCCTAAATTTGAGACATATTCTAATTTTTTCATTCTTCTTAAGTATAGGGACTATGTTTGATTCCACTAGTTTGATGAATCCCACATTTAGTAACTTCTTCAATTCTTCTTTTACCATTTTGGCAACTTAGGGTTTCATGGGCCGAAACTTTTGTTTTATTAGTTTTACATCAAGATTTTTTACCAAATTGTGCGCAGTTGTGTCTAGGTCTAAGCCAAGAATATCTACATATGTCCATGACACATCAAAAAATCAATGAGGAGTTCAATGTATTCCTCCAACTCTTTATATGTTGTGTATACTTCCAACTTTAGCATTTTTCACTTTTCTAACATCCTTACATTGAAATCGATAGTATCCCTAGTCAGGGATGGATGATCCTCTTCAAACTTTTGTAAAGTTGGAGGTAGACCTCAAGGTTCTTATTGATTTGTAGGATCTCTAGCTCATCTCCAAAGTAATTGTTGGGATGGGTAAGGAGCATGTATATCCTTTTTGTGGTAAACACAAGGGAGTTCATCATACGTGTGAAGGTACTCTAAAATAACTTCATCATTTTCCACATAATCTCTTGTGGGAACTTTAGTTCTTTGGCATAGTTAAGGATGCTAGGTAAGTCACCACTTTCTAACAATGGTCCACCTCTTATGGAAATAATGAACTCAAAATTTTATAATTTTGCATGAGAGGTGAACATTGCAGTTGAAGTAGCGATGGAATCTGCCATTTAATTTTCTTCTCTTGGCATGGATTTCATCACGAAGAAGTTGAAGAAGTGCACCAATTTTCTAATAGTGTCTTTATAGGGATGTAAGTGTTTTAATCTTGTCTCCTAAATTTATAAAACTTGATTGATTATTAACTAAGAATCACCAAATATTGAGAGGTTTTTGGCCCTTAAATTCATGGATAACATAATGCCCAAGGATAGAGCCTTATATTTGGTGATGTTATTCATGCAAAAGAAGTCTAGCTTGAAGGAAAAATGGTAAAAAATTACCTATTGGAAAAGTAAGGACTACTCTAACCCCAACTCTTGTTTTGTAATTTGCTTCATTGAAATGGAGGATCCATAGGTTTCTAGGAACTTGGGGATTATTAGAGTCACACAAATGAACTTGGGGATTATTAGAGTCAAAGCTTACTCCTATTAGGCCTATGGCCTCCACAACCACTCGTCGAGCTTATTTCAATTTTTCTACCTGTTAGGCAACTCACTCCACCTTTTTCTATGGTTGTCAACCTTCTCTAACTGCATTTTCCCCCTCCTCTGTTTATCTCTGGCATCTCCCTCTACTTTCTCATGGTTCTTCCCTTTTTTCTTTATTCTTCATTGTCTTGTTCCTATAGAAGATGAAACGTCCCTTTTCCCCAAATGGAATTTAAAATATTTAAAGTCTTTTATTCCCTTTTTCAGGCCCATACTGCCTTATATGCTTTACAAAGGTATAAAGACCAAATTCAAAGTGGCATCCTTATTTCCAACGTTGGGATAGAGATATAAAAGTTTGCTTTGTTAGATGTATTCACCTAACACTAATAGATCCTTTACACAGGGTCGTGCCCATGCATCATTTCCAATCGGCCATCGAAAAGAATTTTTTTAATGTTTTACAAACATTATCCAATCATTTCCATCAATTGTCATAGATATATGATCATATCTTGGACAGAGGATAAAGGAGAAATTGCATCTGGTAAAACTCTGCAGAGTGCTCACATACAAGAATAACTACTACCACCATCTGGGACATCATCTCAAAAAACAACATATCCAATGCTTCTTTGTGAAAACTCTGCTCAGTTGCGACAGGACAACGAAATCGGTTACTAGAGCTAAAAACCAACTTTTGCAATATCTCTTCACTAGGTGCTCTAAATATCATGAAAACTTGCAGGAATGAAGATGTCGACTATCCTTAACTATCTGCCATGCTATTTGCCCTCAAGCTTCACAAAACTCAAGATTTTGTGATTTTGCCAAGCTGTCAACACAAGTCACAAAACTTAAAAATCTCATAAACTGGAAAGAACTTGTCTATGAAATCTTCACATGTAATTCTAGAATACTTTCAAGATTCTGCCTGTCAGAGGGTTTGTTGCCAAACCTCATAGATTGTCCTAAACAATTATTTTTGTGAAAACCATCAATGTGTGTCGAAACTGAACATATGGTGAAAACTTGATTTGATCAAATCTGATTATTCCACTTGTACTCCATGGCTGTGAGATGCCATCAAATTCATACACAAACCAAAAATGATTAAAATAAATTGATTTTTTTTGGTTGATGTGGGATAACTTGCTCACTCATGATGCTCCTGCATCAAGCACGCTGGGTAGAAAATTTGTGAGCATAGGCTCACAAAGGTGGAGTTGAGTGATAGAATCACCCTTTCAGGTTGCAACCAACCTGCAGTGAACTCCATCACTGTGAGATGTGCACAGGGCTATTTCTTTTTCCCTCTCTTCCAACATCTAGCTGGAATAATCATCATCCTCCTCCCACAACTCCATTCACCATTCCTTCCTCCTCTCGTGGATTCATATCCACCATATGCCATCCTCCTTCGCCAAATGTTATCTACTCTCTTCTCCTCCTTCATGGGATCCATCCCACCATCAATTGACCACCTCCACCAAAATCTTTCACCATCCACATCACCACCTACAACATCCTCAACAAAATTTGCATCTACAACTCCATAGAAATTAAAGATTTCCATGTGCTCTTCTCCATACTCTTCAATTCTCATCATAGCAAGTGAAGGGAAATCAATATCTTCACAAAATACAATAAGATTTACCTCACCTTCTTCACGGCTGCAACATCATCCTTTGTTGCGACATCTCCCGCATCATCATTAGTTGCAACTTTTTCTTCTTTACTCTTCACTGCTACGACAATCTTTTCCATCCATTCTTCTTCTATCGCTAGCATCTTCACCAACAAATCATCTTCATCATCGGCAACTATTGCAACCTCTTCGCATTCCACCGTGGTAATCTTATTAATAGTTGCAATCTCTACATTTGCATCCTCTTTATCATCTTCCTCCACCACTACAAGTATATCCTCAATTTCATCTTTGTTCTCCTTCATTGCTATCTCATTACTTGCACACTGCATAGCCTCTATTTGATCCATCCTCGCATTTATATCTGCCACCATTGCCAAAATTTTCCTCTCTTCATACTGCCTCCATCCATCCCATAGGATGGGCTTCTTTCTTAGAAATATTCCCATCTCACTTCCCATTGCAATCTTCCGCAATCCACATCCCACGCTCTGTAATCTGCAAATAAAATCCTCTCTACGACTTCCCAGCTCTTGCTTGCTTAGGACTCCTCTCTACCTGCAACAATCTCTTGAGCCTTTCACAACCACCTTCTCTCCCACAAGTCCTAGTAGATCCTCTCCATGCTCAGGATTACCAGCTATGATACCATTTGACGCAGACAAAGTCTATCCTCCTATCTAAAACATATACACAACTCAGCACTCAAGCAATTCTATGCTAACAACATCAAAGACCCAGATTCTAACACAAATGCAACTAAAGATTTTTTTTAATTTGACAATAACAGAGGTACACATCCGCAAACAATCATTTATAATATTGACTTTCAATGGCCTTCCTCATAAGCACACAAAATATTTAGCTTTCTTCTTCTACGACAGTAGACCCATCGCCAAATCTCTCTTCCTTTTCTCCAGACAATGAACACTCTAACTTATTACCTGTCTCTTTCAATCCCCTTCAATTATTCACACAACATCAAACTCACTCTTCAAACAAGCCTAAAAAATGTATTATAATTGCATAATGCACAGATTCTCTCTGCCACACAGCCTCTCCAAAGTGTGCACCAATTTACCTTCTTTCTCTGTCATTTCTACTTCCCTTCAATGCCTTTCAGACCATCTCTTTCCTACAGTGCATTCCCACACATTTGCCATCATTCCTATGGCAAATAATGTTGTCTACCTGGCCGCACCCACTCCAATTGGATTTCTCACAATTCCACAGACAGTAAACTAAACTTGATTTTCAATGATTTCTATTTTTTTTATAATGAAGCCACTTTCTCTGCAGAAAATAAACAACTCACACAAATGAACTTGGGGATTATTAGAGTCAAAGCTTACTCCTATCAGGCCCGCGGCCTCCACAACCACTCGTTGGGCTTATTTCAAATATTCTACCTTTTACGCAGCTCACTCCACCTTTTTCTATGGTCACCGACCTTCTCTGATTGCGTTTTCCCCCTATTTATCTCTGGCAGCTCCGTCTACTTTCTCACGGTTCTTCCCTTATTTCTTTATTATTCATTGTGTTGTTCCGGCAAAAGATGAAACATCCCTTTTCCCCAAATGAAATTTAAAATATTTAAAGTCTTTTATTCCCTTTTTCAGGCCCGTATTGCCTTATATGCTTTACAAAGGTATTAAGACCAAATTCAATGTGGTGTCCTGATTTCCAATGTTGGGATAGAGATATAAAAGTTTTCTTTGTTAGAAGTATTCACTTAACAACAATAAATCCTTTACACAAGGTCGTGCCCATGCATAATTTCCAATCGGCCATCAAAAAGATTTTATTTAATGTTTTACAAACATTATCCAATCATTTCCATCAATTATCAAAGATATATGATCATATCTTAGATAGAAGATAAAGGAGAAATTGCATCTAGTAAAACTCCACAGAGTGCTCACATACAAGAATAACTACTACCACTATCTGGGACATCATCTCAAAAAACAACATATATAATGCTTCTTTGTGAAAACTCTGCTCAGTTGTGACAAGACAACATAATCGGTTACTGGAGATAAAAACTGACTTTTGTGATATCTCCTCACAGGTGCTCAAAATCTGACAAAAACTTGTATGAACTAAGATGTCAACCATCCTTAACTATCTACCAAACCATTTGGCTTCAAACTTCATGAAACTCAAGATTTTGCAATTTCACCAAATTGTCAGCACAAGTCACAAAACTTAAAAATCTCATAAATTAGAAAGAATTTGTCTATGAAATCTTTGCATATAATTCCAAAATGCTTTCAAGATTCTACATGTTAGAGGGTTTGTCATCAAACCTCATGGATTACCCTGAATAATTGTTTTTGTAAAAACTGTCAATGTGTGCCAAAACCAAACATATGGCGAAAACTTGATTTGATCAAATCTGATTATTCCACCTGTACTCCATTATTGTGAGATGCCACCAAAGTCATACACAAACCAAAAATGAATAAAACAAACTAATTTTTTTTGGATTGATGCGAGATAGCCTGTTCGCCCGGGATCCTCTTGCATCAACTCCTCCCCCTACAGGTATTTTCAAGATTAGCACAGATGGCTCTTCCATAGGGAACCCTGGTCATGCTGGGATTGGGGGATTAAAGGGGGATAGTTCAGGAACTGTCTTGTTCTTCTTTTCTATTTATAAGGGGCATCATTCAAACAATTTGATGGAGGCCCTAACTATTCTTTGTGCTAAGGAGAGAGGGTGTACTTTAGGTTGGAGAAGGGTTATTTGTGAATCTGACTCCCAGATTGTTATTAATATGCTGAATGAGCAGGTTATGGAAGGCATGCAATGGCAGCTTATGTCAGTGGTTAGACAGATTCTTTGTTTGAGTCACTCGATGGATTTTGTCTCGTTTATCCATGTCCCTAGGGAGTGGAACAGAGTGACTGATTGTCTGGCTAAGTGAGCCTTTGATCAGGTGGGGGAATTGGAATGTTAGGGAGTGGGATATTTTGTCCCAAGACTGCATTCAAACTTTGGAAAGGTTGATCTTTGAAGACATGGATGGTTAGATGTGGTCCCTCTTTGAGGCCTTGGGGTGGTGGGATATTCGAGTTCTGGTTTGGTTGGGTGGTGGTTCGGTGGTTCTATTTTTACTTTCTCTTGTTTCTGTGGTTTATTGCTTTCTTTGTTATGTACTGGTGTTTTCTTTTATAATAAATTTTTACCCCTCTTTTTTTTTTTAAAAAAAGACAAATTTAATAATAGTATATAGGACCCACTAATAGAAATGGGTATGTTTTATCTTTATTTTTAGGATAAATTTTGATTTATCCACACATTTAGATTTTGGATATTTCATTTTTTTTAAATTGCACGACGAGGATATTTTATCTATAAAAAAAGAATTTTAATTATTTGGGGACAAAAAATTTCTACGAAAAGAAGGTTTTTATACCAAGGAGAGTTTTGGAGATATTTTTACCGTAAAATATCATAAAAATTTTAAAACAATTATATCATATGAAAGGAGAGATTTTGGAGATTTTGGTTAGGTTGTCAAAATTAATACAAAATCGTGATGATATATATATTTGACCTATATATAATTTTACTTATACTAAGATATGTTTATACCTGAGTTGAAATGGGACACCATTTCCATGGACTTTATTGTTGGTCTTCCTATGTCTTCGGGTCGCCATGATGCCATCATGGTGACAGTCGACAAGTTGACCAAGGTGGCACATTTCTCACCTGTACGCATGACGTACAATGTGCCAGCAGTGGCAAGAGTATTCTTAGAGGATATTGTGAGATTACATGGAGTACCTCGCCGCATCATTTTAGACAAGGATTTTGTTTTCACTTCAGCATTCTGGAGAGCCTTATAGCAGGCATTGGGTACACAGCTCAACTTTAGCTCTGCTTATCATCCTGAGACAGATGGACAGACAGAGTGGGTGAATCGGGTGTTGGAGGACATGCTTCAGATGTATGTTATGGACCATCAGTCTAGATGGGAGGAGTATCTGTATCTGGTTGAGTTTGCCTACAATAATGGGCATCACAGCTCGTTGGGTATGCCTCCCTTTCAGGCTTTATACGGTAGATCATGCAGGACACCATTGAGTTGGGATCGGATAGAGGACAGAGTTGCCATTGGTCTAGAGCTAGTTCAGTATATAAAGTAGCAGGTCACACTGATTAGGCAGAGGTTATAGGAGGCATAGGACAGGCAGAAGAAGTATGTCGATGCTAAGAGGACTGATCGGAGCTTCTCAGTGGGTGACAGGGTATTCCTTAGAGTGTGGCCACACAAAAGTCCAATCCGTTATGGAAAGGGCTCTAAGCTCGCACCACAGTTTTTAGGACCCTTTGAGATTTTGGAGCGGATAGGACCAGTTGCCTATCGTCTAGCGTTGCCACCTAGACTGTCACGTATCGACGATGTCTTTCATATTTTTGTATTGAGGTGATATATATCTGATTTATCTCACATATTGGACTGGAGTGCTCTACAGGTAGAGGTAGACGAACAATTGGCTTTGGAGCCAACTCGTATATTAGGTCGTCGGACGCTGGGCCTTCGAGGTCGAGACCTGGACCAGCTTAGGGTCCAGTGGAATCGTTATGATGAGGTCACAACGACTTGGGAGGATGCAGCTAGTTTGAGGGCACTCTATCCTCACCTTTTTTATGACTTCTAGGAGGAAGTTTAGTCTTGGGGGGGAGGATGTGAGGCCGATTATTTTACCTTTCTTATTTTGATCGTTATGCATTTTAGTTGATGACATTATCAGACTTTTAGTGACTATGGTTTCATTATGCAGACTTGATTTTATCTCCTAATTATGATAGGACATTGATTAGACATATGTGATTCAATTTGATCATATTTTGTGATTCGACATATGAGATATATTAGATGATGTTTTGTGATGTGATTTCTAGTAATTAATGTGATGAGGATTATTTGGCATGTGATAGGAAATGCAGTTTAATTCAGATTTATGTTATAGTTGATTATTGTTATATTCGATGGCTTGTATTTAATTCCAGTTACTTCATCTATGATTATTCATGATATGATTGACACTTGATCAAGATGTGCAGGTTTTACATTCCCTAGCCACAAGAAATTAGAGGTAGAATTCACACTATGTTATTCCCTGTGAAACCAATCCATTCCCAAGAGGGATAAGGATCACGTTTGAGAATTGAGTGTTGATTTAAGTACTTGATTTAATTTTATCATTTTGGCCTAGTACCCCTTTGTTTAATTTATTAATATTAAGTGTTGTATAATTTTATTTGACTTACACCGCTTGGTATTTATTTTTATTTTTGAGGCCATTTAAAGTGGATTTATGACCCCCTTGGTGAACCTTAGTGTCCCAAAAGTTACCCTAGGTGGTTACCCATGGGTCTAGGGTCAACTTGGACTATCTAACCCTTGGATTAACTCACTTTTGGTCACTCTAAACTATGGTTTAGTCAAAGTGACGAAATTTGAAATTAGGGAAGGTGGGAGATGAGTCATACTTTGGGAAAGACTCATCTCCCTTCCCAAAGGTTTGGAATCCTTTCCCCAAGGAGGACTTGGGAGGTCTCCAAGACTCCCAAGTGTGTGGGATCTTCCTCCAAGACTCTCACACATGTGTGAGAGCATCTTGGAGGGAGATGGCACTTTGAGGGACTACGAGGATGCCATATGGCATCCCTTATCCTCTTGGAGGTTTGAGTGGGAATACCACCTCACCACTTATCCTCTCACACGTGTGAGAGCACAAGTGGATAAGATGAGGATTGAGATGGAATTGGAGGGTGACACTTGTCAACCTCACACTTCCTCTCCCTTACAAGTGGCATTGGAGGAGGAAGGAGAAGGTGACAAGTGTCACCTTCTCATTCCTCAAGGCCAAAATTGATGGCCTATATTATCTCCTCTTGTTGAGGAGTGTGGGGTTCTAGAATTTTTGATTTTCTTTCTATTTTGGAGGAATTTGGGGAAAGTTAGAGGAAATCTTGAAGATTGGAAGGTTTGGGAAAGCTTGGAGCTCATCACCAAACGTGCTTCCATTTTAGGGCTTTGAAGGTAAGCCTCATGAACTATGTTTTCTTCACCCTTGCTTATTTATTGTGTTGTGTTGTGTTCTTGGTTGTTTGTTGTTTTCATTATTTTTGTGTGGGATGGGAGTATGGTGAGAGCACCTCCATTTGGAGGTAAGGCTCAACTTGTTTGGGTAGGGGAAAGGAACCTCCTTGAGGTCACTTCCACATTGTATTATTTATGCCTTGAGGGCTTTTACTTGTTGAAGAGATTATTTGAATGGCATGAGTGCCATGGAGATTATTTTGTGATTTTGTGGAGAGTGGTGGTTTTGGAGATTTCTAGCTTGAGGCCATGAGATTTGTATTTTATCATTTGGGTGGCCTTTGAAGTAGAGGGGTCCATTCCCTACCCTCATCAAACTCATTTTCATGAGTAGAGTTATGTGTTTATCCTTGGGGTTGTTTTTGTGTTGATGTGTTTGATTTTTGTTGTTGAGTGGTTGCACTTGTGTGAATCCCTACCTCCCTAGCTCAGGGGTGACCCTCTTGCGGGTCTACAGTAGGGAGGAGGGCATTTCGAAGTGGCTCGATTGTTCTTTTTTTGTTGTGTTTATTTGCAGGTTTTGAGTGAAGAGATGAAGTGGATGAGAGCCCCTTTTTGTGTGGCTTTTGTAGTATTTTATTAGCTGTTGAAGCCATGGTCATTGTGGCCTTATTGTATTGTATTTTTTATAAAAGTTTGTCAAGATTATTTGCCATGGGGATGGCTGTATTAAATGCTGTAAGAGATATATTCTTGTTATTTTATTAAAAGATTGTTTATTCTCTAAGTGGGAGTTATAGTTTGTGAAATGCATGTGAAATTATTTTTGTTGCTGCCATGAATTTTCCCTTCAAAAAATATGTGTGTGTGTGTGTGTGCTGTTAAATGGATTGTATTGTAAACAAAAAATAGAAAATTTGGGATTTATTATCTGTTTGTTGTGATGAGAGTCCTTTTGTATTAGTTGTTGTTGGAAAAAAATAAAATTTGATTAAAATGTATCTTCTATCTTAATGCTGTTAAAAAAAAATAATGTATTTCTGTATATTTTAACTGTTTCAAACAAATACATATATTTCTGTTATTCTATATTTAAAAAAAAAGGGGAGGTTAATAATAAGATTCCATTCACTATGCAGAAATGAAGTATTAGTATTCATCAAATATATATATAGTTAAATCTAAGTATTAATATTCTGTTTTAAAAAACATTGTAAAAAAAAAAGAGATGCAATGTGTCTATACCTTCATACATAAAGTTTACACTGGTTGTTTTTTTTATTATCTTGTAAATCTGGCTACTGTTCATTTCATTGTATTTTACAAAAAGTTGAAATAAATAGAGTTATTTTTTGTTGTTGTAGGTATTAAATATATATGTATATACACTTATATATATATATATATATATATATATATATATATATATATATATATACACACACACACACACATATATACATATATATGTAAACATATATATATAATATGTATATAAACGACTGTGTTGAAACAAAAAAAAAGTGATTAAAAGATCTGTCGGCAAACTATTTATATTGTAAACAAGATACAAAGAAAATAAAAATGGTGAGAGTCTGGGATGGGCGACAGCGCCCATCCCAGCCCCCGTTTCCCTTTCGTAGTGGTCGTTCTAGTATTGTGGGTGTGGGGAGCTCCCCACACCCCCCCATCTCCCCTTAGCTCTGTCGTGGTCCGCAGCTCTCCTCACATTGCTCCCCAAACCACCGACTGGTAAACAACCTTCGCACCGCCTCATACCACGCGGCCCTCCCTCCGCTAATCCTCTGCTGTCCGCTGCCTTGGCTTCGCCCCGCCGTCGTCGGTCGATCCCTTCACCCCTGCCATGGCTGCTACTGGTCGTTCCTACTTCTTTGACCCTGCAATAATTGCCAATGGATATACATTAAATATATAAGGATATATATATACACACACAAAATCTCTCTATAAAAAAATGTAATAAATAGATATATACATCCATAAATTTTAAAAAACCACTGTGCATACCTCCGTGAGAGATAGTGGAAGAATCATGGCCTCCATTTCTGGTCCAAACCCTAACCTGCAAGAATGAGAAAGAAAACAAAACCAAAACAATGGAATAAACAAAGTTAGGGCATCTCTTTAGAAAACCTATTTGGAATTAGGGCTTTCTTTATTTTATTGAGGGGATATTTTCATTGTGAGGATTTTATATTTGTGAGGTTTGTTTTATTCTTTAATTTTAAACCTCTATTGCTTTTCCTTGCCTTTAGTTTATTTCATATGATCTTTTTAAAATTTGTCTGTAATTTAAATTGGGGAGTAGCATTTTGTTCTAATTACCTTGTGCTTTCATTTGACTTTGGGGAATTAATTTTTTTGGCTATGATGGGAAGAGTTTTCCCCTTGAATTTAATTTATTGGATTTTATTGTTTTTTACTATTGACCTATTTTATTATTTGTTTTACGGGAATGAGTATCTTAACCTCTTCCCCTCCTTATTTTCCGAGTTCAATAATAAACATAATTGTCAAAATTATGTTTATTAACAGACTCGAATTTGACATACCCTTGACGCCTTGTCATTAATTATTATTTCATTTTCAAATTGTTAACCTTTTTATGCAAGGTCGATTTATTCGACTTTGGCAGGATATTTATTTGAGTATTTTATTTTAAATCGTTTTAAATTGGTTCTTAAGTTTTAATCTAATTTTTATTCTTAAATTTTTATTTAATTCCTTATTGGTGTTTTATTTTAAAATTTATTTTGTGTTTATTGAAAACGTGTTATGCTGTCAAAATTTTCCTAGATTTCTAGGGTTCTAATTTATGTTATTTTATTAATTTTCAATCCATATTTCCACTTCAATCATGCGACCATCTTACCATCATTTACTTAATCATTATTTCGTTTCCATTTTGGAGTTGTATTATAGTTAGGCTTCAATGTTGGCAGAATCGTCTCCACACCTAGGAAACTAGGGGTTCAGATTTAAGACAGTCTAACCCTAAACGCGACACACTTCGTGTCAGGGTAAGTGCAAGAAGATGGGGGGCCAAAAAGGGGTCTTAAGTGGCCACTTTTTTTCTGAAATCAGGAAATACTGGCCTTGGATGAGAAATTGAGCATAGTTACACTCAAAATTTGGAGATGCAACCAAAACAATGTTCGTAGTGCTCCGAGTCTACTTTCTAAACTACTATTTTTTTAAAAAATGACATAGATTAAGGAGTTCAAAAGAGGGAGCCATAGAAATTGGTGTTGTTTCTGTCAAAAAAATATAACATAGCATGTTTTGTGGCTCCCTCAAAAGGTCAACTTTTTTTTGGTATTTTTAAAATTGCTTCGATGAGAAATTAGCTAATAGCATGTAGTTTATGCTCGATTTTTCTGATAATTTTTTGATGAATATTTGATTTTTTACTAATTTTCAAAGTGGACACATCCAAAAAAATAGAATTTTGGCCATGCTACCCCTATAAATTTTGAAAACTAATCGAAAATTATTTTTTTATTTTTTTAATATTTGTAGAATGGAGTCTAGTTTCTAAATATGTAATTTTTTTAAAATTTCAATGAATAGTTAATTTTCAATGAAAAAAAGACCAAACAGTGGTTTATGCCCAAAAACGGGCACACAAACAAAAGAAATTAAAGATGAAAGGCTTAACATTGTTAAAATGTGAAAAAAATCACATCGTCAAATAGCTAAGAGAAAGCCTAGCATTATCGAGGTGTTCGATTTGTTCAATCTTGAAACATGTGCAAATCTGAGGGTTAGCACGAACGAAATTATGTGAAATCTTGAAGAATATGGAAAACATGTCTGTGACTGTTCAAAAGGCACTCCAAAGCAAATCCTAAGCCCAAGGCTTGGGATTCCCAAAGCAAGACATAACGCGAGCACATTATAACACGCTCGCGTTATGTTTTGCTTTGCATTTTTCCTTTTCTGCCAAAGTCTGTGTTGTTTGTCATGTTTGACATAACGCGAGCGCGTTATAACGCACTCGCCTTATGTTCCCCTTAAATTTTTTTATGTTCAAGGCTATTAATCATGTATGTATCTATGTATTCCTATATGTATGTATGTATCTATGTATGCCTATATGTATGTATGTATAGTGTCGAGGGTAGAGGAGGGTAGAGATGGGAGTGAGCCAAATAGGGGAGGAGAGGGGTGGATAAGGATTGAGTGATTAAGGTTTAAAGTTGAGGGTTGAGCGTTTTGGGATAGGATTTAGAGTTTAGGCAGAAGGGATTAGAGTTTAGGACCTTGAGGGATTAAGGTTTACGATTGAGGCTTTAGGGATAGCATTTAGGGTTAAGGGTCGAGGGATTAGGTTTAAGGTAGAGTGTTGAGGGTAGAGGGATTAGGGATAGGGTTTAGGGTTGAAAGTTTAGGGTTGAGGTATTAGGGTTTAAGGTATAGTTTAGTAGTTCTTGTGGATAGAGCCAGTAAACAATGGGAGATTATTTGCCTATTTCATAACAATATACCTTCCCTAAGTGCGGGGTGGACAACAAGAAACATAGATGTACCCCAATGCAAATCTTTTCTCATAATGATCATCCTTTTGATTTCAACTATTAATTACTCACTGTGGATGTACCATACGCAAAGCTTTTCTCATAGGGTTTAAGGTATAGTGTCGAGGGTTGAGGGTTTATTGATAGTGTTTAGGGTTAAGGGTTGAGGGATTAGGTTTTAGGGTTGATATATTAGGGTTTAAGGTATAGTGTTGAGGGTTGAGGGTTTAGGGTTGACGGATTAGGGTTTAGGGTTGAAGGTTTAAGGGTTGAGGCTTTAGGGATGAGGGTTTAAGGCTTAAGATATAGTGTCAAGTGTTGAGGGTGTAGGGATAGGGTTTAAGTTTTAAGGGTTAAGGGTTGAGGGATAGGGATTAGGGTTTAAGGTATAGTGTTGAGGGTTGATGGTTTAGGGATAGGGTTTAGGTTTGAGGGATTAGGGTTTAGGGTTGATGAATTAGGGTATAATGTTGAGAGTTGAGGGTTGAGGTTGAGGGATAGGGTTAATGGTCAAGGGATTAGGGTTAAATAAGAGTGTCGACGGTAGATGGATTAGGGATAGGGTTTAGGGTTGAAGGTTTAATGATTTATGGTTGAGCCTTTAGGAATGAGGGTTAAGGGATTAGGGTTTAAGATATAGTGTCGAGTGTCAAGCGTGTAGGGATAGGTTTTAGGGTTCAAGTTTTAAGGGTTAAGGGTCGAGGGATCAGAGTTAACGGTTGAGGGATTAGGGTTTGACATTGAGGGTTGAGGGTTGAGGTTCGAGGGTCAAGGGTTTAGGGATAGGGTTGAGGGTCGAGGGATTAGGGTTAAAGTAGAGTGTGGAGGGTATAAGGATTAGGGATCGGGTTGGAGGGTTTAGGGATAAGGGATTAGGGTTTAAGGTATAGTATCGAGTCTGTTGAGGGTTTAGGAATAGGGATAGCATTTAGGGTTTAGGGATGAGGGATTAGAGTTGAGGGATGACAGATTAGGGTTGAGGGTTGAGGGATTAGGGTTTAGGGATAAGGTTTAGGGTTGAGGGATTAGGGTTTAAGGTATAGTGTTGAGGGTTTAGGGATAGAGTTTAGGGTTGAGGGATTAGAGTGAAGGGTCGAGGGATTAGGATTTGACGTTTAGGGTTGAGGGTTTAGGATTTAGGGTTTAGGGATAGGGTTGAGGGTCAAGGGATCAGAGTTAAGGGTTGAGGGATTAGGGTTGACGTTGAGGGTTGAGGGTTGACGTTCGAGGGTCAAGGGTTTAGGGATAGGGTTAAGGGTCAAGGGATTAGGGTTAAAGTAGAGTGTGGAGGGTATAAGGATTAGGGATAGGGTTGGACGGTTTAGGGATAAGGGATTAGGGCTTAAGGTATAGTATTGAGTCTATTGAGGGTTTAGGAATAGGGATAGCATTTGGGGTTTAGGGATGAGGGATTAGAGTTGAGGAATGACGGATTAGGGTTGAGGGTTGAGGGATTAGGGTTTAGGGATAAGTTTTAGGGTTGAGGGTTGAGGGATTAGAGTGAAGGGTCGAGGGATTAGTATTTGACATTAAGGGTTGAGGGTTGAGGGTTGAGGCTTTAGGGTTTAGGGTTTAGGGATAGTGTTGAGGGTCAAGGGATCATAGTTAAGGGTTAAGGGATTAGGGTTTGACATTGAGGGTTGAGGTTCGAGGGTCAAGGGTTTAGGGATAGGGTTGAGGGTCGAGGGATTAGGGTTAAAGTAGAGTGTGGAGGGTATAAGGATTAGGGATAGGGTTGGAGGGTTTAGGGATAAGGGATTAGGGTTTAAGGTATAGTATCGAGTCTGTTGAGGGTTTAGGAATAGGGATAGCATTTAGGGTTTAGGGATGAGGGATTAGAGTTGAGGGATGACAGATTAGGGTTGAGGGTTGAGGGATTAGGGTTTAGGGATAAGGTTTAGGGTTGAGGGATTAGGATTTAAGGTATAGTGTTGAGGGTTTAGGGGTAGGGTTTAGGGTTGAGGGATTAGAGTGAAGGATCGAGAGATTAGGATTTGACGTTGAGGGTTGAGGCTTGAGGCTTTAGGGTTTAGGGATAGGGTTGAGGATCGAGGGATCGTAGTTAAGGGTTAAGGGATCAGGGTTTGACGTTGTGGGTCAAGGGATTAGGGTTAAAGTAGAGTGTGGACGGTATAAGGATTAGGGATAGGGTTGGAGGGTTTAGGGATAAGGGATTAGGGTTTAAGGTGAATGTCATCCTAATTCTCCCATAATGTCATCCTTCAGCAAGGCGGGACGAAGTGGCTTGGCTCATCTAGTCATGGATCCTCCCGTATTTAAGAGGAATTGTAAGGCTTGGAAGTGTCAGTTGATGAAGCACAGGATGTGGTCATCCCTGCTTGTGTTAAGGAAGATAATGCACAGGATGTGATCAATCTATAGCAGGACAAAACGCGAGCGCGTTATTTTGTCTTGCTATAGAAATGGTAAAAAAGTGTTGACCCCTGTGATCTAGGCCCACATGCTCTGTTTTCATACTGATTCTGCACGTGCTCCGACAAAAAAGAAGTGCTTTCATGCTATTGGGAGGTTCACATGCACATTAGACACATTGTACCACCTTTGCATGATCTTTCCACCACCTTTTTTGCTTTGCCAACTTGAGGAGGAAATAACATAGTTTTCACACCAAGTTTGATATATATCTATTCAAGTTTTAATTTTTGTAGTGTTGCAATGTTAATTGTGATTCAATTTTAGGAATTTAACATTATAGATTGGTTAATAGTATTGTTGTTAGTAATTATATTTGAGTGTTATTCAATTTAACATTGAAAAGAAAGCAAGTGGTGAAAAACTCAAATTGTTGAGGAGTTTGATGCAAGAAGAAAAAAACCCTACATAATTGGGTACTCTCTCCATTTGAATATAAATTTTTTAGGTATGTCAAGTCTTTACATGCATGTTCTTTACATTTTCCTTAATTCAGATTGAATTACTTTATCATGTTTTATCATACATGTTTAAAATAGACACATTCCCAATCAAGAAAGTAGCCTACAATCTCACATGATGCCATGTATATTTTATACACTTGGGCTCTTTAATAATTATGTGTAATAAACAGACCTTAACATACCATGATGTCAAACTATACAAGAATAAATCCTTACAACATAATAAAAATACAATCCCACTATTATCTTGTATTCATTTCTTAGGAAGTAATATTGGTCTCTTTATCATGCTACAGACAAATTCTCCGTCATGCCGAGGAAATGATCAAGAATTAAACCAACACAGGAAGAGATAGAAGCTAAGAATGCAAAGAAAGCAGTGGCTATAAGGGAACTCTGTGAGAAGAGGAAATTAGACACGATAAATGAAGACATGTCAATTGAAGAGGAACCACAACCATCACAAAGAGATATGGTATTGGTAGCACAAAGAGACCAAATGCAAAAACTTCGTGCTACGAGAGATTTGAATACCATAGTTGGAGACACGTCCTCTACTGCAAGTCAACATGTAGGGACACCATCTACCACATCTTAAGTTGAGAGTACATCATCACTCACATGTGATGAAGGAGGTACGCCATCGTTCCCACCTCAACCTCAAGGTATGTCATCTATTCCATCTTCGATCGAAGGTATGCCATCTAGCCCATCTCATTTAAATATTGATGAAAATCCTAATGTTGAGATGAATTTACCTAACTTAACACCACCTAGAATTTTGCATAGAAAGCCAAAGTTTTTGATTGATATTGATGAGAATATTTTGTAGCTAATGGAAGGTAAGATTCCAAAACGCACTTGTAGAAGATATGCTCATAAGATTTGGAGATTGTTCTTTGAAAAGTTAAATGAGACTGCAAGATGTCAACTATTCATTGAAATGATGCGAAGTATAAAGTATAGGTCCATCATGAAGATTCTTGGGTCGAGAACATCAGAGGCTTCAAGTGAAAAATCTATTGTCAAGAATCTAATGAGTGCATATGAGAGAGTGGGTAACACCTCACGCACAAAAGATAGTAATGCAACACTGAGTGTGATTACATCGACTATAGTAAGTAGTCAAATGAGGAAAGATCGTCTCATTAGAAAGACGAGTCAAGAATTGAGAATTAATAGGAAAACTTTATCAAGAGCCGTTGGAAGACGCCAAAGAATTGAGGACACTAATGCCAATGAATTATGGGCATTCTCGGGGAGACTACCATGAAAAGATAAACCAATTGTTGAAGCATTGAGATCACTAATTGAAGACTTTTAAAAGAATTACACGAGGGTATCTCTGAATCAAAGGGATGTGGTAAGAAGGAGAATCGGTAGTCAGAACTGTGAGCCACATCCAAAGTATTTTTTGGATGAGATTCAAACACAGTTTTATGGTAAATTTCTAGAGAAGTATCCTCAAATTAAAATTTGTCAAAGATATTTTGAAATGCTAGAACCTTTCTATGTCAAGATAAATCACACACGCACTACTTGTTGTTGTAGATTACATCTTGAATTTTCTAACCATTTTGATGTTTATAGGTCTATATGTTTAGATATGCATACTAACAATGTTTTGCAAGGTTGTACCATATGTGCCCCACCAACATCTTCAAGAGGCTTCATATCAAGAATTTTATGTGAAAGTGAGAAAGGTCAAATATTCTACAAGAAATTATGCTTGGATGGCACATGTCATCATTGTGGTGGCTTGCAACATTTTCCAATATGTGAACATATGGAAAGAACACATGTGGTTGGAAACGAACTAGTAGAGTTTGGTAAGTATAAAACAGTGGCATACAATACAAAAGATGGTAAATAAGCAAAGAGGTGTGAATTGGTTATTGAAAAGATTCCAGTGTATTAGTTTATGCCTATATTTTGTGACAGCATAGTGTATGAGTATGCAAGACATGCCCATAGAGCTCGATGGTTGGACTTGCAATTCGAGTTATGCAATGACACATTTCCGGTTGGTAGCATTGTTTCAGTCATCGATTTTGCTGAGAACTACAGTCTATAGCCACAACATGAGGTGCAATCACAATATTACAACTCCACACATGTTTCTATATTTGTGCACATCGCATCCATTCATGCGAATGATAGTACAGAGGATGACATAAAGATCATAAGGGAGTATAATTTCTATATTAGTGATGATCACATGCATTCTACGGAGTTCATGCAAGGTTGCTTTCATGTGTTCTACAATGATTTGGCTAGAAGGGGCATATCGTTCAGTCAGCATATCATATGGTCGGATAACTGTGCATCACAATTTAAAAACTCACAGAATTTCTATTAGCTGAGTAGGAGGCATAATTTTACAGGTATTCAGCATATGTGGAACTTTTGTGAGGCCAGGCATGGAAAGGGGGAGCATGATGGTGCAGGAGCATGATCAAAAGAGCCATAACACAAGAAGAGTTAAATTATAAAGACAATGCAAAGTTGATAGATGCAAAATTGATTGTCGAGTGGTGTAATGCTTCCATGGGTCTAGGTAATGAAGGTAAGTCTTCAGTTCGTAGATTTTTTTGGTTGATAGATGATACTAACATTGCATTATATGAGGACTATTGTACATTGACAAGATTAAATGAGATGTACTCTTTCAGAAGCTCAATTGCAGGTTCATGGAGTATCCATACGCGAAAGATGTCATGCTTTTGTTCTTCCTATACAATTCAAGTCTGGGATGAGTGCGAGTCAAAGGAGTGGGTTGACGAATGGCAGTTAAGTTATCTTAGCCCACTTGACATGTATCGACCCCCGGCGACACTAGAACTAACATAGATGGAATCATCAGTTGACTTTGACCACATATCAGATTTAGTTCAACCAGGTAATATAGGGCACGTATATGCATCTAATTTCATCTAGTTCAACCAGGTAATGTCATCTTACTTTGTAGTGTTTTTGTAATGTTGACTAATTTCATCTAATTTGCTACACATATCAATGTAGGGCACATATATGCAGTTATTGCAGATGAAGATAATGAAGAGGGAACAAATTATTACTTATGTCATTGTGTTGAGGCCAAAAAGAAATTGGAGGCCCCTGTTACAGATGGAGGAAACATCGAATACCCTACAGGCTCAGTGGTTATTACTGGAACATGGCTTAGAAGGTACCCACATAAGAGTGTTAATATTTGGTTGTTTTAGGACTTTGACATGCATCAGAAGGTTCTTCATTACTCAAACCTTGTCGTGGCATCCAATGTTCATTTGATAAAGTATCGAGGTAGACCTTTGAACAAAATTTTATGGAAGGTGCGTGAGTCTGACCATGAAGCAATACTTGACACAATAAAGAGTAGAGCAGACCCGGATGGTTCATTAGATTAATTTGTAAGTATTCACATTGATTTTGTAAAGTCATGTTACATTGAGTTGTAAGTATGCACATTAATTTGTAAGGTTTGTCTTTTTTTATTTCTTCCTGCATTTTTACACATATACACATTTTTACATCATCATGTTATGCATTTTTGGTGTCCTGCTCCTGATGCAACCAAACTCATAACTCACCCTACTTTCTCTAGACACCATTTGATGATCTCTCCAACACTCTGGATCCAGGGCGCCTAATCATGATGATGACCTATATACCATTCTCCCAAGGCGCTCATAATGGATGAAAAGAAGACCAAGGGCGCCCAAGTTTAATAGACTTATTTCTTTCAATTTTGATGACCCAAACTCTTGCAAAACAACATCCATTTTCATGCCTTTAGATCTTCCTTCACATACAGAGCGCCAAATCAAGTTGAAAAATCTACATAAGGGCGCCAAAATGGATGAAAGGAGACATGAAATGCACCTTAGGACTCCATGCTAAGGTTTGAGCCATTAAATTCTCTTGATATTAGGTGCTCATGATGATGAAACTTAGAGTTTTTTCCTTTCCTAGGCACTCATCTAAGATGTTTGAATGATAAGGATTGCCTAGACCTCTATAATGTACATTGGGTGCCAAAATTAAGGTGATTTTAAGTCACTTTGAGTCATTTGGGGTCAGTTTGAGTCTTTGAGTCATGTTGCAAAAAAGTGTCAATGTTGTCAAGTTGCACAAAGCAACTTTTGCATTTTTGGTGTCATGCTCCTGATGCGACCAAACTGATAGTTCCAACGCATTTGGATGGGTATGTTTAGGCTAGGCATGGTTCTGTTTTTCACCCAAACATGTCGAAACAGTCTGAGCTACATTGTGCCAACGATATCCCTAAAGAGTCCAAAGTGCAAAAAGACAACAATCTTTGACGAGATGTTACTCAAAAACTGTGTCACTTAGAAACATTCCGTCTAAGGCAACGCGATCACCTAGGGTGTCTCTGTAATAACCTCTCTCAGTTTTTTATATCTATGAGGCATTTGCCTGTGGTGAAAGGTTTTCTGCTGCCCCAAAAATCATTAGAAGGAGGTAGTGTAAAGTTGCAAAGGGGTGTAACTTTTGTCCTGCTTCTGATGTGACCAAACTGACTATTTCAACACGTCCGGATGGATACATTTACGCTAGACATGGTCCTATTTTTCACCCAAACATGTCGAAACAGTCCGAGCTACATTGTACCGACGATATCCCTGAAGAGTCGAAAGTGCAAAAAGACAACAATCTTTGACGAGATGTTACTCAAAAATTGTGTCACTTAGAAACATTCCATCTAATGCAACACGATCATGTAGAGTGTCTCTACAATAACCTCTCTCAATTTTTTATATCTCTGAGTTGTTTGCCTGTGGTCAAAGGTTTTCTGCTGCCCCAAAAATCGTCAGAAGGAGGCAGTGTAAAGTTGCAAAGGGGTGTAACTTTCGTCCTGCTCCTGATGCGACCAAACCAACTATTCCAACGCATCAGGATGGGTACATTTATGCTAAGCATGGTCCTATTTTTCACCCAAACATGTCGAAACAGTCCGAGCTACATTGTACCGACGATATCCCTGAAGAGTCCAAAGTGCAAAAAGGTAGCAATCTTTGACGAGATGTTACTCGAAAATCATGTCACGTAGAAACATTTCGTCTGAGGCAACATGATCACGTAGAGTGCCTCTACAATAACCTCTCTCAATTTTTTATATCTCTGAGGTGTTTGCCTGTGGTCAAAGGTTTTCTGCTGCCCCAAAAATCGTCAGAAAGAGGCAGTGTAAAGTTGCAAAGCATTGCTAAGAAATCCTCAATACTCAAACACTCTAATGAACTGAAGTAACTTCTTCTTAGGCGCAAATGTAAGGGTACACAAGGGGAAAATGGCGCCTAGATGACTTAGTGCATTTCTATGAATTCATTCACATGTTTAAATGTTTGAGAAACTCTCCTTTACTAAGCGCTTGTCCTCATGTCAATGTTAAGCTTTATACCTCCTAGGCGCTCAATTAGGTGATGTCATTAGATACAACTTACCCTTAGGCGCCAATGTAGCTTCTTCAATCCATCACACTTCAAGGCGCTCAAATTTGAGGTCTTGGACTTGTATCTTATTCCTAGGCGCAATTGGATGATCTTCCTAGATCTAGGTGCTCATGATGGTGGAAAATTACATGAAGGGGCGCCTAAGTCCAATTTGACTTTGTATTTGATATTTTATGACTCCAATTGACTAGGAATCCTCTTTAAACATGGAATAATCTTACTACAAATCTAGGCACATACATAGGTAAAAAGAAGAGGAAAGGGCGCCTAACACAAGTTGGTCCATATTTATCACTTTAAATGATTTCAAACAATTGTAATGGCTTAAAGAGGTCAATCTCCCTTAAGAGATTCATTCAAAAGGTGTCTTTTAATGCAATTTCTCCCTTAGGCACCAGAATGGGTTTGTACTGATGGAGAGTGCGCTTAGATTTAAATTTCTTTATACTTGCAATTTTGCAATTCTAAATGATGAGACATGTCTTAGAATGAATTCTATCTTTCAAGCGCTCACTCTAAAAGGTCATCTCATGCAATTTCACTCAAGGCGCTCATTGAGGTGTCCTCAGAGGCTAAAGTGTGCCTAACTCAATTACCTTTATCTTTATCATTTTTGTGCTTTCAACAATTGAAAATGACCTAGAGTGATCCTTTCTCTCAAGGCACTCACCTATTGATATCAAATTTAAAATAGTGTTCTGATTCTTGACATCTGCCACAGGGCAGAGGTTTTTATAGACAACTTCAAGGATCCATTGCAGACATTGGGGAATCACAAACCTTGCTGTGGTAGAGAGTTTCAAAGTAGCTTTTGGCACCCTTTTCTATTAGGCATTGTTGTTGTTACTCTTCTTTCTTGCTACGGAGGAAGTCTGAAACGGTTCTTATCAGGTGTTACAACATTGACACATGAGGCTGTTCAAATATTGCTCTTTGTAGAAAGTTTAGAGAAGGAACTAGTCCATATTGTTGTTGAGGAGTCAATTGATTGTGAAGATGGTGGAAAGAGGATCACATGAGAAATGTCTCCTTATGAGGCTAATTCTACCATAGCAGACTTGACTAAAATATGGATCAAAGAGAGACTAGACAGACTCTAGGAATGTGTGGATAGGAGTATACAACAAGAGATCCCTGGTTTAAGTTTGAATCTTAAGCTTGTGCATACAATAAAGAATCTCAAACTGCCAACTTTGAGATGCAATTGTCATGAAAGTTTAGTTTAGCATATGGCAGTGTGATTGTTGATCGAGAGGATACCTCTTCTATAATGTCCAACCTAGAACCAAAATGGGACATTGAGAATAACCTTTGATGTGAAAGGATCTACACATGAGATTCTGACAGGGTCAAATCATGAGGTGCAAAAGATAGAGGAAGAAAAGTGGGTTGTTAGACAAGGTCCTTTTCTTGGTGTATTGATATGCAACCATCAGTGCAAGACAGTGCAAAATCTAAAATCACAGGTGCTTGCACCTAGGGTTAAGCATGATGATAATACTTTAGACTTCTTCTTGATTTGAGGCATGGGAAATGTTGCAAACTGGAAGTAGTGTTAGAGCATTTGGATCCACCAATGCTAATGAGCATAGCATTCGACCTCATTGCATACTGTGTTGATGGATATGGCAATCTTTGGTGATGAACAAGAATCATCCCCACTTTTGGATTGTTCAATAGAAGTGATTAATGATGGTAACTTTGATTGATTAGATGTATCAAACTATCAAAGCTTGCTCTTGTTGTTAGTGTTGTTGCTACAGAAGCATAAGGATGGGAGTCAGCAAGGAGTTGTGCGCCTAAGGTTCAAGATAGGTTCTTTCCACTCATCTTAACTTTCAATCATTGTAGTTAATCTCAAAAGACATCATCCAAAATGAGAAACCTCCAAGACTTGTCATTGTAAGTTAATTTCCTCCAAGGCGCCAATACAAGGTTCTTTTGAAGGCAAAGGGTGCCTAGGCTTATGGGGCTCAATTTGATGTATTTATTGAAAGCTCAAGGTGAATTGATGCTTATTGAAAATGCCACTTAGTCCTTCATTTGCATTATAAGCACCATTTCCAATTGACTTATATACTCCTCCTCATGCTAGGGCGCCATAATGAAGTGGTTTAGACAATAGGTGCGCTTCACTTACTAGAGGCTTGTTCTCCTTCCACCTTAGGCACACTTTTATGGTGGAATAGGTGTCAATGGGCGCCTTGTCTTAAATGAATGCTCTCTCCAAGTTGGGCGCCCTTTTGAGGCTTTATGAGTTGCAAATTGCGCCTTAACCCTTCATTCTTGTTGCTCAATATTTGAATTTTTAAGAAAGTCTCCTTTAGGTGCTCATCTTAATGACTTTTTCTCAAGGCGCAATCATCCTAATGACTTGGATATTCATCCTAGTGTTTCAGAATATCAGGCTACCAGACTTAGTCATTTTCAAGATCTCAAACATAAAGAATAACATGATGATTCATTTTTTTGTATTGCATATAGTTGACATTGTATGCTACCCATAAAGAATATTAATATTTTTTGTTCAACATGATGATTCATTTTTTTTTTAAATACAACTTTTATCTTTTAGTTCTAAAATGAGGTTTAGGTGATACTTGAATAACAATAGCTAGCTTATTGGATCAACAAACATCCTATGTAATACAATTGGACTTTAAATATTTGAAGTAACCATCTACAAATATCTATTCAAATGTGGATTTATAATGCAAATATGGACGCCATCAATAAAAAAGATTTGTATTAACCAAATATCCATATAGGCATACATCAATATCTGTTGATATAAGTATAACATATGTACAAAATAGCCATATAAGCTTACAAGAATGCCATATAGGCATACAATGTCAACTATATACAATACAGAATATATGTCCACAAATGCCATATAGGCATACAACAAAGGAACACAATAAAAAGTCATTCCCCTCTGGCTGGTGAAGAGAATAGATCACGAGCAGCCTTTGATCTTCTAGGGGATGGAGACGCGCATGTGGGTGGTCTACTATGAACCCGAGGGCTACTCCTTCTATTTAGTTCTTCCTGCATCTTTAGCTGTTACAATAAAAAGTATAGACATTAATATATAGAAATTACATGTTATAAAAAATAAAACATTTAACAAAATAATCACTTACCGCTACCATATAATCTGTCTCCTCACTTGCCTCAATAGCAGGAATAGGCCATGGTGATGTGATGTCCTATAGAAACCATCCAGATAGAAATTAAACTTCAAATCAATAATCTTTTGATTTTTAAAAAATAGACAACTATAACAATGAATGTAAATTGAAATTTCCTAATTTGCCTCATACCCCTGTCAATGCCATGGAGCTATGAATCATAGAGGCCACACCCTGCTCCATTGCCCTATAAACATGGGGAGGTGTCTCCACAGCCTGCATCATCTGGAAATAAAACAACATTATTCAATTACAAAAACTATAATAGTGATGCAAATCATGGCTCCTAACATACACACATGTTCATCTAAACATGGAAGTACACACAATAAAGCACATAAGTCACATACAAAAATCTAGTACGTACAATTCATTCATTAAACTATTTATTTTATTACCTCCGTAAAGCTTTGAAGTCCACCACCGCTAGCAGGTGTTGCCATGAAATCTAAAATATTAACCTATTCAACATCTAAAATCAGATATTAGAATACCATTCATATAATGATGCTATTCACATGTAATATTTATAATTGTTTACTAGTTACATACCCCGATAGTAGATGATCTAGTGTAAAATGCAGGTGGAGAACCACTGAAAACTGCATCGACGCTATGACCCTAAAATTTTATTAAAATCATTAATTTAAATTAGTTAATTTTGCATTTCAAAAATAAAATTTAATAAATTAAATTCAATAAACTTGCTAATATTTACCTGAGTATCAAGGCTGAAAGTCTCATTTAAGAGGGTATCTGTCATCACCATCTGCTCAGCTGTAGATGTAGCCTGTGCACCTGCATCCTGACTATCCATGGGGTCATAACCACAGGCTGACCCGCAAGCCTGACAAGCATGGGGTGGGACCCTACTCCTCACACTATCTCCCAACCCACTCTGTACTGCAGGACCGACATGCTCTATGATGCTCTGGGTCAAGGCACTAATAGACTGAAGTGTATCGACCTGAACACTCTCCTTCATAATGGAAGGGATAGAAACATGCTCATGGGCTGGTCTGCTGATTACTCGTCTCTATCTTGTGCTGACCCCCCACCTCTACCCTGGAAGTCCCACATATCAAAATAGTTTGGCACTTTATTGAGGACAAACTCGCAGTAGAGTTTCCTCAAAAAGTATTGCGGGACCTCATTATTATTGCATGGAGGATGGTCAAAAACCATCCACCACCTCTGCCCAAAATTGTCCCTTATCGCTTGGTTATTGCACCAATGGATAGGGAACCTTTTGCATGTAATGGGTGGAGGTTGATTTGTTTGTGGGTTTGTGAAAATCGAACACAGGTCTAATTTTGTGATTTGTAATTTTTTCACATCTTGGTATGACAGCTTGTCTGCATAATAATCTTTAAACTCTTTCCTCTTATCTGTCCAACTAGTTATTTGCTTGCTAATTGAATCTACATTTGATAACATAGATTCAAGAGATTCAACAAGCGTGGACCTATGCAAGGTTGAAGTGGAAGGATCTTTCAACCTTGCAATTATATCTTCAATTTCTTTTTTGTTGTTTTCAATTTGCCCATTATATTTTCTTGTGTTCCAGGGGCATGTCAAGGAATGGATGGAGGAGGTTGTTGTTCTGCAGGTATTTCCTCCTCAGGATTTTGTGGATTTTGAGGAGGAGGAGGAGGAGGAGGAGGTGCATTAACATTTCCTGACAATTAACGAAATATACATCAAAAATCAACCCAAACCTACCTATTTAGAAACAAATTCAAACAAAAAAACAAATATAACTCACTCCTTTTGCGTGCTTGACGTCATGGCGGCATTTTGGTGACGAATCGATAAGGTTTTTGTGTTGAATTGAGTTTTATAAAACGCGAACGCGCTTTCTAGGGTTTGCAAGCCGCGGGCATAGAGGAGAAGAAAGAAATGAAATGAGATAGAAACATTTTTAAAAAAATTTATAGCAAGTCAAAACACGCTCACGTTATAGGCTTGGTTTTGACGAGCCTTAGGCTTGTCATTACCAAGCCATAACGCGAGCGCGTTATAACACACTCGCTTTTTGTATTGTTTTTTTAAAAAATAATTTGGCCACTTTTTGGCCCCCCATCTTTTTGCACTTACCTGTCGCATACCCCCTAGACGGCTATCATCACACAGTTATGTTTGACATGTTTACGCCTTTTGCGTATTGCCATCGAGCACACAGACACGCGCAAGGGGGTTCCTAGGGATAGGTAGAAAAATTTTTCGTAGTTCGTGTCATGACCACATGGCAAATGTGGACATGACATGTGTGTTGTGTGTCATGACCGCACGGGAAATGTGGGCATGACACTTTAAATGAATAACCATCAACAAAAAATTGCTTGCTCGGCGTCAAATTTAATCATAATTCTTTCAAATTTAATCATGGAGAAACGATTCCAAGATTCACACCAGTACATAAATAGTAAGAGTGAAAGAGGAATATGTTTGCAAACCCAAAAAAAATGAGTCACACCCACTTAAGTTGTTCTCTTGTTTCCTTAAAATCCATATAAATAGACACCCGCCATTTTAACCTCACATGTCATGTTCTCCTCATGTAGATGCCTTGTAAAGTAATTATATTTGAAATGCTTGTATTGCCATTTATTAAAGTGCAACAATAATGAAACACAATCTCTTTAGAAAAAATGATGCTAAGAGGACCTCATAAGAAAAATATAAAAATTTAGTTAGCTTGTACCTAAAGTAAATTTTAACCTATTTTTATGTGATGCATGCTAAACAAATATATAATGATTTTCATTTGTATATTTATATACTTGTCGACTAGATAATATATATCAATATATTATTAGTTCTCGTGGATTACTTATGCATCCATGTAATTTGTTTTGACCATTTGACCAATCAATATTGAGTATTAAATTCATTTGACAAAATCCCTAAAGTTGAAACTTAATATTTTTATTTAATGATTTTTAAATAAATGCAATTTATCTGTTGTGCTATTAGTCAATTGGGTGAACAGTAATGATGAAAAATAGAATTTTTTTTTAAGTATATTAAAATTTAATTGACCAATGAGCATTGAGTATTAAACTCATTTGACAAGATCACTATAGTTGAAGTACTGTGTGATTATTATTTGGTACATATCTAAGTACCAAGTTGACACTATCCAGTGGTAATAATGCTATACGTACTGCAGATATAATCGAGCATAGTGTACCACCGTATAATGCCTCCTGCAGTCTGTAAACGTGAATATAGGTGTTCGTAAACATTTTGATGTAGGTTATATTATATTCTTGTATGTTTACTATTATATTATAATTCATATCATAAAAATCCAATAGTGGCGTTCAAAAGTCAAAATGTTTGAGGAAACTTTAGTGGTCAATGGATATGGCGGAGAATAGGTCCCATAATGGATATATCAGGTTACATACAAAAGCCCTCCAAATTATAAACGTGAGGATCAGGCGGGACTTCTAGTGGCGATAGGAGATATCCTGTGAGGGGCCAAAGCTCCACATCTGAATGGAGGTTGATTTCCACTACCTTTACTATATGCAATCAGTTAACATGCCTTGCATATATCAGGCTATCAGCTTAATGGATCCACAACTCACAGCCAACATGGTGAAGCTAAATGAAAGCCAGTAAAAGAAAAAGAGAACTATGACCACTAATTTTTGAAGCTTGCAGATCCAATCTTTCATCAAGTATCTGTAAACGACTCTTTCCAGAGCTGGACCTTTGTAAGAACGTATGCAAAATATGATAGCACAGACAACGTTTCCTCATGTATTTATGGTAACCGCGGAAGCGACTTACAAAAGCAAGAAGAATGATAAAATATAAATGGGATGTGGCGGCATACATACAGTGCAAGGCATGCGGAAGGTACAGAGCTTGGAGAAGAACTTTGAGCGAGAATGTGATACACTTAGAACACGAATTGTCGAATTGGAGAAAATACTTACAAAGAGGACATAGGAATTGGGTGTTGCAGAGTCTACGTTAGCAACGAGAGCTTCTGAATTGGGTGCACTGTAAGGTAGCTTAAAGGAGCTTTACGATTTACGTGAAATAAAAGAAGACATTGATAGGAAGAATTAACAAACTGTTGCAATTCCAAAGAAACAAGCCAATCAGTTGGTTGAGATTCATGCTCTTCACAAGTCAGAGTAGGTTCTTAGAAAGGGATACTTCGAAACGTGATGAAAAATATGAAAGGCAAGATTAGAGTTTATTGACTTCAGAGAGTTGGTAGATATGAGCTGGACAAATTGAAAAAGGTGGGAAATTCATTTTTCACCGATGCGGGACTTTTGCCCCTTGTTGGATATGTTCAGTGTCTTCCACTTTCCTCGCTAATCCTGAGGACCATCCTTTTCCCACGAAGTCCAGTAACACCAAAATCTCCCGTCGACATTGATTAAGCGCAACATATGGAGTTCAAATTAGTCTTTTGTTTGGAGTGACTTATTCAAATGCACATAATACATGTCAATGCCAATCAAAAGGGGAAGAGACAATCACGTTTAAAGATAGATGCTTTTGATAACAGCCTCGATAATCCTAAGTTTCTATATCCTTGATGATTAGTTCTGTATCATGACTGAAGCTTTGTACTATCATAACCCAAAACTCTATTTTAAGCAAAAATGATCAAAAAATGGATTTTATAGGGGAGAGGACCCAGTAGTGGTGCACCTTAACTTCACGCCTCTCAAAATCATACATGGCAATTTCAAATCACTCCAAAATTTTTATAGTAGCTTACTTGGCAATGCCCCTACTTATAACCAAGGTTTCAGGGCCACATCAACATGCTTTTTGTTGAAGTGTCAAATAGTTTCCCAAAAAAAAGGGTGGGCCAATAGGTGTGCATTAAGTAATGTTTTGTTGGTGCGCTGATGTGGCACCGCATGATTGGCTTCTTTTTAAATTTAAAGGGCACATTTCATTCAATTATTAGTACTTGTAGTAACACTAACAACCTTAAAGTCACAACTACTAGTACTAAACTTTAAAAATATTGGGCCTCAAATGCACATACACTGGTACTAAACATAAAGAATATTGGGCCTTAAATGCACATATACTTTCTCAGCCATTAGAACTATCTCACCTATTGGGTCTTTTCCCCTAGTTCGGCATGATGGTATCCCACGGAAAAGCAAAATCCCGTAGGACAAAAGGTTGATAAGCATTCCAATGGCATGATCTCAATGATAGGATACATCCTGTCGGTCTCCATATCTCCGTTAGAGCCCCAAATCCCCGCAAGGCATCATCTGGTGCTAATGCATTAAAGCTAATAAAGGTATAAAAATTTGTTTCGTTGTTCAAACTTGTAAATTTATTCCACTCAAATGCCACATGCCACTTGGCACTGATGTCGATTTATTGCTGACAAAATCCTAACCCTAATCCACATTGCAATATCGGACACCGTGTTCATTCTTGTTTCCATGCTTTCTTGGTGATTGATATAAGGTAATCTAAAAAATGTTTCCAACCATTCATAGATGCTAGATGCACGTTAGCATCGCACTTCCAACTATCAATCCTTCTTTTTGCAACACGTTACACTAATCATAGCATATGGCAGGAACCTGACGCTACACATCTCTTGTTTTTTTGTTGACTTTAAATCTTACTTTCATTCAAATTTCTTATACAAACTTAATTGCAAATTGGTAGTAATGAGGCAGATTGATGCATTTATGTCATTTCTTGACAGCATTTGGCTGAAGTATACCATGTCTTTTTATCTATGGATACTAGCTACTCCAAATTCTGTCCATTATCAAGTTCTCCATTTCCTTTTTTATTGTTTTTCTTTAAGTGGTTTCTTGGTTTTAAAACACAACTTTAACAAGTTATAACTGATAACATGTTCTTAGTTATCTTAAAGTAGTTAAAATATGTATACCTAGATTAAAATGAAACCTTAGATGATGCTTCTTTGAGAGGCAATATAGAGTGGTTATGACAATGCAATGACTAATAAATTTTTGAAACATGTATGTATGATTTATGATGATATGTCCTTTAGGCCGTTCTATTGTATGATCTGACTATTATAAATTTACTTATCTTTGTGAGTTATTTTTGAAGCCTGATGTTTAAGTTGGCTGTGCTAGGTTTCAGAATTCTTTTAAATTGCTTTAAGTTTTTTTTCCCCTTTTTATTGGTAAATGAATGGATATGAATTGTTCAGAGTCATTATAGAATCTAAACTACCTTTCATTGCTAGCTAGCTTATAGAGCCAAATGTCAGGAATAAATTGAAATCCAAAATTGTTACACAAAGCCATATGTCTTTATAATTGACTCTTTGTGTAATTATTCAAATATGTACCATAACATTATTTTAGCATTTAGCTTTAGGGGTAGTTATGTAATTTAGTTATTGTAATGCATGCAACAAGTTTTAATGAGCAAGCAATGATATTTCATATAGCCTTTAGTTATTCAATCCCTTGATCTCTTTTCGAATGTGAGATATTTCATATAGATTTTGATCTCTTGTAGAATTTGAGATACATCTTGATACATCAGAGTCCTCAAAGTTTCAATCCCTTTTATTTGAATGTTATTTTGATTTATCTTAATATATTATTCATGAGAAAATTGTATGCCTATAAGTATTGTGAATTTTTTTTTACCTTGATTAAAAGATTTTTGCCTCCAAGTTTTAATATACTTTTTGTTACCAAAAAATAATTTCTTCCCAATTTACCATATATTAACCAAACAATTTACTTTGCACAAACAATATTGATTTTTTAATTTATTTTCATAGAAGTTCAAATAGAAGTTCAAGTTTCAATTTCAAAAATTTAAATTTCACATATTTAATTTTGTCTCATCAAAATTACAAGTTACATTGATAAATGGTTTTGTTTTCATATATATAAAATTAAAATCTTTCTTTACACCTTTTATATTATTTATTTCCTATAAATTTTTTCAGTGTCTCTTGACAAATATTTATAACTTTGTTTAAAATAAAGAGATAATGTGCTGTCTCCTAACAATTTTTTATAGCTTTGTTTAAGATAATGTGCTGTCTTTTTTAATTAATTAATATTTTTTCACTTTTACCTCGGGTCAAATATGGAGCAAAGGATTTGATCTTTTTGATAAAAGAGTTTTGGAGGGCCTGTAAACCTGTTACAAACAGCTTGAAGGATTTAATGTTTAAATACCTCTAAAATTTGCATTTTAGGCCGTGTATGAAATAACATATATGCAGCCATCGGTATAATGTTTTTTGTTTCAGAAACTCTGAAATTTTCGATATACTTTTGTGGTGTTGTTCAAAGCAGTTGAAAGTTCGTTGTGGTGTTGGATTTGATTGGCAATGGCGGACAATGACGAAGATAAAAAACCTGCAAGTAAGTTTTACTCATATTTTCTTCGTCTTTTCAATTATAATTGTTATCGCATCTCTTTGTAATCCAGGAAACTGTGTTGCCTATCCCCAGCATGTACTTTTTTCAAAAAACCTTCACGCAACAAAAATATAAGGAAACGCGAAGTAGATGAGGAAGAAGAAGATGAAGGGCCCTCTGTTCTTCCAAAGGCGAAACAGTTAAGGAAAAGCGATAATAAGCTGCAATTTTCATCTGCTAATTCGTCTAAAAAATTTGGTCACGAAGAAAACGATGATTCTGAAACCCCTGCCACATTTTTTTACGAATCTTCAAAGGAAATTCAGGTTCAAAACGACAACAGGGCGACCGCAACACTGGATACGGAGACAGAATTCAGCAAAGACGCTAGAGCCATCAGAGAAAGAGTTCTGAAGCAAGCAGAAGAGTCTCTTAAGGGCAAAGCTGTCGGAGACGAAAAGCTTTATAAGGGCATCCATGGTTACACTGATTTTAAAGCAGGATTTAGAAGGGAACAGACTATTGCAGGGGAGAAGGCTGGGGGTGCACACGGGCCTCTCAGGGCTTCTGCTAACATTAGGACTTCTGTCAGATTTGATTATCAACCTGACATTTGTAAGGATTACAAGGAGACGGGCTACTGTGGATATGGGGATTCTTGTAAGTTTATGCATGATAGAGGGGATTACAAGTCTGGTTGGCAGATGGAGAGAGAATGGGATGAGGCTGAGAAGAAGCGGAAGGCAAAATTGGCGCTGAGAGTGGCCGAGGGGGAAGACGAGGAGGCGGAAAGCGATGATGAAGATGAGGATTCTTTGCCGTTTGCTTGCTTTATATGCAGGGAGCCATTCCAGGACCCTGTTGTTACTAGGTGCAAGCATTACTTTTGTGAGCATTGTGCCTTGAAGGTATGTACATTCACATTCAAACATAACATGCATTTGTTTTTAGGGAGTAATACTGAAATTGTCTGTTGATTATGATCTTGGTAATGTCTTCGTGTTTTCCTGATTTGTAGCAACAATTTTCATGATTGTGTTTTGAAAAAAAATATCCGTATTGTCTGTTTTTTTCCCTCATTTATAGTACTCAACATCAAGGAGTTAGTTCGAACCATGTTGGTCTCATCTGCAAGGAGTGAAAAAGGAACCATCTTAGATTCAGTAAATGCCTTCTTATCGAAACTATAGGTTTATGCTTAGAAATGAATCTTATCGTATTGGTTTCTTTTTGCTCATGCACCCAAAGAACTCAGATTACCAAAGTCAAAAAAGAATCCCTTAAAAAGAAACTGCTAACTTTTAAAATCAAATCAAATAACTATTATTGCATGAAGAAAAGATAAGCTAATCTCAAACCAAAATAAAAAAAAAATGCTAGGTTGGTTCCTTTCCTTCCCCAGAAGTGGCTCAAAAAAGAAAGGGTTAATCCTTGAGTGATACATCTTGTGAGGTTAGAGGCTTTCACTTACCATTCCCTTTTAATGACAACTCCTCAAGGTTTGAGCAAATCCCCAGCTTGACAAACTTTGCTTTGACAAGGGACTGCTTGAAGATGTTGGCTACATGATTGACTAAGAAATCTTCTTATAAGTTTGAACAAATCCCTTAGCTTGATGAACTTTGCCTCTACGATTGTCTAAGAAATTTTGTCTGTATTGTTGGAAATGCCAAATCTAATCAAGTCGTACTATAGAGTGCATAGTCACAAGGAAATTTGGGTTTAAATATGACCATCCTGGGCCATATTTGTACCCATGGTTTCTAGTGACAATACATGTAACCTTGCCATGCCCTCATTCATATTCTTTCGTACCCTATTATCAAAATGATATCCCTGTTGTTCTACCACTATCCCATGTCTCTTGGGGGCTATGCCATTTTGTTTTCTAGATTCTAATATATTAAATTTTGTTTTAATACTTTTTGTCTTTATCTGAGAGCTGACCATAAATTTATTTTCTATGAAGCAGCATCATGCCAGGAACAAAAATTGTTATGTTTGCAACAAACCAACATCTGGTGTCTTCAATACGGCTCATGAAATCCTGAGAAAGGTGGCAGAGGACAAAGTTGGTGCTACCAAAAGAAAGTAGGTTTCAAGCTACTAAATGATGACTTCCAACTTCTTAATGAAGAAGGTATGAGCTGATTATGTTGCTTTACTCAATCACAAAATGGTGGAATGTTTAGTTTCAAATTGTGTTGGTGGCTTGACTTGATCTCGATGTATGACCAATTGCTTTTCATTGTCTATTTACTTGGTCCAACTTTAAAATCACCATATCTCACCCTACATAAGGTTCTTACTGTTTAGCTTATGTACTTATCTTGAGTTTAGAATTTTCTGTTCTGATCTTTCAATGGCAGATCTTGATTGGGAATGGATCACATGCTTTACTATATTGTATTCAATCATAACTGGGATGGAGGACATGATTATATGCCTCCCTCCTGTCCTTCTGTGCACTCTCCTCATTGACAGATATTTTTATATATAGATTTCCATCCGTGTATGCATTCTAGAATTTTACAAGACTCTATTTTGTACATTCAATCTTCTGACTAGAGCATTATTATCATGCGTTCAATGAATAATTACCTGCCTCAATTGCACAGATTGGAAACTAACTAGGTTCTCTTGTTGTATCAGACATAATATCTGACCATTTAGGCGCTGCTCATACATTAAATTTTTCCTATATCTACAAAATAAGCTCATAGCAATCTCTATACAGATAGATATCTTGCCATTGTTTCACTTTAACAGATATGTTAGGACCTTTCGAGGTTTTCTGTGGTACTATGTATAGCTATTGTGGTACTGTAGACCTATATTTAGGGTCGCCATTTTGATGTATCACAACTTTTTGTAATTTTTCTATGCTTATTGATCATTTGGGATTGATATGCTTCAGATTGATTCTGCCTCAAATCCTATCTGCAATTGTATTATTGGGATAAGTGTTATACACCTTGCATAACTAGTAGTTAATATTTAAGTTACCGAATCGGAATCGGGCACGGGTATGGGTACGTGAATCCGGTACGCCGGTACAGCAAATTTATTGGGGGGTTGGGTATGTTTTGGGTACGTCTATACAAAACATATAAAAAATTAAAATATATATAATAATATTAAAAAATATACAAATAAATTAAAATATTATTAAGATATAATAATAATATGATTATTAAATATTAATTTATTAATATAAATTTCTGATTAAAAATTAAAATATGGTTATATGTTTAATATTTATTATTTATTAATTTTATTTATATACATTATAAATTAAAATTTAAAACTATTATATAGTATAAACTATAAAATTATAAATTATTAATTCTATATACAATTATTATTTTATACAGTTAATAACTTAATTATTATTAATTATTATATTTAATAATAAATTTATAAGTCTATATATAAAAATTTAATACAATATAAATTTTATATAATAATATTAATACAATATAAATATATTATTTATTATCTACCATATAAGTTTAACATTAATACAATATAAATATATTATTTATTATCTACCATATAAGTTTAAATCAAATTATACGGGGTTACAACCGCCTGATTCATGTCTTCCGTCTGGGAATGAAAGTCGCCCTCTTCCCCACCCTCAATCCTTGTTGGGCCGCAAACAATGAAATAGGCACCGCAAACAATGAAAGCAGACGGAGTTAAAAATTCGTTCAAGGTCGAACCTAGGGTCGATTCCGGGACATTTCGTACCCTGAATCGGCCTTGTAGACTGAACGATTTGGTAACGTAGGTTAATATTGGTGGTTAAGCACGTTCATCTTGGGATGGTTGCCACACTTGGGATAAGACGATTTAGGGCCACTTTTGGAACATTGTAAGGTATGGACTTTGCGCATCATGTTTTGTTGCAACAAGACAAAAGAAGTCCACTTCAAGATGGAAGTTGAAAAGTCCCAACTTCGGTGCAATGTTCTAGGTGGACCAAATGAGCTCTGGGAGGTGAAAAGTCACAAAAGGCATATGAAGGGTCACAAAGGTTCACCATGAGTGATGTGGATCCATGGGTTTGGGTTTATGGTCTTAGAAATTATTGGTGTTTTTTATAATCATTCATTTCTATAAATAAGAGGCTTGGGATAGTGGTTTGATATAGTTTTGCTTTTGGATTAAGGAGGTGTTGCTGGAATGTTGCCGGAATTCTCCTAGATGTGGAGCATAGAGTGGAGGACATTTAAATCAAATTTCTCATTGTATTGTAATCATATTTCATTGACAATATAGTGAATGCTACTAATTTGATGCTGGGTTTTTTCTTGGTAAATAAGGTGTTATGTGAATTCTATGTATAATTGATTCTATCACCATTCTTTCTGATTTACTTTCATATTTCAGATTTGTGGTTGTAATAAGTCTGATGCAAATCTGATATAAAACAACAAATTAACTCCTAAATCAGATTAAACACCTATTTTTCTCAACAATTGGTATTAGAGCTTGGTTGCAACTAAATCTTGAGAAAGGAGGATGGTTGTCTTAGGAAACAAGTGGTTTTAGTGGGAGTCTTTTTGTGCTTTATTTTTCAGAATTGTTTGAATCTTGGCAAGTACATGTAGAATGGAGGTTGAAAAATTCAATGGACACAACTTTGAGTTGCGGAAGCTCAAGATGAAGGATCTCTTGGTTGATAGAGATCAATCAATAGCAGTTTCAGGACAAAAACCCTTTGGTACGACTAACGACAAATGACAAAAACTTGATAGAAAACCAAGGAGCACTGTTATATTGTGTCTCGCTGATCTTGTGTTATTAAATGTCTTTGATGAAGATACATCACATAAGTTGAGGGTGAAATTTGGACTTTGTATCAAACAAAGTGTCTTGTAAACAAACTTTTCTTGAGGAAGAAATTGTATTCCTTGAGAACATTTTAATGCATTCAACATCATTGTAAATCAATTAGCATTAGTAGATGTGTAGATGGATGAAGAGGGTAAATGTATAATATTTACTTTGTTCTCTTAACAAAGTAAAGGAGACAAAGAGAGATCTAAATCCAAAGACAAGTTTTGTAACAAGTCAAAATTGAAATGTTGGAATTGTGGCAAAACATGACATTCCAAGAAGCAATGTAGACTCAGGAAGCATGATAAGGATGAAGATACTTCTTCCATTGATTCAAAATCCTCCAATGAAGAAGTAACTAATGCTTTTGTAACTTCCACTAATGTCCATGTATGTGATGATGCTTGGTTAATTGATTCAGGAGCATCTTATCACACGACTTCTCATAGGGAGTGGTTTGTAAAATATGAAAAATACAATGAAAGTGAAATGTATCTTGGTGATAACATCATAGTTGAAAAAATGGGCGATTACTTGCAAAACTTGTGGGTTTTTGCGAGTCAATCTAGCTTGTGAGTAACTCGCTCAAAAACTTGTGGTTGAGTAATGCACAAAACTTGTGGTGAGTTTTTTTCAAAAACCCGCAAAAGATGCCAAAACTTGTAGAAAAACTCGCAATTTCCATCAAAAACTTGTCCACAGTATTACAATACAATTTTGCATGAAAAAAGATCATTTCGTCGTCTTTTAGCCCATGATACCCAAATATTTAGTTGACAACATTTAGATCATGAGCTTCATTGCCAACCACATATGCCATTGTTTTGTCATAGTTTGTGGTAAGGGCGAGGGTGAGGAATTTGAACAAAAAGATCGGCATATATTACTTAGACCACAACTATCTTGTTGTTCTCTATAGTGACACATAGCTCTCCAAGGGCAGACTATTGACATTTTATGTAATGTCCCACCCCAGGTGGACACTTGCTAACAATATAATGCCAAAAGAAAATATTGCAATAATAATTTTTAACCCAAAACTGAACTTCATATAAGGCATTCATGGCTGAAAAATTCCAGATTTTCATAGCAGTTTGAATATTCATTTTTTTCCCAAAATATCGATAACCTAGTTGAGGGAATATCCCCTATTATTTAAAGAACAAATGCCTAGAGGACACTTGCTAACAATATAATGCCAAAAGAAAATATTGCAATAATAATTTTTAACCCAAAACTGAACTTCATATAAGGCATTCATGGCTGAAAAATTCCAAATTTTCATAGCAGTTTGAATGTTCATTTTTTTCCCAAAATATCGATAACCCAGTTGAGGGAATATCCCCTATTATCTAAAGAACAAATGCCCAAAAAATTATATTGGCAAAATATAAAGATTTTTACATACCCATTTCGCTGTTATGCAAATACAAAGTCTGAAAGGTAATAACAGCAGCTAGGTTGATCAAATCTCCATTAATATTGCAAGAAACTCTGCTGATACAAACTCAGAAAACCAGAACAACAACTTATAATGAGTTTATGGTGCAATGGCCATTAAAGGCAAGGAATGAAGTTGCCGTTGAAAACCCTCAATACCCACGTTCCAAAATACACTGGTACAACTCTACTGTAAGAATACCAACTCAAGAATCAATGCAAACAGCTCCCATTTGCTGCTGATATCTCTGTTTAGTCTTCTAATGATTGCACAACAATGAATCTACAATCTCAAATCTGAATATATGAATTTGCAAATTATAATTCTTTGAAACCCTTGAAATACTTGTATTTCTTCACCAATATGCTCAACAATGACTCTGAATGAAGCCAACTCAGAATGCTAATCTTCAGTGGATCTTTCACCACCTCAGATTGCTGCAACACTGAAGAATGAACGTTCTCCAATGGCTGAAAGAAGACAAGCAGCTGAAACCCTAGGTCTCAAGTTCAAATCCCAAGACATACAAAAGACAAAGTCAAATGATCATTCAATAATGAGTTTGATTTGCTTTTTGAAACCTTTTATATCCTCTCAACTCTTAAGTGCTTTTAATCCCCTTTTGAAATCCACTTTTAGGTTTTTCATAAAACTTTATAATAAGTCTTCAAACTTGGGTTCTCATGTTCATGAATAATAAATGCACTTTAATATCATTTAAAATAATATAATTGTGTGCACTTTAGCTTTATGAAATACTTTAATATTTTGGCCTCCAAAATATAATCCATTATTTGCACTTTAAGTCACTTAAATGAAGGGTCATGGCCCCATTGAATATTAAGTGACTTTTTTTAACTTTATAATTGCACTTTATAAATAATAATTAAAAATGACTTATCTCCATAATTAGACATCATTTCTCAATTCTGTTTGAACCAGGGGGTTCACCATGGTACTCTCTGTGCATCCAACTGCTTTACTAAAAATAGCAGGGGTCCCTCTCTACAACCACAGTTTTACTGTAAATAGTAAATCCCTCATTACCTGATCAAACCAATTGAGTAAGGGATCGACACTGCAATCAAGACCTGTCCAGGGTCCCTGCTATATATAGAAACACTGACTCTCCCGAAATGGTGACTTACTATAAATAGTAAGTGTGTATAACTGAGTCCAGAAACATCAAACGAAGGCCCAACCTGAACCAAACTGAGCTCCGGAGAAGAAAACACCCTGATAACTGCCAAATGGGACCCTCTAAACAACTCCATTAGCCGACGAGGGTTAGATAATTTAGGCTAATCTTCCAAACTTTGATGCTTTCGAAATTGGGGACATTACAGTCCGCCCTCCCTGAGATTGCTTGTCCCCAAGCAATCATGACTGCAAAGAAACACAACTACACTGGAAGTCCAAAGGAAGTTTGCAAAATGTCCCACATTGAAGCACAACTGCCGCAACATTAGCATAACCACAACTACGCAAAGATGAACACCAACCCAACTGTCTAATCCGTGCACACTGAAACTATGCATCACTAACCGCTCATGTACAGGCAAATCAAAGATGAAACTATAGGCTCTTTGCACACTGTACATGTCGCGTAAATCACCAATAAACCTTGTCTGGAATCTTGATGCACCAAAAGGATCCCAAACCCTGTGGTCAATGCTCAGCTGAATGCCGGGATCCCAGATCATCCTGTAGAAAGCCCCATCCAAGTCCTGTGGCGTCAACATGATACCATTGTACCTCGTAACGAGGTCAACCCCGATAGAAGAAAGAAGCAATCCATCAGCCAAATCAATCCCTAGATCCCATAGCCAGAACGGAAGCCTGCTATGTGTATCACCCGCTGACCTCCACTGCACTACTCTGATAAAAACCCCACCATGCTGAGAATGGTGAAGCAACTCACTAGAATCCACCCAATACACCGTGCCAAATCTGTTGCCACCTGTATCCCAAAACAACCGAACCTCACATCCATCCACCATGAAAAGACATGAATATTTGGAAGCATCCGCAACGCAATATCTCTTTACAACCTCTGTGAAAGTCCCATGGATGTGATAACAAACTAAGCCATCATGCTCACTACCACTACGACCTCCTTGAAGCCCTGTCTCCAAAAGAAACCCAAAAGTGGCAAACTCTGTCAGGTACTCATCTGCATGATGGTAATCCAACCTTTGATCCTGCAAGTAATCTCCCATAAACAGTTGAGTCGGGTACTTGCAGCCACTAACTCCATCTACTGAAGATGGTAAATATCCATCCCACAAAGGATGGTATAACCCTGGAGCCAATCCACACCGATGCATCATCAAATCCTCCGTGTGTGGATCAAAAGAAAAATGATGAGCACTCCTCACTGTGTAGTTGCGATAAAACGCTCCAACCTCCGTCAATGGCTCATCACATGCAGCATTGGAATCAAGAGACGGCTCCAATCTCTAATCCCGAATCACTGATTGGGTAGGGCCTCTGGCAACCTGCTCTGCAAACCCAACCACAAAATCTCTATGAGGAAACATTGTAGTCAAAGTACCTACAATGACTCCCACGAAACGTCTGATAGCACGTGAACCATGAATGAGAGTATCCCTAGTGACCCCATACAGACCCTCTTGAAACTCCGGACTTTCAAGCAGGTACTCAGCAAATGTATCGGCGCGGTAAAAACGAAATAAGGTTGAGTCAACCTTATCCTCTGAAACCTGCAGCTGATCACTCTGATTCTGCAACACAACAAGCTGTCGATCACCATCAGCTGCATGAGATGAAGTTACAAATTTGCTTCCAGGAGAGGAAAACAAATCAACATGAGAGCCATACTTCCAACCAAATGACACTCCGCGAGTCCCCTATGAAGATGATGGAGTAGTATCGTGTACTAACACACAATTCTCTGGAGAATCCACCATAGCCACACAAGAGCTATCAGCAATCTGACCTGCATCATCTATCATAGCGCTGACCTCGGGGGAACCTGATGCAACAAGTGGTTCTCTCCTACTCTCACCCAAAGTACTCATCCCAACTGAGACTACTGCACCTGAATTCGTGATAGATGTAACCACATCCTCACTACAACCCGTGGATATCAAATCATCACCAACTGCCACTGTATGTAACTGTACTGTATCTGCAGCTGGTGGAGACTATGCCAAACTCAACTCCACGGTAAGCTCCTCGACTCGTGACTGTGACTCCTGAAGAGTTATCTGGGTGCTCGCCAACGAGTCCATAGTCACCTCAAGCTCATGGGTGAGCTCATCAACCTCATTTTCTTTCTCCCTAAGAGCTCCCAAGTAAATCTTACCCAATTGAAAGAGATGATCCCTATCTGAAAGTAACTGCAGGTAATTGGATTTCATTGCCACCAAAGCGTCTTTGAGCACATGCAAATCTGCAAGAGATGATTCTCCCTCAATTCGTTGATGTCTCTTTTCAAGCTGATCCTTCCATATCTGTTTTTCAATCAGCTTGTGGGTATCATCAAGGTGAGACAAGACTGCCACAATCTGATCTTCACCAACTTTGAGTTGGTTCTCCAAAGCATGTGAGCATTTTGGCTTATCAATCTCACATGATGAATCATCATTATGAACTTGAACAACTTCACTCACACATGAGTCATCCCCTGTGATAGATGCTAAACTATCGTCCTGGTTTGGAACTGGGGCAGCAGTAGACCCAAACTGAAAATCATTATCTGATAGTAGCTAGTCTCAAGAGAGCTTATCATGTTTTTTGTCCCCATCCTCCGATCCAACCAAATCAATAGATGGTGCATTCAATTCCTCATGAAGAGCAACTGGTACAGCATTATAATTACATGTAGAACTATCAAAAGAATCCATCTTTTCATAAGATCCATCGATCATAACCACCAAATTACTTACCAGGAGATTTGTGTAACCCTTACCTGTAACATCATGTTTAGTCAGAACACTAGTGGCTGCTCCACTAAGTAAAGGACCAACTTTCACATCCACCTTAATATCTTGGGCCCTCAATGGCATTTCATATGTATGAATAACATTCATCGAACCACAATCTGATTCTTTTCCATGATAAGATTAAGTAATGCTAGACTCATCTAATGAAGCATCACACGAAACCTTATCTTCATGTAGTTGCTCTAATGTAATTGGTTTCTCTTTACCCATCACTTGCTCTACTTCACTCTTGAAGTCATCATGAAGCGTCTTGTGCCCAACATCTTTCTCTAGGTAAGTCTGATTTTTGTTCTCCATAGGATCAGCTATATGCTGGTCACTAACTGCTGAAAATTCATCGTAGAGACTTGTTGTGATGTTTTCACAACATCGCCCCATTGCAAATGGGGACCCCCTTTTCGAGCTCCGATGTTTTGCCTTCGGTCTTGGATGATGTCTTAGGACTTTTTATGTTGGAGTTTGGCGGTGATCTGGAAGGAGGTTTCTATCATGACAAGCTCAATGCAACATTAAACCTTGGCGCCTTGATAGAAGTTGATATCTTGACCCTCAAAGTGACTTAGACTTAGAAAATCTTGCAAGAAAGTACCTTGAGGACTCTAGGCGCAAATCTCCATCTATAGGACCTCAAAAATGCGCCTTGAGAAAGAAGGATAGATGTTGTAGGAAGAAAGTGGCGCCTTAGTAGAATAAGGTCTCCTTGGCTATCTTTTTAGTGATTGCAATGATAAAATTTGAAGTATGAAGCCTCCTAAAACTAGGCGCAATTCCACACCTCAACCATCATCAAAGTGCCCCTTGGTAAAGGGAGGCTTGAGACCATCAAATTTGATGTTTTTGAGTTGAAATGAAATCCATCTTCAAGTGTTAGGCGCAGTTTTGCTCTTGATAAACCTAAATGGGCACCTAAGACTGGGTAGAAGAGGAACATCATTTAGGGATCCACTTTTGCGCCTAGGGATAAAACATGAACTATTGGACTTGGAAAATGTTGAGAAACATCAAAAGGTATGAAGGCGCAAATTCACTCTTGCATGTGTCAAGAAGTGCGCCTAGGCTTAGAACTTGAGAAATCATCATGGTCAATGATAAATCTGCGCTTGGAGACACCTTTAAGGTTCAAACCTAGTAAAAAATGCTCCAAGGAGGGCAAGGCGCCAATTTGCACTTGAAAGGACTCAAATGTGCGCCTAAAGAGGAAGATGTTTAGAAGTTGTAAATGAAGCTTGCACCTTGAAAGGATTGAGTCTTCCCAAAGACACCTTCATTTGCTCAAGTCAAAGAATCCATTCACCCGACCTAAGGCGCCCTGCATGGAAATGATGTTTTAACTCTCAAAGTGCCTTAAACATTGAGAATTTTGCAAGAGAATGGACTAAGTTACCTAGGCACCAATTTGCACTTGAAGAACCCTAAAAGTGCGCCTAAGATTAGTGGAGGAAAAACATCATCTGGTGACCTACTTTGCGTCCAAGGATGAAGCATGAACTATTTTGGCTTAGCAAATTTTGAAAACATCAGGAGGAATCAAGGTGCACTTTTGCACCTGGAGAACCATCAGAATGCGCCTTAACATGAATTGAACCTATAAGGCTTGAAGAAATCATCCCTCAAACCCAGGGTGCATTTTTGCCTCTGTTCAACCTCATTTTTGCGCCTAAGAGAAAATATGATGGATTTCATGAGTTTTGAGGAGCTTTTAGTACTAGGACTTCTCCTTGAGCCTATGCAGTGGTTTGGATTGGTGGAAGTTGAAGAGAACACCTAGTTGATGAAGGCTCACCTTCTCACTTCTTCAACCTCAAATATGCGCCTAAGTCTAAACATGCTTGATTTCATGAACTCTGAGGGAATCTAAGTATTGGAATTTCTTCATGGACATACACAATGTTTTGAATTCAAAGTGAACACTCATCCATAACAAGGCGCAAGTTCTCAACTGGACAACCCTAGATGTGCGCCTCAATTGTGAACGCAGGAATCAATGATGAAAGGTATGTATGTTGTCGAACTGAGCATCTTTAAGTATCAACATGAGTTTGAGGTCATAAAACTGCCTAAGTAAGCTAGGCGCAATTTTCTACTCCTACAACCTCAAATTTGTGCCTCAGGTTGTAAAGGGATGAATCAATGTTGAGAGAAGTCATACAATGATTAACTATCCTAGGCGCACTTTAGCCTATGTGTAAGCCCAAATCTGCGCCTCAAGGAAAATCATAGGAATTCACATTAGGAGTTGAGCACCTTGAGAAAGGAGGAGCATTCTAAGACTTTCCCAATGATTTGAAATCATAGAAGTGACAAATATGAAGCCAGTTGATGAAGGCGCATTTTCCTGTCTCTGCAAACCTCAAATTGCGCCTTAGGAAGAAATCACATGAATTTACATCTAGAAGTGAGCGCTTGGGAGGGAGAATCGTTTTAAGACATCTTTAATTGTTTGAGATCATAAAAATGATGAATATAAGGCCATTTGATGCTAGGCGCACTTTTGCATTTCTACGGACCTAGATGTGCGCCTAGGCTTGGAAAGGCTATTGAATGTTTAAAATGACTCCTTTGTGTTTATCAATAGTTTAATACATTGCTTTCTTTGTGTTGCAGGAGTTGACATTGGAGCAAGGCGCTTGGAATCACCTTCAAGCAAAGGAGTAAAGTGAAGAGGTAGCCATTGTAGAGGAGATATCTCGTTACCACTCCAAGAGATCATTTCAAGTTCATCGTGCCAGTACACTTCATCATCTGCATCAAGAGAAGACATCCATCCATTGAACTTCAAGTTCCTTCTCAATCTTCAAGTCTCTAAGAAGTCTCCTACTCCATGTTATGAAAGAAGTATCATCATCCACGCTACTCTCTATGAAGAAGCATCAGAAGATCAATGTATATCCTGCCAAGAGAAGAGACATCACAGAGTTAGACAAATGAGCAACATGTATCATACATATCCGAACAAGGCAAGATCAACAAGGATACATTCCCAAACGTTCAAGTTCAAAGCAATCACATTCGAACACATCACACAGATGATGCAATTTGGGAATATGTTGAGGTGGCACCTACGTGGCATAAGCATTATCCTCACCAATCAGATGTTGCAATGTCATCCTACATTCTCAAATAAGAGGATAAGGGCGTTCCAAGGGAAAGGTCTTCCAACTCATCATCTTTATCATCTTGGGAAGCGTGCCTTGCTTCTCTTTTCTTTTCTATGTACAAAATGCTAAAAATAGGCATAATTGCCTTGTTGTAAAGATCTGGGCCGTTCATTCACGGATCCATTTCGGCCGTCTATTGTATTTTGGAAAGCTATATAAAGCCCTTGTTGCCTCATTTGTAAGGGTTGTTAGTTGGTAGTTAGTTCATAGGAAAGAGTAGGTAGTAGAGTAGAGTAGGAAGAGACTCGAAATTCTCGGCGGGTACTTGAAGTTGTAAATATTTCTCAAGATTAATGCAAAGACATTGGAGCTTGGTGCTAAGTGTTGTCTTGTGGAATAACATGGCTTCTTGTATCTTAATGAAATGGAGAGATGTTTCTAAGTAGATTAGCAGTAGAATAGTACTAATTCATTCATCTAATGCATGTATGTGTTGAATATTTGGTCAACTCTTAGCTCATGCTTTTGACATCCATCATTGGTGGAGTGTTATGTAAAGCTAGTCTGAGCTTCATTACAATTTGCTTAAGTTTGGTTGTGGATACGCATTCAAACTGCGCCAACTGTGGGTGTTTGAATGAAAGTTCATAACATGAAAACCATTCGCTAACCTTAGGAGATTGCACCTACTCCATGTAGTTGTAGGCATTCTTGGCAAAGTGGAGTAAGGTTTATTGAGGAGTTTGTCTATTCATGCATCATCGTAACTTCATTGACCTTAGATTAGTTTCTCTGAACCCTTATCCTTTTTCCTTTTTTTTACATTGTGCATACTTCATCCACACTGAAAGGAGAAATAAGCTGAGTGAAGCAAGAAGAAGTTTACGTAAGTCCTGTTGTGACCAAATCACACATCACCCCATTAGGAATAGGGACCCCCCTTTTCTTGAGCTCTGAGTTTTCAATGAGTTTTCAATGAGGATTTAATGATGACCTGATTCATCTTCCTCTGCCGATACGGTAATAATTTCCTCTCCTATGATCTTTGTTTCATGATTAGAGGTAGATGAACTTGCAATAATGAAGGATCTTGATCGAATCCCATCTAGATAATGAGTTTTGAGGTTAATCCTGAAGAATGTTTGAGACCCTGAAAAGACTAAGCCTGGAGCCTGAAATCCTGAAAATCCTGAAAAAATGGCTAAGTCTGAAATCTGGTGAATCCTCCAAATTCTATATTTTGCATCTTAAATCCGGTGGATTCGGGACCTATCTCAAACATCCTGAAAGGTATATTGAAAAATATTTAAAGTATAAGAAATATATTTTTCAATATACCTTTACTCGCGCGATCCTGAAAAATGCCTGACGATTCCAGAAGATTCAAAACACTGATCTAGTGCGACAGGGTACTTAAGTGGCGCAAAATCTGGGCGCAAAAGCACGAGGGAGAAGGCACTTGAGCCAGAGGATTTCAATCATTGATCTGATGCGCCCATCTACACCTTGATCTAATGCGAAAATGAAAGGATAAGTCTTAAAATCAATCTTGGAGTAAATGAAAACGATAAGTGTCAGAGGATTTCAATCCCTTAAGTGATGCGCCACCAAGAGGGAAGAGGGAGTCTTGAGGTTTTGTTGACTTGAGGAAGAGAAAATCTTGAGGATTTCAATCCTTCATCCAATGCGCCAATACTTGAGGATTTTCACCCTTGATCTAGTGCGCCAAATGACAAACTCAAAACATTCAAACCACTTCCCCAAACATGAAGTCAGAGGATTCCAATTGACTATCTAATGCGCTAGAAGTTAGAGGATACCAATCCATGAAGTAATGCGCTTATCCTATGACAACTATCCAATCAAGTCTCCAAGGCTAAGTCTAGAGGATTTGAAAACTTCATCTAATGCGACACCAAAGAAGAAGACAACACCATGCTGATCCAATGCGAAATGCAATGAGGAAGTCAAACACGTATCCAAAGGATATGAAGAAGACCTCAAAGATGTTATCAAAAATGCAAGACAAGAAGATTTCAATCCTTGATCCCATGCGCTTGAGGAAGAGGGAAATTCCAATCTACAAGGAAGATCACCAAGACCCATCTAATGCGCCAGTCCAAGGTAGTTAGAAACATTTAATGATTTTTGCCTTGGAAAACGTGAAAATTGCATTTATTAAATAAAGATCAATCTAAATTAAATGTTTTTGCACTATAATAAAGGAGGTCGGCCTAGGGAAGAGGTAAAGTTTTTAAAGCAAATTATGTATATATACCTCATCTCTTCTCCATTTTTATTATTTTCAAAGAGCAGATTTTGTTTTCCAAGAGCAGATTTATCTTCAAGGAGCAGCAACAAGAAGTTTTTTTTTAGAAGAATAAATTTGATTTTATCAAATTTAAGCAAGTGGTGGATCCAATTGCAAGGTATCCAATTCAAAACAGCCCATCAAGTAAGTCTGATCTGAATATTTCTGATTTGATTTTCTTCTTTTTTCCTTCATTAGATGCATTAAAATTGTTCAAATATTGGTAAAATTCAAGAAGGACAAGTGGATTTTCATGGATTTTCATAGATTCCTTGAGTTTAGTAGTGATATTTCATAATTGTAAAGGAAAACTTCATAAAGTTAATCCACTAAAATAGCTGAAGTAAAGTCTAGATTGTGTTTGCAATTACTTATTCGCGTCAAGTCTGCAGGATTATGGCAATGACTTCTAAAGAGCGACAAGCAAAGATCCGGATGGATGCCAAGGGGAAGATTCCCGAATCAAAGCTCATCTCAAGGTGGACAAATGTAGGAGACACGAATATGGGCAACAGCAGCTTAGAAGATATCAAGTCAGTCCTTGAAGAACCCAACGGAGGAAGTCTTGCTCGAGCCATCATGAGGAGTGGAGCCATTGAAGCTGCTTGTTTTCCGCCAGCTTTGCCGTGTCCGGAGATGATCATCGAATGTGTCAAGAAATATGATGTAAATACAAGGCAGATTATAGCGAAAGATGGAGCAATACTAGCTTATTTGCAAAAGGAGGTAGTTGAAGAAACTTTCGACATTCCAACTAAGGAGAGGATGATCAGTATCTCAATACAACAAGGTCAGCAGGAATATGATGTCGACTCTAAGACAAAGTTGCAAGAGATAAGGAGAGAATGGATGGCCAATCCAGCTATGAAGTTCAATATGAATAATCCTCCACAGTTCCACAAGTTAGATTTTCATCCTGAAATTGGATACTTGATCATGTTTCTAAACAGAATGACGGGAATGCCTCAATCTGCTACCTTTCAGCCTTGGATGTACTCTTTCATCAAGTCAGTTCTCAAAGGGAAGATGATTGATTGGGCTGGACTTATCAGTCAGAGTATACATGATCAGTTCATCAATTTTGCTAAGACCAAGACTTGTCATATGAGTTCCTATGTAGTGTACCTTCTCGCAAGAAATGAAGTCTACTCAGGTTTGACCAAAAAAGGAGAAGTCGGCATTGGGCCTAACAAGTACCTATCGCATCAATGTTATCCTCAGTTGCACCTCAAGAGTATCAATCATTATACAAGATTCAATGATGCATTTGTTATGTTCGTAATGAAGAAACTGAGAGGAGAATTTCATAAAAGGCTGTCTAATGCGGCGAGAGAGTTCATTTCAGCATATGGACACTGGTATACTCAGCATGAAAGGTACACTTATCTAAGGATCCAAGGGTTTACATTATATCCATACAGATTGCCAAGGTATCCAACCAACAGGTGATGTTAGAGGTTACAAGGCAACTCCTAGAACTCATCAGGTTGCAGAAGTTGAAGAAGAAAGGAGGAATCCAATTTCCACTTCGTCTTGGACAAAATCTGGAGTGTCCATCCTTATCAGCAGCTGAATATTCTGAAATAGAGTTACAGGCCTATCATTTGCAAACTCATGGCACCAAGAGGCTTAACTTTGATCCTTTCCAAGTTTGCTGGAAATACAACAGAGAATTCAAACATGTCAAGCAGTTGGAAGACCACTGGGCCAGTGCCCAAGATGAAGATGATCTCCGAACACTTCAAAGTTCGAGACTCACCTGGGATTTAGTCAGAGCTTCCAAGGTTTTCAAGATTCTAGACCAATTCACCGAAGATGATACTTTGTTGATAGATGAATTTGATAAGATAAAAGATTTGCCTTATACAGTTGATTGGTCAAAGAAGGATGTATCCGAAGAAGAATTGATAAAGCCGGTCTTAGCCATGACCCAAGTATTTATCAATCAACTATTGCAAGAGATGAGTGATGAAAGTCAAGTTCTTACTTACAATAAGATGGATGAAGGAGAACCAGGACAGCATAGTACACATAGCCAACCACAACATAGTGGGAATGATCAAAGTAATAATTCAGCTAGAAAGAGGAAAAGACCTAGTCAAGATCAAGGGGAATCAAGCCGAAGACCTCAAAAGAAGAATAATCCATCTACTTCATCTAATCCACAAGAAGGTGCTTCAGTTGTTCAGCATCCAATACAAGAGAGAAGTTATAGAAGAAGTTGCCTTGATTCCGTCAGAAGAGATTCAATCTAGCCCCACTGTCATAATGGAGGAGAATGATGATCTTGGTCAAGATGAAGTAGGTCAAGCGGAATCTGATGAGGAAGTAGCTCGTGTTCAACACAGTCAAGCTCAAGGACAGCGAGATCTTTCTGCTTTCCCACCTTGGTTGAGGCAAAGGATTGAAGAAAGTATAATTGTAGAAACCTATCAGCTTGCTCCAGTTGAGGAATTGCTTGTAAATGTACAAAAGAGTAATCAGAAGAAGAAAGCAACAGTCCTTTCCAAAATCACTCAAGATTCTGCTGGAAATAGAGAGGTACATATAGCTATTCCTAGAATTGATAAGGAGTTGGAAAATATGACACCTGAGGATTACAATATGACTACTATTGGCATGGGTCCAGTCACAAGGGAACAAGTAGAGGAGGAACTACAAGATTCAGTGAATAGTGTAAGAAGCATGTTGAAACAAGAAAGAGAAGCAAGGATGAAGGTTGAACAAGATTTCAATACATTGAAGCATTACATCCAACAAGTCATGCAGCCCATTCAACAGAAGGAAGCTACTTCAATTCCTCCGTCCATTCTTCCACAAGAAACAATATCCCAAGTTGAAAACATGAGAACTTCATCTCAGATGATGAAAGGATGGATAGAAAAGACAGAAGAGAAGGCCTATACTTACCTTGAAGAAATTGTGCAAGTGTATGATAGAGTCATTAAGCTTAAAGATCGAGTGCAAGCTTTATTAAGAAATTGTGCTGAGTTCAAACCGATCAAAGAGCAATACATGCCACAGCTCAAGAGTTTAATGGAAGTTCCATTAGAAGATCTAATTCATGATAAGGTGATTGATAGAGATACTCCACATGACTTCATCACTTGGTATTTCTCCTTTCACAACAAAGGGGCAACTAGTGATAAAATTGAAGTAGATATGTCTAGGATAAGAAGTGTTCTTCTAAGAACAGAAAATCATATATATACTGCTTTGACAACAATTTGTAATCCTTATGGAAATGTTACTATTGAGAACATGAAGCAACAAGTTAAGGCATTCTACTTTCAATATGATGGATTTGATGAAGGTCAACTAGATAGTATATTCACACTTGCATATCGTCTTGGGGAAAATAAGTCTTGGATAAACGACTGGGAGAAGACACTTGGCGTCTATGAGTCAGATGTAGCAGTGGCAGAAGGATCCATTAATGCAGCGACAAGTGTACCAATGGAGGATATTGTTCAAATTGTGTCTAGATTCATTGTATCTCATAGTACTACTACATAGTAGGCACATGTGATGTGGCTTCCTTATCTTCTTGGAAAGCGTGCCTTTGTTCTCTCCTTCATAGCTTCTTTCATTTAATAAAGTGAGCCTCCTTCATTTAATAAAGGATAGTTTGTTATAACTACTTGTGATGTGGCTTGATCTGGTTCGCTGATTCGGCCGATCGATTTTGACCCTTCTTTCTTTTGAGGTCTATAAAAGAGCTCTCATTGCTCTCATTTGAAGAGGTTGGAAATTCTGAAATTGTTGTAAGAGCTCTCTGAGATTATAAAGGATTCATTGTTTTGGTGATTCTATTTATGTTTCTGAGTGTTGCATGGTTTCAATTTTCAAACAAACATTAAGTTAAGTTATAAGTTTTCTTTAAGTTTAAGTTAGTTAATGAAAGGTAGCTTTATTGCTTTGTAGTGAAGTCTTTAAGTTCATACCATTTGTAGTCTACGGCTCGTGGATTACAGTGCATGGTTAGTCTGAACAATTGAACGTCAATTTGATCTTTATGCTTGTTGAATCTTTCATGAGCATAATTGATTTAAACATCTTGTATACCTTTGAAGATTGCACCTATCTTGTGTAGTTGTTTTATCTTGGCGAAGCAGGATTTGGTTCGATTTCACTTCAAGTAGTAAACGTCCTTCCATTTAGGATTAGATTAGTGTTTCTAAACCCTACATCTTTTGCCCTTTTTTTTATCATTAAGTTAGGATTAGAACCAAAGAGCATCCATTGTTAAATCATACGTATCAATTGCAGTACTTAGGCTCTCTAGTATTTACCTCCATAGTCTTTGAAACAGCAAGTTACTTGAACAATTGTGTAAGTCCCTTTGTTTGTTAACAGCAAAATCATACTTAAATCGCTGAGCTGTCTCTTACCGAAAATATTATTAGAAGGAACCTTGGAGTTATCTCGTTTGATCACTTAGTTTAGCATCCGAGAGGCTTTGCTCAAGAGAGAGTTAGATACTCAGTATTTCACTCTATTGTTGACTTGTTGAAAAACAACCATCAACAAGTCCCTTTGAGGAAAACAATCACATCATGCTAACTGAGGCTATCCTATGAGCAAGTTGAGAACCAACATGCTGGAACCTTGGAGATAACCCACTGGATCACATTGTTTAGCTTTTGGGTATCTTTGTTCAAGAGAGGATAGATTACCTTAGTAATTTATTCTAAGTTGCATGTGCATAAAAAACACATCAACAAGACTCTTAGATGTTTTATTTGTAGATACATCATATTGCTCCTCCTTTTTGTCTTGTGATGTAGACCCCTTAAAAATGGATGCCATATACCGTGCTGTTTTGTCTATGTTTGTAGGGTATGAAATCAATTCATTCATCTTTTTTTGGTTTTCATCCAACTTATTCAAACTTTGTTTGAGCTTCTCCATATTCTTGTCCCACTGCTTCTGGGTACTTGAAGTAACCATGATTAACTAGCTGATTCAATGTCCAATCTATCCAACAGGATGGTAGGACAAAAGCTCTGATACCACTGTAATGCCCCACCTGTTGATGATTGTTTTTAGACAAGTCAACAATAGAGTAGAATACTGAGCATCCAACTCTCTCTTGAATAAAGTTTCTTGAATGCTAAACAAAGTGATCAATCGAGATAACTCCAAGGTTCCTTTTCTTTATGATTTGTAGTGGATAACTCAATGACTTGATGTGATTTTGCTGATGAACACAAAGGGATTTACACAATTGTTCTGACAACTTGCTTGTTTCACTTGCTAGAGGCAGACACTTAGGATATCTAAGTACTACAACCTTTTAGCGTATGATATGGCAATGAAGTTCTTAATCCTAATTCCTAATCATGATAGATTAAAAAAACGCAAAAGATAGGTTTAGGAAACTACTCTAATCCTAGATGCAAGAAACAATTATTGATCAGGTGAAATCAACCAACTCTGTTTTGCCAAGTTAAACAACTACACAAGGTTGATGCAATCTTCTAGGGTAATCAAAGATGTTCAAATCACTTATGTTCATGAAAGTTCAACAAACATAAACAATCAAAGTTAAGCTTACTTTGTTCAGACTAACCATACACTGCGACTTCCAAGCCACAAATCACAAATGGTATGAACATATAGATTCCACCACGAAGCAATAACAATCACTTTCATCAACTAACACAACACTTAAAAGAAAACTTAATCTAATTTAACATTCGCTTGAAGAAATCAGAAACCATGCAACACTTAGAAACATATATAGAATCACCAAACAATGAGTCTTATATTATCTCAAAAGAGCTCTTGCAACAATTTTCAGAGTCTTCAACCTTCTCAAATGAGAGCAAAAGAGCCTTTATATAGGCTTCAAGAATACATGAATGGCCAAGATCGATTGGCAAAGCCAATGGACCAGATGATGCCACCTAAGCAGGCGGTTACAACAAACTTCTATTTTTAGCATACAAAGAGGGAACAAAGGCACGTTTCCCAAGAAGATAAGGATGCCACATCATATCCTTTCACATAGTAGTACTATCTAGACACAATTTGAGCAACATCTCCCATTGGTACACTTGTCGCAACATTAATGGATCCTTCTGCAGTTGTCACATTTGACTCATAGATGCCAAGTGTCTTCTCCCAGTTAACTATCCAGGACTTGTTTGCTCCAAGATGGAATGCAAGTGTGAATATGTTATTCAACTGTTCCTCATCAACACCATCCTTCTGAAAGTAGTATGCCTTGACTTGTTGCTTCATGTTTTCAATAGTGATTTCTCCATATGGATTGCATATTGTGGTCAATGAAGTATGCACATGATTTTGTGTCCTTAGAAGAACACTCCTTATTCTAGACATATCCACCTCAATCTTCTCAACTAGCTGCCCCTTGTTGTGAAAGGAAAAATACCAAGTGGTGAAGTCATGCGAAGTATCTTGATCAATCACTTTATCTCGAACTAGATCTTCTATCGAAGCTTCCATCAAATCCTTGAGATGTGGCATGTATTGCTCCTTGATAGGCTTGAACTCAACACATATCTTTAGTAGAGATTGAACTCTATCCTAGAGACTAATCATTCTATCATAAACTTGCACAATTTCCTCAAGATAAGTATATGCTTTCTCTTCCGTTTTCTCTATCCAACCCTTGATTAGATAAGATGAAGCTCTCATATCTTCAACTTGTGATACTGTTTCTTGTGAAAGAATGGATGGAGGTAATGGAGTAGCTTCCTTCTGTCGGATGGGCTGCATGACTTGTTGAATGTATTGCTTTAGTGTATTGAAGTCTTGCTCCACCTTTTGCTTAGCTTCTTTTTCCTGTCTTAGCATGATTTTTACACTGTTAACTGATTCTTGAAGTTCCTCCTCTGCTTGTTCTCCTGTGATTGGACCCATATCAATAGTAGTCACATTGTAATCTTCAGGTGCCATGTCTTCCAGATTCTTCTCAACTCTAGGAACAACCACATGCACTTCTCTATTTCCAGAAGGATCTTGAGTGATTTTTGAAAAGACAGCTGCTTTCTTCTTTTGATTACTTCTCTGTGCACTCATAAGCAATTCTTCTACCGGAGCAGGCTAATAGGTTTCTATGACTGTATTCTCTTCAATTCTCTTTCTCAACCAAGATGGAAATGAAGAAAGATCCTGTTGTCATTGTACTTGCTTGTATTGTACACGTGCTGCATCTTCATCAGATTCCGCTTGTCCTTCTATTTCTTGATCAACAACATCATGATGTTCTATTTCAACAGTCGGGCTTGAATGAATCTCTTCGGATGGAACCACCACAGTCTCTTCTACTACTTCAATTTCTTGTACTGAAATATTGGCATTTGAAGCCCCTTCTGGTAAACTAGATGAAGTGGATTGACTATTATTCTTCTTAGGCCTCTGACTTGATTCTCCTTGATCTTGATTAGGTCTTTTCCTTTTTCTAGCTTAATTGACGCCTTGATCACTTCCACTATGTGCACTATGCTGTCCTGATTCTTCTTCATCCATCTTATCATATGTAAGAATCTGCCCTTCCTCATTCATTTCTTGTAACAATTGATTTATACATGCTTGTGTCATAGCTAAGACTGGCTCCATCAGTTCCTCTTCAAATACATCCCTCTTTGACCAATCAACTGTATAAGGCAAATCCTTTATCTTCTCCAATTCATCTATCAGTATAGTGTCATCTTCTATGAACTGATCTAGGATTCGGAATACCCGGGATACTTTTATTAGATCCCATGTAAGTCTTGAACACTTGAATGTTCGAAGATCATCTTCATCTTTTGCATTTGCCCAGTGATCTTCCAACTGCATGACATGCGTATATTCTCTGTTATATTTCCAGCAAACTTTGAAAGGATCAAAATTAAGTCTTTTGGTGCCATGAGTTTATAGATGATATGCTTGAAGCTCCGTTTCAGAATATTCAGCCGCTACCAATGATGGACACTCAAGGTTTTGTCCAAGAACTAGTGAAAACTGAATCCCTCCTTAACTTTTGTAGTCTGATGAGTTCTAGGAGTTGTCTTGAAACTTCTAACATTACCATCCTATTAGTTGGATATCTCGGTAACCTGTATGGATAAGATGTGAAACCTTGAATCCTCATGTATGTATATCTTTCATGTTGTGTATACCAATGTCCATATGTCCCGATGAATTCCCTTGCTGCATTTGATAATCTTTTGTGGAACTCTCCTCTTAATCTCTTCAATATAAACATTGCAAATGCATCGTTGAACCTCATATAGTGATTGATGTTCTTGAGATGCAATTGAGGATAACATTGATGTGACAAGTACTTATCCGGTCCAATCCCAACTTCACCTTTTTTAGTCAAACGTGGATAAACTTCATTCCTTGCTAGAAGATATACTATATAAGAACTCATATGGAATGACTTAGTACTTGAAAAGTTGATGAGCTGCTCATGCATGCTTTGATTGATGAGTCTAGCCCAATCAATCATCTTTCCCTTGAGAATTAGCTTGATGAAAGAATACATCCATGACAGAAAGGTTGTTGATTGCGGCATACCTGTTACTTTGTTGAGGAACATGATCAAGTATCCAATCTCCGGATGAAAATCTGATTTATGGAACTGTGGAGGATTGTTTGTATTGATCTTTATTGACGGATTCACCATCCATTCCTTCTTCATCTCTTGCAATCTCTTCTTTGAATCAGCATCATATTCTTGTTGACCTTGGTGTATGGAGATGCCGATCATCCTATCTTTGGTGGGAATGTTAAATGTGTCCTCAATTGCTTCATTTTGTAAATAAGCTAGCACTGTTCCATCCTTGGCCACTATTTGTCTAGTATTCTTGTCATACTTCTTAACACATTCTATAATCATCTCTTGACAGGGTAAAACTGGCGGAAAGCAAGCGGCTTCAATGACTCCACTCCTTGCGATGGCTCTAGCAAGACTACTCCCAGTAGGCTCTTGAAGCACGGTCTTAATATCTTCTAGATTGCTGTTGCCCATGTTCGTATCTCCAATATTCGTCCATCTTGAAACAAGCTTTGACTCTGGGACTTTGCCTTTAGTATCCATACGAATCCTTGCTTGTCTTTCCTTTGATGTCATCGCCATAATCCTACAAACTAGACACAAATAAGTAACCTCAAATACGAATGATCATACAACTCACTTCAGTCTTCTAAATGCATTGGAATTCTGATTTTAAAGATTCTAAAATGGAGTTTCACAAGAAAATTATGTCTTTTATCATGATGATTAACTATCCTCTTATGCATAAATACATCAAGACCTACAATTTCTTGCCTAAAAACTCATAACCTCGCTGCAAATGAAAGAAAATCAGAACAATATTCTTTAAATCAGACTTACCAATGGACTGATTTAGATTAATATCTCCAACACTTAGTCAAAATCAGACCTACTTTGATGAAAAATCAGACTTATCCTTGTTAGGAAATCACTTCTACTTCTGCTCCTTGAGGCAAACTAGCTGTTTGGTGAGTGATAAAATGACATCCAAAAGGCAGATATATATAATATGCATTAAAAACTAACTTACCTGCCTAGGCCGACCTCATTAAATGCCAAAAAAAACATTTAATTTTGTTGAGTTGTTTGTAGCTTCGATCAGATAACATAATAATAAATATGAATATATAAGTAATATTAAATATTACATATATATTCATACTTAATATATAAGGTATGTTAAGATAAATATCAATATAGCAGGATCGAATGATATATTACCAAAGCATAAACATCTTCTGCATTCTAAACGGTGATTAGTAACTGTTAAAATTAGTGAAACCGATTACAATACAAACGGAGACAAAGTCACACCTGCGATAGGCGTGACTCCTTGAGGAGTCACCTCTATCACAGATGTGACTCCTACCGTCACTCACATATTTATATCAATGTCTTTGCCCTGCAATACCATGGATCGACACAAAAATCGAAAGTGTATGAGAAGTGGAAATTGCATCTGAAATACAAAAGAAAGTAATAAGTTAAGTTTGCTATATAAATATCCAACTTTCAGAAAATATCCAAGTCAGAGATTATAAGTTCGATTTGAATTTACATGGTATCAAAGCCAGGTTAAGCAGAATCCGGGCAGAAAATTGAACTTGAGAAAATCAGATTTAATACATCTCATTTCTCAAATGGCAGCAGCAATCCGATTCGAAGACATTGGAAGGAAAGAATAGCAAAAAGAAAAGGGTGTAAATAAAATCAAGATGCGTAAATCGTTATCTTCATAACAACGATCCATGAGTATAAGGAGCAACAATCTATGTTAGGAGGACAGATCTAATTAAAGACAGCAGCAATCATGAGCAAATAATATATGAAAAGATTTGTAATGATTGGTGAAGTTGCATCCCTCAAAGGGAAATAAAAGGAGTCAATGAAGAAGATCGATAGGCATCAAGGAAGGAGAGGAATCAATCGATCTGCAATTAAATCAGCAAAGGTATGGAATCTCTATCATATATTGAACTTATAAATGTCTTAAGGCAATTTCTGAAGATATGCATATTCATATTGCAATAAGTAATATATAGTTGCAAATGCATTACTCAATGATACATTGGTAAATGATAGAAATGAATGACATGAAATAAGATATGATTAGCTTATAGGAATGCATTACATTATATTGACTAGAATAGCAATCAAATGAAATTAGTCATATAATTGACATAGGATATTTATGTACATTATCATCATGAATATGGAATCTTGATTACATATAATGGATGAACAAATGAATGTCATTATAAATGAATATACAAGGAAGAATGAATTAATATGATAAATGTGTATATATAGAATGAACATGATCAATAATGATAATGGAAAGTGATCAAACATTAGATCATATGTGATGAGCCATATGATATGAGGCCAAAATGATAAGTCATCATATGAAATATCAACAAAGACTTAGAAATCATAGGATTGTGCTATATCCAAGAACAGGATTAGCCTCATCATTAATCGTCTCGTTATCGTAGGTGTATGGGTAAGTTAGGAGATTGTATGTTGGACCTAGGTAACCCTCAAGTGGATGAAGAACACTGTGTGGCTGTGAAGTCCCTTGAGCCAAGAGACGAAGAACACTGTGTGGGTATGAAGTCCTTGGGCCTATGGTAATGATGAGCTCATCAATGTTAAATGTGCCTGACGTGAGGTGACTCTTGGTGGGATGAAGAATGTTGTGTGGACATGAAGTTCCATCAAGCCATATGGTGAAGAACTTTGTGTGGGAGTGAAGCCTTTGGGCCTCTGTATGGGATGGTTAATGGCTCCTCAATGAACCATACCTATGGAGCTAGAGATGGATTAATGATAGGGCAACACATGATCCTCTCAAGGGTAGAGCATAAGGCCTTTGATCATGAATATGAATATGGATATAAATATGAATATGAAAGTGAATATAAATGATTATGAATATGAAAATGGGATTAAGAGGGAGTTCACTGTACCTTATAATCCTCAACAAAATGGAGTTGCAGAAAGAAAAAATAGAACCATTGTAGAAGCTGCTAGGGCTATGTTACTTGATCAGAATATAGACACTTCACTTTGGGCAGAAGCATCTAGTACTGTTGTCTATATACAGAACAGATGTCCTCACTCTCATATTGATGACAAAACTCCTGAAGAAGCCTTCACTGGCACAAAACCAGACATTAGTCATTTAAGGATATTTGGTTGTCCTGTTTACATTCATGTGCCCAAAGAGAAAAGAACTAAGCTAGAACCTTTTGGGAGAAAAGGCATCTTTGTAGGCTATAGTGAAACATCAAAAGCTTATAGAATATATATACCTGGTCAAAGACAGATTGAACTAAGCAGAGATGTGATTTTTGAGGAAGACATAGCTTTCAGAAATGATATTGAGTCAGAAATTCAAACTTCCAACTCAAGCATAGAAGAGGATCCTACACCTGAGTTTCAGAGGGAGTATCCTGAGGAAGAGGTAAACCATGAACAAATCACATCACTAGAAAATCCCAAGAAAAGACCACTCTGGGCCACCAAAACAATGGAAGAAGCTAAAAATTATGCCGCTCCATCAGGGACTTTTAGGGAAAGCACAAGACCTAAGAGATTCTCTAGTTATGTAGCTTTAATGAGTGAATTCATTAAATCAAAACCTTCTAGTGCTATAGAAGCTCTTAAGCACCAAGTATGGAAGGATGCCTTGACAGAGGAGTATCAATCCATCCTGAAGAATGATGTGTGGGATATAGTACCTAGACCAAAAGGGAAATTTGTTGTTTCTTCAAAATGGCTATTAAAAATCAAACATGTTGCAGATGGCAGTATAAGGAAATACAAAGCAAGATTTGTACCCAGAGGATTTTCACGAAAGGAAGGAATTGATTACGACAAAACCTTTGCTCCAGTTGCTCGATATACATCAGTCAGGGCAGTTCTAGCTATTGCAGCAGCCAAAGGGTGGAAAATCCATCAAATGGACGTAAAACTGCTTTCTTAAATGGAACCATTGAAGAAGAGGTTTACTTAGAGCAACCCGAAGGATTTGAGATTCACTATGCAGGATCCCATGTATGTAAATTAAAGAAAGCTCTTTATGGACTTAAACAACCCCCCAGAGCCTGGTATGAAAGAATTGACAGTTATCTCTTGAGATTAGGCTTCTCAAAGAATGATGCAGATCCAAATCTCTACTTCAAACAAAGCAAAGGTGATATGTTAATATTGATATTATATGTTGATGATCAATTGATTACAGGAGAAAATTACCTTATTGATCAATGTAAGAGAGATCTAGCTTCAGAATTTGACATGAAGGACTTAGGTCTATTACACTACTTCCTTGGACTGGAAGTATTGCAGAAATCAGACTGTATTATTCTAAACCAAGGGAAGTACACAATTGATATATTAAAAAGGTTTGGTATGATGGAATGTAGACCTATGTCTTCCCCCATGGAAACAAGTCTTCATAAATTGAAGGAAGCAACAACAGATTCTCCGTTGGCAGATCCCACTCTGTACAGACAGATAATTGGATCCTTGATGTATTTGGTCAATACCAGACCTGACATCTATTATGCTGTAAATGCCTTAAGTCAGTTTATGTGTGAGCCCAAGGAGATACATCTTGTGGCTATGAAACATATAATGAGATACCTTCAAGGTACTCTAAATTATGGCTTAAAATATGAAAAGGTTGACTTAGAGCTACATGGATTCACAGATTCAGATTGGGCTGAAAGTGTAACTGACCGGAAGAGCACCTCCGGATGTTGTTTCAGTTTAGGGTCAGCAATGATATCGTGGATCAGCAGAAAACAGTCTTTAGTTGCTCAGAGTTCTACAGAAGCCGAATATATTGCAGCTTCTATGGCTGCTAGAGAGGTAGTATGGCTTAGAAAACTGCTTGTGGGATTATTTGGTAAACCTCTGAAACCAACTATCATCCACTGCGACAATCAAAGCTGTATTAAGCTATCCGTGAATCCAGTATTCCATGATAGATCTAAACATATTGAGATTCCTCATCACTATGTGCGTGATATGGTGGAAAGGAATGTGATTCAGTTGGAGTATATCAGTACAGGAGATCAAACTGCAGATATTCTTGCTAAACCACTCCTCAAGGTAAAAGTTGAATACTTCAGAAAAAAAATCTTGGTATGATTGAAATGTAAAATTCTAATTGATTTGTACTAATATATTAAAGATGTTTAATGTGTGACTCTATGACATTATGGGCCTACCCATTCTGTGTTTATTTCCAAAAGGTGACGATTTTTTGGATATACCTAACATTATAAGGTGACGATCTTATAATGTTCATTAGACTGATATCATGTGACTTGACATTGGTATGAATCATGGAGTTATCATGATTAAGTTATGGTAGACATTATGTGACTTAATGTCAGTGCACATACCATAACTGGGATATATATAAGGAGAATGTAATGTTCTCGAGTATAGTATATCCTTTAGTATCACGAGGTAGGTGATGCTACGTATCATGAGATAGGTGATACTATATATCATGAGTTATGTGATATTAAATTACTTTGAGTAATTCATTATAGATCAGATAATTGATATTCACAGAGATTATTGTGATATTGTTATCTTCCCGAGCTAAGAGGGAGTATTGAGTTGTTTGTAGCTTCGATCAGATAACATAATAATAAATATGAATATATAAGTAATATTAAATATTACTTATATATTCATACTTAATATATAAGGTATGTTAAGATAAATATCAATATAGCATGATCGAATGATATATTACCAAAGCATAAACATCTTCTGCATTCTAAACGGTGATTAGTAACTGTTAAAATTAGTGAAACCGATTACAATACAAACGGTGACAAAGTCACACTTGTGATAGGCAAGGCGTGACTCCTTGAGGAGTCACGTCTATCATAGATGTGACTCCTACCGTCACTCACATATTTATATCAATGTCTTTGCCCTGCAATACCATGGATCGACACAAAAATCGGAAGTGTATGAGAAGTGGAAATTGCATCTGAAATACAAAAGAAAGTAATAAGTTAAGTCTGCTATATAAATATCCAACTTTCAGAAAATATCCAAGTCAGAGATTATAAGTTCGATTTGAATTTACAAATTTACCTTCTTTTTCTGAATATGGCGCGGATTTCCATGTGAGACAAGATTTTAAAAAAATTGAATTTTGGTTTTCAAATAGTGCTTTAGTGCTTGGTGCATCGGTTGAGGAATTAAGTGTTTTGTTGGAATGTACTCAACATCTTGGCGCATGACTTGAGGCGCAATGGTTGATGCTTTTGATCCTTGTCTTGAAGACTCTCATAAAACTTGAATTTATTCTCCTTCATAAGTGCGCATGAGATAACAGTCTTCTTTTGACTTTGGCGGATTGGTTGAAGGTTCTTAAATCCTGATTTGGAAGTCATCAAAGTGGCGCTTTGGTTGTGGCGCATCGGTTGTGCATTTTGATCTCTGGTTGATAAACCATTTATAACTTGAAACTTGCCTCATCTTAAAAATGGCGCCTTGCTTCACGTGTTTAGATGCTTGTTGATAATTCGAAAGACTTAAACTTGATATCATCCCAAGGTAGCGCAATAGGTGGGGCGCATTGGTTGGACAACTTGATCTCTTATTAAAATGCTTTCAAAAACTTAATTTTAACTCCTTTCCATAAGGTGGCGCATTACCTGAAGGTTTTGGATCCTTGTCTTAGGAGTTGCACTTCACACTCCCCTATCTTGGTCACAAACCTTAATCTCCACTTTGAAGGATACATTTTGACCTTAGGCGCATCGGTTGGGGATGTTGGATGCTCATCTCATCATACTTATAAACTTGACTTCATCATCATTGGCGCGGCGGTTAGGAGTTTTGGGTCTCTCTTATTTCACAAGACTTAACTTAATTTCCCACATAAGTAGCACTCTAATGGAGGCGCTTTGGTTCAAAGTTTTGATTCCTCTTGAAATACCTCACTTCATCCTTGGACGCACCGGTTGAGGTTTTTTGGAGTCTGGTTGAATGTCCTCATAAGGGCGCATTGGTTAGGGCGGGTTAGTTCATGATCTTGAGCCCTCATCTTGAAACTCACAATTCCCCTTATCAAACCATCTTTTCACTTTGGTCGCGTTGGATAAGGATTTGAATCCTCTTTAATAGAAGGCGAAGAAACTCAAGTTAAACTGCCTCAATCATGGCGCATTAGTTGAATATTTTGGATCCTGATCTAAGAGATGTCACAAGACTTGAGTCTAGCTTCCTTCATAAGGCAGCGCATTACATGACAATTTTGGATCTCCTTCAAATGACCTTTAAGACTTTCACTTTCCCTCCTTCAAATTGGCATTTAGATGAATGTCTTGTGTTCTCCTTTCAACATATCTTCAAACTCACTCCATCTTGCCTTCCAAAGTGGCACATTAGATAGCGAATTGGACCCTCGCTTAAAAGGCCTTATAAAATTTGAATTAGATCTCCTCCATAACCGACGCGTTGGATCAAAATTTCAATCTCCGCTTAAAATTTCACTTAAAACTTTACTTTCACTTCAACTAAAATGGCACTTAGGTTGACCATTTTGTTCTTCGGTTGAAAAAGGTATCATGGAAATTTTGCAATCTAACTCCCTATTCCAAGTGCACTAGATCAAGATGTGAATGCCTTCATGAAAATTGAAACAAGAACCTCATCTCTTGGCGCATTGGATGACAATTTGATTTTTGTTCAAAATTGGCGCACTAGATGATGATTTTGATCTTCTCTTGAAAGGTTGGCGTATTGGTCAAGGATTTTAGACTCCGGTTTAAAAATGCACTTAGGCAATCAAATCAACCTTTCATCTTGGGCGTAGTAGATGATGCACCAGTTCAATGTTTTGGATCCTTGTCTTGAGAGTCCTCTTAAAAACCTCATGAAACTCGTCGTCACACCTCCTCAACAAGATGAAGCCAGGAGATCAAATGCAAATGATGGTCACAAGGAATGCCTCATGTAATCCTCTTCGTAACTTAAAACAAGGTCAAAGCAGAACTCTGAAAGACTCAATCTACCTCAAATCAAAAGGGGGGGTCCCCATTTGCAATGGGGTGATGGTGTGATTTGGTCACAACACCACCCCAGGTGGACACTTGCTAACAATATAATGCCAAAAGAAAATATTGCAAGTAATCCTCACCAGGTACATACTGCAATACTCCCCAATGAACCCAAACTGGAACCCTGATGCACACGAAGGATCCCACAGTGCATTGAAATCTAGGGACTTTGTAATGCTCTGATACCATTCTGTAATGTACCCAATTTCGAGAGCATCAGAGTTTGGAAGATTAGTCTATTATCTGACCCTCGTAGGCTAATAGTCTTGGTTAGAGGGTCTTCAGTGGCTGTTGCCTAGTCATACGGGACATTACTTCTCATTAGTTCGTCATTGGGTTCATGTTTGGGCCTTCGTTTGATGTTTCTTGACTCAGTTATACACACTTACTATTTATAGTTAGTCACCATTTCAGGAGAGTCAGTGTTTCTATATATAGCAGGGCACCTGGACAGGTCTTGATTGCAGTGTTGATCCCTTACTCAATTGGTTTGATCATATAATGGTAAATTGGGGACATTACATTTGTAGATACATTACAGTAAATTGGGGACATTACATTTTACTAGGGGTGCAAAAGTACTGTTTATTTAGAGTCTTAGACATTGTTCTCATTGGGACTAACATGCAGATTACTAGTGAAAAGGTTTTGTTGCCGAGTGCACAACATGAGGGAAGCATTCCTCTATGTTTGAAGATGGACCTTCTTGTGAAGGTCAAGTTTGGGAAATTGAAAACCATGAAGATCACTTTTTGTGTGTGCTGCGATTTGGTGGTGAACACGTAGGATGCCAATACTAGTGTCAATATTAGTAATAAAAAATGCAAATTGAAGCTTTTATGTATTTTTTTAATGTTAAAAAAATTTGCCAAGTCATTACTGAGTTTTTCCTTGAGTTTTTCCAAGTCTTGAGTTTTTAATTTTTTTGGGTCAAGTCAAGTTATTGCCAAGTTCGAGCTTTTCAACTATGGATAACACAACCCACAAGATAATAGCGAATGGTAAAGTTAATTTGCTGTTGAAAGATGGAAGAACAAAGAGTCTATCAAAGGTTTTGCACATAGTCACAAAATGTGTGGCAGCAAGCAAACTTCTCATGGAGAAGTACCCCGCATTGTTTTGGAGCCCACGTGCAACACATTACATTGATTTAATTCTTGAGGACATTGGAAAACTCAGTTGGATTAAATCTACAATAGAGAGTGGGAGATCTATCACCAAATTCATTTATAACCACACTAGGGTGTTGAGCATGATGAGAAAATTCATTGAGGGAAAGGAGCTTGTGAGACTAGGGCTGACAACGTTTGCCACTAATTTCTTGGCAATTCAGAATATATGCACCCAAAAGATGAGCTTCAAATGCATGTTTGTTTAATCACATTGTGTAGAGTGCTCCTTTTCTAGTCAAATGGATGGGATCATTGTTTCACATCTTGTGTTTGATGATGCATTTTGGAAGGATGTAGAAGAGATTTTGCAAATTTTCGAGCCCTTGGTTTGAGTGCTAAGATTGGTTGTTGGGGAAAAATCCCCCATGGGTTATTTTTATGAGGCCATTAATAGGGTAAAGGAGGCAATACGGTCCAAATTGCAGCATAATGAGAGGAGATTCATGGGAGATCATTGATGCTAGATGAGATTGCCAAATGCATTGTCATATCCATGCTACAAGCTATTTCTTGAATCTCTCTATCTATTATAGTCCATTGTTCAAGGAGGATGGAGAAGTGAGTGTAGGGTTTTTCAAATGCATTTCCACATTCTTTCTTGATGTAGAGGAAAGGTGAGCAGCCATAGCAAAGTTGCTATTGTACAAGCAAGCAAAGGGCTTCTTCTCCAACATGTGTAGTGAAATCAAGGAAGACAATAACGCCAAGTATTAACTTCTAAATTAATAATTTGCAATCTGATTTATTATACATTAAATGGAATTGAATGATCAATCACTTGGCTTTTTTAATAAAATTTGTTGTTGCAATTAATCTAATAGTGCAATGGTGGGAGTACTTTGGCCATGAGGCCAAATCATTTCATTGGATGGCAATGTGAATTCTAATTTGCTTGTGAGCATTCTTGGAGTTTTTTTGAGCATATACACAGAAAATTTGAGATTAGAAACTTTCCAACTATGAATTTCAGTAATTGTCTATTTTTATAACATACACTAGTAGGTTGAGAACTTATGCATTCATCAGTGCTTACCTCAGTTAGTGTTGAAAATGATCAACCAATTGATCTCGATGAGATTGATCTTGATTTGAAATGGATCACAGCCAAGGAGGAGCCTACATTTAATGAAGAGGATTTGGATATCCATAATGAGGTTATGGATGATCGTGAACGTGCTTGTTTGGACAAAATGGTTGCAAACATAGGGGCTACAGTGTAATGTCCCCTTTTTGAGCTAAGTGACTTCAAGCTTGGAGAATGGAAAGTTGGCAAATAACTTAAAGCTTGGAGAATGAAAAGTTGGTTTTTAGTGGCTAAAATGATTTTTCCTTGGCAAATTGAAGTTGGGAAATGACTTTATGTATTTTTAATATTTTATAATATTTGTGGAAAAGTCAAAATTATTAAAATAATTAGCCAAGGAGAAAAACGTCCCACTTGGAGAAGAGAAACTAGGTGAAAAACATCTAACGGTCCTCTCCCTAAGAAAATTGAAAATTAAGACAAATGACCAATAAATAATATTTTATTTATTAAAATATTATATTTTATTGCCAAAAAGTGGCGCTCAAGGAGAAAAGGAAAAGAAAATAAAATATTATTATTATATTGCCCAATTTTGGCCGCCCAAAATTATGGAAATTAAAAAGAAAATAAATAAAAATATTTTCTTATGACGGTGGACTCCGAAGGAATTAAAATATATTTTATTTGGGCACCCAAGAGGAGAAAAACAAAAGGAAGTGAATTGAGGTCATTTTCATGATTGAATCATTTGGCAATTTTACTTCAAGGAGATTTTCTCTTGGCTGCAACTTTGTTTCAGTGATATCTAAGGACGAAAACCCTTGGATTTTAGTGTTTTGGACGAAAACCCATCCCACTTTGAGAGATGGATTCACCTAGGATCCATTATTGAGCTTATTGCAGGTTTTTCATTGAAATAAAGGCTTCAAACAGCTAGGGTTTCAAGGAAGATTGCATTTTCAGCTAGGGTTTGAAGACATATTGTAGGTTGAAGGTAAAGTAATTCAGATCAGAGTGATATTTGATCAAATTTTCATCATCAAAGGTCAAATAAGGGTTTGTAGGTGGAGCGATCAGCATTTGGAGATGTTTTTGTTGGTTGGCAACATATTTTAGCACTCTGATTTTTATATCAGACCTCTGCAATTTGATTTCAGTCATAGATCGAAGGGTTTGATCATCATATTTTGAGGCTACGAGGTCATATATTCATTCCAAACCCTAATCATCTCATTCTAGGGCATAGCCGTTGCGCATTGGAGGAGTTTTTGGGCTTGAATTGGCTGGGTTTGTGATTCAGATTTCATATCAGCACCTCCAGGTTTCAGATCAGTCACTTTATGTTGGATTTGTCTTCATTTCTTCACATCTTTTCTAAGGTGGCCAGCTAAGGAGGACAACATTGGATCACATTTTGATCATCTTTGCATGCATATGTAAGTCTGCAACAAAAATCAGACCTTGACTGTTTGTAATCAGCCAACAACATTTCAATAAAGTTGTCAAGACTTTTATCTGGGTATGTTCTATTATGTGATATCTTGATTTTTGGATGTGTATGTGAGCTGGTTTAATTCATTTCAGTCATCTTTTGATATTATATGAATGTCATATTGCTATCTTTCAATCTTCATATCATATCAAATATATATGTGAAAACAAAACGTCAAAAACCCAAGTGAAACATCAAGAAAACAAATCAGAAATTTCAGGCCAGCAAACAAAAGTTTAGTTCAGATTTAGGCAGGGTTCTTATAGTGGTATTAGAGCTTGGATCTTGCCAGCCTATTGGGTTTAGATTGTTCATATGCAGCCTCCCGAAGTTGGTCCACACAGGTATAATTCGGTTTGGAAATCAGGTTGTAAGACAAACAGGTTTGCAACAGTTGGCACAATGGGTGATAGAAGGAATAGTATGAATAGACGAAGAGAAATGAATAGATATATGAAAGAGTTTATGAGTGGTATGAATAATTTCGTAAAGTGTCAACAACAAATTATGGACACCTATATGCAATAATCAAAACTTCATGACAGCCATTGAGTTACCTGCACAAGAAGAAGAAGAAAAGAACAAAAATCAGTTGGGCAAAGAAGATTCACTTCATGCATCCGCACTTGATGAGGAGCATGCAAAAAGGGAAAAAGATAATGTCTTACTTCAAAATGACTACAAGGTTGAAGGAGAAGCCACTATGGAGATTGCCAAACCAGCCATGTTGGATCAGCTACATGAAGAAATTCAATCTTCTTTGGGAGCCACACCCAAAGAACAAGTCAATATGAAGTTTGGACGCAAGGATGAAGAATTTGATGGTACACATGGACATATAGCTAGCAGCCGTAGGACAAAAGTTGTGACACATGATGCATTTGATTTTCCATTAGAGACATCCCTTGGACCTGCACTAATTGATGATCATCCACTCATGGAAGAAGAGGAGGTTAAGGCCCACGAAGATATCATTCAAAGACATGAACATGCAACGAGGAAGGACGAGAAGTTTGAGGCGATTGAAGACACTATGAAAAGGTATGACAACAGGTCTGATTCTATGTTTTATGACAGCAGTTCTATTTCTTCTCACATCCATGAGTTAGCAGCCACTTCACATGAAGATGATGGTATTGAGGAGTCTCCTAATGTTGACACTCAAGTTTTGGGTGTTAAACATGAGGAATGCATTGTGGATTCAAGCCACAAAGGTTCTGATTTTGCATATCATACCATGGAAGATGTTAAGAAGACACAAGACAAGTGTGATGAGTGCTTACAAAAAGCTAGAAAGGCAAGGCTGCTGGCTGCCCAATCAAAACAACACCTACAGGAGGTCAAAGAATGTTACAATCATCTAGATCATGCAATGCAACAAAGGGAGTCACTTGTACTTGTTTGGGTTTGGTATGAGCCAAGGGATTTGTGTGCATGGGATTGTCACTACAACACTTGGAGGTTGAGTAATGATGAGTTTGCATCAGTTTATGATAGCGGAAGTGGTCCCAGGATGAGTTTAAATCAGATTTTCAGTTTTAACATTGATGTTATCTTTTGCACCAACAACTTTGAGGTACTATGTGTGAATATGATGGATATTATGATGATGAGAGATGTTCCTCATTTCATATTCAGTACGTATGGTGATAAAAGAAAGATATGGGATCATGGTCTATTGTGAAAGTAATCAGCGATTCACATGTGATTGCTTGAGGGCAAGCAATCTCGGGGTGGGAGGACTTGTAATGTCCCCTTTTTGAGCTAAGTGACTTCAAGTTTGGAGAATGGAAAGTTGGCAAATAACTTAAATCTTGGATAATGGAAAGTTGGTTTTTAGTGGCAAAAATGATTTTTCCTTGGCAAAGTAAAGTTGGGAAATGACTTTATGTATTTTTATAATATATGTGGAAAAGTCAAAATTATTAAAATAATTAGCAAGGAGAAAAACGTCCCACTTGGAGAAGAGAAACTAAGTGAAAAACATGGAAAATTGGAAATTAAGACAAATGACCAATATATAATATTCTATTTATTAAAATATTATATTTTATTGCCAAAAAGTGGCACTCAAGGAGAAAAGGAAAAAAATAATAAAATATTATTTTATTGCCCAATTTTGGCCGCCCAAATTATGGAAATTAAAAAGAAAATAGATAAAAATATTTTCTTATGACGGTGGATTCTAAAGGAATTAAAATATATTTTATTTGGGCACCCAAGAGGAGAAAAATAAAAGGAAGTGAATTGAGGTCATTTTCAACATTGAATCATTTGGCAATTTTACTTCTTGGAGATTTTCTCTTGGCTGCAACTTCGTTTCAACGATATCTAAGGATGAAAACCCTTGGATTTTACTGGTTTGGACGAAAACCCATCCTACTTTGAGAGATGGATTCACCTAGGATCTATTATTGAGCTTATTGCAGGTTTTTCATGTAGATAAAGGCTTCAAACAACTAGGGTTTCAAGGAAGATTGCATTTTCAGCTAGGGTTTGAAGACATATTGTAGGTTGAAGGCAAAGTAATTCAGATTGGAGTGATATTTGATCATATTTTCATCATCAAAGGTCAAATAAGGGTTTGTAGGTGGAGCGATCAGCATTTGGAGATGATTTTGTTGGTTGGCAACATATTTTAGCATTCTGATTTTTATATCAGACCTCTGCAATTTGATTTCAGTCATAGATCGGAGGGTTTGATCATCATATTTTGAGGCTACAAGGTCATATATTCATTCCAAATCCTAGTCGCTTCATTCTAGGGCATAGCCGTTGTGCATTGGAGGAGTTTTTGGGCTTGAATTGGCTGGGTTTGTGATTCAGATTTCATATCAGCACCTACAGGTTTCAGATCAGTCACTTTATGTTGGATTTGTCTTCATTTCTTCACAAGGTTTCATCTTTTCTAAGGCAGCCAGCTAATGAGGACAACATTGGATCATTGTTGCATTATTGTTTGGTGAATTGGATCACATTTTGATCATCTTTGCATGCATATGTAAGTCTGAAACAAAAATCAGACCTTGACTGTTTGTAATCAACCAACAACATTTCAATAAAGTTGCCAAGACTTTCATCCAGGTATGTTCTATTATGTGATATCTTGAGTTTTGGATGTGAATGTGAGCTGGTTTAATTCATTTCAATTATCTTTTGATATTTAATGAACGTATTGCTATCTTTCAATCTTCATATCATATCAAACATATATATGAAAACAAAACATCAAAAACCCAAGTGAAACATCCAGAAAACAAATCAGAAATTTCAGGCTAGCAAGCAAAAGTTCAGTTCAGATTTTGACAGGGTTCTTACATATAGCAGCAGGGGCATCAACTTTTGCTTCACATATCTAGTCATTGCTGCCTTAGAGGCTATTTGAATTTTGTATTCTCCAATTTTATTTTGTATATGATAGTTGACTAAGGACTTATGACTCTATGAGTAATTAGTCTATGACATATTGATACTTAATGAGAATTATGATTGAGTGTTTGGACTTCATTTCTCTTTGTATGCACTCTATTTGGCATGAAATAACATTTTTAGTTTTTTTCCTATGTTTTTATGGGTATTTTAGAGTCTTTTAATTTGCTGTGTTTTCCCCGTTTTAAACTTGTGTAATTGAATTCCATTTATACTTTTGGTTTGCCGTGTACATATAATGTGACTGGTTTTGCATATTCTAGGATTAGCTAGAAATTTGGTTTTACTAAGCAAGATGAATGATGTAGGTACTAATGTAATTTTTAGCAAGAAAAATTGCAAAATGGTGAGAGGATCTTTGGTGTTAGCAAAGGGGGTTTGACATGAAATTCTTTTCAAATTGGAGGCTAGTACTATGAAGGATAATATGAGTTTTTCCATGGTTCATGAAACAAACAAGAAGTTCCCTGCAAATAAAACCATGTTGTGGCATGAAAATTTGGGTCACATTGGTGAGAAAAGTCTTTGTACTTTGAAGTCAAAGGCAATGGTAGAAGGACTTGAAGATTGTTCTCTTGACTTTGATTTTTGCGAACATTGTTTTTATGGAAAACATAATAGAGTAAAATTTTGTTTGGTTATTCTAGAGTTGATGGAATTTTATATATTGTTGCATAGTGATTTGTTTGGCATTGTAAATGTACCTTCTCTTGGAAAATCTTTTCATTATGTTTCTTTCATTGATGATCACTCTAGAATGTCTTGGGTGTTCTTTCTCAAACATATATATGAAGTTTTCAGTAGGTTCAAGGAGTTTAAGGCTCCTGTTGAGAACCAAACAGGGAGGAAGTTAAAAATATTGAGAACAAACAGTGGAGGATAGTTTTGTTTCGTTGATTTTTACACGTATTCTACGCACAATCTGACAGCAAGATAGAGACTGCTCCATACACACTTCAGCAAAATGGAGTGGCTGAAAAGATGAATGGGACATTGATGGAGAAGGCTAGAGGCATGCTAAGTAGTGTTGGTCTAGAGAAAATGTTTTGGGTTGAAGCAGTAAGCATTGCTTGTTACCTTATCAATAGTTCTCCTACTTCATCACTACTTGTAAGACTTCATATGAGTTTTAGAGTACTACAGTACCTTCTTTTAGTCTTTTAGTAATCTTTGGTTGTGATGCATACATCCAAGTTTCTAAGGAGAAAAGAACCAAGTTAAGAAAAAAAGTTGAAAATGTATTTTCATTGGTTATAGTGAAAATATAAAGGGTTATAAGCTTTGGAATCTCATTTCTTTGAAAATAATCTACGGTAAGGACGTAATTTTCAGAGAAATCAGCAATTCTTCTATGATGGATAACCAAAGAAAAGTGAAGAGAAAAGTGATATAAAGGTTGAGATATAGTTTGATGCAAAAGAAGAAAAACTAGTAGCTGAAAATGAACTTGTTGAGGTTGTTGGACAAGGAGAAGAAGGGGAGATTTAGAAACTGACTCAGAAGAGGAAGAGTCTCATAATCCATCCTTGAGAAGGTCCTGTTGATGATTGTTTTTGGACAAGTCAACAATTAGAGTGAAATACAAAGTATCTGACTCCCTCTTGAGCAAAGCCTCTCGAATGCTGAACAAAGTGATCAAACAAGATGACTCCAAGGTTCCTTTCTTATAGTTTTGTAAGAGATAGCTTAGTGACTAAGTATGATTTTGCTGTTAAACACAAAGGGACTTACGCAATTGTTCAGATAAGCTGTTGATTCAATGATTACGGAGACGAACACTGGAGAATCTAAGTACTATAACTTATGGCGTATGATTTGGCAATAATATTCTTGATTCTAATTCTAACTGAATGGATAAAAAAAGGACAAAAGATGTAAGGTTTAGTGATGCTAATCTAATCCTAGATGTAAGGGTAATTACTGCTCAGGTGAAATCAAACCAGATCTTGTTTCGCCAATACAGACAACTACACAAGATTGATGCAATCTTCTAGGGTGTACAAGATGTTTAAATCAGTTATGCTCATGAGGGATTCAACAAACATAAAGATCAAATTGAAGTCCAATTTTGTTCAGACTAACCATGCACTGCAATTTGCAAGCCACAAACTACAAATGGTATGAACTTATAGATTTCACCACGAAACAATAAAGAAACCTTCCATTAACTAACATAAACTTAAAGAAAACTTAATCTAACTTAATATTCACTTGAAAATCCAAACCATGCAACACTCAGAAACACATATAGAATCACCGAAACAATGAGTCTTTTATTATTTCAGAGAACTCTTGCAACAATTCCAGAGTTTTCAACTGTACAAATGAGAGCAACAAGAGCCCCTTTATAGACCTCAAAATGAATGAAGGGTCAAGATCGATCGGCCAAGCCAGCGGACCAGATCAAGCCACATTACAAGTAGTTGTAACAAACTCTTCTTTATTAAATGAAAGAGGCCAATTTTATTAAATGAAGGAGGTTATCTATATTAAATGAAAGAAGCTATAAGAAAAGGAACAAAGGCACGCCTCGCAAGAAGATAAGAATGATATATCATTAGCTTATGAGGAATCCCCATGTGAATATCCATCACTAGAAGCTTGGCATTCAATGAACCTGGACACTATTTGCTTGACTTCCTCCAAAGGTACACTTGGCTCATTCTGAATGGTTCCTTCAGCTTCAAGTACATCATCTGAATAAAGGCCAAGTGTCTTTTCCCAATCAGTTATCCTTGCTTTGTTGTCGCCAAGGTGGACAGCAAGTGAAAATATACTATCAAGCCTTTCATCTGATACATCATCTTCTTGAAAATAGAAAGCTTGAACTTGTTCTTTCATGTTATCAAGAGTCATCTCCCCAAGTGGATTACATATCTTCATCAAAGAGGCATGTATTCCATCTTGAATCCTTTGAAGTACACTTCTAACTCTTGACATGTCTATTTCTATCTTATCCAGCAATTGTCCTTTGATGCGAAAGCCATAATACCAGGAAGAGAAGTTATATGTTTTACCTTCTTCAATCACTTCAGCATGTAACAACTCATCAACTGAAGTCTCCATCAAGCTCTTCAAGTGTGGCAGATATTGATCCTGGATGTTTTTGAACTCAGCACAAACTGTTATCAATGCTAGTACCCTTTCCTTAAGATCAGTAATCTTATCACTTGCATAATATCTTCCAGATGTCTAAATGTAGCCTCCTTTGATCTTTTCATCTAATCCTTCATTCTATGAGATGAAGACTTCAACTCTTCTAGGTGTTCAACTGTTTCTGGAGGAAAGAGAGATGGAGGTGTAGCAACTCTTTCCTGTTGATGAATAGGATGCACTAAATGCTGAATGTACTGCTCTAAGGCTCGACATCTCTGCTCAGCTTTGATTCTACCTTCTGTCTCTTGTCTTATGATAGCTCGAGCATTATCAATTGAATCCTGAAGCTCTTCTTCTACTTGCATTCCAGTTAAAGGACCCAAATTGATTGTATTGATGTCATAATCATCAGGTGTTACATCTTCTATATTCTTTTCAAGCCTTGGCACTGCTACATAAACTTTCCTTACTCCTGTTTCATCTTTAGTGATCTTTGAAAGAATATTTGCCTTCTTCTTCGGTTTCTCTTTCGACATATCCAGAAGTAATTCATCAACTGGAAGAGGACACTTCTCAACTTCATAATTCTCTCTGATTCTTTCCTGTAGCCACTCTGGCAATGATGAAAGGTCTTGCTGCTGTTGTAACTGCCTTCCTTGTGCAGGCAATGATTCTTCTTCAGCCTCATCCTTGTCTTCGGTATTAGCTTCATCAATGATCTCAGTGTCATGTGGACTAGAAGGTACTTCTTCAATTGGAGCTTCTGGAACCACATTCTCAACAGGTATCACTAAGTCTTGGTTAAGTGGAGTATCACCTGGCTGTCTAGAAGAAGCAGTTTCAATACTTATCCTTTTCTTCTTTCTACTGGATTCTCCTTGAACAATCTCAAGCTGTTTTCTTTTCTTTCCCTGTCCTGAATCTCTTTCACTTCCTCTGCTTCGTGAATCTTTACTAGGTGCATTGTGTTGTTCTTGTTGATCCACTTCTCCCATTTTAGTATAGGTGAGTCTCTTTCCTTCATCAAACAAGGCTTGTACTTGTTTATTTATCTGCTCTTCAGTGATAGCAATGATAGGCCTTATCAATCCTTCATCGTCAGCCTTCTCTCTCTCAGCCTAGTTGACCTCATAAGGAAGATTCCGGATCTTATTGTATTCATCACCCAGAAGAGCTCTTTCACCTTCTAACTGATCAGGAATCCTTAGTACCTTTGTAGCTCTTATTGAGTCCCATTTCAATCTTGAACACTTTTGCATTCTGATATCATCATCATCTATAGCATCAGCCCAGTGATCTTCCAGTTGTTCTTTATGCTTGTAGGAGGAATACGACTGCTCGATGGCTCCGTGTGGATCAAAGTTTTCTCTCCTCGAATCATGTGGATGCAGATGATAAGCCTGAAGCTCAACTTTTGAATGCTTAGCTGCCTGTAATGATGGACACGAATAATATCTACCCAGTTGAAGAGGAAACTGAACCCCTGCTTTCTTTCTTGCTTTCTGCATCTTATGAAACTCTAATAGCTGTCTGGAAACCTCTAGCAACACCATCCTGTTTGAAGGATATCTGGGCAGCCTATATGGAAAAGATGTAAATCCTTGAATCCTGATATAGGTGAACTTGTCATACTGAATATAATACCTTCCATACTGCTTGATGAAGTTCGTAGCAGCACCTGTTAATCTTCTATGCGGTTCACCTCTCAACTTTCTCACTATGAACATGGCGAAAGCATCATTGAACCTCTTATAGTGATTTATATTCTTCAAATGGAGTTGAGGATAACACTGATGTGAGAGAATCTGTCCAGGCTTTGTGCCTACTTGTCCTTTAGCTGTTAGTCCTTTGTAGACTACATTTCTTGCCAGGATATAAACAAGATATGAAGTCATAAAGAAAGACTTCGTTTCATCAAAGTTCTCAAATTGATCATCAGGGCAATGGCTTATAAGACCAGGCCAATCAATCATTTTGTTCTTTGTAAACATATGATCAAAATAAGTATACATCCATCCTTCGAAAGTAGATGATTGTGGCCTACCTGTTACTCGGTTCAGGAACATGATCAGGTAACTTATCTCTTGCTTGAAGTCAACCTTGTGATACTTGGGATCTTCAGAGTTGTATATTTTCATCGATGAATCAGTCATCCACTTCTTCCTGATTTCTTGCATATAGACCTTGGAGTTGCCTTCGAAAGTCATCTGAGCAGTTGTAGGGCATATGAAGATTCCTTTCGCTTTCGGGATGTTGAAGATCTCTTGAATGGCTTACCTTTGCAGGTAGGCGAGAATAGTTCCATCCTTAGCTATAATCTATCTTTTCTCTTTGTCATAGTGTTGAACACACTCCAACACTAATTCAGTACTTGGCAAGGCAGGTGGAAAGCAAGCTGCTTGAACAATCCCGCTCTTTGCGATGGCTTTGATGTCTTTGTTCCTTGTGATGGTGAGCAAGAAGTCCTTCACCTCCTTGAGGTTGATGTGTCCCATGTTGGTGTCGCCGACATCCTTCCACTGCATTTCTAGCTTGGATTCAGGTATGCTGGATTTAGCATCCATCTTGATAAGGACTTGTCTTTCTTTGGCCGTCATTCCCATTTACCTACAAGACCAGACTCAAATAAGTGGGTTGAAATAATAGATTCTACAAGTCTTCTACATCAATGATATCATGTTAGATCATTTCATCAACTTCTAAAGGACACTTCACCTATTCAATTTCAAGTTATGAATGAAAAGAACCTGATTTTTTTGGATGATAAACCTGCAAATTTAAACAAATAAAAGGTAATTTTCTGTGAAGTAGAAGTGATTAAAACATACCTTGTGTCAAGTTTTTGTCCTAAAGGAAGCAGAATTCTGGAAAAAAATATTGAAATCAGTCCTCTAAATGCAGGTCTGCCCTGAAAAATGTTGCTTTTCTTCAACAAAAATTCTGCACTTCACTATCTCCTGAAGCTAATCTTTTAAGGAAATTTGCTGCCTCTTCTAAAGGAAATTCGCTCCACTCTCTTATCAAATTCGCTGCCCTTCTTATCAAATGCAATGTAAATTATAAAATGAGAAGGAGCGCTCACTTTTTATAATGCCTTTGTATGCATTAAATGTAAGTGGCTGAGGTCGGCTAGCAAGAGAAGTCGGCCTGTTTAATAGTAAATGCAATTATTTTTCAAAATTTCAAAATTCCCTAGGGCGCCAAAATGATAAAGACTCCAATCTAGAAGGCGCCAAAACTTGGATAAGACTCCAATCTAGAAGGCGCCAAAATGGAGGTTAAGTGACAAACAAATGCGCCTAAGCTATTTGAATGTGAATTGATGTCTTTTGAAACTTGATAGATGTTTTAATTTGCTACTTATCCTTTTTTCAACTAAGGCGCTCATCATAGAACTAAGAAGGCGCCTAGATCTAGATGTCTTTAAACCCAGTGAGAGATAAGCAGTTTGTGACTCAAATACATCTCTCACAAACAAGGCGCACTCCAAGATCCTAAAGGTGCTATTGGCGCCAACGTGACTTAGACTCCTTTCAATACTTTCAAATACTCACTCAAACTTCTCACGAGACCACTTCATCTTTGAAACACCAGATTACATAGTGTCAAGCGCTCTATCTTCAAGTTTAAATGGAGATGGGATTTGTTCTTAGAACTTGGGCGCTAAAACCTGCTAAGATCAACCATTTAAGGCGCCCAAACTCATTGTTTCTCTCCATCAAAGGTGCCTTCCTTTGGAGGTTTTACCTTACACTTCATCAAGGGCGCTCAAACTCTCTGAGGTGCTAAAGTGAATCTCTTCCTCCAACTCAGACTCTCCTAGGCGCTTATCTTAGATTGTTCTCTTCTTTAGGCGTATTTTGGAGTTACTTGTTCAAAAGTCACCAAGAGCTCCATTTTGGAAGGCGCACATACTCCCCTTGGGCGCTCTATTCCCCTAAGGTGCTCAAGTGGATGAGGTGCTCCAAACTCTATCCTCAAGGATCACATCTCAGGCGCTTAAGTCTCCATATAACTAAGGGCGCCCAAACTTCTTACTACCTCCAATCTTCATCAATCAAGGCGCAGAATAGGTTGAAAGAGGGATAAGGTGCGCCGGACACCTACAATCAATTTCAAACCTACATACCTTCTTCCTAAGGTGCTCAGAATTATCAAGACAATCAATCCTTCCTTAGGCATTTTCACTATTTAGGACCTTAACAAAATGATGCATCACAACTCCTAACAAGCCTCTGAGTTCAAAAGGGGGGGGTCACCAGTCCAACGGGGTGATGTGTGATTTGGTCACAACAGGTCCATAAGAGAAAAGAAAACAACTGAAAAAGTATAGCCTAGTTGATTTCCATTGCATTTTTGCTTTATTTGCCACTAATGATGATCCTAAAATTGTGCATGAGGCTATGCCATCAAAGGAGAGCAAGTTTTGGAAAAGGACCATGAAGGAACTGATGGCTGCCTCAGATAAAAATGAGACTTGGGACTTGGTGAAATTATGAGGATGGGTCTTCAAAATGAAATTTAGTTTAGAAGGAAAATTGGAAAAGTATAAAGCAAGGTTGGTGGCAAAAGGGTATTCCCAAATTGAAGGAATAGATTTTGGTGAGATATTTTCTCTTGTTGCTAGTTGAATTCAATTAGATTTCTGTTATCTATTGCTCCTGCTTTTGATTTACAAATAGAATAGATGGATGTCAATACCATTGTAGGAAAACTTAGAATCGACGGCCCAAAATTTGACTCAAACTTGGGACTTCGAAAAAACTCAGCAAAAAAAAATTACACGAAAAAATAAACTAATGCATAAGAAGCACAAAGAATGAATTTAGAGAACACATAAGTCTATGTTAATCATAGTAGCGTTACGCAGAATCTAGATTGACTCGATAAACCAAAAGTATAAAAATAGTAAAAAAATGTCATTTTCGTTATTTCAATCCAAATAAAAGGAAAAACTTTGCTTTTCCTTCTTGCACAATCCAAAACAATTTTTATGTTTTGCTTTTAAAACTAGAATGGGGGTTTAGGGGTGGCAGCCCCTAGAGGGGTTGAGGGGCAACACTCCTTACAAGGCACTAGACCCAAAGTAAGGCCTTTAGAGTCACAAGGACCTTCATGGTGCATGTTCATTTTTCATAATTTTATCACTTTTAACCAATCATCAATAAATCAAATCCTTTCAAATTGCACTCCCAATCAGCTACAATCAATTTGATCCACTGTGAATGCACACATTGAAGATGAAAATGACAAGAACTCAATTGAATGAGTGAAAAATGAAAAAACATAATGTTTTAAAACCCATAATTGCCCTTTTTTCACATTGTCGAGTCTTTTCTTAGGACTCACAAGTTTGAGCCCAAGATTCACCAAGTTTTGGGGTGCAGACTTGCAGAATACGCATTAGTACTTAGATCAATCTTGACATGTGAGTGTTGCGTGAGTTGTGCGGTTTCTTCTTTGACTCATGAGTCTTAGTGATTTTGCATGAATGTGCACGAGTTTCCTTAAGTTATGGTCAAACCCATAGTAGCATTATATTTATGCAACAACGACATGGCAAATTGAAAGTGTAAATGGAATTCAATTACACGTTTAAAATGGGAAAAAATTGACAAATTAAAAATGCTAAAATACTTATAAAAACTACAGCTGAAAAATAAATGAGATGAGGGTTTGAAGGAGCAATGCCAAATGAGTGCCGTTGTGCCTTAGTTTGGTGATCACAAATTTCTATTATGTTGCTTGCGTTTGCCCAGGAAAGGTTGAAATTGTCTATTTGTAGGCTGAAGGGCAAAAATTGACCAAAGAATCAATGTTTGAAGGTTTTATAATGAAAAACTTGCCATGATTTAAACAAAAAGGTCAAAAAATCTCGAGTTTTTGAATAAAATGCATTCTAAACGCAAATTTTTGATTAGGGCACATTTTGTTGGGTCAACCTGGGTTTGACTGAGCATTGACTGTGTCTGCAATAACCCAACTGTGTCATTTTGACAGCATGATCTAGGATTTGGGCAGTGTTTACTCGCAATAAACAACGAGTTTTTGGCATTTTTTGCTACTATGGTCAAAACAACATTTTTGCAGGGGTTCTAGAGGAGGATATTTACAAGGTACAACTTGAATGTTTTGTGGAAAGGGTAAGTAGGATTTGGTTTGCAGGTTGAAAAGGTCTCTTTATGGTTTAAAAGAGTCTTGTAGAATGGGGTATCAAAAGTTTGATACATGTGTTTTGAAACTTGTGTTTACTCATATTAAAGCTGATCATTATGTTTATTACAAGCATGTAGGTGATCACTTTGTCATTGTTTTGTGTGGATAACATGTTTATTGGGAATTATAAGAATTTAATAAGAGAATTGAAAACCCAACTTTCTTTTTAGTTTGATTTGAAGGATTTAGGGGCTGCAAAATTCATTTTGGGAATGGTTGTGATATTCTAGTGCAATAAGTAGCCTCATGTATGCTATAGCATGCACAAGACTAGATATTGCCCAAGCAATGGGTGTTTTGAGTAGGTTTATGTCTAACGTAGGTAAAGAACATTGGACTGCGGTAAAAGGGGTCTTAAAGTATCTTTGTGGCACTTTACATTTATCTATTTGCTATAGTAGGAGACCTATGAGCATAATGTTGGATATATGGGGGTTTTTAGATGCAGATTGGGTAGGTGATGTGGATAGCATGAGGTCCACAAATGGCTACATCTTCACCTTGTTTGGTGGGGCTATTAGTTGGAAAAGCACGAGGCAATTAGTGGCTATTCTTTCAACTATAGAGGTTGAATATATAACATCAACACAGTTTGCAAGGAGGCGATTTATTTATAACTTAGAGAGGTTATGCATGTTGGTGTAATTAAGTATTTAATTACACTTTATAAAGTTTACTTAGTGCCTTTTTAAATCAATTAGGTTTTTCTATCTTGCAAATATAAAAGCAAGATGTTATATGTAATTTATAATTCCAATTTATTAATTGCACCTATATTGAGCAAAATTATTCTTTGTGCCTTTTTTTTTTCTTGTAGAAGGCAATATCAGGTTTTGCAGGTGATCTTGAGAGCTTGAGTCAATCAGTGACTCTTACATTGTATCAGGGCTCTAGATCTGCAAGCCCCTTCTTAGATATGGGAAAAATTAGGACAAGAGCTTATGCTGGGTGCGTTTTTGGGCAAAACGACGTCACCATTGAGTCCAGAAGGCCAAAAACCCCTATTTTCATATAAAGCACTCTATATTTTGGTGACAGGAAAATTTTTGCCATTTTTTTGAGGGCTTGAAAGACTTTAGGGGTCGAAATCCATACGGATTTGTATAGGTTGTACAAATCCATATTGCTGCATGTGTCATCTTCGTACTAGCTCTACGTAGTCGGCTTCATCCTCTGGATTGTGACTTATTATCCAACATTTATTGTTTTTATATAGGGGTTAGAAGCTTTATACGGTGGTTTAATTATTAACTGGAGTGGCAAAAAAATTGGGGGAGGGGGGGGGGGCATTTTTTTTAATTGCCTAGTGGGCATTAATCTTTGGTCACTGTATTTGACTGGCGGATCTAGGCTTGAGTAGCGAGATTTGAATTTGCCACCTATCCACAGCCTCTGTTTCCCTGTGTTGCTTCTGCTCGAAGATCTCTACCCGAGCTCCACCCTCGGGCTTCCAAAACACCACCCTAAGCGGCGAAACCAAAGAACGTTGCCTCTGGTCCGCTCATTCGCCACCAATTACTCGCTAGCGGACATTGCCCTACAGTTCAACCCTTGGTCCTATCAACGACTAGGTGTCCATCTTAGGCCGCTAACCCCCTTAGTCATTAGTGCTTGCTCACGTGGGTGACCAGACCACGTGACCAGGCCCTTAACCAGGGAGCCTTTTTTTGCCCTTCAAGTCTATTTGGAGCTTTTATGCGAAAATGGACATATCTTGGGCATACAATGTCCAAATTTCTCAAATGAATAGGCGTCGAAAAGCTATTTTTGAGCTCTACATAGTGGACCACTTATTTTTTCCTAAAAATTTCACTAGGTACTTGATTTTTTTGCTAGAAGTTAGATCTATTTTTTTAGCTTGTTTTTTGAAAAAAAAGTGCATGCAAGTAGTAATTTTTCTTGAACAAGGGGGAATATTCTTGCATTGTGAGGGGTATATTGTTGTTTCTTTATCATTTTCTGTATTCACATCATGGATCAACCCAAACTTGCACCACTGACCCCATACAACTATCATGGATGGAAAAAACAAATGGAGATCCATCTGAAGAAACTAGGGTTATTCAGAGTGACTATGGGTACAAAACTTGAACCAATAGGTGCTGCAGAGTAGAGAAAATGGTACAATTTGATGAATCTTTTGGAACATTATGCCAGTCAATTTCACCTGATCTACTTTTTCATGTTGAGTCTAGCACAACACCAAACGTAGTATGGAACCAATTGGAGAATTTGTTTGGCAAGCAGGATAATTTGAAGAGTTTTTAGTTGGAAAATGAACTTATTAGTTTGAATCCTTCAGATTTTGACAGCATCCAAGACTCCTTCACCAAACTCAAATCACTCAAATGCAGTTGAAATAGTGTGGTATTCAAAAGAGGATACCCAGTTGATTATTTCCATCCTTGCTAAACTTGGTCTTGATTATTTATTGTTTGTTTCTACATTCTATGCTACTATGGATGCTCTTGGTACTACATTCAAGATGCCTTCAATTGATGATTTTGCTACATCACTCACCAGGGAGCAGGCAAAGTTAGTACATATGGGTACATTGAAGTCTTCAAAGCCACAGATTCTTATTGATAATCAAAGCACAAAAGATCAAAAGGCTTCAAGTGGCAAGGATAAGAAACAAAAAAGTAAGAACAGTGAGCAAGACAAGGAATCAACATCACATGCTACCCTTGAGTCATCTTCATCCAATAAAAGGGAGAAACTAAAGGAGAAACGCACATGTGCATAGTGCAAGAAATGTGGGCATGATGAACATGTTTGCTACATAAAACAAATCGATGAGTTGAAGAATCTTGTTTAGAAAATCAATGTAAGTTCTCCTTTAGCTTTGTTTTCTAGTTTGTCTTCTACTACTCCATCAAAACAATTAGGATCTACTAAAAAAGGCCATGCAGACATTGCTAATGGGGCTGATAAATGTAAATGTAAGGCAATTTGTGCAATTACAAGTCATGGATCAGGGTAATGGCTTCTTGATTCTGGAGCCTCTCATTATATGGCTTCATCACAATCCATGTTATCTACTTTTGAGCCTTGTGTTATGCCACCTATTTTGATGGGTAATAATACATATATGAATGTAATTGGGAAGGGATATATTGATATTGGTGACGGTACTTTCAATGATGTATTGTGTGTACTTTCTTTGTCAAACAATCTTCTTTCCATATATCATATTACTCACAGTGGAGCAGGGAAGACTGTAGGGTTCACACCTGATTTAGTTATCATCAGAGACTTGGAGAGCACAAAGATTATTGCTACAAGGATGGTTGATCATGCATCTCGGTTATACACCTTTTCAAATTTTGCCCTTGATGATGGTTCAAATTCTTTGGTTGTTGATCATACTTCTTGTGCGAATATTCTTTCTAAGGAGAAGTTTGGATATTTGAATCTTGGTGTTCTCACTTTTGATTCATTTTTCGATACTAGTGCCACTATTTCTTATTCTCCACCTCCCGCTTCTTTTGATATCAGTGATCCATCGGTTGAGTAGGATGTTATATGTTCTTTTGATTCTGTTGTGTGGGATGATTATTTGACAGGTATTTTTGAGTTATTTACTGAGTCTCACATTGCAGATCTCGAGGACACTCTTGAGGATTTGTAGTTCTCTTTGATGGCAGTCATGACACTACTGTTATCAATTCTATTTTGTCTTTGGAGATTATTGATTATGAGTTTCCACTTTGTCTTGAGTTGTCACACTCATTGATTAGGCATTGAGTTTCTGATTTTATTGTGGCATCTTTTGATTGTGACATGTGGAAACCTATATAGTTTTTAGAGTCATTCATCACGAGACTTCCTACTTCACAAGTTCTTCAGCATTCGCCATTGGAGTTGTTTCTTTCTAAGGGAAGAAATGTCATTTGCCACAAGTGGATCATCTTCAACATTCATGTTCAGTCATTCTCTTTTGGTACAGGAGATTCTACAGTGTTGGAGGATTTCATAGTTTCTTTCTTTCCCTCCTATGGGGGGGCTATTGCATGTATATTCGTGATGGATGTAGTCCTTGGGGGGTCTTGGTGTTGAGTCCTTCCATCACTTGTACATATTTGTTTGCATGTTTTCTCTCTTTTGGAGAGGGGTTTTTCCTACGGGTTTTTCTCCTTTACTCCGAGTTTCTTTTTGTACATGGGTACGTAATATGGCCTTGTAGCCGAGACCCATCTTTGCATCATTTGCATGTTTCTCATTCTCCCTAAGTTGCACTTAAGGGGGGTTGTTGGTGTAATTAAATATTTAATTACACTTTATTAAGTTTATTTAGGGCCTTTTTAAGTCAATTAGGTTTTTCTATCTTGCGAATATAAAAGCAAGATGTCATATGTAATTTATAATTCCAATTTATTAATTGCACCTATATTGAGCAAAATTATTTTCTGTGCTTTTTTTTTTCTTTTCTTGTAGAAGGCAATATCAGGTTTTGTAGGTGATATTGGGAGCTTGAGTCAATCAACGACTCTTACAATGCACAGATGTTGGTTTCATATAGAGATTAGTTAGGATTGATTGTGAGAGTTAGAGTGCTATCTATTTAGCCAAGAATCCTACTTCCATGCTAGGATAGATGTTCGGCATCACTTTGTTCATGATGTGGTGGAGGATAAGAAGGTGTTGTTGGAGAATTGGACAATATTGTAGATTTTCTTACCAAGTTAGTTAGCACATAAAAGTTTGTTTGGTGCAAGACAGCTATGGACATTTTAACCTCTAACCAATAGCTCATTTTTGATCATGGTTGTAACCTTTTATGCAATGTATACAAGTGGGAGATTGTTGTGATAGGTGTTGTACACCTTGCATAACTAACAACTAATGTTGGTGGTTAAGTATGCTCATCTTGGGATGGATGCCACGCTTGGGTTAAGGCAATTTTGGACCACTTTTGGATCATTGTATGACATGGACTTTGGACATAATGTTGGGCTTGCAACAAGACAAAATAAGACCAGTCCAAGATGGAAGTTGAAAAGTCAGAACTTTGTCCACCATTCTCTAGGTGGATCAAATGAGCTTTGTGGGTGAAAAATCACTAGGGGTAGGTGAAGGGTCACAAAGGGGGTGCGGGGTTTGGGTTTATGGTTTTAGAAACCATGGGTGGTTTCTTGTATCACTCATCTCTATAAATAAGAGGCTTGGGGTAGTGGTTTGATATAGTTTTGTTTTTTGAGTAAGGAGGTGTTGCCGGAATTCTGCTAGATTCTGAGCATAGAGTGGAGGACACTTAAATCAGGTTTCTCATTGTATTTTAATCATATTTCATTAATAATATAGTGAGTGGTACTAATTTGATGCTGAGTTTTTTCTGAAAAAGCCTTCAAAAAGGTTTTCCCAAGGTACATAAGGTGTTATATGAACTCTATGTGATTGATACTACCTTCATTTGCTGATTTGCTTTCACATTTCAGATTTGTGGGTATAATAAGTCTGATAAATCTGATATAAAATAACAAAGTAATTCCTAAATCAGATTATCCACCTATTTTTCTCAACATGGATTCCAATTTCCAATTGTTTAGAAACCTATGCTGCTGTTTTTGTTAATCCAATAAGTTGGTTTAAGGTGGCCATGTTAGCCTGTGCTTTCTAATTGATTGAGGTGCCCTTCAATCCTTGCATATGCCATGTATCATTAGTTCTTGGTAGTTGGTACATTGTGGTTGCTTGTTATTAGTCAATAACAAATTAAGAATGCCGCCTTTTATGAGAAGGCACATCTTAAATGTAATGCTAAATGTATAAGGATCTACTTTATGTTAATGTCATATTTTTGTTGTTGCCTGAAAAACATTATTGTTCTATTCTATTAGCTTTTGATATTATTTCACAAGCATTCCTATCTTGAGTCTTTCAAGATTTTTTTCTCGGTGTGCTTTTCAGACAATAATTATATGGAGATTTGAGAATAGAATTTTTTTTTCTTTTTTCTTTGAGGCGCACAACTAATTGAAATCTGTGCGGCTTTTGAATGACATTTGTGGAGCAAACCCCATGTTAGTTTTTTGCATCATTAGAAAACAAAAATCTTTAAAATCTATGGTGAAATTTTGCTGATTTGAAAAAAACTGAGGTCATTAGAATCAGCTTGGTAATGCGACTGCTTTTGTTTGATCAGATTTTGAAGCTTGGCATTTCGTCATGAAGATTCTCCATATTGAATCTGAGCTACAAATGCGTTCGGCTACTTAGAGTGTTGTTATTATGGGATGAAAATAGAGATTAAAATTAACTGCCATGAATTTCCTGTACATTTTTTTACCACCTGTTTTGGGTGGGTTGGAATATTTTCACCTATGGTAACAATTAACAAACATCCCTAGGTAAATCAAGAGCCTAATTAAGTATGATGATGTTTAAGGCTGACATATATGTTATGGAGACTGCATTCTTTTCTTGGGGAACACCTTGGAATGCTTTTTTGTTTTTTAAATTTATGAAATAGATTTATATATAAATCAAAGGAAATAGATACAACTTATTTTTAGAAAAGAAAGATGGAATAAATCACATCTTAAAGTCATGCAAATTGGTAGAATTGGGAAACAAAGTTGAACACGGCTTCAAACACGGTGAAAGCTATAAAGCTTGTTCCCAAAGGGGGTTCTGATGTTAGTGCATCATTTTATTTATGCATTAGTTTATTATGCTAGCATTATCTTGCACATTAAGATAAAGCTTGTTCCCGAAGGGGGTTCAAATCACATCTTAAAGTCATGCAAATTGGTAGAATTGGGAAACAAAGTTGAACACGGCTTCAAACACGGTGAAATCTATAAAGCTTGTTCCCAAAGGGGGTTCTGATGTTAGTGCATCATTTTATTTATGCATTAGTTTATTATGCTAGCATTATCTTGCACATTAAGATAAGCTTGTTTAGGTAGGTCTTTACTTACAGGTATTTTCTTAGGGATGTAACTTGCTATATTTAGCAAGTGGTTGTTTGTTAGGACTCATCACTTGGTGACTTCTCACTTAGTAGTACTTGTTAGTTAGGACTCCTCACTTTAACATTATTTTTTTCATATAGATATATATGAATGAGTTATGAAATGTATTTTCAATTCTATTATTTAACTTATTTTCAATATCAAGTATCAAATATGTTTCAAATTCTGCATACTCACTAGTGTGTGTGTGTGTGTCTATATATATATATATATATATACATACAGCCGTACCCATACCCAAGGGAAAACAATTGCTGTACTGGTGTGCCTGAATCCCGAGTCCGTTCCTATACCTATATCAGCAACTTAGTAAATCACATATTGATATTAATATTTTATAAATTTTATCTATGGAAAACATGGGCCTGAAACAATTTTTGTTTTTTGCTTTTTGAAACTAGGGCCAGGGTCTGGGGCGGCAACCCCTAATGGGGTCAAGGGGCAGTGCCCTTGGCATGTTCCTTGTTGTGATACAAAGTGGGGTGAAGGGGTAGAGCCCCTGTCACCAAGCTCTAATTAAGGCCTTAGAGACCACACAAACCTTCATGGTGCATGTCAACTGCTCAAAACAAAACAACTTGAATGCTCGAAAAACAAATTCAAAAAATGATGAAAAATGAGCTTGTTTTTGGTGAACATACTTATTGCAACATGGCCTAGTTTTTCTTTGCATTTTGCGAGTTATACTGCAAGTACTTGTGAGTTTTAGGTGATTTTTTCATCTATGGTCAAAACTTCTTCTCAAGAATAACTTGAAGAACATTAAATGTCGATTGCATTACATAGTGGTATGCCTGGGAAAAAATTGAGTGGGTACTGTTGATGATGTTTTTGTGACACCACAACAATAGAATAAAACATAGAGTATTCTATCCTCTCTTGAATAAAGCTTCTCAGATGCTGAACTATGTGATCGAATGAGACTGCTCCAAGGTTCCTTTTATGTCAGGTCTTGACGTGCACAGGGATAGACTCAGTGGAATGATGTGATTTGCTGGTAATCACGAGGGTGACTTACGTGAGATTGCTCCTTCATGGACATGGAATAGTTTATTACTCCTCGAACTCGGATCTGTGGGTGAATGGAACTCCTTCACAAATGGACTTGGAATTCCCAAGTTCCACTTTGGAAGAGGCGGATGATTTGGCAATGAGGCTCTAGAAAACTAATCCTAGCGAAAATCTAAAAGAAGATGCCAAAGATGAATAAGGGTTTGGAAATCTAACTGATGGAAAAGACTACCGCTGAGGATGGAAACTGGAACCAGTCCTCTGCTTTGTCATGAGACAACAGCTAGGCAGGGTTGGTGCTATCTTCTGAGGGGAAGTAAAGATTTTCAGACTGCTCCAGCAAGGGACATGGAATTGATCAGGATTTTCAGACTGCTCCAGCAAGGGACATGGAATTGATCATGCATAACAATCGAAGTTAGACTTGGAATTAGTTCAGGTTAACCATGTACGGTGATTTGCAAGCCATAGATCACCAATGGTATGAACAAACAGATTCAATCATTCAACAGTAATAATCTCCATCATTCTAACTAATGAAAAGCTTGAATGTAAAGGAAATAACTTCAAAAACTTTAAGATATGCTTCAAGAAATCAAGAAGACCATGTCAGAAATCCAAAGAACCATATGAACACCATTCTTCAATGCTTATATTATTGCTCTGGAAGTCTGTATTACAACAATCCAACTGATCCTTGGAGTTTCAACTCAACAGAAGTGCAGAAATGGAGTGATGAAGAAAGAATATACAGTTGAGTTGCTCAGAGAGCAGGGAAGGATGAGAGAAGAGAAAGGAGATAGGGATGAAGAGACCAGGATTAGGGATCTCTCCAAATGAAACGCCTTAGCCTATTTATAGGCAAACATAACCCAAAGGAGCAGGTGAGGAGATCTGATCTCCTAAAAATCCGTGCAAACCCTAAAGAGATAGGGATGAACATGTCATAGGCCTCATGGGATGCTGCCCCCTGTCCTGGGCACCACCTTGTCCTAACTGACTAAGCTGCTTGGTAGGTAGGTGAGACCAGTCAACTGTCTGTTTGTCCTGCTCCTTGGTCGCAAATTTCATGGTGTCCTAGAATCCACTTGTCCTAGTCGCAAATTCCACTTGGAACAGGATTTTGCGACCTGGAATGATTTTCTTCCTGGGCGCATAATCCAGGGGGTCAAGGAACTTTTGCTGTGGAATTCCTTCCAGTCTGGAAATCAAGTCAATCTTGATGGAATTCTTGGAGTGATCCTTGGAATTTTGTCTCGGTGCTGTGTACTTTGGAATTGAAATTCCATCCCTGCTGCATTTCCCTTTGGATTCCCACACTGGCACGGATCCTTGCTCTTGGTGTGGATTCTCGTTCTTCTCGATGGATGGTGAACTTGAAGTGTATCCTCCTGGTTTTCCAAGGATTGATCCCCTTGTCTAGAACTGAAATCCTTTGACGTTGCCTTCCTTGCGCCAGTCATGTTGATCGTTGGAAGAGAGGGGCGTGTTGATGAAATCAATGCCTTTGAATGGAGCAATGCCTTCGTCTTCCCTTGGTATGCATGTGTAGTCTTCTTGTTATTGGAGCTCTTGGATCCTGAAATGTTCATCCTTCGAAGCTTGAACTCTCTGTATCCATCCTGATTGTCCTGGATCATCCTTGTTCGTCCTCCTCATGGAACTTATCCTTGTCTTGGATTCCTGCAAAATAAGGGAAACCTCGAGTATTCACGATGGACAAGATCCTTAAATGCAAAGCAATCAAAAGATAAAACATGAAATAAACTTGCAAGATTTGATAGATTTGACTTATGAATTCCTGAACAAATAGAGGATTTTCATCATTTTCTGGTATCCTTCACATTTTTCCTTCATTCTAGGGTCACCAGGCAAGGATAAGATGAAATACCAGGTCAGGGTGCAATTTTCAGTGTCAACAGGAATCCTGCCGTCCAGGTCACAAAATCCACCTCCTGCAGGAATTTGCGACCTGGAACATCCTCATTCCCTAGGCGCAAAATCCAGTAGGTACTAGATTTTGCGACCAGGACAAAATTTCTTCCTGGGCACAAATTCAAGTACCTACTGGATTTTGCGACCAGGAAATGGCAGTTCACTTTTTTGGCTGAGGTTCTATCATTTTGTTCAGTTCTTTGTAAGGATAAACTTTTGACATTGATCAGAGATTCATCATTTGGAATAAAATCCATCATGGGAAGTACCTTCTACCCCTCAGGGATTTCCAGATTCAAGGTGAGGTTTTCAGATAGGTAGGGAATTTTCCTTCATGTAGGTACTTGCAGACTGGATTCAAGAATCATCCCTGACAGGTTGTAGAATCATCCCTAATAGGTTGCAGAATCCACTCCGGGCAGGAACTCTGGAACAGGACTGACCTCATCCCGGGGCACATAATCCAGTAGGTACTGGATTATGCAACCAGGACAAAAATCATCCCTAGGCGCATAATCCAGTACCTACTGGATTATGCGACCAGGAACAAAATCCTCCCTGGGCGCATAATCCAGTACCTACTGGATTATGCGACCAGGAACAAAATCCTCCCTGGGCGCATATTCCAGTTGGTACTGGAATATGCAACCAAGAGTATTCCTTTGCAAAAATCAACAATGCCTTGGGAGGGGGGTCTTAAAAACACTCAGATGATTGGTCTTCGAAAATGCCATAAGTCTTGAAACCTTGTTCATTGAAATTCCTCCGTGTCATGGTCTTGGATTGAGTCCTGGATTAGGATAGAAAAGGACATCCTCCGGACTGGACTTTCCGGAGTAAGGCTGCGGCGGTCTTGGAACGGTGCTCCATGCCGGGAGTGAGAGGGTTCTAAGGTGGAAAGATGAACTTTGACATGGAATGACAAGCCTTGTCGAATTCAGGACCTTGGATTGGAACTTCGGGATAAGAATCCGGATAGACCTTGGAACGGGATTCTGGACAGGACTTTTGGATTGGACTTCCGGATCGGACTCCTGGAACAGGATTCTCGATTGGACTTCCAGATAGGATTTTGGATTGGACTTCCGGATTGGACTTCTGGATTGGAGTTTTGGAACAGGATTCCTGGATTGGAACTTGGGACAGAGAGTCCTGGACAGGAACTTCTGAACAGAGACCTCTAGACTGGGACTCGGACAGGGACTTTTGGACTGAAGTGTTGGAATAGGAACTTCTGAATGGGAGTGTTGGAACAGGAACTTCTGGACTGGAGTCTTATGCTGAGAGTGAAGGATTTAGACATTTCCTATGGAAAGATAGACTTCTGCGATGGATTGGCCAGATTTGATCAAGGAATGATAATTAGGGTTTCATTCACCCTCAGGAAAATCACTCTTTTCTTCACCATTTCAAGCACTCTTAATATTCCTTGTGAGCTAATTGCTTGGAAATTCTTTCCTAGCTTCATGGATTCGAGGAAGAAACTGCAAGATCAAAGCAAAAACGATGGCGAAAGCGAGAAAAAAGGGGGTACCCATTTGCAATGGGATGATGTGTGAAAACGTCACAACAGGTACTAATAATATATAATTAGTAAAAACCTTTAGTATGAGAATTTAGGAGCAATGCTTGTACACAATAGGATTTTTACATGCAAGAAATCCTTTTGCATATTTCACTGTCCACGTGTTTTTCCGAAATACATAAAGATGCTCAATGATAGAAAATATGTATGGAAAAAAATGAGCAAAGAATTCCTTATGTCATTCATTGACCATTCTTTTTTTCTTTTGATTGGTTAAATGAGGGTTATAGGGGCCCTCACCTGTAAAATGACCAGAATAAGTCAAAATAAGAAAAAGGGATAATCCCAAAATCAGCAGGAATTATTCAATCAGAACAATCTCAGTGCTAAATTCAACTAAGCTCAGATGTATGAAAAGTCATCTATTACCAGTTTCTGGTGATCAATCAATGTTCGCCTTCATAGATGATCCCATACAAAATTGGGGCCACAAAAACTCACATCCTTTAGGATTCAGATTGCCATCCGGAACTTCTACCAAACTAAGATATATATTGAAGAGGCTAAGGAGTAGGACCTTCAGAGCAGGAAAACTAACAAACCAAAAAACAAAGACTAGCAAAACTACATTAGACACAATTTCAACCCACACATACTCAGTAACCAGCATCAATTTGCAGAAGAGTCACCACCTCTAATATGGAAGAGCTCAGCTGTAGGGTGATAGACGGCTCTATCTGAGAAGGGAAGATGTTGCCTTTTTCCATCCTTCCCAGTTGAATTGAACACCTGGCTCCATAAGAGGGCATTTGACAGAGGCAGTATAACCATCTTCTCCCATTTCTAGCAGCGTGAGAGGGCTAGGCACATCTATCACACCTTTCAGTGGATCACTTATAGACCTTGAACATATGCAGCCAAATCCTTGCAGAAGCAAGCCAATTCCTCCTTTTGTCAAAATACAATTTGGATCTCTTGCCTCAGGATGAACACTTCTTTTTGCATACCTTTTTCTAAATCCTTGAGAGGAGAATTACCTAAAGCTTCACCACATGCCTCACCCTTTGTAGTCTGCTTTGACCAAGGGGTAGAGGAGTCGGATGCCAGGACCCACTCAAGAACCCAATAGCACACCTCCCTATTATCCACCATTGCTGCAAGTTTTCATTGGAAATCTTCCCAGTGGATATCTGTGTGTGTTTGGCTTTCATGTTGGCTGCGCTAGAAGATCCCAAAAATACGTTTCATCATTGACTGTATCACAGCTGACAAACTTGAAGGTATTTTTTAACCTTCTGTCTGACACCACGCTTCGATAATGTGAGTCCCCAAAGTGTTTTTCTTCTCTCCTTTTTCCATTTGAAGCATTCAGTATTAAAATGGTTTGAACCAAGCAAATACCAACTTAGAGTTTAGAATGTTGAAAAAGGGTGGCAGATGCAGATTAAATGAAAATGAGTTGCGGTGTGCCTTCATTCATTAAAATGAATGTGTGGCATGCTTGCCAGTTCCGGAAATGAATTGCATTAAGATTGTGGGCAAAGATTGTGCCAATGGGACAAGGCATCCATGAGCATGCTTTTTGATCTCCTCAAAGATCTCTAAGGCTATGTCACTTGGTTAGCTAAACATCACTCCATTCAATGTGTTCAAATGACTGGACAAGGAACTTCCAATGATTTAAAGAACAAACTATCTGGTGATTGAATTTGCACGTTGAACATTAGGGGATAACGGAGTCAAAAGTGATTACGAGTCTGTTGATGATTGTTTTTCGACAAGTCAACAATTAGAGTGAAATACAAAGTATCTGACTCCCTCTTGAGCAAAGCCTCTTGAATGCTGAATGAAGTGATCAAACAAGATGACTCCAAGGTTCCTTTCTGATGATTATGTAAGAGACAGCTCAGTGACTAAGTATGATTTTGCTGTTAAACACAAAGGGACTTACATTAGATCTTTCTTCTTTCATTCAGCTTATCTCTCTTTCAGTGTGGATGATATGTATACAAGGTCTCAATAACAAAGAAATAGAAAAGGGTGAGGGTTTAGAAAACTAATCTAAGGTCAATGAGGTAATGCTGATGTATTAAACAGACAAACTCCTAAGTAAACCTAACTTCACTTCGCCAAAGATGCCTACAACTACATGAAGTTGGTGCAATCTCCTAAGGTTTGCGAATGGTTTTCAAATCATGAAGGTTCATATGAGTACCCATAAGACGGCGCAACTCAAACAAGCATCCACAATCGAACTTATACAGATATGGCTCAGACTAGCTTTACACAACAATTCACCAGCGATGAATGTTAAAAGCATGAGCTAGGAGTTGATCAAATATTCAGTACAACAAACATTACATCAAAGAGCTTCTAGTCTATTTCTAATCTATTTTGAAACATCTCTCCATTTAATCAAGATACAAGAAATCATGTTACTCCACAAGATAACACTTAACACCAAACAAGTAGCTCCAATGTCTTTGCATTACTCTTGAGAAATATTTACAACAATTCCAAGTCCTCTCAGAAAATTTCGAGAGTCTCCTATTCTACTCCTACTTGCCTACAATCTAATTTCTATATCTTTTCAAATGAGGCAACAAGGCCTTTCTATAGTGTCCAGTTTTACAATAAATGGCTAAGATCAATTCGATAGCCAAGGGTCTAGATTGTGCCACCTCACAGGGAGTTACAACAAACTTGCTATTTTTAGCACAAGAGAGGGAGGCAATGAAGGCACGTTTTCCAATGTGATAAGGTAAGGCGAAAGCATTTAAAATATTCCTCCACATAGGAATCCCTTTGACTTCTTTCATTAAATGATACATTGAATGCATTAAATAATGCGGCTAATCAAAATTGAATGATGTGTACTCGCCACATGGATGCCAACTCAGCATACTTTGAAAATTGTATCATCTTTGTGTGATGTATTCAATGTGATTGCTTGATCTTGCTTTGTACATTTCCTTGCAACTGGATGTATGATACTTGTAGCTCATTTGATTGACTTTGTAATGTTTCTTCTTCTTGTAGGATACATGATGATCTTCTTTGATGTTTCTTCTTAAAGAGTGAAGTAGTAGAGATATGATGACTTGAAGTAGAATGTATGATAATCTTCATTCATGAAGAGTAGGAGAATCTCTTGGACTTGAAGGTTGAATGGAGCTTGAAGTATGATGGATGAATATCCTTGCTTGATGTAGATGACTTGATGAAGTAATCCTTCATGATGATCTTTGAAGTGACCCTTCGGAGTGTAGTAGATGACCTCTCAAGGAGACTTGAAGGCATTAGAAGAACTTGAAACTTGATGAATCTTGACTTGCAGCTTGGATGAATCTTTGAAGATTGAGAGATCTTAACTTGAAGCTTGGATAAATGAATGCTTCAAATCATGTTGCTCTTGATGAAGTACACTTGAACTTGATATGATCCAACATGATGTATTGATGTAGGAGACTTGAGGTTGATCCTTTAGAGTGGCGTTCCCTCTGCAACTTGAAGACTTCTCAGGTACTTGTCCTTGATAACTCCTTAGCTTCACCAACACTCCTTCCTTCAATGATGCAACTCGATAATCTTCAGAGGCGGCTAGCATGATGCTCCTTACTCCTCGCTTGAAGGTGATTCCTTGGATAACTCCTTAGCCTTGATTGATGATCCTACAAGACAAGATAAACAATATATCAATCACTTCATAAGATAGGAATAACTTTAAACATGTAATAATCCTTTTCAAGCTTAGGCGCAAATATAGGTAAAAATAGGAACAAAGTGCGCCTAACACAAATTAGTCCCACATTCATAACTTTAAATGATTTCAAGCAATTGCAAGGGTTTAAAAGACTTCTCCCACTTAAAAGATTCATTCAAAAGGTGCTTTGTGATGTAATTCCTTCCAAGGCGCCAGAAATGGTTTGCAGATGGGTAAAAGGGCGCCTAACACTAATGAGGCTTCATACTTGTCATTTTCATGTAGTAAATGCTTTGGGAGGACTCCCACACCTAGGCGCCCATTCAATAAAATCATTTCGCACAACTTACCCTTAGGCGCTCATGGTGGTATGGGGAAACAAGTCAAGGCGCCCAACATTATGAAGCTGATTTTTTTCAATATTTGAATCAATAAACCATGGTTTTGGCTTCCCCATTTCTAGGCGCCACCTTAAATTGTTTACAACTGAACCTTTAATCCTTATTCCTCCTAGGCGCAACTTGGAGTGTTTAAACATTTCCTCCTATACTAGGGCGCTAATTGAATGGTGTTTTCCTCCTCCTCAATCTAGGCGCCAAAAATCATCTTCATCACCAATCCATTCCAGGAACTTTGATATAAGGCGCTCCACTAATGATTTGCTAGTCTAGGCGCTAATACATGTCAATGTTCAATCTTCTTTTGATCTCCGAGGCGCACTTTTAGACTAGGGCGCACTTTAAGGCCTAAGGCGCTAAAACATGATAGTTTACCCTAGGCGCCAATTCACTTATCTTGTTCTCTCACTCCAAGGCGCTCACATTTCCTTCACAAACGCTTGATCATCCTAGGCAAGTTTTGAAGGTTTCAAAGCTTTTGAGAGAAGGCGCTTCAAGTTATTTCAAGGCGCACCTGATCCTTATCATGACTCAAGGCGCAATTGACTTGGTCTTCACCCTCCTAGTTCATTCTCCTAGGCGCAATTGACTTCAGGGCGCTTCAACATCTCTCCTTGGTGATTCAACACATCGCCTTTGCCATCTGGGGCGCCATTACTCTCTTAAGTGAACCAACCTCAACTCCAAGGCGCTCAAGTCTCCTAAGGCGCATTCTCAGACTTCACCCTTGACATTATCACACTCACTCCTTGAGGCGCCAAAATCTCTCAGGGCGCTCATCTAGCTTCTAGACGCCAATTCAATACTCCAGGCACTTCAATTCCTCAGTCTACTTCCTGTGAAGGTGCTATTTCAAAGGAGGGTGCTCAAATGTCTTATCAAAGGCGCCAAAACTCATCCTTTCCAACTCTAGACTAGGCGCTTATATCATTCCCAAAGCGCATTTTGGAACTCCCTGCCACCTCATGAACTCAAAGCGCATATGTTGACTCTCTGCCACAAGGTGCTCAAAACACATTCAGACTCTAAGGCACCAAACTACCTCCTCAAGGCACATATCTTCATGATCTTCATCCTCCTAGGCGCCAATCAACCCTCAAACTCTCCTCACCAGGGCGCCAATACTTCACAAGACCTCCTAGGCGCACTCTCTAGGCGCTACAAGAGGTTGAAGGCGCATATTTTCATGGCTCAAGGTCTTTTAAACTTCTATCTTGCAATTTAGGCGCCAGAACCTTCAAACTTTCAAGGCGCTTAGATTCTAAAGGCGCAAAAAGCTTGGGCGCTCTAATGATCACCTAAGTGTTGGAGCAAATTCGCACCTAGAAATGTAAGTCGCCAAGGTAAGGTATATTGAAAAATATATTTAAGTATAAGTCTCAGATCCACTAGATTTAACATGCAGATTCTAGATTTTTGAGGATCCACCAGATTTCAGACTTAGCCAATTTTCAGGATCTTAAACATCAGGATCAGGTCATCAAGGGGCTCTAAGACTCAAACACCACTGACTTCATCATGCAAAGGACATCATCCTGGACCTAGCAAAGCACTGGAATTCAAAAAAAGGGGGGTCCCCATTTGCAATGGGGCGATGTGTGATTTGGTCACAACAGAGTCCCTGTCAAGCCTCCAGGAAATCTCTGTAGGAAGACTTCGGATGTTGCTGATCAGTTCCAACTTTTGCTAAAAGGTGGGCCAACTTGATGCATTCCCAGTAGCAATTTTGAAAGACTCAAAATGATGGAGTAGGACCCTGGCTTCTCTCAAGATGTTTTCAATCTTTCATCTTGGGGTCTCATATTTTTTTAAATTGCATTCAAAATAATCTGACAATTGTCTTCAACAATAAACTTCTGAATGTCTTTTTTTACTGCTAGTTTAATTCCTTTGACCAGCACGCTTGCTTCAGCTTTGTTATCAGAAGCTTTACCAAGGAAGAAAGCTCCACCCCCCCCACAAATCTTATGTCTAAATCTCACAGGGTGCACCCAGCTCCAGCTTTTACACGATTGCTTCTTGCAGCCCTGTTGAAATTCAGCTTAATGAATCCCTGAGGTGGGGCATTCCATTTGGCTGATTCTCTCAGAGTAGCCTTATCTCTCAACTCATGAACTGATTGTCCAATGTTTTTACATTCATGGGAGTAGTTATTTTTGTGACTCCTTGGTAACTTCTTCTTTATGACACTTGTACCTCTTCCCTTATGGCATGACTTTCTTTTTGTATATTACATATGACTTAATAAACATGATCTAATAATTCAACTTTTACACTGATGAAAAATAATTTCTCCAAGATCAGTTCTTTACAAAAGACTATTAGAACACAAATATTTTATTTGCAAGTACATGGATGTAAAAATATACGCTAAATATAAACATTTACACGTTTCTCCTTGTTGATATGGGTTTTGACACACCAGCATGTTGGAACGACAAATGTTCCCTTACTTGAAGGTGGCTAGCCTCAAGAGTCTTTATCAATTGCTTTCGCGAGGCTTACTAAAATTTCCTAGTTGGTGAGCACTTTGGCTGGTCTGCTCAAGGGGTAGGAATATCAAGAGTCATTCACATGGAAAATAGGTTTAACTTACCGTAATCCATCACTATTATCTAGCGTTAATCCTCTAATTAATTTGTAAATGTGCTCAAAGTTTTCATTTCAATTGATTAAACTTTCCACAAGTGATTTCCGATCATTAATTTGAATAAAAAGAACAGTTTAAACACATAACAGCGGTATTGTTTTTCAAAATCCGGATTTCTTGACTCAGAATATGAAAGGTCATTCATATAAACTGGTTCCAATTTCAATAAAATATAATCCTGATTTTATGATGGCAATACGCATTTGAAAACATGAATTTTATCATGCAGAATTCAAAGAGTCATTACAATTTTCTGCCTTGTGTAATGAAAATTTATCATCAAAACCCTAAACTAAATTAAATCTATCATCAATATCAAAAAATGCAAAAAGGGTTAAAGAATCTAAACATGTTTCCAAACCCTCTATACACCATCCGGTGAATGGACAAACTCAATGGAAAACCAATCCTTGCTTGACCCATTACTTGCAATCAAAACGTAGGACGGTGTGATCTTTAAAGGAACAAAAGTCACGTGCATGATTGATGTCGAATTTTCACTCACACAAATGTGTTCACGTTGACCACACATCAGCAAGGCATTGGTGGTACGAAACACATACCGAGTTCATCTGACATTCATTAAATTAAATGCATGGATACATGGAAAGAAAACAAATTCATAGTTTGAAAAACACCATTAAAAGTGAAAACCCAAAAAAATGGAGCAAAGTTTGGAATATTGTATTTCAAAAAGAGTTTCCACGGGTTTCCAACCCTTTACAATGAGTTACAAGTGAGTATTTATAGGTCACTTTGATTGTGGAAGACTAAAAGTCATTCCCTCCAAAAAGGCACATAAGACAAAACACATTAGAATGTGAAGGGTCACTTTGACTTGTCTTTTACATTCTATTCTTTCATTACATCATAGTGAAAAATTGACTTGCAAACGAGTGTCACCTAATTGTGGATAACTTTAGTTCTCTCTAGCATCCTTCTATGACTACTTCTGCTTTATTAAAATAAATTTCGATAGTTTATATTAATGGTCATCTATTGTAACATATTTAGATTGTTTCTATTCCGTTGTATAGATTAGTTATAATCTATTTTAGAAACATCTGTTTGTAACTCTATTTAAAGAGCTTTGCTCTTTGTAAATAATATATCATTTTGATTTTAATATTTACATGGTATCAGAGCCAGGTTTCTGTTGATGTGTTTTCCTTGCACAGACAACGCAGCATAAAATACTCTCGTATTTTATCCTCTCTTGAACAAAATCACTCAAATGCTGAACTCTGTGATCAAATGAGTAGACTCCAAGGTTCCTTATCTTCAATTCTCGATTTGGGATAGCTTGCTTGGCAAAGATGTGATTTGCTGTTTCATACAAAGGGACTTACACTTTGGTGTTCAACGGCAGGAAAATACCGTTTACACTCGCACAGGTGATAGCAATCGCTTCAAGGCTACACGCTATGATAAACTTATGATATAACAATTCAGCTCTTGGTCCTACTTCTAACAACGTTCTTCAAAAAAGTGCAAAAGATGTGGGTTTAAAGAGAATATCTAATCTAAGTGCAAGCTATCAGCATCAATTCCTGGAAATCTCAACCACGCTTTCCTTCGCCATGAGACAACTCCACAAAGGTGATGCAATCTTTTAAGGATAAGCTAAAGGTTTTCAAATTACTCTATGAGCAATCGAAGTGAAGCTTGTGATGTGTTCAGACTAACCTTACACTACAACTTGCCAGCGACAAATCATAAAAGGTATGAACATATAGAGATTTCACCAAGAAATTGAAAGATAATGACTTCCATGAACTAAACTAACAAACTTTGAAAGAAATAAACTAAGTTAAAACATTGAATGCGAGTGAGTACTTAGCAACCATGCAACTTGCAAAGAGAACACAATATCACCATGAATGGCTCAACAATGAACTTGTATTAATCTCAGCAATGTCTTAGCAACAACTCTAATTAGCTCAAAACTCATTCTACAAAATGAAGAGGAATGAGGCTTATATAGGCCTCAAAATACAATGAATGGCCGGGATCAATTTGGATTCGATGGCTTAGATCATGCCACATCAAAGGTGGTTATAACAACCTTCTATTATTAGAAATACTCAAGAAGCAATGGAGGCACGTTTTCCAAGGTGACACCTAGGCGCCTATGTGGATTGCCCATGTGGCATTTATTTCTTATGTTTATTCTTTTCGACCAATGACACGAACTTTGGAACAACCTTCGCCATGTTAGCAACTGGTACACTTGGCGCGTTCCGAATGGTTCCTTCTACCTTCTTCACATCTCGTGTATGCTCATCAATTGTCCTCTCCCACTCAGCTATACCAACCTGCTTACCACCAACGAATGAGATCAAGGAGTAGATGTTGTTCAGCTGTTCACCAGAAATGAAGTGAATAGTGTTGAAGTAATGAGAATGTATGTAATTCTTCACGTCATGCAATGTAACCTCTCCTGAGAGATCACACATATCATCCATTACACCAACTATCTTATTTTGAGCTCTCTGAAGCACACTATCCACTCGAACACAATCCATTTTAACTTTGTCAAGAAGCTGCTCTCTTATGTCCATAGTGAAGTACCAAGTAGAGAAATCATACGATGAACCTTCTTCAACTACCCCTTCCTCTATCAATGCTGACAGTGGAGTGTTCATCAAATCTTCCAAGTGTGGCATGTATTCTCTCTTGACATCATCGAACTGGGAACATGCTGCCGAAATTGCTTGAAGTCTTTCCAACAATTGAGCAACGGTTTCATACTTTTGGATAAGTTCATCAATGAATGTATCTATTTGATTTCTAACTCTTCCTATCCAGCTTTTCAATTCTTGGGACTGTGATCTCCTACCCTCTAATTGAGCAATAGATTCTTGTGAAAGCATGGGAGGTGGAGTAGATGTCCCTTCACGCTGTCGAATTGGATTCATCAACTACTGGATATATTGCTTGAAGGCGAGGTTTTCTTTCTCCAATCGATTTCCTCTTTCCTTTTCACGCCTCAATCTTTCTTTGACCACTGAAACCGATTCCTCCAGCTCTTCAAACTCTTGCTCTTCTGTTGTTGGTCCCAATTCCATAGTGGTTACATCGTATTCTTCAGGAACAATATCATCAATTGTTTTGTCTACTTAGGCACTACAATGTGTACTTTCCTAGATCCAGAACTATCTCTCGTAATCTTGGAGAGTCTAGTCGCCTTTTCTTTTCCCTTATCTGGCCTTGTCTTGCCTAACAACTCTTGTATGTTGACTTCTGGCGCTATTTCCACAATTGAAGTCTCCTTTACTCTCTTCCTTAACCAATCTGGCAAGGTAGACAAATCTTCTTGAACACCTTGTTCTTGACCTCTAGCTTCTAACTCTGATGACAATGCTTCTTCATCAGACACTTCAATGTGCATATCAATTTCATGTGTAACAGCTTCTTGATCCTTGGAGGGACTTGATCGGACTTCTTCAGCTAGAACCTCATGCATGTTTGCTTGATCTAATGTCTATGGAGCTCCTTCGTTTTCTCTTTCTTCATTCTCCACTACTGATGTCACATTCATATCTTGAGAAGGACCACCTTGTCTAGAAGAATTGCTAGTCTCAGATCTTGAATTCAATTTATCTTCTTCCGACTACTTTCTCCATGTGAGTCGTCTAGATGCTTCCTCTTGCCAGGCTGAGCTTCTTCTCCGGAGCTTACACTATATCCACTAGATTCACTGTGGTGTTTATTGCTAGATTCACTATCATCCACTTCTTGTGATTGTTGCGAGTCGGCTCCTCCCATCAAGTCATATGTTAGATCTTTGTTTGCATTTTGGAGCTTCTGAACTTGACGATCTACATACTTCTTTGTGATATGTATGAGTCGCTGTATCCAACCATCATGGCCAACTTCTCTCAGCCCAATTGATAGTGATAGGTCCTTGTCAAACATCCTTGGCACGAGAGACCTTTCAGTCTCTTCTAACTGATCAGGAATAGGCATTATATTGCATGATCTCACCAAATCCCAAGTCATTCTCGAACACCTCTTCTCTCTAATGTGCTCATCATCGTCTGCATTTGCCTAGTGATCCTCTTGATGCTCTTGGTGTCTAAACCTCTTCCCAAATGCTTTTTGAATTGTGTTGAATGGATCAAAGTGATCTCGACTCGTGTCATGAAGCACAAGATTGTAAGCTTGGAGTTCATATTCTGAATGTTGTGCAGCTTGCAGTGTTGGCAAGTCTCCAACTTTCCAACTCCTATTGGGAAACTGATTCCGGCTTTCTTCTTATCTTTCTGAATTTTGTCCCAAGCCAACAGTTGCCTCGTCACCTCTAGTAGTACCATCTTGTCGGTAGGATACCTCAGCAAGCGGTAAGGATAAGATGAAAATCCTTGGATCCTCAAGTAGGTGAACTTTGGAAATTGGATATACCATCGTCTAAATTTGCCAAGCAATCTCTTTGCATCCTTCGATAATCTCTCATTCATATTTTGTTGAAGCTTCCTTACGATGAACATGAAGAATGCATCATTCACACGCTTGTAGTGGGCTATGGACTTTAGCTGCAATTGCGGGTAGCAATCATACACGTTGAATTGTCCGGGGCCGTATCCTATATCACCTCTGCAATTCAATCCATCATACTTTCAACACATCGCGAGGATATAGATGACATATGAGCTCATGTAGAAGGACTTAGTCTCCTTTAGCTTGATCATCTGCTCATGAATATTGTTGCTTATGATACCAGCCCAATCAATCATCACCTCACCTTTGACGATCTCTTGCATGAATACGAACATCCACGCATCGAATGTTGACGATTGTTGACAACCCATGATTCTGTTCAAGAAGATCACCATGTAGCCATACTCTGTTATGAAATCTGATTTATGAAGCTTCTTTGGCAACTTGCTATGATGACTCCTTGGTTGCTTTACCCAATTGACGTTTATCTCTTGCTTACAATCACTTATTGCTCCTTCAAACACCCTTTGAGCTTGCTGTCGAGTGTAGACGGTGACCTTCCTATGCTTTGGGATGTTGAATGTTTCGGCGATGGCCTCCCTCCTCAAGTGAGCTAAGACTTCTCCATCAGACGTTTCAATGCATCTAGTCTTTTGGTTGTAATGACTAGCGCATTCCCACATAAGCTTGGAACTCGGTAAGGCGGGCGGAAAGCATGCGGCTTGGACAATTCCATTGCGGAGCATCTCATGGATGACCTTTGAGTAGGTTGGCTTGTGAAGCTCTCTCTTGATCTCCTCCATGTCAATGTGACCCAAGTTGGTGTCACTCACGTTCCTCCACTTGGACATGATCTTCGTCTCCGGCATGACTCCTTGCCTATCACTCTTGATCAAAGCTTGCCTTTCTTTCGCATTCATCCTCTACCTCCTCCTACAAGAGCAGACAACATATGTTACTAGGCTGATGTGACACTTAAAATAAGGATTTTTTAATATTTATTTTATCTCCTCACGCATGTGGGACAAAAAATAATTAATTTTAAAACAACATACCTTAGAAAAATCAGATTTAAAAAAAAAAAATCAGAATTTTGAAAAATTTGATCTTGGAAGATACTTGAAATTTTTTGACTTGTCCCTTAGAAATTTGCTGCTCCCTGCTGCTCTGCTGTAAATCAGAAGTAAAATTGTATTTGTTTTGATTAAAAATGCAGATTTAAACCTTCTTTTATACCCAACGCTGCCCTAATACAAGGCAGGTCGGCCTAATCTGAGATGGTCGGCCTAGTAAGAGGTGAATTTTATGTTTTTAAAAGTTTCCATACTCACATGCTTGGAGTGCCCTTCTTGGGCAGGTTTGGAGGGTGCAGCTGGATGAAGTGTTGTGAAGAGGTGACATTGTCCACATGAAGGGACTAAAGCCCCCTAGGAAGGGTGGGATTGGGAGGCTAGTAAGGATTTTCATCACTTAGTGATTTTTGCTTAGTTTTGACAATATAGAAACCCTTGCTTGTGTTATTGATAGTTCAACCTCCTTGAATAACATGTAAAACTCTTGGAAAGCATGGGTGGATGTAGAGTGAATGTATGGAGTGTTTCATGTGAAAGAGGTGCATGAAGGTGGGAGTCTCTTGACAAGATAGTCCTGAGGGTGTTTATGGATTACTTCACTTTGCTCATTCATCTCCTCCTGAAGACCTTTCTCTCCAACTCTTCAAACTCTTAAGACTTAACCAATACATCATGGATACTAAGTGATGATGTTGTCCACCTGTCATGATGAAAACCGCCTAGGAAGGGCAGGTTTGGATAGCTAGTAAGGATTTTGTCACTTAGAGCATTCTACACCTTTTCTAGATCTGATTGCTTCACCCATGAAATGTTTCATTTCATCAGTTCACTGATCTCTTCTTGCAAATTTGATTGTCTTTACTCTGAGTGGCTTGGAAGGCACTGTATGAAAAGTTTCATGTAGGACAAGACAGTCCATGGACACCTCTTGAGGCCGCCCAGGTAGGGCGGGTTTAAGGGTGACCCTTGGACTATTCCTTAATATGCCTCAAAATATATTCAATCTTATGAACTTTCTTCAAATCTTCATGATTTCATTGTACTTCAACTCAAAACATTTCAAACTTGATAAGTCTTCTCCTTGAGCGGGTTTGATGATGGTGTTTGGAGAGTGTCATGTGCAGGAGGTGGAGTTGTCCTAGCATGGAGCTCAAGGCCGCCTAGCATGGGAGGGTTTGGAAGAGGTATAAGGATTTCTTCACTTAAGGTTGATTCCTCTCCTCATGAAGATGTCTCTCTCCTTCTTTCTTAAGACTTAGTCAAATTTTCAAACTTTCCTCCTTTTGAATGATCCTCTCAAGGATGTGAAGCATCATGATGGATTAGAGAGCCAAGATAGGGTAGCTACATTGCTTTGACATCAAAACTCCAAGTTGACCTCTTTAGGCCGCCCAAGTAGGGCGGATTTGAGAGTAGGTTGTGGATTTTCAACACTTAGAAACTTTTCATGCCGTAAACTTGACTATCTCCTTTCCTTGTGATATCATCTTGATCATACTAATCAAACAAACCTTGCAAATTGCATTGTTCTTCACTCTGGGCAGTTTTGAAGCAAGTGATTGGATTACTTCATGTGTCAAGTGACAGTCCACAAGGACCTCTTGAGGCCGCCCAGGAAGGGCGGCTTTAGGGGTAACCCTTGGATTTCATCTTAGAAGTCACTTGGTGCTTTCAAACCTTCAAGTTTTCCATTCAAACTTCATCACCTTTTATGTTTTGTGTTGAAACACTTCAAAATTTGCACAATCTCTCCTAGGGCGGGTTTGAAAGTACTGTCTGGAGTATTTGATGTGGGAGGTGACATAGTCGACAAGAGCCTCTTGAGGCCGCCTAGGTAGGGCGGGTTTGGGGGTGACTCTTGGATTCAACTTAGAAGTCTCTTGATGCTTTCAAACCTTGAAGTCTCCATTGGAATGTCATCACCTTCTAGTGCTTTATACTTCAAAACTTGATCATTCTCTCCTAGGGCGCGCCCAGATAAGGTGGGTTGAGGAGTGACCCTTGGATTTGAACTTGAAACTTAAACTCAAACCTTGCTTACAAACCATCACATCTCAGTGCTCTGTGCATGCAAAAACTTCAATACTTAACCATTTTTATCCTAGAGCGGTTTTGAAGACATTGTCTGGAGAGTTTCATGTGGCAAGAGACATCATCCATGAAGACCCTGTGAAACCACCCAGAATGGGCGGGTTTGGATATGACCTCTGGATTTTCATACTTAAAACATTTCATTCATGTCAATCTTGATAATCTCACCTTCTGAGTGTCTCTTCCTTCATATTTTATGAAGCAAACTTGCAAATTGTACCCTCTACACCCCTGAGCGGTCCTGGAGGTAGCATGTGGAGAGTTTCATGTGGCAGAAGACATAGTCCAAGACCCCCTCCTGAGGCCGCCCAGGTAGGGCGGGTGTGGAAGTGACCTTTGGATTCTTACTTGAAATGCATAAAAAATGTTTCAAATGCATGAAATCTCCTTGTAAGTTCAATAGCTTCAATCAGTTTGAGCTTACTCCTAAGGCAGGTTGGTGAGTCTCCCGAAAGTGTTGACACCATCCAGAAGAACTCTGTGAGGCCGCCTAAGTAGAGTGGGCTAGGAAGCAGAGCTTGGATTATACCTTTTAGAAGCTTGACTATTACTCAAACTCATGAAACCTGTCTTGAAATTCATCCATTCTAAGTTCAAAACCCTTACAAGCTTTCATATCAATCCCTATATGGAAACTCTGACCGAGGAGATGTACCTTGTTAACTCCGATCTTGATCACTCAAAGTGTTCTATGAGACATTCTAAGGTATGACATATATTTGACTTATCTAGTGTCCCTTTCTGCATGCATTTCGAACCAGGACTTAGCAAAGACTCGAAAACCAAACCAAACTTAAGCTAAAAATTAGGGGGTCCCCATTTGCAATGGGGCGATGTGGGATGAGGTCACAACAGGTTCAAGCGAGAATTTTGTTTTAGAATTTTTTTCCTTTTCTGGGCTCTTTCCGTACTCCGTACAAGTCATATGACCTACGGATCTGTTTGATCGCCGGTTTCAACCAGTATTTGGTTGCTGTTCTAAATTGTTGCGAGCTTCGTCCCTGGTTCCAACGCCCCTCTTTTGTTTTTGTGGCAATTTTATTGTGGGTATTGGTTGGGTTTGTTTCCTTTGATTGGCGGTTTGATTGATCGCCGTTTCTTCTTCAACCATTAGTCGCTTCAGATTTTCGTCAGAGATTTCAACCATTGGTGGTCGCGTTTTTTTGTATCTGTTGGTCACGATTCTTGTTTGGGCATGATCTTCCTGTAACGTCTGAGGTTCTTGTTCGTGGGAGGGTCGCCTCCAGAAGGTCGCGTTTTGTGTCTGGTTCGCGGGTTTTTAAATCGCGATTCTTTTGTTTAGCGTGTTGTTCTCTACTCGATTTCTGAGCGTTTGATCTTGCTTGTGTCTGTGCCTGGAAACTGCGTTTTGGTGAAGGGTTTTTTGAAACTATTGTCGTTGTTTGAAAGTCGCATCTCTGGAACTTGTGATTTGTGGTATCTAAAGGGTTTTTGCAATCTGCTCGTGGTCTTGTTCGCCGTTTTTTGTCTAGACATGAATTTGTAGTTCTTTGGTTGCTGTTTTTAAAGTGGTCACAGCCTCAATCGTGGTCTCTTCGGTGATCTGTTTCTATTGATCGCGGCTCAGTTCTGTCTGGAAGTTACCTCCGTCACTATTTTGCTTGGGTTGTTACGGCCTTTGTGTGAGGTCGACAGTTATTTTTGGCAGCAGTTTGTGGTCATAGCGCCAAGTGCTAAGACAAGCGGTCAGCTCCAGCAGCGCGTGTTTTCTCCTGTTCGGCAGCTCCTTTGTTCCTGATTTTTGTTTTGGTACAGACTTCAGCTTCAAATCACGACTATTTTCTTAATCACCATTCTTGTTTGGTGTTTGAGTCACGGTTTCCGGTAAGCCCTTGGTGGGTTCTGTGCAAGTTCTTAATCGGTGCCTTCCGTGTTTGGCAAGTGTTGCCTAGTCGCTACTTTTGGCGAGTTTGATGTACTTTTTCGTTTGGTCTGCCGTGTCAAGTGCTCAACCTATTCAAGTTTTGGCCTTCGGTCATGTGAAGACCAAGGACCTGTGCTCAGCTTTTATTTTTGGTGGGCGACCATTTTGATTTTTTGGATTCCTCGGGATTTGTGCTTTAAAATCCGTGCTCGGGATTTGTGCCAGGGTTCTTGACTCTATCTCGGGTTCTATGCCCTTAATCTGCCTTTGTATTTATGGTCAAGCGACTTGCAGATCTTGTTACATTTTGGGGGCATCTTAGTTTAGTTGATAGATTAACCATTAAGGGGGGGTATTAAAATAAATTTAGATAGTTTATATTAATGGTCATCTATTGTAACATATTTAGATTGTTTCTATTCCGTTGTATAGATTAGTTATAATCTATTTTAGAAACATCTATACTTTGTATATTTGGAAACATCTGTTTGTAACTCTATTTAAAGAGCTTTGCTCTTTGTAAATAATATATTATTCTGATTTTAATATTTACATGCTTGTACACAATAAACTTATCCACTGCAATTTTTACTACTTTGGGATTTGGACCATTTGAATGTACAAAACAAACATTGGCCTAAATGAAGCTGTCCAATATTTCTTCATGCATCTGCTTGTATCCTGCCAATTTCTTCTCAAATGCCTCACAGGCAACCCGTATTCTCATTAGTTTGATAATCGAAGAAGAATCAAAATTCCCCTCTTTTAGAGACTTTGATTTGATCACACTATCAAACCAATCCTTCAAAATTTGTGCAGAGTTGAATGCATTTCGATCATTATACAAACTGCATCCAATCTCACCTACAAAATTGCATGTCTTTCAAGGCATCCTGCATAATGTTGTATGATGTCTGAAATCTAGCCTTGCAACTTCTCAAAATTTCCCCCCTAAACTTATAAGCTTCTACCCATTTTTGATGAATGTATAGTTTCTTACCATCCAATATACCTTCATTTATCAAAGTTTGGAAATCTACCTTTACCCGTTCAAGAACATATGGATAATCAGTTTCAATATCAGTTAACTCCTCATCAACATTTTTCTCCAACATTTTAATGGCATCTTCCTCAATGAATTTATCACATCCAACCACCACTTCTTCCATTACCTTGTGCCCTAATGCAATCAATTTTGCATTCTATGCATGCATAGCCCCTACGGTATCTCTCAATTCACCCACAGTTCGTATCTTTTTTTCCGTATCCTGGATGAACTGTGAAGGCAGAATTGCAGTTGAAGAATCAACAAGACCAACCAAGTTATCAATGTACACGGTAAGATAAGCTACCTTATCTTTCAGCTCTTGCTTGGTTGCTTTATCCTTTTCCATCTTTTGTATCATCAAGTCAATGGATGACTTGGCATTTTGCCTGATCTCTTCCATGGACGACTTTCCTAGAGACACAATAGTTACCATAACATACGTAGATTATAGTTCTGTTTCAAGTACATGTAACAATAGAGTTACGATTTGGGTTTGTCTAACTCGTTGTGAATGTAATGTCCCCATTTTCGGGTTCCCTTGCAGCACAGTTGGAGCTGACTTTCTGGGTTTGTGACATCCTGATTAGTGGAGTATTTCAATGTCACTAGTGTGCTCAGGTGTTCCAGTGGAGCCGTATGACACTTTCTGGAGGGATTTCAGACAACTTATCCGTACTTACTATTTATAGTAAGTGTTTGCATGGCGACAATCTTTCTGGGTTTGTTCTCTTTGGTCCTCGAAGAACATTGCTATTTTTAGTAAGTGTCAGTTTGGACAGTGTTTTGGTGACTTGGCTGGAGAGCCAGTTGGCACATCCAGACGTTTTTTTGAGCTCAGAATTATCTAGAGTCTGTGATGACACTTTCCAAAGCATTTTTGGACCCTTTGCCCATACTTGCTATTTTTAGTAAGTCACAGGTTGGACACCGATTGGGTCAGGTGGCAGTATTTCTATGTCGGTAATGTCGGTTGAGTGCGTTGATGACAATGTCTTGGCAATTTGATATAGTTCGGGACGTTTTTTTAAAATAACATTAAATATTAAAGTTAAATTAAATATTTAACTTTATCGTTATTCAAATATTATAAAGTGACTTTATTTTATATTGGGGACTTAATGAAAAATTAAAGTGAATAAAGTCACCACTTTATGCGTTGGGCGCCCATGGTAAAAAGGTGAAATGCTATTAAAATATTAAAATCCCAAAAAGGGTGTTGGAAAAGGAGAGAGTAATAAAAGTGAAAATTGAAGTCATTTCTCCTCATTCACTATTGCAATTTCTTCTAAGTCTGAGCTTTGTTCTTTGTGGGCAAGGGTTTGAACCAGTGACTTTGGAGACGGAAACCTCCATTGTTGAGAGCATCTGCAGGGTTGAAAGACACTCTCAGGGTGTTATGTGAGTGGTCTCAGCATAGGGATCACACTGGAGCTTCAATGCAAATAGATAGCTTGTCGCGGAGGAGATTTCATAGCTTTATCTTCCATTTTTTGGCATGGTAATTTGTGGATAATATCAGAGAACACATTGCAGGTTCTAGACAGCATTTTGGAGGTGATTTGATGGCATTTTGAACTCATATACAGGCCGTACCCTGTCTAGTCAGGGCCGTACCATAGAGCAGAGATTATAGTGTTTTTTCCTTGGGTGTTTGGACTGTTTTTTCCTTTCTAGCTGGGGCGTTGGCTCTGTTTGAACACTGCAGAGTTTACAGTCATTAAAGGAGGGTTTGTGTGTGATTTTTCATTGCTGTACCTGAATACCCAGGCCGTACCAGCAGCATAGGGACTTGGATCAGTATATATAGCAGCTACATTGATGTTTGGGGTTATTGTGTGTCCTCAAAAAGGGCGATTCTTCTATGTATCTGGATGTACCTATCCAAGCTGAGTAATAATCCTAAGATTGCATGTGTTTGGAGTGGATTCATATGAAACAATTGCTGTACTGTCATTTCCAACCATACAATATCTATGACAGCGAATGGGTATGTTGAAACCCTTGATTTTATGAGCATATCTCATCTAGGTATTGTTTGAAATGATTTATTAATGCATTTCCATTGAATATTAGCTTGTGGGTATTCCTATTTCTTGTTTTTTCAAATATATGTACATGCGTGGTGTTATGTCAAACATAGATGCAAGACTTGGCAAAAACTCGTGAGTCTTTTTTTGAAACAAGTTTTTGCGTGAGTTTTTAAAAAAAACCCTCGCGACTGGGCAAAACTCAGACGGCCGCTTCAAAAAGGTGTTTTAACTTCATTTTTTCATTCATTTGGAAGCTCTCACTCAACAAAACACTTTCCAAAGCATTGTGCACCTATTTACAGTGATTTTGCATCGAGGAGACGAGATTTGAATGAGATAGATCCATACAGTGATTGGACAGGGCGAGATGAGCAGCCTCCATTGTTTTCCGAGGATGACATCTATGACTTAGAGCGACAGGCAATGGAGGATGGGGGTGGATTTGCATTCTCATTGGATGACATTGAGGATGATCTTCAGGAGGAGTCATTGCCAGTGACTGTGCCACGGCCAGCAGTAGGATCTACATCCAGGATGGAGGATGAGGAGCCACAGTAGAGTCCTATGACTACACCCTCTCCCGTAGTCTTCTCACGTAGACTTGGGAAGAGGAAGATGTGAATTTGTATTTAGTATTTACTTTCAGTTTTACAAAAACAATTTGCTATTTTCATTTTGTTTCAAACTATCAGTATCAGCGTATTGAGCATTCCACATGAGGATGCAATTTTGTATCTTATTTTCTTTGAAATCAATCAAATATTACTAGACTTAGCTTGTTTCTTCTATGTACTCATTTTATTGACTCATTGGATACATCTTATCATTGAATTTTGCAAAAAAAATGCGTTTTTAATGAAGTTTAAGCAATTTTTTAAGTTGCCGAGTTTTTTGCCGAGTTTTTGCCGAACCATACTGTTGTGACCTAATCACACATCGCCCCATGGCAAATGGGGACCCCCTTTTTTTGAGTTTTGATGCTTTGCATTAAGTCTTCGATGATGTCTTAGATTTATTTCATGATGAAGTCAGTGGTGTTTGAGTCCTATAGTCCCCTGATGTCCTGATATCCTAATGTATGTTCTGAGATCCTGAAATATGACTAAGTTTGATATCCTGAAAATCCTGAAAATTGGCTAAGTCTGAAATCTAGTGGATACCTCAAATTCTAGAATCTGCATGATAAATCTGGTGGGCCCGAGACCTATCTCAATCTCTAAACTTATACTTAAATATATTTTTCAATATACCTAACCTCGGGGATTTTCAGTTTTAGGCGCAAATTTGCTTTAAGACCTTAGGCGCATTTCTCCACTTGCACAACCTCAAACTTGCGCCTTGAACTAATGATGCTAGAAGTGGTGAAGAAAATGGGCGCCTTGAAGAATTAAACTCCCTGAGACACCTTGCAATTGTTTAAAGTGTAAAATTCACCCATCTTGAGCCAGGCGCATTCTACCTCATGAACAACCTCAAAGTGCGCCCAAGCTTCAAACTCCATTTTTGCGCCTAAGCATGAGATAAGGCTTCAACCTATGAAAATTGCGCCTAAAGAGCATGGAGCTTGACACCATAAGGGTTGGCGCTTAGTGAAAAAAGTTGCTTGAAGGATTACACGAGTTTGAAGTTTCACAATGCCAAAACAAGCCAAGGTAAGGTAAGACGCATTTCAACCTCTGGATAGTCAAAGAGTGCGCCTAAGTAGAAGTATGTTGTCAGAATGAATTGGGAGAGAATTTAAGTGTTAAGACCCTTTCTTGAACATGCACAATAGTTTGAAATTGTTAAAGAGTTCAAGTAAACACCTATCTGTTGCTAGGCGTTGATAAGCCCTTGTAAAGTCACTTTTGGTGCCTTGATGTAAAATGGAGTCTAAATCAATGATAAAGTGTGCCTAAGAGAGAAGTTATTCACCTTGAGTTCCTAAAATTGATCCTAAGTTTAGGCGCATTTTCATCTCCCACCACCTTGGATTGGCGCCTCAAGTGAAATCTCATTAGAAAATTGACTAAGTGAATTTAGGCGCAATTCCATGCCTGAACCTTCATCAAAATGCGCCTAAGGTTGATATAAGAAGAGCAACATCATCTAGACATCCAAATTTGCGCCTAAGGAGTTGTTTGACTTAGAGTTTTTTTGAAGAACACTGATGGAGATGAAGGCGCATCTAGGCCTATGAACTTGATCAAGAGTGCGCCTTGGAAAGTTTTGATTTACTAAGATCCCCTTCAATCACTTAGGTGTCAACTTACATTAAGTAAAGGTTAGGCGCACTTTTTAACCCATTTTGCCTTAGATATGCGCCTAAAGTTGGAGAGAACATTCATCATATCAAGGCGCCAGTTGATATCTATATGACCTTTAAATTGCGCCTAGTAATTTTAGAGTCTCAAATATACCAAATAGCGCCTAGTAATGACAGGGAATTGCCTAAAAGTCAAGGCGCATTTTCATGTACCCACTAATCATTTTGGGCGCCTAGAAGACATGAGGATTGAAAATGGAGTGTTGAAGACTTTGAGAGTAGGCGCCTTAATGAGGAAGTCTTTGGGAAATCTAAACATGAGTTAAAATCATTTGAAATGCCAAGAAACAGGCTAAGTGTCCTAGGCGCATATTTCTACCTCTGCAACCTAAATGAGCGCCTAGGAAGAACTTACACGAGATAGAGCTTTTGAGTGGATTCCTTGAGAAATGTGATCATTCTACGTCATCTCCCATTGCTTGAAATCGTTGAAATATCAAAAGTTAAGTCAATTTGATGATAGGCGCACTTTGACTCCCTGCACACCTAAATGAGCGCCCAGGAAGAAATTACATAAGAATGGCACCTATGATTGTGTTCCTTGAAGAAGAAAACCATTCTAAGACATCTACAATTGATTGAGGTCATTAAAATGACAAATATGAGGCTATCTTGTGCTAGGCACATATTTCAACTTTCACATACCTTAATTTGCGCCTTGACTTGGAGGAGTTAGTTTATGCTTTAAAATGATTTCTATGTGTTTATATGATTCACTATTTGTCAATAATTTAATATGAGGTTTCCTCTGTGTTGTAGGAGAGGGGATGGAGCTAGGAAGTCATTCAAGGAATGAAGCACATACAACCACCAACAAGCGAGGAATGAGGTTACAAGGCCACTACTAAAGAAAAGGCATCTTGTTGCTGTTTTGCCAAAGGATTACATTAAGTTCAAGTAAACTTCATCATCTAGAAGGCATCTATCCATTCAAGCTTTAAGTTCTCCGAGGAATATCTTGCAAGTACACTTCATCAATAGTTACATCATGTTCGAAGACATTCATCCATTCGGCTTCAAGTTCCTCCTGAATCTTCAAGTCTTAGAGAGTCTCTTACTCCATTATCAATGTATACATCATTATCATCATCTACTCTACATCAAGGAGCATCATTATCCTCATCTACTCTCTAGGAAGTATCATCCAAGAAGATCATCAACCTTCCTACAAGAAGAAGAGGAGAAACACAGAGTTAGATAAATGAGCTACAAGTATCATATATCATACTACTTACAATGAACAAGGCAAGATCAACAAGGAGCATTCCCAAGCATTCAAGTTCAAACAATCACATCAAAGATATCATAAGATGATACAATTTGGGAATATGCCCACAGAGCAAAGTGAATAAACAGGTGAAATCCACAAGTATGCTGAGGTGGCACCTACGTGGCATATACACATCATCAAGCTAATCATAATCAGCCACATCATATGACTACATTTAATGTATCATTTAACAAGAAAGAAGACAAAGAGGACGCCTATGTGGAAGATGCTCTAAAGATTCCATTTCATCCTTATGTTCTTGGAAAGCATGCCTTCATTGCCTCTCTTCTGTACTAAAAATAGCAAGTTGTTGTAACTATCTGTTGAGGTGGCATGATCTAGGCCCTTGGCTATCTAGATTGATCCAGGACTTTCATTGTAATTCTGGACTTCTATATAAAGTCTTTGTTGCCTCATTTGTAAAGATATAGTTTGTAGGATTAGAGTAGAAGAGACTCTCGAAATTCTCTGAGAGTACTTGAAGTTGTTGTAAATATTTCTCAAGATTAATGCAAAGACATTGGAGCATTGTTTGGTGTTAAGTGTTGTCTTGTGAAATAACATGGTTTCTGGTATCTTGATGAAGTGGAGAGATGTTTCAAGTAGATTAGAAGTAGATTAGAGCTCATTGATGTAATGTATGTATGTATTGAATATTTGATCAACTCCTAGCTCATGCTTTTGACATTCATCGTTGGTGAAGTGTTGTGTAAAGCTAGTCTGAGCCTCATCATTTGCTTGAGTTCGATTATGGGTGCTTGTTTGAGCTGCGCCGTTTAATGGATGCTTATATGAGCCTTCATGATTTGAAAACCTTTCGCTATCCTTAGGAGATTGCACCAACTTCATGTAGTTGTAGGCATCCTTGGCGAAGTGGACTTAGGTTAATTCAGGAGTTTGTCTATTCATACCATAGTTCTGAAACTCGCCCGAACTCGCCAAAACTCGGTGAGTCGCGAGCCGAGCAAGACATGGCGAGTCCTGGAGACTCGGACCCGGACTTGTCTGTAAACTCGCCCAAACTCGCCGATTCTCAGGAACTCGCCAAACTCGCCAGAACTCGGCGATTCCCGATCATGAAACTCGGCCGACGCAGACATGAGAAAAATTAAAAAAAAAACATAAAAACTCAAGTCAAAAGTTGATTTTTTTGACTTATATTGCCTCTATTACACTAAAACTAACTTCATTTCATTTTGTTGGCAAAATAGGAGGAGAAAAGAGAGTTGTGAGCAAAAATAAGAGTGTGCATTGTAGGGCAAATAGCAAGGAGGTAGAACGAAAAATCCATCATTAAATCGCATTGGAGCAGCTTCATACTTAGAGTTGGTGCATTGAGAGCTCTCTACCAGCGATTGGAAGGAGTTTGCAACTTTGCATTTCATTTCAAGTTTCAGTAGAGAGGTAAGCTTGATTTTGTTTGGTTTTTTTTGTGTTTTTTAGCAAAAATTGCATTGTTTTGTAAAATTTCAAAATTTTTTTGGAACAAAGTTACAAACCCTACTTATTTTGTTTGAAGTTTGAACATTCAACAAATTAAAAAACCCTACCTTTTGTTTGAAGTTTGAACATTCAACAAATTAAAAAACCCTACATTCAACAATCAACAAACCCTACATATTTTTGAAACAAATCCTACATTTTTTTTTTGCATTAGTTTAATAATTATAAATGAATTAACAAATGTTCATTTTTTTTGTATTTATGTGTTATTGCAGCAGCCTTGATTTCAAGTTCAAATTGTATTTTCCACAATGTCTAACTCTTCAAACCCAGTTTGAAAGGGACCCAACTTGGAAACACGCTGAAAATTTTCCGGGGCAAGAAAAAAGGATAGACAAAATGTTTCTATTGCAAAACAATTTTTCATGGAGGCATTAATAGATTGAAATACCATCTTGCACGCATACCCGTCCATGATGCTTTGGGATGCAAAGATACACCTGTTGAGGTTGTTCGTGAGGTGCAAGTACAATTAGAAACATTTGAAATAAAAAAAGAAGTGAAAAAGAGGTAAAGGGAGGAGTTAGCGTGCATTGGTGGTGTTGGAGAGGCTTCTTCCAAGCCTCCATTTCGTCCTAGTGCTAGTGCTTGTGCTAGCGCTTCTGCTACTGTTGGTGCTACTGCTAGTGCTACCGCTACTGCTAGTGCTAGTGCTGCCGCTACTGCTAGTGCTAGTATTAGCATTGGTCCTAGAATTCGTAAATCTAGGTTGGATTCATTTTTTGTGCCACACACTACTTCTGGTTCCCAACCGTCGCTTGAGAGCATGGGTTGGAACAAGGAGGCACATGACGCAGCTAGATGAGCAATTGGCGACTTTTGGTACTATTGCACCTTTCCATTCCATGCAGCCAGGTAATTCTTTTTTGTTTGATTGTTTTAAAATTTATACTATTATAGTTTGATTCTTTGTCTCATGAATTTTTATATTTAAATTTTAGATGTATGTTGAATTCAAATTTAAAGTTAAACTCTCATTTTTACATGTGCTAGGTCTCCTTATTGGCAAAATATGGTTGATGCCATAACTATTTGTGGGGCGGGGTTCAAAGGCCCTACTGAAGATGACTTAAGGGGCCCACTTTTGACACAAAAGGTGGCTGATGTAAAAGCTGAAATAGAGGAGCAGCGCTTGGTATGGAGCAAGAAGGGTTGCACCATCATGACCGATGGTTGGACCGACAGAAAAAATAGGACGCTGCTGAATTTTCTTGTTTCCTCTTCGAGTAATTGTACTTCCCTCGATGCATTGAATAATTTGAATTTTGAACTTGATTTAACGATTAATATTTTTAATTTATGTTTTATTGAACCATTGATTTTGCTTCTTTTTTCAGGTGGCACCGTGTTCATCAAGTCAATTGATGCTTCAACACATGTAAAAAATGCCACATACCTTTGTGAGGCTATAGAGGAAGTCCTATTTGAGGTGGGTGAGGAGAATGTGGTTCAAGTAGTGACTGATAATGCAACAAATTATGTTGCTGCAGGTAGACTATTGATGGAGAGGCACCCAACAGTATTTTGGACTCCATGTGCCGCACATTGCCTTGACCTCATATTGGAGGATTTAGGCAAGCTTCCATGGATCAAAACATGTGTGGATATCGCCAAAAATATTTGCAAATTTATATACAATCACACATGGGTTCTTAGTCTAATGAGGCAATACACGGGGGTAAGGGAGTTGGCTCGTCCTGGTATCACCAGATTTGCTACAAATTTCATCACACTACAATCCTTGATTCGGTCAAAGGGAGCTTTGAGACGTATGTTTGTTGCTGAGGAGTGGAATTCTTCATCCTATGGTACTTCCACCGCAAGGATTGAAGTGGCAAGTTACATTTTTGATGAGCCAGGCTTTTGGACACCTGCTGTAGAGATTGTGAAGGTAACCGTAAAATTCAATTCTAGTATTCTTTAATTTTTATTCATATATTTGTTTTATTTGTTTAACTTTATAGTTTATTTTATTCACACTTAAGTTAATGTTTCACAATATTTGCAGTTCACCGAGCCCTTGGTAGTTCTCCTACGAGTTGTTGATGGGGAGAAGCCTGCAATGGGCTACATATATGAGGGCATGGATAGGGCCAAGGAGGCCATTAGATCCATCTATGGGGGAGTTGAGGGTAAGTATCGTCCCATTTGGGAGATCATTCATAGGAGATGGCAGCACCAGCTTCACAAGCCCCTCCATGCAGTAGCTTATTTCCTAAATCCAGCATTCCAATTCTGCCCTGATTTCAAGGCGGATGATGAGGTTCTTGGTGGGCTCTACTCAGTGATAGAGCGGATGGCGCCTGTAGTTACTAGACCGATAGTCCATGAGATAGAGGCCTTTACTAGTGCACAAGGAGACCTCTTTTCTCATGTAATGTGCAAAGAGAGTAGGACAACATTGTAGCCAGGTAAAAATATATTTAAGGGCATAATTTTCTTCTTTTTATATTATTATTAAATGTTGAAACTTGAGACTTAAAATTGGAAATGAGATTGATTTTTTTTTTTTTCTCATCTCAGATGTATGGTGGCAAATGTTTGGTGCTAAAACACCAAAGCTTCAGAGGATTGCCATTCGCATATTGATCCAGCCATGCAGTGCTTCAGGTTGTGAGCATAATTGGAGTATGTTTGAGCACATACACTCCAAGAGGCGCAATAGATTGTCTGTGGAGAGGTTGAATGACCTAATGTATGTTCATTACAACCTTCGACTTAGACACATAGATTTTTGACCATGACTCCACCTCAATCACGCTAGAGGAGGTTGATCCACAATCTGAGTGGATCATTGAGGCTACAGATCCTGTCTTTAGTGATGAGGACCTTGATTGGGTTGACTAGGCAGATAGAGAGGCTGAGGCTGTAGCCATGGCAGAGGTGGATAGAGCACAAACAGACACAGGCACATCTGATGTTGGTGAGGGTGGCATGGAGTCATAGGCAGAGATTATGGCTGTTGCATCATTGAAGACCTACTATTTACGCCTTCGTAGGAAGGCGAAGGATGCAGGCTCCTTTGAGCCATAGACTTCTAGTTATTGTTTTGATACTGCATATTTGCTTGGAACATTTGATCATTTTGATGTCATGGATTTCATATTCCATGAGTTTTGTATACATTTGACTATATTTATATATCTAAGTGTGCTATTTCCTTCAGCAGCTCAGCTACAATTTGCATTTATACTTATGTGATCGATGTATACTTGTGTATGTGATCCAATTAGCTTCTATTTGATGATGTTATTGTGTCTTTAAGGTTTATTTAATAAAGGGTGCATGAAACAAGTTTTAAATCCTTAAAAATCTCTAAATTTCTTGGGTTTTTCACTTTGCCGAGTTTGGGCGCCGAGTCCCAAGTCCCGAGCCGAGTGACCCTCGCCGAGTCTGCGCCGAGTCCGAGTCTCGGAACTATGATTCATACATCATCATTGCTTCATTGACCTTAGATTAGTTTCCCTAAACCCTATCTTTTTCCCTTTTTTATTATTGAGATATTGTATATACATCATCCAAACTGAAAGGAGAAATAAATTGAATGAAAGAAGAAGAATCCAACGTAAGTCCCTTTGTGATAATCAACAAGATCACATGTAATCACTGAGTTTATCCACCATAAGTTATAAGAAAGGAACCTTGGAGTTGTCTCGATTGATCACTTTGTTTAGCATTCGAGAGGCTTTATTCAAGAGAGAGTTGGATACTCAGTGTTTTACTCTATTGTTGACTTGACTAAAAACAATCATCGACATTTTTGGCGCTAGGAGGGCCTAAACGTGGATATTCTTCATTTCAAGTAGAGCACAAGATACTCCGAAGTGGTGGATTGAAGTTTGAAGTGAGCTTTGAAGGACAGATTCAAGATTTCAAGATCTCTTATTCCAAAAAATACAAAAAAAGTAGAAATTTCAAAAATCCAAAAAAAGCAAAAAATCAAAAAACAAAAAATCAGAGGATGGATTTCTCAACCTTGGATTCAAGATTGGATATGCAGCAAGCTGTTGGGTATAATCCTGCAAATTCAACTCCAATTGTTCTCCAACTATGGTGGTCATTGAATGAGCGTCTTGGTGGCAAGAGTTTGAAATACTTCGAGTGCAAGTCTGGATGTCGTATTCATAATACAAATGAGCATAGAGAAGCAGATTGTATAACATTCTTATCAAGGATGGATTTAGTAGTGCAGAAGAAAATTTCATTCTTACAAATACAAGTACATGAGCCGGTAGTATTTTCAAAGATAGATCCTAATACTTATGTCGATGGTGAAGCATTCAAGAAGTTGAAAGAGAAAGTTAAGAAGGAATTGAAGAATGCTAAGGATTTAAGTGTAGACGACATATTGCTTTCTAGAAATTGGTGTAGGGTGCATGATATAGATCATTTGGAATACACTTGTGAGAAATGCTGGGAGGCAATTCTTCAAGCCATGAAGGAAGTAGAAGTTGGTGTACTTGTTAAGGAAGAAGTCTCTACTACAAAGAACCTTGATAAGCAATGTACCAGTGAGAAGGAATATGAATACGAGTTTATCAATCCTGAAGAGATAAAAGCATTTGGACAAAGGTTATCAAAAGCATTAGAGGATTGTAAACAGGGCTTAACAGATGTTAGAGCACTTGAAGCGGCAATTGAGAAAGAAAGAAGTTTGAGCTTGTGGCAGGAACTTGAATTTGATGAAGATAAGTTTCTTAAGGATTATGCATCTACGTCACATCAAGAGATCCTCAAGAATGAGCTACAAGAAGTACAAAGAACATTGTTAGAAGATCATGAGTTAGAAGCATTGCAAAGGAATCTAGAAGCTATCATTCAAGAGTATGCTGATGAAGAGCCTGTGAGTAGACAAGAGAAATTCGGGTCGATGCTCGACACCTCCATCATTATACAAGAAGATATCAAGCCAAAGAAAAGAATGACAATTGAAGAACATGCTGCTATTATGGATGTTGAGATCAAGAGGCTGTTGACACCATTGCTAGAAATCACTAAAGAGCTAGACGATGAGATCATGCAATACGAAGAGGATGAGAAGCTCATCAACCATCAATGGCGACCTCCTGACGGATGTATAGAGTATGATCGAATGCTTGGTAGGCCATGTCTCATTGAAAACAACAACCATCAGGTTGTATCTTTCCCTTCTATTGATTGGAAGAATTTTGAATTTGAACATCATGAACTCCTAATTGATAGCATTGGTAGCATTAATAGTAATGATATTGATGATAATCGTGAACATATTGAACATGTTGAGTATGAATTTGATTATGATGAATTGGGTAGAACAACCTGCATTTGGATAAATCATGGTCTCGATGAAAATCCTCAATTGATCATAATACTGCCAAATTTTCTTCCTACGTTTGACGTCTGTCGCCTGAAGGGTCAATGGTTTGAGTTCAAGGATGAATTTGCTCGGTTGAGGACTGTCACTATTGCATTACTGTTGCTATTCATACTGAAGAACCATGCTAGGGCATGTATATACTTAGTGTCCTGGGTTGCATCCCTCTGTTGCTTGTACATAGCCGGGTTAGAATAAGGTTTTCATTTCATATTGCGTCTTAGAGTAGATTTGCTCCCTTGAGGTCATTTGACTCAAGTGTTGGTTCGTCTTTAGCTTAGTTTTGCTTTCATGTTGTTTGCTTGTTGTTGGTTCGTCCTTAGCTTAGTGGTTTCTTTTGCTTTCGTGGATTAGTTGTTTGCTTTCCTTAGTTTAGTGGTTTGTTTGCTTTTCGTAGGTGTTAGTTGCTTAGTTTAGTTGGTTTGTTGTGTCAGGTTTCCTATTTGTAGGAGGGTGATGTTATCTTACACTCTAGTTTCAATTCGTGATAACATGTTAGTTCATTTCTTAGATATCCATTCATGAAAGTTTTAGAATCCGAAGATGTTTTTCTTTCAATTTATCATCTGGTTAGACTTTGGACTTGACTCGGAAACTAATCATTTATTGTGTCCTGACACTGTTATCTTCTGATCATAATGTTTTAAAATGCTAAATCTAATTTTTATGAATTCTTATGTTTTCCTTTGAGAAACTTTGGTCATGACTGATGGATTTCTCGTGGGTCCCATCGTTAGTATCAGATAGCATGACTGTTTGCTCTTGGGAGATGAGTCAGTTGTTTGGTATTGCTTTAAGTATTTTGAGGGTTTATATCTTATATATCTTAATGATTTCGAAGTTACTAGGAAAGTCTTGGTGAGCTTGGATTAAGTGAAAATCTCAAGGTAGTTCATGGTTTCACTCCGCTCCATTATAAGCATTTCTACATACCTCCATCTACCCATTCCATTCGCTCTCTCATGCCACTTCATGTATACAATAAAAGCCTCCATCCATTTCACCATTTTCCATTAAATAATGAACTCAAGTCTAGCGTCTGTATCACATAGAGTCCCATTATTCGTTACATATTCCAAAGGGATAAATTGTCAAGGTAAAGGTTTGATGTCCTTCATGAATGAAGCATTTGGAGTTCATCCATGTCAATATCCAATAAGCAAGGTCAAGATGTTGGTATTCCATCCATTCCGCATAAATCTCTTACTTTCCATTATCCACTTCACCTCCGTTATTATGCAGATTCCAGAAGCATGTCTGCATATACCTTCCACCATCCATCTTACCTTCGCTTATCACAAATCCCATCGCCATATTCCTTTATCCATTTATCTCTTTCCCAATCATCATCAATGAATGTGAGTGTCGTCTAAACAAGGAGCTTGCAATTCCTCCGCCCATTCCCCATAGTTCCGCAAAATAAATATTTGGATGCCTTTACCCATGAAATAAAGAAATTCCTGAAAATCCTACAGATCTTTATGCCTAAAAGCACGAATGCCAAAATCAAATCAAAGCTCCAAATAAAAGCCAAAAGCCTGGGTATTTAAGTTTCAAGAAGTCAAATCTAAAGCGGCTTCTGCATCCGAAGAATCCATTCACATTTACCTCATCCAACTTCATTTCCATTATATTCCATCTATGTTACTTCATCCCACGAAGTGAAATCAATAAGAACATTCTAAGACTGTGTGGGTTAAGAAATTACCACTTCATCCGTTCATTAACCATCATTCCCGTTTCTTAATTCACCTCCTTTCCACTTGCAAGCTTCGAAGTTTAGGTCAATATGAGCAAACGTTGATTATGGTTTTATTCCATTCACTTCACTATTTATCATCTGTTTCCCGTTATCCAACATATCCCACCACTCACCTGGTTTATGTTTGGATATACTTTTCATTTACCTGTTTTATATAGTCCACATCATAATCCACTCTTTCCATATCACATCTGTCATTTCTACCAACATCAGTAAGTACAATAGCTTGACATGGTTTTGTATGTACCATCGTGTTTTTTTTTCTACCCGTTACCTTGGTGAAAACCTGGCAAACAGGTGCCGTGAGTAATGGTCATAAAAAAAAAAAATGAAAAAATGAAAATAGTAAAGAAAAAAAAAATTTCGTTCACTGGTGAAAACCACCTTTGGTGGCGCCTTGGATAAGTACCATGATGAAAACCTGGCAAACATGCGTCATGCGTAGAGACATCCTGTCTCATTTCACTAGATAAGAGGTCATATAAAATGTCTTTGATTGGGTTACATTGCTTAATTGTTGTGCAACCTATCATTGATTAGGGTAGCCTAGTCGATAAATTCTTTTCCTGCAAGGATCTTGGCAATGTATTGATACATCCATGTTAGGAATTCTTTAGCCATCTCCTGCCCTGTCACTCTGCTTAGTAGTGTGATTATGTCATTCACTTCCTCACATCATTCACTACTGAAAAGTTTCTTTGGAAGCCTAGTAGATGATGATTTTGGTCTAATAAACCAATTTTTATTTATAACTTCTAAACAATTTCTCACATGGCCATCATAATATTTTTTGGCGGATCCCATAGTGATATTAACATATGCCTCTTTAGCAGGAAGATTAAACATCTCTTCAGTATATTGAGGTACTAAGCTACCGGTTCTCCTGTCGAAAGCCCTGGGTCCCAGTTCGGTCTGGCCCGGGTCCTGGTTCGGGTTTGGTCCGTTCGGGGAAATGCCCAGTGTTCTTTTTGATTGTGGGTTCGTCCGGGAGGAACCTGGGCGAACCCACAACGAACCTCTGCAGAACCCGCGACGAACCCACAGTAGGATGCGAAAAAGTGAAGTCTTTTTTTGATTTTTTAATAAACTTTGACATTTTTTAATTGTTTTTTTTTGAGTTGACACTCCTCCAACCCTAAAAGCATAATATGGAAACAATTTAAAGACCAAAAACAGTCTATTTTGCTCATTCCAAATGAAAAAACAAAACTCTTCCATATTGAGTTGAGCTATTTTTTTGTCTTGCCATCAAATCTATAGAGTTGAAGATCGATTGGTGAAGGATCTAAAGCGATTGTTTTGCTATTCCTATGGGTGTGCAATAGCTCGTTTGCTACAAAGGGGATTTTAGAGGCAGATTTTGCAAAAAAGGTTGGTTTTTTTGGTGTTTTTTTTCTACATTTTTGTTTTGTTTTGAATTTTTTTATTCTTTTTTCTAAATTCTTCCATCTACTATAAAACAATGGCACATTTGTAAAGCTTTTAAACTCAACTAGGTTTTAATTTATTTTTTTTGTTTTCAATTTCATTTGTTTGAAACTTTGAATTCATGGAATGTGTTGTTTATTGAATTTTTAAATTTTTGGCATAGGGATTACAATGGCAAGTGGTTCAACCTTGTCGGAGAAATCCAAGTTCAAAACAGATCCAAATTCTCTCCTTTGGAAATATGTTAAAATGTTAGAACCACTTCCAGGCGGTGGAGGTTATATATGGATGTGCAATGGTTGTGGGGTTCAGTATAGAAGCTCTTACAGTCGGGTGAAAGCCCATTTGTGTAACATACCTGGGTTGGGCATCAAAGCTTGCCCTGGAAAAAATGGTGTACCCATCCCACAAGCTCAAGTCCTTGCATATATCCAAGAGCAAGAAAAAGCAGAGGAAGCATTAGGTCGTAAACTAGGTCACCCTTTGCTAAAGACTCAGAGAGGTTCTCAAGGAATGAAGCCCCCTCAATCAGCATCACCATTAGAATTTGAATGGGAACATGTAGAGAGCCACCCATTTTTGCCCACAGTTGAAGAACTTGTAGCACGCAAGAGATCAAAGGGACCATTGGAAATGACATTTCACAATGAGTCTCGTGAGTTTGCTGATCAACAAATTGCAAGATGTCTCTATGCGAATGGCTTAGCTTTCAATGTTGTTCGCTCACCGTATTGGAAACAAATGGTGAAAGCAATTAATGATGCTCCAAAATGGTACAAGGGCCCAAGTTTTGAGAAGGTGCGCACCACCTTATTGGAAAAGGAAGTGAAGTTTGTAGAGGATAAATTGAAGCCCATAAGGGAATCTTGGGCTGAGACAGGTTTATCCATCGTTTCTAACGGATGGAAAGACTCAAAAAATCGGCCATTGATCAATGTTATTGTAGTGTGCCCTAAAGGGGCTATGTTTTTGAAGGCAGTTGATTGTGAAGGGGAGGTGAAGGATGGTCCATTTATTGCTAATATTCTTTGTCAAGCCATTGAGGAAGTGGGGCCTCGAAACGTGGTTCAAGTGGTAACAGACAATGCAAAAAATTGTAGAGCAGCTGGTTTATTGGTTGAGGAGCGTTACTCACATTTTTTGGACACCTTGTGTGGTCCACTCCCTCAACCTTCTGCTACAAAAAATTGGCAAAAAAATTGATTGGATCAAACAGGTGTATAGTGAGGCAGAAGACATTCAGATGTTCATCACCAACCACCATATGTCACAAGGCATTTTCAGATCATTCTCAAGATTGGAGCTGCTAAAGGTAAGTGAAGCTTCAAGCAATTTTTATTTTTTCTTAAGTTTATGTTTTGAGTTTTGTAAATTTATTTAAATTATTTTTTAAGAAGCCTTATTTTTTTATTTTTTTTATTTTGATTTTTATAGGTTGCTGAGACCCATTTTGCCTCCAACACAATTGTCTTAAGACGGCTTGTGAAGGTTAAAGAGGCACTCTCTAGCATGGTCACCAGCCAAAATTGGTACATATGGAGGCAATCTAGCACTGAAAGGGCAACAAAAATTAAGCAACTGATCCTAGATGACCATTGGTGGGATTGTGTTGAGTATCTCCTCAATTTTACCGAGCCCATATTGAGTATGATTCGTTATACCGACATGGATAGGCCTTGTTTGGGAGAGGTATATGATGGCATCGACTCAATGATTAAGAAGAAAGCCATCATAAATGAACATGAGCGAGATCCTAGAGAAACTTTCTTCAATCAAATACACCAAATTATTGAAGAGAGATGGGACAAAATGACCACCCCATTGCATCTTCTTGCCTTCGCACTGAGTCCCAAATATTATAGTGCTCAACTCCTTTCTATGGGGACAAGGGCTGCCCCATATAGAGATGCTGACATCAGCCGGGGGTACAAGGCAACATTTCGCAGACTCTTTGTTGATCCTGACATACGAGAAGCAGTTAGAGCCGAGTTCATGCATTTTGTGAGCTCCACGGACATGGGTGTTGATGCTCTTGTTGACAAATATAAGGTTGATGCTCATATGTGGTGGTACTTCCATGGCCAATCATTCATACACCTACAACCTCTTGCAATAAAATTTTTAGCACAAGTAAGTTTAATTATCGTTTAGATTTTTAAGTTTAATTTCTAAATTCAAAATTTCTAATTTATAACTCTAACTGTCTAATGTTGTCTTGTATTAATAGGTTACTAGTTCATCAACTTTTGAGAGGAATTGGAGCACATACTCCTTCCTCCACTCAGTAAAGCGTAACAGGCTGCACTCAAAAAAGGCGGAGGACTTAGTGTATGTGCATTCCAACTTGCGCCTCCTTACACACAAAAACAAGGACTACAAGGAAGGGGACTCAAGGAAGTGGGATATCGAGCCAGAGCATACTAACCTAGATGCTACCATTTCCCACCTTGCCGCACTTGAAGTTGATGTTGATGTTGAGATTGGTAGTGGCCCTAGTGGGCATGAGAGTGCCAGTGCCAGTGCCAGTGCCAGTGTGAGTGCCACTTTTTGTGGTTCTGCTAATATACCAGTATCTGATGATGCTCATATGGCTTGTGGTGATGATATTTTTGATTACCCATATGACAGTGATGCCTAATTAGTGATGGCATTGGCTGATTGTTGACATTTGGCATTATAATTTTGGTTTTTGAATTGTAATAACTATATATATCATGACATTCGACATTTGTGTTTGACTATTTGACATTGTAGTGTTTTTAATTTCTAACACTAGTGTGGTTTTGTTTATTATATGATCATATTCACGATGTTATGGTATTCTGAACTTAATTACTGCTACAAATATGAATATATTTCTGATTTTTATATGTTTTTGTATGGACGAACCCAAAACGAACCCACACCCAAATTTTTTTTTGACCGAACCCGCGAACCCGAACCCGGACCAGTACCAGAACTGGTAACTTAGCTGAGGTATCAATGATTCAATAGTACTACATTCTCATTTGCATTTCTAATCTCTCGACTGTCCTTGTAATATTGTGCATAGGTCATAACTAGATCCACAGATTGGACCGTTATTGGCAATCTCGTAGCTTGAACCAATCTGCTCAATTTCAGATTTCGAGTCCTCTGCCTAACCCCACTATCTTGATTCATTCGTGTGTGAAACTCTTCCAACCTGACGTGTCCTAAGTTTGTGTCAGAAATGTTTGCCAGGTTAGTTATGATCTTGTATGCCAGAATACACCCTTGAATTCGTATTTCATCTTCCCAAGTGAAGACATACTCATGCAAGTAAACCTGCAAAAACAGGGTATAACTTGAATCAAAGTCCCTTTTACATGTTTTTGAATATCAAAATTTGATTATTGTAGATATTTCAATGTTCATAATGTGTTTGCAAGATAAAAAATCAAATTTGGAAGAATTAGGGCTTTCTAGGCCCAAATGTAGGGGTTTTAATGTTAATTTGGACTATTTTCACACTCTTGCACTAGTGAATTTTGGAGTTTGGGCCCAAATGGCAAGTTTGCAAGCTCGAAAAAGGTTGAAAACAAGTGCTTTGCAAATGGCTTGGGGTTTGGCATTTTGACAACAGTTTGCATGGTGATGCACCTTGGGATCTAGCGTCGAAATGCAATTTGCATTTGCATTACATTTTGCAAATTGAAAATCTTCCTTGGAGTTTGAATGGAGGACATTTTGAAGTTTAGCACTGGATTGCAATTTGCAATTTGCAATTTGCAAATTGAACTTCTACCGAGGAGTCCAGCGCTGAAGACAATTTCGGGATTCAACATCGGATTGCAATTTGCAATTGACAATTTAAGTTGCATTTTGTTGTTGGTTCAAGTTGGGTTTGGTTCGACACTCGAGGATTTTTTGCATTTTATTGCGGATGCCAAGATTTAATAGATCTAGATTTGTAATGTAAATTTTCATGTTTTGAGTTTACATTGTAAAGGCCAAATTCTTGAAGTCAGAACAGTCGGAATCCAGGGCACAATTTAAGTTTTTAAATTTCGAAGCTTAAAATGAATGTTGCCCTAACTAGGGCGTATTGCAGGAAACTAAAGATTTTAATGAACCATTTATTCAATAGAAACCCTATCACAATTAACTCTGAAAATCACAAGATGGCCACCCCTTATTGCTATCAGATGATAATCTAATTCTAACAGAAATTTGCAGGAACCCTAATCTAGATGCTACAACCCTAATGAACCATAACTAAAAAGACATTAAATGCAAGAAGAAAGAACGAAAATTTCGAAGGGAAACTTGGAAAATGCGAGATGGAGACGCCAAATGCACAAGGACATCCAACAGCTAGCCAAATCCTAGAATGCTAATAGTTGCGGAAGAGAACAAATGGAAGGAAATCCAAATGACTCGGAGTTTAAACTTCCACTCACATGCGGGGCATAAATGCCCAGCTTCCTCGGTGTTTGGGGTATCATGTGCACTTTGCACATACTTGCATTTTAACCAATGAAGCTTAATACAAAGTGATCTTGGGTTTAGACCCTCGATTGGAATTTGCAATATATATTAAGTTTATAAGGTAATGGGTTTGGGGTTCGGGCCCGAGATAACATTGTATATTATGCAAAACCTTTTTCAAAGTCCCAATTTCCTTAAATAGATCAACTTAAACATTCTAACTTATGAGATGATATTCAAATCTTAACTTTTTGTTCTCCAATGCACTTTCAGACATTAGAACATAACATTGGATGCTTGATAAGACCATTTGATGCACAATTGAACCATTGAATCCTGAACAAATAGGAAAAACCTAGACCAGAATAGGACAAAACTAAGTGGAACACAAAACTAAACGAACAAGAGAGGATGGGAACATAAATATCAAAATAAGGGTCCCCAAATTTGAACAATTAGGGGTGTGTTTTGGAGGTCACACACTCCCTTATACAACATTTGCAAGTACAATGAAAGCCCATGAATAAAACATATTGAAATTATAACCTTTGTCCAAGCAAATTTAAATGAAAGTGGGCTTACTTGTGGATAGGTCCATGAGTGCTTGGAAAGTATGAAATGGGCTAGCAGCAGCAGCTCCGAGTAAGAAAGCACCCCTCTGTGGAGTGTAGACAACCTTAAGCGTCTCTAGTGGAAACTTGGTTCAACTTGGTCTTTGAATTTGGCAAACCACTTGCAAAATCTTTGAGGAATTTCCAGAATCCACATGGATAATTGCCATCAGGTCAATCCAAATTGCTGATCATGAAGAAGAGCTCCACCACATTTTTTTTCAACTGAGACACTGAAAATGGATGTGGCACATACAATTTGCAAGCAACTTATGATTAACATCTTAGTAACACAATTTTTTTCATGTGACTCATTTGTCCTCTAATAATCTGGCATTATTGCATTAACATTTCTCTAAGGTGACCTTTGTTCAACATATGCACTATCTGTACCACTGGTTCGAAAACTGATGTTGCAGTGTTGGATGAAAGGCTGGATTATTTGGGCCCATTCCTTTGCTTTGATTGTGCTTGAAGCCTTGAACAACATAACTTCAATTTATATGCATTGACACTTAGAGGGCTTAGTCATGGGTTTTAGAAGATTTATACTGTAGACTTTAATTTTGATGTAGGGAAAGACCCTTATGATGTAGAGAATGCAAAACTTGAGCGTAAATAAGTTGATAAAGCTCCTCAAGGCTTATTCCTCCAATTTACATTTCTTGTCGCATGAGGACAATTCTGCTTGAAAGCTTATAGCTGTCAACAATTCTCTCATGAGTGGCAGCATCCAAGAATCAAACATTTGGGTGCATTTGTGAAGGACCACCGCCAATGTCATATGTGATTATTGTAGTGAATCCTTTACTATAGGTGGTGGATCCATCCTGTCTTGCAATTTGATCAATAAATGTCCCGCAGCATTCGCGAGCCATCTCGCTTTCATAATTTTGTATTTTGATATGCCTTGGTGCAGTTCTGGTAATTCTCCAAGTCCTAGCTAACACACACTGTCCAATGCTCCATGCTAGATCCAATCTGATGGTTCACGAGAGTTTCACAAAAGGCAAACAAGACTTTCATTGAAAATCCCCAACTTCATGGCACTTGGCAGTTCAGTCATCCAATAGAGTGCAAAAGTGTTACATACTCAATGCAATGACCGCCCTAGTTTTTTCGAAATAATTTCAACTGAAATAAAGAGCATAGGTAGTCTCTGGTACACTTTCTGATCACCCAGATCCCAGAATGGGCAAGGTGAGAGCATACGGTGCGCAAGATCACACTTCCCTAATCAACTGCTACTGAATGAGAGTGTAATGCAAGATGTTCACAAACACACCAGGCGTCCATGACGACCACATGCCACACTTATTCAGGGGAGTGTGTTATATGCAAGTCAACAAGATATACATGCACTAGGCGGCTGAGCCCGCCACATCTACGCTTGTTCAATGGAGTGCACGGTGCATTACAGAATGAAATCACACGAGGCAGCAAGCCGACCTATCGACACTTATTCATCGGACGTGTGATGGATGCAAAGCCATTGGTAGAGTGAGCATGCCAAACGGGCTATCATGTATGCTATAGAGTATTGGCGGTAAACCGACCAATATTATAGTATGAATGCACCAACATGATTCCACCAACGGTACTACCTTCTGGGGTTACAAACACATCAGATTTAAACACCATCTACACAATCTAGAACATATAAAGCACTTCATACTGAGATGATATTGGTCTGATATAAATTTCAGTCTGCTGCTACAAACAAATCAGATTGCCAATGCTCAGAAAACACCGGGAAACAATGGTATTTCATGTATCACTAAGTCACAACCAATAGATAATGAAGTATACCATTGGGGAAGCCACCCAGCTGAAGGTGGAAGTCTGATATGAAGCTGATCACTCTGATATACTGCTGTAGCTCTGCTGAAACCTCTCAACCAGCACCCCCGACACACTCAAAACACTTCACCAACTTCGTTTCCCGACTCCAAACCAAAACATAAGGCAAGGATAGCCCTAGGCGCCATCAAACAAGGTGGAAGATGACCAAGAAATGAGGCGACCAGCATTCTAGAACCCTCATGCCTCCTGGTACTGTTGTACGGCCAGCCATGGAAGAGGATCACAAGCCAAATACATAATCATTCTTTCATTTCCAGATTTTGCACTAGTATTGCAGTGGTCTAGGCGCCTCCATTTCCAAGTGAAAGAGTAAGGAAAAGGGCAGAGAATGATTTCCCAGAACTCACGCCTCCTTCAACACATGGTACAGCTTTCTTGTTGTACAACCTGCCCTAGCACACACAATCTTCACCAAAACTTAGCAAACTCACACCCAAAGACACTAAAAACCGCATTTCCAAAAATCTAATTCAAAAAACATCAAAGATATCCAATAACAAACCACTACAAACAAACTCCATTGAAGCACATAGGTGATTTCAGAATAAAATCACACTTGACCAGCTAGGGTAGATCTTTCACTACCGAAGCCATTGATACAATGAGGGTTTCCAACCCCAAGAAGAACCAAGCTCACAGGTTTCCACATAGAGAAGAAGCAAATATCATCTCAAAAGCATAAACCTCCAAATGAGCTCAAAACCCCTCTTTATAGGCACAAATTAGGGTTACCAAGTAGCAATAATAAAATATCACTTTTCTGCCCATAAAATAAACCTCCTTTTTGGGACGCCACAAATGACTTAGTCTTCCACCATGCCTCGCGCCCACATTAGGAACCTGAAAGACACTTTTTAAATAACTTTAAGTTGTTAACTTGAAATTATAAAGTTAATAACTTAGACAACTTAAAATAATTATTTAAAAAGGCAAAATTTCCCTTTAATTGTCCAATTAGCCTATGAGAAACCTTAGAAAATAGGCTAATGGTCACCATACTGATCACAGACAAAAAGGGGACATTACACTTAAGTATTGGTGGGCCCAAGAGCTCTTATCGATGAAGTCATTTGGCACCTCGATGTCGACTCATCACATCCTGGGGTTGAAGAAGGTCCCAAGGGTTCAGTTGTTCGCCGATGAAAGTGGTATGTGAGTTGGGTTTAGAACATCGTGAGACAGTTCGGTTCCTATCTACCGCTAGTGTTGAAAGGAGAATTGCGAGGAGCCAACCCTAGTACGAGAGGATTGGGAGGAGATGGCGATGTAGTTTCACTGCTAGTGATCGCCTTCCTTTCTCTTAAGACTGTTAGGGATAGGCGGAACCTGCATCGCTTCGGGGTAACTGTCTCTCTTGTTGGTTAAGTCACAACTTAATCAACGCTAAGTGGTGCACTCTCGGGGATTCTCAAGCAAAGGGCAAATTTCTCCAAAGTTAGTGTGGATTGTCTGATCTGCCACCAACAAATTTATTCGACGGCTCACTAGACGTGTGGCCATTGCTATATAGAACTGCTCCATCTTGTTTCTCAACAACACAATTTTGACATCCCCTGCCTCTCTGCATCATCCTAAGGAGATCTACAACACTAGAGTAGCAAGGGCAGGCTCTATCACATCGAGAGTTCGAATTTTCCACAAGAGGCAAATCCGAGAATTCATGGCAGATGACTATACAACACTCAATAGAAAAGTTTCACTTATCAGTGCTATGATAGTGTAGAACTGAGTGGTGAACTTCATGAACTGGGTACCAAAGGACCCCATGGCTATGCCCAACCACCAATAAGAACCATTAAAGTGCTGAATTCTGTAGAGAAGTCTTTTCCTCTGAGATTTCAAAATTCAAATGTAATTTTGGTGGGACAACCATTGTGGGTTGGGTGTTCTTTTTCTATAAATACTGGCTTACGTGCCCATTCTGAGGATAGAAGATGACACTTTGTACAACTGAGCTATTGAGCCTGATGTAAAGGTTGATTCTTAGATTTTGCTGTCACAGTTAAGCTTTTGAGCTTGATGTGTTAGCTTTATCTTTTTTCTCTTTGTTGCCATACAAGGGATCTTTTGTGTATGTTTCCAGAGACTTATGCCTATGTAATGGTTGATTGATCAATGAACTTAATAAAAAGCAAGTTGTTCTCAGTATTGTCTTTGTTCATCTTTAACTATTGTATGCATATTTCTCTCTGTTGATTTTTGCATTGTGAGCTATTAAGCTCTGCTCTAGTGGTGAAGACTGTATCTTTCCAGTGTGAGCCTTTGTTGTGGTTTATTTGGTTTCTGCAATCTCTCTCCCTTTTCACCCCCCTCGTACAACAACTTTAGTCTTGGCTTAGGATAGATAGGGAGTCGACTCTCCAATCCCGGAGATTGTCTTGTAGGGTCCACCCTCATTGCCAACCCGCATTGTTGCCTGCTGTGATATACTTGAATGTAAATTCGTGTGATTTTTTTTTTTTGATTTCAGGATACCCTGATTGAGAATAAATAAATATGCTAACAACTACTGCCAATTAGATATTGAAATAGTTACACCACCATGACATCATTCAACATCATATTCATACTTAACTAGTCACACTTGAACACAGTAAAAGTTGGAAAATGGAATAACCTCAGTTGTATTTGAATTATCAATTGCCTGAAATCTGATTACAACAGTTTGGAAATACTGATGCAAAATTGAGGTACGGAATTACAATTCAGATCAACAAAACATGGAAGAGCCCGAACTATTCACTCAGAAAGTGCAAGTGGCTAATAAATGATTCCCAGATTTCACTTAGCGCTGTAAAATTAATGTGGACTGGTCATGCAGAGTAATCAGACCTGTAGTGATGTGGATTGGGGGTGTATGGTGACAATCCTAAGCTGGAAGTGATGCTCAATATAGTGACAATCCCAAATGATGTGAAATATAGAACTGCTCCCTTATAATACCTGGTGATGGAGAGTTTGTGAGACGAATTGGTGAAGATCCTGGATCAGTGACATGATGATTTGTCACAAGCATTTGAATCTCCTCAGCTCTGGTTTAGATTTCTTTGACTTACTCAAATTATGTGTCGATCTTTTGCAATGCCAAGTTGAGGGAGTGGACAACATATGGTGTCCAAAAATATGTCTATATCTAGCCTTCACTAATAAACCTGCTGCTCCAAAATTTTTAGCATTGTCCATTATGACTTGGACAACATTTTTGGGGCCCACCATCTTAATGGATTCTATGGGGATGTTGGCGATGAAGTTCACACCCCACTTGCCTCACACAATCAACTACCTTCGAAAACATTGCCCCTCTAGGGCACACCACAATGACATTAATTAATGGTCTATTTTTGCAATCCTTCCATTGATTAGAAATGGACACTCCTATTTTGGACCATGTTTCCTTGATTGCCTGCAATGATGTCTCAATGGAAGCTGTTTTCTTGGACAATAAGGTGGTGCACACCTTTTAGTACCCATGACTAGTATAATTAGTTGGTGCATTACTAATTGTATCACAATTTCCAGCCAATATGATGATCTCACAAGGTTGAAAGGAAGCCCATTGGCATAAATGCAAAGAGTCATGCATTGATTTGCAATCTCACTTGCCTCATTCTGGAAGGCTTTTTTCAATGGGCCTCTTTTAAGGGAAATAGAGGGACATTGTCTTCTTGGGAAGACAATGGCATAATGAAAGGACGTTAGGCAGCTGGTACTATAGGGCCAATAGGAGGCTTGCACAATCCTTTTTTGGATAGAGAATGTGATCTTTCTTTTGCTCTCTTATTTACATTTTTAACATCTTCTTGTTCTTTGATATATACCCTAGTTTGCTCCTTAGGCAACCCTTTTCGGTTTGGCCTTGGACAAACTATTATTCCTTGGCTGGTCATAGCGCATAAGTGAGCTTTCACTCTATCATGCAAGCTTCTATACTCATTCCAACATTGACGACAACACCAATGAAATCCCCCCACCTCTTGGAAGTTGTTCATTCATGGTCATGGCATAATGAAAGTATGTTGGGCAGCCGGTACTATAGGGCCAATAAGAGTCTTTCACAATCCTTTCTTGGATAGAGAATGTGATCTTTCTTTTGCTCTCTCATTTACATTGTTAGCATCTTCTTGTCCTTTGATATATGCCGTAATTTGCTCCTTAGGCAACCCTTTTTGGTTTGGCATTGGACAAACGCTTATTCCTTGGCTGGTCATAGCGCACAAGTGAGCTTTCACTCGATCATACAAGCTTCTATACTTGTTCCAACATTGACGACAACGTCAATGAAATCCCCTAGGTCTAGGAAGTTGTTCATTCATGGTCACATTTCACCAAAGAGGTGACACTGGGTCAATTTTGAACTCCCTCGTTGTCATTGAGCTTATTGAACTAGAACTAGTAGCCATTCTGTATGGATAACAAAACAAAACAAAAGAAAAAAATATTACAATCTTAGGGTACGCTAAGTTAAGAAAAGCCAAAAAAAAAAAAACATTACAACCCTACAATAAAGGTTAAAAAAATATTTAAAATCTATGTTACCGGAAACGCCGGTGCAGGGTGCGGGTACGGTACCCGACGGGAGCGGGAGCGGGAGCGGGCTCGGGAGCGGCGACGGGTGCGGCCAGGGAGCGGCCCGCCCGCCCCGGGTTCTCTGTGGGTTCGCCATAGGCGAACCCACAGAGAACCCGGGGCGGGCGGGCCGCTCCCTGCCCGCACCCGGCCGCTCCCACCCGCTCCCACCCGCTCCCACCCGCGAAAAGCCATATTTTTGGCGTTAAAAATAAAAAAAAATGACTTAAACACTCATTTTTTAATGAAAAAAAACAAAAACAAAAACCCTAAAAAGGTCAATATAACTAAAACGCCCCTATTCACTTCTTATTTTTGCAACTCCTCCTCCATTTCACAAGAGTTTTTCACAGTTTATTCATTTTTGCATTGTGGAGGGAATCCGGAATCGATTGCAAAGCACCAAGGAAGGATTGTAGCTTGCCCAAAGGTCATCTATTGATCTAAGGTAAGTAGTTTAACCTGTTTTTTCTAGTTTTTGTTGAATTTGTTCAAGTTTTTAATGGATTTTTAAGTTTTTTCAAATTTTTTTTCAAAAATTTCAACTTTTTTTTTGAAAAAAAAAAACAAGTTTGAACATTTTTTAAACCTATTTTATTGTTTCTCTTGAATGTTTAGGTGTTTTATTAGTGTGTAGGGTTAGAATATTTTTATTATATTTCAATTTTCATTATTTTAATATAAATTTTGTAATTTTTTAAGCAGCAATCTATTTGAAAGTGAAATGGCTACGGCTACTAGTTCAAGTTCAGTGGGTCTTGAGAAGAGTAAACAATTAAAATATGATCAAGGATCTCCTCTTTGGAGACATGTCAACATGATTGAACAACTAGCAGGAGGTGGGGCTTTTGTTTGGGTTTGTAATGAGTGCAAAGTCACATTTAAGAGCTCATATACTCGATTGAAAGCTCACTTATGTGCCATAAGTGGAAAAGGAATAAAAATATGTGAAGGGCCAAACAAGAGGGGGTTGCCAAAAGCACAAATTATGGCATACATTAAAGAACAAGAAGAAGCTGATGAAAAGAGTGCAAGAGCAAAATCAAGAGCTCATCCTTTAACAAAGAAAACATCAATGAATCCACCTACAGAAGCTCCTTGTTCCAGGCCACAACATCCTTTCTTGGACTTGGATGTAAACCAAGATGATGAACCCTCTTCTTCCTGCAAAAGAGGTCCACTGGCAAAGGCATTTCAAAATGAAACGAGAGATATTGCAGATGAAAAAATTGCACGTTGCATTTATGCTAATGGTCTTCCTTTCAACTTGGTGAGATCACCATATTGGCGGGAAATGGTGGTAGCAATTAGTAATGCACCTTCTGATTATACAGGTCCTGGTTATGAAAAGGTGCGAACCACTTTATTGGCAAAAGAAAAAAGTTATGTAGAGAAATCACTAAAACCAATTAGAGATTCATGGATTGAAACAGGAGTGTCCATTGTTTCTGATGGATGGAAAGATTGCAAAAACCGACCTTTAATAAATGTTATTGCTGTGTCCCCCAAAGGGGCAATGTTTTTGAAGTCGGTTGATTGTGAAGGGGAAATCAAGGATGCACAATTTATTTCTAAAATCCTCATTGAGTCCATAGAGATGGTGGGTGTTGATAATGTTGTCCAAGTCATTACAGACAATGCAAAAAATTGTAGGGCAGCAGGTGCTTTGGTTGAGGAAAGATACTCACACATATTTTGGACACCATGTACCGTACACTCCCTTAACTTGGTGATGCAAGCAGTTGGCACTCAAATAGATTGGGTGAAAAATACATACAATGAGGGTGAGGAGATTCAAATGTTTGTGACAAACCATCATATGTCACAAGGCATCTTCAGGTCTTTCTCGCATTTGGAGTTGTTGAAGGTAAATTTAGTTTATTTTAATTTTAATTTATGCCATATTTTTATTTACTTGAGTTGCATGATTCATTGATTTAGATTCTTGATTTAGATTTTAATTTTTAATGTGTTATTAACTTGTTTTTTTACATAACATTAGGTTGCTGAGACCCGATTTGCATCACACACAATCGTTTTGAGACGACTTGTGAAGGTGAAAGAGGCATTAGGCTCCATGGTCACTAGCCACCAATGGAGTATATGGAAGACAGCTAATTCAGAAAGGGCTCAAAAGGTGAAGTCATTGATCCTAGCTGATGAGTTCTGGGAACGTGTGCAATATGTTTTGAGTTTCACGGAGCCTATCATGAGTATGCTTAGGTTTGCTGATACAGATCAGCCATGTTTGGGGGAAATCTATGATGGCATTGACTCCATGGTAGAAAAAATAAAGAGCATAATAACACAAAAGGACAATGACCCCAATGAAACATTTTTCCTAAGTGTCAAAAAAATCATTGATGACCGTTGGGACAAGATGAACACACCCTTGCACCTCCTTTCATATGCCTTGTCTCCCAAATATTATAGTACTGAGATACTTGCTTTGCCGGGGAGAACCGCACCATATAGAGATAGAGAAGTTGCTTCCGGCTGCATGAAAGCATTTCGAAGAATCTACTCCGATCCAGAAATGGTGAATGGTGTTAGGAAAGAGTTTGGCAAGTTCATACAAGGACGAGAGCATAGTATGTGTGCTATTGCAGACATGTACAAAGAAGATGCACATACATGGTGGTACCTCCATGGGCAAGATTATGTTTTGCTCCAGCCTCTTGCAATCAAAGTTCTATCACAAGTAAGCATGTTTTATTTTAACATTCTTAGTACTTACCATTTTTTGCATTTTAAAGTTGTATTGACTAGAGCTCTAATTTGAAATTTGAATAGGTTGCAAGTTCTTCTTCGGCTGAACGGAATTGGAGTACATACTCCTATATCCACTCAGTGAAGCGTAATCGATTGGCTGCTAAAAAAGCAGAAGACTTGGTCTATGTCCACTCCAACTTGCGTCTTCTATCACATAAGCAAGTTGAGTACAAGGACGGGGCAGCGAAGAATTGGGATATAGCCCCTGAGTGTGCCAACTTGGATGCATCTATTACAGAGCTTGCTACAATCACTGTAGATGATGAGGAGAATTTTCTACATGATGTACATAGTGCGAGTGGCACTCCATATGTTGGTGTTTCAAACGATTTGCAACCAACCAATGATGATGACTTAGATCTAGATCCTTTTGATGAAGATTGAAGAGAGAAAGATTGACTTTTGAATCTTGATTATAGACTTATACTTATAGTATTTTACTATTTTGAAATTTCAAATTTTGTAATACAGTACTGACTACTGAGTATTTGTAATGATTTTCAATGTTTCATTGTTCATTGGTCATCTAAATTATCAATCAAGATTCAAATGTATTATGTATGTTCAATTCTGTATATTTTTTAATTTTTTTGGTATATACAGTTATACTATATAAATAAATATATATATATATATAAAATATATATATATAGTACAGCCGTACCCAGCCGTACCCACAGAAAAAAAAAAATTTTCGCCGTACCGGCGTACCAGAACCCCGCTCCCGAACCCGTTCCCGTACCAGAACCGGCAACTTAGTTTAAAATATTAAAAAAAAAACATAAACTATTTAAGAAGAAAAACTTGGAAAAAATTTAGATAAACTTTTTTTTTTCAAAAAACATGAAAAAAAATCTCAAAATGAACTTACTTTTGATTGATAAATCTCTTAGATGCCGCTATTTCTCATTTGTAACACTCAACAAACAAGGTAGAATCTCTTTGTCAATCCTTCACCTTCAAAAAAATAACCAGTAAGCTTTAGGATTAAAAGATGGGCAGGCTTGCCATTAAGGGCGTGGTTCGGTGGTTAAGTCGCTCGGTTGTAGTGGCGGCCACTAGAGTTCAAACCCCCGTTGGGCCAACGAGCTCGCAGACTTTACGCTTTCGCTGGGCCAACGAGCTCGCGGGTTTGAAGTGTTCTTATTTGGGGATGAGGTCCCCCGTGTTGTGGCCTCACCGGTTCATAGCTCCGGACAAAAGCGTTACCGTGGAGTTGGAGGGCGTGTCGGGCCAGCGTCACCGGTCATGTTAAAAAGTTTACCAGGGGCATTATTTTAAAAAAAAAAAAAAAAAGATGGGCAGGCTTGGGTTCACCTAGGGTTTGGCCCATGCATTGTGGGTTCCCTGGGCTGGACCCTAGGTCAACCCAGGGCTGTCCCAACCTCCGATCTGGACATGAATCCCTGTCCAATAAAGTGCCTGACTCTGCTGAACCTGGCCTTATAGAAATAATGTTATAAAAAGTAATCAGTGAACTTTTGAAGAAGCAATGCGAAGACAGCCCTCAAGAAAACCCATTTAATGATAGAAATTCATCAGAGACCCTTAGATTCTGTAAAACCTCTGCAAAGATGTGTGTAGGGTGAGATTTCACTCTTAGCTTCATTATGATCAAGTCTAATTTGACTCGAATAATCCAAGTCTCAATTCTTCACCTCAGTTTTGACTCATGCTGAATTTGACTCAACTATAATTGCAAAATAAACTTGAGCCATGTGACTATGATTCTATCATTGCATTGGGGATGTGCACTCACTGGTCAATTGGATGACTATATTGTCAAACATCAAAACATGAGATACATCTGATCTAAAACATTGGAGCAATTGCATACTATCAGTGTTGGATTCAATTAACAAAGTTAGAAATCATTGAATGGGTAACCGATGTAGCTTAAATGCATCTACAACATCCAAGTACTTTAGCATCGCACAATTTAGATGCTATTCCTGCATACGCCTTAAGAGGTATTTGGATGATTTTGAATCTATCAGAATCCAGGGTGCAAATTCAGAACTACCATACTGAGCATTAATTGTGTATGTTTACTTTTAGTTAAAATTGTATTAATCTTTTAGAAATCTCAGAGGGACTGAGTTTTGCCAAAGAGGCAGATGCCTAGTAAAATGCATAAGATTTATTACTAAAGGTAATAAGCTTCCGTCTTTGCCTTTTTTTGTCAAATAAGCTTATACTAAAGGTAATTAGCTTCGTTCTTTGCCTTTTTTTTTGTCAAATGAGTTTTTCCTGATGATATTGCTATTGAGACGTCTCCATGATAACGTCAGTTGGAACTCACGCAAGAGACTGTGTGAAGCTTTGAATAAATGGTGAATAATTGTATTCTCCATACTTTAATATGTCAAATTTGCTGAAATTCACATGGAAGATATTTTTGGCAGAACATAACGTGGTTTTGGGAACATTTGTAACATTTCCCATAATTATTTTTGCTTCTTGTTTCCTTGTGAATTTCATCTATTAAACTATGTAAGATGAAATTGTGTATGCAATATTAGAGTGTACAAAGCCAGCCTGGACACCTGGAGATCATCATATTCGTCGTGAGATTACTTTCAAGTTTAACTGCTGGTCCCTTATTTGGCAGGCTGAGAATGCAATTGCTGCCTTGAATTGCAGTGGTGCTATTTTGGGGTCTTTACCCATAAGGTATGATCTAAAGGAAACCAAAGTAAAACATTTGACATTTCAAGAAGTTACACTTGTTTGTCCTATTCTAAAGCTGTTCTGGTTTTGTGTTTAGGGTAAGTCCGTCAAAGACCTGTGAGACCTCAGACTTCCATTCACCAATACATTGAAGCTTGCCATGTAAATGCTAAACTCTATTTTCTAAGAAGCAATTGAGCAAAATTTGTTTTTGTTATCGCACTGCATTGCAGAGGGAACAGACCCCAGATTTTATAGATTGAAGTTTTATATTTAATTATTGTACAGCAGCAAACATGGAAATATCTATGGAGATGGGAAATGGGGTTTCCTTTGAAAAGTCTTTGCACATCTGATGCACATAATATTTATCTGCTTAAAGAGTCATTTGAAATTTAGTGCACTTTTGTAGATGAAATCCTTGAGACAATTGTAGGTATTTCTCTTGAAGGATTCTAAATTAGTCATTTTAGAAATCAAAGATGTCATTGTTTTGTTCCACTAGACTTTACTGAAAAATCGATCATCTCTACCAATTGTAATTTTGATACAGCGATTTCTAAAAAGAGCTTAGTTTATTATAATAATGGATTTCCATCCAGGAGGCCTTTAGGTTGTCGTATTGGTTCAATAAACAACATTCATATCATGGCCTGTCATAAAGACCTGGTAACATTTAATGTTTAGAATTCTCTGACATACTGCTCATGTTGATTAAACTTCAATTTTCAGATACATTTGTTAGGAGTTGGTTTCTGATATGCACCTAATTAACTTGTTTTGTTAAATTTCACAGTTTGATTTCAAGCTTTTCCATTTCCCATACCAGTAATTTTTTTGAAGCATAGTTTAAGAGTGCCTTAGAGTTGTCATACCAGTAAATTTTTAAAATTCCAATTTGATCATTCAAACCAGAGAAAAATTTTAATTGCTACGAGAGGTTTGTCAATGTGTTGGCAGACTAAGAAAGCTTGAATAAATATGAAACAAAGCAAAATATTTGAGGGATGTATTATTAGTTTTGCTTCAATTATGGTAGACGAGGGAAGAAGAAATATTTGTCAAACTTCAAACTATGCTGATACATTAAATGAACGTATTGAATTGGAGAAGAATGCCTTGAGTGTTTCACTGCTTGTCTATTGTTTTCCAGAAATAAATTGTGATATCTGTAGGAAAATATTTTCATTGGACTAGTGACAGTTTCACTTTGTATTTATTAAATAGCCCTTCCGTTAGGGAAGCGTATGTAGTAGGTGGTACATTGATTGCTTGACTATATTAGGATCTATGTTAGGATGTATGCTTTTGACACTCAGAATCTGATTTTCTTTGAACTTGCATTTCCAAGCATTTAAATGAATTTGTGATATTTTGATTCATTTAACATTAGGAGGTCAGTTGGATTTTGCAAATCCGTTTCTGTAAGGATAGTGTGGCCTAACGTCAACTGAAACATTCCATGCACCAACAGGTTTGTGACTTTATACTTGCTTTTCTAGTTCAATATCTGTAGTTGTTGCTGACCTGTTTTCTTCAGTTCTAATTCTGTTAGTAGTAAGAGGATAAGTACTGTTCTCTCCAAGACTCTCTCCAGAAGCTATTATTCTCACAACCAAAGGTTCACTAATGTTTCGGTCAATCAATGTGGATTGTTAGGGCAACTTAATTTTGATCCAAATGCTAACACATTCTGGATCTCGGAACTTGCTACTAAAGGTGGACATATGTAAGTTTGGTGGCAAGGACCCACTTGGATAACTCAACCAAAGGTTACAATAGCTTCGTTATATCTGGAACTTGAGCAATTTATTTGGTTTCAATGACTGCTCAAAGGAAGAAAAAGACTCTTAGTGTCACATGGTCAGTTTTATAGAGGAGTGTCACATGGTCAGTTTTATAGAGGAGTTGTATATGTATTATAAAAACAGTGTGGCAGAGAACTACTTTAGCCAATTGGCAAAGCTATGACAAACATGTTAGGTCAAGGATTATATTCATCAATTTTAGAACCTATCCTTGTGGGTGGAGGCAATTATGGATGAGAACTTGAATGACCTATTTCTTGGCAGATTCAAGGATCATTTTCAACATGAGGTACACATGTTTAGTCCACTTAATGTATCTAATTATATTGCTATGTCATGTAGGTTACTGTAAGTACCAAAATCATGCACAGCCTCCACGAGGACCCCTATGATGAGTCACAATCTTTGTCATGTACATGTACGTGTGAAATAACATCCTCTCGACAACAATTCTCTTGGTGACGTGTCTTTTCTTCCTCCTTGTGTTGTTTCCCCTTTGTCGTTTTCTTTCTCTTTGCTTTAGACACTTTTTGACACTTGTCGATTTGCGTTTCCTGTGCTTGCGACTCTATCTCTAAGCCTTGTATGTGTTTTGTAGGTGAGTTTTCACCTTTCCCCAGTGTTTTGCATCCATTCCCACCCCTATAAGCCTTCTAGAAGTCCTCTCTAGCCATCTCCAACTTTCGGTTTTCGGTTTCACTCAACCAATCCAAATGTCCTATTATTTCCAGATTTTTCCCAGGAGATCCTACTTTTGCAAGTGGAGATTTGGATTTTCACACGTGATTGACCTGTTTCTGGAGGCAGATCCCCTCCTTTTCATCTCCTCTACCTTCTCCCACCATGGACTTTTACCCAGGTACTCTCTTCTAAGGGTCGTCCATGGGTCCTTCGGGTGACCCTAACCGGTGAAGGGGGCGACCCATGGGCGACCTTGTGTTTTCAATCGTGAGTTCACTTGAGTTTCTAGCTCAAAATAGCTCCATTTTCGCCCGTTTTTCTTCCAGTTTGCATGGATTTTCGTGCCAAAGATAGAGCTAACTATTTCATGCACCCGCACATACATAATTAGTTCTATTTTATCTTTAGTTAACAATTCATGCATTCCCATGCATTCTCATGCACTCCTCTTTCCTCACTTCTTGAGTTATAGCTTTTACTAGGTAGATCACTCCAATTTTAGCCCAGATCACTCTCGAGTTTTCTAAGTCAACTCTCCAATCGAATTAAGTTAACTCTTCTTCATCTCTGATCCCTTCTTCTAACCTATAAATACCCCCCTCTCTCAAGCACAAAGGGAGGCAATTTCATTTGTGCACACAGTTCTTGCATGTTATTGCTCTCCAAATCAAGCATTCTTATGCTCATATAGGACATAAGAGCTTTTTGCTTTTATTTGTTGTCTCATCTAACTTTCATACAAGCTCGTTTCACGTCCATACGTTGCTCACATCACAAGCGACAGTGTTCATCAAGCTCTCATTGAGCTCTTTTCAAAGCTTCAAAGTTTCTTTTGCTTCTCTTTACTTGTTGTTGCCAAGAGGATCACCTCACTGCTACAAGATGATTAGAGGTTACCGATACAAGGATATCTGAGGGTAGTGGAGGCTCACACATCTCCAGGTTCCTTCATGCTTTTTTTTTCATTTCATAGTAATTAGATAATCAAAACTTTGCTCTTGGGATAAGTAAATACATGTTGCTTTTTCCTTGATAGGCTATGTAGATTTGCATTGTTAAATTAGTCTCCCTTTCCAAAGTTCATAGATTAAAAGCAATTTTCTTTCTTAGATTAGATTGATCCATCTATTCAAAAAACACCAAAAACATAGATTACATTGCATTAGGTAACTTTATCATAGCTTGCATACATTCTCTAATTCCTAGATTAAGAAAAAACACTTTGATTTCCAAAAACATAAAAAAACACAAAAAGACGTTTTGCATTCATATAGGCTTGCATGCATATAAAATCCAAAAGGAACAAAAACAGTAGCAACATAGAAGGTTTGGCAAACCCTTGGTCAAAACACAAGGTCAAACCAAGTCAATGCAAAGTCAAACCTTAGGTCACACAAACCCTAAGTCAAAACTCTAGGTCAAGTCAAGGTTAGCTTAAACCACCTCTCTCTTGTCTCGGCTCACGAATGTGCCCTGGACTTAGAGATGAGTGGGTGAGGACAATCATCGACGAGATAGAGGAGATCCACCCTAGACAACAAGAAGATCAACTAGCCATACAACAACAAGAAGAATTTAGACAACTCTTGATAGAGCAAGCAATCATCCAACAACATGAACGTCAGTTAAACATCAACAAGAACAACAACCTACCCACACAACGTTGGAACATCCGAAACCCAAACAAGAGAAAAGTGACTAGTGACCCTTCGGGTCATATAGTTATCTTTACAACCACGGTCACAGAACACTGTATTCAAACAAATGCACAACATAGGCCCCAGTACTGGCCGATCCCTCTCCGCGAAGTCCAACTCTCCAATGAGCCAGTCCACCCCCGTGTCTCGCCTCCTCGACTAGCTACTTCCATGAGAGTGAGAGTGACGTGGTGGTTCGCCCCGTGGCAAGGAGAGAGGGTCTGTGTGCGCGTCAAAACTGACTCAACCGCCCTCGAGGCCACCGAGTCGTGATTTTGAGCGTACAGGTACAAGAAAAATTCTTGCTCAACAAAAGGTGGGCATCACTAATAGCGAAGATTGTAGCACCGCTACTATGTAGTTTCTTTCACCTACTAGGTTGATGTCTCAACAAATTAAAGAAAAAAGGGTGAAAGGGTTATGTTTCAATTGTGATAACAAATATAGCTGGGGACATAAATGTGTTGAAAAGAAGTTCTACATTGAGGGTGCCAATGAAGAAGAAGATGATGAAGAAGAGACATAAGATGTTGATGAAGTTGATGAGTCAAAAGACTCGCACCATCTCCCTACACTCTCGTGTATTAGCACACCACAAACCCTCACCACAAACTCTCGAGGTAGTGGGGTTCTTAAAAAATATAAGGTGACATTATTGATTAACTTAGGAAGTACTCACAAGTTCATAAATAAAACATTGGCAACAATATTGAACTGTTTCATTTACCTTGTTCTAGAATTTTAGATTATGATTGTTAATGGACATGGAATTTGATGTTCAGGGAAATGTCATAGTATTAAACTCACTATGGGAGACTACCATCTAGACTTCCTTTTGGTCAATATTCCCATGGACAAAGTAAATATTGTTTTGGGAGTCCAATGACTTACTACCTTGGGAATGATTGTGATGAACTTCGAGGCGTTGTTTATGCATTTTCATTTAGAGGATAGATCATTTGAACTACGATTGTTGTGTGCAACTTTTCCATAGATGGTAAGCGCTTACCAAATGCAAAAGATGCTAAGGGTGCAGATGGAAGTGTGGCACAATTTCATTAGAAGCACAACACAAAAAGGTTCCTATACCATATCCACAAGCAATTATAAATAGGTACTCAATTTTTTGGGGATATGCCAAAAGGATTGCCTCCAAAAAGAGATAACGATCATGCCATTCAACTACTATTACGGAGCCAACCAACCAACATTAGACATTTCAAGTACTCGTATGTGTAAAAAAGTGAAACTAAGAAGATGGGGCAAGAGATGTTGGATGTAAGTTTTATCCATCATAGCCAGTGTTTATTCCTCTTTAGTGGTGATAGTACATAAGAAGGATGACACTTGTCATGTGTCCAGACTATAGAGAACTCAACAAGTATGCCATGAAAGATAAGTTTCCTATCCTAGTCATTAATGATTTCTTAGATAAACTAAATGGAGCTATGTTTTTTACAAAACTTGATATTAGATCAAGTTATCACCAAATTATAATTTAGGAAGAAGATATTCCTAAGACAACATTTAGGATTCACGAGGGTCATTATGAGTTTTTGGTGATTCCATTTGGTCTTTACTAAAGTTCGTACATTTCAAAGTTTGATGAATTTCATCTTTAAGTCATTTATGAGGAAGTTTGTATTAATGTAAGTGATATAGATTACATCCAATGATCACTTACAATCATCTACATTGGTTGTATTATTGAAAGTGATAATTGGATGTAATCTATATCATATCTTGTGATGGAAGTTTTATGGAATATAATAAGAGTTGATCTTTATTTATTCTATTGTTGGCATGCATCACTTATGCTTGTCAAATGTTAAAAAAAAAAACAGGGTTGTAAAGTGGCAGTTGTTACACTGGTATTAGAGCATGATTAAAACATTAGGAGCTTGAGCCTACTAGTGAACCATAGGAGAATAGTGTTGCAAATCACTTTGGAAATTAACATGAGTTTTCCTTGTTGATAAGATTGGCAGATTGATAAGTTGGAATCATTATTATGAAACTTGAGAGGGTATAACCATTAGGAATCAAAGGTAAATGGTTGGGGCCGAGCTTAGTTAATGTGATTTTGTAGCATGCTCTAAATAAAGAATCAATATTGGAATAGATTTGGAAGGATAAGTTTTAGGTGATAAATGGTTGAGAGTGGTCAATGGATATGACCTAATGTTGGTAAACAAATTTGCACTATAACATGTAACTTTATATATTGACTCCGTTCACCTGAAAAGATAGTGAAAACATGTACCAATAGTTGGTAAGGTTGTAGTTTTCTATCAACCTACCTTTGCGTGTAGAGGGGCAGCGCCCTCGTATGATAGATTATGAATTTTTGTGGTATTTCTGCTAAAAATACCAAAAGGTTTACAAAAAGAAACTCGAAAATAGGTATTGAGAAGCTAGAACAATAAACCTACGAAGATTGACCCAAGCTTCTATACATGTGAATGAAATATGATGAACCCACCAAAGTTAAAGATTTTGAAAATGCAAATGAATTGGTTGATGAATTGATGTATTTACAAATGAGCAAAAACGCTCAATATATACAATGTACAAGAGGCAAGTTTTCAAAAAATAGAAAACTGCCGACATAGATGAGCATTAACTAAAACAAAATCAGGCCGACATAGATGAGTATAAAAAATACTAATACCCTCCCTTAATGCTCAATTTATCAACAACACCTATAGACCCCCTGAAGTTTACAAATTTATCAGAACCGAGGGGCTTGGTGAAGATATCTGCTGGCTGCTCCGAGGTAGGAACATATAGCAACTGAATGGATCCGTCTTCAACCAGCTGTCGTATGTAATGACAATGAGTTTCCACATGCTTGGTGCGTTCATGGAAGACTGGATTCTTGGCCAGTTTGAGCACTCTTTGATTATCACAGAACAAGGGAGTCGGACCTGCCTGAGGAACATGCATATCCGCAAGCATCCGTCGAAGCCAAACTGCCTCACAACTTGCTTTAACTGCTCCCCGATACTCTGCTTCTGTCGAGGAGAGAGCCACTGCCTGCTGCTTCTTACTAGTCCATGTGACAGCACCAGATCCCAAACTAAACACATACCCAGCTGTAGACTTACGGTCATCAACAGAACCTGCCCAGTCGGAATCTGTGTAACCTCTGAGTATAGGATTAGAACTCCGAGTGTACAAAAGTCCATAATCAGGAGTGCCACTCACATAATGCAGCACACGCTCCGCTGCTGTCCAATGATCAGCCTTGGGGGCTGTCATGAAGCGTGATATGTAGCTCACTGCAAAACTAATGTCAGGTCTAGTAGCAGTAAGATAAATGAGGCTGCCTACTAGTTGCCTGAACAAAGATTCATCTACCACTGGTGAGGTGGACTGAGCTGACAATTTAAGCCCAGGTTCCATAGGAGTAGAGGCAGGTTTGCAATCCTGCATTCTGAACCTGTCCAGGAGGCTGCGAGCATACTTGGATTGAGAAAGAAAGATACTGTGCTCAGTCTGCCAAACCTCAACTCCTAGGCAATAATGCAACAAGCCCAAATCTGTCATATCAAAAGTACGGCACAAATCCTGTTTGATCTCAGCAATCAAATGTGCGGAACTGCCAGTAACGATTAAGTCATCCACATAGACAACCACAAACAATATGTCATCACCAGAAAGTTTGATATACAAATTTGAATCAGATGGACTTCGCTGAAAACCATGATTTGTCAGGTACTTATTTATTTTCATGTACCAAGCCCGAGGGGCTTGTTTCAGACCATAGAGAGCTTTGACGAGTCTACAGACCTTGTGTTCTTGACCAGCAACCTTAAAGCCTGGAGGTTGCGTCATGTAGACTTCTTCCTGCAAGTCACCATTTAGAAAAGCACTCTTAACGTCCATCTGATGGACTTTCCAACCAAACTGGGCTGCTAAGGCAAGAACAAGCCGGATGGTACTCATTTTGGCTGTAGGAGCAAATGTCTCCTCATAGTCAATGCCTTCCTTCTATGAGAACCCACGAGCAACAAGATGAGCCTTATACTTGTCGAGGGTTCCTGTAATGTTCCATTTTTGGCACATTAACTATATTGGGCATTTGTGCTTGTTCCTAGTCTTTTGGAGGCTATCCAACATGTTTGGGAAGAACTCCAATGTTCTTGGAGTGCTCTTAGTTCAGTCTGCAGAACAGTTAATTGGGTTTTCCTTTTGTAAATGGATAATTTTGTCTTGGTTTTGAGCTCAGTTGATGTTCCGGGTAACATTGATGGTTTCTAAAGTTTGATCGGGCTTCTGGTTTGCTCTCCAAGATTCTTGGAGGAGTTTTCTATTTTTGGAAAGTCACCCGGAAGGCATCGTTGCACATCCCAAACCTTACAGAGCATATTGGTTCAGTTTATTTTGCTTTCGGAGGCCGTTTGGGATTTTCCGCAAAATTTAATATTTAATGAGCTATTTTAATTTTTATTTTCACTTAAGCTCCTAGAGGTGAAAATAATTAATAAAAATATAAGTGTTATAGCTCGTTGGAAAGAGGAATAAAAGTTTTAAATCATGGATGCATCATTTTGGGGCCTTGCGAAGTAGATATTTTATTTATTTCGATAAAGGGGTCTTTGGAGCTAAAAAGAGCTTTTAATTAAAAGTGGTGACTTTAAGTTGTGCACACTTAAAGAATTATTTTTTATTGTTTGAGGAGAAATATGAAGGGATAAAGGAAATAATATTTTATTTCCCTCAAAAAGTTATAAAAAGAGGAGTTGGGCTCATTGTTTAGACATGCTTAGTTTTGATATTGTTATTCTGCTGGATTGAACCGGAGTGTTCTTCCATAATCTCTTGAGGACGAAAACCCTCTTGTAGAATGCTCTTGAGGACGAAAACCCTCTTGAAGTTTGGAGTGATTTCATACAGGGATCACCATTGTGCTGAAGGTGGATTGAGAGCAAGCTCATACAGAGTTTGCCATGGAGTTGATCAGAGATTGATTGATTTTGTTGTGATTGCATTGTAATCCATTTTTGTAAAGTTGGAATGCAGTTTGGATATTAAAGTGTGTAGTTTGGATTTATATCTTTATATTGTTGTGAGAGTTTCCTGCCTGGCCGTACATCATGGCCGTACTATGCAAGTTTGTGAAGATTTTGATAAGGAATTGTTGTTGTTATTTTGCTTGCTAAGATTGTTTGTATAGTGATTGTATGGCATTGGCGTTTCTCTTCAGCATGTTTTCAATGAGTTTTGGTGCTATTTTGTGTTTTCTGGGAGTGATCCGTACATATCCTTGACTGTACAGTTGAATGGCATCGATGCACTTGAGGAAAAATTGTTGAGGACTTTATCAACTCTGTTGATTGTATCCTTCTTACCTCCATTGGACAACCATTTTAAGAGTTATTTGGTGGGATTTGATAAAGATATGAATTTTCTAGAGTCACCCATACATGTACCTGGCCGTACATGGTGACTAGCAAAAAAGCACATCAAAAAAAAAATGTTAAGGAGTTTGATCTGTTTAATGATTCCATCCTTCTTATCTCCTATCAACAATCATTTTAAGACTAACTTGGAGTTGTTTGGTGAAGAGATTAATTCTTTATGGAATTCGTACCATTAATGCTGCCGTACCATGCTGTTATAAATCCATGCATCTAAGAAAGCATTCATAAAGATTTGAAACTCCTGCTGTTTGCACAGTTTATGCTTGGCTTATACGTCTCTTTCAAGAGTGATTTCACTCTGTTTGGTGCACTATAGAAATTGCTGTGGCTGCCGTACATAGTACTTGGCCGTACGGCCCAGAATCTGGTTATTGTGTTGCTGTAGGTCTGTGATAACAGATATCTATTTGTGGGTTGCTCAAAAAGGTTTCTTGAGGGTTGTTTAATAGAAATGCATCATTGGTTTGGTTTATGATTGAGTGGATCAGATTTTGGTAATCAATGCTCCATATTTGGTATCCATACCAGCATAGACAGTCAGCAAAAAAAAAAAAAGTGTTAATCAGCCTCCAGCTAGTTGTTGGTGCATAATTCTTCTTCATCATCAAGTAAATTCTTCTTGGGACTTGTGATGCAGGGTATGTTTCTCCATCAAAGACCTTCAGTGAAAGATTATTATCAAGTTACCATTTCTTGTGCTTTGATATTGATCTAACTGAGCATAGTTGTAATTTACTGCAAGTAAATTCACATTAAGTGCCCCTGGATGGTTTACCGCCAGTGTGGAGAATAAACCTTTCCTTTATTTTCTTACCCACTGGAAAGTGGAGTATTCCCACTGGACAAGTGGATGGCATTGTAATTCTTTCTGCTCTCTACCCACGAAAGTGGTGAATTCCCACTGCATAAGTGGATGACTTTGTAAGTTTTCATGCATATTTATACCCACTGATAAAGTGGTGAATCCCCACGAAATGTGGATGCCCGCCGCAGCGGAAGAAGTGTATCTCTTTATTGCATATTTTCTACTGTAAGCCAAAATCACTGTATGCTCTCACCTTGCCCATTCTGGGATCTGGGTGATCAGAAGTGTGAGGTATTTAGTTGGTTATGCTTTGAGCTAACACTGTCTTATCATTGTATATTTCGAAAAAAATTTGGGGTTGTATATTACAGTTCCGTCAGCTTTGTATTTCACCTTGTACACCCATTTGCAGCTAATGGGTTTCTTCCTCGGAGGAAGATCAGAAAGTGCCCAAGTGTGATTCTTCTGAAGACTCTGGAACTCAACGTCCATAGCCTGTTCCCACTCAGGCATACCTTTAGCCTCTGAGTATGTCTGAGGCTCAAAAACACTATTAATGTTAGCCATGAGAGCAAAATTGACTGTAGGCTGCTGTTTGCTCTTATGTCTGGAAGTTCTACTCTTAATGAGCTCACCATCCCGGAGATCACTAATGGTTTTAGCATACCATTGAGGCCGGAGAGTAGAAGTGCTAACATCTGGAGGAGCTGGAAGAGGTTTAGGATCAGCAACAGGAGCATCAGGAAGAGGATTATTTTCCGGAGGAAACTCAGGTAGTGCATCATCAAAAACAGATTCTGCATCATCCCTCCCATCTGGTGGACCTAGTGGAAGAACACTTTGAGGCTGATCCTCAAAACACTGCTCAGAAGAGGAAAACTGAAAAGGTCCTCTATCTTCATCAAAGACAACATCACGGCTGAAGATAAGACGATCAGTGTCAATATCTATCAGTCTGTAGGCCTTATGGTTGTCACTGTACCCTGTCATCATGAGCTTCTGACTCTTGGATTCCAACTTCGAGCGCTGAGCATCTGGAACCCAAACATATGCAAGAGAGCCAAAAACCTTCAGGTGGCTGATCCTGGGCTTGCGACCAGACCAAACCTCTTCTGGAGTCTTCCCCTTAACAGCCTGAGTAGGAGAGCGATTAAGGAGATAGATGGCAGTAAAAATTGCTTCTGCCCAATACTTATTAGGAACACTCCTGTGCTGTAACATAGAACGAGCCATCTCAACAACCGTACGATTGCGACGCTCAACAACACTGTTTTGCTGCGGAGTGTAGGGTGTAGTCAACTGGCGTTTGATGCCATGGGTATCACAGAAGTCGGAGAATGCAGCATAACAAAATTCCCCACCATTATCTGTCCTAAGAGTGATGATGCTACAGCCAGACTCTTTTTCAACCAAGGACTTAAACTTCTGAAAGATACTAAATACATCTGATTTTTGTTTGAGAAAGTACACCCACATCTCTCTACTAAAATCATCAACAATAAGCAAGAAATATTTGCAACCAGTAACTGAAGATGTATTCATAGGACCACAAATATCAGCATGAAGTAATTGAAGTACCTTAGACGCACGCCAAGAATCTCCATCCTTGAAGGGAGTCCGATGTTGTTTGCCAGCTTGATAGGTGCCACATACTCCAAGATGTTGTGTCTGAATATCAGGTAGGCCAGAAACAAGTCCCTGCCGGGACAGCTGAGAGAGATAATGGATGTTGAGATGTCCATATCGCTGATGCCACAAAGTGCTGAGAGAAGAAACACGGGCTGCCATAGCTACTTCAGGAGAATCACTAGTGTCAATAAGCCGATAAAGGCCATGATCCTCTAGACCAACAGCAACAGTAAGACGGGTCTCTCGATCAATAATAGAGCACTGAACACTACATCCAACTGAGGAGCATTCCTCATGATCTGACTCACTGAAAGCAGATTGAGTTCCATACCAGGAACGTAGTACACATTTAGGAAGATAAGGTTCCTTCCACTAGACTGTATCTGAACAGTGCCTCTGCCAACAACTGTGTACTCCTCACCTCCGCCAAAGATAACTAAATCACTGAAGGGAGAAAAGTCGGAAAACCAATCACGCCTGTGAGTAAAGTGACGTGAAGCACCAGAATCGATGTACCAAGCAGAAGTCTTGACAGGATCTGAAGACCTTTTAGCCATAAAAGCGTAAAAGGCAGACTCCTGCTCAGAAAGTTCAGCAACATGCGCCTTCTGATGTGACCCTCCCTGCTTCTTCTGTTCAGAAGCTATCCTCTGACGGAATCTTTTTTCATATGGCCGAATTTGTGACAGTAATTACACTACACATTCTTCTTCTTAGGGTTGCCCGGAGGTTGATTGGAACCGTTCGGCTGTGATGACTGAAATTTGCTGTTATCCTTCTGAAAGGATTTAGCTGTAAATGCCCGTTCAGAAGAGGATGAGGAAGCACTGCTACCAAACTGCTATTTCCAGCGATCCTGCTGCAGGAGTTTGTTGCATAACTCAGGAAACTTCAGATCAACATTCGTAGATGTAATGTTGAGAGTCTCGACAAAGTGCTCATAGGATTTAGGTAGACTTTTGAGGGTGATGACTACCATATCCTCTTCCTCCATTTTTCGACCAATAGCCTCAAGCTGATCTCGAATGTCCTTAATCTTCGTGAGATGCTCCTGTAAGGACATACGTTAGTCCATCATGATGGAGAACAACTAATTCTTCAAAAAGAAAGCCCGGCTTTTATCAGACGTCTCATGAAGTTCCTTTAGGTGCTTCCAAATCTCAGCAGCTGTCTTGCCTGAAGGAATCTGCGGCAACTGGTCATCTGTAACAGAAAGCTTAAGAAGCATGACAGCCTCTTTGCTACGATCATCAAACTTGTCCTGATCAGCACCAGCGGTGGGAGGACGAGTTTCTTTTTCCAAAATCAATTCATCAAGGCGGCGATACTCAAAAATAGTCAGCATATGCTGCTTCCAGATATTATAGTTTCTGCCATTAAATCGCTGACTGCCCTCCAACATCAAGTTGGTCAAAGACGCCATTTGCACGTTTCCCAATGCAGGAAAACGACAAAAATCTGAACAGCGTTTAACTGAGGAGCATAACAGGATCAGGTACAAGATCCAAGACAGGACTTCGAGGTACGGAAAAAATCTGACAGGTACCCACAAAAGGTCTCGAAAAACCCACCTCAAAACTGGTCTCAGAATTTTTTTTTGTCAATGTCTTGAGGGTCAAAACCCTAAACGAAAATGGCAGGAACCCTAGGCGAGCAATATAGTTGCAGAAAAATTTGACCTCCAAACCACGAATCCACGGCCTCGAAATCGCGCAGATCAGAGGTAAAAAATGCCAAAAGAATCGTGGCCTGTGCAAAAACAAAACACGGCCTCTGAAAACGCGGCCAAAAACTGGAGATTTCGGCAGGGCAGGGTGACGCGATCTCCGACTGGTAAAAAAACGCGACCATGCAGAGATGAAAATCGCAGCCAACACACAATCGGTAGAGCCCGCGGGAATAAAGAAACACGGCCTGCGAAAATCGCGCGGCCCTTTCACGCGCCCACGAACCACAGTCGTGGCCAAACCAGAGGACTGGAATAAGGAGGCCATCCCAAGCGTGTATCCAACGACTATTCCGGTCCAACTGTGATGCCCGCACAACACAGAATTCCGTCACGATTCTCAGAGAAATGCCACCGAAATCCTCACAAACAGCGACTAGGAGCCATGCGTCCAGGAACCACAAAAAAACTCAAACTCACAATTTTTGGCGCCCAAAATAGAATTGCTCTGATACCATAAAGATTTTGAAAATGCAAATGAATTGGTTGATGAATTGATGTATTTACAAATGAGCAAAAACGCTCAATATATACAATGTACAAGAGGCAAGTTTTCTAAAAATAGAAAATTGCCGACATAGATGAGCATTAACTAAAACAAAATCAGGCCGACATAGATGAGTATAAAAATACTAATAAAAGTAGCATAAGAATACTTCTTAGACTTCTATAGTGAGTGCACTGACAGGATTCTAATTATGCAATAAGGAAGAAGAGATGCCGGAAATCTTCAACGCACGTTAAAGGTTTACACAAATACAAATTCTTGCAAAACTTAAATAAGACTAGTTGTTACTCCGCATTTTAGATGCAAGATAATGCAAAGGAATATATTCACCAACACAAGAAGAATGAACAATACAAGAAATATTGGAATCACACAATCCAAATGTCTTCTATTCCTTCACATTGAGTTGTGCAACTCGAATTCTTAAAACATCTTTCAAAATGCGAAAGCCAAAAATTCTCGTTTACAATGACAAAGTCTTGTATATATAGACTTGTCTCCTTGTAACCAACTTATAACTACCCTATAACTACTTTTTTCTAATCACCACCAAAATATTTTAGAAAATAAAAACAAACTTTATTTAAGTTAGATTTTTCTTGAACTTTCCGGAAATAAAGTCCACTTTCTAACTTTCGGTTACAATAAGTGACGTAAGTCACTTTTACAAAAAGAGAACTTAAAACTTGTAACTTGCAACTTTTGAAAAGTGGACCGAGTGATTGGCTTTATTGAAGCAATTTTCCTACTTCATTGACACCATCTCTAGCACCTCCCGAAGAAACCTCTGACATTGAAAGTTGTTGAGGAAGAGACAACCTTGCTTTATATGCACGGAACATTTTGACTGTTGGAGCAATAAGCTTGTTCTTTGGGACAACCACACTCGCCATTCGAAGCCTCCAAACTGATTGATCCTTTCGGATATCATCTAAATCATGGCGATAATTAGATAGATGACCAACACAAGAATCAAGTGCAACAAAGATGAGACTTAATTTGTTCATCAGCGCCACATTGAAGACTTGTTTATTGAATAGTTCTGTATCGATCATGTCTTCAAAGTTTTTCTTGATGACTTGAGCATCCAAAGTCTGAGACTTGCCTTTGACTATTATATTAGAATTAATTGATAGAAAATCAGTTTGAATCCTCATCTTCACCTATTCACAGATTTCCAAAAGTTTCTTTTGAGTTGTTAAGACATGTTCAATGTTGAACAATTTCGATTCAACAGTACAAAGCCACGAGTTAGACTGATTTTCTTCAATGTTCGAGAAGACCTTTTCGGCAATCAGTATCTCACTATCGGTTTCAATCATTTCTCTGAGATCTTTTAATATTCCTTGCCATATTGATTCTTCCTTTTTGATACTCTTTAATTCTTTTTCAACTCCTTTCCTCATCTCTGCCTCATCATGTAGATTCTTTGCCTATTCAATGAAATTAATGCCTTTAATTTCATATGCTCAATCCATTTTTTGGTTACTTTTCCATATGATTGATATTTGCTAACATTTTCAATAACTTCCTTTTCTGCATTGTTTTCAAAAGTGAGACCAGTAGAAGTGGAAGCTATATCCAGAGGCAAAGTGGAAGTATCTATAATGGCCATGAGATATGATGTCAAAATTTGCACCTGATGCTTCAGTTGGTCTTTGTATGCTTTTCATTAGTTTTGCAGCTGACACCTGGAAATTGTGCATATCACCTTCATAGGTTGACGGACCAAGGTCTACCTTTGTGATATTAAAATCAGCTTCTGTGGCCTCGCTCAATCTCTTTTCTGAAATGAGTTGTGCAACTTCAACATAGACATTTCCTGATGAGAAGTCAAATGCCAACCTTGATGTAGTCTTGATCTTCTTAGGCTTAGGAGGCCTTTGGAGCAAATTAGAGATTTTATCAAATTCAGGAATGACTAATTGAACGCTTTTTCTCTTCAACAAATTCTGCTGCAACCAGGAAGAGGAAGGACTATGTGAAGGCTCTGGAATGTCTACAAGTGGAGGCACTACAACTGGGGGGACAACATCATCATTGAATACATTCACAGATGGTGAAGGTGAATGTTATATCATATGGGGAGAAATAGGCATATCACGAGAGGGAGATATAATAAGAACTGAAGGAGAGATGTTTGACAAGAGCTCATCAGTATGATGGTGATTTTTAGGATCTATAGATTCATCCTCTCCAACTTCTTCCTGCATGGGAGCCAATGAATTCCCTTTCGCCTTTGATTTCCCCTTTTTCTGTTTTACATCATCTCCACATGTGCTTTTAAGATCTCTTTTCTTAGATGGGTCTTCTTCATTGCCACCTCCTTGGGTATTTTTCTGAGAACCAATAATCAAAGAAGAAGCTTGAGAATGAGAAGAAGAAGAAGAAAAGCCTTCTTGTTTATATTTTCTCTTTGATGAAGGGCCATCATTACCAGGTGGTTTGGTAGCTGTTGCTTCAATGATCTTCTTTCTCACCCAATCTTCTGTCCTTTTGAGAATGTGAGCAGTTCTTTCGCCGAGGTTTCTAATCTCTTCATCAGCCCAATTGATAGGTGGCAAGGGCTGTGTTTGAATTTTGTCAAAATAAACAAGATCAATCAATTCTGATCCATCATCCTCAATTCCTTCCACATTCCAATTCAACCTGAATTCTTTAATCTGCTCAACAATCATCCTCATCCAATCCCTTTTGCGCACTTCGTAATCATTCTTGCAATTCTCCCAAAAATCCTCAATCTCTGGAAAATGGTGATACCGCGCACCAAGATTCAGATTGTCTCTGATGTATCCTTTGTTGTCAAATGGGAATCTCATGGTGTAAGGATACAGATTTATCTTTGCCAGTGATCTTTCAATATTTTGAGCATCTAAAGAAGACTTACAAATGTAATAACCAAGGCCAATCAGGAAAGAAACTCCAGTCTTTTTCTTATATTTGCATCTTTTGTTTAGTGTACCAATTTGCATGCATAGTTCTATCAACACAAGTTTATCATCTACATATCTCAACAATTTGTATGGATATCCATCGAATCCCCCAACTCGCAAGTAGGTGAACCTAGGAAACTGGATGAAATAACTCCCATATTTCCCGATAAGATTGGCCGCCTCTGGAGATATTCGAAGTACGATGTTGCCTTGAAGCTCCCTCACTGTCAACATTGCAAAAGCATCATTTACCCTTCGGAAATTCTTACGACTTCACTCTAGTTGTAACTGTGGGTATAAGTCATAGATTTGTGTCATACTGCCATACACTCCTCTGGTACTGAGTCCTGGCCATGTATTCATACTTGCGATTACATAGAACAAATAGGAAGACATATAAAAATGCTCATTCAACTCAAAGTTAGTCAATCGGTGATGCAAGTTATCACTGATAATGCCTCCCCAATCGATGAACTGATTTCCGACACATATAACAGTTATGAAGAGGAACATTCATTTGACTTTTCATCTCCCATTACCCTGTGAAGCAAAACAATCATATTGGAAATCTCTTCAACAAAGTATGATCTGTGAAGAACCTTCGGCAATTGAGATTTCCCTCCCTTAGGTGTATGCAACCAGTTCTTCGCTATGGTGTTGAGGCATTGGCTTTTCTTTTCATTGAAATATTGATGTGCAGTCTTTTTGTCTATGCTCACAAATTGATCCTTAACAGGTAACCTGAAAACAATCCCAATAGACACTGTCCAGCCTGGCCACCAATTTGTCATCAATAGTCTTGATTTCTCTAGTTTTCGGGTTATAGCTTTTCATGCATTCCAAAACTAATTCCGGACACTGAACTGCTATAGGAAAACCAGCTGCGTGAGCTAACCCACTCTCGAATAGTTTCTGTGCCATTGGCGATCTTTTCCCCGCCATGGTTTTCCAGAAATCTGCTAAGCTGATGTGTCCCAAAGTTGTGTCTGAAATCTCTGGGAGGGTTGACTCGAGAACCGATAGGAATTCAAACCCCTGGTACTTGTATTTCATGATTATAGCTTCCTGTTTTACTGTAATTGCTCTGAATAAGGAAACTATAGAGAAAGGTTGCAGAATTTTGGCTTTGTGCTAGCCGGGAGAAACACAAAAACCTTGGAATATGTCTGTTTCTACCAGTGGATTTTCTGTCCAATCTTCAGGAAACTTTTGATAATAAACTTGTCTTATATTCAACACTTGTTGTATATTTCACTGAACCAGGTTTGTTTGACAAGTTTAAAACATTTCTAACTTTTTGCCTATATTGTTCGGGTTTTGCATGCATGCATTTGACGGGAAAATGGAAAGAAGTTTTTGACAAAAAGGTTTCATTCAAAGAAAGTACGAGGAATACCCATACCCGACAATACTGACACAGTCAACTCAGCTCAACGGTAGAAAGATAGATTCCTTCCTTCACTGCGAAGCTTGCAGGTTCAGTACTCGCAAATATCCTCATCTTGTGTTCCATTTGATGGTGAGTGCTGCTATGAAATCATGCATTTTTCTTCAAAATTGCAGAGTGCAAACTCACAGTTGTGGCAGTGGATGTCTTGTATACAAAGCCATATATAACCGACCTATCGGTCATACACCCAGGTCAAACAATGGATGTTCTTGTAAGCACTTCTAAACTCAGGGTTCTTCTACATGGTCATCTGTGCATACAGCGACCAACCTCGACGTGTTAGTTTCATAAGCACTATAACAACTGCTATATTACAATACATTGGCGGCATCAATTCTGTTCCTCTCATGCCTGCCCTTCCTCCATTTAATAACATCCAGGTTGCCTTCAAATTCAAAGGCGACCGAAAAAGAGTTTGGACATCTATTCTACAGAGTGTAGATGAAGAAATGGTGATAATAGAGGGCTTTGGACTTGTGACCTGCCCGAACTACTACTGCCAGGAATACACCAGTAGAAGAGCGGTTGGATGCTTCAACAATATTTCGTTTCTCAAACTAGATATCAATATCTTGCAAGCTTAGTATTATGGTATTGATGGGGTTTTTAACAGAGATTTCCCAGACAATTCCCCCTAAAAGGCGTTCGGCCAAACAACTTATGTGCCTTGTCTATGCTTCACATTTTAAAAACACTTCTGCCTGAGAGATTCACACACACAACATCTAATGAACTTCCTTTATTTTTCATGATTTGATGGATGCCTATACTATTCAAAATACCTTATTCTTCTGCAGGCCGAGGAGAAGGATACTGGAAAAGGTTGTAGAAATTATCTTGACACCCGTGAACTTCATTTGCTTGAGAGTTTTTAAAGATTTTTCAACAATACCATTCCGTGCATATCCTGGAATCATTGCATGTGATGATATCTTTGAGGTGCTCCATTTTAGCATTCTATTCTTGCATAGGTCGGGAGGATGTTCACCAAGCCATGGAGCTCGGCCTTGTGGAGGCGATTTATATCTTCTCAATGCATTCGTTTGAAAGCTTCTGAAGCCTTTTCAACAAATATGTGGGGTCTATCTTACACTCGTTGCATTCCAGGAGACCGTATCTCTTTGTAGCGCTGTGTCTGAGTTCCTCTGCTTTTTGCATGTACGCCCACCAGAGTATTTCAGACTATAATATCTAACAAAAACATTCTTTGTAGGTTTGTGGAGTTCAGCTGGGACGATGAGAACAAAAGTTCTGAATGAAATGTTACATATGCAAGATTGCATTTACTAAGAGCTAAAAATCCTTCCAACAGATCCATTTGCTACGAATCCTGCCATCATTGCATGTTATGAGAGCAGATTTCTTTGTGGCGCCTTGTTAAACAGTTCTTGTGGGTTGCCTAAACTTCCATGCTTTGCATGTGTGACTACAATGGCATTGCAACTACCTCACATGACGAAACTTTCACTTCGCAACCATGCTTCGACGGATATTTGTAGCCTTTTTATCAAATCCTTATTACAAAATGCAAGTCTGTGATAACTGGAGATATAGTTTTAACATGAAGCACAACATGTTTAAACTGATCACCTTGTAGCGCCTACACCATACATGCATATGTTCGGCAGTTGTTTCACGTTCGTATGCTTTAAAAACTTCAAGTCTAGACTCAAGATAACAACTTTTGGTTTGGAACATTCACTTAATGTTTCAGTTATCACGTCATTTGCTCCATGTAGATAAAGGTGACTTGAATGGGGCGTGGAGATAGTGGAGCTTTGGGTTCGCCAAAACTGAAAGTTGCCTTTCTCTTACCCTTTTTCGGAAGTAGCTGAAGATTTTACCTTTTTATTACAAAAATAACAAGTTCGTGAAACTCACAACCTTACTTTCAGTTATATGTCATTTGCTCCACGTAGATAAAGGTGACTTGAATGGGGCGTGGAGATAGTGGAGCTTTGGGTTCGCCAAAACTGAAAGTTGCCTTTCTCTTACCCTTTTTCGGAACTAGCTGAAGATTTTACCTTTTTATTACAAAAATAACAAGTTCGTGAAACTCACAACCTTTCTTTCAGTTATAATGTTCGAGTTATTGGATTTTAAAAGTGTTATCTTCCTGGGGGTTAGCTGATTTCACAAGTGATGATAACTAAGTTATACATATTTCTTATCACTTTTCAAATGATATCAACTTGTGAAAATTTCTAAGTCACTTCGACTTAGTTAGGCAAACTTGCAACTCAAAACAACTACCCCTCCTTTATAACTTTCCTGAAGTTATCGAAAATTATAACTTGTATTTCACTTTCTAAGTATTGCAAGGAGGGAGTTAGAGAAACCCACAAGCTATTTAACTTCTTGAAACCCTTGTATTTTCTTGTAAGCATGCAACGTATAAAAATTTACAACTTGCGAACATGAGTTCATGCATATAAAGTTGATATTCACTTCAACTTAAAAAATATCAGAAGAACCTCACGTAGACAAGTGAAAACATTTTTCTTCATTCCATGAGCTCTATTGCGAATACATCGACCTAGTTAACTGTGCAGGGGCGAGTAGTGGCGAAATACGCATAACTTTCGACTGGGATAACAGATTGTCGCAAATCTTGACAAATTGTTGATAACAATGTTATGAGACCGCATGTCAGTGGATTCCTCTCAAACTTCAAGGAAATTCCATGTTTAATTGTTTTCGTAAACTTCACACGAAAAAATTACACCTTTCAAATTTCGCAAACCGTGAGGCGTATGGTTCTAAAACCTTGCCACATTCGGTGAAATGAAGTTATTAACACCTCTGTAAAAGGGTTTCTTCCCAGTAGCTATGAATTTTCATAGTTAATTGTTTTTGTAAAATGTTGCGAACTAGTGCACTTGGAAATTTGAGTGAAATACTGATTGTCCCTCCTTCAGAATGACGCCATTGTACAAAGTTCAATGCAGGGAAATAGTGTGAACAAAGTAGAATGCGACATCTCGACAATGAGTTATCACAATGATTGACGCAGGAAATATGCGATATTGACGACTTGCAACCGAAAGGTGACTCGACGAAAGGCTTTGACACATGGTTAGACCTGTTATTTCAATACAAAAGTTTAAATTTTGGAAGTATTGAAATGGGGTCAATACCTAACCATTGATATATTTGGAGTGTTGTGAGGCTTTAGTATTTAGTTCTATGAGGCTAAGCATTGGATCAGACTATGTGTATCTTTGGTGGAAGACAAGTTGGTAAGGTTGGAAGTTATGAGGGTATATTTGATTCCTAAGAGGGGAAAACTTCAATGATAAATTGTGTTATTGGAAGATGTTTTATATCCTTAGGGAAAAGACAGAGAAATTGAGTATGAATAGGTTTGAGGTCTCTCTTTTAATGTCAAGGAGGGAAATTAGAGTTCAAGAGTGAAATGGTGATTCATTGGGAACTTGTAAAATTTTACCTAGTTGGCACTTGTGTGTGAAATATAAGAACCTCTAATGGTAATTTAATTGAACTTAAGTAAGAAGGAAAATGCTTGTCCTTTCTCGATGTATGAATTGTTGAGTCTATGTGTCATTATTTGTGAGGAAACATGTATGGGACTCCAGGTGGTTGTGTCTGGAGGGTTGCTTTATGTGGTGAAATGTTGTCTTGTTAGATAATGTTTTTATTGAGTTTTTGTGTATGCTTTCCATGATTTGATTTTGTTGAGCATTGAGGACTCGTGAATTTTGTCATGATAATGCTTGTACATATGAGTGCATGTAACATAACTCAAAATGTGGCCCATTTTTTTTCTTCTTTAAGACAATAATTACAAACATATCCCATACTACGCATACATAAATAAACACAAGTAATCAATAGGGTGAATCATATTAATTCTAAATCTCCCAAATACATAAATAGTATGAGTAATGAATAGTACAACTTACATATTCAAATATACAATGGGTCAAGTACTACAACTCCCATAAATGATCTTAAAAAAATACGATATAGGCCACGAACAAACTTGACACTTATGCAAAAGTGGTTTCACTCAAAAGTACAATATGCATAAGGAATCTCGAGCTTGAAAATGCAAGCTAATCCCTCCAAACTCTAGTTGGGGCACATTGAAGGAACTCAATCCTCCCCAACCATCAGTCTGACAATGAAGTACTAAACCAATAATCTGAAAGTGTGAAATATAACACAAGACTAGTGTTTATCTTTTTAGTTCATTTCTCTTTACATTCACATAGACATATAATCTAATCTATAAGCTAAACAACTTATTCAAGATGAACTATCTCCACATTACAAGTTAACAACATCATTAACACAATAGGCATCATACCAAGCCAACCAAGTCTTTACAACACTTCACAACACATCAACTCAAGAGCCTAGAAGAAGTACAGGACACATACAAGGCAAGGTACATACTAGATAAGATACAACATTTATATGATCGATACCTCATTACAACATTCATAAAGGTGTCTCAACCACACTGAGCTCAATCAATACCATACACTCAAGACAATATACAATATCCCAATGATTACTACTCATATCCCATCTTCATTAGTCAATGCCATGTGTCTTAACAAAACAACACATGCTCAAGGTAGAATAACATGCATTCCGTACTACATGTATCCTATTACTTTAGCACAATCCCTTAATTCAACATGTGGAAATAACTTAGTCATAAGAATACAAGAATACAAAATACATGATAAAAATAATCAATAACACACCCAAAACATGACAACAAGATGAAACTTCAATTATAAAACACCATAGAAGAAATGATAGCTACTTTTGCCAAGAACCTGGGCATTCAAACTAGCAACATGGCGGAAGCCTTTATTGCCCTTTTGGGAATTGCCCCTGCCAAAAGCCTAAATATATCCAGCCATGTGATTGATGGCGGTTCCAACAACATTATTGAGGCATTGAATTCACGAGCTATCATCCATTGGTCTTTTAAGAACATTATCCTAGATGCTTTGGAGCTTTTGAAATCATTCTAGAATTTTAGAATGATTCACACCTATAGAGAGGGCAATCATTTAGCTGATTTACTTACCAACTTAGGGGTTTCTATTAATGTTCATTTGTAACAAAACTTCAATTATAAAACACCATAGAAGAAATGATAGCTACTTTTGCCAAGAACCTGGGCATTCAAACTAGCAACATGGCGGAAGCCTTTATTGCCCTTTTGGGAATTGCCCCTGCCAAAAGCCTAAATATATCCAGCCATGTGATTGATGGCGGTTCCAACAACATTATTGAGGCATTGAATTCACGAGCTATCATCCATTGGTCTTTTAAGAACATTATCCTAGATGCTTTGGAGCTTTTGAAATCATTCTAGAATTTTAGAATGATTCACACCTATAGAGAGGGCAATCATTTAGCTGATTTACTTACCAACTTAGGGGTTTCTATTAATGTTCATTTGTATTAGTACGAGATTAATTCTCTACCATCAAATATAAGAGACAAAATTCACCATGATGTCAAAAATCATTCATAATTACATGTTGATTTTCATGGGCGATGATTGGCAACACATGATACCTTTTAATGCCAAGTACATGATGGAGAATCACTTCGGCATTGGGCCTTGTGTGGATTTGAAAGCGAATGACATATATGAGGTGTTCCATCTCTTCAACACTGATAATCTACTTATTACTTTCAACTTATCTTTCTAGGTCCACAACAAACTAACAAGGCTTTTAACAATGCTGGTGAAATGGGTAGATACAACCTGAGAATTGAATCGTTGTCTTGTGACTAGGTTAGGAAGAACCCCATGATTTGGAATATCCTCAGGAGGGGTGGGCTTAGTAGCCATCTCAAGGCTATTAATGGTTATGACCCCATTCTATCTACTGAATTTGCTCGATCATGGAAGAATAGGGTGGTTTATGTTAGGGGAATTTCCTTCAACATTATTGAGGAACTCAACTCAAATGACATCCGTTGATATGGATGGGTTGAAGTTGCAAAAGACCACCAAACCTAGAAATAGAGCATATGGATGCATTCCTTATAAGAGGAAAGAAGATTGGAAGATTCAAAATTAGCTATTGGAGGGATGATCTTCCAAATCCATGGCATGAAGTTGCCTACGTGCTTATCAAGTATTTCACTTTGGAGGGAAGATAAAAGTGTATCTTCTCTTATCATTTCCCCATGTTGAATCATTTGTATTATAATCAAAAGATGAGTTTCCCTTTTTTTGTTCAGCTCTTTGCAACAGTGTATTGTTAATGTTCTTCTTGGGAAAATTGAATTGCCATTGCACTAGGGTCTTATTTATAGGCTTTATAGGTTTGAGCTTGTTAAGACCCTTGCATCCACTCTCTATCCTAAGATCTTTAACCCCTCAAGGGTTCCCTCAAAATTGAGACAAGCCCCTACCAACCCCACTACTTTTGCCTTTGCCAATCCCCTTCTTGTTGTTCCCTCGGACCCCAATGATAACACGACACCCCCTATGCCCTCTAGTGTTGTGGTGTTAGATAACCTAAAGAGCTCTACCAACAATTCTCAGGATCCCTAGTAGAGCAGGGTTCCTAGATTGCTGAAAATCCTTGTTCCCCCTACTTCCTCAACCCATGACAACCCCCCTCCCTCTAAGTCTACCTCAGTTGTGGATAGTGAGAAGGTGGTTAGGTGCCAATAAACAATCAATAAAGGAAAGAAGATCATCATAGAAGGCCCTTCTTAGAGTAGTCAAGATGAGCTCCATGATATTCATGATAAATCTAAGGCTGAACACACCCCTCTCTATCAAAGTCGTGACAACTTGAAAAGCATAGTTGACATGCCGGAGGAGAATTTCAACTTGCAACATAATATACAAAAGTGGTTCATGTTGCAATACGAGAACCTTAGAAACAAAATCTAGTGCCTTGAAAACTAGTCCTACAAGGTTGTAGAAATTGACAAGGGTAAAGCTCGATTTGATGGACTCTGGGAGGAGGTAAAGAAAACCTCTGTTATGTTTCAAAATTGGGAAGACATGGATAAATTTTTTTGATGTTGCAAAAGAGGCAGGAGGATATAAATGAAAACCTTGCTAAAGCAGTCAAATTTAACAAAAACACTATTGAAAACTTCGCTACAAGTCTGTTTGTGCTACAAAGTGAGTTGCAAAAGAGAAAAAATCCAATCAGTAAGGATAGACCAACAAAAATAACATGGACATGATCTTCAACCCAAAATTTAGAGGTCATTACCTTTAGATGGAGACAATGGAGAAATCATTTGAAGACTAGGTCAATTTCCTTGTTGAGGAGTGGCAGGCGGCCTTTGGTCTCAGAAAACTATCTGACCTGCACTAGTGGTGGTGCTATTTGTTGTTTCCTATTTCTTAATCTATTCTGTGCTATTCCTTTGCTATCTTTTATTATAGTTTCTATTGGTAGTTGTTTGACTCATGTCCTTTTGGTTGTTCCGCTCCCTATGGAACTTGTTTTGCTTACCATTAGATGATCTTTTGTAAAAGGGTTTGGGCCCCTTCAAAAAACCACTTTTGCCTTAATAAAAAACATAACACAAGACACAAACAAGATAAATAACAACACTCACATAATGCAGTATCACAACACAACCTCCACAATACAAGATGTCCCAAACCACACTAAGATGTCAATTCCCAACTATGTAGCGTACCTCTATACCAATTACCTCACATAAAAAAGAAGGCTAACCATAGCAACCACAGAGCACGCCACCTCACTAGGTAGAATAGTGCACACACTAACATATTAGGCCACAAAACTTCAAATTGGAGTCTCTCCTAGCTCTAGAGATGGAAGGTGAACAATAGTGTAAAACATAACCCATGGACTCTCCACCAATGAGAGCACTAGAGCTTATGTGATATGGTGCCTATGGATAGAAGAACAAGCTCCAATTCTCATGCCAACCTATCTTAAGGGGATGGTAATATTCAAATGTGCTGGACAAGAAGTAGAGTTGGTGATGAAAGGATGCATCCTTTCATGACGAGGACACCCAACTTCTACTGCAACTAATCTTGCCACCTCCATGGTAACCAAGATAGTCAACATCAATATGATAATTAGGTATGATAGAAGCTTGAGATAGACTTCCCACCATATGCTTACTCATCCAACACACATCATAATAACACTCTCATTAAAGACATGATCTCCACACAAACTGAGTTGGAAAGAAGATAAAACAATAATGGAAATCAAACATTCCAATCTTTACATCAAGATTGTCATACTCATGTCTACTAAGGGACTCTCAAATATAAAACATTGTACTCACATTGAGTGACTACATTAGTAAACATCCAAGACTAAAACAATGAGACACTCTGACATGTAACCATATGCATTACTACTCACTAAGGAGTCATTGTGTGGACGCCATTTTTAGACAAAAACAAGTGGAGTTAGATGCATAAACAAAAACATACAAACTCACAAACTCACAATACAAACTAACATTCACCTTTAGTTTACAGGTTGAGGTTTGAAAGAGAACGGATGGCTCCTGCTCTCGTGTCAGGTTTGAAAGGAGGAATCCCCACCCACGCTCACACCCCTAGTTTGAGTGGAGAGGGTGCGATCAATGCTTAGTTTGGAGAAGATAAAGCTTTTGGCATGCAGGGTGCTGAGTAGATCTCTCAGGGTCTCTACGCCATTTTCCTAGATTCTTTTGTAGGTACAATCGCTATGGCGGCTACGAGGTCTGTGTAGTCTGAGGAAGCTGGTTCTGCTGGACGAAGAGTTCCTGGACGCCAAGTGGCAAGGTGAGGGGCCAAGGTAAGTGGTCTATCCTTCTGGCGATTTTTGTATTATGATTCTAGTTTTAGGTCAATTTAGGTGGGAAAGGTGGAGATGCCTTGGTCAAAGGTGTCTATGTAGGCGGTAAATAAGGGACAGACAAAGATGCCTTGGGTCAAGGCATTTGCGTAGTGCCCTAGGCATCTACGTAGACATGCATGGGGAAGCCATGTGTAGATGCCTTGGGTCAAGGTGTCTACATAGCCAAATTAGGCACATATGCCTTGGGTCAAGGCATCTGTGTAGGAAGACTAGGGATAGATGCCTTGGGTTAAGGCATCTGTGCAAGTGGGCCCAATAATTGAGCATTGACGCTATTGAGGGTGGTGTCGACGCAGAGAAGAAAAGGGGAATATAAGAGAAAGGGGGGAATTTGCTAAAGAAGCATGGTGATGATTTGTACAGGAGTTGCCAAATTGGTGACAGGACAAAGACGTTCTGGAGTGATGTGGCTACTTCAAGGATTCAACGAGGTGGAACAAGAGTTCTTGGCTCTGGTGGGCTTGTACAACGTGGCTATGATGCCAAAAATACACATAGATTGATCGATGCCGATGGAACTAGTGGAGCAGTGGCACTCTTAGAATAGTGCATCCCATCTCTTGATAGGGGAGATGATGACGACGCTAGAGGATGTTTGGCAAATTCTATGAATACTAGTAGTAAGAGAGATGGTGTATTGGTAGGATGAGGATCTACAGGGCTCGATGGAGTAGTTGACAGGATGGAGGGACATTCCATTGTGTTGGATGGGCCTAGACTTGGATGCCTACTTGGAAAGGGGTTGAGTGGAGTGACTACCACTAGTGTTGATGGGTATTGTCAGCGACATTTGCTACTAGACAAGATGAGGATGTTCTTCTAAATGGGGCTAGTAGACTATGTGGTAGATATGTTAGAGGATGGAAGGGTGTTTGCATGGGGCCCCTATGTATTGACATAGCTATACATGGATTTACACCTGGTGGTCTATCGAGCAGGGTAGAGCATTACATCATCCACACTACTACAGACATGGTCTTGGGAGCACATATCTATGGTGCACCAAAAAGGATTGAGGTAGGTGAGACAACCACAACAATAATGTGTAGAGGTGGGGTAGGTAGTAGGGTTTCAGAGAGAAACACTTGGGGGATACAACATTATTGCAGGTGTTGGATGAGTTGAGGCTAGTGGATATTATTTGGAGGCCATACAAAGGGGTAGAGGTTTGGATAGATGGAGCACACTTAGGGCTAGTGTTGACAGAGTGCTATATAGTAGGGCGACATGAGTACATCATTGAATGCTATTAGCTAGATAGGGTACTCCATTAGTTTGAGATCTGCTAGGGGATACCAAGAGATCCTCATGTATTTGCCTAGGTGTTTAAATAGATTCCCCAGTGAGGCAAGTAGGTGGATCGTGATGAGGCACTAGTGTTACCATGGGTCCCTCAGGAGGATGTAGAGGATGCAAGGGTAATGGATGGTTATGACATGTGGTGGGAGTAGATGAGGTTGATGAGGCTTACTATTCCCAGAGTACAGGGTGGAGAAAATCAATTGTAGAGGGTGGTTCGAGAGTTGAGGTGGTGGAGGGAGATGGGAAGGATGGGAGGAGCTAGACAAGCTACACATCAAATAGAGCAGAGTGGAGGGGATGATGAATGACCACAACCAAGACAAGAGGCGTATGATTTACCAGATAGATATGATGTCTAGTAGGGTGGAGAGGATGAGAAAAGAATACATGATGCATAGGTGCTTGAAATAGAGATGGAGGAGGTGTAGGTGAGTCCCCAATTTAGAGTGGTAGTAGGTGTGAAGAGATCAGGGGCATGGACATCAAGAGCACGTTTAGAGATCCTAATAGTGGAGATAGTGGCATGAGATGCCATGATAGTAGGGTTGGAGAAAGACACACATAGAGTGAGAAAAGATGTAGGCAGAGAGGGATGAGTTGAGGCTGCAGCGAGAAACAGAGTGATAAACTGTGTAGGTGTAACATCGTTCATTTTCGGTTTCTTTGTGAGCCTATGATGTTTCAATTCTATGGTAAAATTGGATAAACTCTATTGACTTATGTTGAGTTTAAAGTGTTGATTTAATGCATTGTGTGCATAATGCGTGATCTCATTACCATAGTTAATTGTATAAAGGTGATTATATGATTATATTACTTCCTAACAATGCTACTAAAGTATGTGTGACAAGATTATGTTGTGCAACATATACATGTATTGGGGAAGGCGAACAAGGTCCTGGTGCTGACGTGTCCTGAAATGATCCAATGGTGTGGGCAATTATATAATAAATTAAATTAAGATAAATAGTTAATTGGAAATTAATTAATTTATTAATTTTTTTGATCATTGAACGCTTTTGACTAGAGCTATGAACTGGTGAGGTCACAACACGGGGGACCTCGTCCCCTGGCATTAATACCTGGCATGAACACATGCATTAACGCTAGAGGTTTAAACTTGTGAGCTCGTTGGCCTAGCGAAGGCCCTCTGCCTACGAGCACAATATCCTAGCGAAGGCACTGATCCTACGAGCACGTTAGCCCAACAAAGGCGCAAAGCCTGCGAGCTCTTTGGCCCAGCAGGGTTTGAACCCTAGTGTCTGCCACTACAACCAAGCGACTTAACCATCGAACCACGCCCTTAATGGCGGTTTAATTAATTTATTTGTGTTCATATAGGTAATTCTATTTATTTATTTGATAATTAACTCTTAAGGTTAATTAAAAAATAAAATAAATAGATAAAGCTAATTATTTATTTGATTAGATTTTATTGTAAATTAATTGTCTTGTTAGATAATTATAATTTCTAATATTTTAAGAAATAAAATTAATGTGAATTTGTATTTCAATTATTTAATTATAATAAATTGAAATAGATTTTTATGTGCAAGCTTTTATTTTAGAATATATAAATACATAATAATATTTTATTTCAATTTAGAAGAATAAATAAATAAAAGATTTCTTATCTTGTTTTAATTTAAAAAACTAAAATTTAATGAGCAAGTTTATTTTAAGGATTTAGAAAATAAATTATTTTATTGTGTATTTTCTAATATTAGTTTTAAGTGAATTCTTTTATTGGGATAGAATTACAAAGGATAATATTTTATATTATTGTTTTTTTGGAATCTACACGAATGAACAAAGATATTTTAGTATTATTTTGATTTTATAGAGAATATAATATTATAATTTGTATTTTAGGTTTTGGAAAAAAAATGAAGAGTTATTAAAAGAAGAAAATTAGTTTTATTTTTATTCCTTTTGGTTATCAATTTTAGTATGCAATTTAGAAGAAAAGGAAAAATAGGTTAGTGAAGATTAAAAGATTTGGAAGTGTTTCTTATGAAGAATTGAGGAATTATTATTTTTTGTAGGTTGTTTTTGAATTTATCTCAATTGATTACCAAATTGCTACAAGGATTGAGGTAGGATTCTTATTATGGAAGGGTTTAAATAATATTTACTTTGGTTAATCTATGAATTTATGTTTCTTTGATGAACCTTAATTTATTTGTTAATCATATTTTACTTTAAAAAACTAGGAAAATTTGAATCAAAATAATTAGGTTTCACATTGTTCAAATTGGGAAGAAACTAGTTGTTGTAGATTGAAAACTAGGGTTGCTTGGAGAAGAAGAAACCTAGTGAAATTTTAGAGACGTGATTTATGGATTTAAAACATAGATCTGATGATGAGTCTTGATGCTATCTTTTATTTTCATACATACATTGTTGAAGTTTCTTGCTTTCTATGGACTTCTATATTTAATACATAACTAAATATTTATAACTGTTTGAAGAATGGATGAATAATGTGTCTTGGTGCTTATTTTCTCAATGGTCGGATCTGCTTGAATGTTTCTATAATTTCTTGTCTCTATGCATATATATTTGTGTTTCTATGACAAAAGTCGCTGTAGGATCCAAGGATTGAACATTTTGGATCTCTCCGGAGCCGGCTATGTAGGAAAAACAACTAGCTTCGGAGTGGGTCGTAAAGCTCTAGAGCAACACTTTGAATCACAACTGTTCACTTTTCTTCAAGACTGGTGCAACTTGACAATTTCAGCACCTAACTTCATTTATGGTATGTACCTCATGAGTAGTAGGGTGGGCCCAAACAACTTGAGCTATCCAGCTGGTCATCATAAAACTCTTGACTAATTTCAACTTCCTTTTTCTGTGCCCTGTTCTTTCCAGTTTGATGTTTGAGTTATGAGAATAACTAAATTTTTTCTTCAAGAAGTTTTCCTCTAATATAGGTCACACTTGTATGCCCTCATGCATTTAATCAAGGGTATCTCTTGGTTAGAGTCGATGGCATCTCTTGTTGGAATAAAACACTATTAGTCTTAAAAATAAAATGAGGAAGATTCAGTCTAGTTTAGTTCAGCTTAGACAATTAGACTCGGGTGTATAAGGAGAGCCATTAAATATTAGAAACAATTCCTTTCAACATTTTTAGTGATAACTTCATTTTTTCTTTTGAATTTGTAGCATGACCGTATGAGGTCCCATCTAATGAAAATAAGAAGCAAATTCTTCTAATTTTGTGTTAGCGTAAGAAGATCCTTCTAGAAGGGGACTTGGGCCCACTCCACCAGAAGGAGGGGATCTTATGGTATTTCTTTTCTTGTGTTGAATTCCTTGTGTGTTGAAAATACTTTGTCTTATCATTGTGTGACTAGGATAATTTCATGTGTCTTTGTTAAACAAAACCTGTAGGTCATCATACAAATTATAAAACCAAAAACATTTACTTTTCAAGCATTTACTTTTCAACATCTGTTCTTTTCCACATTAATTTCAACATGTGTCTGTCTTTAAATTTAGCATAAATGATTGTTTCAAGCATGAATGTTTATTTCTACAAGCAGAATAGTGTAGGACATGTTTGGTTTTCAACAACAATTAAGTTTGATTTAAATTTTATCATAGAAATCTAGGAGTAGAATCACAAATTTGAGACTTAAAAGCCCTATTGCAGATAGCTCCAGACACCACCCAGATTGATAAAGATTAAATGATAGGTAATTGGACATCTACAATGACCCTATCATTTTTGGCGCCGTTGTCAAGGTTAGTAAACTACAAAGTCTTGTAAGTTAGGGTGTTGGTAGGGTTGTCAACTGAAACATTGGGATACTTACAGTTTATGAGTAGGCCTAGGGACTCCTTAGGCCACTTTATAAAGAAATCCCCAATTAGAACACTGGAAGAACTGCATTTGCCATCAAGATCTATCCCAGGGGAAACATCAAATCATCTGTCGGATCAAGAATCCCATACGGGCCCTAGATTTCCCATCATTATTGTAGAAGGGCTGACATTATGGGTGATGATGGCCCAAACAACTAGAGCTTCTCTTATCCAATTTCTTTGACTCTTGAAAGAAATGAGCTCCCCATGAAGAACATCTCTCCCTCAATTTTGCCAACCTTTAGAGGAAATGTTTTATAAGACCCCAACCAATTTCTATTTGAATTTAAGGTCCTCTATCAGACCTATGACTATGGGACTGACAACTAGAAACTGAAACTTTTTTCTTCACTTTGAAGGAATCAACTTTGTAGTGGTTCATGGGATTGACTGTTGATTCCATACATACATGGGAAGAGATGGAAACTCCCTTTCTTGATAAATATCAGGATTACTCAAGAGTTTGGAATAGAAAAGAACTATTCAGAATGAAACAACTGGAATATGAAAACCTAGAGGATTATGTAGACCACTTCTTGTTTGTCCCCAGGAGGTGTGGCAACAGTCTAGATGAAGAACTCAGTAAAACTATTTTTCTGAGGGGGATAGATGAAGATGCTTGAGAAGATTTAAACCTTATGGGGTGGAGAGATATCAACAAATTAGATTTTGGAGAGATCATAGAGTTCAATAGGAATTACTCCTGCACCCGGGCAAGCAACATGACACTCAAAAGGGGAAAAATAGTGGTAATGATGTTACTAAAGTCATGGAGGAATTAGCCAATCTAAAAACTAGTATCCTACTCCATTTGAAAACTACGCTAGATGGAATCCAAGCAAGTAAGAAAACCACTGAACCTTTAGTTATCTATTACCCCCATTGTAGAGAGAAACATCTACTTAGAGAATGCCCCTTGAATTGAGCTGAGCTATGTGGTATTTGTGAAAAAAACCATCCCACAAATGAATGCATCTTGTTGCTTGAAATCAAGAATCGACTAAAAAGGATACAAGTTGAGGAAGAGATAAACTTCATCAAACAAAAGCCACCAAGTTTCAGGTTTAATTAGTATCCTGGACAGTTTGGACCGCGAGTTCCTTCGAGTTGGGTACCGAGTAAATGTCTTGGACCATGGGGGTCACCTCCACAAATGCCACCCCAATGGGGATCACCATGGCCTCATCCTGAATGGGTGAATCCATCATGGACTAGCCCCCAATGGAAAAAAACAAAATCAGTATCAACAACCATGGACAAAGACGCTATGTAAATCAACACAAGATTTGCTACCAGGACCATCTCAACCATCATCCCAGAATCCTAATGAATAAGTGAACCATCCACAACTGCCTACCCAACCTGTACCCAATCCAAAGAATAATCGACCACATCAACCAATCTATAATACAAATTAGAACACTGCGACCTTGAGCATCGTAAAACTTGATGACATTCAATTGCGCTCCAAAAAGATATTAATAGAACCTTCTTCCATTCCCACAAATGAATCTAGGGGCAATCTTCAAGAGGGGCAACCTCAAGAAGGGACATCAAAACTAGAGAAATCTGGAGAAACTCCTAGCCTAGTACTGGTACCCTTTCCTGAGCGATTGCGACAACTTCATGCTACTCTAGAGAGCTCTGAAAAGATCCATAATGCACTTCAAGTTTCTCAGCTAGTTTAGGAGCTCATAAAAATTAACATTGAAGTCCCTCTACTGCAAGCTATCAAGGATATATTTGAAATAAATAAGAAAATCAAGAGTTTGTGCCTAAAAATTCCTGGGAGGAAGAAGAAATTGCTGAGCACCATCCAAGTAGGGGGGAACTTTCAAATGTCTTTTCTGAGAAATTGATTTCCCAGAAGTATGGAGATCCAGGCAACCCCATCATTTTGGTAGTAATAAAAGGAATCCCAGTTTTGAATGTGTTAGTGGACTTGGGGGCTTCCATCAATGTGATGACAACCGATACTGTAGACACATTGTTTATGACTGGAGTGTAGCCCTGACCACAGTGTTGCAATTGGCTAATCACTCCATTACTAGGCCTGAGGGAGTGCTGGAAGACATTATTGTTACAATAGATACGTGGGAATACTCTATAGACTTCCTTATCCTTTGAGCTAGAAATAACAAATATAGTTACCCAATCATTTTGGGTCGACCTTGGTTAGCCACAACTACAACCCTCATTGACTGTCGATATGGAAATATGACTATCTCTAATGGGTCTAAACCGAAAGAGATCTCTATCTACCCGCATGCCAAACCTTCCATACAACATGAGAACAAACTATGGGTAGATGACCTTACAAACTCAGACGAAGAGGACACATCCACCTTGGCCATGGTCACAATAGTAGAGCACTTGGACGAATATAATGTGCAATTTGACAGAGGAGATGACCCGCCTCTTTTAAATGACATAAAACAAGACATCTCTAGATGGCTCCAGAGGTGTTCGAGAGAATATCTGAGGGCATTCAATTGTCCTCTTGCAGATTAAATTTCACCCAAGATAAACTACTAACATGTGAGCATGCTACATCAGGTTCTTCCGCACCTTTGCCCTTTAAATACACTGATCAGTCCTTATCAGGAAGTTCACTTTGTCCACTTCGGCACAAAGCAGTTACTATCCAACCAAATAAACAATTGTCTATTAACAACTGGTTGATAGATGAAGAAGAAGCACAAGTAACAAAACTGTTGCAAAATCACACGCAAGCCTTTGCTTGGAATATAAAGACATGAAAGGAACTCACCCAAGCATCTGTACTCACCATATTTACACTGAAAAATGTGCGACCTGTCAGGCAACCACATAGAAGAATTAACACTGCTTTGAGAGAAATAGTGAAAGAAGAAATAAAGAAACTATTACATGTTGGATTCATTTATTCTATTTCTGACAGCCAATGGGTCTCACCATTGGTTATTGAGCCTAAAAAGAATGGGAAGTGGCGTGTTTGCATTAACTATATGGAGTTATACAAAGAAACCAAGAAGGATTACTTTCCCCTTCCCTTTGTTGATCAGGTCTTGGACAATCTAGTTGGTAGCCGTTATTTCTCTTTAGATGGCTTTAGTGGTTACAACCAAATCCAAGTGGGTCTGGAAGATCAAGATAAAACTACATTCACTTGCCCATGGGGAACATATCCTTATAGAGTTTTACCCTTTGAATTATGCAATGCCCCAATAACTTTCAAACAAGCAACCCTTGCAATCTTTGCTGATCTGACTAATACATGTGTTGAAGTATATGGATGATTTCACGATCCATGTAAATTTTTTTGAAGAAACCTTGGATAACTTAAATCGAGTGCTTGAGTGGCGTGAAGAGCGTCAATTATCCTTGAATCCTGAGAAGTGTCTCCTTATGATGAATGAAGGAATAGTTTTGGGACACCATGTTTCTCAAGAAGGCATTAAGGTGGACCCTAAGAAAATTGAAATCATTGTGTAGATCATTGCACCTCAAACTCAGACAAAAGTAAGAATTTTTCTAGGGTATGCTAGATATTACAGATGATTCATTGAGAACTTTAGTAGAATAGTAGATCCCTTGTTTACTTTGTTGAAAAATAAATATGAATTTAACTGGACTAGTGAATGTCAACAATCTTTTGAATCAATTAAGAAATCCTTGATTACAGAACCTGTCATCAAAGGACCAAATTGAGGAGAACCTTTTCATATTCATATGGATGCATCTAACCAGACAATAGGTGTCTTAGGACAGATAAGTGAATCTAGAGGTATGCATGCTATTTATTGTATTAGTAAGAATCAGAATCTTGCGAAGAAAAACTACACCACCACAAAGAAAGAGTTTCTAGTAGTAGTCTATGCTCTCAACAAATTTTACCACTACATCATAGGGTACAAGGTGTTTGTCCACACAGATCATTCTGCCATTATGTATCTAATGAATAAGACCATAGTGGGGGGAGGACCATTCACTGGTTATTACTGTTACAAGAATTTGACATAACTATTATTGACAAACAAAGTAGAGACAATGTAGTTGCTAATTTCTTGTCAAGGTTGAATGTGCAGAGGAACAACGAACCGGTGGATGATGATTTTCCAGATGAATATTTATTTACTATATCAGTTCTTTTAACATGGTTTGTTGATTTGACCAATTACCTAGCCACAATAAAGTGTCCCTCACATTTTAGTAAAAAAGAAATCAAGTGTTCGGTCAGGAATAGCTCTAGATTCACATGGTTAAATGATATATTATTTAAATGCTTCCTTGATCATTTTTGCAAAGATATGTGTAGGAAACTGAAGTATATGACATCAACATGCATGTCATGATGAGCCATCAAGAGGACATTTATCAACTCTATGGACTGGGCACAAGGTCCTTGGAGCTGGGTATTACTAGCCTACCATGAGCAAAGATATCCAATAGTATGTCAAATAATGTGATTAATGCTAATGAATGGGACACCCTACACTATCCAATGAAATGGCTCTTCATCTTCAAGTGGTTCTTGAACCGTTTGAGAAATGGGGTATAGATTTTGTTGGTCCAATTGATCCGCATTCCAAAGGCAATCACTACATCCTAGTTTATATTGATTATGCCACTAAGTGGGTAGAAGCAAAGGCGTTACATGTTACATGAGAAGAAAAGGTAGCATATTTTCTGTACAAACATATCTTGTAGAGGTTTGGAGCTCCAAGGGTTCTTTTCTCGGATCAAGGTCCACAGTTCATGTCAGCAATGATCAAAGCATTTATGACAAGGTACCAAATCAGCCATAGGAAGTCCTCTCCCTATCACCCTCAGACAAATGGATAGATTGAAGTGACTAATAGAGAATTGGAGAACATTTTGACAAAGACTATCTCAGCTAGTAGGTCAGATTGGGCTGACATAATGACATAGGCTATTCGGGCATACAAAACCACTTAGAGAACCACTACTAATTTTACCCCTTGTGAACTGGTCTATGTGAAGCAACCAATATTCCCTATTGAGTATGAACTTGAAACCCTAAGGACAACAATGGAAGTGGGAATTGATCTAATAGAAGCCCAACAACACAGGATCACACAACTCAACAGATTGGATGAAATGAGATTAGAGATTCTTCAACATATAGAGCTGGTTCTATATCAGAGGAAAGAGTGGCATGACAGGTATATTACCGGTAGGTAGTTCAAGGTAAGAGACTGGGCTCTATTGTACGATTCAAGGTACTGAGACTTAAAGGGCAAGCTGCACACCAGATGGCTGGGACCATATGAAATTGATTAAGTTTTCAACAATCTCACCATGCAGTTGTTGCTAATTGATGGAAGCCGTAGGAGCCTCTTGGTCAATGACCACAGATTGAAGGTTTACCATAGACCAACATCTAAAGAGGAATTTACTACAGAGTTGCAAGCTCGCATCGAGCATTTTACTCTGGAAGATCTTTCTTCCATGGGTATAGTGTTCTAACCCCTTGCACCCCCTGAATAATGCAATACCACAAAATAAACAGGTAGGGCTGAAAACCAAAATTGGTGGCCCTCTCTGTCAAAAAACAAGGGGAGGGTTGAAAACCAGTAATGGCGGCCCCCCTTTGTTAAAAAAATAAAAAAATAAAAATAAAACATGAAACAGAAAGAGGGTTGAAAACCATAAATGGTTGCCCTCTCTATTAATGACCTTACCTCAGTTGGACAGATGTATTCACCCCTAAAGTTTTTCTATAGGGTTTTTAACGATGCAACTAACGAAAGAAAACTCTAGATTGCCAAACAAAATGGACCATTGTTACAAAGAACTCTCGCAAGGCCCCTGATGGCACCAAATAGTGTCGCTGAACTGACCAGCCTCCAGAAATTGTTATTTATCTCAATAAGCTCTAGACCTCTAACAACATTCAACCACAATGACACTAGAGGAGTGAGTACCATACATATTTTCTATCTTTCTTGTAAACTGTTGTAGTATTTAGGAATGTATTAAATTACTAAGTCCCTGCACATGAATTTATGTCATGCATTCAAAGCAATGTGTGGAATTCTTCCCATGCGGTTTCGTGGTAACATCGTACGGCCCCTTGACAGGCGAAGGAGGAAGTTCACATGATGTCCAGTTGCATTTCATCATGACAAATCATCACCTCTTTAATTCAAGTGCATCATGGGATGAGGTTTACACGAGGTGCAATTTGTGGTTCATTATGAAACATTCACTCTTTAATGTGGTGTGTCATGAGATGATGACCACAACACTTCAAGTGAGGTCACTCTGAACTCATGGTACCATTTTGGCTATATAATCAAAATTGCAAATAGTGACTAGAGGAATGAAAGATATGTTGCACAAGTCAAGAGAGGGAATGCATAATAAAAGATTATAACAGATCAATGATGAATCAAGATGGCATGCTAGTTCTTTTGGAGCATGTGAATCCCCCTGCCGTTATAATACCTAGTCACCGTTACGCATTTCCCATGTATATGTCCATCAATTCCATAACATTTTTGGATTGACAGTTAATTGATGACTAGGTATAACCTCCTTCCGAGTCATTTTCATAATTCACAAACATTGCCTCTGAAGCTCTTTGGTGTGTAGCATTCTCCAATTGTGTGATCACTGGCTGAAAGTTCAAACAACCATGGGACATAAGCAAAAAGTTGAAGCTAAAAATGTAGTATTCGACCTCTAGAATGCAAAGGTGTTCTTGCAGGTTGGTTGATTGAACTTCTTGCATAAATTTGAAGGGTTTGAACTAGATATAGGAATTTTTACATAATGTTTACAATAGTGAAGGGGGTTCATATTGCAATCAATCCCACAATTATTAACCAGCTTGCAGGTATACTAGAGGTGGGCAAGGATATCTCACAGTCCAAAGTCTCTTATGAGGAACTAATTCATAATTTCCATGTCACTCCAGAGCCCCTACCTCAACACATCCTCAGCAAGGGAGCCACAAAAGGGATTGATCAAAATAGTCTCCTAGATCCATGGTTGACCGTCATCCTTTGGGCGATGAAATTATTTACTTGTGACAAGCAATATAGTACAGTTTTGATGAGGGTGGACTCCACCCAAAACACATACAAGAACAATTTATAGATTTCAAATAGATAAAAACAAGATCTCTAGAAAGATTAGTTAAATAATCTGTAAACTGATTCAAAATTTCTTCATTAAACTTGCCTGTAAAAGACTACAAATATGAAATACAATTTCTAGGGTCATATGCCCGCTTATTACAGCAACATGGACCATCTTACAATAGAAATATCTGACTTACAGAGCCTTCTGATATCTATCTAACCTCCTGATTCGCATGAACATGACTTGCCAATCACTTTCTCCGACCACTGACCAGAACTATTCCAAGATAGGCTTTAAATACATGTCGGAATTAGTTAGTGTAATTTCCCCAATGTCAAATTCTTTGAAATGTGTAACTTGCATTTGGGCGCCAAAATGAACCCAGCTGTCCATTTTCCCGCCCAAGAAGAATTTTCAAATTTTAAAATTAGAACAGACACAACTTCTGGGAGCCATAACTTTTGATCCGACCGTTGGAATTTCAATTATTATATACCATTGGAAAGCTTGTGAAGAGATCTACACCATGCTTTCGTAGATTTGTAAGATCTGCAACCTTTAGCCCTTTTTTGGGCTTCTAAAGCCCTCAATTTTGAGTTTGAAATTTCGTTGGATGAAATCTTTAATATTTTGAAATCTAGACATGATCTTGAGCTGAAATTTACCAAGAATGCTGATTTGACTATTCTGAAGCTTTGGGGAAAATTTCGGGCTTAATCGCTTCTCTGATATAGGGTTACTAAAAATATTAAGTTCTGGTATTCTTAGCCTTGTTGGAAACTTTGAAGGTTCTGAATCATTATTCAAGCAAATGGGTATCCAAAAACTCTAATTTTGAAAGAAATAGAAAAGATAATCATTTTTTTTAGGTGATGCAAGATTGCCCTTACACCACTGAATGCTTCTGCATCAGACACCCTGGATAATTTGAGAAGTGACCTTGTCACATCTTAGGTGTTCAGGGAAAACCCAAACGGTCAACCTCTGCCTTAGACAACCAAGAAGAATCTTTGACAGGCCTTCCTTTCCATTTTACTAGATATTCTTCATATTATCGATTCCTAGTATTTCGTCCCATATGGTTATCTAGGATTTCTTCTATCTCCTCCCTCTTCGAAGTAGGTGCCAGAATATTCCACTGTTCTTTTGTTGGTTCATCCTCTATGCCACCTTCATGATACTCTGTTAAATCAACAATGTTGAACACATGGGAAATGTTGATTCCACTCGGCAGCTCTACCTCATATGCATTTCCTGAATCATGCCTCTTTAGGATCCTGCAAGGTCCAAAATTCTTCATCTTCAACATATTATATGTCCCCATTGGGAACCTTTCTTTTCTCAGATGAACCATAACTTCATCTCTGACCTTGAATTCCTTAAACCTCTGCTTCTAATCTGTCTTAGCCTTGTACTGAGAATTCATTTTATTAATGTCCCGTCGTACCTCTTCATGCAAGCTCTTCAGGTGTTCTACAAAGTCTTCAGTGTCAACACTACTCTTCTCTCATCTGTCTATCTTTCTCAGCTTAGAAGCATTTCTTGGATTGCTTCCATATGCAATTTGGAATGGGGATTTACGAGTATTTTTGTTGACATAATTATTGTACGCAAATTCTACCTGTGGTAGAATCAAATCCCATCCCTTGGGCTTATCTCCTACTAAGCATCTCAGCAGGTTGCCCAAACTTTGACTCACTACCTCTGTTTGTCCATCAGTCTACGAATGATGTGCAGAACTAAACTTCAACTCAGTCTTCAACTTCTTCCATAAGGTCCTCTAGAAATACCCAACAAACTTGGTATCCCTATCCGATATTATACTCCTTGGTAGACCATGTAGTCTAACCACCTCCCTGAAAAATAACTCTGCAATGTGAACACTAGTTTTGTGACACGGAATGAAATGTGCCATTTTTGAAAATCTGTCAACCACAACAAAAATAGAATCATGTCCTCTTTGTGTCCTCGGCAAACCAAGAACAAAATCCATGCTGATATCCTCCCACGACCTCTCTAGTACAGGTAATGGCTGATATAGCCTCGTATTCTAGCTCACTCCTTTGGCCATTTGGCATACTCTGCAACTTTGCACAAATTTCTTTACATCGTATTGCAATTGTGGCCAGTAATAATTTTCATTCACAAGAGCAATGGTTTTATCTTGACGAAAGTGTCCTGCCAACCCTCCACTATGCTTATTCTTAATCAGGTTCTCTCTCATGGAACTCCTTGGAATACACAACTAGCTTCCTCTGAACAACATACCATCTTGGATTATGTAATCCAACCATCTTGTCCTATCTAGAGTAACAGGCTCCAAACAAGCTTTCCAGGCCTCTGCAAAGTCTGGATCTTTAGGGCACAAATTCTTGAGTTCATTGAACCCAACAACTTTTATCTTCATCTTTGTCAATAAATTTTGCCTTTTGCTTAAGGCATCTACAACTTTGTTTGGCTTCCCACTCCTGTGCTTCAAAACAAAAGTATAACTTTGCAAAAACTCAATCCATTTTAAATGCCTTTGATTTAACTTTCCTTGGCTATTTAGATATTGCAAAGCTTGATGATCAGTATACAAAACAAATTCTTTTGGCAATAAATAATGTCTCCATTTCTTCAAAGCCTGAACTATAGCATAAAAAATTGATCATAGACATAATACTTTTTCTTGGCATCATTCAACTTTTTACTGAAATAGGCAATGGGTCTACCTTTTTGACGTAAAGCAACTCCTATAGCACTACCACTAGCATCACAATCAACCTGGAATACCTTGTTGAAATTTGGAAGTGCCAAAACAGGTTGCTTCGTGACCTTCAACATCTCAAAACCCTTGTCTTCCCCTGTCGTCCATCTAAACTCTTTTCTATCCACTCTCATTGTTTTAGTTAGGGGTGCACAAATGCTATTGAAACTCTTGATGAACTTCCTGTAAAAATTTGTCAAACCATGAAAGGACCTTACCTCTGTAGCACTCCTTGGGGTCAGCCATTCGATGATAGCCCTCACTTTTTTGGGTCCATCTTAAGACCTTCAGCTGAGACAACAAATCCCAGGTACACCAACTCCTTTTTAACAAAACTGCATTTCTTTCAAATTGATCAACAACTTCTCCTTAGCTTCTCAAAAACTCTTCGGACATGCATCAGGTGTTCCTCTAAATTCTTACAAAATATCATCTAAATAAACAATGAAAAATCTACCAAAAAATTCTTTCAATACCTCGTTCATGAGCTGTATGAATGTGATCGGTGCATTGGTTAAATCAAATGGCATGACTAACCATTTGTATAAATCTTCATTTGTCTTGAAAGCTGTCTTCCACTCATCTCCTTCTTGGATCCAAATTTGGTGATATCTACTCTTCAAATCTATCTTCGTGAAGTATTTGGCTCCACTCAGGTAATCCATTATGTCATCCATTTTGGGCAATGGAAATCTGTACTTGATCGTGATCTTGTTGATGGCTCAAGAATCTGTACACATCCTCTATTTTCCATCCTTCTTCGGTGCTAGTACTGTAGGTACTGCATCTGGACTTATGATCTCCCTTATCAATCCTTTCCTTAATAGCTCATGAACTTGTTTGTTTAGCTCCTCATTCTCTGCAGGAGTCATTCTATGGGTTGCCTTATTCGGCAAACTAGCTCCTAGTATCAAATCCATTTCGTGACTTATCTTCCTCACTGGTGTTAAACCTTCTGGTACATTATTAGAGACAATATCCTGAAATTCTTCCAACAGATCTTAGACTTTTGCTGGTACCTCTTCACATTTCTCCTGGATGATCTTAGGAATCAACACATTTGAAGCAATCACGCTCGTGCTTTATACTCTCCAAAAAATTTCTACCATCTACCAAGAAAATTCTGGCAGTACTACATACCTTTTCTTCTCTTCCTTCAAGGGTTTCAGTCGGTGTTTACATGGCCATCGTGGACATCATACTTATCATACTGCCACAACCTTCCCAATAGCATATGACATGTATCCATTGTTATGATGTGACACAACACCTCATCATGGTAGTCTCCAATCTTGAACTTGACTAGACATTGCTTATTGACCAAAGCTCTATGGTCCTTCTGCAACCATGCAATCTGGTATGGATGTGGATGCTTTCTCCTTGTCAACTTCAACTTGTTAACCATCTCCTCTGAGACAAGATTATTAGTGCTTCCACTGTCAATAATAATATCACAACACTTACCTTCACACTTGCACCTTGTGCAAAATAAACTCTTCCTCTGATTTAGTTCTTTCTCTTCATTCAACAAGGTTCTTCTGACAACTTTCTCCCCTTTTAGCATCTTCAGAATGCTTAGACTGCGCATCTTCATCTACGTGTGGAACTCGGGCATTACCTTCAGGTCTTCGATTTGTCCTTCCTTGATGTTGTAGGCACTCATATGCTTGATGTCCTTTTTCGCCACATTGGAAACAGGTTCCTCTGAAACCTCCTCTTCTAGGTCCTTGTCTCGGTCTTCCTCTTCCTCTTCCTCTTCCTCTTTGTTCACCATTATTTTGATCACGAGGGCGGGGTAGGCATTGTCTCCCTTCTGATTCCATCTCGTGCCTGCTTCTTCACTTTTCTTTTGACCTTCATTTCGGCCTCCATAGGATCTTCCACCAGTCCTTCCACCATGACCTCTTCCTCTTTGCTTGCTTTCAAATCTTTTATTTAGCTTCTCTTCCATGTTCAGGGTAAATTGGTATGCATCTTCTATGGTGGTCATTTTGACTAGGCTCAACTTCTCTTGAATACTTGGCCTCAACCCATTGATATAATGGGCTACCTTCTCCTTGTTGGCCTCTGCATGGCTTGTTCTGATAGTAATCTTATAAAACTCTTCTTTATACTCCTTGACAGACTTATTAACTTGCTTCAATCCTTGCAGCTTCTTCAACAACTCCAACTCATAGTCCACAAGAATAAACTGCTTCTTTAGTTTGTCCACCATCCGATCCCATCTGGTAATCTTTCCTTTTCCTCTTCTATTTCTCTCCAACTGGACCTCCTTCCACCAAATACTAGCATGGCCCTTCAACTTTGTTTTTGCGAACTTGACCCATTCTGGATCCTCCACATCTTCATACTCGAAATATTCTTCCATATCATTGATCCAACCAATAAGCTCTTCCAGATTCAGATCTCCAGAATAGGTAGAAACTTCGATCCTAGGCCTCTTTCTGATCTTTGAAATGGCCCTCAACAACCTAACTTCTGCAGGGTCTCCTGCACCATCCTGTTCTTCCTCAGAGACTTCATCTTCAGTTTCTTCTCTTATTCTTGTCTCAAACCCTTTTCGCAGCTCCTCTTGCAATGCAACGATTTGCCTATGTAGGGCTCTAAAACCCTCTTCTGTCAAAGCATTTCGCCTGCCATGGTTTCTTTGTGGAGGCATTTTGATCTCTACAACAAACCCACAACCTCAGGTCACGGTGCAAACCTCCTCATGGTCGGCGATCTATTTACACACTCAAGAACCCTTGCTCTGATACCACTTGATGAGGGTGGACTCCACCCAAAACACATACATCAACAATTTATATATTTCAAATAGACAAGAACAAGATCTCCAGAAAGATTAGTTAAACAATCTGCAAGTTGATTCATAATTTCTTCATTGAACTTGCCTGTAAAAGGATTCAAATATGAAATACAATTTCTAGGGTCATATGCCCACTTATTACAACAACATGGACTATCTTACAATAGAAATATCTGACTTATAGAGCCTTCTGATATCTATTTGACCTCCTGATTCACATGAATAGGACTTGCCAATCACTTCCTCCGACCATTGACCAGAACTATCCCAAGATAGGCTTTAAATACACGTCGGAACTAGTTAGTGTAATTTTCCCCAATGTCGGCTTGCTGTGAAATGTGTAACTTCCATTTGGGCACCAAAATAAACCCAACTATCCATTTTCCCGCCCAAGAAGAATTTTTGAATTTTAAAATTGGAAAACTGGATAGCGCAACTTCTGAGAGCCATAACTTTTGATCCGACCATTAGATTTTCAATTATTATATACTATTGGGAAGCTTGTGAAGAGATCTACACCATGCTTTCGTCAAATATGCAAGATCCACAACTTTCAGCCCTTTTCGGAGCTTCTAAGGCCCACAATTTTGAGTTTGAAACTTCGTTGGATAAAATCTTTAATATCTTGAAATCTTGACATGATCTTGAGCTGAAATTTACCAAGAATGCTTATTTGACTACTTCGAAGCTTTGGGGAAAATTTTGGGCTTAACCACTTCTTTGATATAGGGATACTAAAAATACTAAGTTCTGGTATTCTTAGCCCTGTTAGAAACTTTGAAGGTTCTGAATCATTATTCAAGCAAATGGGTATCCAAAAACCTCAATTTTGAAAGAAATAGAAAATAAAATCATTTTTTTTGGGTGATACAAGATTGCCCTTACTCCATAACATTATGTGACGAAAATGTCTTACTATACACATAAAAATAATAATTTGAATTTATTGTTTTGTTTTGCATTTAGTATGTTTGTGGCAACAAAAGAAAATGGGTTGAGAAACTTAGAAATAAGTGTGTGCTTTTATCATGTAAATATAAATTGCTTCCTTTTAGATTCATAGTTTGAAATTGTAAGGGTGGAAATGGGATTAATCAATTGAAATAACAAAAACCCAAACAACAATAGAATATGAAGGAAAAAAGGATTTAATAATAATAAAGCGATATTTACAACCTTTTACCTTTCATCTTCCATTGTTCGCCTATCTGTTCTTGATCTTGATAATAATGAAGCTCTCAGAAGCGTATGCTCCCTTGCTTGTTGAAGATGACAAGAATAGAATGACTATGATATTTGATGTGTTGAAGATGAGCTTCAACACAATATTGATGTGGATGGTAATGATATGAAGTGATGGTTGTGCTAAAGGCGCGCTAGTGTTTCTGCAGCATAAGTTTATTCAAGCGATGGATCTTGAAATGAAGAAGAAGAGGGTTGTATTTATAGAGTTGGGTGAGGGAAGATCAATGGTTGAGAAGAAATGAGGAGATCAATGGAGGAGGATAGTTGAGGAACGTGCAATCAATAGAAGGACACGTGTCATTCAAAAAGAAGCTTTGTTGAGTTAAATGCTTTCTTGATGAGGATGAGTTTTCATTTTCTTAAATTAGAATTTATTTTTCTAATTTAAAAGCAAAGTTGCTTTAACTCAGCTTTTGTTTTGTATGACAAGAGGAATATATTTTTAGAAGATATTGAAGATAAGAAAACAAATTAAATAAATAAATTTATTTAATTTACTTGCACATGATTTTGGAAGAATAAATAAAATATTTAATTATATTTTATTTTTGGAGAGTGAGAGGATTTAAATAAATTTAATTAATTTATTTAAATTTGGGGGAATGAACAACTTAATTAAATAATTAGAAATTATTTAATTGTTTGGAAGGAATAAATTACATAAAAGATTTTATTTAATTTTGACTTTAGAAGATATAATTAAATATTTGAATATTTAATTAACTTTAGAGGAAATATGAATCGAATAAATAAATTTATTGATAAAGAAATTGAGATGGAATAAATATTTATTTAGGTAGAGTCATGTCATTTTTAGGTGTATACAGAAATCAAATTTGAAATTATAAGTGATGTATGATTATATAGTAGAAATCAAATTAGAGGAAGTGAATGTCAAGGTGTGTTGTTTTTAGATTGCTTAAATTAGCTGAATAGGTTGAAAATTGAATTGATATGAAAATCAGATTTAGGTTGAATAATATTTCTGATGTTAAGTACTTTACAATACAAATCCTTTTGTAGCAACGTAAAATTGTATGCATTTAAATTCTTGGAACAAATTCTTGTAACATATTTATTCACATAAAAATAATTTTGTATATTCACACATTTATGTGATTGAAATCTAAAATAAGTATACCTACGTAAAACTTTTTATCTTGTTCATGCTTGTGTAGATTTCAGACTGGAACTATAGGAATATTATTCCCTTTCTCATTCTTAAGTGGTTACCAACATATAAAATTTGAATATGATCGAATCCACATATATAAGATCAATCTGATATATATACATAGCCATGAATGTATTATATACAAGAATTCAAACTGGTACAACTTGTACATGCAATATATTTATGTCATAAATACATACTACTATATGCATATACTCTTCACAATGTTCTAGTTCTAAGTATATACATATGTAGTTCTAATATCCCATACACAAAGTATATGAACTATAATGTGTATTTATATTGATCAAATATTATGAACTATAATATGTATTTATATTGATCAAATACTACGTACTTTGTTCTAATATAATTTATGTGTATGACTAAGTATTATGTACTCTTTACTTACCTAATTTCTATGTATTTATATAGTGTAACTTATATGATTTTGTTTTAAAAGAAAGAAAAACATTTAAAATTTTAATTACTGCCTCTTGGCCACCCCCATTTCCATGGGGGAGTGGCCAAGGGAGGCTATGGGAAAGCCCCATGACAGTGAGGGGAAGTTGTGAGGTTTCTCCATGGGGGGCACCACCCCTTATGGAAAGCCGCCTTCCCCCATCCTATATACACTTTTAAATTTATATTCTTTTCAATTTTTTTGACACATCTTAATGTTGTAGCAGTCTGCACACAAATTCATAGATATAAATATTATATATATCCTCTGGAAATCTTAACTAGAAACACAGAGAAGTGTGAGTGTTTTAAAATCTAAAACTTGCTTTATTTTTAAACAAACCTTGTAAAATTTAAAAATATGTACATATATGAATAAATGTGAATAAACATAAAGATCCTTAAACTTGATTGGAATCCCTTAATCCTACAACACAAAAGGAAAAAATAAAAATAGTGGACACATGGGTTCTCCACAGAGAAAAAAATAAATTTATATAAACAACCCATTAGTTTAATATTGAATCCATTCTTGGATTCATTTGTGTCTGCCTCCCTGTTCTTTAGATTCAAATCTCAGATATGTAAAACATTTAGATCCAACTCTCATTAAAAACCTTCAGATCTCCATCCCTGTATGAACATAAAGCATGCACAACAAAAGCAAGTTGAAAGAGATGAAAGAATGGGGTACAAGATGGCCTTTTTATATGCCTTTATTCCATTTAGGCAAGTTTTATTATTTTCTAAAATTAGTGCACAATAACCTCCTATTTTGTAGCCTACCTGACTTAATTAAAAATGATGTGCTGTTATTTTAATTTATAATTTAGATTTCCTTTTATGAATAATATCTTGTTTAGTGTTAAATTAGTGTATGATTTGAAATTTACTAAATCATGTTCTTTTAATAGAAATTAGATTTTTAATAAATCCTTTATGATTTAAACTATTGTTTAAGTTGTCTTATAAAAATATGTGAAAATTGGTTATTTTATTTAATTTTAAATAAGTTAGATTTTTAATTATTTAATTCGTAAATGCTAAGACCTTTAAGATGAAACACATTGATGTTATGTATTTAATCTGTTTGTCCAATTTGGATTGTGTTTTAGTTTAAACCTACATTAGATGTGAGATTAAACTTAGTAGTTAATTTTAGACATTTAAATTGGACCCTTGAGCATATTTCTCTAGTCACGTTAAGACAATGACACCTCATCACTTCCACATAGAATACCTAAGGGAATTTTACTCATGTGAGTTAGCCCTTCACGATGTCATATTTAACGTCGATACCTCATTAGATGATTGTCACTATTATTTCAGGGTGTTACGACAGAGTTCCGTCACCTACACTTGTGTCTTTTTTCCATCACCTTGTGTGGCATGCCCTCATTAATTGTAGGGGCAACGATGTCAATTGCACATCATTTACTACTAAAATTAGAAATAGTCACAATTATTATGTTGTATGTTTCAAAATAATATTATTTGCATTGTTTATGCCCATTTGTATGTGTGTATGGGTGGGCATGACATTTGGTATCAAATCCAAGTTTCCAACACTTTGGGAACTCTAGTGACATTAGATTATGTATTGACAAACTTTATGTGGTTAATGCAGGATGCCACCTAGGCGTAGACATAGCCACTCTCAGTGCCATGTAGGTGAGGAAGCACATTCACAACCATCTCATTCAGAGTAGATACCTTAGGATGCACCCTTAGATCATGGGCCACAAATACTTTAGGCTTTGTAATAGTTGATAGACATGGTCTAGAATCAGTTACCATCTCTAGTAGAGCCTCCTCCTGTAGATTAGGCACAACATACTTCAGAGAAGCATGCTTTCGTGCATAGGGAGCATAGTAGGAGTTCTCCATGTGGTAGGGTAGAGTTAGTGGATGAGATGGACGTGTTGGGATTACCAAGATCAGAAAGCAAGAACCAAGATATACTTCCACAAGCTACGAGAACACAAAATAAGTCAAATGCTATTATCAAAAGTTAAGTAAAATGTACAAATAAGCCTTGCATAAATAGGCAAGGATGAGGTGAGATGGTCGAACACAACGAATGACTAACCCTCCAAAGTTGTGATACATGTGGACTCACTTGAGACAAAAGTGAGGACACATGTTGTGTGCATATGAGGTGAGACAGAAGTCTAAACAACCTATCTAAGTGAGCTTAAGCCTAGTGGGAATATGACCTAGTCAATCTAGATAGGTAAAATCTATTTTCACACTAACACCCCGCCTTATGTGATACTTAGGGAGAAAGCTAAGCACTAATGATAGGTCCTAACTACTAGGCCATGTTAGGTACCCATGTACAAATAAATTTCTCATAAACAAGGTAAAGGAGAAAACCTTGTGGAAAAACTCCTCTCCAAAAGAAAAATGATACATGATAAAATTGTACAAGTGAATAAGAAGAAGAGGATATGACTCAACATGACCCCCCAAGGAATAATTCTAACACTAATGTACAATAGATGTTTCTCCCATCACAAATGCAAACTAAGCTACTCAAAACACAATCACAAATGCAAACTAAGCTAGAGGAAAGAGAGGAGAAGTAAAAGAAAAAGTGAGAGAAAGCCATGAAAGGAAGGTGAGACTTGGCACAAGGGCAGTTGACAAAGAGCTTGCGATGAGGAGATTGTGATTGTGTTCGCAAATTAGCTTCACATGGACCCCCAAGTACAAAAAATAGAAAAATTACTTCCTAAACCCTAGATCTTCTTTTGATGATTTCTCCTAAAAGTGTTTGCTAAATCTAAAATAATTTGACGCATTCAACTAGGTTTTGAATTTCTAATTCTTTCATGCTTTCATTTTTCTATTTTCTATCAAATATTTTAATTTCTAAGCTAACTAGGGTCACTTGGGCATCACCTAAGTTCACCCCTTTTTTCAGGGCAGGTCACTTGGGTGACCTTCCTAGTTCATCCTGGGTTGCTTGAGAGACCCTGCCAAAGCTTCTTATGCTAGGATTAAAGATAAAAGTTAGCATTTCTAATTCGTGATTAGTTATTTATCTGAATTTAAATAATTTCTCACTTATTTCATGTTTTTACATTTATCTAATTTTTAGGGGTTTTTTGAAAGTTATACAATTTTTGGGGTTTTCTGGTTTAGAAAGGTCTGACCTGGCATTTTGTCTTTCACACGACACCTATATCTACTGGAATGCTACATGAGAGAAGGCCTAGTTTTGGGGGGCTATAGAGAAGATGTCTAACATTGATTATGCTATTCTTGAGAGGACATGACTTGCTAAGATTGTACGCATTTTGATTGTTCATCTTTCCTCATGCATCTATTATGACATACTTACATACTGGGATGTAGATTGGAATAATTTTTTATTTCCATTAGTTGCTGGAGAGTGGACGATCAATTTGTTTGATTTCTACCACATCCTTGGGATTCTTATCAAATGGGAACCACTTATGCTTCCTGTGAGTGAGTTAGACTGAGAGAGACGTGCTTGGGCTGTGGTGATGGGAGCGACCCATCTTGAAGATCATATCAAGGTCCAACTCACTTCCATTCTTGGACTCAACATTTTTCCCTTGCAGAAGGTATTGATAGGTCTGATTGCTTCACGCTTGTCGAGAGGCAAGAAGATGCCTATGCTTTGGTGGTGCTAGGCACCAATCATACAATGCTTAGAGAAAGGCACAATCTTTGCATGGAGTATTGACATACTAGCCTTGGTCTATCGAGACTTATATCAGATAGCACCATGGGGGGCCTTATCCCTCAACCACCCTTCTCTTATCATTTCATGGATTTATGAGAACATCATTCTTTTTCAGCGCGAGATGTCCCCTTTGGATCTGAGACTTCCTAGAGATATGTGATGAGGTAGAGTTGGTCATTTTGACATGACTATATGAGAAGGGGCCAATTTGATGGATGAAGACTTAATTGTGGATCCCTATGGAGAGATGGAGGGATTGTGGCTAGGTGACAAAGCCATTCAGATCTACTATCGAGGTGTCATCTACCTGACAGATTGAAACAACATGAAACAGGACCATCTTATAGCATAAGTGCCTCAATAGTTTGGTGGAGAGATTTCAACTGACTTGCCCTGAGTGTGCACCCTTGTTATAGGTATATTTAGGAGATAATTGATTCATAGCATGGGACACTCTAGTGGGTCATACTTACACTAGGGGTTTTGGTTTCATGACCACTATGGAGATAGTGAGGAGCTAGACAGGTTGAGGTAGTTTAGGAGCTCGAGGATGAGTATGACAAGGACTACATACTTGGAGAGGAGACAAATGATTTAGCATTAGAGGATTTAGATTAGGAGGATGAGGATGTAGTGATAGCAGATGGCTCTCCTAGACATCAACTTACTTTGCTTACAAAGATAATAGAGGAGGAGATGAGAATCATTGATCCATCTTAATAGTCTGGTGATCCTCATGAGTAATAACTATTCTACTTGTAACACTTCCTTTTTGTGATTTCACTCTAACATGGATTAAATTTCTCCCTTCGTTTACTTCTTTGCAAGGACTATTGATGAGTGGAGGGACTTCATCAAAGATGATTCATTGGATGCATTAGTCCCTACTAGTGGATGCACTAGGGGGTCTCTTTTTATTGATGTCATACAACCTACTAGGTCATCACACTAACATTCTTTCTCTGACTTATCATGGTGGTCAAGACCTAGCTTCTCAACGCACTAGAGTTGCCATAGTGGAGGCTGAGGTTGCTTTACTTCGAGAGATGGTCTGTCTTGATGTTTAGAGGTTCTCTTCAGTTTCACAGTCCCATACTATTGTGGGACTATCATGTTTGTAGATTCATAGTCACATTCCTTTGCTAGGTCACACTCATAGGACCCCTAGACCTTCAGATGCTGCAAATAGTAGGAGACAACATTAGAATAGGAGCCCTAGTGACTCCATTAGTTAGAGATGTCCTTGAGGGACCTTATTTATTGTACTATTTTTGAAAAGGTTGCCCCCTTCCATGGAAAGATTAGCACACATGTGTGCATAGTTGTTATTCTTTTTTGAGGCTCCCTTGATGAAGTAGATTTGTACTTGAAATACTCCTTTTATGACACTAGACTCCTACAATATTGATCTATATGCTCTTTTAGTCAATATCTTCTACTTTCTTCCCTCTTGGTGTACATGGTTGGATAAGACTATTATTTATGTATGTTGTATCAAACGTTTGTCTTATGCACACCTATGATTATCACACATGATGATAAAATGATATATTTTTTTTAATCGTTTTCTTGTTTATGATGTATGTAACAAATGTTTCACATATATGAAAATGCAAAGTACTATGCTTACTTGATGCTAGATGCTAGATGCCATGATGTGATGACATGTTTTATTGCTTTGTGTGTATGCAAATGGGATGAACAATGTGAATGCTCTTAAGTAGGATTTTTGACTTAGGGGATTGCAAGTTGACCTAGTAGAAGATGACCTACTAAATTGTTTGAGATAGGATAAGGGAATCAAGTGGGAGTAGGAAAGGAGATGAAACAACTTTAGAACTTGGTTTTGTAGAAGGCTAAACACTGATCCTTATCTAGACAAAACACTTTGACTAGCTTTCAACTTAGATAAATAAAAGACTATGTTAAAACCTTCTAGACTTAGATAAGAGATGGCCAACAAGTTAGACCTAGGTTAAAGGAAGCGCTCTAGAGAAAAATATGGTCCTAAAAGACAACTAGACTCATGTATTTTCCCAAATAGCATGTGTGTATTTTGTACCTCATTTTTTTATTTTCTCTAATAGATGCCACCCTCATTGCTTTGAGCTTAGATTATCTCCACTTAAGAGTACACACATCAACAATCCTCATTTTTTCATTTTTTTTAATAATTCTTTCTTTTTTTGTAAATTTTTTGATTGCTTTGTGAAGTTTTGATCCCCATGACATTTTTGGCCAAGATGGATAAGGGGTTGGGTGCTACCAAGAGATTTTGCTACCCCGTAGGACTTCCCATTTGCTAAGGAGGATTAGGGAAGGTTTACTTGCAAGATTCTATTAGGTACTGTAGGATTATGTACTCATTATCCTGAGACTAGACATCATGAATCATTAAGACCAGGATCTGTATAAAGCTAAAAGCTTGGCTTTGTTTGAATTCATTGGGAATGCAAATGAAAAATGGATAATGATGATTTTAGGGAATTTTTAAGGCTTAGGAGGTACAACCTATACTAGACAACCTTAAGACTCCTTGCTAAGAGAAAAATCTAATAATATCATGTTACAAATAGAATGCATGGTGAACAAAATGAAAAATGCATGTTTTTTTATTTTCATGTTTGACAATTTTTATGTTTTTTTTGAAATTTTGTGATTTTTTAAGATTTTTGTATTTTATGATTTTTCTAGATGTAATATTTCTTAAGGTGAAACGTGTTAGCTATCTCACCAAATTCTTGTTCTTCCATGGTACGAAGGAGGTAAGCACAATTTCTGACATCTTCCTTAATTACATATGGACCTTTATAGTCCTCTTGGAATTTTTTTTCTTCCCATGTTTCTTATTATTAGTGCTCCCTCTTCTAAGCACCAATTCTTTGACTCTAAAAGGACATTTTGGTTCTTGTTGTGCTACATGAATGTTTTTGTATGCTTGTATTGGCTAAGCTATTGTTAGGTGGGATATGCGTTGGTATGTTTGATGATGAGATGGGGTCCAATATATGGCTCGATCATTTGACAATAGCTTAGTCATGAAGTAAAATTCATCTTGCATATAAATACTTACTTTAGGCCTCTCTTGAATGAGTTACAAGAATCAAATTAACTCAAAGATGTTTTGAAATCCTTATGCCCTTTGGAATAGATAAACATTAAAGTTGTCCTCCTGTTGGGCTTTGGTCTCAAATCCATTGAATATCTAATATACATCTTGGGTAATTTGAAAATGGTGGGATGTTTTTCTCCAATAATTACCCATATTTTTTTTCTTTTTGGAATCTTCATTAGGTAATTTTTCAACAAGCTCTATTTGAAATTGGGGTGGTTTCCAAGTGTTACTTGATTGCACTAAGGTGGCTATTGAGGGTTGATTTTGATTATCAAGATCTCTACAAGCTCTAGATGAAACCTCTAGATCATTAGTTGATTCATTATCAATTGAGTTTGTATAAAGGCAATAATTGGAGTTCATTTGTGTTGGTAGAGTCAAAGGGGTGTAATACTCACTAGGGGTGTGAGTGGTGTATACGAGTCATCTGGTTCCAATAGATTATAGGACTCACTCAACATTTCTTTCCCTGGTAGCATTAGAGGAGTGTATCCCTTTGACATGTCTTCATCGGTGTTGGCGAAGACATCGTGGTCGATTCTTGTCAAGTCTATTATTTTGAACTAAATAAGAGGAGTTTCTCTTGATTGATTTTTTTTGACTTGGTTGTTATTCCTTTTGCTCCTTCTCTTCATCTGTTATACCAATGGTGAAAATCTCAAGAAGAAATCATAAGGGATTGCCTTTTTCAAGGAGTTCCATGATCTTAGCCATCGTTTCCTTAGAGACTATTGATTTTGCTTTGATGGTTCTGCTTTTCAATGTTTTTAACTCCCATGTTCATTATTGTTTTACTTTGATCATTGTTTCACTTCAATGATAAAATTCACGGTGTTGGTTCTGGTATCATGACTTTACTTGTTGATAGCTCAAAGTCAATTGAGATACCAATTCTTTTCTTGTTTTGATCTATCTTTAGCATAATGAATGGTATGAGGTCCCCTTTTGCAACGTAGAGTTTCCTAAGGTGGAGAAAATGAATTTCTTGGAACAAAGTGGAAGGGAATACCTTCATTTTTTAGATCCATGGTCTTTTAAGAAGTAAGTTGTATCCTATGTTCTTGTTGATAATGTAAAACATAGTTGGGATTGTCTTTGGACCGAGAGAAACTGGAAGAGTAATATGTCCAATTGTGGCTACTTTCAAGTTGTCATAGACTCTTAGCGTATATCAACAGGCTATGATATTTGTGTGTCCATACCCCATTCTTTCGCAAAGGAAAAATAGAACCATAGTAACAACTGCTTTGTCATTAACCAAAGTTCTCTTAATGTATGTGTCATAGATCCATACCTGTAAGTACAAGGCTGAATCTTCCTTCTTTGTCAGCTCTACCTCTATTGGAACTTTTTTAAGTTCAAAGAACAACCTTGGATCTTGAAAATCAACATTCAAAGGATCTAAGTCTAGGTCCACTCAGTTTATTTGCTCACTAGGATGCGGTGTGATCTTATCAAGATGTTTAAAACCAATGGCCTCTAGAAATTATTCACTTTATAATGATAGTGCGTAATCATATGCAATGGATCAGGCTCAAAAAATTATTCACTTTCACAAAAAATGACACTCAATTTTGAGTTGCGAATCAAAAGATACAATAAGTTTACTATTTTCCTATCTTGCTTTTGAGATAAAAAATAGAAGGGAGGCTTAAAAATGTGTTAAAACAACACAATTTGTAAAACATTTTGACACCACTTTGTCGATGATGGAACCAACTTTTCGTCGAGTAAAAATTTGTCAAATTTTGCCTCTATGGGCAAAACTTGTGGAAAAAAGAAAATGTGCCCCCCTTATGAGCACTATATAGATCTAACAATTTGTCGTGGCATAAAATTCTAGGTTGGTGGTTTACTAACCACTAGAGGTTATCATAAAGTGTTAATGTTACAATTGTTGTTAACTTTACAAAAATTGCTAGCAGTTACATAAGATGTTAGCATAAAATGCTAACTAGTAAATGACAATACTAACTAACAATTAAAGTTAACATCAATTAACATTAAATGCTAACTAATCAATTTTAAATGTGACCTCCAAAGATAAAATGCTGCTAACCATAGGACTAGCCACCTGGCAGTTTTGACTGTTGATGGAGTAAGATCGTGACCCAAAAACTATAACATATAACATATAATACTGTGTTATGTTATAACAAATGATTTAAGAGGTAGAACCTAAGCATTGACTCATAGCAAATGTCTTCACCTGCAAATAAACAACGAAAGCTTTGACTTGCAAAAATTTGACCTACAAATGGAGACTATGGTCTGATGAAGAAATGTCAACCGAGCATGAAAATGCGACATCCTATGGTGACCAATCTGGGTATGGAAGGTGGCTAATATTTGCTCAAAAAAGGAAGGGTTTTGCTATCGTGGCTTTGATACCATGTTGGGATTGCCAAGATCAGAAAGTAAGAACTAGGATATACTTCCACAAGCTACGAGCATACAAAATAAGCCAAATGATATTATCAAAAGGTAAGTAAAATGTACAAACAAGCCTTACATAATTAGGCAAGGATGAGGAGGTGAGATAGTTGAACATAACGATTGACTAACCCTCCAAAGTTGTGACACATGTGGACTCACTTGAGACAAATGTGAGGACACATGTTGTGTGCATATTAGGTGAGACAAAAGTCTAAACAACCTCTCTAAGTGAGCTTAAGCCTCGTGTGAATAGGACTTAGTCAATCTAGATAGGTAAAAGCTATTTTCACACTAACAGGATGGAGAGCCAGTTCATCACATATCACCTCCTCGAGCTTAGTAGTTAGACAATGTTGAGGTACAGAGTGCTCCTTGGGAGACATGAGATTAGATTAGAGAGCTACTTCAACTATAGCCTCCTACATTCGTAGGATCCACAAATGGTGATGAGGCTGAGTCATGGCTCCTTATTCTAGAGAGATGCTTTGGGTTTCGATCATAGGAGAGAAACATTAAGGCATGGTTTTCTATTCATCTTGTTAGAGGGTTAGCAACCACTTGGTGGCATCAGGCGGAGAGGAAGAATCATTTGGAGTTGGATACCTTGACTTGGGACATTTTTCTAGAGAGGTTGAAGGCTAGACATATATCATAGTATTTTCAGCAAATACAGATTGATGAGTTCCATGAATTACAATAGAAGGGATTCACCATGGCCTAGTATGAGAGTATGTTTTTGGAGTTATTACAAAATGTGGATTATATCTAGGATGAGAAGCTCCTTGTCAACCGCTTTATTCAGGGGATCAATCAAGGCATAACAAGTTTAACGTGGTTAATCGAGCCTGCGATTGTATGGGTTGCTGTGGAGAAGGCTCTCATTGTAGAGGATATTCAACACAAGTCTCATGAGAACCATGATCACTTTAGAAATTAGGATCAACCACCACTCCCTCATAAGGGAGGATTCAAGTCTAATTCCTTGCCTCCTAGACCACCTAAGCAACAACATCAGGGACATATGTCTCAACCATAGAAGGGAGGACCCCCTAGAGCATGGAAACACAGAGTCCATGTAGAGACTAGTGGCCTCAGGCATAGGGTTCAGGGCCAAATCATCCATAGTAGACACATAGGGGTAGTCAGGCGAGCTCTAGTAGACCAGTTTTTAATAGGAGAGGTCCATGTTTTTTGTGTGGGGGTGATGGAAACTTAGCATGGGAGTGCCCACAAGACTTTGTCATAGTAGGGGGATAACGTGTAGGAGGTTGAGTAGATAGTGGGTAATGTGGGGAGGTCACATTGAGTATTTGCAGTAGTTGAAAACCACCAAGAAGAGCATCAAGCAACAATGATAGAGTCTCTAGGTACTATTTGTGGTGTTCCAGTATCCCTATTGTTTGATTCAAGGGCTTATGATTCATTTATTTCCCCTTGTATAGTGGAGTGTTGCAGGCTGATGGTATTTAGGAAGGACAATAGGTAGGAGGTTGAATTGGCCTCAGGAGCTAAGTTGTTAGTTGACTTAGTTGTGAGAAGTTGTGAGCTAGGACTTGGGGTCTTCACTACATTTGTGGACCTTCAAGTCATTCCATTGGGCTATTATGATATAGTGCTAGACATGGATTGGCTTAATGCCCATGGGGAAAAGTTGGATTGTCATTGTAAGATGATTAAGTGTATGGATGACTTGGGTGTTGAGGTTGAGATTACAGGCATTCAAAGACACATATCTCTTTGCATGATTTTCTCTATGCAACTTAAGTGGTGCATGCATAAGGGATGCCAAGTTTTTACCATATCATCTAGTGATAGATCAGAGGATGGCCCTGGGACTTCTATTTAGGATTATCTTTTTCTTAAGGAGTTTGTTGATGTTTTTCCTTCAGAGCTTTTAGGGATACCTCCATGTCATGAGATAAATTTTCACATTTGTCTAGTATGGATGACTTGGGTGTTGAGGTTGAGATTACAGGCATTCAAAGACACATATCTCTGTGCATGATTTTCTCTATGCAACTTAAGTGGTGCATGCATAAGGGATGCCAAGTTTTTACCATATCATCTAGTGATAGATCAGAGGATGGCCCTGGGACTTCTATTTAGGATTATCTTTTTCTTAAGGAGTTTGTTGATGTTTTTCCTTCAGAGCTTTTAGGGATACCTCCATGTCATGAGATAAATTTTCACATTTGTCTAGTGCTAGGAGTTGAGCTTGTGATTCGAGCTCCCTACATGATGACTACACATGAGATTAGTGAGCTCAAGATTCATTTGGAGAAGTTATTAAAGAAGGGGAATATTCATCCTAGAATCTCACCTTGGGTGCACCTATCATCTTCATTAAGAAGGACAGATCCCTTCGTCTATGTGTGGATTATAGGTAGTTGAATAAGGCGATGGTGAAGAACCGCTATTCATTGCCTAGGGTTGATGAATTATTTGACTAGATTTACTAGATTTACTAGATTTAGGGCATTAAGGTATCTTCTAAGATTGATTTGAAATCTATATACCATCAATTGAGGATAGAAAAAGGGCGTTATTCATAAGATGACATTTTAGACTCGATATGAACATTATGAGTTCACCATGATTCCTTTTGGTTTGACAAATGCCCCTGCAGTGTTCATGAGTCTCATAAATGGGGTATTCTACACCTTCCTAGATCTATTTGTCTTGATCTTCCTTGATGATATCTTGATATACTTTCAAACAATGGAGGAGCATGAGGAGTAATTGAACCTAGTTTTATAGTGCTTGAGGGGGAATCAATTGCATGCCAATGTGGCAAAGTGTGTATTCTTTTAGATAGAGATTCAATATTTTGGGCACATTATTTATGATGATGGTATCTCATTAGATCCATTAAAGATTAGAGTGATTATAGAGTGGCCTGCACCTACCAATGTGACAAAGGTTAAGAGCTTCATGGGGTTGGCTAGCTATTATCGTAGATTTATTGAGGGATTCTCTAGGATCACACATCCCATTAACTCCCTTTAGAGGAAAGGGAAGAAATTTGTGTGGACAGATTAGTGTGAGGGCCTTTTATATTCTCACAAGGTCCCTTACTAGTGCACCTAATTTGGCCATTCCTAATCCTTTGTCAAATTTCATGGTTTGTATAGATGCCTCTATTGAAGGCCTTGGAGCAATACTTATGTAGGAGGGTCTAGTGATTGTGTATGAGTCATGAAAACTTAAGAACCATGAGTTTAATTACCCTACTCATGATTTAGAGCTCACAATAGTAGTGCATGCCTTGGTGAGATGGAGACACTTTCTTTTGTGACATCAGTTTGAGCTTCATTTTGATCATCATGGTTTGCACTATATTTTCACCCAACCAAATCTCACTGCTCGCCAATGATGTTGGATGGAGTTCTTGAGTGAACAAGGCTTTGATGTGCATTATATTAAGGATAAGGAGAATGTAGTTGCATATTCCCTGAGTAGGAGATGACATGAGATATTGGCCATGACTTTGACCATAGATTTGAGAGGGCATATACTTGAACAATTACCAGATGATGAGTAGTATAGAAAGGTACATTAGAAGATTCAATCTCAAAGTTCTCTTAAGGGAAAATATGTTGGGTATTTCTTATATCTTGATGGGTTGTTGAGGCATAGGGGACGAATTTATGTTCCACCTTTAGGAGATCTTCAATCAATGATTTTAGCAGAGGTTCATAGGGCACCTTATGCAACCCATCCTGAAGTGAAGAACATGCATGCAGATCCTAGATAACTTTATCATTAGATAGGTATGCAACACAATATTATAGAGTTTGTTACTCATTGTCTTGAGTGCCAGAGAGTTAAGGCCGAGAATCAACATCCAACACGATTACTTTACCTTCATGACATACCTGAGTGGAAATGGGACACCATTTCCATGGATTTCATTGTTGGTCTTCCATTGTCATCATGATGCCATGATTCCATCATGGTGATGGTTGACACGTTGACTAAGGTAGCACAATTTTCTCTTGTGAGCACCACTTATAATGCTCCAACAGTGGGAAGAGTATTCCTTGATGACATTGTTTGACTCAATGGGGTCCCCTGCATGATCATATATGATAGAGATCTAGTATTCACTTCTTTCTTTTGGATTGCACTTCAACAGGCGTTGGGAACTCAGATCAAATTTAGTTTAGCTTATCACCCCAAGACATATGGATAGACAAAGAGGGTGAATCAGTTGATGGAGGATATGCTTAGGATGTATGTGATGAACCAACAACCTAAGTGGGAGGAGTAATTATATTTGGTAGAGTTTTCCTACAATAACATTTATCACCACTCTTTGCGTATGGCACCTTATTAGACATTGGATGGTAGACCTTGCAAGAATCCTTTGAGTTGGGATCACATCGAGGATAGAGTTATGATTGGGCCCAAGTTGGTTTGAGATATGGAGAGGTAGGTGGTTTTGATTTGATACTGCCTTCAAGAGGCACATGATCATCGAAGAAACATGTTGATGCGAAGAGAGTGGATAGGAGTTTCTCAATTGGTGACAAGGTATTCTTGCATGTGCAGCTGCACATGAGTCTAATCGATTATGGAAAGGGCTCTAAGCTTGCACCTCATTTTATGGGACCATTTAAAATCTTGGAGCATATTGGTCCTGTCACCTATCACCTAGCCTTGCCACCCAGCTTGTCACATATCCACAATGTATTTCATGTATCTATTTTGAGGAGGCATGTTCCTGATGTGACTCATGTCTTAAATTGGGATGCTTTATAGGTGGAGCAAGCCAAATAGTTAGCATTGGATCTTGTTCGAATATTAGCTTGTCGAACATTGGCTGTGTGAGGACAGGTCCAATGAGACTATTACAATGAGGTTGCAGTTCTACTTGAAAGGATGCTACCCAGTTGAGGGCTCTTTATCCTCACCCCTTTGAGGGTTTTCATGAGGAAGCCTAATTTTAGGGGGGAGGATGTGACACCCACATTTTCTCTTTATGATCATACTTTAGTGTGATGGACTTATTTATTTATGACACTCTTGGGTATGACATTTTATGTTTTTATGATAATAAACTATGCTGGTATAGACATTATATTCGAGTATAATTTATGGATTATTAATGATGATGTAGATTAATTATTGATTATGGATTTAATTGTGTTTTATTGGATTAGAGTTTATAAATTTTTAGTACTATTATATAATGGATTTTTAATGAATATAATTGTGTATGTTTAATATATATATTGTAGTTGGTTAAATGAGATGTGGTAATTCAATTTGGTATTAGAGTTGACTTGGATGCTTGGATTAAATGTGTTGTTTTAATTTTTGTTTAATTATGATAATATTGTTAATTAAGAAATATTTATGATGTATATGTTAATTTTATAATGAATATTGCTTCGTATTATCTCAGATATATTAACGTTTGTGTGCAAGTGCATAGGTTAAATTCTATGGCCAATGAAAAAATTGTGGAGGTTCCCCAAGAATTCATTGTTGTATATCCCCAATGTACCTAGACCTTATCCTAAGAGAGGATTAAGGTCTTCATGTGTAAAGTGTTGTGAGTGTGAATGTGTAAGTTGAATTTCTATTTATATCTTTATGATTTTATGTGGGGTGTGGTTAAATTCCCTTAAGTGTCAAATCTCGGATTTAAACTTAAGAGGGAGTTTTAGGGGTCATAAAGTGTTATTTTATTTATTATTTATGTAAAATTAAACCCCCATAGTGATAACGTATGAGTGGGGCCTATGTTTAAATATTTAAAAAGTGTTTTGAAAGTATCTAGAGGCTTACAAAGTGCCTTAGAAGTTAGGTGATGAGTTTTTGGGAGGTAAAATCTAATTTTGAGTTACAAGTCAAAACCTAACCCTAGTTTTATATTTTATTTATTCTCTTTTGGAAGCTTGTTTTGGGGTTAGCTTTATATTGTTGGAAACTTTCTATTTTTGAAGAGAAGAGTTTGGAAGAGCTTGGGGAGCTTGGAGAGAGGAAGGTTAGAAGAAATTAGATCAAAGCTTCACCTAACTTGGTTGAAGCATAGAGGTAGACTTTTATACTATTTTTTAGATTGTAGTAAATGTTATTTTGTTTCAAAAATAAATAATAAGTTTCTGGTTTTCTGAGTACCTTCATGTGTTGCGTGTGAAACACTTTCTTTATGTGTTGTTATTATGTATATTGGTTACTTTGGGGTATGGGTTGTATTGGGTGTAGATCTTCCCACTTGAGTTAAGAGCCATGCATGTGTTGGGGTTGAGAGAGGTGTGGACCCTCTCTTGGAGACATTTTTTCTATTGTATGTGTTTGGCATGAGTAGATATGTGGTTGTGGTGGTTGGATTGTGGAGGATGGAGTATCTATTTTATGGCATATTTGTGTTGTGGTGATTATGTATTTTGGGTGAAGAATATTGTGGTTGTATGGAGAGTTGGGGTTTTCGAATTGGTGGAGATAATTGTTTTTTATTTACATTCTTTCCCCAAGAGGTTAGTGAGTCCCCTTGACTCCCCCTTGATTATGGATCTTGTGAAGGCCCATTTGTGTGTGTTGACCATATGAGTATTTGCAAATTTGTGTTGTTTGTGTATGATTTATGTTGTGCAAACTAGTCTTTTGGGAGCCTCCTAGCTTAGGGGTGGACTTGCTTGCAAGCCCTATGGTTGGGTGGTGAGCTAGCCTTGGCATGCGATGCATTTTGTTTCTTGTGTGATGTAGATTTACAATTAACTTGGAATCCACAATTCATGGAGACAACTTGTTGTTCTCTTCTTTTATCCTTCATAATCCCTTTGTAAAGGAGTGTATTATGTAAATTTATTTGGAAGGTTCTTTTAGAACCTTATTATGTAAAGTGGAGTCATAAAATGGAAGTAATATTCCATTTGATATTTTAAATATTATTCTCTTTATGTAAAGAAAATGTCTTGTTGTACACATAAAAAAGAATTTGAATATATCATTTTGTTTTGCATTTAGTATGTGGCAACAAAAGAGAACAGGGTTGAGAAAATCAGAAATAAATGTGTGCTTTTATCATGTAAATGTAAATTACTTCCTTTTAGATTCATAGTTTGAAATCAAATTTGAAATTCTAATTGATGTATGATTACACAATAGAAATCAAATTAGAGGAAGTGAAATGTCAAGGTGTGTTATTTTCAGATTGCTTAAATTAGTTGAATACGTTAAAAATTGAATTGATATAAAATTAGATTTAGGTTTAATAAGATTTTTGATTTCAAGTACTTTACAATACAAATCCTTTTGTAGCAAAGTAAAATTGTATGGATTTAAATGCTTAGAAAAAATGCTTATCATTTTCTCACAAAAAAATAATTATGTATATTCACACATTTATGTGATTGAAATCTAAAATAAGTATACATGTGTAGAAGAATTTATCTTGTTCATGCTTGTGTAGATTTCAGATTGGAACTGTAGGAATATTATTCCCTTTCTCATTCTTAAGTGGTTACCAGCATATAAAATTTCAATCTGATTGAATCCGCATATATAGGATCAATCTGATATATATACACAACTATGAATATATTGTATACAAGAACTCAAATTGGTACAACCTGTACATTGAAGATATTTATGTCATATATACATACTCCTATATGCATAGGATCTTCACATTGTTCTATTCTAAGTATATACATATGCAGTTCTAATATCTTATATTCTGTATATATATAATATACACATTGTATATGAACTGTAATCTATATTTATATTGATCAAATATTACATACTTTGTTCTAATTTAAATTCTAGGTATGATTAAGTATTATGTACTCTGTACTTACCTAATTTCTATGTATTTACAGAGTGTAATTGATATATGTATGTATGCCCTATAGAACAACACATAATTTTTTTTATTATGCAAATTGGATATATCCATAAACAAATTTCTTTTAAAAGAAACGAAAAAAATTAATTACTGCCTCTTGGCTGCCCTTATTTCCATAGGGGAGTGGCTTGAAAGGAAGCAAGGTATGCGGAAACACTTCCTACACTGATCTACTGAGGAAAGACTTATGCAAATTTTTACTTTTACAGTTACAGATTAAGATGCACATTAACAAAAAAAAATAACTTCCAAATGCAAACACAAAACTCACAACACAAGATATACGTGGGGAAAACCCTTTCAGGTAAAAAACCCCACACTCTAAAGCCACCCAATATATTATTCAGAAATCACGAAGATTACAATATACTTGTAGAGCAAGCATTTATAGGAGTATATACCAGAGATCTAGGAGGTAATTTGACATCTATAAGATTCTTACACAACCTCCATCTCTAGCTCCTGATATATAGGAGATGCAATACAGTAAACCATTACCGGTAATTACAAAACCATGAGCCAAAACCACCCATAAAGTGGCGCCCAAATTATCTCCAATCAAAGATGCCTTGTGATGTGCCAAAACACACACCAACATGTGTAACTCTCCCCTTTATAGCTCTTTTATGTGTCCAACACGTTTTAACATTTCCCAAAAACAAAAGGTTCAATTTTTAGAGGCCATAACTTTTGATCCGGGTGTCCGATTGACGAACCGTGTTAGAAAGCTTGTGAAGAGATCTATCACCCTATAACCTACTACGCCGGTTATGACAATTTTTTGGGATGTTAGAGAAGTTTCGATTCTGGTAATTGAGTTCAAAACCTTTTTCCGACAGTTTCAAAAAATAGAAACTTTAATATCTCGAAATCCAGATATGATCTTGAGACGAAACTCACCTGAGATGTTCACTTAGCTGTTCCACACCTTCTGGGAAAAATTTTAGGTCAATCCGAGCTCAATCGAAGGACTTACTAAAAATAGCAAGTCTCGCTATTTTTAGCTCGTTTGGAAAATTTTGTAAACTTTGAAAGTTCCAGACCATTATCCAAGATAAAGGGTATTCAAAAAGACCAAAACTGGGAAAAATAGTAATCTTTCGAAGTTGCAAGGTTGAGACACTTTTCTTAACATTCTCCCACTTGTCGAACATCTTGCAAGAGCAAAGGGAGTATCAACACCATGATTTAATTCCTAGAGGCCAAGAGGCCCATATACTCTGAACACCATCTGAACTTTTCTGTGCTCACAGGTTTTGTCAAGGAATCTGCAACATTCATCAAAGTTTCAACTTTTTCCAAGTTTACCTTTCCATCCTCTACCATGTCAAGAACAAAATGGTAGTGGACATCAATATGCTTAGTCCTTGCGTGGAAAGTAGGATTCTTTGCCAAACATATGGCACTCTGACTGTCACAACAAATAGTAATCTTCCCTGCATCAAACCCAACATTAGAACACAATCTCTTAAGTCAAATGGATTCTTTACAAGCATGAGTTGCTGCCATGTACTCAGCTTCAGTAGTGGACAAAGCGACCACAGGTTACCGCTTACTCATCGAACTAATAGCACCACCAAACATAGTGAACACATAAGCACTGGTGGATCTCTTGCTGTCAATGTCACCTACCCAATCTAAATCCACAAATCAACGAACACAAAGTGAATGTCGAGGTCCTATAGGATAACCATGATAACATAAGGAATACTTAGAAGTACCCCACAAATATCTAAACACTCTCTTCACTACATCCCAATGTACTCGTCCAGGATTAGCCATAAATTGACTAAGGACTCCCACTGATTGGGCAATGTCTGGTCTTGTGTAGACCATCGCATACATCAAATTGCCAACTGCACTAGCATAAGGAACTCTACTCATATCCTCTGTCTCAGAAGGAGACTTTGGACAATCTTCAACAGATAACTTTGTCCCCATTGTAATAGGAATAGTTGAAGGTCTGCAATCCATCATGCTGAATCTCTCCAACACAGTGTTAACATACTTACTCTGGCCTAACCAAAGTTTTTTGTTTTCTCTGTCTCTTCTGATTTCCATTCCCAAAATGTACCGAGCTGCCCCTAGATTTTTCAGCTCAAACTGTGCTGACAACCGAGACTTCAAATCAGAAATCAAACTTTTACCATTCCTAATGAGTAACATATCATCAACATACAATGCAATAATGAGAATGTGATCATTGTCAAAATTGTAATAAACACAATGATCTGATTTCGATATCTGAAACCCAATACTCAACACAAAGGCATCAAACTTATGGTACCACATCTTAAGAGACTATTTCAAACTATACAAAGACTTTTTCAACTTGCAAACCAGATTTTCTTTACTTTTCACCACGTAGTGCTTTGGCTATGACATATAGATTTCCTCCTCCAAGTCACCATGAAGAAACGCTGTCTTCACATCTATCTGTTCCACTTCTAAATTATACACTGTTGCAAGAGATAATAGGAATCGAATAGATGTCAGCTTTGCAACAGGAGAGAAAATCTCACCATAGTCAATTCCCTCCACCTGAGAATATCTCTTCGCAACCAATCTATCCTTATATTTCTCAACACTGCCATCTACACCGAATTTCTTTTTGAACACCCATTTGCATCCAACAGGTTTTTGTCCTTCAGAAGGCACTAAGTCCCAAGTATTATATTTTTCCAAAGAAGCCATCTCCTCTTCCATGGCCTCCTTTCAGGAACCTGCATCTTTCATACCCATAGCCTCTTTCATAGTTCTAGGCTCACGAGTGTTAGAAATTAAAGCAAAAATACAACTGGAATCATGTAATGAATAACCAAACCTATAAGGTTGCTACCTTATTCATGTGGACCTCCTCAAAGATTGAGGTTGAGGTTCTTCATCTTCTTCTGAACTTTTAGAGCTACAAGAGCTCTCCTCATTATTAGGTCCAATAGATGTTTTTGGTTCAACTTTCTCAGGGGTGGAAGGAAGCTGAACCACATCATCTTTCTTCTTTTCTTTCTTTGGCTGCAAGACAACAAAAGAAGGATTGAGCTCTCTGAAGATCACACTTCTGCTATATAGAACTTTCTCAGCCACTGGATCCCAAAGCTTGTACCCTTTCCCACCGATGCCATAACTGATGAAGATACACTTTACAGCCTTGTTCTCCAACTTAGACCTCTTCTCCTTAGGCACATGTGCATATGCCTCACAACCATATACTTGAATGTGTCTTAATGAAGGCTTTTTACCAAACCATACCTCCATAGGCATCTTATCAATGAGCCTTGATGTAGGAGACCTGTTAACCGGGTAACAAGCGGTAGTAACAGCTTCGGCCCATAACTTTTGTTCAAGACCATCTCCACTTAGCATACTCCTTGCCCTCTCCATCAACGTTCTATTCATCCTCTCTGCAACACCATTCTTCTGAGGGGTATACGGAGTTGTCTTGTGCCTCTCAATCCCCTGTTCTTTACAAAACTTGTCGAAATCTGCTAAACAAAACTCACCACCGTTGTCAGTTTTCAAACACTTAATCTTTCTATCCTTTTGATTCTCTACAAGAGCTTTGAACTCTTTGAATCTATTAAAGACTTCATATTTACTTCTAAGGAAATATACCCATGTCCTTCTATTGTAATCATCAATGAATGAAACAAAGTAAACAGATTTTGAAATAGAAGGAACATTAAATCATAAATTAAACTTTTACCATTCCCAATGAGTAACATACAATCAACATACAATGCAATAATCAGAATGCGATCATTGTCAAACTTGTAATAAACACAATGATCTGATTTCAATATTTGAAACCCAATACTCAACACAAAGGCATCAAACTTCTAGTACCACATCCTAAGAGACTGTTTCAAACCATACAAAGACTTTTTCAACTTGCAAACTAGATTTTCTTTACCTTTCACTACGTAGTGCTTTAGCTGTAACATATAGATTTCCTCCTCCAAGTCACCATGAAGGAATGCTATCTTCACATCCATCTGTTCCACTTCTAGATTATACACTACTGCAAGAGATAATAGGAACCGAATAGATGTCAGCTTTGTAATGGGAGAGAAAATCTCACCATAGTCAATTCCCTCCACCTAATAATATCTCTTCGCAACCAATCTATCCTTATATTTCTCAACACTGCCATCTACACCGAATTTCTTTTTGAACACCCATTTGCATCCAACAGGTTTTTGTCCTTCAGGCAAAGGCACTAAGTCCCAAGTATTATACTTTTCCAAAGAAGCCATCTCCTCTTCCATGGCCTCCTTCTAGGAACCTGCATCTTTCATACCCATAGCCTCTTTCACAGTTCTAGGCTCATCAGTGTTAGAAATTAAAGCAAAAATACAACTAGAATCATGCAATGAATAACCAAAACTATCAGGTTGCTACCTTATTCGTGTGGACCTCCTCAAAGATTGAGGTTGAGGTTCTTCATCTTCTTCTGAACTTTCAGAGCTACTAGAGCTCTCCTCATTATTAGGTCCAATAGATGTTTTTGGATCAACTTTCTCAGTGGTGGAAGGAAGCTGAACCACATCATCTTTCTTCTCTTCTTTCTTTGGCTGCAAGATAACAAAAGAAGGATTGAGCTCTCTGAAGATCACACTTCTGCTATACAGAACTTTCTCAGCCACTGGATTCCAAAGCTTGTACCCTTTCACACTGATGCCATAACCGATGAAGATACACTTTCTAGCCTTGTTCTCCAACTTAGACCTCTTCTCCTTAGGCACATGTGCATATGCCTCATAACCAAATACTCGAATGTGTCTTAATGAAGGCTTTTTACCAAACCATACCTCCATAGGTGTCTTATCAACGAGCACTGATGTAGGAGACTTGTTAACCAGGTAACAAGCGGTAGCAACAGCTTCAACCCATGACTTTTGTTCAAGACCATCTCCACTTAGCATACTCCTTGCTCTCTCCATCAATGTTCTATTCATCCTGTCTGCAACTCCATTCTTCTGAGGGGTATACGGAGTTGTCTTGTGCCTCTCAATCCCCTGTTCTTTACAGAATTTGTCAAAATCTGCTAAACAGAACTCACCACCGTTGTCAGTCCTCAAACACTTAGTCTTTCTATCCTTTTGATTCTCTACAAGAGCTTTGAACTCTTTGAATCTATTAAAGACTTCATATTTACTTCTAAGGAAATACACCCATTTCCTATTGTAATCGTCAATGAATGAAAAAAAGTAAACAAATTTTGAAATTGAAGGAACATTAATAGGACCAAACACATTAGAATGAATCAAGTCTAACACCTCAGAAGATTTGTGAGAACTAGAATAAAACTGAACACGATTTTGTTTTCCATAAATGCAATTCACAGAAATCAAACTCAAGGTTACAATCATTCATACCCTCAACAAGATTTTTATTCTTCAGGGTTCTCAAACCCTTTTCACCAATGTGACCAAGCCTTTGGTGCCATAACATTGTCTTCTCAGTTGGAAGTTTCATCTCCATAGAATGAGCACCCTTAGGTACCCAGAAAGCATGACCATTGAAAGTAGATGCAACATTCTTCTTCGCTGCTAGTTCCAATGGTGAGGATGAAGACTCTGAAGCTCTCTTCTTCGAAATAGAGGCACTATTGCACTGAACTGTGCATGCATTAAGATGAAACAGAGTGCCAATCCGAACACCCTTAGCCAACACCATAGATCCTCTAGTCATCTTGCGTCCTCCATTCACGAAAACAACCTGCACACCCACATCATTCAATTTACTTACAGAAAGAAGGTTCCGTGTCAAACCAGGGATATGCAAAACAACATTGATTCCCTTTACTTGTCCATCAGGGAATCAAATCAAGATTTCCACAGCCAATAATATCCAGGTGAGAATCATCACCCAAGTACACTTTTCCACCATCATATTCTTCATACTTCGAAAACCAGCCCCGATGCGAGGTCATGTGAAAAGATGCACCAGAGTCAATAAGCCACACATCCTCAGATGTATGCGTTGCCAAGGCAGCGACAAATGCTTCTCCTTCATCCTGAGAGGACTTGTCAGAATCCGAATAATAATTCTTCTTTTTCTTTTTCTCCTCCTTGCACTCTTGCGGAAATGACTAGGTTTGCCGCAGTTCCAACATAGGCCTTGGATTTTCTGGGAGACTTAGATATCCCACGGGATTTGGATCTTCCTTTCTCTTCCTTCTTATCCTTTTTCTTTCCCTTCTCTTTAGATCTACCACAAACTGCAAGAGCCTCCTTAGCTGATTCGGAAGGCTTTCTTCTCATCTCTTTAGACAACAACGAAGAAACCACTTCATCCATCTTGAAGGTGGTAGTGGTACTCCCAATGGCCATAATAAGGTGGTCCCACGAATTTGGTAAGGAACATAGTAATGTCATACATCGATCCTCCTCCTCCATCTTCACACCAACATAAGTCAACTGGGCAACAAGCATATTGAATGTATTCAGGTGATCAGCGACAGATCCTCCATCTTCCATCCTTAGAGAATACAATTTCTTTCGTAGGAATAACTTGTTCACTAGGGATTTAGCCTGATAAACATCTCCAAGCTTCTTCGAAAGTTCCTTTGTAGTCTTCTCTTCATGGATATTTAGGAGCATTGAATCAGCCAAATAGAGTCTTATCAAACCCTTAGCTTTTCGATCTTTGAGATCCCAGTCTTCTTGAGACATTGCTGTTGGTTTTGTACCAGATACAACTTCCCATAAATGTCGATCTACAAGGATGTCCTCCATTTTGAGTTTCCACAACTCGAAATTACTGCCATTAAACTTCTCTATCTCAAACCTCCCAGATGTGCTTGCCATCTCTTACCTGCACCAAAGATTTCAAAATCCTCTACACAAGCTCCCACTCAAACAAAGATCAGCTCAAAAAACCCTCTACCCAACAACTAGAACCAAAGGTGATCGGGCTCTGATACCAACTGAAAGGAAGCAAGGTATGCAGAAACGCTTCCTACACTGATCTATTGAGAAAAAGACTTATGCAAATTTTTACTTTTACAGTTACAGATTAAGATGCACATTAACAGAAAAATAATAACTTCCAAATGCAAACACAAAACTCACAACACAAGATATATGTGGGGAAAACCCTTTCAGGTAGAAAACCCCACACTCCAAAGCTGCCCAATATATTATTCAGAAATCACGAAGATTACAATATACTTGTAGAGCAAACTTTTACATGAGTATATCCAACCAGAGATCCAGGAGGTAATTCGACATCTATAAAATTCTTACACAACCTCCATCTCCAGCGCCTGATATATAGGAGATGCAATACAATAAACCGTTACCAGTAATTACAAAACCATGAGCCAAAACCACCCATAAAGTGGCGCCCAAATTATCTCCAATCAAAGATGCCTTGTGATGTGCCAAAACACACACCAACGTGTGTAAATCTCCCCTTTATAGCTCTTTTATGTGTTCAACACGTCTTTACATTTTCCAAAAACAAAAGGTCCAACTTCCGGAGGCCATAACTTTTGATCCGGGTGTCTGATTGACGAACTGTTTAATGCGTCGAAAAGCTCGTGAAGAGATGTATCACCCTATAAACTACTACACTAGTTATGACAATTTTCAGGATGTTTAGAGAAGTCTCGATTCTAGTAATTGAGTTCAAAACCTTTTTCTGACAGTTTCAAAAAATAGAAACTTTAATATCTCGCGATCCAGATATGATCTTGAGATGAAACTCACCTGAGATGTTCACTTAGCTGTTCCACACCTTCTGGGAAAAAAATCATGTCAATCCGACCTCAATCGGAGGAATTACTAAAAATAGTAAATCTCACTATTTTTAGCTCGTTTGGAAACTTTTGGAAACTTTGAAAGGTCCAAACCATTATCCAAGATAAAGGGTATTCAAAAAGACCAAAACTTGGAAAAATAGAAGTCTTTCGAAGTTGCAAGGTTGAGACACTTTTCTTAACATGGCCAAGGGAGGCTGTGGGAAAGCCCCATAGGCAAGCCATGGGAAAGCCCCGCAACCAAGCCGTGAGGCTTCCCCATGAGAGGGTGTGGCCCCTTATGGGCAACTACCTTCCTGTCCAATCCTTTATACACTTTTAAATTTATATTCTTTTCAATTTTTTTAAAAGTATTCTACTTAATGCTACAATAGTCTGCAAACAACAATTTATAGATATAAATATTTTTTCTTAATACAATTGTAGCAGTGGATACATACATACATATATATGTAGATGTATATATATACATATATATATGTATATATATACCTTAACCGTTAATACATAGAAGTATGAGTGTTTTAAAATCTAAAGCATGTTTTATTTTTTTTAACAAATCTTTTAAAATTTAAAAATATGTATATATATGAATAAATCTAAATAAACAAAAAATATCCTTAAATTTGATTGGAATCCCTTGATCCTACAACACAAAAGGAAAAAAAAAATAGTGGACACGGGTTTTTTCCACAGAGAAATAAATTTATATTCACAATCCATTAGTTTAATATTGAATCTGATCTTGGATTCATTTGTGTCTACCTCCTTGTTCTTCATATTCAAATCTCAGACCTATAAAACATTTAGATCTAACTCTCATAAAAAACCTTCATATCTCCATCCGTGCATGAACATAAAGTGTGCACAATAAAATCAATTAGGAAGAAATGATATAATGGGGTAAAAGATGGGTTTTTTTATATGCCTTTAATCCATTTAGGCAAGTTTTATTATTTTCTAAAATTAGTGTACAATAACCTCATATTTTGTAGTTGACCTCACTTAATTTAAAATGAGGGTAAGTGCACAAAGATGGGGGACCAAAAGAGGTGTTGTTATATGGAGCCTAATCAGACTTGGAGGTTAAATTTACCCCACTTTTATTGGTGTGGTTTCCCCCCAAATTCCTATGGGGTCAAGGGGCAGCGCCCCTTGAGGGAGTTTGGGGGCAGTGCCCCTGGCGCGCTCCCTGTCATGATACAGGGCAGGGTCGAGGGGTAGCGCCCTCGCGGGGGGCTTGGGGGCAGCACCCCTGAAACCTCACATGGGTTTTTACTATTTTATTAAGGCGTCGGGAGTTATTTTTCATTGGCCGACATTAAAAAAACCTTATTTTGTAACCAACAAAAGTCGTGATAAAATGGCTAAGGGTTAGGATTTTTGTTGATGTATTGTAGCATTTTGTAGCAGTATTGAGTTGCAAGGATTGGTGGTTGTAATCAGTTTGATTTACTGGATAATAATATTGGACTCTATGTTGGTGGATGTAGCATGAGTTTGGGTGAACCACGTCAAAACATGTCTCTTGCTATTATTATTTTTGTGTATTTTCATTCCTCTGTTTAATCTTTATTTGCATTTAATTGATATCTTCTGTCGGCTAACCCTAACAAGAGAGTCTTAAGATGCCACTTTTTTTTTTCTTGAAATTAGGAAAGACTAATGTTGGATGAGAAATTGAAGATAGTTACACTCAAAATTTGAAGATGCAACAAAAACAAAAGTCTTAGTGCTCTGAATCTAGTTTTTAAACTACTAATTTTTTTTCAAAAATGGTTGAGATTAAGGGGTTAAAAAAGGGGGGCCACACAAATTGGTCTTTTTTTTTCAAAAAAACATAACATAATGTCTAATGTGGCCCCCTAAAATGTTAACTATTTTTTAGTATTTCAAAAATCACTTCAGTGAGAAATTAGCTAATACCATGTAGTTTATCCCTGATTTTTTTGATAATTTTTTCATGATTAATTAATTTTTTACTAATTTTCAAAGTGGATACATCCTGAAAAATAGAAAATTGAGCATGCTCCTCCCTAATTTTTTTGAAAACTAATTGAAAATCTACATTTTTTTGAATACGTGTAGAATGGAGTCTAGTTTCTAAAAATGTAATTTATTTGAAATTTCGATGAACGGTTAAAAAATGGTCAAAATACCACATTGGTTTTTGACAAAAAAATAGATACACTAACAAAACAAATTAAAGATGAAAACCTTAACATACTCAAAACATGAAAAAAATTATATGGTTAGAAAGCTAAGAGAGAGCTTAAGATTATCATGGTAATTTTTTTGACTTGTCATTAAAACAAGTGCATACCTGATGGGGAGCACGCTCCAGTTTATGTAATTTTTGTTACAATCTCTAAAAACACGTCTTTGGACATCCAAAACACAGACCAAGCCTTTCGGTTGGAAGCCCAAGGCAAATCTAAGCCAAAGACTTGGAAATTACCAAAAAAAAGCATAACACGAGCACGTTATAATGCGCTCACGTTATGGTGAAATAAAATTCATCTCACCTTCTCTCCCTCCTTCCTTACCCCTCTCTATTATTCTCTTTCCCTCCCTCCTTACCCCTCTCTATTATTCTCTCTCTCCCTCTCCTCTCTAGGTCTCTCCCTCCCCTCCTCTTTCTCACCTCTTTACCTCCTACCCTCTCTCACTCTCTACTTCCCTCCCCTCTTTACCTCCTACCCTCTCTCACTCTGTACTTCCCTCCCCTCTCTACCTCCTACCCTCTCTCTCACTCTCTACTTCTCTCTCTCTCTATTAGTTCTTAGAATTGAGAGAGAGAGAGAGAGTTTTGCTTTTGCAAAATGTGAGTGCATATAGAGAGTGGGTAGGAGGTGAGAGGGGAGGGAGGTAGATAAGTGAGAGTTTTGAGTTTTGCTTTTGCAAAACATGAGCGCGTTATAACACGCTCGCGTTATGACTTGTATGGCACCAAAAAGTCATGTGGCCAATTTTTGGTTCCTCATCTTTTTGCATATACCCATGATGTGCTGGTAAGTTAATTTAAAATTTAGATTTTCTTTTATGAATAAAATCTTGTTTAGTGTTAAATTAGTGATATGATTTTAAATTTAGTAAATCATGTTCATTTAATTGAATTTTAATTATTTCTTGCCTTTTGGATTTTATTTTATTTTAATTTTAAATTTAAGTATTTAATTATCTAGGTTTTAATTATTTGAATGTATAGAAATTAGATTTTGAATAAAGCCTTTATAATTTAAACTATCCTTTGTCTTAGAAAAATATGTGAGAATTGGTTATTTTATTTAATTTTAAATAACTTAGAGTTTTAATTATTTAATTTGTAAATTCTAAGACCTTTAGATGAAACACACCGATGTTATGCATTTAACCTATTTAGCCAATTTGGACCAGGCTCCAATTTAAACCTACATTATATGTGAAATTAAACTTAGTGGTTAATTTTAGGCATTTAAATTGGACCCTTGAGCATTTTTCTCTATTCGTGTTAAGACGACGGACACCTTATCACTTCCACATATAATACCTAAGGGAATTTTACTCATGCCAATTAGCCCGTCACAACATCATATTTAACAATGTTGATACCTCATTAGATGACTGCCACTATTATTCTAGGGTTTTGCAATGGGCTTCCATCACTTGCACTTGTGTCTTTTTCCCATCATCTTGTACGGTGTGCCCTCATTCATTGCATGTGCAACAATGTTGAGTGTGCATCATTTACTACTGAAAGTAGACATAGTTACATTTATTATGTTGTATGTTTCAAAAACAATTATTTGCACTGTGTTTATGCACATTTGTACATGTGTGTATGGGTGGGCATGACATCATATCAAATAATGAAGAGAAGAGAAGTATTTATAGGTAAAAATGGGAGGGAATGGGAGAAGAGATAAGATAAAAAGAAAGCACAACTCAAGAAGAAAAGGAAAAAATCCATGAATAGCCAAAGAGATTAGAAGAAAACTAAAGTGAACTCAAAGAGATTAATAGTTCAACAATTTGGAAGAGATAAAATTAAATCATGAGTTCACAAAGGAAATAAAGTGAGAAAAGGATGAGTTGGCATGAAAAATCATGAGATAAAATGGGCTAAAAATAAAAAAGAAAAGCTAAAAACAAAAATTGATGTGCACATAAATGACAAGGTCACCTGTTTTGCTAGTCAGGGTTGCTTGAGTGGCCTAGGAACACTAGGGGCAAACCTAAGGGGTGACCTAGGAACACTAGGGGCAACCCTAAGGGGTGAGCTAGGAACACTAGGGATGACCCTAAAATCAAAAGGGGTGACCCTAAATAGGCAAGCAACAGTGGTCAATGAGGCAACACAAAAGGCAAGCAAAGTCAAATGAAAGGCAAAACAAGAGGCGTAAAAGACGACAAGACAAAAAGGAAAGTCATCAAGACTAGAAACTTTTGGAAGAAGTAAAATCATGCCTTTGAGGGTCGTGGGTTGTGACTGGCATCTCATCATAGGATTTCCATATTGGCTTGATGTGGTTTTAGTACTTATAGTGTTTACTTGAAAGAGTAGGGTTTCTATTCAAAAGAATAGGCTTCAATCAAAAGGTAAGGTGTCTATTTGAAAGAGTAGGGTTTATATTCAAAATAATAGGGTTCTACCAAAAGGTAGAGTGTTTACTCAAAAGAGTAGGGTTGAACTATTCAAAATAATAGGGTTTCTATTAAAAGGTAGGGTGTCTACTCTAAAGAGTAGGGTTCTATTTGAAAGGACAAGAGCATTCTACAAGCTGTACATAGATAATTTAAAAGTATAATTTATACTATTGTACTAGTGTACAATGAGGATATCCTAATGCTAATCTAGAAGTATCCTTGTATCTAAGGAATAACTAGTCATGTATTGCTTGTTAGTAAGTGTGTTGGTTGGCAACTTACTAGAGTAAGGTGTTCTTGTAATTGTCTTGTGTTTTCATCTTCTATGCTTATGATCATCTTGTCTCATATTCTTGTTGCTTTGTATCCTAATTTATGTGTAATCTTGTTTGAATTGTATGTTGTGTATTCCTATGTTTTTTTCCCTAGTGTATGGGTTCTTATATTTCATGTTTGATTAGTAAGTTAGTTCTATGAGAAAGATAAAAGAAAGTGCCAAAGTACTAAGAATACATGTAGTATGGGATGCATGCTATTCTACCTTGTGTGTATGTCAATCAATTAAGATGCATGTCTTTTAAGGATGAGTGATCTATAGTATGGGATGTGAGTAATAATCATTTAAATGTGTTGCATATGGTCTTGAGTGTATAGAGTTAGTTGAACATTCTTAGTTACTTCTATCTTGAATGTTTTTCATTAGAGGTAAAACAAGTTTTGAAGGGGCCCCGAAACCCTTTACAATAGGCTAAAAGATCAGCCAAAACACAACAAAACACTCACAACAATGAACCCCATCACAAAAAGAGACCCAAGAGACAACAACAAAGCTGCCAACCACAACAGACCTAGGGAAACCAACTACACAACCCTAGGCTTTGATCTTTCTTTTTGAACACCCATAACCTAGGTGTGGGAAACATAAGCATGTTTTGGAAGACCTTTCTTCCTTCTTTGAATAATCTTCCATGAAACTTCATCTTCCATGGACTCAGAACGAGGAGAGAGGGGAGGACTATCCTCCTTAGAAACTTGAACCCTTGTGGGGGCTAAAAGAGGAACAAAGTGTGGAACTAAAGCCTCCATTGAAGCAGGAACACCAGACGCAACAAACAATGACTCAAGATCCATAGGTGTGTTCACCAGAATAGGTCCAAGAGATGATCCACCAAGAAGTTCTGAAGTCATAGAAAACTTAGAAGGAAAGGACTCAACAAGAGCCTCTGAGGACTCATCATCCTCAGTTAAATGGTCGTGGAGGGAATTCCTCCATGAAGTCGCCTCACCCTTCTTATGACTTTTGTCTTGAATGTTATTGTAGTGTATCATGAGCTTTATATGTGGTTGATGATTTATATTATTTATGCTGATTTATATATCTAGGAATGAACATGAAAAGAATCTAAATAAGGTAACATTGGTACACTTTTTTGGTTACTTTTATTGGGTTATCCATTTATTCACTTCAAGCTAAACTAATGAATGGGGGGGATAGGGTTCCTTTAATGTGTGGGTTCAAAATACCTTCCTCATATGCATTAGGATCTTTGAGTGAGTGTTCTTGTTTGGATGGGGTGGAGCTTCTTGGTTTTGTTACCATGGTTGTGGTATATTCTATCTATAAATATTGAACCACCATTACAAATGTGGTTGTTTAGTATTGTTTCCTATGTATATTTGGATATTCTTGATGGGTTGTAGTATGGATCCAATCTATTGTTGGATCATGAACTTATGGTTGGTTGTTTTATTATAAGTGATCAAATTAGATGTAATCTATATCATATCTTGTGTTAGAATTTTTATATAATAAGAGTTCATCTTGCTCATTCTATTGTTGGCATGCATTGCTTATGTTTGGTTTGATTTTCACTTTGTGTTGCAAACCATTATCTTTATGTTTACCTTCTTCATTCCCTCTATTAGATATGTCAAATTCACATGCTTAAGTGATTAAATCTTTATATTGCTTAAGTCAGTGACAAGGACAACTACAAAATTATCTATTTATATATAGGTGATAGGGGTTGCTACAGGATGTAGCTCACCCAATTCATCTTGTTGCTAAAATTTAATATATCTTTACTATATACATTAATTCTTAATATCAACTCTACAGATTTTATTTTCTATTATGTACCAAGGTCTAACCACCCTTCCTCATGAATAAACTTATTAACTATCATGCTTAATTGCCTTAACTACTCTGATGCACATTTGTCTATCTTGATAACTAATATTGAGTTTCTAAAGATACTAGAGTTCCTCATGACTCATTCAAGTACTTTCCCAAACTTACTGCAAGGAAAGTAAATATCAACTAAGAATTAAGTATCATGTCAAATCATTTAATTCAATCAACCTTAATCTCATGCTAAGCAACTTGTAGAGTTGTATCAAACTTATGTACATATGTGAACTATGCAACTTAGAAACTCATCACTTTTCTAAATTCAAGAACATGTTTATCAACAAAACCCTCAAATATTATGCTACCCATAAAATTATGAGGAGTTTGTGATTCAATGATCACTATTATACAAATATACCCCTATTGACAACTTTGAACAATGATAGGATAAAAGTTAGTTAAATACCAATATCATTCTTAATCTAAGTAGTTCTCTATCATTCATCCCATTCATTATGGAACAAAGAACTTAAACTACCAAGAGAGTCACTTTCTTATCTAATGAGGATTAACCATGAAAATTTAAATGTATAAGTTGGAGTCAATTCTTGGTCTACAATAGGCACCACTCTATTCTTTATCAATGATTCTTCCAATTGCTTATATTTGACTACTCACAAAAACACTTACACTTTATTAAATGCATAAGTAGATCAACACGTGGAGTTCAAAGATTACTATGAAGGGCGTTGTCACACACTAAGCACTATTTTACATCAAGATACATGATTCTATCTAGCCACAATTAATTCTAATAGAGGCAAGCCTTAAAATGACCTCACCTAAGTTTTATAGACATTGTTGCCAAAGCCAAGTATCCAATGACCGAATACTCCTAAAAAAAGTGAAGACCCCTTAATTAATGCTAAGGATGTCTTTGGTTTGTATACATTGATATCAAGGATACCACTTGATGCAATACAAGGTGGCAAAAACTTGGTTTTACGAAGTTTCACAAACTTATGCTCTTGATTGGCTTCACAAACTCTCATAATGACCCTTCAAAACTAGGTTATTTCAGACTAGTTTTAGAAAAATAGGGATATCTCTCTCCAAACTCAATGAAATTGAACCCAATAAAACACCCATTTGAGTTAAGAAGTCCCTCTAAAATGGGTTTCATCCATTTATGCAGAAAGTATTCCAGGAGGTCGTACCACGCTTTGCAACATGACTATTACCCTAGATGAGGGTTTTTGATAGTTTAAAACAATTTTTACAAAAATGATTGTAACTTTTGCAAAACTCAATAAAAATTTATAAAATTAGAATAAAATGAAAGGTGATTCAAATATGTTTCCAACAAATCTAATTTTATGTCATTTGGAGGCTATATGAGGCCGTACCATCATCGAGAACATCAACATTGCAGGAAAAATATACAAAAAATCTAAATTTTATTCATTATTTTTTTCCCCCTTCTCCTTCCACCACACCTTTGATTGTTGAAGGCTTAATATATATGATTTAGTTTTTTTCCCAATGGTTGTAACTGGTCTTTGCACCAAATGACCTTTGGGAACTAAGATTTGTTAAGAGATCTCAATATTTACAAAGTATTATAAGTATATTTTAACTTGATTTAATCAAGACTATCCTAATATAACTCTTAACTCTCAATTTTCTCCTTTTTTTTGACCTTATCACATGGATCTAAGACTAAATTACTTCCTAAAAACTCTTTAGACATTCATATTTGACTAAGTATTAAGCCAAGATTGGCTTGGGTGCTCCTGCACCATACTCTCAGCCAAATGAAGACTCCAAGTCCACTTGGAGTGAAGGTAGTAACAAGTCTTCATCATTAAATGCTCCTCTTTATGGTCTTCTATGCTCTGCTTGTTGAAATAGCTCCATTTGATCTTCATCTTCACCTTTGGCTTTATTTTGTCCAAGCAAATCAATTTTCTCCCTGTCTTACCACTTGATATCAGATTCTTCATGCTTTGATGCACTTCTATTTTCATCTTAGTAAATTGTCCTTCTTCCTGCACTTGGTACCTTGGCTTATATTCCATCAAGACTGCAATCATGAAAGGATAGATGCTCTCTTTAAATCTTTACTCTTTCCATGTAGCAATGGCTTCTTCCTTCTCAATGTCCTTCAAGTCCTCTTCTCCCTCAAGGAGTTCTTCCTTAATTATCTCTGTTTGATTAGGTTTACAAACCTCTGGAATAGTAGAGTGTAACTGTCCTTTATCCTCTCTTGAAAACAATGAACAAAGTATTGCCTCAACCACCATACTATCATGCATCTTCAACTCATCTTGAGTCTTCATAAGGAACTCTTTCTTCCACTCTGCTGTGATAACATCCTCTTGTTTGGGAATGACTGCAATGTCCATATCTTCTTCTTCATCTTCCTTTGCTTGTTCATTACCTTTTCCCATCAAAGGTTCTTGTGCCTTCACATTTGGTTCTAATGCCTTCATTTGTCTTTTCTTTCGCATCAGCCTTTGAATAGGCCACACAACCTTCCTCTTTACCTTCAGGTGCCAACTTGTCATTTGGTTAATCCTTTGCTCTATCTTCATCAGGAACTCCTGGAACTCTAAATCCTGTTTCTTTATGTCTTGTTTCAGGGCTGCCACCTCTTTCTCAAACTCTTCTTGTCTCAACTTCTCCTCTTTCCTCTTTCTCTTTTTCTTCTCGTTTCTTCTTCCCTTGTGAATCCCCTGCTTGCAAAAGTTTTCTCAACAAATCCATCTTATTCTCTACTCAAGCAAATTTCTCCTTGCTTCTCAACTTCTCTCAACTTTCTCACCTTCAAAAGATCTAATTCCTGGAGCTCTGATACCACTTTGATGCAATACAAGGTGGCAACAACTTGGTTTTACAAAGTTTCACAAACTTATGCTCTTGATTGGCTTCACAAACTCTCACAATGACCCTTCAAAATTAGGTTATTTCAGACCAGTTTTAGAAAAAACGGGGATATCTCCCTCCAAACTCAATGAAATTGAACCCAATAAAAAACCTATTTGAGTTAAGAATTCCCTCTAAAATGGGTTTCAATCATTTATGCAAAAAATATTCCAGAAAGCCGTACCATGCTTTGCAACAAGATTGTTACCTTAGATGAGGGTTTTTGGCAGTTTAAAACAATTTTTACAAAAATGGCAGTAACTTTTGCAAAACTCAATAAAAATTTATAAAATTAGAATCAAATGAAAGGTGATTCAAATATATTTCCAACAAATCTAATTTTATGTCATTTGGAGGCTATATGAGGCCGTACCATCCTCAGGAACATCAATATTGTAGGAAAAATATACAAAAAATCTGAATTTTATTCATTGTTTTTCCCCCCTTCTCCTTCCACCACACCTTTGATTGTTGAAGGCTTAATATACATGATTTAGTTTTTTTCCCAGTAGTTGTAACTGGTCTTTGCACCAATGACCTTTGGGAACTAAGATTTGTTAAGAGATCTCAATATTTACAAAGTATTATAAGTATATTTTAACTTGATTTAATCAAGACTATCCTAATATAACTCTAAACTCCCAATTTTCTCTTTTTTTTTTTACCTTATCACATGGATCTAAGACTAAATTACTTCCTAAAAACTCTTTGGACATTCATATTTGACTATACAAGAAAGCCATTTTTACATATACCAAGATCATAAGCAGACTTTAGATAAAGCGAAAAAAGAATATCAATAATACTTAAACTCAATACTTCCAATCATTATAATATGATAAGGTTGCAACATAGAAAATGGCGCCACCCATTTAAAATTATAACCTAAATTTGAATTTTTCAATACTACAACATATTTCACTCATGGTTTCTTACTATAAGATTTTGTTATGAAATAGTCTTAACCAATTCTCTGCTACATGCATTAGGTAGGTTAGTACCAAAGAAATTACAAAATTTCCCATAATCTAAGACAATGCATGCAAACTATTTGATAGAATGCCTCAGATATTTGGTCGCATGAGATGCCATGGTTGCAGGTTATGCACAAAATGGGTTTCTAAAAAGGCTTCATAAACTATAAAGCAAATGCAATTGGCAGGTGAAAACCTAAACGTTCTAGCCCTTTCTAGCATCTTCATGACCCATGCAGAGAATAAAACTTTGGAACAAGATACAGACATTTATCAGAGCTTAAAGGATAGAGGAATTTTGTCAGATGATGCAGCTACAACTTCCTTAAAAGACATGTATACAAAATGTGGAAACGTAAACAAGGCACGTGAACTGTTGACAAAATACCTGTAAGGAAACATGGCTGCATGGAATACCATGATGGCAGGACATGCACAAAAATGGTTTTCTTTTTCTTTTTCCCTTAGGCTTTTAGAATATATAAATCATATGCAAACAATAGGTGTATAGCCAAATTCCACAACCTATGCCAGCATCTTTCCTGCGTGGGCCAAAATGGAAGTTTCTGGAAAGGGTACAGGCATCTATCAAGGCATAATGGAAGGGAATTTTTTTGTCATATTATATTTGGAAATGTCTTGATTTACATGTTTTCAAAATGTGGAAGCATAGATAAGGCATGTAAACTATATAACAGAATACTTAAAAAAAAATGTTGTGCACTTAGAGAGTAGGTTATGCCCAAATGGATTTCTTAAAAAGACTATAGAATACTTCCAAGAAATTATATTTCCAGGTGTAATGCCAAACAACAGGGTAAGAGACTCAAATAAATGAATCCTACTAAACTATTTTTATCTTACATACCAAACAGGGCTGCAACTTAGCAACATTACAAAGTACATTATGCCCAGATGATTTCATTTTTCAACAGTTCAGGACAGTAAATTAGTTAAGTTACTAACATACAAACCTAACTTAAAGGCAATTTAATTTTGTCCAACACCGATTTGGATTTAAACTATGAAGTTCAACATCTGTTAATTCACCCTTTGGAGTTTAGGGACACTCAAAATGATCCTTTCAAAATGGCCAACATTACTGAGCCTCTTTACTGGGCTTCAGGACTGTACATCAACTAAACGATAAAAGGCAATATTTACAAGCTACCCATTGGACAACGTATGACAAAACAACCATCAATGTTTTGCAAAGGAAGGTGTATTATAATAGATATTGACGATAGAACTATCCTGGTAATCAAATATGTAAAATGTAGAGGTAAGCACAAGGCTAGTGAAGTATTCGATAAAGTGTCTTTAATAATAACTGTAAATGCCTGCATAGGGCACGTGAACGGTGTGACAAAATACTTCAAGAAATGTGTTTTCAAGGGATGCCATGGTTATAATAGGGGAGAGGACCTAGTACCTACACATCTTAACTTCGCACATGTCAAGTTTTTAAATGGTATATCAGATTTTCATGAAAATTTCAGCATATCTTTGTTTTTGAATTAAGAGCTTAAAGCTATTGTTTGGGGTTTTGGGTATTAACAATGTAGCCTAATCAGCGACATCTTCACTGAGTTGTTGTAAAACACACAAAAAAAAAAGTTAGACCGATACATGTGCACCAAGACACCTAATACCGATTGACTAATGTGTCATCATACGATTGGTTGTTTCTTTGATGTGACATGTGAAGTGTATTGTTACACATATATTGGTTCCTTATTAAATTTTTACTAGTATATTATTTCTCAACTACTATTCTTTCGTATATTTAACTACAGGTCTAAGTGCACAACACCATAACAGTTATTGGGGCATGGTTATCTATTGAGTTCTTTCCTCTATTTGCACATAAAGAATTTTATATCTTAATTTGTTTTCTAACAACTTGAATTCCACATGTAATGACAAGTGACATTTCTTAAGATAATATAAAATAATAACAGCCAATTCGAAAAGTGTAGACCAAGGTTTAAACATTTAAAATAATATTAAAATGGTGAAATCAATTAATGAAGTTGCAAACAAGAATGTAAATTAAGAGATCTCAAGAAATTAGTACAATGCAATCAAGCAAATCCTCTTGCAAATACTCCAGGGTTAATAAAATCTTATCAAGAATAGTGTATGGTAGAAGCAAAGGTAGATATTTTCTCCTCCATAATAAACCCCTAGCATAACCTATCAATTTAGGACTAAATAATGGGGCCTACTAATAATGAAAGCTCTTACCTAGCTTGAAGAATAAAAAGAATTATTACCCTCTTCTTAATGTCTACAAGCTTCACTCTATAGTTGCATCCCCTCCCTTTTACAACTCGCCATCTCTCTCTCTATATATATATTCTTGTGATTGTACAAGAATTCCCTTTTTTTATGGGTAGTTATTCAAATTAACTCTTCCGCTTTGCATAGTTAATTCCCTTAAATGAACTTCACCTAATAAAGCTTGCTCATATATTAAATAACTCTAAAATTATTTTATTTTAATTTGAACTAGGAAATAGAATTTAAATTTAAAATTTCTTTATTATTTATTTTATTAAATTAATATTAAGGTGAATACCGTAATTTAATTAATCCCATCATATTTTTAATATGATCATAATTATTTATAGATTTTAAATGAACATGATTAATGGTCAAGAAGGAGAGTTGTGACAAATCAAGTCCTTGCTAACAAGACAAGGCAATCAATTAAAAATACAAAACAATCCTTTGCATTTACCATAAACGAAACATTTTCTCACATTGCATTCCATTTAGAATAATTCTTGTTGTAGAGTGCTATCAATCCCAACAAGCCTAATGCAACTAAGGCTTGCAGACAACTCAATGGATGTTCTCATGCCATATCAAGCGGCTTATTGGGTTATGACATGTTGCATTTATCTTATCAATCTAGGGACATATTTTCTTGGTATGGTGATGGTACTTCATGTACAACTAAAAATTTATGGGAATTGAAACACTACAGTTGTGTGTAGCAGGAAAATGATATTCTTTTGAAAAAGAAGAAAGGAATGTAATGTTGAAATATAAAATCTACCTTATAAACTCTAAGACTAGAACTGAATTAACTTATTGACTGAAATAGAATAATAACAAACAAATCTAGTTCTAATTGCTATAATCTAATGCTAACAAGATAAAGTTTCAGTTGCAGTCCACCTCAAGGGGCCCTTGATTGGATTGACTGTGTCCTCCTCTTCTCCTTTTACTAACTAGTAATCAAGTAAATACACCAATTGATCCATAATATCTTTAGAAACAAAATTGATATGACTAAAAAACACCCTGTATTCAAACTATATCTGAAATCTAGTACATATCTTGAAAATATCTCTGTCGCTAGATATGTTGGATTATTCACCTGATATATACACATCCAAAACTACTTCATTCATTTATGAAAACCTAGGACTAGTTAGCCACTTCCCATCAAATGTGGGAAGTGCTCTTATTTTTAGAAAGAAAAACCAAACTAGGAAACTAAACTTAAAACAATCAAAGAGGAACATTTCTACTAGGACTCCCTAATCTGTTCGTGGTACAAGCAAGTCATTTAAGGAATAGAAAAATGGATAACTAGATCCATTTAGTTCTTCTACATTCCCAGTTGAAGGATAGGCATTTTGCCATTTGTTAAATGCCTTGTCTTTCTATTTATGAAATTAATCCTTATCTACAAAGGAGTTAATTACTACTAGGCAGCTATAGGTAGCCACAAGCTTTGCTACAGGAAGCTGGTTCTTTGGCTGTAGGAAGTTGATCCTTTGTCTGTAGGAGGTCAATCCTTTGGTTGCAGGTTGGAGTTAGTCCCAGAGACAATCCCTACTCCAAGATCATCATAAACATAATAACATACCACATTATATTTGAAAATAACTTCAGCACACAAACATTCATTAAAACATACTATAGCAAACATAGTACTTTTTGTCCAAATATTAATTAAAAGTCTTAACTTAAAAGATGGGAATGTCTATAAAAATGTGTTCTTAGAATAAGAAACATAGATAATATAGAAGAAAAATATGGAACCCATCACTTGTTGCATTCAAATGGTTAATTAGATCACATTTCTATTTGAGAAAATATAAAAAACATAGATAGTTATTCATTTCTTGCATTTAGTTTAATCATTCATTCATTAGTTTAGTCACATTCAAAGCAACAAGTAATCAAGTCCTTGCTAACAAGATAAGGCAAAACAAGATAATCAACAAGTGACCATAACAAACAGGTGAATCACAAACAATAATCAAACCAAAGAAAAATAAGAACAATCAAGAAAGCAATCAATAGAAACAAACACAAAATAAGTCAAAGGAAAAACATAATTAGTACACTAAGATAATGCATACCTATCTCTTCTCTCTCCCACCATCAGGATCATGTGTCCCAAGGTTAGAGAGTATTGGGTGGAATCCATTTTGAACAAGCTTAAAACAACTCTAGCAAACTTAGAAGTAATCGACTACAAACAAATTTAGAAGCACATTTTCATTTTATAATAGGTACAGAAAGAGAACAATATGTGACAAGAAATAGAATTATCCCATCTCCAAGAGTTCATTGAATTAAAAAACTTCCAATTAAATTCCTTCCTCATCAATGCTTAGTTGGAGCTCAACATAATTGATGCTAACAATACACCCAACCACACGAGGATTACTATAATAACACCTTTTTAGAGGTTTGCTAGATCTCACCCTCACATTCCAACCACAACATCATGAATCAACACCATCATTTGTCATCAAGTACTCCTTCCTCATGAAGTGAGCAATCAAATCAACAAATCCCCCATGTGCAAACATTATTGACACTCATAAGACATTCCTTCCCCATGAAGAGGGTAGTCCTCTAGACACTCCCCTGTTCCATTAGCTTTTTCCATATGAGTAGAATTTATTTGTCCATATGTAGACAACATGATTGCAATCCATGTCTTATCCCACATCCAACTCATACACAATAGTGGTGAGCAAATTTGGAGCAACACATGACCTTGTTCATTTTTGTAGTATTGAGTTGCTTTTTAACAACTAAAAGAATTATTGGAAGTATCACCACAAAAAGAATGGGATTTCTTTCTTTCACGCTTACATTCATTTGTGTAATGTCTAATTTCTCTGCATTTAAAACTAGTAACTTCTTACCTCCTTCTTTGACCTTGATCTCTCCTTCTATTGCAACCACTTCTATTTTTAGTGTGGTACCATCCTCTCTCAGAATCTTCTTATTGAGAGTAATATTATTCATTTTTTGCATGTGATGAGTTTTGGATGTAGTGTTTCTTATTATTGGCCTTGTTCATGATCCTTTAAACTCTAGGTAATTATGGTATCCTAATATCCTAGTTATAATAGTAGGATCCTCTATTAATCCACAATGAATGTGTTCCTCAAAAATCCCATCCTCCCATCTAATTTGATGATCCTTGTCCTGAATTATTAGGTAATCCTCTAAGACACGTCTCTCCCATTTTTCATTAAATTTGCGCTAGGTTCTATTTATCCTACCCATGGGTGTATCAACAAACTTCACTCTTAATGCCACAACCCTTCTAGATCATTCAATAATTGGGAATTCATTATGTTGATGTCCTTCATTTGCATATTGAGTGCACCAAATCTTGTTTGTATGTGGTAGTGGCGATCCCTGATGGCCTTCTCCTTTTGCTAATATCTCTTGTTTATGTCTTAACTACTCCAATGCTTTCTATAGTTTTCTATCTTTGACTATTCCCTAGTTTTAGTATTTCTCCTCTAGGATTCTACCTCAATCCTTGATGCTAACTCCATTACTTCTATGTATGAATTGAATATTCTTCCATCCAATGCCACCCTAATCCTAGGTAATACTCCAGAGATGAACCATTCAAGTCTTTATTTTTCTATGAGTGGTTCCTCAAGTTTTCTAACCACACTCTTAAACCTTTGATCATACTCCTTTATAGTTTCATTCTTTTTTCTAAACCATCTAATGGATTTTACTGACACTCTCTGAAGGGACTTCTAGAGATTGGAAATTATTTAGGAAATTAGTCTTTAGATTAGTTCATTCTTTATTGTGTAGAGAGAACTTTTTCATATAACATTTCAAGACTTCATCCCTCAAGGTTACAATAAAATTGTATTGTTTTATTTGATTATCCCTTACCCTAAATCTCCTCCATGTTTCAACTCTAAAACAAACAAGTGTTCTAATGCTTCCCTAGTATCATTCATAAAAATGGAAAGTTTGGTATGATTAGTTTGATTATGGTCTATTGTCAAAGAAGTAGGTTCTTTTGATTTGTCTCTATGTTTTGAAGGTTTCTCTCTACTCTCCCTCTTATTCTTTTGTCTTGTTCTAGGCCCCTCTACTCCTTTATTTCTTGATCCTTTAACACTTTTGGAAGCCTCCTACAACTTCACAAGTTTTCTTAGTTTGCCCTTATCCTTGGGTAATTCAACTTTAAAGAATTCTTTTCCTAAGACTTCTTCACACACAATTTTAGAAGGGTTCACTATATAACACTCATCTAACCTTATTTAGCAGGGGGACCAACTCTTGGTCTAGAGGGTTCATCTCCTAATAGGATCTCTTTGGTTTGGGGGATGTGTCATTTTGTAACTCAAACACTAGTTAATATATTTATATTAATAGCATTTGACTTATTATATTTTTCCTCTTTGCCACAACTTTATTCAAATGATTTGATGGTTTTCATAGTATTTTCTAAATTTTCAAAAAATTCATTTAATGACTCATTTCCTCTATCCACATATCCATCCCAAATCCTTAAATCTTTCAACAACTCTTCTTTATGTAATCTAACATTTCTATTGACTATAGCATCCAAATGTTCTACAATAAAATTTAGAGGTTTCAAGTGGGAAATTGGGATTAGTAATTCCCCAAATCCCTTATTAATCATAACATTTGGATGTGATGAACTTAGATTAGAAATTGGCTCTTGAATTATAAATCTACTATTTGGATGAGAAACCTTGCTTGCAATCCCTCCTCTATCTAACTCAATTGATTCTTCATATTCCATTAATTATTCTTCCATCCATGTCCATTTTTCTTTTGCTTTTCCTACTAGGTCTACTCATTGCTCTAATTTTTCAATGTTGGTGAGCGTCATTTTACTTGATGATCCCTCTATTTTAGAACTCCTTGGGGTTATTCCTAGCATCCTCTATTGAGGCTTCTCTTACCTTTTCAATCTTCTTGTACTAATACTCCTCTTTTTCTTGAGTTTGTTTTAGTCTCCTTTCTTTGGTAAGGTCCATTTCCTTACTTCCCTCAATAGCCATCTTAATCTCAAAAGTTCTTTCTCTTAATTTCTTGTTATCTCATCTTTCCATTGATATTTTGATTTGATTTTATGTTAATACTTTTATCCATTCTTAATGGCTTAGTCTGGATCTAGCCAACAATCGCATCTTTCTAGTATCCCCTCCATTGCATCATCACCCCTTAGGTGCCTAATCCCCCTAAGGGCTAGACCTAGTTTCTGCTAACACACATCATTGTAATTTCTTCCATTATGATGAAGGGTACTCCCCTTATCAACCCAAACACAACAATAATAGAGAATAAAACAATGAATGCAAGAAAGAAACACATGCTGTCTATTATCTCAATGTAATGACATTACAATATTCAGGAAATTTTCAAGATACAACCACATGGGCTTTCTACTTACAAAATTCTACAAGCCAGAGCCACCATCTGCACTACTAAACCCCCTCCTGTTCGCCTCCTTTATTTGGAATGCATAACCGCCACAGAGTCTTCTGGAAAATGTAACTCTTGCCAATAAGATATTTCAATTTTTTTTATTTCGGTAGTACAACTTCCCCGGATCATAACTTTTTATTCGACTGTTAGATTTTCAATTATTATATATTGTTGGAAATTTTTCAAAACGATGCTTGGTCTCAAAATGTCTTGTTGGGTACATTTTGATTTTCGGCCAATTTTCGGGCCCATCTGGAGCCTCTAAGTGCCTCAAATTTGACTTTGAATATTTTTAGCAAAAAAATGAAAATATTAATATCCCATAAATGACAAATGATATTGAGATGATTTCTTCACCATTGGCTTCAATTCATCATTCTAGAGGTCTATGTAAGATTTTGTGTTCATACGTGCATAGATGCCAACTTACTCAAAATAGTAACCCTACCAATTTTAGCCCTTATTGAAAAATGAACAATATTTTTGGGTGATGCAAGATTGCTCTTACACCTTGGATGCTCCTGCATCACATTAACATCTTTAATTACATCTCTTAAAGTTTCTCTTACTACAACACCCCTTTTGGGTTTGGTCCTCTCCTTACCACCAACAATTGAGGTCCCAACAATGGAACCAAAGGTTGATATGAAAATGCAAACCAAGAGTCTAAGTTTAACTATGATGTAGTAATTACCCTAATGTGGTGTATAAGGAGAAGATAAGATGTGTGATGGATAATAAAAAGATCTAACAAAAAATATACATGCATTCATATATACACAATAGAATATCGAACATCTTCATCTATTAATTATATCTATAGTGACATCATTATATGTCCTTCATTACATGGGCATTACAATATCGTGTCCCTCTTTTATTGATATCTCACTTCTTTCTCTAGACCTTCTCTTATATATCTTATCCTCTTCTTCTATTATATCTTCCTATTCTATCCTCTTCTAGCCTCTTTTAAGTGTGGTACATAGATGTTTCTCTCATATCTTATCCAAGCATAGGGATGTGTCCCTACCCTTATTCCTTCATAGCTATGCCCATCTAAAGTTACTAAAAACTATCTGATTGTACCACCTTGTTGCTTCTTTGTCCCTATGGTAACTTTGACTATCTCATTATTCATTGGGAATGGTTATCTTGATTCTAATATTTGGCACTCTCATGGGTTTTCACTAGTGGTCTTCATTACACCACTATTTTAAGTTTTCAACCTAATGGGTTAGATCAACCACCCTTTTGGGTATGCGATTGGATCTAATGTAAATCATCAAACTGGCTCTATCCTACTAACAAATCACATGAAAATCTTGCATGAACATGCGCATTAAACCATGAAACCTATCAAGGAAGGTGTCATTTGCACCAATATAATTACCATGCAAAGAGAAAATTTATGGGCACACAAGACAAAACTAGACATCCATTCCTCATAATTAAAAAGTGGCTAGGAAATAGGCAAAAATGCAAAAGCAATGGGTTCTAGTTCACCACCTAACATGTGTGTGTTGTCTACAACATAGCTAAGAGTGCACCTTAATTTCATGGGGTATCTAGTCCTTAGCAATATTTCACAACGATGGAGGAATTGTTTCTATAAGACCATGAATGATTCCTTTTTATAACTTACACAATATAGAAAACTTTGATGATATGGTGGTTAGAACACCTACCTTTAGTTAAGGACTTGGCCAAATTTAAGTTAGTCTTTCTAGCTTGGTTATAACACCAAATGTAATATAGACATTGACATAATTAGGAGAAGCATCCACACTAGTGCATATTTTCACCTTTGAAGGTGTATGGGGATTGTTATTTGTAAAATGTCACTAAGATTTGTGGGCACATAAGTTTGTACTGATGTTGCCAAGATTATCACATGTTTGGTATATTTATAAAGAGATGCAAAGGGAGAACTCCGCATGGGAAATAATAAAATTTTATTTCCACCATACATTTGAATTCCTTTATCTAATTCTAATATTTGAGTGGCCATGAATACTCTTAGGATGCTCTTGTTCATTGAGTGGACTAAAATTATAGTCACAATTTAATGCATGTTTAGGGAGAAAATCTTGGAGACCAAGCTATGGATTTGCACTAAGAGATTAAGAAAAACTACTAGTAATAAGTAGACTGGAATGTTAGATGATATTATTACACAGAAGGACTGAAGTAGAAATTGATGTACTATGCAACTTATATATGCAAACTTTTGAAGGTAAAAGAATGTTGAAAGAGATTACAATGGGTGATGACACATACTATAATTGAGCCCATGAAGGTAGTCTAAATAAATATAGACATTAAAGTAGAACCCAAAATACTAAAAATTAGGGACTTCTATATTGAAGAGTACCTGTGGAAGTAGTTTCTCTCTTGTGGAGTATGAAGATCTATTCCTAAGAATGTATCAATAAATGAAAGGTCTACACCCATCTCTTAGAAAAATTTAGATTAATTTGAAGCTAGGGTCTAAACCTACCTAGAAGTGGTTGTATAGATTAAACCATAATCTACACACAAAGGTGAAAGAGGAAATATGTAATATGCTAGAAGCAAGGGTGATTTTTACTCTAGATGAGTCAAAATGTGTGATCCCTATGGTGATATTCATTAAGCATAAGGATATGTGTGGACTACCACACACTCAATGGTGCATTTGTTATGGTCCCATTTCCTACCTCATTTGCATAAGAGATTCTAGAAGGAATTGGTAGAAGGGAAGTGTTGATGTAGGAACATCCCAAGGTGCAAGAGAAATCTTGCATCACCCAAAATACATTTTCTTTCACTTGTTTGTTTTGTTTATAGGTTTTAAATAATGTTTTAGTCATAATCCATGCATTGTAGTTCTTACTGCATTCCATCCTAGTTGCACATTTTAACTTGTTCTTGGGAACACATGCTCTACTAAAAGATAGCAATGTCTCATCTAATTTCTAGGAGATTTTGATCACCAAAAAGGTATATTTTAGTTCCAAACTTACTATCAATCATAATAGGATAACACCTAGTTTCATTGTTCAAAGTTTGTGACACCTTTCCAAAGTTTGTGGGAACAAAGGAACATGTTTATAGATTCATTGGGCCTAGGAGAGTTTATGATATAAATCATGCATTTAGAATCATTGAACCATCATTACTGCATCCATTCTAGAAGGTCACTTCTACATGTTTGGCTAACTACACATTATACATGGCATCCAGCTTAGCACCTCCTTGTGATCTTCAAGAATCACTCTAAAGGCTAAGGATCACTATATATGCATCACTCATGATTTTTTAAAGGAAATCAATTAGAGTTATTATGATAGCTTTGGTTTGAGCTTTAAGTTAACAAAAATTGAAGAGCATTGTATTGTAATATCATTCATTTTTTTGTAATTTGCACATAATTGTGCCCATGTATCTTTGAAGGCTAATGCCTCATATTGTAAGACCTTTTGATAGAATATAATTCAATTATGATTGTGAATCAATAAAATATCAAATTACTATTTCTTGAATTTTGCTGTGTGTTGTTCATTAGGCTGCATGGTTGGATAATCCTTCATTGGATCCTCTACCCATGACTGCATCAACTAGTATTAGAGTGAAAGGTTTATAAATATATCACCAAATTTGAGGCAATCTACAAGAAGCTTGTAAATAGAGTGCTAACTATGAGGTAGTTTGTAGGAGTGATTGTGGATGGATTACCAACTTGAGGTAGTTTACATTAGATCCGAGGACAAGATGCCTTCATAAAGAGGACAAGATATTATTAATGTTGTTGGAAAGATTGAAAAGATGTTTGAAATGATGAGGGCAATGAAGCTTAGAATAGATGCCTTTGAAGAATACTACAAAAATGCTACTAACCCTAGGGCCAATGAGAGTGATGAAGAACAAGAGGATAGTCATGTCAAGCAAACTGAAAGCAAAGAAGGTCATAAGGAAGAAAGGATGTTGAAATCTAGTATTAACAAGAAGACTAGAGTATATATTCTAAATTATTTTGGTAGTTTAAATCCTGAAGCATTGATAGACTAGATAACTGATTTAGAAGAACACTTTGAGTATGAAGATATTGATGATTTGGATAGGGTGGAATTTGCTAAGACTAAATTGAAGTGGCATGTTGCCTTTTGGTGGAAAGAAATTTAGTTAGAAAGAAATAGAAAAAGAAAACCTAGCATTAGAAAATGGGATAGGACGGTGAAAAAGTTAAAATCTAAGTTCATTCTTATGAACTAACATTTATAGTTATTGAATAATTTGCATAATTTGAGACAAAAATATATGACTATGAAGGATTATACTGAAGAATATTATAGGCTAAAAATTAGGGCAAGTCATTTTGATGAAGACTAGGAGAAGGTGGCAAGGTACACAAATGGTTTGAGAGGATCAATTCAAGAGGAGTTGAGTCTGTTGAATATCCAAAAAAGTGGAAAGTAGAAAGAAAATTAAACAAAAGATTTGAGGATAGATAGAATTGACAAAGAGGAAGAGGAGGAAGATTTTGGAGAAGTAGATCCAAATTTGATGATAGAAGATCCAACAATGAAGATGTGAAAGCAAGGAAGAGTAAAAACACATATTGCAATGGAGGAAGTAGTAGTTCTTACTACAATAGTAGAGAAGGTAGTAGTTCATACCGCAATGATAGAATAGATGTATACCAAAGAGGTAGAGGAAGATATGGTAGAAGTGATGGCAAATCTTTTCATGAAACTTGTTTTTATTGTGGATTTGAAGGTCATAGAACATTTGAATGTTCACAAAGCACACGTAAGAGACATGAAGGTAGTGCATGAACAAAAAAATATAGATGAAGAATCATAAATCCTAGTGGAAGAACTAGAGAATGGCGAGTCATTGGTCCTGAGAGGAGCTTTGTTGAGAATAGATATTGTGGATGAAGAAGAACCAATACAAAGAAATAATTTGTTTAAAATATTATGCAAGACTAAAGGTAAATGTTGTGAAGTCATCATTTTTTGGGGATTTTAACCCCTATTGTAGTTGATTTATAGATTGGGATGAAGGAAACTTAAGATTACGTATTAGGAAAATAGTCAACAAAACTCGTAAAATCTATCTAAAAACATGTACAAAAGTAAATAGAATAGTATACATCCACAAGATTACAAGCATGACTCAAGATTTATGTGGGAAATCCTTTCAAGAGAAAAACCCACCACCAAAATAAGTTCATAGTTATATTATTCAAAATCAATAAAGATTCAATACAAAAAGGTCTTAATAGATTCTAAATCTACAACATACTTTTGTAATTGCTCTAAAGTTTCACACCAGCAATGTATAATCCAATGCTATCCTTTCAGCTTGTACAATAGTCCAACCTTCTAACCTTGGTTCATTTCACATGAAGTGATACATATAGATGTTCTCATGGGAATACCAACCATCTAATTATCCAACCAACTCAAGGAATACCAAGAGTTAAGCAACTATAATCTAAACATACATGACATTAACTTACCACAAATATTATCAAATGTGATGTCTCCATGTGGATAGTCACCTTGTATGCTTAGTTGTTGTTAAACACCATGAATCAATAGTTACAGCCTTATATTATCAATATACATACATGCTTCCAATATAGCCACCACTACTAGCTCCTTTCATGTGGCAGAATATACAAATGTAACCTCACTTTTGATTGCTTGTGGTACCTTGTTCCATCTTTCAAAATATTACCTTGCTCTTAGATTGTGCTGCATGAACTCTAGTTCTATCACAAGTGCTCCTACATCACTATTGATGATCCTAGTAAACACTAAGTTCATGTGTCACGGTTGTGATTTATTCATATAGATGAATTGTGATTGTTGTCACAACACCACCACATGTAAAAAACCATGTATGCTACACCACAACTTATGTTCACATCACCACCACATGTTAGTCAACATAAATGCTATATTACAATACTTAAAAACTCACCACATTTCACCATAAAATATTTTATAGATAAACTCTTCCTACAAGGACTCTATATAGGTCAATATCACCCAAATCCCAACATTCTCCCACTTGATATTTACCACAGGTAAGAGTGGGGTATTCAATCCAAGAGATTAAGCTCATGCTCAAGAGTGGGATAAGCCCATCTCATCCCTACACCACATGAACTTGGAAGTACTTATAGGTTTTTTAAAAGAATTTGTTGTGTTTACCTAAGTATCATTTTTCTCCATATAGACTTTCTTTCTCTAAACCATCTACCTAATAAAATTATATTGGACATCAATATGCTTGGTTCTAGCATGGTAAATAGGATTCTTAGCTAGACAAATTGCACTATGTGAATCACATTTCACCATAGTTTGACTCTTAAAATAAATACTGTCACTCAACCTCTTTAACCACACTACTTCCTTACAAGCATGTGTTGTGGCCATATATTATTCTTCAATAGTGGATAGTGAAATTATTTGTTGTTGCTTGCTCATATAACTCACTACTCCACCAAATGGAATAAAAACATAACCACTTGTTGACCTCCGGTTATCAAGAGCCCTAGCCCAATCTAAATCTAAAAATCCTTTTGTACTCAACATTGTCCACATCATGAGTACCATGATAAGTTAAGAGATAATCCATAGTTCCCTTCAAGTACTTGAACACTCTCTTCACATGTTTCCAATGCTCTCTAACTAGCTTCAGCATGAACTTACTTAGAACTTCCATTGATTGGACAATATCTAGTTTTATGTAGACCATCACATACATGAGACTTCCCAATACAATAGTATAAGGAACAATCGTCATGTCCTCCAAATGCTTCACAAATTTAGGACAATGTTCCCTACTTAGTTTTGTGCCAACTGGTAAAGGTGTACTTATCAATGTACTATCCTACATTCCAAACCTCTACAAAATAGTTTCAAGACACTTCCTCTAGTTTAGCCATAGTTTCCTACTGGTCCTATCCATGCATATCTCAATACCAAGTATGTATCTAGCAACTCCCAAATATATTGAATCTCAAACTTACTAGACAACTAAGTTTTAAGTTCCTAAATTAATGCTTTATTATCTCCAATAATAAGCATATCTATAATATAGAAAAATAGATATCTCTACTTTCTACACCACACTCATATAAGCTAGAACAAAACCATGAGCTTTCTAAAAATAAAAGTAGAAATTCCATAAACAAATTACAGAGCAGGAAAGAGAGAAAAGAAGAACATGTCACTAAAAGAGGAGATCTTGGCCCCAGATGCCAACACATCGTGGGGACATCTGCGCATCGCGCTATCATTCGTACAACAACATAACTACAAGAGTTCATACTGTATGGCCAAGTTCAGGTCTATAACATTATCTGTCCAACATACAACACCAAAATAAGTACCCAACAACACAATACACTAAGAAATCAACAATATAATGTATTTAAATTACAAAGTACTAAAGAAGTGAAAATATAATGTGAGAGAGGAGAAATAAACAAACTCTCACGTGTTTGAATCCTCTTCTTCAACCTACACAACACATGATGAGAAAAATGGTTGGGGTTGTTTAGGGGTTTGCCTTTAGGTCAAACCCCTGCTGACGAAGGTCGTTACGGCCCTCATCATTTAATTTTAATAAATGTCAATCCAAGGCAGTGTCCATGGTTGTATGCAAAAGGGAAGAGGAATAACTTGCATGGCAATCTTTTCTTCAAAAGGGAATTGACAACAATTGCATGAAATAAACTAGGGTTTAAACTCTGCTGAAAAAGACAACTTAATCTAAGGAAAACAATAACTTGAGCAGCTGATCTAATCCTGGAATAAAGGAATTGCATAACAACAAAGGAACTAATCTAAGGAAAGTAGGAACAACAAAAATAATTCTAAATAAAGAAACTGCAGAACAACAAAACAACTAATGAAACTAAGAAATGTTGTCTCTATCCTTTGATTGGAGTGGGCTCTTTCTCCTTCCTCCAGAGATAGACTAATCAATTCCAGCAATCAACAAATAGGTAGAACAACTTTCTTTATTCAAAAACCTTCAAGATCCAAGAGTACATGCTGCTGTAAAATAATAGAGTTCTTCTTTCCTTCAATTAATTCTTTTACAACTTCCTTCTTTTTTTCTATTCTACGCCATAGTTATCTATATATAACTATAATTATTAAATTATAATTGAGAGTCTCTTTAGAGTAGAGAACTTATTCATGCAACTAACTAAACTTACTTATCTAGTTAACTAAATTTATTCATTTAGTTAATTGATTATACAACTGTTGATTACAAGGAAGTCATGCAATATCTTTTAGAAAGACATGCAACACTAAATGTGTATTCTTTGCATGGACTAATTACTCTTTAGTTGGATCCATTAATTCAGGAGTAATTATAGTCAATATATCCCTCAAAAAACCTCAGAGTGTGTGTTGGTAGATTGGAAGAATTCGCAACAACTTCATAAAGTATTTCTGGAACATCTCTGAAGCTTGTAGAACAACCAACTTCTGTCATAAACTGCTCATTTGTTTTACTAGATCTCCTCAAATGCTTTCTGAGTTTTGTTCCCCTAACTTTTAGCTTTCCAGATCATTTTGAATATCTAAATTTCATTAAGAAATGAGAGAGATATCATTGTTTTACTGAAACTATTTTTCTTGACTTTTTCTATTTTGCATCTCGGACGTTTTATAACAGTCAACGTCTGTCACAAACTGTTGAAATGTTTTGATGATTTATCTCAAACTCCTTCTGGGTTTTGTGTGCCTCATTTCTAGCTTACCAAATCATTTTGAAATTCTAAATTTCATTAAGAAATGAGAGAGATCTTGCTATTTTATTGAGACTAGGTTTTTGACTTTTTCCTCTTGAGTTCGTCCTTCTTTCTAGCAAATCTTCTTGGCGCTACAACTTGACATAAGATGGACTTTCTCTTCACTTTACTGATAAAATAACAACTGATCTAGAGGTGAACATGTAATATCAAGATAAACTCATGCATGTCATTGATTGTTCCATTTAGACAAGTTTATTTGATATTTAGCTAAAAATCTTCCAACCCATACTCAAGTCCACTTCAAAACTGATTTAATGAAAAGAAAATATATGCTTTTATTTGACTAAATATGAGACACTTTATGCTCTCATCACTTGCTTTGGTATTTCTACCTCCACATATGCCAATGATAAAAGATAGATAAATAATGTGTGCTCCTATCCTACGTGCATCTAGGAATTAAGAGCAGTGACTAAATGAAAGATTGAAGGATGTGGAAATCCCAAGGTGCTCAGGGTACAACAAAGTAAAATAAAATGCTTGTAATAAAACAATAACAATATCACTTGGAAAGGGGCTTGAGGAAGCCAAAGAGAGTTGAAATAAAATGTTGTAAGAGCATTGTAGAGAGCTGTAGAGTTGTAGAAAGCTGGAGAGTTGCAATATGGAGTCCTAAAAGAGCTAAAAGAGCCAAGAGGAATGAAAAAGCCAAGATCAGATTCAAAAAGAGGGAAAGGAGGGAAGAGGAAGAGGCTAATGAGCTATTCAAAATATTCCCGAGCCATTACCTCTGACCAACAAAAGATGACAAGAAGAGAAACACCCAGAAATGACCACATAACACAAAACTACCAAAAGACACTAGCGTGTCACATGGACGTCTGCATGAAGTGCTAGTGTCTGGACAATTTGGGCTCAAAAATAAAGAGACACTAGAACATCATAGGGATAATACAAAAGTGACAACAAATTTGACGAAAATAAAACACTAAAAATAAAGCCTAAGCACCATGAGAAGGTAAAAGGCTAATGCAAGGGATAAAATGAGCCTACAAACAAACTAAGGGAATGGACACTAAAGAAAGGTTAAAATATAGCCTAAAATTGCAAGTGTATGCAATTTACGATGTTACATTTAGGCCCCACTTTAGCAGGCTTATGAAACTACATGAATATGCATGCTAAAGTAAAAGGATAGTACTAAAAAGGAAATAACATCAAAAAACTAAAAGGATACTGTAGATGATGCAAAGCTCTTCACGCTGAGGAATCAAGCCCCTAGGATGAGAACCTACAAAAAAAATACATTAGATAACAAAACCTACAATATAATAGTGTTAGAGCATAAACCTACAAAACCACTGTCATAACATCACAAACATATATATAAACATAAACAACACATTAATAGAGGAGAGAAACACACAATGAACAAAGAAAAATTTTGAGTCAACAAAGTGAAAGAGACCTCCATGTGAAAGATTGTCTCAATACCATACATCATCCCCAAAACACAAAGAAAAAATAAAGAAAACAACTAATAGAGGAATTCTTAAACATAGATAGAAGAATATAATGATTTCATGGATTGCTTCAAAGAGAGAAGACATACAAATATACAGGGAAGCAATCAATATGAGTGAAGAAGAGTACATGACTCAAGCACTAGCTTGCTATGTCGCTAGGGGTCATGCCAATCATAATACCCTCACGGATCACAAATTAGCAAAATGTATTATGCTAGGTGACCATGGGTATAAAAAATAATTCATATGAGGCACACAAACTAGCAAGATGCATTATTCTAGGTGGCTCATAGACTACCAACATCCCTCATAGATCACATACTAGAAGGCTGCATTATGCTAGGTGATCATGAGTATAAAAGGGTAGGTCATATGAAACACATGAGCTAGCAAGTTATATTATGCTAGGTATCTCATATGCTACCAACACCTCAGAGAGCATATCAATACCAATGCCTTAGGGAGCTTATTAAATACCAAGACTGCAAGGGGTGAACGCTTCATGGAGAATTAAATAAAAACACCAAAAGGGGGTGAATTAACAAGCTACACCTTAAGGGGTAGAAATAAAGCAAGGTGCATGTATGGATACACATGTGAGCATAATATATGAACCCCCTTAAAATATTATCATGTATAATATGTAAATATTTGAAGGTAAAGAAAAGGGGAAGAAAGAGGGGGGAGATCCTTATAAAGAATGCACACCCCTAGAACGAGTTGTCTCTGCCCCCTAGAATACGGGTGAGGAAAACCATGAAAAATAATATTGTGTTGTTACTAAAAATGAAGTATGGTTGCATGTGAGATTGTACCACCATGAATGGAAACAAACAAACAAAGAAAGCTAGAGGTGCCACATAGTGGGTAGCAACACAATAGTCTCATGAGAAAATAGAGGAAGAACAATGAACCGGATAGAGGTGAACCTCAATATCACTTGTCATGCATAGAAGAAATAGATGCTTCAACAGTAGGAAGAGTGAGATAACCTATGTCAAGAAGTTGTATTTTTTCGCTCAAGGATTGGTATTCACTCGTGGAGTAGCCAAGCACTCGATGATATGCATAGAAAGGAAGTGTTTGTTGAGTATGTTGAGGAAATTTATTATTTGTAAGAGGAGGAAGAGTGATCAAGTGGGCCTTGAGAAGCCTCAACAAAATGCACTCTTTCTTAAATAGAAGAGAAGAAGTAGTAGTAGGAAGCAACCCTTTCTTTTGTGGAGAAAGGTTTGATTTCTTAAAAGAATAATCCATAGAGACCTCAAGCAATGGAGGAGGGGATGTAGACAAAGGAGAAGGCTGATAACCTAAACCCACTGTAGAATTTAAGAGTGGTGTAGGTTCTACAGGGACCTTAAATCCTTGTTGCATGTGCCCTACAGCATTTCCATTGTATCCATGTCTAGAAAGAATTTTTATCCAAGCTCGTAACATGTTTCCAAATCAGAAAGAGGAGGAGAATCAACATCACTAGCCTTGTTGAAATGAGATGTGTATGCACATGTTGGAGAAGAAGCAGTAGTAGAATTCACATGAGAAGAGGGATCACTTCTAATACCAGAATGTAGATCCTTATTGAATGTGGAAATGTCAGAGTGAGAAGGGTGAATCTTATACTCACCAAGCCCATGGGGGTGAAGTCTAAGGAGTCCCAATCGTCACCAAGATACGCATTAGATGAGAAAGAAATATCATCATCATCAGAGGGTGATGATGGTGTTTGATAATTTGTTGTAGAAGGTATAAAATTATGAAGAGAATAAAGAGCATGCTTTTCATAACCCAATTCAGCCTGTTGAAAGTATTGAAAGGGGTTAGGATAAACACTTATCTTATGTAATTCACCATTGTAAAGAAATTTAAGAGATTGATGAAGGGTAGACAAGACTGCACCCATGGCATGAATCCATGGTCTATCAAGAAGATTATAAGAAAGACTCTCTTGCATGACATGAACCTTAGTAGGTAATGTAACAGAGCCTAATGTAATAGGCAATGTGATAGTGCCTAAAGTCAGGTGAGCCGTATTATCAAAACCTATGATAAATATTTTTGAAGGAGAAATAGAAGAAGCATCAATTTTAAGATAATTAAGGAGGTCTAAACTATAAATGTTAAGAATGAAACCACTATCAATAAGGGTTTGCTTAATCCTAGTCGAGTTTATACCAACAATAATCATAAGAGCATCATTTTGCTTCTGAACTTCAATAGAAGGGAGTTTAGAGAAATGAAAAGTGATATCAGTAGAATTCTAATGAAAACCTTCAAGAATAGAAACCACGTCCATGAGCTTCATGGAAGATTGTATAGATATCTTCTGCAAGGCCTATTGAAGGGCACTTTGATGAGAAGGTGAAACTTGTATTAGGTGTAAAAGAGATATCTTAGCTTGTGTAGCTTGGAGTTGTTTAACAAGATCATACTCTTTGGTACTCTCTTTAGAAAGATGAGGAGGTGGTGGAAGAATATGATTTGGTGGAGGAAGGGAAACAGGGACAAGAGTATCCTATTTTTTTGTCAAGTATTATACATGTGGGCTACTCTATGGTAGTGAGGATCCACATACATGTTTTGAGTTATAGACTTTGTAGTTTCTAATAAGTGATTCAAATTTCAAGGATTTTTAGGAATACCCCAAATAGTGATCAAGGGATGAGAGGGTGAGGGCTGATCAAGTGCCCTATGCACAATGATTTTAGGTATAGAAGAAATATTTTGAATATTAATGCACTTATCCAACATCCCCTTAGTGGGTGGGATAAGTTGATTAATAATGATTGTATTAACATTATGATCTTGAGAAATACATGATGTAGGAGAAGAAACAAAAGGAGTATGTTCAACATCTATCCATGGAGGATTGGATGTGAGGTGAGACTCTTCATCCACTAATGATTAACCTCTAGAAGTGAGAGCATCAAAATGAAAATAAGGTAAAGTAATGTTAAGAAAAGTATCAATGATTTCATACTCTTGCGCTAAAATATTCTCACAAGTAGGAGAAATTGTAGGAGAGGGATCGAAAGAATAGAGTGACATAGGAAGAGCTAAGTCACCATTACATGCATGGAAGGGAACATCAATCTCACAAACCTTTTGAGAAAAGTTGGAAAGTGATGTAAGAAAAGAAGAGAACATGTTGATTTAGAATAATAGAAGGAGAAAATTATGAAATGTATGGACAAATCTAGCCAAAGGTCGGGGTTTAGGGCAGCACCCCAAATTTTTTTAGGAAAGAAATAGTTTTTTTATTTTTATTTTGAAAGAAAATTGAAAAAGAAGGTGCATTAAGTTAAAGAGGTAGGTTCACCAAAATGTAATATAGAAAAATAGATACCTCTACTTTCTACACCACACTCATATAAGCTAGAATGAAAAACATGAGCTTACTGAAAATAGAAGTATAAATTCTAGAAACAAATTATAGAGCAGGAAATAGGAAGAAAAGAAGAACCTATCACCAAAAGAGGAGAGTCTTGGCCCCGGATGCCAGCGTGTCATGGGGACATCTACATGTCACACTATCACTCGTACGAAAACCACATGATAGGAGTTCGTACTGTACAACCAAGTTTGGGTCTGTAACCTCATCTATCCAACATAAAACACCAGAATAAGTACCCAACAACATTATACACTAAGAAATTGACAAAATAATGCATTTAAATTACAAAGTATTAAAGAAGTGAAAATATAAGGTGAGAGAGAAGAAATAAATACACTCTTGTGCATTTGAATCCTCTTCTTCAACCTTCACAACACAAAATGATAAAAATGGTTGGGGTTGTTTGGGGGTTTGCCTTCAGGTCAAACCCTTGCTTTGGTATTTCTACCTCCATAGTAGCTAATGATGAAAAGATAGATAAATAGTGTGTGCTTCTATCCTATGTACATCTAGGAATTAAGAGCAGTGACTAAATGAAATATTAAAGGATGTGGAAATCCCAAGGTGCTCAGGGGCACAACAAAGTAAAATAAAATGCTTATATTAAAACAATAACAATATCACCTGGAAAGGGGCTTGAGAAAGCCAAAGAGAGTTGAAATAAAATATTGTAAGAGCACTGTAGAGAACTATAGAGCTGTAGAAAGATGTAGAGTTGCAATATGGGGTCCCAAAAGAGCCAAAAGAGCCAAGAGGAATGTAAAAACCAAGATTAGATTCAAAAAGAGGGAAAGGAGGGAAGAGGAAGAGGCAAACGATCCAGAATATTCTCGAGCCATTACCTCTTACCAACAAAATATTATAAGTAGAGAAACACCCAGAAATGACCACAAAACACAAAACTGTCATGGGATGCTAGTGCATTGCGTAGATGTCTGCATGAAGCTCTAGTGTTCGGATAGTTTGGGCTCAAAAACAACAAGACACTAGAACATCATAGGGATAATAGAAAAGTGACAACAAATCTGCAAAATGACAACATTGAAAACAAATCTTAAGCACCATCGGAAGGTAAAAGGCTAATGCAAGGGATAAAATGATCCTACAAACAAACTAAGGGAATGGGCACTAAAGAAAGGCTAAATATAGCATGAAATTGTAATAGTATGCAATTTATGATGTTACAATATCATCAACATTTAAAACAATAATTAGAATGTGACCATTTACCTACTTGTAATACACACAATGATCAGCATCACTTCTTCCAAAACCCAATTCTAGCACATGCCTATCAAAATTTTGGTTTGACATTGTACACTCAAATACACGACTCAGTTGCATGGGGTGATTGAGTTATCTTTGATGTGTTAGGGAGAAAAGAATGATCTAGCCTAAAGAGTTAAACTAGGTCAAAAAGCTCTTCTACAAATATTAGGACACAAACCGAGCTTGGATTCTACCCAAGAAGGAGAGTCAAATTACAAGGGTTCTTCCCTTTTGTTGTATATAGATGGATCAACCAAATTCAACCAAAGTCAAGCAAGCAAGCTAAGACTAGTGATAATGTGTATAGGAAAAATCGAGAGGTTGAATGATAAGATCACAAGTAATGATAATAACAACTCAATTACCCATAACATCAAAAGATCTATCTAAGCAATAACCAAATCAATGAATAAATTAAATTACGAACAAAGAAGCTATCACCTAGATTGTTTGGATCTCTTGTTCAAATGTAGATTTCTCTTCAAATTGCGAAACAATGTTTTCAACAAGTGGATGTAGATTGTGTTTGTGTTCAAAAGGTAGAAGTATGCTCAACGATGCGATGGATGCTCCAAATGCTGTATGGATGCTTGAGAATAAATGATCGAAGAGGATTTGTGAATGAGATGAGGGGGGTTTATATAGGTTTCAAACATGATCAATCAATAGATGAAATAAATCCATAGAATGGATGGTTGAGATAAATCAAATAATTCATGCTGAATGTGCACACGACATGTGTCACTCCAAAAAGATATTTTTATTAAGATAATTACTTTTTTGATAAAGATAGATTTGATTTTATAAATTAGAATACTTTTTTTTCTAATTCATGAGTTGATGAAAATAAGATAAATTAAAGCCAATTAACTTAACTTTAGATTTGCCTTTTTTGGAGTTCTAAAAATAAGACTGATTGTGCACATGAGTTATCATGATATTTTTAGAGGAATTGGAAAGATAAATGAAAATAAATAAATAAATTTATTTAATTGATTATGGAGGAATAAATAAAATATTTGATTATATTTTATTTTTAGAGATTGAGATAATTTAAATAAATTTGTATGATTTATTTAAATTTGGAAGAACAATTTGATTTAATTAAATAATGTAGATTATTTAATTGTAGATAAGAGGATTTGTGATGAATTAATTAAATAATGGGATTTATTTAATTAATGTAGACTTAAATTTGAAAAAGGATAATGATTTAATTAAATAATAAAAATTATTTAATTTTGGAAGAATACAGAGGAATTTAATGAAATTAATTAAATAAAGAGGATTTATTTAATTAATGTTGAAAATATTTGATTTAGAGAAAATTTGATGAAATTAATTGAATAATTAGATTATTTAATTAACGCTGAATGCAGGTGATTTGATGAAATGCAAGTGATTCAAAGACTTGGTTATTTTTGGGTGTCTACATTTTGCCCCTCTTTGATCCAATGCAGTTTACAATGTTGCGTCAAAGAAAATGATTGTTGAAAACATGATACAATTTTGATGTCCCAGTGTAGCTAGCTGCCCCAGTGTAGCTGGAGTAGGATGCCCCCTTGAGAGGAAAGACAGGGAAGCAACAGAAGGACTGGGTTGACGCTCGATGAGAAGATTGTGTTGGAGATATAAGAGAATATGAGAGAAAGATTGTTGATCGATCTTTGTTTGAAAACTATATAAGGCCATGGATAAATGGATGGGTAGATGGATAAGCTTGTTGCAACGGTTTCACAAATGTTTATAAAGAGTAATCCTTATTTTTGATATAGCATGTGGATAGTTTGCCACCAAGGTATAAATGACCAGGGTGCTATGATATTCGAGTGTGTGGAAGTTGACTCTGCAAGCAAGCGGTTTGAACTTAGATCCCTTAGACAAAATATAACCTTGTTGTATATGTGAATGAGCCATAGCCTTGAACATAAAATAAACCTCAATACATAAATGCAAGAAGAATATTATTATGTAACATGCTAGGTCGTAACACACACAAGATAAAAAAGCTGCTAAGAAAGATGCTAAAGATCATTCCTCAAACACGGCACACAAAAACAATGACTATGCTCCCAATCCGTACTACATCGTAACATACCAAGATATAGATAAATCAAGGCAGTCTTGAATAGGTAATGGAAAAGGAACAAAAGATAAACCAAAAAGCAAATTGACTGACTTACAAAGTAAACATACATCCAACATATTCTCTTGCCAAAGAGGTTGGTCAGGATAGATTGGATTGGTTGGGTAGATAATAGCCTTATCGTAGGAACTATGTGTCTATTAAAGGGTGTTTTTTGCTGAAAGGATAATGTCTGGTTTCAGGAAATGCAACATGTCATATAAGACGTTTAGTCTGGTTTCAATCATGGAACATTTTGTATAAGACAACTGTGTTGATCTGTTGCTTGGTTGAGATTGATTTAGCCGATGTTGGCAATCGATATGTAGGACAGTATATGGCTCTGTAAGTAAGTGTCTTTTCTTGTGGTTTGTTAAGGACTTTTGCTTTGAAAGGATGCGTTTGTTTGTTGTTTTACTTCTTGAGTTAGTCAAGTTGAGGTGAATGGATTTTGATAAATGAAAGACTAGAAAGATGACATGTCAACGGATTGAAATGGGTGAAGAATGATGAATCGTATGTGCCTGAGTACTGGATACTTCCTTTGTATTCCAGACTGCTTACATACCCTCTATCCATGCAATTAAGGCACATTACAAGGAAAGATGAAAAATGATAATATGTAGTTCTAGGTAGAGTGATGAGTGGGTCAAGGTGTTTGAGCTTGGGTTGGTGAAATGATGAGATCTTATTTACCTGAGTACTAGATACTTCCTTCGTATGCCAGACTGCCTACATACCCATATCCATGGGATCAAGGTACCTTAAGATTGAGAAGATGATATGTAGTTCTGATGGTGTGATGTAGGATAGTGTTGGGTTTATAACAACCTTATTGTAGGAATGATGTGTCCGTTAAAGGGTGTTGATCTATTGTGGGGGGTATGGTTAAAGTGCTTGTGTTTTTTTTTGGATTGTTGATGTGTTTTTGTTGTTTCTTTGAAGTGTTGGTGTTGTTGTGAACCATGAACAAGGATCCATTCCTAGACCTAGGTTAAGGAAAGAGTTGCCCCCATTCTGGTAGAGTTGTTGTTATGGTTGACTGACATATGATAGATGATGATGGAGAAGACATAGAAAGTTGACATAGGACAAGACAGTGATAACTATTGACATAGATCAAGACATGGGATGACGACAATGAACATTGACAAATTTCCAAGCTATTCTAGATAGGGAGATGGAAATGCAAAAAAGGTCAATGGTTTTATTATGGATGGATGAATAAAGTTTTTTGTGAAATGGAAATGGAATGAACAAGACTCAATAGATGATGGATGTTGACTCTACACATAGCGCATGTTTACTAGGTTTTCACCAGAGGACGGATTATTTTATTTTTGTTTGTTTTTTTTTTACTCTGAGGATTAGGCATAGAACTTCTTGAGATGAACATTGTGTTGTGATGTTCACAACACGCCCCATTTTGCCCCTTAGCAAAATGAGGACCCCTGCTGTCACTTTGCTTTTTTGCTTCTGCTTGTGTTTGTCTGCTTTCTGGCGGTTTGGTAAAAATGAGTCAGGTGCATCATCATCATGAAGGTCAGGATGAGGTGCATCATCATCATGAGGTCAATTTGTCAAAGTTCATATTTTTCTTCTGTGACCTCATATTTAGAAAGAGCTTGAAATTCCATGCAGGTTTCCCTTTTACATCACTTGAAAATTCGTCCATATGTGGAAGTTATGCACAGTCAAAGTTTTGGTCAAACCTGATATTCGCAAGGTGATCATCATATTTTTATCCTCAGTCATGTTGTCAAGGTCATCATGATCTTGATCTATCACTTGATAAAATGATGCAGTCGAAATATCCAGACGTCAATCTTAGGTGATAGTGCCCTTTACCCGTCAAATGACCTTATGCGCATCGTGAGCATCATGATTTGAGTGTAACCCGATATTTCATAACAACGAGCATCATGATATTTTTACATCACCGGATATTATAATATCATGCTGATATTATAATATCATCCTGCTTAGAAAATCCACCATCTGCATATTTGCATGCGCATGTCAAAATTCTGATGATCATCATCATCCTGATCTTTCAAGGGAGGATCATATTTGCTGATCCGGTTCGCGAATATGATGATGACGTTGTCATATCCTCCTGATCTCCTTTTGCATAATCATGATGATCACCCTATCTTTTAAGGGAGAGTGATATTCCATTCCTCAACAGCATGATCATATTTTAAATATCACCCTAGCGCTAACCTGATGATGACATCCTCCTCATCCTCATGCTCCGAAGACGGAATATGATGACTACGTCATCATGATATTCAATGAGGAGGATCATCATATTTTTATCCTGTCATGTTGTCAAGATCATCATGATCCTGTTTGTCTACCCGATATTTCGTAATGTCCTCCTGCCGAGAAATATGACCTTTTGCAAATATCCTGATGATGTCATCCTGATCTGATAAACGAAGAAGCAAATATTAGGACGACATCATCATCACATTTCCCTTCGGCAGGATATTTTCCAAAACATGATCCGGTTCGCGAATATGATGATGACGTCATATTCTAAGTTCAACAAAAGCCCCGGATATCCTAATGATCATCATCATCCTGATCTTTCGAGAGGGTTACCTTGGCCGCAAAGGGGTCATATTACATTCACCACCTGATCATGCTCCTTAGGTGACCCAATATTGCATTTATCCCCTGATCTTAACTAAATATGACGATGACGTCATCATTTGCATTTTAATGAAACTCGGATATGACGATGACGTCACCATCATATTCCTTTCCTCAACAGCAGGATCATATTTCATATCCTCCTATTTTCCTTCGACATGATGATGATGATGATTGTCATTCTTTTCCCCAATATCCAGAAGCGAAACATCCTGATGACGTCATCCGGAACTTCTCAGGAAGAGCATCATTTTTTCAAAATATCATGCAGACGAGAGTTTTAAGTCTTGCTATCGGCAGTATGTGAAATTGTCACGCCGATGGGCGGGAATGTACATAGCGGTGGAGTTTTAAAGCATTTTTTGGCGCCCGTGGCATTTTTTCGGTCAGCAATAGTTGACCCGATGGGTTTTGAGCGGTCTGTATGCATTTTGAACGCGTTTTAAGAGTATTTTGGACCCGATTCCCACAATTTTGCACAGTCACCTGGATTTAAACGATTATTTTAATTTCCTACTGTTTATGTGATAAATGTAATACTTATTGCTTGTCTTGTCTTGCAGGCTTGCAGTTGAGGAAGCAGCTGGAAATTCAACACAGTGACATCATGGTGGAAGAAAATCTGATCTCAGGAGCAGGAAGATAAAGATAAAGTGCGAAGAAGTCAAGGCCATTCAAGTGAAGAACAAGGTTGCAGCTGAGGGTATTACTACAACAGACAAACAAAAGTTATTGCCAAGCTGCCGGAACTTCTCAGAAGGGGCAATATTTCGCCCAGATTTGACACTGCTCAGAGATATTTTGAAGAGCTGGTTCACCTGTATTTATTGCTGTAACTAGGGGTTTGAACCAGGGGTTCAGTTAGGTTTTTTTGCTGTAGTGAGGACAACCAGAAAGTCTATATATTGTGCCTCTCTACACTGTAAATACTTTACAACAGGGGCTACAACAGGGATTTTTTCTTTTAGAAGCACACAGCGAGTTAGCTTAGCATAGTTTAGAAGTAGAAGAAGGAGGTTGCCTGTTCGTCTGCAGTAAGGTGCGCGTGGAATGTCTGGCTGCCTTACTGTATCTATAAAGCTTGTAAGTTCTCTGTAGTATGATCAATGAAACTAAGAGTCATTCCTACATTGTAAATCATGTATGACTATTCGTTTCTAATACAATAGAATCTGGAGTTCTGCATCTATCTTCTGAGTGTTCTCCTGCTCTTCTTTGTGTTTTGAAATATTTTCTTTGAGAGCTTGCAATTTTAAATGTATGTTTGTGAAAATGCTCAGAACTTGCATTTAAGGTTTTCACTGTGGATTTGATCAAATTTCTGTGGTATTTACATAGTGCATAACAGAAACAATTAGATCCTTCGGTAGATTAAATGAGGTATAGATTAGATCTTTCTAACTTTTCCCAACCCATCTGAAATATTTAGCTGAAAACGTAGAAATCTAAAGGAAATTGTCTCAAATTTGAAGAAGCATGCATAACAGAGTTAAAAGTAGACAGTTTTCATAAATAGATAAAGAAGAGAGCTGCAATAATTCAAGAAAACCATCTAAAACTTGCAGCACAGTAACACTTTTATGCAAAGGAATGAAAAGTATTGACATATCTCATGATCTTTTTGCATATTCTTAGTCCAGTAAGCCACCAAACAAACCTAAACTACGTAAGGCCCCTTGAACACTACAGCTTCACATTGACCAACTGAACTTGACCAACCGAACCATTGTAGACTTGGGATTAGTTGAATCTCAAATGATTCCTTCTCATCTTTCAAGTATAGTTTCAGTTCATTATAAGTGAATTTTAACTTATTGTTATGATTGTATCAAAACAATCACCAACAGTTTTCTGGCGCTAGAAGGAGGGCCTGCCTGAATTAGGTTTCATTTCAAACTGGCTAACGACAGTAATAGAGTGACTAGGTCTAGATCCAGTTCAGGAGATATATTTGTGCAACTACCTGATACAAGGCGAAGCAGAAACCCTTTAATTTGGAATCCAAAGATATCGCAAGCAGGAAGTTCATCTGGAACACCTCCTGGGTCACCTTTTAACATCTGTAGTATTGTGAGTCCTGACAGATCACTGTTCAGATCTTTAAATCTTGGTTCAGGCACTCCTAGAGGTCTCAATCCTCCTGTAAATCCTAATCCACCAATCAATCTAGGTATTCCTGCAAGTTCAAATCAAGCTCAAACACCTGCAATGGCTTATTTCGATGTCAATTCTCCCATACTCTTCAATGATTATCATGAGATGCCCAAAAATCTGGAAAAGATATGTCCCAAATACCAGTTGCATCAGGACCCAGAAGATCATATTAGAATATTTAAGGAAGCATGTTTTAGGGCTATGTTAGAGCACGAGGATGTTGTGTGTAGATTGTTTCCTTACACCTTTAATGAGCAGGCCTCTAGCTGGTACGCAAACTTACCCAATGGTTACGTCTCTTCCTGGGCACTTATGGAAGAAGCATTTCTGTCAAGATTTAGAGGACCCATTGACCCTTGCGCTTTGTATCATAAATTGGCTGCTATAAAATGAGGTGAGGGAGAGCTAATTGATAATTTCAATGATAGATTTCAAAAGGCCTATTCTAGGTTGGTAGCCCCTTATACCATAGATGATGCTCCCTTGCTGGCTATGTACTATGCTGCCTTGGATCCTTTAACCGCCATGTTTGTCAAAAGAAAACCTGACATAGATTCAATATCCAAAGCCTATAAAGAGGCAGCCTCAGTGAACCAAGAAATGAGGCATACAACTTATAGTCCATTTGTCAATGGAGGAAATTTTGGGGTGCAGAATCAGGCACACCCATGGAATGGAGTCCCTGTGCAGCACGCTCCACTAGTAAATCTGGTTCCTTCTTACACACCTGTGTATAATCCTACTCCAATCCAAGCTATAACTCCTTACACGGCTAGTACTTCTAATAACGGTCAAAATAATGGTCAGCCTTTCTTCCAACTTCCTAGGGATGTAACTGTGGCAAAAGCACAAGAGGATAGGGAAGAAATCAAAGAGATTACTGCACATTTGAAAAGATTAACAACCGAAGTGACACAACTAAGAAATGAGAACCTCTATGGAAGAAGCAACCAAAACTACAATCCACATCAAAATCACAACCAAGGCCAAAATCAGAATTATAGTCTCAATCAAAATCAGCAGTACAATCAGAACCAAAACTACAATCAGCATCAAGGCCCCAGTCAGGGGCAACCAATGCAAAATAGGGGGCCAGTGATAGATAATAGGACTTGGGGCAATAATAACAAAAATCAGAATCAACCTAGGCCACCCAAGACATGGAACACTGGGCCCAATAACGGTACTCTAGCTTCTCCTTTTGAGAATACAGATAATCATGGTGCAAAACAAACGACTAGCATACAAATGGCCAGTACAGCACCCAAAAATTGGTGCAGATTTCACAATACCAATGCCCATGCTGAGCACGACTGTCCACAGTTCCACTTGGCAGCTAGTATTTTCAACATAGATGTACAGCCTCCTACCTCTGAATTTCTCATTCCTAAGGGTAATGAGGTAGTACCCTCAGAATATGACACAGCATTAGTCTTAGAAACATTTACCTTTACAACTACAGAAGAGAAAGAGGATGAATTGCTAGAGGATGAACCATACTGTTGTGAAAGTCTTTATCCTGAATCAGCCTTTGTGTTAAATACTTTTCAGTTTCCTTTTGAATCTGAAAATGAGATATTAAATGAAATAGAAGAGGTGCAGGCCTTTCAACAGACAAATAAAAGCCACACCTACAATTTGAGGAACAACCCTAGGCCGGGAGGACCTTTCACCACTTCCACTCCTCCAAATAACATCAATACACCCCCAGATCAGAATGCTAGCAACAATCCTGCCATACTCAAAGCTAGTCAGCACACAAATAATGGAACAACAGTGCAAAAGGATCAAACAAGTAAGACAAAAGCAATAGAGACAACAAGATTAGTGAATTACTTATCAGAGGAAATAAAGAAAATTAAGGTCAGTATACCTCTAAATGAATTATTGAAGACCCCAGGGATCAGAAATGCTTTTTTAAAATCCCTGGATACATCCATAACAAACAAGGTGTCTGCTGATATAACTGTTCCTAATAGTGATTCACCACCTAAGGAGAAAGGTAAGAAAGTTGAGCAGCCTTCCAATACAAATGTGGTAATGCATGCGGATAAGAGGGATACTCAACCTTTCTTGTTAACTGTTAGGTTGTGTGGGAAGAATATACACAATTGCATGGTAGATTCTGGTGCTTCAGCCAACGTAATGCCCTTAGGAATATGTAAAACTCTTGGGCTGACTCCCACCAAATCTGCCAAGGTTGTCACGCAATTAGATAAGACCGAGGTTAGCGTGATAGGAGAACTCATGAACATTCAAGTGCAATTAGCTTCAGACCCTAGGGTAAGCCAAATCATTGACATTCAAGTAGTGGATATACCCATAAATTATGGAATGTTGTTAAGTAGAGATTGGTCCAAGACATTAAACGGATATATGGCTACTGACTTTTCACACATGTGGTTACCGTGGAGAGGCATCCCAAACCAGATGAGAATAGAGGCAGAGCCCAGAATGAAACATATGATAACAGAGTATAATCAAACTAATGAAATATTATATGCTGCTGTTGAACTAGGTGTCTATAGAATTACCAACAATGGGATGCAGATTGAAGAGATTATGATGTTAAACATTAGAAAAAAGTGTGTCAGCAATAGAATGGCACTATTCATTGAGTCTGACAGAAATTCTTCAGATGAAGAAAACAATGCAATAGACAAATTTGGTCATGCCATTAGATGAGAGGTGGAAGAGTGCGTTACACACAATCTCCCAGTCCAATGTAAGTTATATAAAAATAGGTGTAGAGTCCATGATAGGCAACATTCTGAGGAAAATTGTGAAATATGCAAAGACATCATTGAATATGAATACAAAAAGTGCATAGGGAGGATAGAGTCACAAGAGGAAAATGAGAATCCTGATCCAACACAGAGATATGTTCAGGATAATATAGATGCCTTGATTCCAGATTTAGGAAAAGAAATAGAGGACAAGGGTAGTTATCTTTCTGAGTTGCAAACTAAAAACACACATATGCAAGATAACCAAATGGAAAAACCCATGAATAAACAAGACAACACCCCACAGGCAATAAAAGGGACAAAGTATGCCAAGGTAAAAGATCAGAAAAGTAAAGATGGCATGTGGACGTTAAAATGTGATGGGTCCAAATCAAAACAGGGCGCAGGTGCTGGTATTGAACTCATAGATCCTCAAGGTAAATCACATTTGGCAGCATATAGATTACAATTTTCCTGCACTAACAATATTGCTGAATATGAGGCCCTAATTTTAGGACTTGTCATGGCCATCAAGAAAGGGGTAAAAACCATCAGAGTATTTTCAGACTCTGAATTAGTAGTCAAACAAGTGAGGAAACTATATGCCTGCAATTATAAGAAAATAATTAGTTACAGACATAGAGTATGGAGTTTAATGGATTCGTTTGATGCTTTTAACATAGAGCACATTCCTAGAGAGCTGAACCACAGGCCAGATGCGTTAGCAGTTGCTGCTAGTACATTAGAACCATTGACACTGTCAGGATTAAGACGATTTGCTGTTGAGCTAGTTAACGTGCCCAGTATACCAGACAACATTACACACTTTCAGGTATTTGGAGGGGATCAGCAAATTATTAATTTTCTGACTTGTAATAAGGCATTTGAGGCCCAAATCATTGATGAACAAGAAAGGCCTGAAGTAACATGGGACGAAGAAGATATGATCAACTTAAAGAGCAACTTCTTACCAAAAGGAGTAATTGAATTAGAACACATCTTTGACTTCGACGGAGTAATAAGACAGAAGGACTTACCCAAAACAGAAGGGGGTAGGTGTGATTGACATAACTTAGGGACTGAGCTAAATCCACAAAGTGTACTAATTGGGAAAGCTTGCTCTGAGAAAATTAGAAAAGAGGTTCTGGACGTTCTGAAAGAATATAAACATGTCATAGCATGGACTTATGAAGACTTGAAAACATTTGATGAGTCCATCATAACTCACGTAATACCTTTAAGAAAAGAAGTCAAACCATTTAGGCAGAAACAGAGGCCTGTAAATGCCATTCTAGAGCCTTTAATCTTTGAGGAAGTTAAAAAATTACTGTCCGCTGGAATAATTTTCCCAGTCAGACATTCTGTCTGGGTAGCTAACTTAGTACCAGTGAGGAAGAAAAACGGAGACATCAGGTTGTGCGTAGACTTTAGAAATTTAAACAAGGCATCTGAAAAAGATAATTATCCCTTGCCCCCAATAGACGAAGTACTGCAAGCAGTAAATGGCGCAAAGATGATGTCTTTTTTAGATGGTTTTTCAGGTTATAATCAGGTCTTAATTGATAGAGAAGATAGACTAAAAACCACCTTCACTTGCAAATGGGGAAATTATGCGTATAGAAGGATGCCTTTTGGTCTAATCAATGCAGGTGCCACTTTTCAGAGGGCCATGGACGTTGCATTCCGTGGATTATCAGGTAAATGCATTGTTGTGTATATGGATGATTTAACTGTGTATTCCAAGGATGCATCCACCCACGCTGAAGACCTTAGAAAAGTACTCAAGCGATGTGAAAGGTATGGGATTTCCCTTAATCCTAAGAAATGTATATTTGGCGTAACTGAAGGAAAATTATTAGGCCATGTCATTTCTGAAAATGGAATTTCAATTGATCCGGATAGAATAGAATCCATAAAAAATTTGCAAATACCAAACAGTAGGAAAGAATTGAAATCATTTTTTGGTAAAATTAACTTTGTTCGGAAGTTTATAACAGGTTTTGCAGAGATCGTGCAGCCGTTGAATGCCATGTTGAAGAAAGATGCACAGATGGAATGGACGCTAGTGGCCAAAGCCGCATTTGAAGATATTAAGGAGGCAATTTCTAATGCTCCTGTATTGGCAAGTCCAGACTACACAAGCCCGTTTTACATCTACTCCTTTGCATCTTCTCATTCTGTCGTGGCTGCCTTGACACAGAAAGGTGAAAATAATGGAGAGAGGCCCATAGCATTTATGAGTGCGCCTCTGAAGGATGCACAGCTGAGATATCTAGATATCAAAAGACAGGCATTTGCATTAGTAAAGGCTATGAAAAAATTTAGACACTACATTTTGCGCAGCCAGATTAAAGCCATAGTACCAGACGCAGCAGTAAAAATGTTGCTGATGCAAAACGAGCCTGGAGAAAAAAGAGCCAAATGGATCACCACACTGCAAGAATTCGACATGGAGATCATTCCCGCAAAGCTAGTCAGAGGGCAGGCGTTGGTGCAGACAGTAGCAAACATGGATCCAAATCTGATAAAACAACAATATGTATTGAATTCCCAAGATGCATCAGGCTGGTACGATGATTTAAGCACCTTCCTGATTGCTGGAAAGTACCCAAGCAAGATGAAGGCTTCTCAAAGGAGAGCTTTGAAGATTAAGGCACAAAATTACATGGTGCAAGGAGGTCTTCTATTCAGGAAAAACCATGATGGAATTTACCTGAGATGCATAAACAGAACTGAAGCTGATAGAGTGTTGACAGAATTACATGACAAGTACGGAACCGGCCATGGTTCCCATTTAGCTACAACACACAAAATACTGAGGGCGGGCTATTACTGGCCCACTATGTTCAAAGATACTAAGAGTCACATCAGAAGTTGCCACACCTGTTAGACTGCAGCAGACAAAGGGAAAAATCCAGCCAATCCACTGCAACCTGTGATTGAGTCCAGACCGTTTGCACAGTGGGGCTTGGATTTTATCGGAGTCATCAATCCCCCATCTTCTGTAGGACACAAATTTATATTGACAGTAACAGACTATTGTACAAGGTGGACTGAGGCCACCTGTTGCAAATTTTCCACAACTGAGGTAGTTATCAAGTTCCTTGAAGAAAACATTATCACCAGGTTTGGAACGCCCTATTCATTGGTATGTGATAACGGCCCTGCTTTCTCTTCTTTAAAATTTTCTAAATGGGCATTTGAATATGGGATTATTCTAAGGTTTTCTTCGAATTATTACCCTCAAGGTAATGGACTGGCTGAATCAACAAACAAAATTTTATTAGACATAATCAAGAGGTTAATTGCCAAAAGTCCTAGAGAGTGGAATACCCTGTTAAGATATGCATTATGGGTAGACAGGACCAAGTTTAAAATAGCTTTAGGTAGCACACCTTATCACTTAGTTTATGGGACTGATCCCATACTTCCGGTTAATCTGAGAATACCAACCTGGAAGTTTGCCAATGAATATCTAGGCTTTGATAACCATAGGGAAGCCAGAATAGTGCAAATGTTACAACTAGAGGAGAAAAGAGGTCAAGCCCTCGAGAAGTTTGCCAAACACCAAGCGGTTGTTAAGAGGTGGTTTGACAAAAGGGCAAGAGTCAAAACATTTAGGATATCAGACTTAGTGTTATGCTGGGACAAAGCACATGAAAAGAAAGGAAGCCATGGAAAATTTGATAAATTATGGCTGGGTCCATTACAAGTCTCAGAAATAATAGGAGATAACACCTTTAGACTTAAGACCTTGACTGGAGAAGGTATGCCATTACCAGTTAATGGCCAGCATTTGAAACACTACTTCCAGGCTTGAGGTAAAAGGGGGGCAGTCCTTTTTTCTTAATGTAAAATGCTGTGGGTAATGTACAGTTCTTCTTTTGTGTTTTCTTTTGGGGTTGGCTGTTTGTATAGTTTGTCTTCTGTTTGTTTTTTGCTTTTGTTTCTTTCTGTTTGTACAGTTTTTTCTTTTGTTGTGTTGTTTGTACAACTTGTTTGTTTGGTTTGTTTGTTGTCTCCTCAGCAGGGATCTTTATTTTACTTTAGGGTATTAAGGAGCAAAACTAGCAACCATTCAAAACAGTATAAAATTTAGGGTATTCAAGTTAATCATTTACAATTTACACATAACTTGTTACTATCATGAATGTAGAGAGTTGTTCATCTTCTGAAGTTTTGTATTCAATAAATGTGATTGAGAATTCGAAGCAGGTTTCTCATGATGACACACCTAAAATCCTTGGGTTTGTTGAACTTACCAATGTAGATATTAGGTGAAAAATCAGAGGTTACCCTTGCTACCATTACAATTCTCAGCTTAATTTCAGCAAGTGTCCACTCCTTGCATCATGAAGTTACAAATTGTTATATCTTATGAAATCTTTCAAAATTAGAAAACAATAAATAAATAAATAAATAAATAAAATGGATTATACTGAAAATCTAGATTAAGCCATCTAAGTAACTCTACCGGGGCTATGGACGCTCGCTGGCAGTGGGGCTCTACTTAGGAGAATTGTAACGATAACCTTGCCGGGGCTATGGATGCTCGCTGGCAGCAAGGCTCTATCCGGTCGGCTATGAGGGAATATCCTCACCCACGTAGGCTAATGTCAGTCACTGGTTTGTTCAACCGATCTTCAAGATGAGGATAATTAATCACGTGCACACAACTAAACTGAAAATGGAAATTCATGCATCTTTATTGAATACCTTAAGTCTCAAGTTGAATAGTAATTTGCAGGAAAGATAGTCGGAAGTTATGGATTCATTTCATCTAGTTTCCTTGAACACTCTGAATTTAGTTGTTTTGTTTTGGTTGCTAGTTGTTGTGATGTTCACAACACGCCCCATTTTGCCCCTTAGCAAAACGAGGACCCCTGCTGTCGCTTTGCTTTTTTGCTTCTGCTTGTGTTTGTTTGCTTTCTGGCGGTTTGGTAAAAATGAGTCAGGTGCATCATCATCATGAAGGTTAGGATGAGGTGCATCATCATCATGAGGTCAGTTTGTCAAAGTTCATATTTTTCTTTTGTGACCTCATATTTAGAAAGAGCTTAAAATTCCATGCAGGTTTCCCTTTTACATCACTTGAAAATTCGTCCATATGTGGAAGTTATGCACAGTCAAAGTTTTGGTCAAACCTGATATTCGCAAGGTGATCATCATATTTTTATCCTCAGTCATGTTGTCAAGGTCATCATGATCTTGATCTATCACTTGATAAAATCATGCAGTCGAAATATCCAGACGTCAATCTTAGGTGATAGTGCCCTTTACCCGTCAAATGACCTTATGCGCATCGTGAGCATCATGATTTGAGTGTAACCTGATATTTCATAACAACGAGCATCATGATATTTTTACATCACCGGATATTATAATATCATGCTGATATTATAATATCATCCTGCTTAGAAAATCCACCATCTGCATATTTGCATGCGCATGTCAAAATTCTGATGATCATCATCATCCTGATCTTTCAAGGGAGGATCATATTTGCTGATCCGGTTCGCGAATATGATGATGACGTTGTCATATCCTCCTGATCTCCTTTTGCATAATCATGATGATCACCCTATCTTTTAAGGGAGAGTGATATTCCATTCCTCAACAGCATGATCATATTTTAAATATCACCCTAGCGCTAACCTGATGATGACATCCTCCTCATCCTCATGCTCCGAAGACGGAATATGATGATTACGTCATCATGATATTCGATGAGGAGGATCATCATATTTTTATCCTGTCATGTTGTCAAGATCATCATGATCCTGTTTGTCTACCCAATATTTCGTAATGTCCTCCTGCCGAGAAATATGACCTTTTGCAAATATCCTGATGACGTCATCCTGATCTGATAAACGAAGAAGCAAATATTAGGACGACATCATCATCACATTTCCCTTCGGCAGGATATTTTCCAAAACATGATCCGGTTCGCGAATATGATGATGACGTCATATTCTAAGTTCAACAAAAGCCCCGGATATCCTAATGATCATCATCATCCTGATCTTTCGAGAGGGTTACCTTGGCCGCAAAGGGGTCATATTACATTCACCACCTGATCATGCTCCTTAGGTGACCCGATATTGCATTTATCCCCTGATCTTAACTAAATATGACGATGATGTCATCATTTGCATTTTAATGAAGCCCGGATATGACGATGACGTCACCATCATATTCCTTTCCTCAACAGCAGGATCATATTTCATATCCTCCTATTTTCCTTCGACATGATGATGATGATGATTGTCATTCTTTTCCCCAATATCCAGAAGCGAAACATCCTGATGACGTCATCTGGAACTTCTCAGGAAGAGCATCATTTTTTCAAAATATCATGCAGACGAGAGTTTTAAGTCTTGCTATTGGCAGTATGTGAAATTGTCACGCCGATGGGCGGGAATGTACATAGCGGTGGAGTTTTAAAGCGTTTTTTGGCGCCCGTGGCATTTTTCCGGTCAGCGATAGTTGACCCGATGGGTTTTGAGTGGTCTGTATGCGTTTTGAACGCGTTTTAAGAGTATTTTGGACCCGATTCCCACGATTTTGCACAGTCACCTGGATTTAAACGATTATTTTAATTTCCTGCTGTTTATGTGATAAATGTAATACTTATTGCTTGTCTTGTCTTGCAGGCTTGCAGTTGAGGAAGCAGCTGGAAATTCAACACAGTGACATCATGGTGGAAGAAAATCTGATCTCAGGAGCAGGAAGATAAAGATAAAGTGCGAAGAAGTCAAGGCCATTCAAGTGAAGAACAAGGTTGCAGCTGAGGGTATTACTACAACAGACAAACAAAAGTTATTGCCAAGCTGCCGGAACTTCTCAGAAGGGGCAATATTTCGCCCAGATTTGACACTGCTCAAAGATATTTTGAAGAGCTGGTTCACCTGTATTTATTGCTGTAACCAGGGGTTTGAACCAGGGGTTCAGTTAGGTTTTTTTGCTGTAGTGAGGACAACCAGAAAGTCTATATATTGTGCCTCTCTACACTGTAAATACTTTACAACAGGGGCTACAACAGGGGCTACAATAGGGATTTTTTCTTTTAGAAGCACATAGCGAGTTAGCTTAGCATAGTTTAGAAGTAGAAGAAGGAGGTCGCTTGTTCGTCTGCAGTAAGGTGCGCGTGGAATGTCTGGCTGCCTTACTGTATCTATAAAGCTTGTAAGTTCTCTGTAGTATGATCAATGAAACTAAGAGTCATTCCTACATTGTAAATCATGTATGACTATTCATTTCTAATACAATAGAATCTGGAGTTCTGCATCTATCTTCTGAGTGTTCTCCTGCTCTTCTTTGTGTTTTGAAATATTTTCTTTGAGAGCTTGCAATTTTAAATGTATGTTTGTGAAAATGCTCAAAACTTGCATTTAAGGTTTTCACTGTGGATTTGATCAAATTACTGTGGTATTTACATAGTGCATAACAGAAACAATTAGATCCTTCGGTAGATTAAATGAGGTATAGATTAGATCTTTCTAACTTTTCCCAACCCATCTGAAATATTTAGCTGAAAACATAGAAATCTAAAGGAAATTGTCTCAAATTTGAAGAAGCATGCATAACAGAGTTAAAAGTAGACAGTTTTCATAAATAGATAAAGAAGAGAGCTGCAATAATTCAAGAAAACCATCTAAAACTTGCAGCACAGTAACACTTTTATGCAAAGGAATGAAAAGTATTGACATATCTCATGATCTTTTTGCATATTCTTAGTCCAGTAAGCCACCAAACAAACCTAAACTACGTAAGGCCCCTTGAACATTACAGCTTCACATTGACCAACTGAACTTGACCAACCGAACCATTGTAGACTTGGGATTAGTTGAATCTCAAATGATTCTTTCTCATCTTTCAAGTATAGTTTCAGTTCATTATAAGTGAATTTTAACTTATTGTTATGATTGCATCAAAACAATCATCAACACATTGGTAAGTGGCTCATCTAGAGGAATGTCGTCAGGTGTAGCTAAAGTATAAGCTCCTGATCCATATGCTGCTGTGACAACAAAGGGTCCTAACCAATTAGGTTCAAACTTGCCCTTCTTTTCTCGATCTACTTAATTTCTCTGATTTTCTTTTAAGACAAGATCACCAACTTGAAAGCGTCTTTCTTTGATCTTCTTGTTATAGTTATGCCGGAGGTAGTTTTGATAGACATGGAGATGATTAAGCGCGGCAAGGTGCCTCTCATCTAGTAGTTCTAGCTCGGCTAATCTAGAAGGGCGATACTCCTCTCCATCAATCAGGTTCTGCATGGATACTTTGAGGGATGGGATCTCGACCTCTATAGGTAGGATGGCTTCAGAGCCATAGACCAAGGCATAGGGTGTTGCACCAGTTTTTGTTTTGATACTAGTACGATGGGCCCATAGGGCAGAATTGAGTTGCAAGTGCCAATCATGACCAGCTTCATTGACCATTTTCTTGAGGATTTTGAGAATGGTTTTGTTGGAAGCCTCGGCTTGGCTGTTATTTTATGGATAGTAGGGAGTTGAAAAGTGATGTTGGATATTGTATTGGGTACACAAGGCACGGACATCTTGATTCTCGAATGGTCTCCCATTATCAGTGACAATGGCTTGGGGGATACCATACTAGTAAATGAGGTAGTTAAGGATAAACTTGGTTATTTGTTTACCAGTGATATAAGTCATGGGAATGGCTTTGACCCACTTCGTGAAATACTCAGTGGTGGTGATGATAAAGTTATGGCCATTGGATGAGGATGGGTGGATTTGTCCTACAAGGTCAAGACCCCATTGTGAAAAAGGCCATGGAGTTGTCACAGGTTGTAGTTCATGAGCTGGTGCGTGAATCAAATCTCCATGCTGCTGGCATTGTAGACACTTCTTAGCAAACTATAAAGCATCTTGCTCTATTGTAGGCCAACAATACCCTGTTCAGAGTATCTTCTTAGTGAGATTAGGACCGGTAGAATGTGTGGCATAGACACCTTTGTGTATGTCTCGTAAGGTAGCTTCAGATTCTTCCATGTTAAGACATCATAAGAGGATACCATCGAGACTCTAGCGATATACTGTATCACCTATAATAGTGTAACGGGAGGATTGACGGATAAAGATTTTGTGTTGGGTGGCAGATAGCTTAAAGGGAAAGGTACTGTGTTTAAGGTATTCATAGATATATTCGTACCATGGGGAATTAGGACCAACAAATTCACAGATGATTTCAGTAGTTGGAACATCGATGGCTGGTATCAACAATTGCTCGATCAAGAATTCACATTTCTGTGTGTTTGCAGGCATGTCTATAAGTGACCCCACAGGGGCCATAGAGTTTGCAGCTTTGTTATGCTCTCTTGGAATTTGCTCAAATGTGATGCTAGAAAAGTGTGGTTTGTAGGCATCCACTGGTTGCTTGTAGGGGACCAACTTTTCATCTTTTGTTTGGAACTCATCAGTGACTTGTCAAATGACTAGTTGTGAGTCTCCATATACCTGTAGTTCTTTGATGTCCTATTGAACTGCTGTATTGAGACCTATGAGGAGTGCTTCATACTCGGCTATGTTGTTAGTGCAAGGAAATGCTAGCTGATATGACTTTGGGATATAATCATTTTGAGGTGTGATAAAAAGGATTCCGGCCCCTGATCCATGCTGTGTAGGAACCATCAAAATACAACTTCCACATTACTGAGGTAGAAAGAGTGAAGAGATTCTCATCCAGAAAGTTAGATACCATAGGATGTACATCTATCACAGGTGCTTCTGCTAGTTGATCTGCTAGGGCTTGTCCCTTGATTGCTTTACGATCCACATACTCAATGTCAAACTCACTAAGGATCATGACCCATTTAGCTAGTCTACCTGTGAGAGCTACTTTTGCTAGGAGATACTTTAATGGATCAATTTTGGCTATTAGATTTGTGTGTTGATTTAGCATGTAATTCCACAACTTTTGGGAAGCAAACACCAAGGATAAACAAGCTCTTTACATAGGTGAATAATTGAGTTCATAACCCACCAAGGTTTGACTGATATAATAGATTGCATGCTCTTTTCCTGACTCATCATGCTATGCTAGAAGAGCCCCTAGGGCTGCAGTTGTAGTTGAGATGTACAAGATCAAAGGCCTATTGGCGACTGGTGGTACCAAGACAAAAGGTGTAGCTAGATATTCTTTGAGTTGATCAAATGCTGCTTGACACTTATCATCCCATTGAAATGAGACATCCTTTTGGAGCAAGTGTTGAAATGGTTGACATTTATTTGCTAGCTGTGAGATAAATCACCTAATAGATTGTAACCTTCTGTGAAGGCTCCTTAATGCTTTCAATTTCTTTAGTGGATGCATCTCTACTATAGCCTTGAATTTTGTTGGATCTACTTCAATGCCTCTACGAGATACAATGTATCCCAACAGTTTTCCTGAGGTTACCCTGAAGACACACTTCTTTGGATTGAGTCTTACTTGATATTTTTCTAGTCTATCGAAGATTTGTCCTAGAACTTGTATGTGATCTTCCCTAGAAGACTTTGCAAATATATCATCAACATAGTCCTCCATGATGTGATGAAAGAGATCGTGGAATATCACTGTCATTACTCTTTGATAGGTTGCACCTATGTTTTTAAGACCAAATGGCTATTGAGATTAGGGAAGACAACTGAGAGGGGGGGTGAATCAGTTGTCACAAAAATTTAACTCCTACTACATTTACCACTTACTAACAGATTAAAGATATAACCATGAAAGCATGAATCAACAACACAAGAGTAGAAACATGATCAACACACATAACACCAGGATTTTTATGTGGAAAACGGTGGGGGTTAACCCACAAGATTTATTCTCTATTAAAAGAATATAAAATGGGAAGGCACTTGCCTTCTGACACACTACCTAGAGCTCACTGCTCAAAGAGCCTCACTGCCTACAGAAACATTTATAAGTTTATCACGGAGAGATTGAACCAAAAAACATCTTCTTTATGCATAGGTCAGTTCCATTTAAGCCCACAATACTCCTGCTCTGCTCCCAAACACTTCTTTGCTATCTCCTCATTATTTACCGCTCTTCCTCTTCTGCTCTTCTTCTTCTCTGCTCTCCCTTTCTTCCTTTCTTAGGATCTTATCATTTTCACACAAGGATAATTTTCTACAACTCAACCACACATATTTATATGCTTCATCAACCTTGGAATAAACATCAAGGTCGGCACTATAAACATCTGACTTAATGTGAATCACTATACTATTGACCAAATATAGCTGGGACCCAAATCTTCCTCAAACAACATGCCACACTTCATAGAACCTCTCTTAGATCATCTGTAACATGCACAAAGCATCTAGTCAGCCAAGACTGAAAACAACAACACCCAAGGAGAAATCTTCATTCACGAGCTCAATCCTCAATGCGGACCATCAACACAATAGGCACCCGATTCAGAGACCACCACAAGCACAATGAAATCAACAAGAATAACGGCACTACCTCAGATCACCAAAACCACTTGCACCTTCATCTAGGAACTGAAGAACACTGACTGTCATGACTGTCACACTAGAAAGATTGCTTGTAGACCTCCAAACCACAAACCACTTGAGTTGAGGATACACACCAACATCCCAAACACTATTCTAGATCCGCATATCATAATATTCTAATGCGGATCAATCCGGACTAGATTTCTGTCACTCTATCACCTCTGAATAACTACAAAACTTGGTTCTCCTTAGATGGCCATAACTTTGCCACTTCTTCATGCGAAACTCTCAAATCTTGACTAGAGCAACTTTAGACAATCCTCTACAAACCCTTTAATTTGCAGACTCTGGTCTTCATCCTACTTGGAATGCGGAGCAATCTACTTCACTGAACTGCACTGTCTTCACTGTCTCTGAAAGAGAGATATGTAACTCACTTATTTCTTCCGAAGAGGCTAATTTTCTCAATATCCTCAACATACAAGTCTTCTAAACATGCAATATAATAAGATATAGTTGACACTAATGACAACACTGATTAGGCACATATTTGCAACAATCTCCCCCTTTCTCATTGATGACAACATATGATGTGAGAAACTATTTCAATCGTCAAGACAAGAACTTTTCCCCCTTTCTCTTATCACATCTATAATCACTTTCTTCACTGCTCCCTCTTTCATCAGCAACTACTTACTTTCAAGTTTTTCACATGACTTCTCCCCCCCTTTGACATCAATGGCAAAGGGCACATATTTGCAATCATCTCTCCCTCTTTTGCTTCTTAGATAAAACTAGACTGAGCTCTAGAATTAGCATACAGACTACTCCCACTGAGTAGCATCTCCTTAACACCAATCCGGATCAAAAAATATGTTTGTGAGTTCCACCGGACTGATGCACATTAGTGCATCTTAATTCTGAATAGGAGGGGTAATCACCCCTAGCTTCTCTTTGAGATACTCAAATGTGTCCTTAGGTAGAGGCTTAGTGAAGATGTCCGCAATCTGATCTTTTGATGAAACAAACTCCAATTTGACTTCATTCTCATTCACCTTCTCCCTCAAAAAGTAAAACTTGATGGATATGTGGTTTGTCTCTGAATGTAGCACCGGATTCTTTGAGATGTTTATTGCACTTGAATTATCACAGAAGATTGTGATAGGTTCCTCAAACACAATTTTGATATCCTTCAACATTTGCTTCATCCACAAAACTTGAGTACAATTACTTGCTGCTGCTATATACTCTGCTTCTGCTATGGATAGAGATATTGCCTCTCGCTTTTTGCTCAACCAAGAAACCAATCTCTTTCCCAAGAAAAATGCACCTCCACTAGTACTCTTTCTGTCATCCACATCTCCTGCCCAATCAACATCTATATATGCATGAAGAGTGAAATCATCACCCTTAGGATACCATAAGCCATAATCAGATGTTCCCTTTAGATATCTGAAGATTCTTTTGACTGCTACAACATGAGATTCTCTAGGATCAGATTGAAATCTAGCAACAAGGCCAATTGAATTCATAATATCAGGTTTGGTATGAGTCAGATAAAGCAGTCCTCCAATCATTGATCTATACCTTTTCTGATATGCCTTAGGGAAAACATCATCTTTACTCAACTTGCATCCGGTTATCATAGGAGTACTCACTAGTTTTGAATCTTCCATTCCAAACTTTTTCAACAACTCTTTCACATACTTACACTGAGATATGAAGATGCCTTTTTCTGACTGAATGATTTGTAGAACTAAGAAGAAATTTATTTCACCAAGTATGGACATCTCAAATTCACTTTGCATCTGATCAACAAATTTTTTACACATGCTCTCGTTTCCACCAAAGATGATATCATCAACAATACCTCAACAATTAGGATGTGTTCATGATCAATTTTGAATTAAAGATTATTGTTAGCAGTGCCTTTGCTAAAGCCTAACTTTAGCAGATACTTATCTAATCTTGCATACCAGGCTCTTGGGGCTTGTTTAAGTCCATACAATGCTTTCTTCAATCTACAGACCATATATCCTTGATCAGACAACTGGAATCCTTCTGGTTGTTCAATGTAGACTTCTTCTTCCAACTCTCCATTCAAGAATGCTAACTTGACATCCATCTAGTAAACTTTGAAATCTTTGCAAGCAGTAAAGGCAAGAAATAATTAGACTACTTCGATTTTTGCCACCGGAGCAAAAGTTTCGTCAAAATCAATTACCTCTACCTGAGAATATCCTTTTCACACCAATCTCACTTTGTTTCTCACAACTTCACCATCTTCATTCAATTTATTCTAGAAGACCCATTTAGTTCCAATTACATTTTTGTCTTCAGGTCTAAGAACAATATCCCAAGTGTGATTCTTTTCAATTTGCATTAATTCTTCTTCCATTGCTTTTGTCCAACTTTCATTATTACATGCTTCATTCACTGATTTTGGTTCAATATTTGAAATTAAATAGTACTCCACTTATTCTTTAGCAATTTTTTTTCTAGTTTGAACACCTTTATTTCTATCTCCTAAGATCTGATCTTTAGAATGATTCAACCTTACATACTTGGGAGTTTTGGGATTTTCTTGAGCTTTTGATTCTTGAACTTCTTCTTCAACATTTTCACTAGCTTCTTGAGTCACTGGAGCAATCTAAATCTAAGTCTAACCTTGAACTTTCTTTTCATTTTCATCATCTGATTCATATCCACAAAACTTGAAAGGTCTCTCCATGCTCTCATCTACCTTGACATTAACACTCTCAACATTCCTTTTCAATCTCTTGTTAAAGCACCGGTATGCCTTGCTTTGGTTAGAATAACCCAAAAATATTCCTTCATCACTCCTTGCATCAAACTTGCCTAGATCTTCATCTCTTTTGATATAGCATTTACTACTAAAAACTCTAAAGTATTTCATAGTAGGAGCATTACCAAACCAAAGTTCATGAGGTGTTTTACCAGTATTACCTTTGATTTGCACTCGGTTAAGAGTGTAGACAACAATACTCATAGCTTCTCTCCAATAGATATGTGGAACATTTCCCTCCATCATCATGGTTCTTCCTTTCCACAACTCCATTCTGCTGAGGAGTCCTAGGAGTAGATAACTGTCTTCTTATTCCATGCTTTTCACAAAATTCATTAAACTCACTAGAGGTAAACTCTCCACCTTTGTCAGATCTCAGGCACTTTACCTTCACACCAATCTCATTCTCCACCCTAGCCTTGAACACCTTGAATTTGTCAAGACTCTGATTTCTCTTTTAAGAAGGTGACCCACATCATCTGGGAGTAATCATCAATCAGCAGCATAAAGTATCTGTCTCCTTGCAAACTCCTAACTCTAGCAGGACCACACAAATTGGTGTGCACAAGTTCCAACAATCCTCTTGAAGATTGTTCTTTACTTTTGAATGTTGTTCTGCTCTGTTTGCCCAACTGACACTCCTTACACATGCTATTAGCAGGTTTTACAAGCTTTGGAAGATCTCTCACAACTTGAGTAGTACTTATCTTGATAATGTTATCAAAGTTTACATGACACATTCTTCTATGCCATAACCAACTCTGATCAATCTGCCAATACTACTTAAATGAAAGATATTACCTCTAGTTTGTGTACCAGATGCAATTTTAGTTCCAGAGCTTTCCAAAATTCTACATTTACCATCCTTGAATCAGAGGCCATACCCTTTGTCAACTAACTGTCCAACACTGAGAAGATTATGCTTCAGACCTTCTACATACAAGACATCATTAGTGTTATGTTTACCATCAAAAGAGATGGATCCTTTGCCATGGATTCTGCCAGCTGAATTGTCTCCAAACTTCACAATTCCACCTTCATATCTTTCCATACTCACAAACTTACTTTTATCACCTGTCATATGATGAGAACATCCACTGTTAATCACCTATTCATCCTTTTCTTCAATCTGAGTAGCCAAGACACTTTCCACATTCACATAGCTAGCAGATTCAGTAGGCACCAGATTTTCTTCTTTGATAACAATGAGTTCACCCATTCATTTCTAGATGTACTTCCCTTATCAGATTCATCATCAGTAACTCCATCAACAACTTCCTGGACATGGTAGCATTTCTTCTGAAACCTAGGTTTGTTAGGGTTTGGCTTTGAAACCCTCTCTAGACATCTTGAGGCAAAATGACCAATATTATTGCAAGCAAAGCATTTGAAAGGCAAATTTCCTTCATACTTACCGGATCCTCTTGGTAATCTTTTGGCAATAAGGGCTTCAATTTCTTCAAGCTCTGTTTGATCTTCTTGAAGTTCCTTTTTTGATTTCTCATATCTGGTTAATCTTTTTGAAGAGATTTCACTTGGATCAAATCTTTGCTTTCCAGAAACACTGACCTTAAATGCAAATTCAGATATAGGAAGAGAATCACCAAACTCACTCATTTCAAATTCTGAGAGCTTACCAACCAACTAATCCCTTGTAACAGTCATCACAGTCTTGATTTCCTCAATAGCAGCAACTCTATGCTTGTATGAAGTAGGTAAGGATCTGAGCACTTTGCCAACAATCTCTGATTCTTCTAGTGTTCCACCAGCACACCTGATACTGCACACAAGTTCATTCACATTCTGCATGTAGGAAGTGATGTTTTCATCTTCACTCATCCTCAAATTTTTGTAACTACCCTTCAAGCTCTACAACTTAGCACATTTGACATATTCAGCACCTTCATATAGAGCTTCCAACTTCTTCTAGATTTCATGAGTGGTTTTCAATTCTAGGACATTTGTCATTTCTATATCAGTTAGGGCACTCAACAAAGCTTCTTTAGCTCAAATTTTGTTTTTAGCATCTTTGAGTTCATCTGGAGTTGAAGGACCTTTCTCCAGAGGCGTATACTTATCCTTTGTTATCAGCCAATAAGCATCACCCATGCATTGCAAATGGCACTCCATGTGACTCTTCCAAAGAGAGTAATTTATTCCATCAAATCTTGGACTATCCTTCTTGTAGGTTGACATCCTGGATCTCCTCAAGTGGTCAAGCTTCTTTTAGAGGAACCGGCTCTGATACCAATTGTTGAGATTAGGGTAGACAACTGAGAGGGGGGTTGAATCAGTTGTCACAAAACTTTAACTCCTACTGTATTTAATCTTCTTTACCACTTACTAACAGATTAAAGATATAACCATGAAAGCATGAATCAACAACACAAGAGTAGAAACATAATCAACACACATAACACTAGGATTTTTACGTGGAAACCCAGTTAAGGGAAAAACCACGGTGGGGGTTAACCCACAAGATTTATTCTCTTTTAAAAGAATATAAAATGGGAAGGCACTTTCCTTCGGGTGCACTGCCTAGAGCTCACTGCTCAAAGAGGCTCACTGCCTACAAAAACATTTATAAGTTTATCACAGAGAGGTTGAACTAAAAAACATCTTCTTTATGCAAAGGTCAGTTCCATTTAAGCCCACAATACTCTTGCTCTGATCCCAAAAACTTCTTCACTATCTCCTCATTCTTTACTGCTCTTCCTCTTTTGCTCTTCTTCTTCTCTGCTCTCCCTTTCTTCCTTTCTTAGGATCTTATCATTTTTGCACAAGGATAATTTTCCACAACTCAACCACACATATTTATATGCTTCATCAACCTTGGAATAAACATCAAGGTCGACACTACAAACATCTAACTTAATGCGAATCACTATACTATCAGCCAAACATAGCTGGGACCCAAATCTTCCTCGAACAACATGCCACACTTCATAGAACCTCTCTTAGATCATCCGCAACATGCACAAAGCATCCAGTTGGCCAAGACTGAAAAGAACAACACCCAAGGAGAAATCTTCATTCATGAGCTCAATCCTCAATGCGAACCATCAACACAATAGGCACCTGATTCAGTGACCACCACAAGAACAATGAAATCAACAGGAACAACCGCACTACCTCAGATCACCAGAACTACTTGCACCTTCATCTGGGAACTCAAGAACATCGACTATCATGAATGTCACACTAGAAAGATTGCTTGTAGAACTCCAAACCATGAACCATTTGAGTTGAGGATACACATTGACATCCCAAACACTCTTCTAGATCTGCAGATCATAATATTCCAATGCGGATCAATCCGGACCAGATTTCTGTCACTCTGTCACCTCTAAACAATTACAAAACTTGGTTCTACTTAGATGCCCATAACTTCGCCAATTCTTCACACGATCCTCTCAAATCTTGACTGGAGCAACTTCAGACAATCCTCTACAAACCCTTTAATCCATAGACTTTGATCTTCATCCTACTTGGAATGCGGAGCAATCTACTTCACTGAACTGTACTGTCTTCACTGTCTCTGACAGAGAGATATGTAACTCACTTATTTCTTTTGGAGAGGCTAATTTTCTCAATTTCCTCAACATACAAGTCTTCTAAATAGATAATATAATAAGATACAATTGACACTAATGACAACAAGGATATGTTGACATCAATGACAACACTGATTAGGCACATATTTGCAACAATGGCATGACGCACCAACAATAGGTACCCCAAGGACATGTAAAAGCTATTTTATGTTGATCTTCTTCTGCTATCATTATTTGATTGTAGCTAGAAAATCCATCCATTAGAGAAAGTATTTCATGACTAGCATTCAAGTCTACTATGAGATCAATGTTTGGCAATGGAAAGTCATCTTTGGGACACGATTTGTTGAGATCTCTGAAGTCGGAACACATGTAGATGCCCCTATTGAGTTTATCAACATGTATAATGTTTGAGACCCATTCTAGATAATCAATAGGCTTGATAAACTTTGCATCTAACAGTTTCTATATTTCAACTTTCACCAAGAGAACGATCTGTGGATGCATCTTTCTTAGCTTTTGCTTGACTGGTTTAGCTTTTGGATCAATTGTGAGATAGTGAACCACTAGTGAAGGGTCCAACCTTGGCATATTAGCATAGGTCCACACAAAGTTGATGGTTCTCTGTAAGAAGAAGTTGGTAAGATTCTTGTGCTCTTGTTCTGATAGTGATGCTGCAAGGAATGTGGTTTTAGGATTTTGCTTTGTGCCAAGATTTTTCTCTGTAGAATCTTCCACTAGGAGAGCTGATTTCTCTTGATACTTAGATGGTAGGGGAAGGTCAAATCCTCCATCCCCAGGTGCCACACATTTGGATATGTCCTTTGTTTTTACTATTTGTGATCAGGAGGTGTCACAGTGTGGTTTTCACCTAGAGATCTTTCTTTATTTTTACTTTTGCGATTGGAGGATTTGACATTCTCACCAAAATAAGCATTTTGCTCTAGTTCCATTACAAAACTAGCTTTGTGATCACCAAGAGGGATACAATCTCAGAGTCCCATGAACTCTGCAATAGCTTCGTCATTATGAAAACATCTAGTATGGGGGACCCTCGTTGGTCCTAATCGATAAGTTCAGGGTAGACAACTGTTACAATCTAGGTGTTTGTGGTGGAAGTTAAGGATACAGATGATAGCATAAATATGGAGGATTTAGTGAATAGGTTAGTCATATGGAGGGAAGATCGTCGATGATATCCTCTTTAGACGTCGAATCGGTGATAGAAGTTTGTGCTACCTTGTCGAGAATACCCTCGATGTCCAAGATGCATGGTACCTTCCTACCAAATCCTAACCCCTTCTTGTCTAGTTTCTTCTTCACAATAATGAGTTCTATTGTTCCTTGATTCTGTTTTCCAAGGCCACCTTTACCTTTGTAGCCTATGTTTTTGACTATCCTTAAGCCATTTCCATATTGTTTGACTGGTATGGTAACTGGTTCTTTCTCCTTGTAGAGCCAAGATGAGATGTCTTCAATTGTTTCCTCTGCCAATAATTTTCCCTCTTGGAATTGGGTTAGGGATGCTGGGGGAGGAATAGCTACTTTTTTAGTTCCTTTGGCTATGGGTGGTTGGCCGTAGGATTTAGGAGATAGGGGCATCCGCCCTACACAACAAGATTTTGAGATATCATATTCTCCAAAGCCTATATCATGGATGTGACCTTTGATTTTAGGAATAGGATGAGGATTAGGTTCACTTATAGAGGCTTTTGTCAGATTTTTAGAATCAACATATAATGGGGATTCATGGGCTTTGTCATTGCAATTCTTATAACTGCTTTGCAAGACATGACAGAATTCAAAGGGATTAGGATCTATGGGGATAGTGATCTCTGTACCATTAAATGGGAACTTGAGAGATTGATGGTATGTTGAGGGAACAACTTTCATGGCATGGATCCATGACATCCTAGGATAATGTTATAAGGTAGCTCAATGTCAAGGACTTGGCACCTAGTTTCAAGCATGACGGGGCATACTTGTATAAGCAAGTGGATAACACCTTCTGAATGCCGCTTAACATCATCATATCCCTTGATTGTAATGCTTTGATCAATGTTGACATGATCCTCAGAGTATCCCAAATGCTTGAGTAATTTTAGAGAATAGATATTGAGACCAACACCACCATCTATAAGTATGCGTTTGATCTTTCGTTTATGAATGAAAACTTCAATGTGAAGGGCATCATTATGACATGGATCGTGGGATGGGAGGTCCTTTTTAGAAAAGACCACATTGTAATATGATGCAATGTTACCTATTATAGCTTGGAAATCCATGACTGCTATGTCATTAGGAACCGAAGAATCTTGTAAGGCTTTTTCTAGCACAACTTTATGTGTGGGTGATGACCGTAGAAGGTCCAAAATAGAGATCTGTGCAGGGGTTTTTCCTAGATGTTCTACAAGATTGTAATCAGATTGAGTTGGGAGACTTGGTGTAGGACCATGAAGGGTGATACAACAACGATGGGTTGTAACTGCACAATCCGTAGATTTGCCTTTGATTGTGAGGGTAGATACCTGAATTTCTTCAAAATGACCCACAATAGAGTCATAGGAAGTTGAAGCTTTGTTAACACCTTTACCTTTGTTAGGATTTTGACCTTGACCATGGTTAGGGAATGGCTCCTTGTACATGTTGAGGTCTTTATTGGTGTTTTGAGTTAGTGATTCATCCTCAAAAGAGATTTGGTTTACGTCGATAAGGTTGTGGATCATATGATTGAGTTTCATGCATGACGAGGTCCTGTGTCCTTTTCTCCTATGGTAACTCACAATATTCAGTTTCTCTGTACCGTGTGGTTTTGTAAACAGGTTTGCCATATGGGGGAGCATCTGGTAAGGTGATGAGTCCATTGTGTATAAGTTTATGTAAAACAATCTCAATAGGTTCTCCCAAGGGAGTGAATTGACGTTGTAGAGGGTAATTTTGTTGAGGTCGCTCTTCTTGTTGTTGTTGTTGGTTTTAGTTTGGTTGTCTTTGTTGGTTTTGTTGAGGCAGAGGTTGACTTGGTTTTGAAAGATGAAGTGGTGTTTGCAGTGTTTGGACATGTTTGGAATCTACCACACCATCATTAACCATATTTTTATATTTGTTCCAAAACTTGGGCTTATCATTTATTTGTTGTTGAGAAGCATTGTCTTTATTGTCTTTGAAGATTTTGACCATGCCTTTAGCGATGAGGGCTTTTTCAATGTTGATGCCCTTGTAGGTAATTTCGTCGAAGGTTGTAGCACTAAGAATTTGCAAGTGGAATCCTAATTTTTGGTTTAGGTTCTGCACAAATATGTTAACAAGCTGCTTTTCAGGTATCTTGAATGGGAATTTTCTAGCCATTTGTCTCCATCTTTGAAGGAAAGAAATGAAAGTTTCCCCATTTTTTTGTTTATTGTTGCATAGGTCGGTCATGGAGATCTCATGTTCTGTGTTGTAGGAGAAATGGGTGGCAAATTTCTTCACAAGCTCGTTAAAAGATTTGATAGCCGTAGGTAGATGCAAGAACCATTCTATAGCTTGACCTCCAAGACTGTGAGGAAAGAGGCGCATAAGATATGTGTCGTTATGTGAAACCTCAAAGCAAACGAGATAGCATTCTCTAAGATGGTCTTTTGGGTCGTCTTTTCCTTTGTATTTATCAAATTTGGGAATAGTGAAGTTGTGAGGAAAAGGAACATGGGTGATGACAAATCAAATGGATAAGGACAAACTTCTTCCAAAGAGAAGGTTTTCTTGGTGTGGCCAAACATAAGATCAGATAATTGTTGTTGAACCTCGACAAGTTTTAGCTCCATAGTTGTGGGAGGGGTTGGAAACATCTCCTGTTGTTGTAGAGGTGGTTGTTGTGTTGCAAGTATGGGCCTAACTGGTGTTGTCATTGATGTCAACATACTCTTGTTGCATTAATGATAAGGATTGGATGAGCTATGTGCTGAGGATATTGAGAAAATTAGTCTCAATCAGGACCAGTGATGACAATCAGGTAAAAGTCCAAGATAGGTTGAGGATCAGAGGATGCGGTTTAAAGGGTTTGTAGATATGTGTCTCAAGGTGGTCCAGTAGAGATTTTAGAGGTCCGCATGAATATATGAAGAAGTTGTGGTCACTCAAGTAAAACCGGTTCTGGTGGGTGTTTAGAGGTGACAGAGTGTTACAGAAAGGTCTGGTGAGATCTGGAAATGCATTGTCCTGTTCTATGGATTTGAGGGAGTGTTGAGGATGTCTTTGTGGAATGTCAACTCAATTGGTTCATAGTTTGAAGGTCCACAAGCATCTATTCTTTTGTGACAGTGATGACAGACTGTGTTCTTGAGGTACTGGATGAAGGAGAGAAGGATTTCAATAAGTAGATGAAGTGTGGGTGTTCTTGGTAATTCAGGCAAGCTTGTGGTGGTCTTTGGATCATGTCTAGTTTGTGTTGGTGGTCCACATTGAAGTTGGAGCTTGCAATTGAAGAATAACTTCCGGATGATGGTGTTCTTTCTGTGATTGGCTGACCGGATGAGTTACACATCCTGTGGATGTTCTTGTGGATGTTTGCCGACTTAGATGATCTTTCCTTGGTTGAGGTCTTGTATAAATAAGGGATTGCGAAGTCATTTCAAAGTTGTCTTGTGTGAGGAGAGAGTGGTAGCAAGGAGGAGAGCGAAAGGCAGAGTAGAAGTATTGAGCTTCAATGGAATTGATTCAAGCATGATGAAGATGCTATTTTCCAGTTCAAGTATGTGATACTTATTCTTTTGTAGACAATGTGTCTCTTGTAGGTAGTGAGCCTCTTGTGAGCAGTGTGCTCGGGCAGTGAGCCCTAATTGGCATGTGCCATTTTGTTCTTTCTATTTTTCTAATAGAGAATACAATCTTGGGTTAATCACCCCGTGGTTTTTCCCTTAATCGGGTTTTCCACGTCAAAATCTTAGTGTCTTATGTATTGATGTGTTTCTACTTTTGATTTAAGTACATTATGTTTCATGATTAATATACTGCTAATCACTAAGAGGATTTAAGTGTGTAATTGGGAGAAAGTTTTGGACAACTGATTCACCTCCCCACTCAGTTGTGTGCCCTAAGTCTAACAATTGGTATCAGAGCTAAGTTCCTCTAAAAGAGCTTAACCGCTTCAGGAGATCCAGGATGTCGTCTTACAAGAAGGATAGTCTGAAGTTTGATGGAACCAATTTTAATCTCTAGAAAGGTCACATGAAATGTCACTTGAGATGTATGGTAATGGCATACTGGACCATGGTTACAACACAATAAGTACCTCCACAGGGTGGTCTGAAAACCCAAAATGAAATCACAGACGCTGAAAATAATCTGTAGACTATAGAGGCTCTTCTAAGTGCATTATCTGATTCAGAGCTCTCAAATGTTATTGACCTACCAATTGCTTTTGAGATTCGGCAAAAACTGGAACTTCTGCATGAAGGGGATAAGTATGTCAAAAGTGCAAGGTTACAAAGTCTGAAAGGAAAATTCAAAAATCTGAAGATGAGAGAAGATGAAAACATCACTACTTTTATGCCAAGAGTAAATGAGCTTGTTGTGGAATTAGAAATGCTGGTGGAGTCTTGGATGAAGATGAGATTGTTGGCAAAATTCTCAGATCCCTTCCTGCTTCTTACAAAATCAAGGCTACTGCCATTGAAGAATTCAGAGCCCATACAACTGTCACAAGAGATCAATTGGCTAGAAAATTGGCTGCATTTGAAATGACAAAGTTTGGAGATGCCCCCCCCAAGATTGAATCTGCATTCAAAGCCAGTGCCTGTGTCAAAGGTAAACAAAGGTTTGATCCAGGAGAGAATTCATCAAGGAAGCTGTCATGGTATGAAAGAGCAAGAAAAGATCTGGAAGAAGAAGCAGAAACTGCTCAACTTGAAACCCTTATTACAAAGAGGCTACCACGAGGATCCGGTAAGTATGAAGGAAAACTACCTTTTAAGTGTTTTAACTACAATAAGATTGGTCATTTTGCCTCAAGGTGTCCGGAAAGGTTTTCAAGGAAAAATCCTAACAAGCCAAGGTTCCAAAAGAACTGTTATTATGTACATGAAGATGATGATAATGAAGGAGTAACAGATGATGAATCAGAGATAGGAAACAAATCCAGAAATGAATGGGTGTTCATTGCCATCAAGGAAGAAGATCCAATGTCCTCTGTATTTATCAATCATAAGACTGTGGAAAGAGGTCTGGCTGCCCAAGTTGAAGAAAGGATGATTGGGTCATTGACAGTGGTTGCTCTCATCATATGACAGGTGACAAAAATAAGTTCATAGATTTGGAAAGGTATGGAGGAGTGGTAAAGTTTGGTGATAATTCTGCTGGTACAATCAGAGGTAGAGGAACTATTTCTCTTGATGGAAGGAACAAAACTAGTAATGTACTATATGTTGAAGGTTTGAAGCACAATCTTCTTAGTATTGGATAGTTGGTGGACAAAGGCTATGATCTCCGGTTCAAGAATAGAAAATGCAAGATCTTTGAAAGTTCCAGAATAGAGATTGCATTTGGTACTCAAACTAAAGCTAATATCTTTCACTTGGTTGGTACTAGTAAAAGTTACTTATTTGTTCAAATTGATCAGAGTTGGTTGTGGCATAGGAGGATGTGTCATGTGAATTTTGATAATATCATCAAGCTAAGCAATACTCAGGCTGTAAGAGATCTTCCAAATTTGGTGAAACCTTCTAACAACTTGTGCAAAGAATGTCAGTTGAGTAAGCTGAGCAGAGTCACATTCAATAGTAAGGAACTGTCTTCTATCAGATTATTGGACTTAGTTCATACTGATCTTTGTGGTTGAATCATGAGTATTCAAGGTGATAGATACTTCATGCTACTAATTGATGACTATTCCCGGATGATGTGGGTAACCTTTCTAAAAGAGAAATCAGAAGCTCTTGAGAAATTTAAAATATTCAAGGCTATGGTAGAGAATGAAACCAGATTAAAATTGAAGTGTCTGAAGTCTGATAGAGGTGGAGAATTCACATCCGGTGAGTTCATAGAGTTCTGTGAGAAACATGGAATCAAGAGACAGTTGTCTACTCCTAGGACCCCACAGCAGAATGGAGTAGTTGAGAGAAAGAACTAGACCATCTAAGAAGCATCTAGGACAATGATGATGGAAGCAAATGTTCCTCAGATCTATTAGAGAGAAGCCGTCAGCACTGTAGTCTATACTCTCAATCGAGTTCAAATCAGAAACAATACTGGTAAGACTCCTTATGAACTTTGGTTTGACATCACTCCTACTGTGAGGTATTTCAGAGTCTTTGTAGCAAATGTTAATCAAAAAAGATGAAGATCTAGGAAAGTTTGATGCTAGAAGTGATGAAGAAATATTCTTGGGTTACTCTACTCAAAGCAAAGCATATCGGTGTTATAACAAGAGACTGAGAAAGATGATAGAAAGTACAAATGTAAAGGTTGATGAAGGAATTGAAAAACCCTCAAGATTCTATGAATATGATGAAGATGATCAGAATGGTGTTCTGACTCAAGGAGCCCAAGCCTCTTATGAGATTCAAATCCAGATTGATCCGGTAAATCATGAAGAAGAGATAAGTTTGAATGAGCCTGATCAAGAAGCAGAAATGCAAGTAACTCCCAAAGTGCCTAGGTATGTAAGACTGAATCACTCTGAAGATCAGATCATAGGTGATAAAAGCAAAGGTGTACAAACAAGAAGGAAAATTGCTCAAAACTCAGATGAGTATTGTCTAATTTCAAAAATTGAACCTAAAACAGTGAATGAAGCTTGCAATGAAAAAAACTGGACCAAAGCAATGGAGGAAGAGTTGATGCAAATTGAGAAAAATCATGCTTGGGATCTTGTTCCCAGAGCTAGAAACAAAAATGTTATTGGAACCAAATGGGTCTTCCGAAACAAACTAAATGAAGTTGGTGAAGTAATTAGAAATAAAGCCAGATTGGTCTGCAAGGGTTACTCTCAAATAGAAGGAGTTGATTTTGAAGAAACTTTTGCTCCAGTGGAAAGAATTGAAGTAGTTAGATTATTTCTTGCTTTTGCTGCTTTCAAGGATTTTAAGGTGTATCAGATGGATGTCAAGTCTACTTTCCTAAATAGTGACTTGGAAGAAGAAGTATACATTGAGCAACCGGATGGATTTCAATTGTCTGATCATGATGATATGGTCTGCAAGTTGAAGAAAACACTGTATGGACTGAAGCAAGCCCCAAGAGCCTAGTATGAAAGATTGGATAAGCATCTTTTGAAGATTGGTTTCAACAAAGGTACTGCTGATAGTAATTTGTATTTCAAAATTGATCACGAAAACATCCTGATTGTTGAAGTGTTTGTTGATGATATCATTTTTGGAGGAAGAGATAGTTTGTGTAAAACTTTTGCAAATCAAATGAAAAGTGAGTTTGAGATGTCCATGCTTGGTGAAATGAATTTCTTCTTGGGTCTGCAAATCACTCAAACAAAGAAAGGAATCTTCATTTCTCAGACCAAATATGTGAAAGAATTGTTAAAGAAATTTGGGATGGAAGATTCAAATCCAATGAATACTCCCATGGCAACCAGATGTAAGTTAAGCAAAGATGATGACTCTCCTAAGGCAGATCAGACAAAGTATAGGTTAATGATTGGAGGACTATTGTATCTCACTCAAACTAGACTAGACATTATGTAGGTTGTTGGTCTTGTTGCTAGACTCTAGGCTGATCCTAGAGAATCTCATGTCATGGCAATCAAGTGGATTTTTAGATATCTAAAAGGGACAGTTGAGTATGGTCTGTGGTATCCTAGAGATCATGATTTCTCTCTTCATGCATATATAGATGCTGATTGGGTAGGAGATGTGGATGATTGGAAGAGTACCAATGGTGGAGCATTCTTTTTGGGGAAGAGATTGGTTTCGTGGCTTAGCAAGAAACTGTTGATAACTGAGAGGGGGGGGGGGTGAATCAGTTATCCTAATTATTTCCCTTATTGAACTTTCTTTTTAATTGATGCAGCATAGAATCAAACACAAAAACATTAATCATGAAATAAGAGACACATGACACAGTATTTTTGACGTGGAAACCCTGTTAAGGGAGAAAACCACGGGGTGATTAACCCAAAAATATTCTCTGTTAGAAGAATAGGAAATTACAAAATGGCACTTGCCAATTAGGGCTCACTGCCCGAGCACACTGCTCACAAGAGGCCCACTGCCTACAAGAAGACACACTGTCTACAAAGTGATAAGAATCACAGTCTTGAACTGATTGGAAGCATCTGCATATGCTGGAGTTCAGTTCCGGTTAGGCTCAGTACACTGATCTGCTGCACTTCATCTTTTCTCTGTTCTTTATTCTGCTATCTTTCACATACCGGATCCTTTTTGCTACCTCTGCTCTGTTCTAGACTTATTCGCATATATCTTCACATCATCACACACTTCACAACTAAATCCATCCTCTATATATATCCGCACAAGTAATTTCATCACCTTTCTAGTCGGCATCCGGAAAGTCTAGTTTCTTACAAACTTTTGTTCTGTCGGCTGAATCCTTCCTCACCAAGCAATGCGGATCAAGCATATACTTGTAGATATCATTGATCATGTCGGCCAAACATGATTCATGCCTTCACAACCTCTATCATCAACAGTAATACATCCGGAAAGTAGTCTGATACTCTGTCAGTCAGTTCTTCCTCTGTTTTCACTGTTTCTCAGGAATCCGGTACTTCAACTGTTCATATCTTTTTCCTTGTCCATCACCGGAGGCTAAATCCTTGGAATATACCACTCAAGGTAGTCCTCTTGACTTCCCCAAATCCGCACTGCACCAAGACACTTCCTCTGAGAGATCCGGACCAATCTGTCGGACCTTGCCACATGCTTTGTTCTTCTTCACCGGACCACAACATTCTTTATTCTGACTTCCGGTAGAGACACATCATGACTTGCGGATATGTGGGATGACCTTTGTTGCCATCAATGACAACAACCATGAATCCATATAGTGTCTCTTGCCAACAGAAACAAGAGGCAATATCTCTGTCTACAACTGAAGCAGAATATATTGCAGCAACAGGTAGTTGCACTCAAGTTTTGTGGATGAAGCAAAAGCTAAGAGATATCAAAGTGAAGTATGAGGAACCTATCACAATCTTCTGTGATAATTCAAGAGCAATAAATATATCTAAGAAGCCGGTGTTGCATTCAAAGACTAAACACATATCTATCAAGTTTCACTTTTTGAGAGAGCAAGTGAACAAGAATGAAGTCAGATTGGAGTTTGTGCCTTCCAAGGACCAGATTGCAGACATCTTTACTAAACCTCTACCTAAGGACTCTTTTGAGTATCTCAGGGAGAAGATAGGGGTTGTTGCCCCTCCGGTGATGAACTAAGGTGCACTAATGTGCATCAGTCCGGTGGATATCACAGTCACATCTTGTGGTCTGGATTGATGATGGGGAGCTGCTACTCAGGGGGAGCAGCAGATATGATTCTGAAGCGGTGGATTTGTAAGTATGTGCCCTTTGCCATTGATGTCAAAGGGGGAGAGAAGACATGTGAAAAACAAGTGGTTGCTCATCAAAGGGGGAGCAGTAAAGGGAGAGAAGACATGTGAATGGGTGTTACTGATAGGGGGAGTTGTGTCAATGAGGAGAAGTTTTGTCTTGATGATTAAAACAATTTTTCACATCATATGTTACCATTAATGACAAAGGGGGAGATTGTTGCTAGTATGGGCCTAACTGGTGTTGTCATTGATGTCAACATACTCCTGTTGCATTAATGATAAGGATTGGATGAGTTGTGTGCTAAGGATATTGAGAAATTAGTCTCAATCAGGAACAGTGAAGAACAATGATGTTAATAAGGTAAAAGTCCAAGATAGGTTGAGGATCAGAGGATGTGGTTTACAGGGTTTGTAGATATGTGTCTTAAGGTGGTCCAGTAGAGATTTTAGAGGTCTGCATGAAGATATGAAGAAGTTGTGGTCGCTCAAGTAAAACCGGTTCTGGTGGGTGTTCAAAGGTGACAGTGTTATAGAAAGGTCCGGTGAGATCTGGAAATGCATTGTCCTATTCTGTGGATTTGAGGGAGTGTTGAGGACATCTTTGTGGAATGTCAACTCGATTGGTTCGTAGTTTGAAGGTCCACAAGCATCTATTCTTTTGTGACAGTGATGACAGACTGTGTTCTTGAGGTATCGGATGAAGGAGAGAAGGATTTCAGTAAGCAGATGAAGTGTGGATGTTCTTGGTAACTCAGGCAAGCTTCCGGTGGTCTTTGGATTGTGTCCAGTTTATGTTGGTGGTCTGCATTAGAGTTGGAGCTTGCAATTGAAAAATAACTTCCGGATGATGGTGTTCTTTCTGTGATTGGTCAACCGGATGAGTTACACATCTTGCAGATGTTCTTGTGGATGTTTGCTGACTTAGATGATCTTTCCTTGGTTGATGTCTTGTATAAATAAGGGATTGTGAAGTCATTTCAAAGTTGTCTTGTGTGAGGAGAGAGTGGTAGCAAGGAGGAGAGCGAAAGGCGGAGCAGAAGTATTGAGCTTCAATAGAATTGATTCAAGCATGATGAAGATGTTATTTTCCAGTTCAAGTATGTGATACTTATTCTTTTGTAGATAGTGTGTCTCTTATAGGCAGTGAGCCTCTTGTGAGCAGTGTGCTCAGGCAGTGAGCCCTAATTGGCATGTGTCATTTTATTCTTTCTATTCTTCTAATAGAGAATACAATCTTGGGTTAATCACCCTGTGGTTTTTCCCTTAACCAAGTTTTCCACGTCAAAATCTTGGTGTTTTATGTATTGATGTGTTTCTGCTTTTGATTTAAGTAGATTATGTTTCATGATTACTATACTGCTAATCACTAAGAGGATTTAAGTGTGTAATTGGGAGAAAGTTTTGAACAACTGATTCACCCCCCCCCCCCCCCCCCCCGCCCGCTTAGTTGTGTGCCCTAAGTCTAACATGTTGTCCATATGGAAGATTGTAGTTGAAGCCATAGGCATTGGTGTTGTAAGGGTCGTATGATTGGTTGGGGTCATATGTGTCATATGTTGGGTTTGGATTGGGTTGGTTTTGGTTATTTTGATTTTGGGGAGGTGGGGGTGGTGCTAGGTAAGAATGTAGGCTTTGTGATGGTTGTAGATAAGATTTCTGTCGTTGGTATTGTGGAGGTGGTGTGAAGAAATAATTTTGTGGAGGAAAGCTAAAGTTTGTTGGGTTTGGTTGTGATGGTGGGGTAAGCCATAGGAAGTTTGGTTTTGAGAGTTTTGAGGGTTGAGATAGGTGTGGGTTAGGTTGAGAGTGGAAGATCATTGTGGTGGAGGGACATAGGTTGATGGGTTTTGTGATGGTTGGGGATGATTGAGATATGTGTTGAAAAAGTTTAGTGTAGATGATTGTTGTGGCGGAGGGACATAGGTAGATGGGTTTTGTGATGGTTGGGTTTGATTAAGATGGGGATAGGTATGATTGAGTGTAGAAGAATATTGTGGTGGAGGGACATAGGTTGTGTTGATGTTTTGTGATGGTTGGGGTTGCATGACATTGTTTGAGTTAATGATACGGAGGGTTGATGAAGTTGGGGGTGGTGTTTGTTGAGACCCTTGTTGCATGGCTACATAAGTGTTTCCTGAATTGTAATTTGGTGGGAAACCATCTCGTGATGGGGTAGCCAATGTTCCACTTACACTTGGTGTGGGCATTTTAGGAGGTTGCTGTGTGTTTGATTTTGCTAGAGCGACCTGTCTTGCTAGTTCTACTTGATGATGTAGAGTCTCTTGTTGGTGTTTGTAAATCTCCATAGGAGTATTAAGAGGTGATATGGGTCTTTCTGCTGTTGGATTTTGATAAAGAGGATTCTCATATTGTGTGTCAAAAGGTTTAGGCATTTTCCCGTGTGAGCTTTGTTCAGGTATGGGAGTGGTCACTGTTGACATAGTTTGGACAGCCGGTATAGCATCATGTGTTTTGTTTTTCTCTTAAAGTTTGGATATATCAAACTCTTGAGGTAACTTGGCTCATTGTTCTACTAGTAAGCGAAAGAAATGATCTTGGTTCTCACTAAGGATTTTGTCAAACACAGCTATAGCTCTAGGATCTTGCATGATTTCATCAAGGTCATGTCTATCTTCTTGAGAGGATTGACCTTCTTCAAAGTGTCACTCTTCTTGAGATGGGACTTGAATCGTGGTATAACCGGGTGTAGCAAAATCATGAGGCATGCTGGTAGTGAATTGAGTTACATCTACCAAAGGAACATTACCTTCTTGAGGATTGGTTGGTTGGTCATGTTGTGGCTTGTTTTGAGAGTTGGTTGTTCTTTCCATTGGTGTTTTTGGAGTACCTTTTGGAGTCATATTGGATTGGCTTGGTTGAGGTGTATGAGGAGTCGATTTGCACTTCCTTGGGGCAACTTTCTTGGCCTTCATAGTTTGCTGGAGTTTAGTGGTTACCATGGGATGCACTTAGACAATATGTGTGAACTTTTACTAGAATTTGGCTATGTTTTGTAAAAGATAATTTTGATGAACATTTTTCTTGACCAAAGGCGCTGGACTATGATACTAAAAGCATGGGACTATGTTACCAAAGGCGAGCTATTGTGTTACCAAAGGTGCTAGACTATGCTGCCAGAGGCGCTGAACTATTATGCCAAAGGCACTGAATTGTGCTACCAAAGGCGAGCTACTATTATACCAAAAGCGCTGAAGTAGTGTCAGTGATGTTTATAAGGCAAATTTTGATTGATTTGGGTTTGATTTTGATTGGATTTGTTTTGGCAAGAGAAAACACATCAAACAAAGTACCAAAGAGGATTGAGACAACAGATAGTGTATGTTCTAGGCTCACGAAAAAGCCCAATGTTTCCACGGGTATAAGACAATTGTAAATAATTCAAGCACTTTTTATCCCTAGAGACATGGTTTCATTGTGGTAGATCAGCTCACAACTTAATTCTCCATCGACCAAATGTCATTCCATATAGGTGTCGTACATTTGTATCTTTATGAGAGATGATAGGTAGGGATATCTCACCCTCCCCTCGGAAAGCTCAAGTATGTCACAAGAGTTTTATGGCTGAGGGAATACTATCTCTTCTCAAGGGAGGCAATGGTGAGTATCTTGGGGGCTTAAATCGATTCCCCTTGCATTGATGATTACCACAATGTTTGGAGGTGAAATGGGTAGTCACTATTCAGATTGGTTCTTAGTTGCTTTGAGGGACCAACACCTTACGAGAAATGTGACAAGCTATTAAAATATTTAACCAATCCTACTAAGAGTATCAAACACTTCGCACTATGTAAAAATTATTTTCACAAAGAGCTAGTACACCTCTTTTCGATTCGGCACCACAAGGTAAGGCTGACATCGGTTAGGACTTGGCTTTCGCCTTATCCCTCTTATATAGTGGTTCAAAGGAAAACTCCGCTTAGGGTCATCCCTTTTGGATGAAGCACAATCCAAAAGCAGGCCCTTCTAAAGGAATAACTAGAATGTAAGATCAAGCACATTAAACAAAGGTTCAATTGTCCTGTTATAAGAAAAATAAGGTGTGACAAGATTAGGCACACACATGATTGTAGTTGTCAATTGTCCCTTATGAAATTGAAGTGTTTTGCATTCATGTCAATTGTCCCTTAAGAAATTGAAGTGTTTTTGCATTCATGTCCATTGTCCCCTAAGAAAGCAATATGTTCCTAAGACTTAGATTACAAAAGATGATTGTTCAATTATCCCTTAAGAAAGCAATTTATTTCTAAGATTTTGCAAAAGATGATTGTTCAATTCTCCCTTTAAGAAAGCAATTTATTCCTAAGATTTTACAAAAGATGATTGTTCAATTGTCCCTTAAGAAAGCAATATGTTTCTAAGACTTAGTGTGATAGGTTTTCAATTCTTCAATGCTCGTCCTACAAGAACATGTTAGGAAAACCCATTTTCTCTGTTTGAGTAATAAGAGGCTACAAAAAGTTGATTAGTTCCACCAAAAACTCAATAGTTAGCATAAAATCAATTGAACCAAAAGTGCTTAACTTGTTAGTTGAAAAATGAGCAATCTAAAAAACTGATAATAATAATTAGTTACAGCAGATTTGATATTTTGATCAGATTCTATGTGAAATTCTATACATTTTCAAAAAAAATTCATGAAAATTGAATAAATTTTGCACAAGTTATGATCATTTGAAGTTTGCAAAGAATGGTTGACTTTGACTAAGTGTACTTAACAAATTTGATAAAATTACCTAAAAAGTCCTTCACCATAGAAAATTTGGGAGAACCAACTTTCCAATGTCACTGGTTTCGTAGAAATCTGACTCCATATGCAAAAGATATGCCCAATTTCGTGAAACTGCTCTGAAAAAGTAAAAAAAAAAAAGCATAGGCTAAAAATAGGGACACGGATTTGTGATTTATTTTTCTCAAAATCCATGCACTTTTTGCAAAAATAAGAGATACCCAGATATGATTTTGATGCTTCCGACAAAACCCAGAAATCTTTTGAGCTAAAGTTACACATATATGCCCGATTTCATGAAATTGCTTAAAAAATAAAAAAAACATGGGGTAAAAATAGGGATGCAAATTTGTGATCTATTTTTATCAAAATCTGTACACTTTCTATAAAACATAAGAGATACTCAGATAGGCTTTCTATGCTTTTGACAAAACCCAGAAATCTTTTGAGCTAAGGTTACACTGTTTGAATGCTCAATGCCTATTCTTTCAAATTAGTGAACAATGATCTTCAGATTTTTTGCATTGTGATTTCACTTTTCTGTACCTAGCTTAAAAAAATGAACTTTTTTTATAAAAAAATAAGGTTAGTGGGTCCCATCGGGCATGCTAGAATGTGTATAGAAAAAATTGAGACGTTGAATGATAAGATCACAAGTAATGATAATAACAACTCAATTACCCATAACATCAAAAGATCTATCTAAGCAATAACCAAATCAATGAATAAATCAAATTACGAACAAAGAAGCTATCACTTAGATTGTTTGGATTTCTTGGTCGAATGTAGATTGCTCTTCAAATTGTGAAACCATGTTTTCAACAAACGAATGTAGATTTTGTTTGTGCTCAAAAGGTATAAGTGTGCTCAACGATGCGATGAATGCTCCAAGTGCTGTATGGATGCCTGAAAGTAAGTGATCGAAGATGATTTGTGAAGGAGATGAGGGGGGTTTATATAGGTTTCAAACATGATCGATCAATGGATGAAATAAATCCATAGAATGGATGGTTGGGATAAATCAAATAACTCACATTGAATGTACACATGACATGTGTCACTCCAAAAAGGTATTTTTATTAAGATAACTACTTTTTTGATAAAGATAGATTTGATTTCATAAATTAGAATATTTTTTTTCTAATTCATGAGTTGATGAAAATAAGATAAATTAAAGCCAATTAACTTACCTTTAGATTTGCCTTTCTTAGAGTTCTTAAAATAAGATTGATTGTGCACGAGTTATCATAATATTTTTAGAGGAATTGGAAAAATAAATAAAATTAAATGAATAAATTTATTTAATTGATTGTGCATGATAGAGGAATAAATAAAATATTTGATTATATTTTATTTTTAGAGATTGAGATAATTTAAATAAATTTGTATGATTTATTTAAATTTGGAAGAACAATTTGATTTAATTAAATAATGTAGATTATTTAATTGTAGATAAGAGGATTTGTGATGAATTAATTAAATAATGGGATTTATTTAATTAATGTAGACTTGAAATTTGAAAAAAGATAATGATTTAATTAAATAATAAAAAATATTTTATTTTGGAAGAATATAGAGGAATTTAATGAAATTAATTAAATAAAGAGGATTTATTTAATTAATGTTGAAAATATTTGATTTAGAGGAAATTTGATGAAATTAATTAAATAATTAGATTATTTAATTAACGCTGAATGCAGGTGATTTGATGAAATGCAAGTGATTCGAAGACTTGGTCATTTTTGGGTGTCTATAGATAAAACCCTAGAAAATGAAGAACAAACTATAACTAATTATCAGAAATAGATCACAGTAAACATAAAGTATATCAAAAATTAGAGGGAGATTTAGAACCTAGATCTTGTAGTAGAAATGCCCAAGACCAGTGCGCTTGGGCACCCTAGGCCTTTTCTAGGGTTTAGTAGAAACTCGGATATCACCAAACTTGTACTTGTCTACTCTGCCTTCTTCCCAAAAATTAGCTCCCAAAACCTGTTTCTTTGACTTGCACACAAGGAAAGAGGAAAAGGTTGTGTTATGTTTAAGGGCTTGCCTTAGTCAAACATTATGTTGGTGTTCCCACCTATAGAAATGACTAGATCCAAGAGTGTGTGCCCTATGAGGGCAGAGGCCAGATCTGTAATAATATGATGAATAATGAATGATAATGATGATAATAACTAGAGGAGATATGACCTTAGTTGATGAAGATGACTTAAGATCCTACACCAACAAAGGAGAGTGATGAAGAGGGCTTCAAACTTCCTTCAAAGCCTACAAACAAACTTCAATAGCATTCACAAGGAGATAACACTTCAAGAATGAAGAACACTTTAGCATAGAACATAATATGAGAGAAAACTTCACATTAATCCTCTAGGAAGCACCTAGGCATAAAATGAACTACAACACTCATTTAAATATACATTCCCACTCACTCACGATAAATAAAACTTAATTACGCCAAAAAATACAAACTAAGGAGGTGTCCTATGCCAACACTACAAAGTGGGGCTAAAATTCCCAAGTGGGACTAGGGCGCTAGGGTGCCTTGGACCTTTCTCCCATAAACTCTAGAAAGTGTCCAATATAGAGGGCTTAGTCTAGTCCTAAGTTGATCTTACCAGGTTTATTTATCGAGATTGATATTTTTATTGTTTTAAGCTCAAAAAGGTGTTAAAATAGGTCATGATTAATAAAGGCAACAAAATAGGTCCAACTAGGTGCTAAACTAAGTGTAAAATGCTAGTATGCACATTTTACAACATAACATTTAGCCCCTACTTTAGTGTGGGTACGAACTTATGTTCAAACTCATACTAAAGGATGGACAAAACACATAAGACATAGAAGCCCAAAGATTTCCACCAAGTTGTGGACCACAAGTTGCCCCCAAACTCCCAAACTTAGGATTCTAAGGTTGCAAACACATAAGCAAAGAGTTATCAAAGATACAAGGAATTGTAAGATAACTCACACATACATGGAGTACTAAAAGCATATATAGGAATATGCATTGAAGACACACAATACACAATGCATACATGCCTAACATGAAGCATACACATAAGACACAAAGCATACACATAAGTCATGATGAATACATAGAGAATACATGGAAAAACATGTTGAAGATAAATGAAAACACAAGTTAAAACATGATGCAAAACAAAATAAACATAAGAACACACATAGAACAAACACACAAGGCACATGACTCTAACTCTAGCTTGCTTTGTCACTAGGGGTCATGTGGAAAGAAGTGCCACCATTGATCACACACTAGTAAGGACCACCAAATTATTAGGTGACCATGACAAGTCACATGAAGAACATGAGCTAGCCAACTATGCTGCACTAGGTGGCTCATGGACTAAAGAGGAAGCATCACAGGCTAGTGAGGACCACCGAATCACTAGGTGAGTTCCATGCCAACAAGTATACAAATAAAAAGAGAGCATAGTACAATGTATGCCCCACCTTAAAGGGATTGCTAACTCTTATTAGGGAGCAATTGCTTTAAGGTAGAACAAATCACAAGATAGGAATGAGAGCTTTCAGGAAGCACATGCCCATAAGATATGTATTTCCAAAGAACTACATTGCATAAAGGGGTTGCCCCCACAAAAGGCAAATCAAGGTGATACTACAGGGATGATACACAAGGGCTTGTGTAGTCATGGTGTGATGCTGAGCATAGCAACAAGTTGCCACATAAATCAAACATAAAAGAAGCAACAAGTAATAACACAAAGGGATCTACTTAACTGGCGTCGATATATGAATGGTTGTATAATAAGAGATATCTCAAGACTATATATATGGAATTGTCACCATCCTCTAGCTAGTAGAACTATGGAGACAAAGGAAGAATTATCACATGAAATAAAAAATAAACATCCCTTTGGTCAACAAGGGAGAATGCCAAAACATCTTATGCCTTGCATTGCCCTCAAAGGACACAACAACAATAAAAATAATGATATATAGAAGAATGATGGTATGAATAGAGAGAATGTCACAACGAGTTTCGGTCCCTTTGTATCCTTGTACCTACAAGGGTGTCAATGGTCATCCAAAGAGAGATTAAAACAACACAATAATAACAACAAATAATATACAAATAAAGCATCAAGCAGCACATCACGGGGGGGAAACAATCACATGCACGCATAACAAAGAAATAAGGTACCTCACATGTAAGTCAAGCTAAAGCAAATAATCCTCCTCCCAATCTATTTCATAATTCATTTGAAAAGGTGGACATGATGCAAGAGGAACTATAGCACTTAAGGTATAAGGAACAAGAGCCATACCTGTAACATTGTCAAGTTCACTATCGAAATGTAGTACAATAGGTTCCATAGCAGCTTGCAAAGATTCTTCTTTCTCTACAAGAGACACAGTAGCAGTAGATGTCTCTATGGCATCCATCAGTGATAAATCCTTGTGAGGAGGGAGATTCTCTTCTCCTATGGCAAGGTGAGCCATAGCACAATGACGCTTCTTTCTTTCTCTTGTAATCTTATTTCACTTAGCTTTATTCATGATGTTCTTAAGGAGAACCATAGTATCTTCCAACTCAGGTTCCTTTTCTTCCTTCACTTCAGGAACATTAGAAGAAACAAGAGGAACCACCAAAGGCTAGGTTATTATGGGGGAAGGGTTCCTCAATGTGGGTTGCTCTTCCTTCTCATCTTGTGAAATAGGTGGAAGTACAGGAGCATCCTCAAGAGGTTGAGAAACCTTAGGAAATAAAACATGCACAACTGATGAAGCACCACTATTCTCTGCAGGGGAAGGTTGGACAAAAGTAATATTGTGATTGCGGGGAGGTTTGTTTTGTGCCCGAAGATTGCCTCATTTTCCTTGGAGGGATGGCAAAGGGGGAACCTCGACATATCTACCAGACACTCTGGGGTGGGGAAGAACCTTTGATTCAGGCTTAGCTTCATTCACTACCTGTGGTATAGGAGGAATTATAGTCATAGCCTCAAAAGATTGAAGAGGTTTGAGAATATCACCAGGGGAATATTACTAAGTGATAACTCTACTATTTTCTTTGCTTGAACTTCTGATATGATAGGAAAAATATATACTCTCTAGGTCTAGCAACTCCAACTAGTTGTGGTCAGAAGTAGTCAAGTGAAAAATGTCCATTTCAAGCGATGGGTTGGTAGCAACCGTGATGTACAACATGGACACATCCCTCAAATGGAAACTTTAAGCACTTGTGAACCATAGAGGGGACTGTCTTCATGGAGCAGAGCCATGGGTAGCCCAATTTCACATGAAATAGGTCTGATGTAGGAATGATAACAAAATGCACATCCAAAGCTCTTGGCCCAACCTTAACTTCAAGAGTTAAAGCACCAAGAGTTGGAAGGATAGACCCATCGTGTGCTTTAATAGCCATCTCTGATACATCATATGTATCTTGATGTAAACCATGCATGTATAGAAAATATTTAGTTACTACATTCACCATGCATATAGGATCTATCATATCACCCTGAATAGGTTTATCATTGATTCAAATAGTGATATAAAGAGGCCCATTAGGAACTTTGATAGTAGCATCATGTGGAGTAAAGATATAGCAGGTTCTAAATCCACTCATTCTTTGTGAGGGCAATAATCCACCATGCAAATATCAACAACATTAGACTCATGATGAGGTAGAGGATTAGTGTATATTTGAAGATTTTGATTAGGAACTTCCACCAATTTATTCCCTTTACCATTCACACTAGCAACTTGGATGACATTTGAGTCGATAAAGTCTTGAACTTCATGTTTAAGATGCATACATCTTTTAGTATCATGGCCAACAGAGCAGTGAAATTGACAAAAGGCCTTTGCATCAAAGGAAGATGATTGCATCTTACTTGGATCGAGGGGTCTAATAGGCAGAAGATTGATGAGATTACTTTGCAAAAGTTGTGTCATGATAGCATAGAGAGATTTTGATAACGGTGTGAAGTTTCTTGTTTTCGGTTTTAACTTGTAAGGGGTGGAAGCTGAAGATGATCCTGCCACCACATGTTTTCTAATGTTATTCGTTGAAATTTCATTTATCTTGATGAATTTTTTATTTTATCTTTTGAAAGAATGATTATGAGAGGCTTCAGATTGACCAACTAGAGCTGATGAGGGATTATGCTCATATTGACTAACCGAAAGTTGATAATCATGAAGATCCATGCAAAGATGAGTGAATGAATCATATCACATCAACAATATCTTATCATGGATGTGAGGTTGTAAGTTTCCTATAAATATTCTTTGCACATCAGGATCTAGAATAGAATATTGGATTTGTGAGAAGATGACTTGATAATGACCCGTAAAATCTGTTATTTTCTCTTTTGTTCCTTGTTTGCAACGAACCAAGTCTATTAAAGAGACTTGAGATCCAATGTTCTCTTGAAAATGCTTGAGGAACTTATTGACTAATTATGTGGAAGAAGTTATAGAATTAGGAGGTACCAAGAAAAACCAATCCAAGGCTATGTCCTTGCATGACCTAGGAAAGAGTTTTGTCAAGATCACATTCTCAAAGAAGAAATCACTACACATAGTGGTAAAAGCTGCAACATGGTTGTTAGAGTATCCCTTACCATTATATTTCTCAAAGCGAGGAGTCTCAAACTTCTCAGGCATAGGAGTTCTTAGGATGGAATAGGACAAAGGGCTATAGATATAATGTGTTGTCATCCTAGGCTTAGGTGGACTATTACTCATGTAGCCAATTGTTGTTGGATAGAGGTCATATTTTTCAACAATTGGTTTATGATGGGGTGGGAAGCGAGATCAGGTAAAGATTGGAATGAAATACTAGGTGATGGTGTATGAGTAGCCTTTTGGAATGTGATAGGAGGTTTAGATGTAGGTAGAGTAACATTAGGTGTGGAGTTTGTGTAACTATATTGTAATGAAGAACATGATTCCCAGTGGATAACCCAACACATGTGGTAGAATTATTACTCTACTGTGTAGTAGTGGTGAGAATAGTAGAAGTATAAGTAGAAAAAGGGAGTGTAGGTATGGGTGCCAACACTTGATTCCCTTTTTGATTAGAAGAAGTGACATTGGTTATGATTTCATTGCAACTAGATGTAGATAGAATGTTGTTATGCATTATGTGTACAAGGCCACACAATACTTCCAATCCTTCTTGACCTTCAAGCAAGAGACTTCGTAGAATCTCAACAACAAGAACAACCTCTTCATCTATGTGTTTCATGCTCACAAATTTCTAGAAATTAGCCAACTTCGTGTCTAATATCTGAATTTGTGATTCAGGAACATGAGCCACAAGGTCATCAATGTTGATGGATTCATGTAAGTTTGATGCTTCAGGAAGGTGCGAAGTAGGGATGCTAGGAAGAATTGATGGATCTTCTTATGTGATAAGACTAGGAATCAGGGGTTCCGATGTAGAGGTATCACTATTATGCATAGCATTCGAACCCATAATTTGCTGAATTCTTCACATAAGAAGGTTAGAATCAGAGCACCAGGTCACAAAGCTCATAAAGCGTCTACAAGATTTAGTAACACACAAGATGTACTAATAGAATAAATGAATGAGGAAAAAATAGAAATATTTGAGTTTTTGTTTAAGTGAAGCAATAATATTTCCTTGATCTATTCTACTCAAATCCACTTAAATATTAGCAATGTCAATGCTTAAATCAAACCCACATTTCAATGCTTTTTCCAAAATGCAACAATTTAAAATTGTTCATATCTTCAATTTTCAATGCAAGATATCAATTGTAATGTTGTAGAATAGTGCAAAATTAGATTTGGAATGAAAATGAAAGCAACAAAATCTGAAACTAAACTATCTTTCATAAACCATAGAATGCAACATTAACTAGGTTTCACAAAAGTTCACTTTTTCAACAATTTCTAGCAATCCCTATGATTCAAAAGCACAATGCAACAATATGAAATGAAAAACTATTGTAATTCTAATCAGATCTGATGCAAAAATTAGAAAATGAGATGATGCTATGATGATCTATCCTTTCCAAATGCAACAAAGTGATAACTATGCAATTTTCAAATCTAGGATGCAATTTTTCTTTTCCAATTTTCAAAAGCAAGGATGCAAGAATCTTTTGAACATAAATAATGATAAGGTACAACCAATGCAAATACTTTAATCCACTAATCAATGAAACAAGATCTAAACAACCTTGAAATCTATAAACCCCAAGGTCAAAACTAGCAAGTTTTTCTAACAATGCAAGGTTTTCACAAACCCTAGTTTTGAAACTATGCAAAATTTGATTATGTATGAATGCAAAAATGATTAATAAATTCACTCCCAATCAGCTATAGAGTGAAACCCAACTCAGATCTGAAAGAATAAGGATACAAAAGTGCAAACAATGATGAGTTCACTAAAATTTTAGGGAGAAAAAAGTGATCTAGCCTAAAGAGTTAAACTAGGCCAAAACCCTCTTCTACAAACATTAGGACATAAATAGAGCTCAACTTCTACCCAAGAAGGAGAGCCAAACTACAGGGGTTCTGCCCTTTTGTTGTATATAGATGGATCAACCAAATTCAATCAAAGTTAAGAAATCAAGCTAAGACTAGTGATCAAACACTAGAAGATGAAGAACAAACTAAACATATCACAGTCAACAAAATGATGTAGGAGAATCCCTAGTTTAAGAGCAATCTTGCATCAACCAAAAACATTTGCATTTTAGTTTGCTTGCAGTTTAGTTTGTTTCTTTTCATTTTCTAGTTCAGTTCAGGCAGTTCAGTCAGAAGCAGTTTCTGTATTTTGGTCCAGTTGCATTTCAAACCTTGTGGAGTTGGACTTAGCATCTACATTCATTCATCTAATCATATCTAGAATTTAGAGGTCCACACTTCTTTACTAGAGAGATATCACTATCAGAAGATCGACTGTTTCTTAGAATAGAGTATCGTGATAATCACAAATAATCAGCTAAGGGAGAAGACATGCGGAGCATTCCTTGACTTTCGGAGCCTAATGACACATCATTCAATGATCTTTAGTTTGTGGCCAACCTTCCTCGAAGATCTGCACATCATTCCGTTCATTTTTTAGAAGTGTTCTATGCATTTAGGTCCGACCTATCTGTGTACACGTTACAACTCTTCATTGGAGGTTGTGATCTTCATTGGCCAACGCAGGGAAATCTATTGATTCAGACTTGATATATATTGATATAATAAATCCTTAGGAAAGTAGTTAGTTATGAAGTTCATAAGTTACTAAGTTCTAGATAGATAGCTTATTCATTTTCTGGCAAAGGAGCTTCAAAGCTTTATCTTACACTTTTATGTAATCAGGCTTGTGAGCCCTAATTGTAAGCCCGCATGTTGCCGATCGATCTCTATTTGAATTCTATGATATACTAAATGACTGAATCTGCATTTGTTTCATTTCTATGAGTTGATTCCGTTGTGTTTACTCTTGCTGCATGGTCTAGAGAGTTCCTTCTGTGAACCCTCCTACCGTGACTGCACCAAGTGGTATCAGAGCAAAAGTTTGAATCTTTAGGAGAGAATTGACCGAAGTTGGTGAAGGAACTTTGTAAGATCTTGCTGTGGATAGATCGTTGAATTGAGGTAGGTTACTTGTGTTGCAACTGATCGCTGATTGTGAGGCAGTTGTCACCTTGTAGCCCGATCACCAAACTTGAGGCAATTTACACTTGATCCTAGGAAGAATGCCACCGAGGAGAATTGTTGCTATTGGAACAATGGTTGGAAGAATGGATGAGATGATGGAGATGATAAGAATAATGCGAATTTGATTGGATGTTGTTGAATAAGATAAGTGAAGAGGATTGACACCGAGACCTAATGTTGAAAGTGATGATGAAGAAGAATTCCAATCTATTGAACAAATTGGCAAAACCCTAGGAGGTGATGAAGAAGAAGAATCAGATCAAGTAAAGATGTTGCAAGCTATTTCAAAAATTAGCAAAAAAACCTAGATTTGATGTGCCGAACTATACTGGTAATTTGAACCTTGAAGAGTTGATTGATTGGATAAATGACATGGAAGAATACTTTGAATATGAGGAAATTGAAGATCCGGAGAAGGTGAAATTTGCGAAGACAAAGTTGAAAGGACATGTTGCGATATGGTGGAAAGAAGTTTAGTTGGAAAGAAATAGAAGAGGGAAAGAAAATATTACAAAATGGGATAGGATGGTAACAAAAATGAAGAATCAATTTATACCTACTGACTATGAGTTGGAACTGTTGAAAAGATTGCAAAACCTGAGACAAAAGGAGAAATTTGTGACGGAGTACACTGAAGAATTTCACAAGATAATCATAAGAAAAAGACATAGTGAAGCAAGCAAGGAGAAAGTGGCTAGATACATCAATGGACTGAGATTGAACATTCAAGAAGAACTAAGTTTGGTGAGGATGACATCTTTGGAAGAAGCATATCAGTTTGCCCTAAAAGTTGAAGAGAAGCTGAATAAGAGGCATGATCAAAGATAGAGAGGAAGGGGAGGTAAGTTTTAGAGAGGTAGGACTTATTCCAGAGGAGACAGATCATTTCTAGAGTAGAACAAGTTTGACAACCCATTTAAGAAGGATGGTAGAGATAACAATGCTTACTAGAGAAATGACAAAAATTTACCAGAGAGGAAACCCTAGTGCATATCGGAATGAAGGATATAGAAGAGAAGGAAGATGATTTGATAAGAGAACATTTAGAGGTATTTGTTTCAAGTGTGGAGGTGGAGGACATAGAGCATTTGAATGTAATCAGGGTAGTACAAGTAAGAGGACATAAAATAGTGGAACAACAGCCTATGTGGAAGAAGAACCTGTTGGATCACCAAGTTCTATTGGTAAACAAAGGAAAGGAGAGTCACTTGTGATGAGGAGAGCACTATTTCAAGCAGAGACAAATGAGGAACCACCACAGAGGAAAATCTTGTTCAGAACCAGATGCAAATCTGGAGGTAAGTGTTGTAAAGTTGTAATTGATAGTGGTAGTTCTGATAACCTAGTTTTAGAGGAGATAATGACTAAGCTGAAGTTGGAAAAATTGAAACACCCTAAGCCATATCAGATAACATGGATTTAGGTTGATCATAAGTTACTGGCAAGTGAACAATGTTTGGTGAAATTTCATATTGGATCTTATCATGATGAAGTCTTGTGTGATATTATGCCTATGGATGTATGTCATATTTTGTTGGGTAGACCTTGGCAATATGATAGAAAAGATATACATGATGGGATAAAGAATACATACACTATAATAGCAAATGGAAAAAGAATTACTTTGATTCCTTTGGAGGATGATCCTAAAGATGTGGTATGTGGGAATGCTAGAATCTGTTTGGTATATGGAAGGAAAATTTTGGATGGTTTGAGACATGAGAATATGTGTTATGCCTTGATTCCTAAGAAGCTGGAAACATTGAAGAAAGAGACTGAAGAAGAACAACCAGAGGAGATAAGGGAGTTGCTTACAAAATTCGAAGACATCATATCAGATAATGTACCTAAAGGATTGCCACCTATCAGGAGTATCAGTCATCACATGGATCTTATTCCTGGAGCAAGTTTGCCTAATAAAGCAGCACACCGGATGACACGGACAGAGAATGAAGAACTGAATAGACAAATACAAGAGTTGTTGAGAAAAGGTTTGATCATAGAAAGTTTGAGTGCTTGTGCAGTACCTGTAGTGTTAGCACCTAAGAAGGATGGAGAATGGAGAATATGCACTGACTCGAGAGCAATAAATAAGATCACAGTTAAGTATAGATTTCCTTTACCTAGGATGGATGATATCATGGATTGTTTGAGTGGAGCAAGATATTTCACAAATATAGATTTGAAGAGTGGATACCATTAGATCAGAATCAGAGAAGGAGATGAATGGAAGACTGCTTTCAAAACAAATAAAGGATTGTATGAGTGGTTAGTGATGCCCTTTGGATTGACAAATGTACTGAGTACTTTCATGAGATTGATGAATGAAGTCTTGAAGAAATTCTTGGGTAAGTTTGTGATTGTATATTTGGATGATATTCTAATTTTTGGTAAGACAAAGGAGGAACATTTGTGGCATATCAGACAAGTTTTGTAGAGACTGAGAGAAGAGAAATTGCTGATAAACATCAAGAAGTGTAGTTTCATGAAAGAAGAGTTGGTATACTCAGGATTTGTGATTTCTGCAGAAGGATTGAAGATGGACCCTGAGAAAGTAACAGAAATTATTGAATGGCCTACACTCAAAAGCATTGGAGAAGTTAGATCATTTCATGGATTGGCTAGTTTCTACCAGAAATTCATTAGAAATTTCATTTAAGTTTGTAACCCTACGACAGAGACAATGAGAGGTGACAAAAAATACTTTAAGTGGACATCTGGAGTAGATAAAAGTTTTGAGTTGTTGAAGCAGAAAGTGACAGAGCAACCTATTTTGGCATTATTGGATTTCAATAAGGTATTTCAAGTAGATTGTGATGCAAGTGGAAGTGCAATTGGAGCAGTATTAAGTCAAGAAGCTAGACCTGTAGAATATTCCAGTGAGAAGTTGAATGATGCAAGGAGGAGATATTCAGTTTATGATCAAGAGTTCTATGCCATAATTCAAGCCTTGAAGAAGGGGAGACATTACTTGTTGCCTAAGGAGTTTGTGTTGTATATAGATCATCAAGCTTTGCAATATCTGAATAGTCAAGGTAAGTTGAATCAGAGACATATGAGGTGGGTAGAGTTCATGCAGAGTTATACTTTTGTGTTGAAGCATAGGAGTGGAAAATCAAACAAAGTTGCTGATGCATTGAGTAGGAGAAGAAACTTGTTGATAGAGATGAGAGTTAAAGTGTTGGGTTTTGAAGAATTGAAGAATATGTATGAGGGAGACACTGATTTTGCAGAACCTTAGAAAGCATGTAAGAAACTTGTTGTGACAGATAGGAGTAAGTGGTTGGATTATTTCATTCAAGAAGATATGTTGTTCAAAGGAAACCAGTTGTACATACCTAAGAGTTCAATGAGAGATAATTTGATCAAGGAGAAGCATAGTGGCGGATTCGTAGGACATTTTGGCATTGATAAGACTGTAGCTTTTGTAAGTGAAAATTACTTTTGGCCTTAGATACATAGGGATGTTTAGAGATTTGTGCAGAGTTGTAGAGTTTGTTAAGTTGCAAAAGGGAGTAGTTAGAATACTGGATTGTATAAACCTTTGATAGTACTGGAGAGACCTTGGGAAGACATAAGCATGGATTTTGTAATGGGATTGCCTAAGACACATAGAAGACATGATTCAATATTTTTAGTGCTTTACAGATTTTCAAAGATGGCTCACTTCATACCTTGCAAGAAGACAACTGATGCAGTGCATGTAGCAGACCTATTTTTTAAGGAGATTGTAAGATTGCATGGATTACCTAAGAGTATAGTTTCAGACAGAGATACAAAGTTTGTTGGATACTTTTGGAGGACACTTTGGAAGAAGAAGAAGATAGATTTGAAGTTTAATTCATCTTTTCATCCACAGGCTGAAGGACAAATAGAGGTAGTGAATAGGAGTTTGCGAAATTTGTTGAGATGTTTGGTTGGAGAGAAACCTGGAAGTTGGGATTTGATTCTACCACAAGCAGAGTTTGCATACAATAATTCAGTGAAAAGGAGTACTGGAAGAACACCTTTTGGGACTGTTACCAGAGTAAACCCTAAAGTAGTTGCAGAATTAAGAGATATCAGTACAGAGAAAAAGAGAAGTGTAGAAGCAGAAGAATTTACAAATCATATGAAGACAGTGCATAATCAGGTGAAGAAGCATTTGGAGAATATGAATAATAAGTACAAAGAGAAGGCTGATGAGAAGAGAAGACATAAGGAATTTTAAGATGGTAATGAAGTGATGGTGTACTTGAGAAAAGAAAGATTTCTAGCTGGGACATATAACAAGTTGAAGATGAAGAAGTTTGGACCTTGTAGGATACTCAAGAAATTTGATTTAGGGAATACATATGAAGTGGAGCTACCAGAGACCTTGGGTATTTCACCTATTTTCAACATTGTAGACCTATATCAGTACCATGAAGCAGAGTTCAGTGACAACGTGGAAGAAGACTTAAAGAAGCAGTTACCACAACAAGCACCGGGGTAGATTGAAGACATTTTGGATAGCAGAGTTAGACACAACACCAGAGGAAGACAATACAAAGAATATCTTGTAAAGTGGAAAGGCAGATTGGAAGAAGATTCATCATAGATTTTTCAGGCTGAGGTGGACCATCTTGGTTCTCCCCTAGCCCCAACAAAGTGAGGGACTCACTTTTTCAATAACTCTAGATGTCTGATGTAGGAGCATCCCTAGTTCAAGAGCAATCTTGCATTAACCAAAAATATTTGCATTTCAATTTTCTTGTAGTTCAGTTTGTTTCTTTTCATTTTCTAGTTTAGTTCAGGCAGTTCAGTCAGAAGCAATTTCTATATTTTGGTCTAGTTACATTTTAGACCTTGTGGAGTTAGAATTAGCATCTACATTCATTCATCTACATCATATCCATAATTCAAAGGTCTGCACTTCTTTACTGGAAAGATATCGCTATTAGAAGATTGACTGTTTCTTAGAACAGAGCATCCTAATAATCACAGATAATCAGCTAAAGGAGAAGACTTGCAGAGCATTCCTTGACTTGTAGAGCCTAATGACACATCATTCAATGATCTTTGGTTCGTAGTTGGAAGATCTGCACATCATTCCATTCATTTTCTAGAAGTGTTCTATGCATTTAGGTCTGACCTATTTGTGTACACACGTTACAGCTCTTCATTGGAGTTTGTGATCTTCCTTGGCCGACGCGGAGGAATCTATTGATCTAGACTTGATATATATTGATGTAATAGATCCTTAGGAAAGTAGTTAGTTATGAAGTTCATAAGTTACTAAGTTCTAGATAGATAGCTTATTCATTTTCTGGCAAAGGAGCTTCAAAGTTTTATCTTGCACATGTAATCAGGCCTGTGAGCCCTAATTGTAAGTCCGCATGTTGCTGACCGATCTCTATTTGAATTCTATGATATACTGAATGACTGAATCTACATTTGTTTCATTTCTCTGAGTTGATTTTATTGTGTTTACTCTTGCTGCACGATCCAGACAATTCATTATGTGAACCCTCCTATTGTGACTGCACCACAAAAAGTACAATAGAGATCAGAGGGAGATTCAGAACCTAGATCTTGTAGCAGAAATGCCCTGGGCCAGGGCGCTTGGGTGCCTTAGGCCTTTCTAGGATTTATTAGAAACTCAAATATCACCAGACTTGTACCTGTATGTTTTACCTTCTTCCCAGAAATCAGCTCCCAAAACCTGTTTCTCCAACCTGCACACAAGGAAAGAGGAAAAGGTTGTGTTGTGTTTAAGGGCTTGCCTCAATCAAACCCCATGTTGGTGTTCCCAACTCCACTACAACAATGATTAGATCCAAGAGTGCATTCCCTAGGCAGGCAGAGGCCAGATTTGTAATAATCTAATGAATAATGAATGATAATGATGATAATAACCACAAGAGACTCAAGATCCTACACCAACTTTAGCATAGAACACAATATGAGAGAAAACTTCACATTAATCCTCTAGGAAGCACCTAGGTGTAAAATGAACTACAACACTGTAAAGACTCACAAGTACATGTAAAAGCCAATAAACCAACTCAAAAGCAAATGAAGTAAATAATCCATTTAAATACAACTTCCAAAAGATAAAAAGGAGTGTAATTAATCCACTTAATTACAATATCAAGATAAACAATAATTTCATCAATAAAATTCAATAGAGTTAATAAATCTTCATAAATAAGGATCCATAAGAATCATTAAATCTTGCAAAAAGATAATCTCATCAATATAAATCAATAAAGTCATTTAAATCTTACAACTCGTGTGCTCATTCCAGGTAAAAGCACTATAAAATCATATACATAAATCCATTGGCAAGCATGCCATAATAAATCCAATCAAGTACAATAATCATGTACAACAAGAATAATGAATCAATATGCTCATTAGTCACACAAACCAAGTGGTCCACCACCTGTGAGTTGAGAGACGGGAACATGACCCAGGTACTTTTCCACCCAACCATGAAGTATTTACACTTCCTCTGATCCCTTCATGAAATGAAGGAAACCCAACCCTGCACGAAATGTCTATCTACCTGGTAACAACTGGCAGGAGGGAACGCCCGATGCAACCTTGATGTCTAAATGTGCAATTCTAAATAATGAAAAGCAAATTGTCTCACAATAGGATGTGGCAGAGATATCAATATAATAAGTTTGCTAGACAATAAACATCTATTTCAATATCATCTCGATTAGATCTAATCCTTATAAGTAACCTAGTACAATTCCCAAAAAGAGGAAAAGTCATCTTTGATAAATCCACATTCGACATCCTAGCCCAGAAAGCAACCCATTTACATTCCTCAATAAAAATCTACTTCTTTCCCCAAGCAGCAAGAAAATAAATAATAAAATAAAAGAATCAAGTCTTTCAATAAATCAATAAACAATTAAATAAATGAATAAATCAAAATCACTTATGACCACCTCTAATCCCTTTCCCATGCATTAATAAAGAAAGCACACTTTTCGATCAAGCAGAAATGAAGATCATCATGAATCCTTTTTAAAAGCAATAATTTGATTATATACTCAATTCATATTCCATGTTTTAAATAGATTCTAGATTGATTTTACTTCATATCCAAATGCTGTTTCATAATCCAAATAAAATCAAATGTTGATGTTTAACTACTCCACTCTCATACGATGAGGTTTCATGCATACTTATGTCAAATAATATTACTATCTTTCCTCAAGATCAATAGAATAATAGAATAAAACAATTAATGTTCTTCTATAAATCATTTCAAATTCCTTTTCCAAAACACCAATCAAGGGAAACACACTTTCCAAGCAATAATCCATCATTTCTATACACAATTGCATTCACAAGTTTATCAATTTGATATAATTTCTTATTCCTTATTTAATCAAAATTTTCCATTATCATATAAAATCTAGCTAATATTAATATCAATTTATTTAATCATAATTCCTCAAAAATCATATGCAATCTAACTATTATTGTTATTTGCTATCAAATTTGTGATGGAAATTCATAAAAACATAATTTAAACTTCCTGTTGATGTAGCAAATTTAAATACAAAAAATTAAAACAACCTCCTATTATTCTGTTATTTTCTATTCTCAATATCAGGAACTGTAGAAAAAAAAAATAGTGAATACACAACTTACTGTTATTTTCTGGAAATGTAAAGGAAAATACATTGAAAAACAATCCATAATAGGAACTAGGTTTTGTCTACCCTTTTGTGAATTTTTGAGATTTTAAAATAATGGGTCAATTTTCTAATGAAATAGAAAGTTTTAATCAACAAAAATAAAAGAAATATAGTCTTAAATAGGTCTGAAAGGGATGTTTATGGCAACTGTATGAAGATTTTATCATTGGTTTTAATAGCTTCCATTAAATCTTAATAATAAAAAATCTGGGAATAATGATTTTGTTTCTGGCAAATTAAACAATAGTGAAAATATGATTTAAAGCCATGTTCAGCTAAGTAGGAATAGCCAAACCTTACACCATCATACATCTGTAATCTCTAATTATTTCTAAAACCTCCAAACGTGATTTAAAGAAGGCAAAAACATAATAAAAACTTGGTAAAATTAAGGTGATTGTTGATGGAGTTTAAAGCTGCTGTTACTGCTGATAAAATCAAGTTCTTTGCTACTCAAAATTGCCTTCTTCTTGCTGTAGATCGTGGGTTCCAGTTGCTGCAATTTGTGGTGTTTTTTTCCCTTTTTTCCTGCCAAGAAGTCTTCTTTTTAACAATAAAATCTCCTCACTTATTTTTGGCGACCATAAATTAGGTTTGAAATCTCAAGAATATAGAATTTAGAATTGAGTTATTATTCTCTTTGAATGATGTTCCACAAATAAAATTAGAACAAAAATGCTATTTAAAATAATTAATTATTTTCTATGCATGTGCAAATTTGGCTTGCATAATAGGAAGCTACTTTTTAAACTCTTTCTTATTTATTTATTTAAATTTATCTAATTATAATAATACTATTATTAACATTATTTAATTATTTAATTAAAACATATCTATTTTAATAAATCAAGAAATATATAAAATAAATATACAATAATATAAATATATCTAATTATAATTTAATTAATTCTACTTTGCATATTGTCTTCCAAACATCTAAAATTAGGTAAATAAAGACAATATTTATTATTTAATAAAAATACAAATGATAATATATATTTCTTTATTTAAATTGCAATACCTATTTAATTACAATTCAAAAAAGATATTTAACTTAAATAATTACATTATGCATTTGAAAATAATTTCTAACACACTAATTTTTCTAACATCTATTCATCACAACATTAATTAAAATAATAGATTTAATATACTATTGTAGCAATTTAAACACAATATGTTCTAATTATTTAAATCATAAATCACACTTATTTTGCACACAGAGATGCATAAGAAAATCATTCAAAATGCATATGAAAACTACGTGGTGTGTGTGATTGCATCAGGGTAATCCATCCATCAGTTCTTGCCAAGTGGCTAGAACACCTCTACCTCAACCATGTTCTTGTCTTTGACGAGTACATGCATTCATTCGCACTCAACTCGACGTGAATAGGTTAGTGTCTCCAAAACATAGCCGAGGAAAATCATTATAATCATGTCTACAATATTTAACATATAAATCAATTTCTAATTTTTATCAATATAAACTCATAATAATTACCTTCATACCTATAAAATCACTTAAGGTAAAGGTCAGTCACAGTAATTGTTCACTAATATAGAATAATTATATTGTTCATAAAAATGAGACGTGACATCCTTCCCCACTTGGAAGAGACATCATCCTGATGTCCTATTACACATCAAAATAATCATTAATCAATCTACCATCAATAAAATAGAAAGGTGTCATAAAACAATAACATCAACTCAAGGTATCAAAAGATCCTAACAACAACTTGAAGTATCATTAAGGTTTCATCAATCCTAACAAAGCATATTGATGCTCTTTTTGCATCTTCCCATGTGGCACCATCCACAAAAGTATAGGTCCTACTCAAAAAAAAAAAAAAAAAAATCTCAATTTCACATTTAACATTGCATCCATGAAATAAATCCAAGTATAATCAATTAATAAATTCACATGGCACAACTGCCAATTCAATGTATATAATCCATCACATGGTACAACTACCACTCAATTAAATTTATTCTAGCATAAGAGTAACAATCACATCTTTAATGCACGCCAAGAAGACATAAATCAATACATCATAGACATGAATCAATTATCACAATGCAGATGCAACCTCATGGCAACACAATATGATATCAAAAGATTAGTCCTCCAAACAAACATTGGTCGAGATCTCCAATAACATGACAAAACTCTAAAGGTGCACCAACTAGGTCATATCCAATGATTGTGAAAACAACTCCTCTAAAAGTATACCTCATATCATTCCTACCAATGGAATCCATTTCCTCTTTCATTACTTGTAACCAAACTTTGTGTTCAATATGATCTACAATTCAAAATTCTCAGGAAACTCTTCTTTGTCTTTCTCTTGCTTTTGCACAATGAAAAAACAATTCAACTTCTTCAATTTCTTTACTATTCTCTACACTTGGCTATTCACTATATTTGGTTGTTTTGTTTCTATTGTTCAATTCTTTTCCTTTTCCTTTTGCCAATCAAATACATTTATCCAACCATAACTCATTTTCTCACAGCTTGTCATAGATTTAATTTTTCAACTCTCTATTCCAACATGTCTTTTTACTACATGATTTTTCAACCCACAAATTTTTGCAATGATGTAAATTCCAACAATATTTTCTTCTATGTCCTTCTCTATCACAATGTGAACAATGTAAAATCTCCTTTTCTTGAAATGACTTCTTAATACTTGCAAAAAAATATGTTTCTTTTCCTTTACCTTGATACCTGAGACTTTCATACTTAGTCCCCACAATTGACTCAATGGGCTCTTTGATTCCTTGCCCATACTTACCCAAATCTTCTCCTATATATTCAACTTATTTCAAGATTTTCAAACCAACATTATCACCCAAACAACTAGCTATGATAGCATATTCTGTTGGTAGTGAGCCAACATCTCTCACGGGATTCGTGACATGGCTTAATCGGCTCCCATGGATTCATTAACTCTAGTGGTTGTATCGGACATTAATAGGTCAACCTTTTGGTGCAATGACAATCGTGTTTCCAACAAGTGGTATTAGAGCCTAGGTTCCCTATAGAAGTCTAATCAACTTGGGTAGGTCCTGAGTGTGGAGTACCATGGGTAAGTGCAAAAGAAATAGAGAAAAGAAAAATGTCAAGTCTCCTATTGATCAAAAGGCACCATCTTTATCAAATTCAAATGTTGATATAGAATCTGTTCATTAGAATGTCTCACAAGTTGAGATAGGTATTAAATTAGAGAAAGTGTTTTCAAGAGTTCCTTTCTTTGATGGTTCAGATTTCTCTATCTGGTGCATTAGAATTCAAGTCTATTTATCCTCTATAGGGTATGGTGTATGGATGTCTATTGAGAATGAATATTCTATTTCCTCTCAATCATCTAATCTACAAGTAACAAAGAGGCTTATGAATGCAATTATACAACAAAGAAGGCCATTTTGTCTTGATTATCTAATGATGTTTCTTGTAAAGTTATGCATTGTGAAACAACTCAAGATGTGTGGAAGGAGTTGATAAGAATCTATCAAGGTGATGCACTTGAAGGAGAGGAAAACTTGTTATCTAAGAAGAGTGACAATGATGGAAGACTTTCACATGAAGGAGATGAGACTCATCAAATTTAGAAGAAGATCACATTATGAGTAATGATGAATAAGAGTTTGAAATTGATATAGAAGGAGAACTCATATGTGCTCTGAGTGAAATCAAGAAATACAAAAAAGAGAATCAGAGACTAGAGTTGAAGCTACAACAAGAAAAAGACTTAAAACATAAAGCACTTTCAGACCTTGAAGATGCTAGAAATTTGATTATAGATTTGAGGAATCAAGTAGGTGAATCAGATAAATTAATTATCAATCTGAAGATAGAGGTTGAGGAAGCTAAGAGGATAGCTGATGTAACAAAGTCTGAGTTGGAAGATAAAATAGTTGAATGTCAAAATCTTGAAGGAGAAATAGTTTCTTTAAGAAAAGATTTTGAGGATGTTAGGAAGCAGTTGGAAAAGAATCTAAAATTTGAAGAGAGCACAAGCAAGTTACATGAGATGCTGGGTAAATAAAAACAACATAGAGACACTACTAGTCTAGGTTATGAAGAAGGAGAGTGTTCCAAAGTTAGAGAAACTCCTAGAAAGAAATTGATCTTCATGTTGCTGCTCCTGAAGGCAAAATGAATAATCAAAGAAGTTTAAGAAGAATTGCTCCTATAAGACAAGCATATGTGTACAGGTATAATTATTCATTTTTTGGTTATTGTTATACCTATAATCATTTTGGACACAAAGCAGTTGATTGTAGAAGAAATCAATCTAATGTTGATCCAGTGTGTTACAAGTGCAATAATGTTGGTCACATACAAAGAAACTATAAAATGCATAGAAGATATGATCCTACATGGAATCATAACATAAGTTCTCAAAGGATGTCAAAAAGGTATTATTAGTCATTTGATTATGATTACAATATAGTTTGTTATTTGTGCAATTCTCTTGGTCACAAAGCACATAGTTGCAGAAAAGCATCACCTGGTTTGAAAAGTTGGAAAAGGAAAGAGGCTGAAAAAATTTGGAGGAAGAAAGAACCTGTAAAAGTTTGGAGACTGAAACAAAATCAAAAGAAGATAGATTCTAAACTTGTGCATCTTGCACAAGTTGCATCATTAGTTGCATAACAGATAGCATGAAGTAAGGGGGAGTTGTTCATATCCTATCAATTATCCCCAATAAGTTTCAGGAGGAGATCATTTGATGTTTGTCAATATGGTGGATTTGTTTTGTTTATCATGCTATTGGATTCATGCCTGATAATGTTTTCTAAGATGATACTCATATCAATTTTATGAAATGAAGTTCATAATGGTGTTGATAACTATGTTGTTCTTCAGTGTATGTCAGTGATACAGGTGATACTTACAAAAGTTGAGTTGTCATGATGTTGTAGTTCAAAGTGTTCTTGATATGTTTGTGAGAATGTGAAGTGTTGTTGCAGGAAGAACTTGATGGTGTAGTTAGTTTGTTGATGTGTAGACTTGATGGGCTGATTTGAATGATGATTGACAGGATCTTGGGTATACTCAAGAAGTTCTCATCAGATGTTAGCATATGTTGGCTGAGGAAGTTACAAATGGAAGAAGTCAATTCATAGCACATGTCTCTGCATTTGGTTTTGCCAAGGTATTGATAGTGGTTCTGTATCAGATTTGACATTGTGTTGCAAAAAGTATCATGTACAGGAACAACAAGATAGTCTTCATTTCTTACATATGGTCTTCATTCTTTTTCATGTCAAGAAGTGTGTGTAGAAGTAAATTGGTTGCAGATTGTTGTAGGTTTATTGTCCATCTTGTAGTCACTATCATGGAGATATTAGCAAGGTCATCTCTTGTGTGGTCATCATGTCATCATGGGTTGTGAATAGTGTAATGAGTAGTCTTCATGTTGGTGTTTATGGGTGTTGAAGTGGTTATGATATTTTTGCATGGAGTTCAAGTTCATAAATGTCATGTCAAAGGATTGATTCATCTAAATCCTAAGAGTTAATTTTATGTCATCAAAGAATTGTTTGTCATGAAAAGTTTGTTTTGCAATCACAAGTGATGTTATCAGGAGTTGGTATTTGATAGTAGAAATATGTTAATCTTCATCTTGTCAAAAGAAGTGATTAGAGGAATTCAATGATGTCAGTTTTTCATCTTTTCATTGATGACAAGGAGTGGTATTGTGCTGATAATATGGTACATTCTATGGGCAGTTTATATCAGTGGTTTGATGCTTTGTTTGGTGTGCCTCTCATGATGTTGCTCTCAGGTTCTGTGTTTTAGGATGTATGTGCTTCAGGTCAAGTTGAAGAATTATTCTAGGGAATGTTCAACAAGGTTTGTTATATGCTTGCTTCAGGATTGTTATTTTTGTCATCATAGATCATCACAAGTTCAAAATAGGTTAACAAGAGTTTATGTCTTCAAAATCCTCATAATGCAATGTGATTGTAAGTGTTATGATCAAGCTTTAACATTTTTTAGTGGAGTTAAATAGGGGGAGTTAATTCAACCTTTGTCATTTGATGTCAAAAAGGGGGAGAGAGAGAAAATGCATCAAGTAGTTTTGCAATCAATGACAAAGGGGGAGATTGATGGAGGTTGATTGTCATTGATGTCAAAAAGGTGTTGAATGGTTCATGCTTAGGATGCAAGATGCAATTCTTCATAATGTGTTCTCAAGGGCACAAGAGCACAATGTGTCTTCAGTGAGTTGCTTCAAGGTCTCAAGGTTTACATGGTAGTGATATGATGCTAAGTGTTATGTTGATCTCAAGTTTGATATAAGACATGAAAAAATGTTACTTCATCATGTTCAAGACTTCATGTGCTTTGAGGTTGTATTATATTCATGCTCAGGTTATGTCAAGATGCTTTCATGCCATCTAGGTTATTCATGTTGATATCATGATCTAAGACTTGCATAGAGTGGTACTTGCAAAGAATGTTACAGGGGTTCAGAGTGTTTGATACTTGATAAATTTGTTGGTTTTTTTTTATGGTCATTTACATAGTGATTTAGTTGATCTTTATTCAAATGATGATCTTGATCTGATTATGTCTTAGTGTCTCAAGAGTGTGGAGCTTTCATATGTCTTTATCTCATGGCAAAAAGATGTCGTTATTCATCAATGTTGATTAGTTCTAAGTATGAGTGGTAGAGACATGGAGTTGGTTTGATAAGATGTTTAGTTTGGAAGCTTTGAAGGAGTCTAATGTTTTCATGATGATGTCTTCATAGTAAATATAATCTCAGTCAGGTGATGATGGTGTTTTAATAATTGGTATAGTTTATCTATGATGACAAAGGTTGTTGCTTCATTCTTTGCATCGAGTTATGCATTACGTGATATTGCTCATAATACAAAATTGTTGCAAAGTTTTATCATTTCAAGTTGTTGTGAGATTGTTGTCTTAGATGCATTAGATGCAGGTATACAAAGGTGAAATGTTTTGGTTAGATTTTTAGATGTCTAAATTAGGATTTTTTGGAACCATACCCTAAAAACTAATTCCTAAAATCATTCTAAATTTATACTTAACTTAGCCTGTCATACTCTTTTTGTACTTTTAGTTATGTTTTTGAGTTGACCTATAAGTACAGGTCACAGGCCACTTAAGTGGAAACTTGAGGGTTTTGGTTGTGTGGGGTAACCAACCCCTTTGTCTAATGCCACCGGGTGAATTAGTTTCCATAATGAGCGAATGGGCGCGAATTACTTAATCAATGGATCACATTTAAATTAGGATGAGCGCACAGTGATTAATTAATGGTTGATATTTAAAGATTGAACCCCGCTGCCTTGTTCCTCTTTTGATGTGCATCTAGCCATCTATATCTCAAGACTACAGTAAACAAAGTTTTTTTAAAGCTATTTTTAGTGTTTCAAAAAGATAGTTTTTGTTGGGATTTTAAAAACATTTTTTAAGAAGATTTGTTTCTATTTTTAAAGTTCTACTCATGGTAGGAAGCTATAAGGATGGATTTTTGTTTTTTTGTAGAGATTTAATTCCTTTTGTGAGTGTGATTAAAGGATTTTTTTTTACAAAGAATTGGAAGAGGATTTAGAAGGAATATAAAGAAAAGAATGCTTTATGAAGAATGTAGAATACAAATAAATTTTTTTCAGAGAATATGGAAGATATTATTTTTGAAGACATCATTTTTATGGGTCATTTTTTAGACTAAAAGCTATTGAAGAGTTGGAGAGGAATATCAAGAGTTGTTCAATTTATTTTTTATTGCAGGTGCTTGTAATATATTATTTTTGCAAGAATGATATTTGAAGATGAAAAGAAATGTTTTGGAAGATGATGATGTTATGAGATATATGGTTTTTGAGAAGAATAGAGTGTGTTTAAAAAAAGGGATTTTGAACTAATTTTTTATATGTGAATATGTGAATGAATAAGAGAAGAAGAAAAATGTGAAAGGTCATTCAATTTTTTATATAATGGTATTACAGGTGCATTAAAGGATGAAGTTGTTGTATGGACTAATATGCAGTGATGAAGACATATTTGTGAAGATTCTTTTGAAGAGAAAATACAAATGAATCATGATATTTTATATGTGATTTGAGAGATGTATGAGATCATGTTTTTGCAGGAATGAATCAAACAAGGATGAAGACATTATGCAACAAACTTATAGTTTGAACCATGTCAAATATGAAGACAATATGCAATTGATTATGCAGAGATAATCTGGACTAGTGTGAATTGATTATGCAAAGATAATCTAGACCAGTGTGAATTAATTGTGCATCAGGTGAATTGATTGTGCAGAGATTATGAGAATGAAATGCAGTATGATTGCAAAGAAATATACAGATTGAATTGAGTATGATTGCAACTTGAGATATGCAAATTCAGGGGTTTGTATTGAAATAGAGAAACCCTCTATATTTCTTGTATTATTTTAAGATTGTATTTTGTTGCCAGTGAGGCTTGTATGGTCAGTGAGACCTCTTTGTAACCAGTGAGGCTTATATGGTCAATGAGACCTACTTGTAACCAATGAGGTTTCTTATTAAGCTAGTGAAGCATTTTAGAGCGGTTTTTCTTCCCCTTGAGGATTTTTCACTCATCAAATCAGGTGTTATGTTTTTGTTTGTCTTCATGTGTTCATGTGTCCTAATGATTTGTTCTTAAGGTCCTAATTTTGTGCATATGTGTTTAAAAGTTCATTGATGTCTTCCTCTCTCTTTGTCTTGTAAATTAAAAGGTGTAAAAAGTTAAAAATTTACACAACACTGATTCACCCCATCTCAGTGTTGTCCTGTACTCCAACAATTGGTATCAGAGCCAAAGATTCTAGGTTTGAATCTCCCCTCTGAGTGACACTGGGGGGATTGTTGGCAATGAGCTGACATCTCTTGCAGGATTTGTGACATGGCTTAATCGCCTCCCGCAGATTCATTAACTCTGGTAGTTGTATTGGGTATTAATAGGTTGACCTTTTGGTGCAATGACAATCGTGTTTCCAACAAATTCATCATCATTTTCATCCTTATATTCTTCAACAATAAGCAACTTCTGCAACTACCAAGTGATTGATCAAAAGAACACAATTCATCTATGTCACATGAGACTTTAGAAATTGACAGCTTGATTTCAACATTCATTTCCTTCTTTGCATGTTGCAAACAATTGTTTTAACTCACCATTTTGATCTTTCCTTTGAATTTTCTCCTTCTAGGTTCTTCAAAATTTCTAGCAAATATTCATTCCTTCAAACAACTTCAACTCTTCTTCTAATTCTTGAACTTTCACCAATTCTTTTTCCAAAAGGTCATTTTCACAAAACTTTTCATACTTTTCCTTTCCTAACTCCTTTATTCTTTCCATATATTCTATAATACTCCTTTTAACATTCAACAATTTCTTATTAACTTTTTCTAATTCTTCTATCAAAATTCCTTTTCACCCCATAGGCTTTTAACATACAAAATTTCATCTTACTTCAAGCGACCCAAAGTGATACCAAAATCCATTCAGATCTTCCTCAACACTTCAACAATGGTGAAACATCTAACAACAATTAATGAACTCAATCTACAATCGCTACAAAACAACACATTCTCTGCATCCTACTCCCTTACACAACCTATTAGAGGTCCGTCATGGACATGATAGAAAACATAACATGATACATAACCAACAGTTTAAAACATTCAAGCATAGTCACCAGTAATAAATAAATAAATAAATAAATTTTGAAGAAGAGAAAAATTCAATTCCAACAATAAGGTACAAAATGAGCTCAATTTCAATAGTAAATTAAACATGACCATCAAGGTCGCAAGATAAGTATCAAATTTTGATGGCTATACTTTTCATAGATAAGAATAAAATTTTTCAATGTTGGTCTTTACAACATTTAGAGAAATTATCAAAGTCAAAAAGATAAATATCAAATTCAAAAGTTTCACATTACATGAACTATGTGACTAATTCTAGCCACTAGAGAGGGAGTACGACGCTACACTATGCCTGGTACCAAAATTGGGGAGAGTTAAGAGAACACACTCAATCGCGCAAGCAACCTGGTCCTCTAAGATTCCATACACCTCTATATCATAAGATCATTTCCACACAACACCACTCAAGATACCTAGCAATAAAGATTGCATTCCGATCTAGGAAATCACAAACAAATTGAAGAATGCCCAACCAAATCTGGTGTGTTCCTGTTAACCTACATGCATCCTCAACTTGAATGCAATATCTCATTAACAAGATATGGCAAGGATTTAAGTAAATAAAATTGATTAACAGTGGGTAGGTTTTTGAAAAGGAAACCTACCTCCCTGTTTTCCCCATATTTGACACCCATCCTAGAAGGCAACTTCCCAAAAGAATAGAAAGCAAAATAGCCATTCTCCTTTAAAACACAAATTTATGGAAAAATAAAATAGTCATACAATTCTATACTTGCAAACATTTAACAACCAAGATTTTAAGTTAGGACAAATCAGGTTCACAAACCAAGATATTGTTGGAAACAAGGCAGATAACTAAGAGGGGGGTGAATCAGTTATCTCAAATTTCTTAATTTTGTTTTCTTCTTTAATAATTAGTACAACATCAAAACATATAAGCATATGTGATCATGAGAACAAAAATAAAATCAACACACATAACACAAGGATTTTTACGTGGAAAACCCTGTTAAAGGAAAAACCATGGGGTGGCTAACCCAAGATTGTATTATCTATTAAAAGAATAAGAAGTACAAAATGGCACTTGCCAATTAGGGCTCATTGCCCAAGCACACTGCTCACAATAGGCACACTGCCTACAAGAGACTCACTGTCTACAAAACATACAGAAGGTAATCAGGTGTTTGAACTGATGAGAGACATCTACAAATGCAGGAGTTCAGTTCTGGTTAGGAACAATACACTGATTTGATGCACTTCATTCTTCCTCTGTTTTAATACTATTGCTCTGTCACATACTAGAATTGATTTGCTTCTTTTACACTTGTCCCTGCTTTTCTTTGAACTTTATTTCATCACATGTATATACCACGCACCTACATACTGGAATCCATCTGGTATATATATCTGCATCAAGGATTTCATCAACTTTCTAGTCGGCAACAAGAATACTCAAGATATTTACAAGTTACTGATCTGTTGGGTGAATCCATGCTTGATTTGTGATGCATATCAAAAACATAGAAGTAGAAGTCATTAATCATGTTGGCCAACAATGTATGACCCCACAAATTACTTGATCAACATCATTTACTCATCCATATTGAAGTCTAATACTCTGTCGGTCAATTCTTTCTCTGTCTGCTTTGCCTGTTTGGAATCCAACACTTAGATGCTCATATCTTTTTCATGCTTTATCACCAATCTCTAGAATATAGTAGTCATGATACCCCTCTTGACTTATCCAAGTTTGCAACTTTTTGAGTTACACCATCTGAGAGGTCTAGACCTGATTGTCGGACCTTGTTGCATACTTTGTTCTTGTTCAGCGGACCAAAACAATCTTCAGTCTAATTTCTGGTAGGCATACTATGTACTGCGGATGTGTGGAATAGACTTTGTTTCCATCAATGACAACACTCATGAAGCCACACAATGTCTCTTGCCAATAATCTCCCCCTTTGGCATTGATGGCAACACTTAGTGAAAAATGGCTAAGTGTCGCAGTAGACTCCCCCTTGGCTGATGCTCTTTCTTTTGCAATATTTTACCGAAACTCCCCCTTAGCTAGATTCTACATTTTTCACTACTCCTCACTCCCCCTTTTACATCAATGGCAAAGGACAGAATCCGTATACCAAAATTTTGCAAAAAAATTCTTATACATGGACGTAAAAGTATATATGTAAATGTTATACTTACATATACTTAAGTATATCCGAAAAGTGGCCTTCAACTGAACAAACTCTATGGCCCAGCTCTGCTTCATCTTGTCCAAAATGGATATGTGACCACTCAACAAAAATGCATATGCTTCTGCCCTTCTTAAATCTACCAGATCACTGGTCCAGGCTATGGTCTGAGCATCTCTTAAGGCCTCATGCATTTCCTCTAACTTAGGGATAATTATCCCTCTGAGTTCACTCATTCTATTTATTATATCCTTCTTTTCTTTATTCAGCCTCTTTATTTCATTTATGATGACAATGGCCTGGCATTCTTAATTCATTAAAGATGTAGTAAGGGGATCAAAATTCTGGGATAAACTTGACATTTTAACTTCTTGTTCTTTCACCTTCTTTTCAATATCCTCTATCACTTTGGGCCAAGATAGACAAAATTTGTACATGTCCCCACTGTCTTTAAGAGCATTTTCAAGGCTCGTTATTCCAATGTCTAGGATGATCTAGTCTAGGAGGAGGCTTGTACTGGAACATCTTCTTTCTTTGCTTCTTGTTTCTCTTTCTTAGCCTTCTCCATTTTCTCTCTGTTTGCATATACTGCCTCTTTTGATATGCCAAATCTTTTGGCAATTTCCTCAACTTCCCTTCTTACTTTCCTTTTTATCTCTGGTTGTCTTAACTCAACACATATTTTTACACATAGTTCTTGAAAGGTTCCAAACCTTTTTGCCTCAGGGTCGTTAGGCTGGCTCAATAGGTGTTGAATATGTAGCTCCAAGATTTTCTCATTGACCTCGTATCCCATTGGCATTAGCCACACTGTTCTGGACTCAACTACCTCCATTAGGCATTGATTAGTGTGAACCATGAAGCACACTATATCCTTGTATTTCTCAACTATGGATTGAGGTATTCTCTCTTTGGCTTGCATCGTGCTTTGGAAGTTCTTAAAGTAACCCTAGAGTGCTGTGTTTTGAGCTTTAGCATCACCAAGTCCATTCATATAGTCTCTAATTTGGATTGCAACTGGTTTGTCATTTTGCCATTCCCAACCACTTGATCTAGGTAGCTCATTCATGTAATAAAAGAACAGACACAGTATTAGACAACCATATTTGAAGGAAGTCTTCTTATCCTTTTTGATCTTCTGCAAGTTTTCTAATAGTTGATTTAGGAGAAGATCACATAGGTCATAATCTACATTTTCCCTCAACATCTGATATGCTGCATATATTGCAGTCCCAGACACAAAATTCTCCCTTCTAGAATGATAGATCTTATACCCAATTATCATTGAGACAAATTTGACATCCGAATCTGTGATGTCATCTATGGTCATTGCTCTCTTGTCAATCTTAGATTCGGTGGATTCAGTTACTATTTGGTTCTTGACAGATTTAAGTGCAGGTAAACCACCGGATGAGTGCAATCTAGTTACTGCCCTGATGGCATCTTTTGTTATCTTGAAAGGCCTCATTAACCACATGAAATTATCATGCATCCTGCTTAGGACATACCAGACCCTATCATCTTCTGCAAACAAGGAAAGTGTATGCAATGTCTGAAGTGTTTATCCCAGATGGCCTTGTATTGAGGTTTGAGTTCAAAACTCTCATCTATTAGTTGTTTGTGATAGATGTCCATCAACTTAGAGTCTCTAAATTCCTCAATGTTGGCATGGATATAGACCCTTACATCTTCTACGTGCAATACCCCATGCAGAATGCTAGAAAATGTGCCTAAAGGATCAACTTCTAGAGATTTATAGGGATGTTTCTTGAATTTAGGATGCGTTCTATTAGTGATCTTTACAACCATTGGAGTAGCCATCTTGCAAAAGATTCAGAGAGAGATTTTTAGAATGGAAGTACTGTTTTACGCCTTAGGGTTTGAAATCGGAGTTGGAACAAATCGCTGGTTGAATTTGATTTTCCAGTTGATCTTTGAGTGGATTGTAGAAACTTCATTGCAGAGCTCTTCTTATCTTCTTTGCGAATGCAAGTGTGTAAATGATGAGTGAAAGGACCCTTTTATCCTTGCCCAAACCCTAATTTCCTTTTGTAATAAATGCATAACATAAGTTATCCGGTTGCCCTATTCTGAGAGAGATCTTCTCGAATCACTGTGTTGCACTTAGAATCATTTTCAGTGAGGATTGACAATGTATCTTCTTTTCTTCAATCATGCCATAGATCCACATATCAAAATATTTCAATTTTGAATCATACCAGATCTGTCTTTGAAAATCCTGCTTTACCAGATGACTGTCAACCGGATCAACTTGAGCAGTTAAACTCGTGCAAAACTCCATGTAGATCTTTCATATTTTTACCGAGGGTTATCTAGATATTTTTCTGAGAACCCTTTAATCCAAAGTATTCCATGTGCCAAATTTAGGCACTAATTGACTAGCTGGGGGAATTTGTTTTTCTTTGTGACTCCTCTGAGCCAGAGCTCATCTGTTTAGTTTTCAGAAGGAATATTAGCACCGGATTCCAGTGCGGATCCATCCCCAATATTTTTTATACTCTTCTTCACCCAAATCTTGCTCATCTCCCTTTGAACTTCATTCGCATTCACTTTGCCTTTACCCTTATCTTTTTTTTTATTATGATGCACCGGACCCTTTTTATCCTGATTTTTACTTCTACAGAATTTGGCAATATGACCAGATCTATTGCAATTGTAGCAAACAACATTTCTTTGCATATTTGATTGATATCCTCTTAATCTGCATTGATTAGCCATATGTCCCATTCTATTGCATGCAAAGCATCTACCATTAAATGAATTATTTATTTACATATTTCTGTATTAATGAGATTTGTGACCATACCTTTTGTAGTTGAAACATTGTCCAGTGAAGGATGGATTAGTCTGATTCATTCTTGTTCTGCACTGAGTTGCTTTATGACTGAAATTGTTGCAATTGAAGCAGTATCCATTGAAGGATGGATATCTTTGAGCATTTGGTTGCCTTACCAGAGGTCTTCTAGGCCTATTTCTTTGATTTCCTGATCCAAAGTTCTTCTGATTAGATTTAGAGCTTTCACCTTTCTCATATCCCAAGCCACGCTTATCATCTACCCTCTTTTGGATTTCAAGAACTTCAAGTTGGGCTGAGCTTTTCTTGAATTTCTCTTTGTATTCATTTGCTATTTGAAGATCTTGTTTAAAAGTGTCTATCTGATTCTCAAGTTGTTCTTAATTATCTCTAGCTTCTTCAAGATTAGATTCAAGGTGCCTGATTATTCTATCCATTTTGTGGTAGTCCTCTGTCTTCTCCTTGAGGGATTATTTTAGATTATCTTCAATTTTTTTTTTTTTTTAATTTCTTAGGTGAATCTCATAACCCCTGATTCCATCTCATGCCTTACCATAATGACCTCTTTTGACAACTTCTCACATAGCTTGTTTTTCTAATCCAGATCTTCATTAGTATACTCTAATTTGCTAATTTTTGAAGTAGTTCCTTTCTCTTTTTCACAGAGATACTTAGTTTTCCTTTTAGCTCATTTATGAAATCATCATCTTGTTTGAGTCTTTCTGTCAAGTTATTGACTTCAAAGTGGGATTATTCAAGATCATCTAGGGCAGACTGAAGTTATTCCTTCATACCATACATATCCATTGAGATTCCTAGATCTTCCTCAAGCTGTTAGGCTTTGTTTAGAGGAACTTAGCTCTGATACCAATTGTTGGAAACAAGGTAGATAATTGAGAGGGGGGGTGAATCAGTTATCTCAAATTTCTTAGCTTTCTTTTCTTCTTTAATAATTAGTGCAACATCAAAACATATAAGCATATGTGATCATGAGAATAGAAATAAAATTAACACACATAACACAAGGATTTTTACGTGGAAAACTCTGTTAAGGGAAAAACCACGGGGTGACTAACCCAAGATTGTATTCTCTGTTAAAAGAATAAGTACAAAATGGCACTTGCCAATTAGGGCTCACTGCCCAAGCACACTGCTTACAAGAGGCACACTACCTACAAGAGACTCACTATCTACAGAACCTACAAAAGGTAATCAGATGTTTGAACTAATGAGAGGCATCTATAAATGTAGGTGTTCAGTTTCGGTTAGGTACAATACACTGATTTGATGCACTTCATTCTTCCTCTATTTTAATACTATTGCTCTGTCACATATCAGACTTGATTTTATGCTTTTACACTTGTCCCTACTTTTCATCACATGTATATACCACACACCTACATATTGAAATCCATCTCATATATATATCCGCATCAAGGATTTCATCAACTTTCTAGTTGGCAACAAGAATACTCAAGATATTTACAAGTTACTGATCTGTCGACTGAATCCATGCTTGATTTGTGATGTGTATCAAAACATAGACATAGAAGTCATTAATTATGTCGGCCAACAATGTATGATCCCACAAATTGCTTGATTAACATCATTTACTCATCTGGATTGAAGTCTGATACTCTGTCGGTCAGTTCTTTCTCTGTCTGCTCTGCCTGTCTGGAACCCAAGACTCAGATGCTCATATCTTTTTCATGCTTTATCACCGGAGGCTAAATCTTTGGAATATAGTAGTCATGATACCCCTCTTGACTTATCCAAGTCCGCAATTTTTTGAGTTACACCATCTGAGAGGTCTGGACTTGATTGTCAGACCTTGTTGCATACTCTGTTCTTGTTCACCAGACTAAAACAATCTTCAATCTGACTTCCGGTAGGCATACTATGTACTGCAGATGTGTGGAATAGACTTTGTTGCCATCAATGACAACACTCATGAAGCCACACAGTGTCTCTTGCCAACAATCTCCCCCTTTGGCATTGATGGCAACACTTAGTGAAAAATGGCTAAGTGTCGCAGTAGACTCCCCCTTGGCTGATGCTTTGTCTTTTGCACTATTTTTCTGGAACTCCCCCTTAGCTAGATTCTACATTTTTCACTACTCCTCACTCCCCCTTTGACATCAATGGCAAAGGGTAGAATCCGTATACCAAAAGTTTGCAAAAAATTTCTTATACATGGCCATAAAAGTATATATGTAAATGTTATACTTACATATACTTAAGTATATCCAATAAAGTGGCCTTCAACTGTACAAACTCTATGGCCCAGCTTTGCTTCATCCTTTCCAAAATGGAGATGTGACCACTCAACAAAAATGCATATGCTTATGCCCTTCTTAAATCTGTCGGATCACTGGTTCGGGCTATGGTCTGAGCATCTGTTAAGGCCTCATGCATTGCCTCTAACTTAGGGACAATTATCCCTCTGAGTTCACTCATTCTGATTATTATATCCTTCTTTTCTTTATTCAACCTCTTTATTTCATTTATGATGACAATGGCCTGGCATTCTTAATTCATTAAAGATGTAGTAAGGGGATCAAAATTCTGGGATAAACTTGATAGTTTAACTTCTCTTTCTTTCACCTTCTTTTCAATATCCTCTGTCGCTTTGGGCCAAGATAGACAAAATTTGTACATGTCCCCACTGTCTTTAAGAGCATTTTCAAGGCTTGTTATTCCAATGTCTAGGGTCCTCCTATCATTAGCAATGAGTCCCTGTACTTCAGTGAATCTTTTTCTCAAAAATTCCTTCCGGACCTTAACTTCTACTGATTTTTCTAGAGATTCAAAGCGAGTGGTAACAAAATTTACCAAAGATTTTAGGTTGCCAGATGCTGAGGCTGAAGGATCCTTTTCGAATGATGGCATGATCTTCTCCAGCATCTCAGATGCCATCTCCAATAGTTCACAATATTCCATGTGAGATTTCAGGAGTTTTTCTTTTGCTTTGGCTTGAGCAAAAGATGCTATTTTCATTGTCTGGATCGAAGAGAGAGAGTCAAAATTTAGTGGCCCTTGAAATAGTTCAGGTTCATCTATCTCCATCATTTCTTTGTTCAAGAAGTTCTTCACTGCCTCTGTAGTGTCTCTTTCTGGTGATTGAGATTTCTTTTTTTTTGGGGTATCAGAACAGTCAACATTAGTCTCTTCTGCTTGTTCTCCTTCTTTTCCTTTGACCTCTTCTTCTTGACTTATTTTCTCCTCTTTTCTTCCTTCCCCTTCAACTTCAAAATCTGAAATGTCTGTAGTTGGATCCAGAGGAGAGATATCACCTGAGATTACTACTTCATGAACTTCCTCTTCCAGAACAGAGGAATCCAAGTCCTTAGACTTCTCTTCTTCTAGCTCTTTTGATCCTTCTACATCTTTTTCAGAAGATTCTTCATTGGTTACATTTAATCCTTCAACATCCATGGTAGAAGGTTCTTCATCTGTTTCCTCTACAATAGGAAGATTGAATCTTTTGAAAGCATTCCAGAGGATGTCTTTTGTTTCTTTTTCTACTTGGTCAGTTTCTCCAAGCATAAGTTTATTCATTCTTGCTTTACTTTGGAATTCATCCTTACAATCCTTAAAAGTCATGTTCCCGAATCTCTAAGTCTTTTGCCTTTACATTTTCTTTTCTCAGTTGAAGTACTTTTTCTAGACTCTTAGGAATTAAGTATATAATTTCAATGAATGCTTTATTGTAGATGTTCAGGTACCTAACTGTAGCTTCTTCCAAAATCCTCTTGTCAGTATCACTGTATTCATCATAGAACTCTGTTACTGGCTGTAGGTTCCCATCCATAGTAACTACCTTGATGATGTCATCAATGGAAAGAGTAGGCTTTTCATCAAATTCTTCTATCTTTTCTTCCTTGTTCTTATTGGTAGAGAATTCTCTAGATGTTTTCTTCTTCTTCATTTTCTTGATTTCCTCATTGGATTCTGTTTCTTCATCATCTTTGAGGCTTGTATATGACCTTGTGGCTTTGGTCTTCATCCTCTTTTCTCCTTTTCTAGATGTCTTGACTTTCGGTTTGGTGGCCCTTGAGCTTTTAGGAGTGGTAGGGGTAGAGCTCTTGGAGGATCTAGTCTGGGAGGAGGCTTGTACTAGAACATCTCCTTTCTTTGCTTCTTGTTTCTCTTTCATAGCCTTCTCCATTTTCTCTCTGTTTGCATCTACTGCCTCTTTTGATATGCCAAATCTTTTGGCAATTTCCTCAACTTCCCTTCTTACTTTCCTTTTTATCTTTGATTGTCTTAACTCAACATGTATTTTTACACATAGTTCTTGAAAGGTTCCAAACCTTTCTGCCTTAGGGTCCTTAGGCTAGCTCAACAGGGGTTGAATATGTAGCTCTAAGATTTTCTCATCGACCTTGTATCCCATTGGCATTATCCACATTATTCTGGGCTCAACTACCTCCATTAGGCATTGATCAATGTCAACCATGAAGCACACTATATCCTTGTATTTCTCAACTATGGATTGAGGTATTCTCTTTGGTTTGCATCATGCTTTGGGAGTTCTTAAAGTAACCCTAGAGAGCTATGTTTTGAGCTTTAGCATCACCAAGTCCATACCTATAGTCTCTAATCTGGATTACAACCGGTTTGTCATTTTGCCTTACCCAACCACTTGATCCGGGTAGCTCATTCATGTAATAAAAGAATAAACACAGTATTAGACAACCATATTTGAAGGAAGTCTTCTTATCCTTTTTGATCTTCTGTAAGTTTTTTAATAGTTGATTTAAGAGATCACATAGGTCATAATCTGCATTTTCCCTCAACATCTGATATGCTGCATATATTGCAGTCCCAGACACAAAATTCTCCCTTCTAGAATGATAGATCTTATACCCAATTATCATTGAGGCAAATTTGACATCAGGATCTATGATGTCATCTATGGTCATTGCTCTCTTGTCACACTTAGATCTGTTGGCTTTAGTTACTATCTAGTTCTTGACAGATTTAAGTGTAGGTAACCCACCTGATGAGTGCAGTCCAGTTACTGCCCTGATGGCATCTTTTGTTATCTTGAAGGGTCTCATTAACCACATGAAATTATCATGCATCCTTCTTAGGACATACCGGACCCAATCATCTTCTGCAAAACAGGGAAAGTGTATGCAATGTCTGAAGTGTTTATCTCGGATGACCTTGTATTGAGGTTTGAGTTCAAAAATCTCATCTATTAGCTGTTTGTGATAGATGTCCATCAACTTAGAGTCTCCAAATTCTTCAATGTTGGCATGGATATAGACCCTAACATCTTCTATGTGCAATACCCCATGTGGAATGCTAGAAAATGTGCCTAAAGGATCAACTTCTAGAGATTTATAGGGATGTTTCTTGAATTTAGGACTCAGTGTATCAATGATCTTTACAACCATTGGAGTAGCCATCTTGCAAAAGATTCAGAGAGAGATTTTCAGAATGGAAGTACCTTTTTATGCCTTAGGGTTTGAAATAGGAGTCGGAACAAATCGCTGGTTGAATTCGATTTTCCAGTTGATCTTTGAGTGGATTATAAAAACTTTGTTGCAAAGCTCTTCTTATCTTCTTTGTGAATGCAAGTGTGTAAATGATGAGTGAAAGGACCCTTTTATCCATGCGCAAACCCTAATTTCCTTTTGTAATAAATGCATAACATAAGTTATCTGGTTGCCCTATTCTGAGAGAGATCTTCTCGAATCACTGTGTTGCACTTAGAATTATTTTCAGTGAGGATTGCCAATGTATCTTCTTTTCTTCAATCATGCCATGGATCCACAGATCAAAATATTTTAATTTTGAATCATATCGGATCTGTCTGTGAAGATCCTGCTTTACCGGATGATTGTCAACCGGATCAACTTGAGCAGTTAAACTCTTGTAAAACTTCATGTGGATCTTTCATACTTTTACCAAGGGTTATTTAGATATTTTTCTGAGAACCCTTTAATCCGCAGCATTCCATGTGCCAAATTTAAGCACTAATTGACTGGATGGGGGAATTTGTTTTTCTCTGTGACTCCCCCTGAGCCAGAGCTCATCTGTTTAGTTTTCAGAAGGAATATCAGCGCCGAATTCTAGTATGGATCCATCCCCAATATTTTCTATACTCTTCTTCACCCAAATCTTGCTCATCTCCCTTTAAACTTCATCCGCATTCACTTTGCCTTTACCCTTATCTTGTTTTTGATTATGATGCACCGGACTCTTTTTATCCTAATTTTTACTTCTACAGAATTTGGCAATATGACTGGATCTATTGCAATTGTAACAAACAACATTTCTTTGCATATTTGATTGATATCCTCTTGATCTGCATTGATTAGGCATATGTCCCATTCTATTGCATGCAAATAATCTACCATTGAATGAATTGTTTATTTGCATATTTCTACATTCATAAGATTTGTGACCATACCTTTTATAGTTGAAACATTGTCCAGTGAAGGATGGATTAGTTTGATTCATTCTCCTTCTGCACTGAGTTACTTTATGACCAAAATTGTTGCAATTGAAGCAGTATCCATTGAAGGATGGATATCTTTGAGCATTTGGTTGCCTTACCGGAGGTCTTCTAGGCCTATTTCTTTGATTTCCTGATCCAAAGTTCTTCTGATCGGATCTGGAGCTTTCACCTTTCTCATATCCCAAGCCACACTTATCATCTACCCTCTTTTGGATTTCAAGAAGAATTTCAAGTTGGGCTGATCTTATCTTTAATTTCTCTTTGTATTCATTTGCTGTTTGAAGATCTTGTTTAAGAGTGTCTATCTGATTATCAAGTTGTTCTTGATTATCTCTAGCTTCTTCAAGATTAGATTCAAGATGCCTAATTATTCTATCCATTTTGTGGTAGTCCTCTATCTTCTCCTTGAGGGATTATTTTAGATTATCTTCAATTTTCCTTTTTTCTTCAATTTCTTGGGTGAATCTCATAACCCCTGATTCCATCTCATGCCTTACCATAATGGCCTCTTTTGAAAGCTTCTCACATAGCTTGTTTTTCTCATCCAGATCTTCATTAGTATAATTGGCTTCACTTTGATTTGCTGATTTTTTAAGTAGTTCCTTTCTCTTTTTCACAGAGATACTCAGTTTTTCTTTTAGCTCATTTATGAAATCATCAGCTTGTTTGAGTCTTTCTATCAAGTTATTGACTTCAGAGTGGGATTGTTCAAGATCATCTAGGGTAGAATAAAGTTGTTCCTTCATACCATACATATCCATTGAGATTCTGAGATCTTCCTCAATCTGTTAGGCTTTGTTGAGAGGAATTTAGCTCTGATACCAATTGTTGGAAACATCGTAGATAACTAAGACGAGGGGTGAATCAATTATCTCAAATTTCTTACTTTCTTTTCTTCTTTAATAATTAGTGTAGCATCAAAACATATAAGCATATGTGATCATGAGAATAGAAATAAAATCAACACACATAACACAAGGATTTTTATGTGGAAAACCTTATTAAGAGAAAAACCACAGGGTGACTAACCCAAGATTGTATTCTCTGTTAAAAGAATAAGAAGTACAAAATGGCACTTGCCAATTAGGTCTCACTGCTCAAGTACACTGCACACAAGAGGCACACTACCTACAAGAGACTCACTATCTATAGAACTTACATAAGGTAATCAGGTGTTTGAACTGATGAGAGGCATCTACAAATGTAGGAGTTCAGTTCCAGTTAGGCACAATACACTAATTTGATGCACTTCATTCTTCCTCTGTTTTAATACTGTTTCTCTGTCACATACAGGACTTGATTTACTACTTTTACACCTGTCCCTGCTTTTCTTTGCACTTTATTTCATCACATGTATATACCACGCACCTACATACTAGAATCCATATGGTATATATATCCGCATCAAGGATTTCATCAACTTTCTAGTCGGCAAAAAGAATATTCAAGATATTTACAAGTTATTGATCTGTCGGCTGAATCCATGATTGATTTGTGATGTGTATCAAAACATAGACATAGAAATCATTAATCATGTCGTCCAACAATGTATGATTGCACAAATTTCTTGATCAACATCATTTACTTATCCAGATTGAAGTCTGATACTCTGTTGGTCAGTTCTTTCTCTGTCTGCTCTGCCTATCCGGAACCCAAGACTCAGATGCTCATATCTTTTTCATGCTTTATCACCGGAGGCTAAATCTCTAGAATATAGTACTCATGATACCCCTCTTGACTTATCCAAGTCTACAACTTTCTAAGTTACACCATCTGAGAGGTCCAGACCTGATTGTCGGACCTTGTTGCATACTCTGTTCTTGTTCATCGGACCAAAACAATCTTCAATTTGACTTCCGGTAGGCATACTATGTACTGCAGATGTGTGGAATAGACTTTGTTACCATCAATGACAACACTCATGAAGCTACACAGTGTCTCTTGCCAACAGATATCACAAGACACCATTCTTTCCTACAAGCAATGGTTATCATTTATTTCCTTAAACTTCATTAAGGCAAATGTAATACTATCTTTCTTTTACCCTCATAAATGAATCCATATTCATGATCATGCTCTGATTAAAAAAATGCAACATGCTTTTCAAGCAAGCATTCACCAGAAGGTGAAATAAAATAAGTCAGACATATGATCCAACATCCTCTTTCACATACTAATGCATAACCCTAAAAGAAGGAAAGAACATAGTCCTTCATACTTAAGAACAATCATGAGGGTCTATCTAACTGTGTAAAAGAAGAGGCACATGCTATCCACAACAAGACAATTCACAAGGACCCACACATGCTCGATCAACTGAGTAAGACACACACCCAAAGCTCCCAATGCTGGAACCACGCTTTGATACCAAATGTAAAGCCTCACAAGTACATGTAAAAGCCAATAAACCAACTCAAAAGCAAATGAAGGAAATAATCCATTTAAATACAACTACCAAAAGATAAAAAGGAGTGTAATTAATCTACTTAATTACAATATCAAGATAAACAATAATTTCATCAATAAGATTCAATAGAGTCAATAAATCTTCATAAATAAGGATCCATAAGAATAATTAAATCTTGCAAAAAGTTAATCTCATCAATATAAATCAATAAAGTCATTTAAATCTTACAACTTGCGTGCTCATTCCAGGTAAAAGCACTATAAAATCATATACATAAATCCATTGGAAAAATATGCCATAATAGATCCAATCAAGTACAATAATCATGTACAACAAGAATAATGAATTAATACGCTCATAAGTCGCATGAACCAAGTGGTCCACCACCTACGAGCTGAGAGATGGGAACATGGACTAGGTGCTTTTCCACCCACCCATGAAGTATTTACACTTCCCCGGATCCCTTCATGAAATGAAGGATACCCAACCCTACGTGAAATGTCTAGCTACCTGGTAACAACTGGCAGGAGGGAACACCCAATGCAACTCTGATGTCTGAATGTGCAATTCTAAATAATGAAAAGCAAATTGTCTCACAACAGGATGTGGCAAAGATATCAATATAATAAGTTTGCTAGACAATAAACATCTATTTCAATGTCATCTCGATTAAATCTAATCCTTATAAGTAACTTGGTACAATTCCCAAAAAGAAGAAAAGCCATCTCTAATAAATCCACATTCAACATCCTAGCCCAGAAAGCAACCCATTTACATTCCTAAATGAAAATCTACTTCTTTCCCCAAGAAGCAAGAAAATAAATAATAAAATAAAAGAATCAAGTTTTTCAATAAATCAATAAACAATTGAATAAATGAATAAATCGAAATCACTTATGACCACCTCTAATCCCTTTCCCATGCATTAATAAAGAAAGCACACTTTTCAATCAAGTAGAAATGAAGATCATCATGAATCCTTTTTAAAAGCAATAATCTGATTATATACTCAATTCATATTCTACATTTTAAATAGATTGTAGAACCTATTGATTTTACTTCATATCCAAATGTTGTTTCATAATCCAAATAAAATCAAATGTTGATGTTTGACTACTCCACTCTCATACGATGAGGTTTCATGCATACTTATGTCAAATAATATTACTATCTTTTCTCAAAATCAATAGAATAATAGAATAAAACAATTAATATTCTTCTATAAATCATTTCAAATTCTTTTTCCAAAACACCAATCAAGGAAAACACACTTTCCAAGCAATAATCCATCATTTCTATACACAGTTGCATTCACAAGTTTATCAATTTGATATAATTTCTTATTCATTATTTAATCAAAATTTCCCATTATCATATGAAATCTAGCTAATATTAATATCAATTTATTTAATCATAATTCCTCAAAAATCATATGCAATCTAACTATTATTGTTATTTGCTATCAATTTTGTGATGGAAATTCATAAAAACATAATTTAAACTTCCTATTGTTGTAGCAAATTTAAATACAAAAAATTAAAACAACTTCCTTTTATTATGTTATTTTTTATTCTCAATAACAGGAATTGCAGAAAAATAATAAAATAAAATAAAACAGTGAATACATAGCTTACTTTTATTTTCTAGAAATGTTAAGGAAAATACACTAAAAAACAGTTCATAACAAGAATTAGGTTTTGTCTACCCTTCTGTGAATTTTTTAGAGTTTAAAATAATGGGTCAATTTTCTAATCAAATAGAAAGTTTTAATCAGAAAAAATGAAAGAAATAGTCTTAAATAGGTCTACAAGGGATGTTTATGACAACCGTATGAAGATTTTATCATTGGTTTTAATAGCCTCCATTCAATCTTAATCAAAAATCTGGGACTAATGATTTTGTTTTAGGCAGATTAAACAACAGTGAAAATATGAATTAAAGCCACGTTCAGCCAAGAAGGAATAGCCAAAGCTTACACCATCATACATCTATAATCTCTAATTATTTCTACAACCTCCAAACGAAGTTGTTGTTGCTACTGATAAAATCAAATTCTTTGCTGCTCAAAATTGCTTTCTTCTTGCTGCAGATCGTGGGTTCGTGTTGCTGCAATTCGTGGTGTTTTTTTTCCTTTTTTGCTGCCAAGAAGTCTTCTTTTTAACAAAAAAAATCTCCTCACTTATTTTTGGCGACCATGAATTAGGTTTGAAATCTCAAGAATATAGAATTTAGAACTAAAGTTATTATTCTCTTTGCATGATATTCCACCAATAAAATTAGAGCAAAAATGCTATTTTAAACAATTAATTATTTTCTGTGCAGTTTACTATTATGCAGTGCAAATTTGGCTTGCATAACAGGAAGCTACTTTTTAAACTCTTTCTTATTTATTGATTTAAAATTATCTAATTATAATAACACTATTATTAACATTATTTAATTATTTAATTAAAACATATCTATTTTAATAAATCAAGAAACATATAAAACAAATATACAATAATATAAATATATCTAATTATAATTTAATATAATTTAATTAATTCTACTTTGCATATTGTCTTCCAAACATCTAAAATTAGGTAAATAAATACAATACTTATTATTTAATAAAAATACAAATAATCATATATATTTATTTATTTAAATTGCAATACCTATTTAATTACAATTCAAAAAAGACATTTAACTTAAATAATTATATTATGCATTTGAAAACAATTTCTAACACACTAATTTTTCTAACATCTATTCATCACAACATTAATTAAAATAATGCATTTAATATACTATTGTAGCAATTTAAACACAATATTTTCTAATTATTTAAATCACAAATCACACTTATTTTCCACACAGAGATGCATAAGAAAATCATTTAAAATGCATATGAAAACTATGTGGTGTGTGTGATTGTATCAGGGTAATCCATCAATCAATTCTTGCCAAGTGGCTAGAACACCTCTACCTCAACCATGTTCTCGTCTTTGACGAGTACTTGCATTCATTCGCACTCAACTCGATGTGAATAGGTTAGTGTCTCCAAAACATAGCTGAGGCAAATCATTGTAATCATGTCTACAATATTTAACATATAAATCAATTTCCAATTTTTATCAATATAAACTCATAATAATTACCTTCATACCTATAAAATCACTTAAGGTAAAGGTCAATCACAGTAATTGTTCACTAGTCTAGAATAATTATATTGTTCATAAAAATGAGACGTGACAAATAGTCATGACAAATAAAACTTAATTAGGCCAACAAATACAAACTAAAGAAGTGTCCTATGTCGACACTACAAAGTGGGGCTAAAATTCTCAAGTGGGACTAGGGCGCTTGGGTGCCCTGGACCTTTAGCCCACAAACTCTAGAAAGTGTCCAATATAGTGGGCTTAGTCTAGTCCTAAATTGATCTTGTCGGGTTTATTTATCGAGATCGACATTTTTATTGTTTTAAGCTAAAAAAAGGTGTTAGAATAGGTCCTGATTAACAAAGGCAATAAAATAGGTCCAACCAGGTGCTAAACTAAGTGTAAAATACTAGTGTGCACATTTCAGGACATAACATGATGGAACACATGGGACCCTCTCCTTTCCACAAGGTGAACCTCCACAGCACTCTTGCTCGCTTGGTAGAAGCCAGTTGAGAGGAGGTGGGACACGAGGGTGGTCCTGCTCCCTTGAGAGATGGACTTCACAAAGAGTGATCAACCAATCCTAGGGCCTTTCTTTGATATTGTTTCATATATGGTGTTCAATGAGAGTTGTAGTTGAGATAATTATTTGACCCGAAGGGTCACTAGTTATTGTTCTTTTATTTAGATTCCAGAGATTCTAACATTGAGTGGGTTGTCAATTGTTTTCATTTACGTTTCTATCAAGTTGGAGTTGCTCTTCAAATTGTTGTATGATGACTTGTGTCTTAAGTAAACTTAGCCTATGTTTCTATTCTTGGATTGTTAATTGATCGTGTTGAGGCCTAGGGTGAAGTTCTTCGATCTCCTCTAGGGTCACCCTCATGCACTCACCCCTAAGCCCAGGGCATATTGTGAGCCTGAATCAAGAGCGTTGGTTAGAGTTAACCTTGAGTTGACTTAAGTTTGACTTAGGGTGATGACCTAAGGTTTGCTTTGCCTTTCTTTGAGTTGATTGATTTTTATTGATCTTGTGTTGACTAGTGTTGACCTCATGATGAAATCAAGGGTTTACTTGAGTTTTCACTTTGTTTTAACCTTAGTTGACCTCGTGATGAAATTGAGGGTTTATGAACTTCGTGTTATGCCAATGATTTTGGTATTTTTCTATTTTTGAATGTATGCACTCCATATGTATGCAAGATAGTGTTTTTGTTCTTTTTATGATTTTTTTGAAAAGGAAAGTGCTTTAATTAAACTAAAATTTAAATATGAATGCAATTCTAAATGAGTTTACCTAATGCAATCTTAATCTATGTTTTTGGTATTTTTGATATTTTGAATCTAATTAGTCTAGGAAATGAAAGAACAAACTAATATAATAATGCAAAAGAACTTGGAAATAAACTAATTTATCAATGCAAATTCTATTTAACCTATTAAGGAAATTGTAACATGAATTTTCTATTCACAAGAGCAATTTTGCTCGATTAACTAATTATTACCACAATGAAAGAAAATATTAAATAACCTGGAATGTGTGACACATGAGCCTCCAATAGGAATCCTTGTGTAGGAGACTTCATCCTCTTGCAGTAGCGGGGATCTCCTCTTGGCAACAATAGGGAAGGGATGCAAAATAGCTTGAGAACGCTTCAAAATATGAGATCAATGTGAGCTAAAGAGCACTATGGATTACAAAATGAGTAGCACAATGATGCAAAGAGAAGCTTTTAGAAAAGATTTGGCATAAAAATAAGAAAATAAAAGGATCATAAGTCTCACATGAGCATAAGAATGCTATGTGGAGAGAAAAAATGTGCAAAGCTTGGATGCAAAAATGAAATTTCCTCCTTTTTTGCTTGAGAGAGAGGGGTATTTATAGGTTTGAAGAGCACATGAAAGGTGGTAGAGCTTGAAGAGTTAAATTGATTTATTCTAGAGTTAACTCATTTGATAGATAGTAAACTAGGCTAATTGGGGAGTGATGAAACAAAGATATCTTATGACAAAAGAAAAAATGGAGTCATCAAAAGCGCAAGAGGTGACAAGTAGAGATCAAATGGAGATAATTATGTATGCTTGAATGATTGGAATAATTTACTCTATGTTTAGCCCAAAAACTCATGCAAACAGGAATAAAAATGTGTCAAAATGGAACTTTTTCACATCCAAACTCAAAGTTTTTCCACGGTTGGAAAAGACGGCATGGTCACCCATGGGTCACACTTTTTACTATTCCAATTCACTCGGGGGCGACCCATGGGGAGGTCTTGGGTTGAGAAGCAGGGTTGGAGATTGTTAGTTAGGGGATTTAGAAGTGAATTGTCTCTGGAATCAAGTCAAAAAGTGGTCAAAAACAAAATCTCCACTTGCAAATGTCAAATCGCCTAGGGTAGATCCTAAAATAATAGGGGGAATTTTGTCCTAGTTGAACATAACTGAAAAATGAAAGTTGGAGATGTCTTGGGGGGTCCTTTGGAGGGCTCCTATGGGAGGGGTTGGATGAAAAACACTAGGGAAAGGTCAATTTATGACAAATAGATGAATACGAGGCTTAGCAAAATGAAAATTGACAAGTGTCGAAAAGTATCAAAAGTGAGGGAATTGTTAGCATGACAAAGGGGAAACAAAGGAAGAAACCAAAACCCACCTGTTGCCAAGAGAAACACTACTGAGAGGGCATTATTTTCATGCTCACATGTACGTGATAAGGATTATGTGTCATCATGGGGTCCTCATGGAAGTTGTATGTGATTCTAGTGATTAGTGATGGTAGTCTACATGAAGGGTAGGTATCGTTCTCGAAATAGGCCTTACCTGTTGTCGATTTCCCACAATAGTACCTAGAATAAAGAGCATTAGCTTGACATTTTAAATGTATCAAGATAAGTAGTGAAAACTACAATGACGGAACATACCATAGATCTGTGAATTCACTTAGTTGTTTGCTTTTTTAAGGAGACCTATAGGGATGAAAGCACGCAAAACGAGAGCACAAAAGATACATAAAATAAAGAGAACACATGCTAAGTTATAGAGGAGAACAAATTCTCCTTTTGTTCCATATTTTGAAGAACATATTTGATTTTCAGGGATTTTTGAGGTTTTACAATTTTTTAAGTTTTTTCAATTTTCTAATTTTTATGGTTTTTGTGAAGTTCTGACTTAACATTCCTTGAGGTTTTTGAGAGGCCTAAGTTTATTGAAGAGATTTTCTACCCTTTGCCCCTTGCACGGGGAGACTTGTGCACTTGATTACACAATTTTGTTCTTTGACTTGTTGGAGGAGTGACTTGTTGAGACCTAAATAGTTGAGATCTATACGTAGCTTCAGTTGACATATTTTAGTTCACTTTCCCTTTTTTGCATATGGCAGGATAAATATTTTATTATTATTATGAGAATACATACCTAAGACAATCACATATGGATGATGCAATTTGTTTTTTTATTTTTCTAATATGAATGACATGCAATGTGTTTAAATGCGATTCACAAATATGAAATGCAAAGTACTATGTTCTAAGTGCTATGAATGGCGTGAAGTTATGAAATGTTTTATTGATTTTGATTTTCTATTATAGCATATATGTAGGTGGAATGAACAATTTGACTACTCTGAATTATGAATTTTGACGTAGGGGATTGTGAGTTAACTTGGTATAAAGAGACTTGTTGATCTTTGGGATGGGATTAGGGACTCAAGTGGGAGCAGGAGGAGATGGAATGCTTTTGAATTTTGAGATTTCTTGGAGGCTAAACACTGATCCTTATCTAGATAAAACAATTTGACAAGCTTTCAACTTGGACAAGTAGCAAATTTTATTGGTTCTCACTACACTTAGATCATAGATGGCCAACAAGATAGACCTAGGGTAAAGGAAATTGGGGAAAAATAAGGGTCCCAAGATAGAAGATGGTCCTAAAGACTATTAGACTATTGGCTTTGCTCAGCTAGTGCATGTGTGCTTTCTACCTTTCTCTTTTATTTTCACTGATATAATGTCACCCTTGAAGTCTCAAGCCTAGATTTATCTCCACCCAAGGGTATAGACATTCAACAATCTTCTCTCTATCACTCATTTTTTGTAACTTTTTTTTTGTTTCTTTTTCTCTTTTTTTTTTGTATTTTTGGAATGCCTCACTTGATTTTCTTATTCTTTTGATATTTTCACTTTTATGGAAATGAATGCTTTTGAACTTTCTGAGTATTTTAGATGTGCAACAAGTTTGGTCTCTCTATTCTCACTTTTCTCATCATTCTTATTTTTTTTATCACTCGTATTTTAGATTGCTTCCTTTAGAGTTATGATCCTCTTGACATTTTTTGCCAAGAAAGATAAGGGCCTGAGCACCACCAAAAGTTTTCATAGTCCAGTCAGACTCCCTTTCTACTAGGGAAGAATGGGGAAGGTCTACTTTCAAGCTTCCTTTGAACACTGTAGGTTTGAATACTAACTTCACTTAGATTTAACAACATGAATCATTAAGACTAGGATCAGTGTAGAGATAAAAGCTAGGGTTTGATAGGAATCATTGGGAAAATGTGAATAGGGGAATGATAAATGAAAAACATGATTTATTATGGGATCTCAAAGGCTCAAAGGGTCAACCTATACCTAAGAAACCTTAGACTCCTTACTAGGACAGAAATCAAACAACTGCATGACACTCACAAAATGCATGATGGAACAAAATGCAAATTTTTGATCTTTCATGATTTTATTCCTTTCTTATGGATTTTTGAATTATTTGATTTTTTTTGGATTTTATAGGCTTTTACAATGTTTTGAGATGATGAACTCTTCTCCTTACATAATGCACAAGAGGAAAGCATCATTTCTGATGTCTTCCTTAACTACGTATGGACCTATCCAATTTAGTTTTGTAACGTCAGAAAATGTCCCCTTGGGGGCTTTTCCCTCTTAAGGTTTAGCTCTTGGGTCTTTAGTGTACATTTAGGACATATTACTTCATAATTTGTCATCTTAATGGAATGAGCCCTAGGTAACATGACAAATGGCACCTAGGAGAACCCCTTGAGCTAGACCCTACCCAAAATAGGGGGGAGGACTTGGGCACCTGCACCCTAGTCCTGCCCTATTTTGGGTCAGGCCCAAATTTGAAGTGTCAGTTTATGACTGTTATTTGGGTTCTATGCCGACACAGTAAGTTTGAATTTATGAAATATTGGTGGGAGTATTTGTAGTTGCATATAAAAGCATGTTTAGGCATTCATTTAGAAAACTAGATTATGTTCATGTGATTTTGGCATCCTAAAGGTGATTCAAGGCTTTCATTGTGTTGCAAGAGCAGACTTGTGTGCTTTATGTGTTTGTGTTTGTAGATTTGAGCATCCATTTTATCATGGAATGAAGAGCATCTTCTTCCAATGAGATCTTCACTACAAGGTGACATTATACTGTGTTTTCATCATCATTTCCTTTAGTTTTTACCTCTTCCTCACAAGGGTACGCACTCTCTATCTGACAACGGTGTTCGAAGACTTAAGTGTCCTTCGGGGCTTGACTTAGGCAAGCCTCTAAACACCACAACCCCCTCCCAAAGTTTTCATAGTTGTAGATTACAAATTGTAGAGCTGGACAAAGTGAAGTTGCAAGAAGACATCTTGGAGTGTCAGAATTGTAGAACAGGAAGAAAATCCATCTCCTGGACTTGGGCGCCCGCTCATTATTCTTCCAAGTTCTGACGAAAAAATCTATGGAACAACAGGAAAGAGTTGCAGACTGAGTTCTCAGATCTAGACAAAAACTAGGGCCTTGGACTTGGGCTTCCACTCCTGTGTCCCTGACTTTTCCACCTTGGAACCCTGAAAACAGGTACTCTGTGATTTGACATTTTACATCCATTTACAAGAGCTTTTTCTATAATTCATTCTTTTACTGTCGCATTTGGAAATTAGGGTTTTAATGGTCAATTAAGCATAAGAGAAGGAAAATTGATAATTAAACACCCTAATCCAAGTTTCCCTACATATCACAGCAACCTAGGGTATGATAGTGCATTGCCACTCGACCTTAGATCCTTAAATGTTAAAGGTGAAAGGAGGATTCAAACATCTAAACACTAAAACCTAAACAATCCAAATTTTACCCTAAACATTTTGGTGAACCCATGTTTTTGGACTTAATTGCAACTTTTTGAGTGTGTTTCTTTAGATTTGGATTGATTTCTTTTATTTATATAGTCATTCATTTTATTGCATTGAGAAAAAATTTAAAAAAAAAAAATTGAAAAATTCAAAAAAAATGCATTGTTAGGCTTACTAAATTGTATCAATTCTTTCTAAATTTCCTTAATTTATGATTTTTGCATCAGATCTGATATAAAATACAGAAAATTAAAAAAATCTAATAATTTTCATTGCATTTTCATCATTTAATTGCTAGGGTTTTGTAGAAATTTTGACAATTTTCATTAAACCTAGTAATCCCAAAATCTAGGGTTAGTAGGCAAAATCTTCTTTCAGATTTTTATAATAATTTTAGAGACTCATTAAAATTATAATTTGGCTATAGTCTTTCATTTTGGTGTAAATTTGCATTTAGATTTAAAATATTTGCATTTTTGCATAGAAAATTTTAACAAAAAACTAGCAATTTTCATGCATTTTCATTAGATTTGCATTGGCATTTTGCATATTAAAGCTTGAAATACATTTTCAGATCTGAGAGTATTTAAGTTTCATCACAAATCAGACCTCAAAGCATTTACATTACATTTTGTGTCAAGATCTCAAACCTAGGGCTTCTAAAACATTGATTTTCACTAGATTTAGCCTTATCAACTCTCTAAATTTGCACCATAGGCATGTTGTGAAAGGTATTTTGATTAATTAGATTTTATTAGGGTAAAAATTTTCTTCCCCTCCTAAAAATCTTCACAACACTCTTTTAACGGGCTCTTGTATTGAAAATTTGGTGAAAAACTACACATTTTTGCTATTTTTGCCCTAGGGTTTGCCCTAGTTTGCACTCCAAGTGTGTTGTGACAAATTTTATGGATTGAGGTGACTGATATAATTGCTTTTATTTTCTTCACCTCCTAAAATTCATTACAACACCCCTTTTCCTAGGTCTTGGAGTTGAAAAACCATGAAAAATATCCTATTTTTGCTATATTTTCACTAGGGTTTGACCTTAAGTGGCACTAAAAGCGTGTTGTGATGGATATATTATAATTAAGTGCTGTTATTACTGATATAATTCTCTATCCATCATAATTTTCCTCACAACACCCTTTGTCATGCTCTTTTGCATCAAGATTTGGTGAAAAAAAAAGGTGCCTATTTTGACATATTTTCACTATATTTTGCTTGACATTATCTTAGATTTGCATCAAGAGTGTGTTGTGAAGGATCTTATTGCTGTTTTGGATTGATATCTGACACATAATTTGTTGCCCTTGATCAAAATCCTTACAACACCTGTGCTTTCACTTAATTGCATTGAAAAAAGTACAAAAATCAAGCATTTAAGGCTATTTTGGACACATCATTTTGCACTTGCCTTTGATATACTTTTGGAAAAAATTTTAAATGTGATTTGAGCATATAAACATGGCCTCTAATCACACAACAATAATAGGTTCCCTCCTAGACCTTACATGAAAAGAAAAGCACCTGAACCTGAAATTGTGTTTACACCGCATGATAGAACAATTGGAAACTCTGAAGGACCTCTTTACATCACTGTGAAAATAACAGGAAATCCTGTGGATGGAACTCTTATTGATCCAAGTTGCATGACTAACATTTCCATTGAAGATTTCTTCTTTTCACATCAATTAATGCAAGGTTCTTATGACCCCTTGAGGATGATGATTAAGACACACAAGGGAACCTTTATCAAGCCTTTGGGTAAGATATCATTGTTGGTAACACTATCTGGAAAACATGTCGAACAATGGTTTGATGTTGTCCCTATTTTTGACCTTTTTCGAATTAAATTAGGACACCCTTGGCTAAAAGAAATGAAAACTATCCCCTCAACAATACACCATTGTCTAAAATTCCCTTTTAATGGACGTATGATTACCGCCCCTCACAACAAATATAAACCTTTTGTTGAGAAAAAGAATTACATATTAGATTACTTTTGGGATAAAACTAAAATATCTAGTCCTTCTATACAAGAAATGACAAAAGATAAACAACTCGCATGTGAAGAGAACCTTAGACTGAAAGGACAAGGTCCCTATGCTGAGGTTCCTCCCTTGAAATCCTTACAAGGATCGGGAGGTCATTATCGACAACAAAATATTCCACTGCAACAAAGAGGATTGATCCCAATGCTTCATCTTCTAAATTGCACAAACCTATGAAAGAGAAAAGCCCTATCTTATAAGAGATAAGTGGTAAAAGAAAATGAAATAGAAAAGCAAGAGAAAGAAGAAGAAGAAGACAAGCTTATGCTATAAACCTTGCCTCTCAACAAAAAAACATGATGATCAAGACATGAATTTGGCTATGGTACCTTATGTCCCACTTTCCTCTAACATTAGGGAGTGGGAAGATGACGATAACCTACTTGATGATGAGACTTAGCATGAAGACCCTACAGGAAAGTATCTCTAACCCTTTTTCTCTCTCGTGATGTGCTTCCCCCGTGATGTGTTATGTGTTGTTTAGGCCTCATGGGATGACCCTTGATTCTCTTGTAAGGTTCAAGATACTAGGAGACTGTCTCTGTTGTGACCTTCTTCTATTTGTATCATCATTCTTCTATATTGCCTCTCTCTCTAATTTCATTGTTGTGTGTTGTGTCTTACAGACATAGCATTGCGGTTGGTGACTTGGGGGCACCCTCCTATGTGACTATCCCTAAGACACTTGTTTCTCCTCTCTTATTTATTGTTTCCCTTCCTCTAGTGTTTCTATCTAGCGGGCAGATGACGACAAACATTTATACTGATGCGGACCTAGTGTCCCTTTCAAGAGCAATAAAAAAATGGACTTAGTTCCTAATATGATGATAGGGTTGTATATCTTATCTGACACTTGGCTAGTGGAAGCATTCATGCTTTTCGTGTAGTGAATTTGATGATGTTTCTATCGCATTTACAAACCTTAACAATACTGCTGCTCTGTGCACCTTTTTTTGTCTTTGAATCTAGCCTTGGTGGTGCTCGATTTGGAGAGCTTCGTGATACAGCCCCACGGTTATCCTCAAACTCCAAAGATATAGTATAACCTTGGCTCTTTGTGTGGTTAATCATATGCATTGATGTTATTTTTTTCATGATTTTATAGACACTAACATGTTTCTTACAAGGATGTGTTTGTGGGAACATTTGGTGATCGTAAGGTACATGTCACCTCTGGGGGGCATGGGCTTTGTGAAAGTTGGTGTTCCCTTGTGTGTTTTCTTCCTACCTTAACGTGCTTGATATCGATACCTGATATCAACCACCTCAAGGTGGGGTAAGCTGTCTATTGTAGATGTTAGCTATGTGCTTCTCCTCAGATGCAATTTAAAGACTAGCTAGATGAGTGCTTACCCTCTGCAGAGGCGGGGATGGTGTATTTCTCAGAGCAGGTTGCATCATCCTGTCATTTTCAAAAGTCCTCTGCAGAGGTGGAGAGCAGTTCAGTGACTTACTCAACCCTTAAGCATGTCTTCGGTGATTGTTGTGGTGAAGTGCAATCATCGGTGTGTGCCTGTAATGTGCCTGAGATGGTGTTGGACCTAGAACTAGATACACTCCATCACTTGTCTGTCGTGTTTTCTCTGTGTCTTCAAGTGTGTGTGTTTTGGCGTGCTTGCTTTCTTTGGCATGTTTGTTGCCCCATATGTAGTCTAAAGACTTGCTCGATGAGTGCATCCTGCATTTTTGGAGGTTTTGCATGTCTTGCATGTTTGTTGCCCCATATATACAGTATAAAGACTTGCGCGATGAGTGCATCCTATATTATGGGAGGTTTGTTTACTATTCAGTACTTGCATCTACATTTCATATATATGAGAAAAAGAAAAGAAAAGAAATCATTTCTGTCTTCCATGCATTAATGTGTCTTCTATGCATTTACTTTCTTCTCCGTGTTCTGCGCGACTGTAACTATCTTCTCCGTGTTTTGCATGCCTGTCATTGTCTTCAATGTGATTGGTGTGTCTTCTTCGTGCTTGGCATGTTTGCTATGTTTGTGACCTTACTTTAATGCATGTATTGGCCTTACATTTATACATACATTAAAGTGGGGGCTAAATGTAACATTGAAAAAAGTCCCCTTGGGGGCTTTTCCCTCTTAAGGTTTAGCTCCCGGGTCTTTAGTGTGCATCTAGGACATCTTACTTCATAATTTGGCATCCCGATGGAATGAGCCCTAGGTAACATGACAAATGGGACCTAGGAGGACCCCTTGAGCTAGACCCTGCCCTATTTTGGGTCAGGCCCAAATTTGAAGTGTCGATTTATGACCGTTATTTGGGTCCTATGCTAACATGGTAAGTTTGAATTTACGAAATCTTGGCGGGAGTGTTTGTAGTTGCATATAAAAGCATGTTTAGACATTCATTTAGAAAACAAGATTATGTTCATGTGATTTTGGCATCCTAAAGGTGATTCAAGGCTTTCATTGTGTTGCAAGAGCAGACTTGTGTGGTTTATATGTTTGTGTTTACATATTTGAGCATCCATTTCATCATGGAATGAAGAACATCTTCTTCCCATGAGATCTTCACTACAAGGTGACATTATATTGTGTTTTCATCATCATTTCCTTTGGTTTTTGCCTCTTCCTCACAAGGGCACGCACTCTCTATCTAACAATAGTGTTCAAAGAATTAAGTGTCCTTTGGGGCTTCACTAAGGCAAGCCTCTAAACACCACAACCCCCTCCCAAAGTTTTCATGGTTGCAGGTTACAGGTTGTAGAGCTGGATAAAGTGAAGTTGCAGGAAGACATCTTGGAGTGTCAGAATTACAGAATAGGAAGAAAATCCACCCCCTGGACTTGGGTGCCCGCTCATTAGTCCTCCAAGTTTCGTGACGGGAAAATCTCTAGAATAGTAGGAAAGAGTTGTAGACTGATTTCTCAGATCTAGACAAAAACCAGGGCCTTGGACTTGGGCACCTGCTCTTGTGTCCCAGACTTTTCTGTCTTGGGACCCCGAAAATAGGTACTCTATGATTTGACATTTTACATTCCTCTGCAAGAGCTTTTTCTGTAATTCATTTGTTTACTGTCGCATTTGCAAAATTAGGGTTTTAATGGTCAATTAAGTATAAGAGAAGGAAAATTGATAATTAAACACCCTAATCCAAGTTTCCCTACATATCACATCAACCTAGGGTATAATAGTGCATTGCCACTCGACCCTAGATCCTTGAATGTTAAAGGTGAAAGGAGGATTCAAACATCTAAACACTAAAACCTAAATAATCTAAATTTTACCCTAAACAGGCTTATACTTCACTTGAAAGTCTTTGCAAGGACACTCAAAGACTTGGTGTAAAAATGTCTTTGTATTCAGTGAGGAGTTTTGTGTACTCACATGCTTCATTGTTTGATGATTTTCCCACTAGCTTTATCATTTTCTATTATTATATAGTTTTGTTGCTTGTTTTGAACTTTTGAGGGGCAAATTGTCAAAAGGAAATAATTATCTAGACATTTCAACAACATAACGCCATCTCATCAATTAAGGAAAAATTGGAAATAAATTAAAATAACAGTCTTCACTAATAACCTTTTCAACATATAATCAAAACTAAATACATTTAATAAATTAAAATGCTCCAACGTTTCAACATTTATTCCAAGAAATAAAACTGATCACAATAACTATAGGTTTCAATTAAATTAAATATAAAATTTAAATCATGCACTTCTCAAAAGAGTTTGAAGGGATTAAATAAACTAAATTCAATAAAGCTAATAACCCTCACATCAAAATCCAAATAAAATAATCCTTCCCACTCACTAAGTGGGTTAATTAATTAAACTAGGTTTAGGGATAATTAGTCCACTAAGCCCCTTTTAAGGCCACACTAAACCCTAATCAAAGTTTATAAAAGCAATACATAAGTCTTATTCGCTCACAAATAACTTTTGTTCTCACATAGGTTGCAGTTTTCAAGAAAGGAAAATGGGAAGGCTCCTTTCCAAAAGGAAGGTATAATTCTAAAAATAGGTTTACATTAATATTGTTTATGTTTTCTAAAACATTTTTCTCCCATGTTGTCTACAAGTTTATTTTTTATATTTTCTCTAACATTTTTTTGGTTTTCTATTCAGCAATTTACTTTCATGCATAGGTTTAATAATTTTCTATTGTTTATTAACATACCCTATTTTGTTTTCTAACCATAGTTAATCTATTGTTTCACGATTAAGCTCTCTGGTTTTATTTTCTTTTTGTTCTTAGCCTATGTTTATTTTATATTTTTCATAGAGAATCATATGTTCAAATATATATATATATATATACACACATATATTTATATACTGAACTAATAGGGTTACTATATAAGTGTAATATACAGTAGGTAAATATATTACAGTAAAAACAAATACATAGTGAATCATATATATATATTATAGGGAGAACAAATGTTGCAAGGCCGAATGGAATCTGGGCTGACTATATTGAAAAATATGTAGAGGGAATACAATATTGAAAATGTATTATAAATTATTAAGATAGGCTTATTTGAGAAGGGGAAGGGCATCGACCGGGCTGAGCAGGTCCATGGCCTTTGCCGATCAGTCGGGCCAGGGGGCGGGGGTCCCACCCCTCCGGCTCTGTGGGTGGGACGAGGGTCCCGCGGCCCCCGTATCTCCCCACAACAGGGATCGGCCCTGCACAGGGGTCGTCCTTGCGTAGGAGGCTGACACCTCTACCATTCAACATTCATTGCAAAAAAAAACTTCTTCATAGAAAATAAAAAGACCTAAACTGTGATATGTCATTTATTCTATTCTTTGCTTTATTTAAAACATGACACTAATAAATATAAAGTATAATATATATACATATAAACCACTATATTTTTTTAAGAGTGTTACAAAAAAAGAGCATAACATTTTCCATATATATATATATATTTAACCACTACTCAAAAATAAAAGGTCAAAAAAAATGGATTCTACATTTCTTGCAAAGATTAAATAAATAAGAAGACAATCTAAGCATAAATATTTGCAACACTTAGTATATTTTTTTTGTCATTCATTAATACAAGGATAACAAATATAGACATTTTGTTCTTACTTCCCTTCCAAGCATACTTAGTAAGAAATTTGAGGAGAAAGAACGAGAGTATGGTTTCATTGCACACATATTTCTATTTTCTCATAAGATCAAATAAAAGAAAATTTGATTACCATTAATATATATTGAAAGTAACAACTATCTTTACAAGGGATTTAAAATACAAGGACTCCCATGAGAGATATTTTCTCTCATTACAATAACAAATCTATTACAAGGCCAAATAGGCCAAGGCATCCTAATGCCTTCATTTCTACAATATACACAAAAACCATATTTTCTTCAAAACTCTAAAACCCCAATACTTCTCCAAGAGCCACCAAAACCTACAAAAAACACAAGAAAGTTCTCCAAGCCCATGGAGAGCTCACCTCCGGGTTCATACAACACAAGGATTTGCAAACACATAAAATCACTCACATAAAGCACAATAACTCCTTCCCAAGGATACACACAAAACAAATCCATTAAGTATGGATTTAGTGGGTGAGAGAGTGGACAACTCTCTACTCAAGAGGAAACCACAATAACTCCACCAAAAACATACTCAAATCTCAAGGTCTCTTGCCTTATAAACTCTTATACTCAAAATATTTAAAAGGCACTCTTGCCTTAAACATGTCATAAAAACTTCTCAATAAGGCCCATGGCCACCAAATAATCCCAATAAGATGAAGGCTATCCCCAAGGAGGTTCACACCTCTCCCACCCATTAAAAAGTGAGCTTCTCTCATATGGAGAGCTCACCAAAAGAACCCTAAAACCCACACAACACCAAAGGAACAAAACTCAAGCACAAACATATATTTTCACATGCATAAATAAGAAAAACAAGATTTAAGAAGGTTTGAATGCCATGAGAGCTTACCTCTCAAGCTCCAAGCAATGGAAGGCATTGATGTAGAGCACCAAGAGCTTGCTCCCAAAACCATTCCAAGAGTTTCCACTTCTCCAAGTCTATCTCTCCTTCCCCAAAATCAATAATCATGAAATTCCAAAGAAAGAACCAAAAAGAAGAACCCTTCTCTTCTCACAAAAAGGGAGATAAATAGATTTATCTCTCAATCCTTGATGGATGAGAAGGTGACACTTGTCACCTTCTCCTTCATCCACACAACCCTCTCACAATCCCCAAAAGAATGAGGAGGTGACACTTGTCACCTTCCCATTCAACTTGCTCCACACTCTCCCACAAATGCTCTCACATATGTGTGGGAGTATTGGGAGAGGGGATCCCACAATTTGAGTCCTCATAAGGATGAGAAGGTGACACTTGTCACCTGCTCCTTCAACTAAGCCACACACTCTCCCATAAATTCTCTCACACATGTGTGAGAGCATAGGGGAGACGTCACACACAAGTGGAAGCTTTGGAATCTTCCTAAGCATTCAAAGATAAGGTTAGACTTATCCTAGGGAAGTGGAATTAGTCAAGGTGGAATGGTGACTTGCCATCCACCTCTCCCATCTTCAAATTTCGTCACTTAACTCAAGGGCCAAGTTTAGGTGACCAGACAAGGGTTATACCAATGGTTACCATGCTCAAATTGACCCTAGACCCTAGGGGTATGACCTAGGGTCATTAGTTAACCATTAAGAACACAAGGGGAGTCATAAATCCACATAAAAAGGGCTCAAAATAATTAGCACCAAAATTGTGCAACCCAAACATTACAATATTACAACACTTCAAGGAGATAAATCAAAAAGGTGAAACCTTACCAAAATATCATCAATTAAAATAAAACACAAAACATCATACTCAATCACAAATGACCTTAGTCCACCTTTAGGACTAGGTCAGTTTTACATGGCTATTACATAGGGTTATTTGTTTGACCTCCAATTTTCCATGGGCTACGAAAAATATATGCACACTTAAACAAACACGTTGATAGCACAATATACATATAGCCAAAGTAAAATGAATTACACACACTCACAAGATCACATAAACACATATATTCTCAACTATAACACATGCTAGAATTTACATGATTTTCAATTCATTTGCATTTCTCAAAATACAATTAGGATCATACACTACATCAGATTTCATCAATTCAATCATCACTAAACATTTCAATTGCATCCAATTCAATATAGCATTAATCATCATAGAATCAAATGTAATCTAACATGTAGCTATAACTTCAACATATCATAATCTATCTAACTAATCAAAGCATAAGATATAGTAATGAAAGTCTAGTTAATGGGATCAATAGTCCCCAAATATCCACATGTCCGTCATAATGTCCATATGATAAGTAGCATAAGCAAAAATAGAAGGTGAGATAAAGTAGGCCTCACATCCTCCCTGTGACTAAACTTCCTCCTGGAAGTTAGCAAATAAGTGAGGGTAGAGTGTCCTCAATCGTGTAGCATCCTCCCATGTAGCCGAGACCTCATCATAGCAGTCCCATTGAACTCTGACCTAGTCTAGCTATTAACCTTGAAGGCCCAGCGTCTGACAAGCCAAGATACGAATGGGATCTAAAGCTAGCTTCCCATCTGACTTGACCTATAAGACATCCCAATCCAAAACATGAGCCATATCAGATATATAACGTCTCAACATAGATATATGAAACACATTGTGGATGCACAATAGGCTAGGTGGCAAAGCAAGATGATAAGCTACAAGTCCTATCCACTCCAATATCTCAAATGGTCCAACAAACCTAGGCACAATCTTAGAGACCTTTCCATAATGGATTGGACTTTTATGCAGCCACACTCTCAAGAACACCTTGTCACCAACTGAGAAGCTCCGATCCAATCTCTTGGCATCGACATACTTCTTCTGACGATCCTATGCCTCCTGCAACCACTGCCTAATCAAAGTAACCTTCTGGTCAATGTCCTGTACCATCTTAGGTCTAATAAAAATTTTGTCCTCAATGCGGTCACAACTCAAAGGAGTCCTACAAGGTCTGCCATACAAGGCTTGATAGGGAGGCATACTTAACGAGATGTGATGCCCATTATTGTAAGCAAACTCAACTAGATATAGATAGTCCTCCCATCTAGACTGGTGATCCATCACATACATGCGAAGCATGTCCTCTAAAACATGATTCATCCTCTCAGTCTACCCATTTGTCTCAGGGTGATACGCTAAACTAAAGTTGAGCTAAGTGCCCAACATTTGCTATAATGCTCTCCAAAAAGTTGATGTAAACACTGACTCTCTATCTGATATGAAGCAATGAGAAACTCCATGAAGTCTCACTATATCATTCAAGAAGACCCTCACCACTGCAGGTGCATTATACGTCATGCATATCGGTGAAAAATGTACTACCTTGGTAAACTTGTCAACTGTCACCATGATGGCATCATGGCGATGAGATAACAAAGGTAGACCAACTATGAAATCCATGGAAATGGTGTCCCATTTCCACTCTAGTATCTCATGGGGATAAAGAAGTCCTGCTGGATGCTGATGCTCAACCTTGACCCTCTGGTACTTAAGGAAACGAGCTACAAACTTTGCTATATCTTGTCTCATCCCTGCCCAATGATACAACTGTCTCAAATTGGCATGCATCTTCTTCACCCCAGGATGTGCTACATAAGGTGCTTTATGAGCCTCTAATAAAATCACTAAATGAAGATTACTTGCAAGGGGAACATAGATATGATGTCAATGTTGTAGAAGTCCATCTACCTCAAGAGAGTATCCTACAAAATTGCCCTTAAGGGCCCTTTGGGACTGAATCTCTTGCTGAACCTCATGGAACAACTCATCCTCTGGAAGATGCTGCAATATGCACCCTCTCAAGTCCACACTCAAAGTCAAGGTCAGGATCTCATGTTGCCTCTAACTCAAGGCATTGGCAACCACATTCTCCTTCCCTTTGATGTAATGCACATCAAAGTCATACTCACATAAGAACTCCATCCAATGTCGTTGGCGGGTGTTTATATTTGGTTGTGTGAAGATGTATTGAAGACTGTGATGGTCTGAGTGCAACTCAAAATGACATCCAAGAAGGAAGCATCTCCATCTAACAAGAGTGTGAACTATTGCTGCAAGCTCCAAATCGCGTGTAGGGTAGTTCAACTCATGGGTCTTAAGCATTGACGACTCATATGCGATTGCTCGACCATCCTGCATAAGGACTACACCTAGTCCCTCTAAAGATGCATCAGTGCATACCATGAAATATGCTGCTGGATTAGGTACTACTAGAATAGGAGCGCTAGTGAGACACTTCTTAAGGACCCCAAAGGCCTTCTTGCACTGCTCTATCCACATGAAGCTCTTCCCTTTCCGTTGAAGAGAAGTGATAGGATGAGCTATCCTAGAAAAGCCCTCAACAAATCAGTGATAATAACCTACTAATCCTATGAATCTCCTAACCTTTGTAACACTGGTAGGTACTGACCAATCCCTGATCTCTCTAATATTTTATGGATCTACTAAGATAGCATCGCCAAATAGAATGTGACCCAAGTATTGAACCTTTATATGAAAGAAGGCACACTTTGCCAAGTTGCCATAAAGCTGCTGATCTCTCAAACACTGTAAAACCTGGTGCAAGTGCTCCTCATGATCCTCCTTAGTCCATGAATATATCAATATGTCATCAAGGAATATGATCACGAATCGATCTAGGTATGTGTAAAACTGTTGCAAGTATGTCCTAATCGGTGTTGTCATTGGTGTCAACTGTGCTCTTATTTTGTTGTTTGCTTGTAATAAGTGAGATGCTTTTTATTTACTTATGTAAGTGATCTTGATGTTGAGGATATTGAGAAAATTAGCTCCTCTGATAAAAATAGTGAGTTGTAGTGGAAACAGTGTATTGCATACAGAAGAATAGTCTAGAAGATTGCTCCGCATTTCCTATAGAATGGATATCTTTGTCTGTAGATTAGAATTTATTTAGAAGTTTGTTTGAAGATATTATATCCCAATTTTGAGCCTCCAGTATGAATATTTGAGTGAGTTATGTTCACCAGAGTGAAAACTACTTTTTTTGTATGATTGGTGGTGACAAGGAGAAAATATTATGCTCTGCATTCCTCCGCATTAAAGTATCTTGGTTTGTGGTTCTAGAGTTAAGTCTGGAATGATGATAAGTTCCTTCAACTTCAATGGTTTGTGATATGGTGGTCTATAAGCGACCCTTTCTTTATGACAGTGGCTAACAGTGTTGTTCTTATCCTCTGATTTGATGAATCTTCTTGACAGAGTGGTTAGAAGTTCTATGGTTGTTTCTTGATAATCTCAATGTGCTTTTGGATACCTCCTGATCATGTTCCTACTCTTGGATTGGTTTGCAAAGTGAAAATTGGATTGTAAATGAAGAATGTTCTTAGAAGACCTAGTGTTCTCACCAGTCTTGGCTGACTTGGTTGATTTCACTAATTGCGGAGATGCCTTGAAGATTGTGGAAGTGTGTTGTGGCGTGAAGAATTGTATTTGTGTCCTAGCTAAGGCATGACATGATCAACATACATCTTTACATCTTTCCCTTAGCTAAATTCTATATTAGATCCAGACCTATTTATGTGTATGTTTTTGTAATGCTAACCTTAGAGATTGTTCCAACAGTTGATGAATGTATTACCAACCTTGATGTATATTCCAAGGTTGATGACTTGTATAAAAACTTGTAATGTAATTACAAAAAAGTGTATGAGTGTGCGAATATGAAGAGATAAGTGCAAAGGTGTGAAAGAGAAGAGCAGAGAAGTTTTATTGTGCTTCAATAGAATTGAACCCAGGCATGGAGTAGATGTTATTTAATCAGTTCACCATATTTGGTAGTGAGCCACCCTTTGGTAGTGAGCCATTCTTTGTAGTGAGCAATTTATGTAGTGAGCCCTGTAGGTAGTGAGCCTCTAAATTTTTGGTATTGTTATAACATATATTTTTCTGTGGGCTAACACCCACTGTGGTTTTTCCTTTTTAGGGTTTTCTATGTAAAAATCTACTGTCTACTATGTTGAATGTGTGATTGTGATTTAGTTTATGGTTTCATGCTTTCATGGTTAAATCTGATTATTAGTAATTAAGTAGTTGATGGTTTATGAAGTTAAGTTTTTGTGACAACTGATTCACCCCCCTCTCAGTTGTCCTATGTATTTCAACAATTAGTATCAGAACAAATTCATCAGAAGGATAACAACTTGAGGAAGATCCAGGATGCCTCTTAAAAAGGAAGCATTGCAATTTGATGGGACAAATTATGCTCTAAGGAAGGTATGAATGAAAAGCCATCTCCTTTGTCTTGGTTATAAAGTGTGGAAATCTATTGCTAAAATAGAATACACCATACCTTAAAATGGTTTGACAACTAAAGATGAGATTAAAGAATATGAGTTGAATACAAAAGCTAGAGATGCCTTGTTAAGTGCTTTGTCTGACATTGAGTTGACAAAAGTCATGGATCTAGAATCTACAAATGGGGTTTGGGAAAAGTTGAAGAAACTGTATGAAGGAGATGACTCTATAAAAGAAGCCAAGCTACAAGGCCTGAAAGCAAAATATGAGAGCTTAAAGATGAGTGAAGACGAAAACATTACAAGCTTCATGCAAAGGGTTGATGAACTTGTCATTGGAATAAAATGTATGGGAGGTACTATTGGTGATAAGAAAGTTGTGATGAAAATTCTTAGATCACTACCCAAGTCATATAGTCACAAAGTAGCTACAATTGAAGAAGTAATGACTGTGCAAAACTATTGATAGAGATCAATTACTTGGAAAGCTTACAGCCTTTGAGATGAGAGAGTTTGGTGATGCTCTTCCAAAAGTTGAATGTACTTTCAAAGCCAATACTTCAAAAAAGATCTCCAGAGCTGAGAAATATAAGGTGGAACCTGATGATGACTTTGATGAAATTGAATCCAACTTTGTTGACAGATTGCAAAGAGGTTCTGGTAAGTTCAAAGGCAAACTGTCATTCAAATGTTTTTCATGTGGTAAAGTAGGTCATTATGCTTCTAGATGTCCTGAAAGAATTGAAAGGAATAGAAAAAGATTTGAGAACAACCCTAGAGGTCCAAAGAAATGCTACTATGTTAGAGATTTTGATGATGAATGTGTGACTAATGATGAATCTGATGAAGCTAGTACTAGTGAAAATGAATGCTTGTTTATTGATATTAAAGAAGATCCTGTGTCTACTAATCCTACTAGCTATGTAAAGGAAGAAAAACCAGTGGAAGAAAGTGTCTTGGCTATTCAGGTTGAGAAAGATAAGGATGAATGGATTATTAATAGTGGATGCTCACATCACATGACCAGTGATAAGAGTAAGTTTGTAAGTTTAAAAAATAGGATGGAGGGATGGTTAGGTTTGGAGACAATGTAGCTGGTAAGATTTGTGGAAAAGGATCTATTTCATTTGATGGAAAGCATAATACTGACAATGTCCTATATGTGAAAGGTTTGAAGCACAATCTTTTGAGTGTTGGTCAGATGTGTGACAAAGGTTATGATCTAAGATTCAAAGACAATGTATGCAAGATCATGGAAAGCTCTGGGACTATGATTGCTACCGGTAAGAAGACTAGAGGTAACATCTATCAATTAAGAGGAACCGATTACTATTTATTAGCCCAAGCAGATTAGAGTTCGTTGTGGCATAGAAGGTTGTGTCATAAAGATTTTGACAATCTGGTAAAGATAAGTTCAGGTCAGACTGTAAGAGATTTGCCAAAACTTGTGAAACCCACCAATACTATTTGCAAGTAATGTCAGTTAGGGAAGTAGACAAGAATAAGTTTCAAGAGTAAAGAACAATTTTCTGCCAGTTTGCTAGATCTAGTTCATACAGATCTATGTGGTCCTACAAGAATAAGAAGTCTACAAGGTGACAGGTACTTCTTGTTTCTTATTGATGATTGTTATCAGGAATTGTGGTTAATAGCATAAAATCATTAATAAACTAATGAACATCAATAGAAATTGCAAATAACAAGATTTAATAAATAAAGCACAAACCTTGTTATCCTAGGGCTTCCATTGTTCGCCTAGTCTCGATTGATCTTTTGTGATGAAAGTTGCCCTCTAGAAGCACACTTCCTTTCTTCGTTCTTCAAGACGGCGATGGAAAAATGGCTATGATACTTTATTGCTATGAAGATGAGCTTCAAAGCAATGGGGGTGATCTCAAGCAAATGTATGGTAGTGGGGGTGCCAAAGGTGCGCTAGTAATTCGACAGAGTAATTGTACTGAAAGTTTGGATCATTGAAGTGGAGGAATAAGGTTCAATTTATTGACTCAGAAGAGAAGAGATCAATGGTTGAGAAGAAATAAGAATATCAATGGTTGAGAATGGTTAAGGAATGTGTACGAATAGAAAGAGGACAAGTGTCCAAGCTCCTTCATGCAACAGGGGAGTTAACAAAATAGATTGAAGAGTTAACATAATAGACTAATCAGTTAAGTGAATTGATTGATTAATGAACTCAAATGACTAATTAGTTAACTAATTTGATTGATGAGTTAACTAAATTTGAAAATAGGACATGTGGGTGAGGAAATATTAGCTAATTAAATATTTAATTACATGTGCGACATGGTGAGGTGGAAAATGTGAGGTGGATTTATGGAATTAGGACTTAGGATAGAAGAATTTAGGATTAATTAAATAATTTAGGATTATTTAATTATGTGAGACATTAGAAGAATTTAAGGAACTTGATTAAATAAATTGATTTTATTTAATTATGGGATAATGAACCAATCAAATAAACTTAGAATATTTATTTAATTGATAGAAGAAATAATAATTAAGATAAATATTAAAATATTTACTTAATTTGACATGAGCCAATTTTAGGTGTATACAATGATTATTCTAGAATGACTTGGGTTACTTTTCTAAGAGACAAATCTGAAGCCCTAGAGAAGTTCAAATCCTTTAAGGCAATGGTTGAAAATGAAATAGAACTAAAAATCAAATGCTTGAGGTCTAATAGAGGAGGTGAGTTCACATCAAATGAATTCAATAATTTCTGTGAAGAGCAATGAATAAAGAGATAGTTGTCTGCACCTAGAATTCCTCAGCAAAATGGAGTTGTGGATAGGAAGGACATGACAGTTCAAGAAGCCGCAAGAACAATTATGAAGGAAGGAGGCCTACCAGAAGTTTTCTGGAAAGAAGCTATACATACTGCTGTCTACATCCAAAACAGAGTTCAAGTGAAAGGTAATGGTACTAAAACTCCCTATGAATTATGGTATGGAAGAATTCCAATAGTAAGATACTTCAAAGTGTTTGGAAGCAAATGCTATATTAGAAGAGATGAAGACCTAGGAAAATTTGATGCAAGATGTGATGAAGAAATCTTTCTTGGATACTCTACCAAGAGTAAGGCCTACCAGTGTTACAACAAAAGGTTGAAAAAGATTGTTGAGAGTGCAAATGTGAAGGTGGATGAAGGAAAAGGAAAAACATCAGATCAGAGTGGCTATGAGTCAAATAAACCTACTGCTATAACTTATGAAGAAAAAGTTAAACAAGAAGATAATCAAGATGAAGAAGAAAATGCTCCAGAAATTGCTGCTAAGACACCCAGGTATGTAAGAATCAATCACTCTGAAGATCAAATTATTGGAGACAAAGAAAAAGGAGTAATGATAAGGAAAAGGGTTGTAGAAGAACATGTGAATTATTGTTTGCTCTCTACAGTTGAACCAAAAAAAGTGAATGAAGCATGCAATGATGAAAATTGGGTAAAGGCAATGGAAGAAGAGCTAATGCAGATAGAGAAGAATGAAACTTGGGAATTAGTTCCTAGACCTACTGACAAAAATTTTATTGGAACCAAATGGGTTTTCAGGAATAAGATGAATGAAAATGGAGAAGTTATAATGAATAAAGAAAGATTTGTGTGCAAAGGATATTCTCAAATTGAAGGAATATATTTTGAAGAGACTTTTACTCCAGTAGCTCAGATTGAAGCAATTAAAATGTTTTTGGCATTTGCAGCTCACAAAGATTTCAAAGTGTATCAGATGAATGTGAAGTCTACATTCTTGAATGGTGAGTTAGAAGAGGAAGTCTACATTGAGCAAACAGAAGGATTCCAACTATCAAATCAAGGTGATATAGTATGCAGGTTAAAGAAAGCGTTGTATGGACTCAAGCAAGCCCCTAGGGCATGGTATGCAAGGTTGGATAAGTAATTATTACAGTTAGGATTCAATAAAGGTATTGCTGACAGTAATCTCTATTTCAAGATTAATGGTGATCAAATTTTGATTGTTAAAGTCTTTGTTGATGATATCATCTTTGGAGGAAATGAAGGTATGTGTATGAAATTTGTTGGTGAAATGCGGAAAGAGTTTGAGATGTCTATGTTTGGTGAGATGAATTTATTTCTGGGTCTACAAATCAATCAATCAGATAAAGGAATCTTCATATCTCAGTCTAAGTATTTGAAAGAGTTGTTAAAGAAATTTGGGATGGAAGACTCTAAACTAGTATGTACTCCCATGTTGACTAGCTGTAAATTGAGAAAAATTGTTGAATCACCCAAGACTGGTCAAAAAAAGTACAGATCCATGATTGGAGGATTGCTTTATCTAACTCAAATCAGACCTGATATTATGCATGCAATTTGTCTTGTTGCAAGATTTCAAGCTAATCCAAGAGAATCACATGTGATGGTAATAAAGAGAATCCTGAGGTATTTAAAAGGTGTTTCAGATCATGGCTTATGGTATCCAGAGGATAATGATTTCACTCTTAGTGCTTATACAAATGCTGATTGGGCTAGAGATATTGATGATAGGAAGAGTACAAGTGGAGGTGCCTTCTTCTTAGGAAATAGATTGGTTTCATGGCTGAGCAAGAAACAAGATTCAATCTCTTTGTCAACTATAGAAGCAGAGTATATTGCAGCAACATGTTGTTATACTCAAGTGTTATTGATGGAGAAGACTTTGAAGGATATAAGATTTGCTTATGAAGATCCAATTGCAATCTTGTGTGACAATACAAGTGCCATAAATATTTCTAAGAATCCAGTGATGCACTCAAGAACAAAGCATATATCTATAAGGTATCACTTTTTGAGAGAGAAGGTGACAAAGAATGAAGTAAAGTTGGAATATGTGTCCACAAAGGATCAGATTGCAAATATCTTCACCAAGCCTCTACCTAAGGATACTTTTGAGTATCTCAGAGGAAAGTTAGGGGTCATTAGCCCTCCTACCTTGAACTAAGATGCATAAGAATGTTGCGAGTATGGGCCTAACCAGTGTTGTCATTGATGTCAACATACTCCTGTTGCATTGATGTCAAGGATTGGATGAGTTGTATGCTGAGGATATTGAGAAAATTAGTCCTATCAAGAACAGAAAAGAACAGTGAAGACAGTGAAGTAAAGATCCCAGCTAAGATGAAGATCAGAGGATGCACATCAAAGGGTTTGTAGATATGTGTCTAAAGGTGATCTAGTAAATATTTGAGAGGTCTGCATGAAGATTTGAAGAAGTTATGGCCACATGAGTAAAACTAGTTCTAGTAGAAGTTCAGAGGTGACAGAGTGACACAAATAGGTCTGGTGAGATGCAGAAATGCAATATCTTGTTTTACAGATTTGGTGGAGTGTTTAGGAAGTCAATGTGAATTGATAACTCAATTGGTTCATGGTCTGGAGGTCTGCAAGCATCTATTCCAATATGATAGTGATGATAGATTGTGTTCTTGAGGTTTGGGATGAAGGAGAGAATGATTTCACTAAGTAGAAGTAGTGTGGATGTTCTTGGTGATTTAGGAAAGCTTGTGGGGGTCTCTAGATTGTTTCCATTTCATGTTGGTGGTCAGCATTGAAGATTGAGCTCATAATTGAAGAATTACTTTTAGATGATGATGTTCTTCCTAAACTTGGCTAAGCGGATGAGTTACACTTCTTGCGGATGATCTTAAAGATTTTTTGCGAAGCATGGCATGTTCCACAAAGAAGATTGAAGTCCTAGATCTGTGTGGCTGACAGTGTGGTGATTCGCATGAATTCTTTTGCAATTAGTCAAGTTGTATTTGTGTATTTTCTTTGTAAAGCATGCCGACTTTGTTGATTATCCCAAAGTCGATGTCTTGTATAAATAAGAGTTGTGAGGTCATTTCAAAAGTATCTTGGTGAGGATGAGAGAGTGGTAGAGACGAGAAGAGCAAAAGGCAGAGCAAAAGTGTTGGACTTAAATGGAACTGACTCAAGCATGGTGAAGATGCTATTCTTCAGTTCAAGTATGTAATATTTGTCATTCTATAGATAGTGTGTCTCATGTAGGTAGTGGGCCTCTTGTGAACAGTGTGCTCAGGTACTGAGCCCTAATTGGCATGTGCCATCTTGTTCTTCTTATTTTTTTAACAGAGAATACAATCTTGGGTTAGTCATCCCACGGTTTTTCCCTTAACCAGGTTTTCCACGTTAAAATATTTGTGTCATATGTGTTAATGTGTTTCTTCTCTAGAATTATGGCATTGTGTATTCATGATTGATTTATTATTATGCTGCTGAATTACAAGAAGGATTTAAGTGGTTAATCAAAGGAAAGTTTTGGGACAAATGATTCACCCCCCTCTCAGTTATCAGTCTTGAAACTAACAATTGGTATTAGAGATAAGTTCCTCTAAAAGAGATTAATCACTTTGAGGAGATCCAGGATGTCTTCCTAGAAGAAGGATAGTCCGAGGTTTGATGGAACCAATTACACTCTTTGGAAAAGCCGCATGGAATGTCACTTGCAATGTATGGGAATGCAATATTGGATCATGGCTTCAAAGAAGTATGTTCCTGCAAAGGATGGTCTGACAAGTATAGATGAAATAAAAGATGCTGAAGACAATCTTCAGGCTAAAGAAGCTTTACTATGTGTATTATCTGATTTAGAATTGACAAATGTCATAGATTTAAAAACTGCATATGAGATTTGGGAAAAACTGGAACTTTTGCATGAAGGAGACAAATATGTTAAATGCGCCAAGCTATAGAGTTTGAAAGGAAAATTCAAAAACCTGAAGATGAATGAAGATAAAAATATCACTACATTTTGTGCCAAAAGTAAATGAGCTTGTTTGTGGCATTAGGTGTGCTGGTGGAATCTTGGATGAAGATGAGATTGTTGCCAAAGTTCTCAGATCCCTACCTCTTTGTTACAAATACAAGGTTGTTGCTATTGAAGAATTTTGATATTTTTCAAATATCACAAGGGATCAATTGGTTGGAAAATTAGCTGCATTTGAATTGGCTAAGTTTGGAGATGCACCTCCCAAGACTGAATCTGCATTCAAAGCTAGTGCCTCTGTAAAAGGTAAACAAAAGTTTGATCCAGGAGAGAACTCTTCAAAGAAACTATCATGGTATGAAAAAGAAAAAAGATTTGGAAGAAGATGACACAAAAGCTGCTCAACTTGAAGCCCTTATTGCAAAAATAATGCTAAGAGGATCTGGTAAGTATGAAGGAAAATTGCCCTTTAAATGTTTCAACTGCAATAAGATTGATCATTTTGCCTCAAGGTGTCTGAAAAGATTTTCAAGGGAAAATCCAAACAGATCAAGATTCTAAAAGAAATGTTACTATTCTCATGAAGATAATGAAGATGAAGGAGTAATAGATGATGAATCAGAGACAGGAAACAAATCTGGAAGTGACTGGGTGTTTATTGCCATCAAGGAAGAAGATCCAATGCCCTCTGAATCTGTCAATCATAAAATGATAGAAAGAGCTCTAGCTGCCCAAGTTGAAGAAAAGGATGACTGGGTCATTGATAGTGGATGCTCCCACCATATGACAAGTGACAAAAATAAGTTCATAGATTTGGAAAGATATGAAGGAGGAGTTGTAAAATTTGGTGATAATTCTGCTGGCAGAATCAGAGGTAGAGGAACTATTTCTTTTGATGGAAAGAACAAAACCAATAATGTACTATATGTTGAAGGTCTAAAGCACAATCTTCTCAGTGTTGGACAGTTGGTGGACAAAGGCTATGATCTCTGATTCAAAAATGGAAAATGTAAGATCTTTGAAAGTTTTGGAACAGAGATTGCATCTGGTACTCAAACAAAAGGTAACATCTTCCACTTGGTTGATACTGGCAAAAGTTGTTTATTTGTTCAAATTGATCAGAGTTGGTTGTGGCATAGGAGAATGTGTCATGTGAATTTTGATAATATCATCAAGATAAGTAACACTCAGGCTGTAAGAGATCTTCCAAGACTGGTGAAACCTACCAATAGTTTGTGCAAAGAATGCCAGTTGGGTAAGCAGAGCAGAGTCACATTTAAAAGTAAGGAACAATCTTCTACCAGATTGTTGGACTTAGTACATACTGATCTATGTGGATTGGCAAGAATCAGGAGTTTGCAAGGTGATAGATACTTCATGTTATTAATTAATGACCACTCTTGGATGATGTGGGTGACTTTTCTGAAAGAGAAATTTGAGGCTCTTGAGAAATTCAAAATATTCAAAGCTATGGTAGAGAATGAAACTAGATTAAACATAACATGTCTCAGGTCTGATAGAGGTGGAGAATTCACATTTGAAGAGTTCATAGAAGTCTGTGAGAAACATGGGATAAAAAGATAGTTATCTGCTCCAAGGACTCCACATCAGAATGCAGTAGTGGAGAGAAAGAATTAGACCATCCAGGAAGCATCTAGAACCATGATGATGGAAGCAAATGTTCCTCAGACCTACTAGAGAGAAGTTGTAAGCACTGATGTCTATACTCTTAATCGAGTACAAATCAGAAGCAATATTGGTAAGACCGCTTATGAACTCTAGTTTGGCATCACTCCCACTATGACGTATTTCAGAGTCTTTGGTAGCAAATGTTACATTAAAAGAGATGAAGATCTTGGCAAATTTGATGCTAGAAGTGATGAAGGAATATTCTTGGGTTATTCTACTCAAAGTAAAGCATACTAGTGTTATAACAAGAGATTGAGAAAGATTAGAGAAAGTACAAATGTGAAGGTTGATGAAGGTATTGAAAAACCCTCAAGGTTTTATGAATATGAAGAAGATGATCAAAATGATGTTTTGGTCTAAGAAGTCTAAACCCCTTCTAAAATTTAGATCCAGATTGATTTAGAGAATTAGGAAGAAGAGATAAGTTTAAATGAACCTGTTCAAGAAACAGAAGTGCAAAAAATTCCCAAAACTCCCAGGTATGTAAGACTAAATCACTCTGAAGATCAGATCATAGGTGATAAAAGCAAAGGTGTTCAAACAAGAAGAAAGATTGCTCAAGACTCAGAAAAGTATTGTCTGATTTCAAAGATTGAACCAAAAACAGTGAGTGAAGCATGTAATGATGAAAGCTGGACTAAAGCAATGAAGGAAGAGCTGATGCAAATTGAGAAAAATTACACTTGGGATCTTGTTCCCAAACCTAGAAACAAAAATGTGATTGGAACCAAATGGGTCTTCCAGAATAAACTGAATGAAGATGGTGAAGTAGTCAAAAACAAAGCTAGATTGGTTTGCAAGGGTTATTCCCAAGTAGAAGGAGTTGATTTTGAAGAGACTTTTACTTCGGTGGCAAGAATTGAAGCAGTCAGATTATTTCTTGCCTTTGTTGCCTTCAAGGATTTCAAAGTCTATCAAATGGATGTCAAGTTTGCCTTCCTGAATGGTGACTTGGAGGAAGAAGTATACATTGAGCAACTGGATGGATTTCAATTGTCTGATCATGGTGATATGGTCTACAAGTTGAAGAAAGCACTATATGGACTCAAACAAGCCCCAAGAGCCTGGTATGAAAGATTGGATAAGTATCTTTTGAAGATTGGTTTCAACAAAGGTACTGCTGATAGTAACTTGTACTTCAAAATTGACCATGAAAATATCTTGATTGTTGAAGTGTTTGTTGATGATATCATTTTTGGAGGAAGAGATAGTATGTGCAAAACTTTTGCAAATCAAATGAAAAGTGAATTTGAGATGTCCATATTTGGGGAAATGAATTTCTTCTCAAGTCTGCAATTCATTCAAACAAAGAAAGGAATCTTCATTTCACAGACCAAATATGTGAAAAAATTGTTGAAGAAATTCAGGATGAAAGACCCAAAACCAATGAATACTCCCATGGCAACTAGATGTAAACTAAGCAAAGATGATGACTCTCCTAAGGATGATTAAAAAAATACAGGTCAATGATTGGAGGACTATTGCATCTTACTCAAACTAGACCTGACATTATGAATGTTGTTGGTCTTGTTGCAAGATTCCAGGATGATCCTAGAGAATCTAATGTCATGACAATCAAGAGGATTCTTAGATATCTAAAAGGAATAGTTAAGTATGGTTTATGGTATCCTAGAGATCATGATTTCTTTCTTCATGCATATACAGATGCGGATTAGGTAGGAGATGTGGATGATCGGAAGAGTACCAATGGTGGAGCATTCTTTTTAGGGAAAAGATTGGTTTCTTAGCTGAGCAAGAAACAAGAGGCAATATCTCTATCCACTGCAGAACTAGAATATATTGTAGCAACAGGTAGTTGCACTCAAGTATTGTGGATGAAGGAAATGCTAAGAGATATCAGAGTGGAGTATGAGGAACCGATCACAATCTTCTGTGATAATTCAAGTGCAATAAATATATCAAAAAATCTAGTGTTGCACTCAAAGGAAAAACATATATCCATCAAGTTTCACTTTTTGAGAGAGCAAGTGAACAAAAATGAAGTTAGATTGGAGTTTGTGCCCTCCAAAGATTAGATTGCAGATATTTTTACTAAACCTCTACCTAAGGACTCATTTGAGTATCTTAGGGAGAAGTTAGGGGTTATTACCCCTCTGGTTCTAAATTAAGGTGCACTGATGTGCATCAATCTAGTGGATCTCACAGTCATATCTTGTGGTCTGGATTGATGATAGGAAGCTCTAGGGGAGCAGTCTGTATGAGTCTAAGTGATGCAAGTATGTGCCCTTTGCCATTGATGTCAAAGGGGGAGAGAAGACATGTGAAAAATAAAAAGTGGTTGCTGATCAAAGGGGGAGCAGTAAAGGAAGAGAAGACATGTGAATGGTTATTGTTGATAGGGGAAGTTATGTCAGTCAGTGAGGAGAAGTTCTTGACTTGATGGTTAAAATAGTTTTTCACATCATATGTTGCCATCAATGACAAAGGGGGAGATTTTTGCAAGTATGGACCCAACGGTGTTGTCATTGATGTCAACATACTCCTATTGCATTGATTTCAAGGATTGGATGAGTTGTATGTTGAGGATATTGAGAAAATTAGTCCTATCAAGAATAGAGAAGAATAGTGAAGACAGTGAAGTAATCCCAGCTAAGATGAAGATCAGAGGATGCGCAATCAATGGGTTTGTAGATATTTGTCTAAAGGTGATCTAGTAAAGATTTGAGAGGTCCGCATAAAGATCTGAAGAAGTTATGGCCACATGAGTAAAATCAGTTCTGGTAGAAGTTCAGAGGTGACAGAGTGACACAAATAGGTCTGGTGAGATCCAGAAATGCAATATCTCATTCTACAGATTTGATGGAATGTTTAGGAAGTCAATGTGAATTGACAACTCAATTGGTTCATGGTCTGGAGGTCCACAAGCATCTATTCCAATATGATAGTGATGATAGTCTATGTTCTTGAGGTTTCAGATGAAGGAGAGAATGATTTCAATAAGCAGAAGTAGTGTGGATGTTCTTGTTGATTTAGGAAAGTTTGTGGGGGTCTCTGGATTGTTTCCAGTTCGTGTTGGTGGTCCACATTGAAGATTGAGCTCATAATTGAAGAATTACTTCTGGATGATGATGTTCTTCCTAAACTTGGCTGACCAGATGAGTCCAACTTCTTGCGGATGATCTCGAAGATGTTTTGTGAAGCATGGCGTGTTCCTCAAAGAATATTAAACATAAAATGTCTCAGGTCTGATAGAGGTGGAGAATTCACATCTGGAGAGTTCATAGAATTCTGTGAGAAACATGGGATAAAAGACAGTTATCTGCTCCAAGGACTCCACCGTAGAATAGAGTAGTGGAGAGAAAGAACCAGACCATCCTGGAAGCATCTAGAACCATGATGATGGAAGGAAATGTTCCTCAGATCTACTAGAGCGAAGTTGTAACCACTGCTGTCTATACTCTTAATCGAGTACAAATCAGAAGCAATACTGGTAAGACCCCTTATGAACTCTGGTTTGGAATCACTCCCACTGTGAAGTATTTTAGAGTCTTTGGTAGCAAATGTTACATTAAAAGAGATGAAGACCTTGGAAAATTTGATACTAGAAGTGATGAAGGAATATTCTTGGGTTATTCTACTTAAAGCAAAGCATACCAGTGTTATAACAAGAGATTGAGAAAGATTATAGAAAGTACAAATGTGAAGGTTGATGAAGGTATTGAAAAACCCTCAAGGTTTTATGAATATGAAGAAGATGATCAGAATGATGTTTTGGTCCAAGAAGTCCAAACCCCTTCTGAAATTCAGATCCAGACTGATCCGAAGAATCAGGAAGAATAGATAAGTTTGAATGAACTTGTTCAAGAAATAGAAGTGCAAGAAATTCCTAAAACTCCCAGGTATGTAAGATTAAATCACTTTGAAGATCAGATCATAGGTGATAAAAGCAAAAGTGTTCAAACAAGAAGAAAGATTGCTCAAGACTCAGAAATGCATTGTCTAATTTCAAAGATTGAACCAAAAATAGTGAGTGAATTATGTAATGATGAAAGCTGGACTAAAGCAATGAAGGAAGAATTGATGCAAATTGAGAAAAATCACATTTGGGATCTTGTTCCCAGACCAAGAAACAAAAATGTGATAGGAACCACATGGGTCTTTTGGAATAAACTGAATGAAGATGGTTAAGTAGTCAGAAACAAACCCAGATTGGTCTGCAAGGGTTATTCCCAAGTAGAAGGAGTTGATTTTGAAGAGACTTTTGCTCTGGTGGTAAGAATTGAAGCAATTAGATTATTTCTTGCCTTTGTTGCCTTCAAAGATTTCAAAGTATATCAAATGGATGTCAAGTCTGCCTTTCTGAATGGTGACTTGGAGGAAGAAGTATACATTGAGCAACCAGATGGATTTCATTTGTCTGATCATGGTGATATGGTCTACAAGTTAAGGAAAGCACCGTATGGACTCAAACAAGCCCCAAGAGCCTGGTATGAAAGATTGGATAAGCATCTTTTGAAGATTGGTTTCAACAAATGTACTGCTGACAGTAACTTGTACATCAAAATTAATCATGAAAATATCTTGATTGTTGAAGTGTTTATTGATGATATCATTTTTGGAGGAAGAGATAGTATGTGCAAAACTTTTGCAAATCAAATGAAAAGTGAATTTGAGATGTCCATGTTTGGGGAAATGAATTTCTTCTTGGGTCTGTAAATCATTCAAACAAAGAAAGGAATCTTCATTTTACAGACCAAATATGTGAAATAATTGTTGAAGAAATTTGGGATGGAAGACTCAAAACCAATGAATACTCCCATGGCAACCGGATGTAAACTGAGCAAAGATGATGACTCTCCTAAGGCTGATAAAAAAAATACAGGTCAATGATTAGAGGACTATTGTATCTTACTCAAACTAGACCTGACATTATGAATGTTGTTGGTCTTATTGCTAGATTCCAAGCTGATCTTAGAGAATCTGATGTCATGGCAATCAAGAGGATTCTTAGATATCTAAAAAGAATAGTTAAGTATGGTTTATGGTATCCTAGAGATCATGATTTCTCTCTTCATGCATATATAGATGCATATTGGGCAGGAGATGTGGATGACTAAAAGAGTACAGTGGTGGAGCATTCTTTTTAGGGAAAAGATTAGTTTCTTGGCTAAGCTAGAAATAAGAGGCAATATCTCTATCCACTATAAAATCATAATATATTACAGTAGCAGGTAGTTGCACTCAAGTATTGTGGATGAAGCAAATGCTAAGGGACATCAGAGTGGATTATGAGGAACCTATCACAATCTTCTATGATAATTCAAGTGTAATAAATATATCAAAAAATCTAGTGTTGCACTCAAAGACAAAACATATATCCATCAAGTTTCACTTTTTGAGAGAGCAAGTGAACAAAAATGAAGTCAAATTGGAGTCTGTGCCCTCAAAGATCAGATTACAGATATTTTTACTAAACCTTTACCTAAGGACTCATTTGAGTATCTCAGGGAGAAGTTAGGGGTTATTAACCCTCCGGTTCTGAATTAAGGTGCATTGATGTGCATTAGTCCGGTGGATCTCATAGTCATATCTTTTGGTCTGGATTGATGATAGGAAGCTTCTACTTAGGGGGAGCAGTCTGTATGATTATGAGTGATGCAAGTATGTGCCCTTTGCCATTGATGTCAAAGGGGGAGAGAAGACATGTGAAAAACAAAAAGTTTGGTAATCAAAGGGAGAGCAGTAAAGGAAGAGAAGACATGTGAATGGTTGTTGTTGATAGGGGAAGTTATGTCAGTCAGTGAGGAGAAGTTCTTGTCTTGATGGTTAAAATAGTTTTTCACATCATATGTTGCCATCAATGACAAAGGGGGAGATTGTTGCCAAGTATGGGCCTAACCGGTGTTGTCATTGATGTCAAGGATTAGATGAGCCATATGCTAATGATTATGAGAAAATTAGTCCTATCAGGAATAGAGACGAACAATGAAGACAATGAAGTAAAGATCCCAGCTAAGATGAAGATCAGAGCATGCACATCAAAGGTTTTGTAGATATGTGTCTAAAGGTGATCCAGTAAAGATTTGAGAGGTCCGCATGAAGATCTGAGAAGTTATGGCCACATGAGTAAAACCAGTTCTGGTAGAAGTTCAGAGGTGACAGAGTGACACAAATAGGTATGATGAGATCCATAAATGCAATATCTTGTTCTCTGTATTTGGTAGAGTGTTTAGGAAGTTAATGTGAATTGACAACTCAATTGGTTCATGGTCTAGAGGTCCACAATCATCTATTCCAATATGACAGTGATGACAGACTGTGTTCTTAAGGTTCCATATGAAGGAGAGAATGATTTCAGTAAGCAGAAGTAGTGTGGATGTCCTTGGTGATTCAGGAAAGCTTGTGTGGGTCTCTGGATTATTTCTAGTTTTTGTTGGTGGTCCACATTGAAGATTGAGCTCGTAATTATAGAATTACTTCTAGATGATGATATTCTTCCTAAACTTGGCCGAGCAGATGAGTTACACTTCTTGTGGATGATCTTAATGAAGTTCTACGAAGCATGGCATGTTCCTCAAAGAAGATTGAAGTCCCAAATCTGTGTGGCTGACAGTGTGGTGATTCGCATGAAGTCTTTTGCAATTAGTCAAGTTGTATTTGTGTATTTTCTCTGTAAAGCATGCCAATTTTGTTGATTATCACAAAGTTGATGTCTTGTATAAATAAGAGTTGTGAAGTCATTTCAAAAGTATCTTGGCGAGGATGAGAGAGTGGTAGAGAGGAGAAGAGTGAAAGGCATAGCAGAAGTGTTGGACTTAAATGGAACTGACTTAAGCATGGTGAAGATGCTATTCTTCAGTTCAAGTATGTAATATTTATCATTCTATAGATAGTGTGTCTTTTGTATGCAGTGGACCTCTTGTGAGTAGTGTGCTTAGGTAGTGAGCCCTAATTGGCATGTGCCATCTTGTTCTTCTTATTCTTTTAACAGAGAATATAATCTTGGGTTAGTCACCTCGTGGTTTTTCTCTTAACTAAGTTTTCCACATTAAAATCTTGGTGTCATGTGTTGATGTGTTTCTACTCTTAAATTATTGCATGCATTTTCATGATTGATTTATTATTATGCTGTTGAATTACAAGAAGGATTTAAGTGGTTAATCAAAGGAGAGTTTAGGGACAATTGATTCAGCCCCCCTCTTAGTTGTCAGTCTTGAAACTAACAAAGAATACATCAATCCAGTAGCATTCAAAGTCTCATTCTTTGATCTAGATTGATGTTGTGAGAGCTACCTCTTAGGGGGAGTAGCTAAATCAGAGCAACAAAATGCAAGTATCTTCCCTTTGCCATTAATGTCAAAGGGGGAGGGAAATAACATGAAAAAATCAGAAGGAGAAAGAATGCAGATGTGTAAAGAGAAAGGGGGAGAATCTTGTCTTGATGGTCTTTTTAGTTTTTCACATCATATGTTGCCATCGATGACAAAGGGGGAGATTGTTGCAAGTATGTGCCTAATAGGTGTTGTCATTGATGTCAACATATTTGTGTTGTCATTGGTGTCAATTGTGCTCTTATTTTGTTGCTTTCTTGTAATAAGTGAGATGCTTTGTATTTACTTATGTAATTGGATATCGAGAAAACTAGCTCCTCTGGTAAAAACAGTGAGTTGCAGTGGAAACAGTGTATTGCATACAGAAGAACAATCTAGAAGATTGCTCTACATTTCCTATAGAATGGATATCTTTGTCTGTGGATTGGAATTTATTTAGAAGTCTGTCTGAAGATATTATATCCTAATTTTGAGCCTCCGGTATGAAGATTTGAGTGAGTTATGTTCACCAAAGTGAAAACTACTTTTTCTATATGGTTGGTGGTGACAGGGAGAAAATATTATGCTCTGCATTCCTCCACATTAAAGTATCTTGGTCTGCGGTTCTAGAGTTAAGTATGTAATGATGATAAGTGCCTTCAACTTCAATGGTTCATGATTTGGTGGTCCACAAGTGATCCTTTCCTTATGACAGTGGTTGACACTGTTGTTCTTGTGCTCCAGTTTGATGAATCTTTTTGACAGAGTGGTTAGAAGTTGTGTGGTTGTTTCCTGATAATCTCAATGTGCTTGTGGACACCTCCTAATTGTGTTCCTACTCTTGGATTGGTCTACAAAGTGAAAATTGGATTGTGAATGAAGAATGTTCTTAAAAGACCAAGTGTTCTCACCGGTCTTGGCCAACTTGGTTGATTTCACTAATTGCAGAGATTCCTTGAAGATTGTGGAAGCATGTTGTGGTGTGAAGGATTATGTTTGAGTCCTAGCTAAGGCGTGACATGATCAACATACATCTTTACATCTTTCCCTTAGCTAAATTCTGTATTAGGTCCAGACCTATTTCTGTGTATGTTTTTGTAATGTTGACCTTGGAGATTGTTCCAATGGTTGATGAATGTATTGCCGACATTGATGTACATTCCAAGGTTGATGACTTGTATAAAAACTTGTAATGTAATTTTGAAAAAGTGTATGAGTGTGCAAATATGAAGAGATAAATGCGAAGGTGTGAAAGAGCAGAGCAGAGAATTTTTTTGTGATTCAATGGAACTGAACCCAAGCATGGAGTAGATGCTATTTAATCAATGAGCTACCCTTTGGCAATGAGCCGTTCTTTGTAGTGAGCAATTTGGGCAGTGAGCCCTGTAGGTAGTGAGTCTCTGGATTTTTGATACTATTATAACTTATATATTTTCTATGGGCTAACACCCACCATGGTTTTTCCATTTTAGGGTTTTCCACGTAAAAATCTGGTGTCTACTATGTTGAATGTGTGATAATGATTTAGTTATGGTTTCATACTTTCATGGTTAAATCTGATTATTAGTAATTAAGTAGTTGATGGTTTATCAAGTTAAGTTTTTGTGACAATTGATTCACCCCCCCTCTTAGTTGTCCTATGTATTTCAATAGAAACACCCTGTTCATGAGACTCATGAACACTGTAGGGGCGTTTGTCAAACCAAAGGGCACCACGGTGAACGCATAATGACCATAGCAAGTCTGAAAGGTGGTCTTATGAATATCTGCCTTTGTAATATGTAACTGATGGTAACTAAATTTCAGGTCAATCTTAGAGAGCACTTTGGCTCCTTGCATCTGATCAAACAAATCATTGATCCTAGGCAAAGGATAACAGTTCTTCACCATCACCTTATTCGGTTGCCTATATAATCCATACATAGTTGATGAGACCCATCCTTCTTCTTCACAAAGATGCCTGGTGCACCTCAAGGTGAGACACCAGGTCAGATGTGTCCTTTCTCTAGCAACTCCTCAAGTTGAAGCTTTAGCTCTATAAGCTCATACATGGTCATCCTGTATGGTGCACGAGACACTGGCTTGGCATCAGGTACAAGGTCTATGTGAAAATCTACCTCTTTGTGAGGTGGCATTCCTGGAAGCTCAGGTGGAAAAACATCTGTGAACTCTCTAAGGATGGGATGATCATCAAGTGAAGTCTTTGGCTCATCCTCTGATCTAACACTAACTGTGATTGCAAACTTCTGACATCCCTTCCGCATACGACACTTAAGTTGTTTAGTGGAAATAATATGTATTGCTGTCTACTTCTGAATGCCCAAAATCTCTACTACTGTGCCATGGTCGTCGAGGCAACCTATCATATTTTGGCAATAATAAAGCTTGGGTCTATGAGCTGTAAGCCAATCCATGCCTAACACCACTCCGTAAGACCCTAAGGTCTACAACTGTAGTGAAGGCTCCAAGTGCTATCTCACAACCTCAAACCATTGAATCTACGACCATCTTGGCCCTTGTGGCTAACTTGACCTCCCACCTAACATCCTGTCTAGAGGCCACTAGCCTGCAACGCTCCACTAATGATGGAGAAATAAAGGAGTCTATAGCTTTGGAATCAAATAAAATAGTAATAGGCACATCTCTAATAGTACCTGGTGTCTTAATGATCGAAGCCTGAAAGTTATCTTGGTGGTTATCAACTGCTGCAAATAAACGGTGGGATCTGCCCACATCTCTAACTGTCTACTCAAAACCACTGGCACACTATCCTCCTACTGTAAAACCCTGTGGACACTCTTTAGCCAAGTGACCTATGTCACCACATACGTAGCAAGGCCCTCTCATCTGTATGTGTATGGACTAAGTCTTGCTAGACTGCTAAGCCCCAGGCCATCCTATACTACTCTATGAACCTCTAAAGGACTACTATGACCATGCGGGTCCTATAGCTAGTGCATGCTGACACTGGTCTTTGCGCAACCCTACGAGTGCCATCCTCTATTGTGGCCACCCTGCAATCTCTGCGGTGGTCTAGACCTCTGCTACTGCTGTTATGGAGGCCTAGGAGGTAAGGATGCAGAACTAAAGTTGCCCCTCTGAGGTGGTGGGGGTCTACAGAAACCATGATCTTGATGTTGGTTACGGTCCTGAAACTGTGGCTCTGCCCATGGATCTCCTCAGCAATATACACCTTCTCAATGGCCTCACTCATGGTCTAGGGGTTTGCCATGTGTACTGAACCTGATATCCTAGAATTCAAGCCTCTGATAAACCTACTGACAAGAAGCTTTTCATCATGGAGATACTCAATGTAATGTGACAGCTCTACAAATTTGCTCTCATACTGTGCCGCGGTAGACCTCCGCTGGTGCAAATCATGGAATGTGTCTATGTGGAATTATCTATAGTGCTCTAAGAGGTATCACACCTTATAGCACTTAAGAAATGTCCCCCAAGAAAGAGTGTCTAAGGAGAGTCGATGCTTGCACTCCTCAGTGCGCCACCATGTTGCTGTAGCATCATGTAGCAAATGGAATACGACTCATGCCTTTGTGTTGCTCCCATAAGGATGCAATGCAAAACACCGATCTAAGCTGATAAGACAAGCCTTAGCCTCAACTCCCTCTATAGTCCCCACAAAGGTAGGTGGATTTAGCCAAAGCAAATCCCTAATAGGGTCTCCATGATCGCAATCTCCTCAAACGGGAACCTCTACCTCATTCAACTGTCCATATCCAAAAGGGTCGTAATGAACTGAATCCACTCCAATCTCCTCCTCATGATCCTCATGATGCGGTGGTGGACTCCTGCTGTGCTCCCTATGAGTCGATGCATGACTCTCAACTGTAGTCTCCAGAATCTCAACACGTGGTCCCTCCACGACTAGTGGTAATCTTGCCAAAACTACCTGCAACACCTGAAGTATCTGGGGACCAATGTCGGGTGCCACCAGAATTTGGCCCTTAGATGGTGAAGCAACTCATGAACCGGTTCCTCTAGGTTCACTGGCGCGTGAGCGTCCTCTCCTAGACCTAGGTGACATCCTACATGAACAAGGTGCCTAAAATTAAAACAAAATTGTGGAATAAATAATGTGCCCTCAATGCCTAGTGTTTAAATTTGGGCTCTGATACCAAATGTCATGCCCACATTTGCCATGTGGTTATGACCTGATAACCACATGTCATGTTCACATTTTTCATGTGGTCATGACACGAATTATCAAAATTTTTTCCCACCTGACTCTAAAACCCCCTCATATGCAACATGCGCGCTTGGTGACACACGCATGTAATGTAGTTGCATCCACAACTAATGTTATGCACATTGCCTGAAGGCGGGGAAGTCAATCACAAACATGATAATGTGAAACTCCTTTCAGAATCCCTACAAGATGCTAGCCACTAAGGGGTGTGCGTCACGAGGAGCGACACTAAGAGGGTTGATCTTCTTTTCAAAATTCAACCCTAGAGTTAACTATGTGAGGTGGTATGATTTCAATATGAATCAAAATCTAACAATAGAAGAAACTACTAACTTAAATTAATATTAAATTAATGCAACTAACATGATATTGAAACTTAACACATTTAAGTAAATATCTAAGACATAAAATTAATTATTCAAATTAAATTAAATAAAGTCCCCATCTATAATCTAGGAAAAATTTGACAGCATAATGGGTCAAAAGGAAATAATTATCTAGACATTTCGATAGGATAACACCATCTCATCAATTAAGGAAAAAATGGAAATAAATTAAAATAACAGTCTTCACTAATAACTTTTTCAAGATATAACCAAAACTAAATACATTTAATAAATTAAAATGCTCCAAGGTTTCAACATTTATTCCAAGCAATAAAATTGATCACTAGAACTATAGGTTGCAATTAAATTAAATATAACATTTAAATCATGCACTTCTCAAAAGAGTTTGAAGGGATTAAATAAACTAAATTCAATAAAACTAATAACCCTCACACCAAAATCCAAATAAAATAATCCCTCCCACTCACTAAGTGGGTTAATTAATTAAACTAGGTTTAGGGGATAATTAGTCCACTAATCCCTTTTTAGGGCCACACTAAACCCTAATCAAAGTTTATAAAATCAATACATAAGTCTTATTTGCTCACAAATAACTTTTGTTCTCACATAGGTTGCAGTTTTCAAGAAAGGAAGATGGGAAGGCTCCTTTCCAAAAGGAAGGTATAATTCTAAAAATAGGTTTACATTAATATTGTTTATGTTTTCTAAAACATTTTTCTCCCATGTTGTCTACAAGTTTATGGGTTATATTTTCTCTAACAGTTTTTTGGTTTTCTATTCTAACAATTTACTTTCATGCACAAGTTTAATAATTTTCTAGTGTTTATTAACATACCCTATTTTGTTTTTTAACCATAGTTAATCTATTGTTTCTTTTTGTTCTTAGCCTATGTCTATTTTATATTTTTCACAGAGAATCATATGTTCAAATATATCAATATATATATATATACACACACACATATACATATATTTATATACTCAACTAATAGGGTTACTGTATAAGTGTAATATACAGTAGGTAAATATATTACAGTAAAAACAAATACACAGTGAATCATATATATATATGTATATGTATATATATATGTGTGTGTGTATCTATATATTTATGTATCTATATATATGTGTATATATCTATCTATCTATCTATATATATACATATGTATCTATATGTATCTATATACATATATACACACACATATATATACACACATATATATACATACATACATATATATATACACACACACACATATATACATATGTGTATATATATATATTGCAAGGAGAACAAATGTTGTAGGGCCGAATGGAATTTCGATCGACTATATTGAAAAATTTGTAGAGGGAATAAAATATTGAAAAGGTGTTATAAGTTATTAAGATAGATGTATTTGAGAAGGGGAAGGGCACTGACCAGGACGAGCAGGGCCACAGCCTCTACCGCCCGGCCGGGATAGGGGGCGTGGCTCCCTATATGGATTTTTGAATTATTTGATTTTTTTTGAATTTTATAGGCTTTTACAACGGTTTGAGATGTTGAACTCTTCTCCTTCCATAATGTACAAGAGGAAAGCGTCATTTCTAATGTCTTCCTTAACTACGTATGGACCTATCCAGTTCAGTTTAAACTTCACTTGAAAGTCTTTGCAAGGACACTCAAAGATTTGGTGTAAAAATGTCTTTGTATTCAGTGAGGAGTTTTGTGTACTCACATGTTTCATTGTTTGATGATTTTCCCCCTACCTTTATCATTTTCTATTATTATATAGTTTTGTTGCTTGTTTTGAACTTTTGAGGGGAAAATTAGATTGGTGTTGATTCCTTTAGTTTATGTGTGGGTTTTGGTTCTCCTTTTTGCTTAGTGGTGATCTCGACTATATGGATTCTCATATCTAGCTCAATGGGAATGGTTGCTAAGTTGTATGAAACGTAAGACTTTGTTAAGTGGGGATCAAAGGGGAATTCTCTTGTTGCCCCCTTTCCTATACATTTTGAGGTCTTGGCTACATTTGCAATTTGTTTTGATGTCTCTCCTTTTTCAAAAGTGCTAATTTTTGAGTCACTAGTGGTTTCCATGGTCTTTCCCTTCTTTTTGAATTGTTTAACTCTATAAAGGCTAAAAGGATCAGGATCTCCTTTGATTACATGGGTTTGTCCCATGTACGAGAAATGTATTTCTTGAAATAGTGTGGAGGGAATGGCCCTCATCCTATTGATCCAAGGCCTTCCTAGGATCATGTTATATGTGGTCTCTTCGTCGATGAGATAAAATTCAGTTGGGAGGGTTTTGGGACCCAATGTGATTTGAAGATTAAGCTTACCCATGGTTTGAATGTTTGGGTTATCATGAATTCTAAGGATGGAATTTTCTTTTGTGTCTTGAGTTTTGTCGTAACCCATTCTTTGAAGAAGAGAGAAAGAGACTATGTTGATTTCAGACCCATCATCGATCATTACACATTTAATGGAATAGTCCTAAACTTGGACTATCAGATGGAGGGGGAGATCACCCTATTTAGATGTCATTGTCTAAGGGTAAATTTTCAAAATCAAATGTTGAAGAACACATTTTTCTAGGGGTGTTTTGAACTAGATGGCCAAGATCTAAGGCTTTGAGGAGAGTGTTCTTGTGAGTAGGAGAACTTTTGAGAAGTTCTAACATGTGAGAAAAAATTAAATTGCTGGAAGTGTCATCTGATCATTCTGGTCCTTGGGTGACACAAATTTCTTAATATTTGTCTAATTTCACAACATGCCTAAGGAGTTTTGATCAAAGGCATTTTGATGGATTTTAGGACTTAGTTCTTCATCTTGTGAGAATGTGTCCATGAATGGTTTTTATTGACATTTTTGGAGGTTTTATATGAAGTGATGATACCCCCAACATAACTTGATCTCATGCCCCCTTCTCTTGTGAAATGAGCAATATTTATCATGATTGTGATCTTGAGGTTTATGATGATTGTTGTATGACTACTTGTTGATTCTGAAGGGATAGTTGTTGAAATTTTGATTCCCCAAATTTGTATGACTGTCGTAGTCACAATTATTGTTTTTTATAGATGTTCAAGTGTTTGTTGACCCATCTATGTCTTGATTGTCTGTCAAGGATTTTTTATTTATATCATGGTTTATCAACCTTCCATTGGCATCATACTCCCTTCTTCCACTATCAATAGCTACTTGGTCAATTCTAAGGGCACTTTCAAGTGCTTCATATGATTTGTAAGGGAGTTTTGGGACTTGTTCTCGTATGTCATTGTTGAGAGCATGTAAGTTCTCTATGATCCATTTTTGGTGTGCTAGTTGAAGAATAGAGAACTTTCCTCCATCATGTGATAAAATGTGCAACCTACTTGTTGACTTCTTGTTCAATTGTTAAAAATTCTTGTATTCCTATCTTGATTAGTTTTTTTATGTCGAAGGTAGCCACAAATTGATTGACAAGTTTCCTAAAAGAGTGGTTTGATGCTTTTGGAATTCGATAGTACCAATCTAGAGTGACACCCTCCAAAGTCTTTGAAAAAATATTTGCTACCACCCCATCCCAAGGAAGGAGTTCCCGCATTATCATGACATAAGCCTTGATATGAGAGTTTGAATCACCCTCTCCTTTATATTTTGGAAGCTCATGGAGAGAATGTGGTAGTATGGATTGAAAAATTTTGTAGTCAAGAGGCTCCTTTAAATACTGAAGGTATGTTCCTAGGAGGGTAATGCATAGAGGGTCATATTCCTCCAAACATTAGCCCTTCAGGTGGAGTTTATTGCACTTGTTGAAAGGGTATGCTACATTATTGATACCCTAAAAAAGTTGGATGACTATATGACATCATGTTTATGTTTTGAAGATTGGGTGGGATCGTTTGTGGTTGATTTCACATCATAGGAATCCCACCTATTTGATTGAGACTTTTTTGTGTTCGATAGTGAGGGCAAGGGAGACCTGAATGTTTCATGGAATTTTAGATGAGGGGGAATTTGTGTTGCCCCATGGTTTAATTAAATATTATCAATAAAAGGATTTCCCTCTGCCCTAGGTTTTTCATGAATTTTACTTTGACAAACTTGTCCGATATTTCTAGCTTCAAGGGTCCTAATTTGTTGGGCCAAATCTTCTATAAGTCTATGAGTCAAGTTTCCTCCGTTCTTTGAGTTTTACAACCTTGAGATGGATTTCTATGCATTGGGGTTTGAGTGATCCTACTTGTTCCTTTTGATGATACTTGACATGTCACATGTATTTTATATTTATGTGCCACATGAAGGGTTTTGGTGCCTCCTCAACTTCTTGTAAGTTCTTCCCTTGAAAACACACTTCATTATCCATTTAAATGGCCATTTTTCTATGGCTTGTTATGGGTTGATCATCTTGATGGATCTCGGATTGAACATTCAAATGTCATGTTTTGATTTGGTCAAAGGTGTAGGGATTTTGTTGGATCCCTTTTGGATTTGTAATTTTACTCGAGGGGACAATCCCTTGGACTTTTTGCATGAAAAATCATGAAATGTGCAAAAATGTGAAAGAATCCATCCCAAAAGGACTTGTTCTTCATGTTGAGTTCACCAAAATATGTTGTGAATTTGGTGTCAGATGTGAAAATGATGATGAAAGAATTTTTGAAGTTGAAACAAAAATGACTTATCTTAGAAGGATTTGTAGTTTCATGTAAGGTTCATCAAAATATGTACACTCAAAAACATGACTTAGATACATAGGGTGGTCAAGTCATATTTGATGGAGAACATGGGACTCCCTCCTTGCCATGGGGTGAACTTCCATGTCACTCTCACTCTCATGGTAGAAGCCAGTCAAGAGAAGGTGAGACATGTGGGTAGTCTTGCTTGCTTGAGAGCTAGATTTCGTGAAGAGAAATCGGCCGATCCTGGGGCCTTTCTTGGATATTGTTTCATATATGGTGTTTAGTGACTATTTTAGTTGAGATAGTTATTTGACCCAAAGGGTCACTGGTTATTGTTCTCCTATTTGGATTTTGGAGATTCCAACATTGAGTGGGTTGTTGATTGGTTTCATTTATGTTTCTATCAAGTTAGAGTTGCTCTTCAAATCATTGTATGATGACTTGTGTCTAAAGTAACCTTAGACTATGTTGTTGTTCCTGGATTGTTAGTTGATTGTGTTGAGGCTTAGGGTGCAGTTCTTCAATCTCCTCTAGGATTTCCTTCACCCACTCACCCCTAAGCCCAGGGCACATTTGTGACCCTAAACTGAGAGAGTTGGTTAGAGTTAACCTCAAGTTGAATTAAGCTTGACTTAGGGTGATGACCTAAGGTTTGCTTTTCCTTGCTTTGACTTGATTGATCTTGTGTTGACTAGTGATTACTAGTGTTGACCACATGATGAAATTGAGGGTTTACTTGAGTTTTCACTTTCTTTTAACCTTGGTTGACCTCATGATGAAATTGAGGGTTTATGAACTTCGTTTTATGCCTATGATTTTGTTATTTTTCTATTTTTGAATGTATGCACTCTATATGTATGCAAGATAGTGTTTTTATTCTTTTTATGATTTTTTGAAAAGGAAAGTGCTTTAATTAATCTAAAATTTAAATATGAATGCAATTCTAAACTATTTTACCTAATGAAATCTTAATATATGTTTTTGGTATTTTTGATATTTTGAATCTAATTACTGTAGGAAATGAAAGAACAAACTAATCTAAGAATGAAAAAGAACTTGGAAATAAACTAATTTATCAATACAAATTCTATTTACCCTATAAAGGAAATTGTAACATGAATTTACTATTTCCAAGAGCAATTTTGAGATTAACTAATTACTACCATAATGAAAAAAAACATTAAAGAACCTAGAATGTGTGATGCATGAGCCCCCACTACCCTTAGGAATCCTTGTGTAGGCAACCTCTTCATCCTCTTGGCAACAATAGGGAAGGGATGTAAAATAGCTTGATAAATCTCTGAAATATGAGCTCAACGTGAGCTAAAAAGCACTATAGCTTGCAAAATGAGCAGTGTAACAACACAAAGAGAAGATTTTAGAAAAGCTTTGGCATAATAACAAGAAAATAAAAGGCTCATAAGTCTTGCATGAGCATAAGAATGCTATGTTGAGATAAAAAAACCTACAAATCTTGGATGCACAAATGAAATTGCCTCCATTTGTGCTTGAGAGAGGGGGTATTTATAGGTTTGAAGAGCACATGAAAGGTGGGAGAGATTGAAGAGTTAAATCCATTGATTGGAGAGTTAACTTATTAGATTAGACAGTGAACTGGGCATATTAGAGAGTGATGAAGCAACAATATCTTATCACAGAAGAAAAAATGGTGTCATCAAGAGTCCAAGAGGTAACAAGTAGAGATCAAATGGAGATAATTATGCATGATTGAAGGGTTTGAATATTTCACTCTATGTTTAGGCAAAAAACTCATACAAATAAGAATAAAATGGTCAAAACAAATCTTTTTCGCATCCAAACTTGAAGTTTTTCTATGACTAGAAAAGATGGCAGGGTCAACCTTGGGTCACCCCTTTTACCAGTCCAAGTCACCGGGGGTGACCCACAGGTGACCCACAAAGGGGATTTCCTAGTTTGAGAAGCGGAGTTGGAGATTGTTAGTTAGAGGATTTAGAAGTGATCTATCTCCAAAACTAGGTCAAAAGGTGGTCAAAAACCAAATCTCCACTTGCAAATGTCAAATCTCTCAGGGGAGATTTGTCCTAGTTTAACATAACTAAAAACTAAAAGTTGAAGATGGCTTGGGAAGTCTCCTGGAGGGATCCTATGGGCAGGGTTGGATGAAAACACTAGGGAAAGGTTAATTTATGACAAATAGATGAATAAGAGGCTTAGGGATGAAGTCACAAACATAAATTGTTTTTTTGGACAAGTGTCGAAAAGTGTCAAAAGTGAGGGAAAGGTTAGCACTACAAAGGGGAAACAAAGGAAGAAACTAAAACCCACGTGTTGCCAAGAGAAATGTTGATGAGAGGGCATTATTTTTATTCTTATATGCATGTGACAAGGATTATGTGTCATCATGGGGTCCTCGTGGAAGTCGTGTATGATTTTAGTTCTTATAGACATATGTGGGGACTACCTTAGTCCATACAATGACGTATTCATCTTGCAAACTAGTTTCTCTTTACCTTTCAACTTGAATCCTTTAGGTTGTTCCATTTATTTCATCCTCTAAGTCTCCATGCAAGAATGTTGTCTTGACATCTATTTATTCAATCTCTAAATCAAGTGACATAGTAATAGATAACAACATCCTAATAGAACTCAACTTAGCAACAAAAGAAAAGATTTCATCGAAGTCAATTCTCTCAACTTGGGAATATCCTTTTTCCACCAATCACACCTTGTACCACTCAAGTGATCCATCTACTTTGAAATTTTTATTGAACATGCACATGCATCTAATGGGTTTCTTGTCCTTAGGTAGATCAACCAAATGTAAAGTCTTACATTGCTTCAATACCATCATATCCTCATTCATGAAATTCTTCCAAGACTTTTTCTCTTTGGAAGTGAGAACCTCTTCCATAAAACTTGGTTCACTATTAGTACAAGTAAGAGAAAAAACATAATGAAAATCTGGTGGACTATACCTATCATGTGATCTCTACTATCTAGTAGACCTTCTCATAGATATTGGTGAAGAATTTCCTACCATATATATACTCTATTCTTATTTAGATTTTTTTTTAGATGTTCTTGCCTCTTCTCCCAAACTGTCATTCCACTCTACTATTTAATTTTAGATGCAATTTATTTCTCCAATTTTGTTTCAAAATGTACCTTCTCCCTTTTATCCTTATTTGACTATTATTCCTTTGCCAAGACTCTAAGATCCCTAAATGTGACACCCCTTGAGTAGAGAAACTTCAAAGTTTCTAGATTCTAAAGCTTGTAGCCTTTAACATTCTCACCCTAACTAATAAATACAACTTTTTTTCCTTGAAATATAACTTATACTACCTCTCATTTGGCACTTAAAAAAATACCTTACAATCCAAGACTCAAATTTGTCACAACTAGTTTTCTACTAGTCCACATTTCATATGAAATCTTATTTTGTAGCATATAAGTAAGAGACATATTCTTCAAGTAGCATGTGGTGCTTACCACCTCAATCCATAACCCCTAACCTAGACTAGGACTACTTAACATACTTCTGTCTTGATCTAGCAAGGTTCTCTCCAACCTATCAACCGATCTATTTTATTGTGGTGTGTATGGATTTGTCCTTTGCTTCACTATTCTAGTATGCTTATAGAATATGTCAAACTCCTTAGAGGATAATTCAATACCATTATCTATCCTAGTACCTTGATTTTCCTACTAGTTTGATTCTCAACAAAATCCCTAAACTCCTTAAAATTGAGAAATACCTCAAATTTCTTTCTAAGAAAATACACCGAAGAGTACCTAGAATAATGATTAGTGAATGATACACAATACAAAGACTTACCAATGGATTGAATATCCACATGACTAAACACATCATTTTGTATCACCTCCAAAATCCCCTCTAACTTGTGCTTCTAGAGTTGACCCACACTTGATTATATTTTCCTAGCATGTAATGCTCACAAAAGTTAATACCGACATAATAGTCAACAAAAACTTCAACCATACCTTTACTTACCAAGGTTCTTAGATCTTCATCACTTAGGTGACCCAAACTAAGATGTCACAATAACCTTGATTTAGATGTAGCTACATTAGCACACCTGAATAATGTTGATACACCTAGCTTATTTAGAGTACCATGCCACACTCCCTTAGTGATCACCAAATTATCTCTTGCTATTCTATAATGTTTACCATCAAATGTGACATGTATGTTGAAAAGGGAAAGACAACTAAGAGGGGGGTGAATCAGTTGTAACCAATATTTCCAAACCATTAAATCAATGTCCACTTAAATATTGTTATTGTAATTAAGCATGAAAGCGTGAAATCAGAAACTTAACAAATTCACACATTTCAACACATTTCAACACCAGATTTTTATGTGGAAAACCTAATAAGGGAAAAACCACGGTGAGTGTTAGCTCACAATATAATATGTAATAACAATACTGAAAATCATAGGCTCACTGCCTTAGGGCTCACTACCAATGGGGTTTGTCACTGCTAGTGGGTGGCTCACTGTCGTTGGGTGGTTCACTACCAGATTTGGTGAACTGAGATAGCATCATCTACATTATGCCAAAGTTTATTTCCATTAAAGCACAATAAACATCCTTTGCTCTGCTCTGCTTTTTACTTCACACTTATCTTCACATCTTCGCACTTGGATACATTTTCACAACTCAATTACAAGTATTTATATTAGCCTTGGAATGATCATCAAGGTCAGAATTATGATCATCAACCATTGGAACATTCTCCAAGGTCGACAAACACACATTCAATAAAATAGGTCTGGACCTAAACAAATTAATGAAAGAGAAAGAGTGAATGCAAACCAAACCATGCCTTAGTTGGGACTCAAACACAATCTTCCACGCTATATCATGCTATCACAACCTCCAGAGTATAACCGCAAGTAGTGAGAACAACCAAGTTGGCTAAAACTGGTGTTAACACTAAAACCTTTAAGAACACACTTCATGCACAATCTGGATTATACTTTGTAGACCAATCAAAAGGTAGGAACATGATCTAGAGACATCCACAAGCACGTTACAATCACCAAGAACATCCACACAACCTCTAAACACTTTATCCATAAGATTCTTCAAACCGGAGCACTTGAACTTTATTGTCAACCACTATCATAAAGAAAGATCACTTGCAGACCACCAAATCATGAACCATTTGAACCAAAGGCACATATCCTCATCACAAACTTAATTCCAGAACTACAGACTATAAGAATTAATCGTGGAGAAATGCAGATCATAGAATACATTCTCCCTGTCGCCACTAAATGCACAGAAAATAGTTTTTACTCTGGTGAACATAACTTGCTCAAATCTTCACACCGAAGGCTCAAACTTGAAACATAGAAACTATAGACATCCTTCAACATAACTTCCAAATTGTAGACAAAGATATTCAATGTACAAGATATGCAGAGAAAAACACTTTACTATTCTTCTACAAACCAAGATACTCCACAACACACTGTTTTCACAAGGAGAGCAATTTTTCTCAAAAGCACTTGGAAACTCAATACCAAGAACACTTTCTCATTATCTTCAAAACTTATGTAAGCCAATACAAACCAATTATCTCAACACAAGCAAGCATCAAAACAAGAGCACAGTTGACATCAATGACAACACTAGTAAGCACATACTTGCAACAATCTCCCCCTTTGTCATTGATGGCAACATTGATGTGAAAAACTATAAGCACCATCAAGACAAGATTATGCACTGATTACTTTCTCCCCCTTTTTACATTTACGAATTATTTCTCCCCCTGTGTTTTTCACATGATTTTCTTTGCCCCTTTGACATCAATGGCAAAGTACATCACTTCTTTCTCTGCACATACTTGCAAACTACTGCTCTAATCAAAATGGAATTAGCTCTGCAACACTTACTTCTCTTTATCAGGAACTCATGTCAGCAACATCTACCTACTCTCCCTAAGAGGTAGCCTTCAAAACATCAATCAAGATCAAAGAATAAGACTTTGGGCACCACTGGACTGATGCATTTTCTATGCATCTAAGTTTAGAGTAGGAGGGGTAATAACCCCTAACTTTTCTCTGAGATACTCAAAAGTGTCCTTAGGCAGAGGCTTTGTGAAAATATTTGCAATATGATCCTTTGTAGACACATATTCCATCTTTACTTCATTCTCTATTACCTTTTCTCTCAAAAAGTGATACCTTATAGATATATGCTTTGTCTTTGAGTGCAACACTGGATTCTTTGAAATGTTTATAGCACATGTATTGTCACAAAAGATTGAAATTGCTTCTTTATACACAACTCTTATATCCTTCAATGTTTGCTTCATCCAAAGTAGTTGAGTACAACAACATGCTGCAACAATATATTCTACTTCTGTAGTAGACATAGAAACTAATTCTTTCTTCTTGCTTAGCCATGCAACCAATCTATTACCTAAGAGGAAAGCACCTCCACTTGTACTCTTTCTATCATCAATATCTCCAGCCCAATCTACATCTGTATAAGCACTAAGTGTGAAATTAGTATCTTTTGGATACCACAATCCATAGTCTGAAGTGCCTTTCAACTACCTCATGATTCTCTTGACTGCCATCACATGTGACTCTTTGGGATCTTCTTGAAATCTTGCCACAAGGTAGACTGCATGCATTATGTCAGGGCTGGTATGAGTTAGATAAAGCAATCCTCCAATCATAGACCTATACTTTTTCTGACCAGTCTTAGGTGATTCATCATTCTTTCTTAGTTTGTAGCCAGTTATCATAGGAGTACATACTATCTTAGAATCCTCCGTTCCAAACTTCTTCAAAAAAAAATTCACATACTTGGACTGAGAAATGAAAATTCCTTTTTCTGATTAAGTAATCTATAGTCCTAAAAAGAAATTCATTTCACCAAACATAGACTTCTCAAATTCTTTTTGAATATCCTCTACAAATCTCTTACACATATCTTCATTGCCTCCAAAGATAATATCATCAACAAAGACCACAACAATCAGATTTTGATCATCATTGATTTTGAAGTAGAGATTACTGTCTGCAGTATCTTTATTGAACCCTAATTGCAACAAATACTTGTCCAATCTTGCATACTAGGCTCTAGGAGCTTGTTTAAGTCCATATAAGTCTTTCTTTAATCTGCAAACCATGTCACCTTGGTCTGATGACTAAAATCCTTCCAATTGTTCAATATAAACCTCTTCTTCCAACTCTCCATTCAAGAATGCAGACTTCACATCCATTTGGTATACTTTGAAGTCTTTGTGTGCTGCAAATGTCTAGAATATTCTCATTGCTTCAATCCTTGCCACAAGAGCAAAAGTCTCTTCAAAATCTATGCCTTCAACTTGAGAATATCCTTTGCATACTAGTCTTGCTTTGTTCTTACAACTTCTCCATTTTCATTCATCTTGTTTCTGAAAACCCATTTGGTTCCAATCACATTTTTATCAGTAGATCTAGGGACCAATTCCCAGGTTTGATTTTTCTCTATCTGCATAAGCTCTTCTTCCATGGCTTTTACCCAAATTTTATCTTTGCAGGCCTCATTTACAGTCTTACATTCAATTTGTGAAAGAAAATAGTAGTTCACATGTTCCTCTGCAGCTCTTTTCGTTGTCAACACCCCTTTTCTTTTGTCACCAATAATTTTATCTTCAGAATGATTAATCCTTACATACCTAGGAGTCTTAACAACACTTTTCAGAGCCTTTTCTTCTTCAACTTGGTTGTCCTTTTGTTCAACTATTTCTTCATTCATTATAGCCACTCAGATCTTATGTTATTTCCCTGACTTCATCAATCCTCACATTAGTACTTTCAATGATCTTTCTCAATCTCTTATTGTAGCACCAGTAGGCTTTACTCTTGGTGGAGTATCCAAGGAAAAATCCTTCATCACACCTAGCATCAAACTTGCCTAACTGCTCATCTCTTTTGATATAACATTTGCTTCCAAAAACTTTGAAGTATTTTACTGTAGGAACTCTTCCATAACATAATTCATAAGGAGTTTTAGTACCATTACCTTTGACTTGAACTCTATTTTGAATGTAGATAGTAGTTGTATAGCTTCTCTCCAATATACTTCTAGTAGGTTAGCCTCCATCATCATTGACCTAGCAGCTTCTTGAACTGTCCTGTTCTTCCTTTCAACAACTCCATTCTCCCAGGGAGTTCTAGGAGTAGACAACTATCTTTGTACCCCATGTTCTTCACAGAAGGTATTGAATTCATTTGATATAAACTCTTCTCCTCTATCAAACCTTAAGCACTTGATCCTCAAATCTAACTCATTCTCAACCATTACCTTAAAAAAATTGAACTTGTCTAGGGCTTCTGATTTATCCTTTAAGAAAGTGACCCATGTCATTCTAGAATACCAATAAGCAACATAAAGTACCTGTCTCCTTGTAGACTTATTGTTCTTGTAGGACCACACAAATCTATATGTACCAGCTCAAGCTGACCAATAGAAAATTGTTCCTTGCTTTTGAAAGTTGTCTTTGTTTGTTTGCCCATTTGACATTCCTTGCAAATAGTATTAGTAAGTTTTACAAGCCTAGGTAGATCTCTCACAGCTTGTACTAAACTTATCTTTACCAAGTTGTCAAAATTAATGACACATAATTCTATGCCACAACCAACTCTCATCTATCTGAGCCAACAAGCAGCAATCATTAGTTCCTCTCAAATGATAAATATTGCCTCTAGTCTTCTTACCAGTTGCAATCACTGTTCTGTAGCTTTCCATGATCTTGCAGGCATTGTCTTTGAAACTTAGATCATACCCTTTATCACACATTTGACCAACACTTAAAAGGTTATGCTTTAGGCCCTTGACATATAGAACATCATCTGTATTGTGCTTGCCATCAAAAGAAATAGATCCTCTTCCACAGATCTTACCAGCTGCATTATCTCCAAACCTAACCAGTCCTCCATCATACTTTTCCAAACTTACAAACTTAATTTTATCACCGGTCATGTGATGTGAGCATCCATTTTCAATAATCCATTCATCCTTATGCTTCTCAACCTAAATAGACAAAGCACTTTCTTCCACTGACTTTTCTTCCTTCACACAGCTAGCAGGATTAGTAGACACAGGTTCTTCTTTAACGGCAATAAACAAGCATTCATTTGCACTAGTATTGGCATCATCAAACTCATCATCTGTTACACCATCATCATCAAGATCCCTAACTATATAGCATTTCTTCATGACTCTAGGTCTACTTTCAAATTTCTTCTTACCTCTCTCAATTCTCTCTAGACACTTGGATGCATAGTGACCAATCTTACCACAAGAAAAGCATTTGAATAGTAATTTTCCTTTGCACTTACCAAAACCTCTTTGCGTTCTATTCACAAAGTTGGCTTCAACCTCATCAAGGTCATCATCAGATTCCACAACATATTTCTGATCTCTTGAAGTCTTTTATGTAGTGTTGGCTTTGAAAGCAGTCTCAATTCTTGGCAAGATCACCAAACTCTCTCATTTCAAAAGCTATAAGCTTCTCGAGCAACTGATCCTTTGAAATCTTTTGCACACTCATAACCTCTTCAATTGCTGCCACCTTGTGACTATAAGATTTAGGTAATGACCTAAGAATCTTTAGCACAACCTCATTCTCATCAATAGTTCCTCCAAGACCTTTGATTCCATTGACAATTTCATCAACTTTCTACATGTAGATAGTTATGTCTTCATCTTCACTCATCTTTAGGGTTTCATACCTTGCCTTCAGGTTCTGTAGTTTGGCACTTTTTATAGAATCATCTCTTTCATATAAACTTTTTAAATTTTCCCAGATCTCATGAGCAGTCTCCAAATCCATAACTTTTATCAACTTGGTGTTAGATAAGGCATTCAATAGAGCATCTCTAGCTTTTCCATTTAATTCATATTTTTTGATTTCTTCTTCATCTACTAGTCCATTTTGAAGAATATTATACTTTTTCTCTACCATTTTCCAAACATTATAACCAAGTGAAATGAGATAACTTTTCATTCGTACCTTCCATAGAGCATAATCTATTCCATCAAACTATGGTGACTCCTTCCTGTATGCCATCCCAAATCTACCTCGAGCTGTAAGACTCTTTACTGAGAAATCCTCGTTCTGATACCAATTGTTGAAAAGGGCAAGACAACTGAGAGGGGGGGCGGTTGAATCAGTTGTAACCAATATTTCAAAACCATTAAATCAACATCCACTAGTAGAAAAATAGACAATAAATGACTAAAAAATTGCTAGTAGTTTATGTACAGTTTTTATTCACTTTTGTAGTCATTTATTGCTAATTTTTCTACTAGTGATCCACTTAAACATTGTTATTGTAATCAAGCATGAAAGCATGAAATCAGAAACTTAACACATTCACACATTTCAACACATGAGACACCAGATTTTTATGTGGAAAACCCAATAAGGAAAAAACCACGGTGAGTGTTAGCTCACAATATAATATGTAATAACAGTACCAAAAATCAGAGGCTCACTGCCCAGATTGCTCACTGTAAAAGAAGAGGCTCACTACAAATGGGGTGGCTCACTGTCAGTGGGTGGCTCACTACCATTGGGTGGCTCATTGCCATTAGGTGGCTCACTGCTAGATTTGGTGAACTGAGATAGCAACATCTACATTATGCCAAAGTTTAGTTCCATTGAAGCACAATAAACATCCTCTGCTCTGCTCTTCTTTTTACTTCACACTTATCTCTGCATCTTCACACTTGGATACATTTTCACGACTCAATTACAAGTATTTATACAATTTATCAACCTTGGAATGATCATCAAGGTTGGCATTACAATCATCAACCATTGGAACATTCTCCAAGGTCGACACACATACAATAAAATAAGTCTGGACCTAAATAGATTAATGAAAGAGAAAGAGTGAATGTAGACCAAACAATGCCTTAGATGGGACTCAAACACAATCTTCCATGCTATAACATGCTATCGCAACCTCCAAAGTATAACTGCAAGTAGTGAGAACAACCAAGTCGGCTAAAACTAGTGTTAACACTAAAACCTTTAAGAACACGCTTCATGCATTATCTAGATTATACTTTGCAAACAAATCAAAAGGTAGGAACATGATCTAGAGACATCCACAAGCATGTTACAATCACCAAGAATATCTGCACAACCTCTAAACACTTTATCCATAAGATTCTTCAAACCGGAGCACTTGAACTTTACTGTCAGCCTCTGTCATAAAGAAAGATCACTTGCGGACCACCAAATCATTAACCATTTGAACTAAAGTCACATATCCTCATCACAAACTTAATTCCAAAACTGCAAACTTTAAGACTTAATTGTGGAGAAATGTGGAGTAGAATACATTCTCCCTGTCACCACTAAATGCACAGAAAAATAGTTTTTACTTTGGTGAACATAACTTGCTCAAATCTTCACCCCGGAGGCGCAAACTTGAAACATAGCAACTATAGACATCCTTCAACATAACTTCCAAACCTTAGACAAAGATATTCAATCTACAAGATATGCGGACCAAAACACTTTACTGTTCTTCTATAAACCAAGATACTCTGCAACACACTGTTTCCACTAGGAGAGCAAATTTTCTCAAAAGCACTTGAAAACTCAATACCAGGAACACTTTCTCATTATCTTCAAAACTTATGTAAGCCAACACAAATCAATTATCTCAACACAAGCAAGCATCAAAACAAGAGCATAGTTGACATCAATGGAAACACTGGTAAGCACATACTTGCAACAATGTATTCCCAAGTCAACCATTTTAGACATAGACACAAGGTTTCTATCCAAACCTAGAATATGTAGTACACTGAGTGTCCTTACTCTACCATACATGAAGGCAACCCTTACTTCTCCTTAACCAACTATCTTCATAGAGATGTTATCACCAAGGAACACCCATCCTTCATTACTCTTTGTGCATTTTAAGTACCATTCCCTATGAGGTGTCATATGAAAAGAAGCACCTAAGTCAATCAACCAAAAACCATCACTAACATTATCAAAAATAAACTCATCACTACTACACTCATCATTGTCAAAGGACCTATTAGAAAAACCATCCTTCTTCCAAGACTTGCAATCCTTCTTTATATGACCCTTCTTTCCACAATTCCAACATTTTACTTTAGACTTACCTAGATATTTAGACATATCATCACCCTTAGATTTCTTATCCCCTATCTTATTTTTGTTGGGATTAGCGAGGATCATCAAACAATAACCCAACCACAAGCTATTTGCACACAATAAACCTATTGATATTTCCAAAAGATGAATGAAATGTACATAGAAGTCTTTCTTAAATAGGCAAGTATGCGGAGGTGAGAAGGTTGTACACAATGATTGAACAACCCTCCAAAGGTGCAACACTTGTCTTGTTCAAGTGACACATGTTTGAGCAAGTGGCAAGTTTGCATGAAATAGGTGTCTCACAAAGGTGATTATACATGTCTTCATCACATTAGGTGAGCCAAAAAGGTAAGAAGTCCAAAGTTGGACTTAAGCTAGTGTGAATAGAAATCTCCTAGATATGCTAAAGCTAACAAGATAGATAATGTCACTTTTCGCACTAACACCCCCCCTAAAGTGTAACTTAGGGAGTAGTGAAATAATATTGGGTTCCAACAACTAGGCCATGTTAGGTACCCATGTACAAATGTATCTCTCATAAGATGGAGTAAGAAAGAAAACCCTATGGGAAAAACTTTCCTCCAAAAGAGAGAAAACAAGAAAATGTTCTGGACACAAATCAACGGAAGTGCACTTGACACAATACAACTGAAAGTGATAGTCCTACAATACTTGCAAGATCCATAGTGGAAACTGATGCAGTACATCGTTAGTTTTCAATTTTGGTTTGGGTTTTTATTTCAGTTTCTGTAGTTTGGGGTTTTTTTGTTGTGATTTTGGTGTTTGTTGCAGCTTCTTGTCACTTAGAGCAGCAATGAAACTCTTGTCACCCAAGTGCCAGGAACTTGGTTTGTAATCCAACTGTTCTTTTCTTACCATTTCTATGGAGGATAACTGGTAGTTTAAAGGGGAAAGAAATTGAAGCATCAGTTACTCAAACCATAAATAAATCAAGAGATCATGGCAATAGAGGAATAAAAGAACCACTTCTGAAAGGAAGGATAAAAAATGTCCATGCAAGGCAACTTTGACAGCTAGAGCAATCTTGACCGTGTAGCCTTGCCAACACTGATGGATACAAAATAGAATGTGAAGAATCTCTGATTTGCTAATGGTTACCGAATGTAGTCTGGATTCCATGACTTCAATAGAGGCTGGCAAAATACATGAAGATCTCTATATATTTCACTATCAAAAGGGGGCATAGGAGGGGGGAGGAGCAGGAAGAGTGTAGATAGAGTTAGTTTTTTGTTTTTGGCTATGTAGAAAGAGGCCGATAGTTGTAGGCCTGGAAACTTTGTAATGTCTTGTTTGACAGTAGATTAAGAACAATGATAGTCTATTTCAAATCTTGTATTGGTGAATGTTCATGTTTAATAAAACTTCTGCATATTTGTGTTTACTGTCACTTTCCTGCCAATTAGTATTTTTTGAGTATTTCAAACTTAAAGAGAGACCTCTCAAACGCTTGTCTCTTAATCTAATTTCTCTGTGTTTATAATTTTAGTTATACATATTTGAAACTCTAAATTTCCTATCATTATTGTGTGACTGTTTGGGTGAATTTCTCATTTGAATTTGAGTCCATTGAATGTCTGTAAGGTTGAAACTTTGGTGACTAGCAAGACATACAATCAAGTGGTATCAGAGCATAGAAGGTTTTGAGTGCATGGGTAGAGCGTCGAGAGTGAGGCAACTTGTGCCAAGACTAGTGGGTGTGGGAAAAGAGTCAAGTGGTTGTGTCTCAAGTAAACCCTAGGAAATTGTTACAGAGGGTAGAGAAGGAGGCACAAAAGATTCGTTGCAGAGTGCGAATTGGCAAAGAACTGCAACAGTGAAGAGGATGAAGATTGTAGTTAGAAGACCCATTGTAATACCATCTTGGGATAGATATTGGGATGGAGTGGAGAAGAGAAAGCTATATGAGGAATTGCAAAAGATCTCAAGTCAAATGGATGCATTGGAAAAGTATTATTTTCCTAATGCTGTTGTGATTGTAGGAAATAAGAAAGCGGAAGATAGCAAGCCAACAATAGACATAGAAGACATTAACAGCAAGAATGCAGAGGATACTGATGAGGACTACGAACATTTTAGTAAGGAAGAAGATTATCAAGTGAAAGAAACTAGTAAAAATATTAATTTTCAGAATTTAGCAAGTTCATATTTTGGTTGTTTTGATAATCTGAGGAAAGATGGTGCTCAAAATAATTTTGAGTCCAACGGTGGAAAAGATTTTGTTCCTATTTTCATTTCTAATGATGACAACTGTAGTGAGTGAGGATGAGGAGAAATCTGTGGTTACAAAGGAGAATTTGGGAGTAGAGGAAATGTCTGGTTTGAAAGAGTATTTTAAAGGAGAGAGTATAGACCTATTGAAGGAGGTTGTAGAAGAGAAAGAAAATGCAGATGATCTGTTGTTAAAAGATAACATTGCGGAAGTAAAGATTGATGAGGTAACTTTCGTTAACCATTGCACGGATGAAGTTTTATTTTCCTTTGGTGTGATACTAGTTAATTATTGTGAAGATGAAACAACATTGTGGCAATATAATGATGACAAAGAAATTGGAAGACCAAGATATAAGTAGAAGGTGGACAGCAAGCGAAAGGAGATGGAGAAATTTAGAAAGAGAAAATGCAAGCATAGAGGAAATTTGGAGAAGTAACATTGAGGGATGCAAAATAATTGGAAGAAGTGGAAAAAGAGGTTCAAATATGAGTATTTAGTAACAGACCTCATGAGTAGGAGCTCATGAATTTTTCTACCTAGGGAGTCTGATGCAGTGCATCATCAGTTTTCAATTTTGGTTTGCATTTTTATTTTAGTTTCTATAGTTTAGGGTTTTTTTAATGATTTTGGTGTTTGTTGCAGCTTCCTGTCACGTAGAGCAGCAATGAAACTCCGGTCACCTGAGTGCCAGGAACTTGGTTTTTAAACTAACTATTCTTTTCTTACCATTTCTTTGGAGGACAACTAGCAGTTTAAAGAGGAAAGAAACCAAAGCATCGATTACTCAGACCATAAAGAAATCAAGAGATCATGGCAATAGAGGAATAAAAGAACCATTTGTAAAAGGAAGGTTAAAAATGTCTCTGCAAGGTAGCTTCAACAGGTGGAGAAGTCTTGACTGTGTAGCCTTGCCTACACCGACGGATACAAAATAGACTAGTGAAGAATCTCTGATTTGCTGACAATTACCGAATGTAGTCTGGATTCCATGACTTCAACAGAGGCCAATAGAATACATGAAGACCTCTATATATTTCACTATCAGAAGGAGGCATAGGAGGGGGGAGGAGTAGGAAGAGTGTAGATAGAGTTAGGTTTTTGTTTTTGGCTATGTAGAAAGAGGCCGATAGTTGCAGGCCTGAAAACTTTATAATATCTTGTTTGAAAGTAGATTAAGAACAGTGATAGTCTGTTTCAAATCTTGTATTGGTGAATGTTCATGTTTAATAAAACTTCCAGGCATATTTGTGTTTATTGTCACTTTCCTTCCAGTCAGTATTTTCTGAGTATTTCAAGCTGAAATAGAGACCTTTCGAACCCTTGTCTCTTAATCTGATTTCTCTATGTTTATAATTTAAGTTGTTCATATTTGGAAATCTGAACTTCCTATCATTATTGTGTGAATGTTTGGGTGAATTTCTCATTTGAATTGAGTCCATTGAATCTTTGCAAGGTTGAAACTTCTATGACTAGCAAGGCATACCATCAAGTGGTATCAGAGCATACAAGGTTCTGAGTGCATGGGTAGAGGGCTGATAGTTAGGCAACTTGTGCCAAGACTGGTGGGTGTGGGAAAAGAGTCAAGTGGTTGTGTCTCAAGTAAACCCTATGAAATTGTTGTAGAGGGTAGAGGAGGCACAAAAGATTCATTGCAGAGTGCGAGTTGGCAAAGAATTGCAGTAGTGAGGAGGATGAAGATTGCAGTTAGAAGACCCATTGTAATACCATCTTGGGACAGATATTGGGATGGTGTGGAGAAGAGAAAGCTATAGGAGGAATTGCAAAAGATCTCAAGTTGAATGGATGCATTGGAAAAGTATTATTTTCCTAATGCTGTTGTGATTGGAGGAAATAAGAAAGTGGAAGATAACAAGCCAGTAACAAACATAGAAGACATTAACAATAAGAATGTAGAGGATGTTGATGAGGACTGCAGACATTTTGGTAAGGAAGAAGATTATCAAGTGACAGAAACTAGTAAAAATATTAATTCTCAGAATTTAGCAAGTTCATATTTTGGTTGTTTTGATAACCTGAGGAAAGATGGTGCTCTAAATTGTTGTGATGTTTACAACACGTCCCATTTTACCCTCTAGCAAAATTACGACCCTGTTTGCTTTTTCTTTCTTCTGGTTTGGTCCTGCTTGGTGGTAAAAGGGAAAATGTACTTGGTGTTGGAAATACGTAAAAAATCAAAATGCATGTTACTAGAGAGAAACAGGGGTTACTAGTGGGTTCCGCATGAAAAATGATTTAGGGTTGTTCTTTGAACCAACTTAAAATTCCTGGCATTTCATGAAATAGGGCGGTTTTGATGAAAGTGTAGTGTTTAATTAAATTTGTATTTCATATACAAATTTCTTTGCATATGAGATGCTAATGTTGTCATTTTGTGGTACAATCAGGTTTTTGTATTGTTCTTTTTGCATGTGTATCACGAATGCTTAAACTCAAATATGCAAACATAGACCTGATTATGTTCTGAAGTAAATTGAATAGACATTAGATTCCGTGATTGTATTTGTGTATTGTATTGTATGTCTAAACTCGTGCATTCAATATACAAATAAGGGAATGTACATGACCGAACCTGAAAGGAATATATAATCCACTTTATAAAAGTCAAAAATCTAAACAAATGTTATATGGTATATCTGTATGTATATTTGTTTGTATCTAAAATATAGGTACAATCTCGGGTTTTAAAAAGAAGTTAAAAGCGATTAAATTTGGTGGGGCCCACAGGGGTATTATCATAAGATGTCTCCAATATACAAGGGGTAATATACATAAATGGAGATACAAAGGCAGACCTGACATTAATTCAAATGAGGTTCATAACAAACTGAGGTCTGCATTGTTTTTTTTTTTATTCAACATGGGTAAACAACCGAGTACAATATCAGGTGGGCAGGGGGGAGACTGGACCTCGTGACCTCGTGCCTACCACAGGAAGCTCTCGCCAATCGAGCCAGGCCTCCTGCCCACTGAGGTCCGCATTGTTTCTATGTATGTTATGTTATATTTATTATGTAAACATGATGTACAAAAGGCTAAGATACAACTCCAGAATTAACATAAAGTCAAAACTAGTTGATACATCTTTCAAATCCGCGTTTGTATGTTTGAATGTATACATTGCATGTACAGTGTGAGATACAAAAGTTAGATACAAGGCCGAATGTGAAATTAAATGCAATATGTTTCATAAACCCGTTGGAGTCTGAGTTTGTATGTTTCGATGATTGTATAAAATATACATAGGAATATAGAAAATTTGATATACAAAAGTTCAAATGGTAAAATACTTATACATGATATACAAAGTAAGGTGTGGGATTTAACGTATACAAAGTTCAAAATATGAAGTAAACAGGAAAGTTAGACATAGACTGAACTGTATGCATTAATTATAGCATTCAATGCGCATCTACCACTAGAAAGTTAGCATTTGATTAGGTAAAAAGTGAAATTTGATTATGTTTAGTTTCATAATTGCATTCGAAGGTTAAAATTGAAAAAAAATTGACAAAGCTAGAGAAAGGGCGATTCAGGAGCTGAGCAGAAATTCAAGAATGGTAACGGGGTGAGGTTTGAACGGTAAATTTTTGTTGACATTCTTAAGTTCAAACCGGTTGTAGATACAAGTATGTACCTCAAACGTCATTGAAATTCAGTCAAATAAAATTGGGATTAGTTACAATAATATTAATTAAGAAAATAATGTAAGGTAGTGCACATTACTGTAGTTAATTATAGGGAATGATTTGATATTGTTAAATTCTATAAATTCCAAAAAGAGAAAACTACAAAAAAAACCCTAGGGTAACTGTTAAAAGACTAAAAATCCATGGTGAAACCCTAGGATTGTGCATGAATGAGAGGGTAAAATGCATAAATTTTCTTGACAGTATGGTACCTAAGCAAAAGAAGTTGGATACCAAGTCGGCTGGTGAAAAAGAGAAGGTTAAAAAAGAAAGGAAACTAAAGAAAGAAGTGGTCAGGGAAGAATTGTCATTACTCAAGGGATATTCATCTCTGATATATAGCATAGGGGGAACAACCACAGATACAAACATTGGTCTATATGATTCAAAGGATGTGTTACAGAAAATCACAGCACCGGATGCCACTCCAGACATAAGAAATATTTGGAAAAAGGGGTTGTACAAGGCTATTGGTTTTCCTTTGGTGATGGAGGCCAAAGATTTGATATTAGAGTTCATAAGCTGATATGATTTTAATACCAGGAGAGTAATGCACAATGGGGAGGTTGTTGCAGATTTTTCCATAGAGGAGATAGCCAGAACATTTGGCTTGGAGATTCAGGATCAAATGATGGATGTTGATATAGATTAGTATGCTTTGGATTTTACTAATAATGAGAAAGAGTACAAAAGTGCAATTTTCTACGGGTGGTATACAATAGAAAATAAACCAAAGTCTATAGTAAGAGTGCCAAAGAATTTATACAGGATTGATTTCAAAGAAGAAATGCATATAATGATCACATTGTTGAGTAGGATGGTTGGGGTAAAAGATGTAAAGTTTGAGCCATGGATGTTCACCATCATTCAGTATATCAGAGAAAAGCTTGAAACAATTCACTGGGCTAGGGCTATTAGTATTGTAATATATAAACAAGTAATGGGGTGGAATAAACATAGGCTTTTTTATCTGTCTTCTTATTTGATTTATTCATGTGCAGTTGAAATGCCACCATTAGCTGGGATTGACAGAGTGGGTACCCTGGGAAATGGCCCAAGCCAAAAATTAGTTTATGACCATTATCCTGATCTATAGGAGGAGAATGTACTACAAAAATATGCAAGAGTCAACGATGTATTCTATACTTATTTAGTAAGAGTTTTAACAGGAGATAAGGATAGAAGGTTATTAGAGGAGGCAACAAGTTCCATAAGCCTTTTCAGCTCTTGGTATATCCAATTCCCTACCTTCACATACCTTAGAACTAAGGGGTTTGAGGGAAAACCATTCAAGTTGCCAAGGTATCCTCCAGATAGATTAATTGTATTAGAATTCTCTAAGTAGATTCTGAATATGTTTAGAATGTATAAAAAGAAGTTTGGCAGAGGAAACATCAAATTCCCTTGGGTACTTAGTAAGTATTCATGTTAGAATGAGGATATAACTCAACAATTAGATAAAGAGCTAAGATACTATGGGTTTGAAGAAGTTGACTTAGCTAGGCATTTTGACCCTTTCTATAGGATCCAAAATTACATTGATAATAAATTTAGACACCAAGTCCACATTGAGGACTTTTGGTCAGATTGTGAGAATGAGAAAGAGGTGAGGAAAAAGGCTCATCAAAGATTGACTTTAGAACAAATGAGAACCATGGGGGAAATCAGTGTACCCCAAGAAATTAAAAAAGATGATGGTAAGATATTACACAAAATCTATGAAAGCAAGGGACTAGCACTATTGCCCATTAATGAACCAAATTGGGAAGAGCCAGAAGAGACATCCTTGGAGATGATATCAAAGCCAGTTATTTTCTTTACCAAGACATAGTTAAATGATAAGATAGAAGATTTTAAGGCTCAAGGTATTGTAGCCACATATCAAAAGAAGGGAAAGAAGAGAGAAAGAGAAAATGAAGATGATTTAATGTGTTTCTATGAAGAGAGGAGGAAAATTGTAGAAACAACAATTGTTGACAAGGAAAAGAATGCAACACTTATGGATCCTTATGGTCTTGGTATCACAATTACAATTGCTTCAGGTACATTTATAGAAGAGGGGACATCAATCCAAGGGGCTAATGCAGAACAGGTACAAGTACCAAGGGTTTCAAAGGAGCAAGGTCCATTGGCAGTTGTGATTATTGATACTCCAAAAGGGAAGGCACATGTACCTACTATGATTGTGGATGCTCCATGGGTAGGAATAAGAAAAGGGCCTATATCTAGTGAATCTACACATGAAGAGAGAATACAAGGTAGCATAAAGGTCAAGCAACAATTAACTGAGGAGAAACTACAAGAGTCAAAAGCCCAAGAAGTTAGAAAGGTGGGTGAAATTGTAAACATTGATAATGATAGTAGTGACGAGGAAGAGGCACAACTTGGAGCAAATATAGGGGTAGAGAATGAAGAGGAGGAAGAAACATCAAAGAGCTCCCCTATACTAGAATAACACAGTGCTTAGGTGTCTATAGAGAGGGCACAAATCCTAATGGAAAAAAGAGAAAATATACAAGAGGACTTAGAAGCAGAGGACTCTTTTGGTCAACTTGTGTCGCAAGAAATCATAAAAGAAGTGTATGTTGTTAGATAATAGGTAGCAGAGGAAGGAAAAGAAGATGAAAAAACTATAGAGAAGCTTGATATATCTTCAAGTCAACCATCACAGTTAGACCAAGCAGGCATACCTGAGAATGTACATGTTCAAACTGAGGTGCTGACAAGGGCAACATTGTCATCAAGTATTTCTGATATTAATGTTTCATGTGTTCCAAATATTAGTATTGAGCAAAGAAAACAAAAGGAGAGCTCAGAAGATGAGGATACAAAGCAAGATACTGGAGAAGATACATAAGAGGAAGAAGAAGAAAAAGAGAATGAAGAGGAGGAGCCACAACAACAAAACAATGTATCACCATCACTGCCACATGGGCCACCACCTCCAGATCAAAATCCTCCACCACAACAATAACAAGAAGAAGAACAAATGGAGATAGAGAGACCTCAAGAAAAGGTGATAAATGAAAAAAGGGCAAAAACTAGCAAAGAAGCACTAGCTTGGATGGGCTCGGAAGTCAGAAGAGAAAAGCAAGAAATGCAGCTAGTCCCTATAGACATAAAGAGCTTATTGGGTGGTCACACTTCACAAAAAGAAAGAAGAAAAGTAAGGACCATGTCTGCTATAAAGAGAGGCCCATCTGGATCAAGAACTCTAGAGCTGGCCATACCCCAGAAAGACAAAGAAAAAGGAGAAATGAGCATGGATGATTATTAGTTGCTCAACATAGATCTTGGGTATGTGACTAGAGAACAACACATTGCAGAGTGGGGGGATATGAACAAAGTGACCATTGAAATGATGAGAAAAGATAAGGATAAATTTGATTATTTGAAGGGACACATTGTCCAATTGCAGCAGTTCTTTCAGGGAATGTTTGACCCTAATGTCAGTATGCCAAATTTACCTACAGAGCTGACCATTTTATCAAAAGATCAAGTGAATGAAATGGAAAAGAAGAAAATTAAGGCAAACATTTTTGAAGAATGGCTCAACACATTCATTCAAAAGAGAGAGAATACAGTAAGACAGGCAATTACCAATTGGGCCATTGCCCTTGCAGAGAAAACCAATTACAATATCAATATACATCATTGCCAATCTAGAGTGAAAGAAAGTAGTTATGATTTGAAGCAAGTTGAGGCCATGAATGAGAGGGTTGAAGAATTGATAAAAGAGGGAATACTAACACCTCAAATGACAAACCAAATACAAAAATATAGATTAGAGTTGAAATTTGAAGATGACATTTTAAAGGGTTGCATTGAGAATACTCAGGATTTGGAGGAAATTGCTGATGTTCTAATAAAGAAACACATGAAGATAATACAGAGACTTATCGGGCATGAGTGCCTAGAAATACTAGTGTATGATGCGGTTATGGCAGTAAAAGTATTCAAGGCCATTTACTTACCTTGCCTAGAAATCCCTGCAGCTAATCTGAGTACTAAAATGATTGATTCCATTATGGAACTAAATGCGAAAATAAAGAAGTATCAGCAAAATATAGAGGATGTAGAAAAGCAAGCAAGGATATTGAAAGAAAGAGTTGAATTACAACAATATACATGGATAGAAAGCCAAAGGAGTACTCATACTTCTATTGTAGCATTGATAGCTAGGTATGTAGAATACTTGAAGAAAAGGGGAGAAGATTCAAAGACAAGCACTGGCGGTAGTAGGTAATTCCCTTTTGGGATATTTCAAGTTCTTTGATGTTTTCAATTTTGTCTTTTGTGAAGAGTCAGCGGACCATGGAGAAAGTCAAGAGAAAATATTTCATGTTGAAAAGATCCCAATGGCATCCTTTGAGCAAAGGGAATATTCTTAAAGATATTTTGAAGAACTGTTGGGAAATGCTTACCACCGTTGATTTTGTAAGTTTGAATTTGAACCATGGATGGGTTTTTTGTAACCGTAGTAGAGGGGTATTCAAATCTATATAAGGAACCCTGCTACTTGTATTTTAGTTACACAGGGATTCATAGCATTTAGCCTAAGACTATAATTAGTAACTTTACTACAAAAGTAAGTGATTCTTAAGTGAATACTTTGAGCATTAGTGATTTAGAGAGGAGGTCACCTGTGTCTACATAAAGGAGCATGTGGAATGTTCTGTCTCTTTCATGCATCTGTAAAGATATTTGTGAGTTTTAGTAATTTTGATAAATCTAATAAAAGTCATAGCTACATTGTAAATTCAAAATGACTTTATAATCAGATAAATGCAAACCTCAGAATTCTGCATCTATTCTAGAGTGTTTTTTGATTCAGGAGTTTGTTTGATGTATCTTTCTTTAAAAGATTACAATTCTTTATGTATGTTCGTGAAAATGCTTAGGATTTACATATAGGAATTTAATTGTTGTTGAATTGTTTAGGATCATTTAAGCTTGTCATATGTGGATAGCAGAACATTCTATCCTAACTAAAGCAAAGTTTCTAACCCTATCTTTTCTATCTTTTCTCAAAAAAATCTTTAAATAATTAGCATGCACGAAGTTATCTAAAGGAAATTGTTGTTGATTCACATAAATACTGGTGAATTATAAGGATTTTAGCAGTTTTTCATATAAATTTGAGATATAAAGTGAGTTTTCTCCATATTCATGTAAAGCTTTGTAAGAAAGTAGTAAATACATGCAAAGAAATGTTTACTTTGGTGAAATTTGAGATTATTTACATACAATAAACCAGTCCAGTCATTACAAGATACTTAAGTCACGTAAGGCCCCTTAAAACAAAACAGCTTTGGATTGAACCCTGTGTGAATTCAACACAACCATGACCTAGTTAACATAGACTTGGAATTGAGAAGTATTTCCAATAGTTCTCTATATTATTCAAGATAAGCTAAGATTCTTTGTGAATTTTATCTCTGTTATGCTGAATAAAACCAACATCAATAGTTTTTGGCACTAGAAGGAGGGCCTGATAGGATTTGAGGTAAATTTTGTACAAGTTGGCTAACAATACAAATTGAGTGACTAGGTCTAGGTCCAATATAGGTGATATCTTCACACAATTACCTAATAAACGACATAATAAGAGTCCCTTGATTTGGAATCCTAGAGAGCGCAGATAGGAAGTTCATCGAGTACTCTTCCAAGATCACCTTTGAGTATACCAAACATAATAAGCCCTGATTTCTCTACTTTCAGATCATTGAATCTTGGTTGAAGTCCACCTAGAGGTCCAAGTCCTCCTAGAAGTCATAGCCCTCCTAGAAATCCAAGTCCTCCTAGAAGTCCTTGTCCACCTAGAGGTCCAGCTATGGCATACTTCAATATTAATTCTCCCATACTGTTCGCCAATTATCATGAGATGCCTAAGAATCATGAGAAAATTTGTCCTAACTATCAGCTACATCAAGATCCTAAGGATCATATCTAAATTTTCAAAGAGGCTTGCTTTAGAGAAAGAGTAGAACATGAGGATGTAGTTTGCAGGTTGTTTCCATTCACTTTCAATGAGCAGGCTTCCAATTAGTATGTAAATTTGTCAAATAGTCACATTACCACCTAGGAACTAATGGAAGAAGCATTCTTATCTAGGTTTAGAGGTCCTATAGAACCGTCATCTTTGTATCATAAGTTGGCAAGAATCAAAAGAGGCAAATGAGAACTCATAAACAACTTTAATGATTGGTTCAAAAAAGCCTACTCAAAGTTAGTTGATCCTTACACTGTTACTCCTAAGGCAATGTTAGCAATGTATTATGTTGCTTTAGATCCATTGACCACAATATTTGTGAAGAGACAACCTAATGTAGATACTGTGTCAAAAGCCTATAAGGAAGTAGTGAAAATCAACCAAGAAATGAGACAGACAACTTATAGTCCTTTTGTGAGTGTAGGGAATACTGTAGTCCCAAACCAAACACAACCATAGAATGGTGTTCCTATGCATCATACTCCATTGTTGAATCTAGTGCCTACTTACACACTAGTAATAACCCTGTCCCTACTCAGGCCAAAGTTCCATACATAGGTAGTGGTACTAGTAATAACTAGGCTAATGGTTAGTCATTCTTTCAGCCACCTCAGGATACATACGTGGCTAAGACACAAGAGGATAGGGAAGAGATGAAAGAAAATACTGCACACTTAAGAAGGTTAACAACTAAGGTGACTCAGTTCAAGAATGACAATTTTTATGGTAGAAATCCTCAAAGTCAAAATCAGAATCAAAATTAGAATCAAAACCAAGGAGAAGGATCACAAAATAGAGGGCATAACGGAGATAGTAAAGCTTGGGGAAATGATAATACAAATCCAAATTAGCCCAAACCTCCCAAAATATGGAATACAAGACCAAATAATGGCACTATGGCTTCTCCATTTGAGAATCAAGATAATCAGGAGTCTAAACAAACTACTAGAGTACATATGGCTAATGTAGCACTAAAAAATTAGTGTAGGATACTAGCGCACACATTGAACTTGACTGTCCACAGTTTCACTTAGCTACTAGTATCTTTAATGTAGAGGTATAGGCCCCTACATATGAGTTCCTAATTCCTAAAGGAAATGAGATAGTACCTTCAAGGTTTGAGTCTGCTATGGTATTAGAGAGTTTTACATTCTCAACCAAAGAAGAAGAAAATCAAATAGTAGAAGATGAACCATATTATTGTGAAAGCTTATATCGAGAATTAGCCTTAGTGCTAGAAACCTTCTAGTTTTCCTTTGAAACTGAAAATGAGGTGTTGTGTGAACCAGATGAGGTACAAGCCTTTCAACAGTTTAATAGGAATCATACCTATAATTTGAGGAGTAATAGCAAACCAGGGGGTCCTTTTACTACCTCCACACCTCCAAATAACTTTAACACTCCACTTGATCAGCACGCAAGTAATAACCCAATGCCTTCTATAACATCAAAGGTTCAGATAGGAAAGATAGATTCTAATGAAGCTTCAAAACTAATGAATTATCTATCTAAAGAAATAAAAAAGATAAAGGTTAACGTACCTTTATATGAGTTAATGAGGAGTCCAGGGGTACGGAATGCATTCATAAAATCCCTAGATGAGTCAGGACCTAGAGATAATCTGGTAGGTTCAGACAATCATGGTAAAGATACACAGACCAAAGATAAAGTTAAGAATGTTGAACAACCCATGAACACTAATTTAGTAATGTATGTAAAGAAGGAGTCTCCTCCTTTTCTATTAATCTTGAGGATTTTTAGAAAAAATGTACATAAATATATGGTTGATTCAGGAGCTTTGGCTAACATCATGCCATTAGGAATATGTAAGACTTTATGACTTACCCCTGCAAAGTCTGCCAAGGTTGTTACACAATTAGATAAATTTGAGGTCAATGTGGTAGGTGAACTGATGCATATTCAAATGCAATTGGCTTATGATCCTAGAGTAAATCAGTACATTGACATTCAGGTTGTTGATATTCCAATCAATTATGGTATGTTATTGAGTAGAGATTGGTCTAAAACTTTAAACGAAAATATGGCAATGGACTTCTCTCACATGTGGTTGCCTTGGAGAGGTATCCCAAACCAAATTAGAATTGAGGATGAACCTAGGATGAAACATATGATCACAGAATACAATAGGACAAATGAAGTATTGTATGCTTCTATCGAACCAGGTGTTTATAGGGTTTCAAACATAGGAGTCCAAATAGAGTATATTTTAGCCTTTGATGTTGGAACAAAACCTACTAATGGTGGAACAAATGTGTTTGTTGATTCTGATCATGGTTCTTCTAATGAAGAAGATGATGCAGTGAGTAATTTTGGTCAAATCATAAGACAAGAAATGGAGAAATGTATCCAACAGGAAGTCCCTATCCAATGTGGTTTGTATAGGAATTGGTGTAGAGTGCATAAGACTACTCATTCTAAAGGGAACTGTGGAATGTGCAGAGACATAATTGAATATCAGCATAGGAAGTGTGTGGAATTAATGGGGAAACAAAAAGGAAAGGGTGTCCTTAATGAGCCTAAGTTGCATTTCCATGAGGATGCTAACAGGTTGCTAAGGAATCCAAGTGAGGATGTGGAAACAAAAGGTATCAATCAATCTAAATTTCATAAACAGATAGAGAGTACAATGATACCTACAAGTCAGAAAAGAATACATGAGAATATGTGTGCTCTTGCGAAATGTGAGGTAAGTAAAATAATTCTTATTAAAACAAAGGGTCTAGTTCATAAAAACAAAAGTAACATGTGGACTTTAAAATGCGATGGATCGAAATCCAAATAGGGGGCAGGAGCAGGGGTTGATCCTAATGGTAAATCCTTTTTGGCAACATATAGACTTCAATTTTCATGCACCAATAACATAGCAGAGTATGAAGCTCTAATCTATGGATTAGTGATGGCCATAAAGAAAAAGGTGAGGGTGCTCAGGGTATTTTCTGATTCTAAGCTTGTAGTTAGACAAGTTAGAAGTTTGTATGCATGTAGTTTCAAAAAAATGGTTAGCTACAGGCATAGGGTATGTGATTTGATTGAATCTTTTGATGCTTTTAACATTGAACATATCCCTAGGGAATTGAATCAATGACAAGATGCCTTAGCAGTTGCTACTAGTTCTTTAGAACCCCTAACTTTGTTAGGTTTGAAACAATTTGCTGTAGAGTTGGTAAATGTACCAAGTATACTTGACAATGTAATGCATTTCCAAGTGTTTGAAGGTGATCGACAGATTGTAGATTTTATCACCAGTCATGATGTGTTCAAAATAAAATTATTAATGAACAAGAAAGACCAGATGTATCTTGGGATGAAGAGGATATAGTGGACTTGAAAAGTAATTTCCTTCGCAAGGGAGTGATAGAATTAGAGAAGATCTTTGACTTTGATGGAGTGGTTAGACAAAAGGATCTTCCTAAAACTGAAGGAGGTAAATGTGATCCTTTCAACTTAGGGACAAAGCAAAGTCCTCAGAATGTATTAATTGGAAAAACTTGCTCTGATGAATTAAGGAAAGAGACTGTAGGAGTGTTGAAAGAGTATAAACATGTGATTGCATGGACTTATGAAGATCTAAAAACATATGATACTTTTATCATAACACACCTGATCCCATTAAGGCTAGGGGTGAAACCATTTAGACAGAAACAAAGGCCAGTAAATGCTATATTAGAGTCCCTAATTTTTGAAGAAGTTAAAAAATTATTGTTTGTAAGGATAATTTTTCTAGTGAGATATTCTACCTAGATAGCTAACTTAGTACCTATAAGAAAGAAAAATGGAGACATCAGACTCTATGTTGATTTTAGAAATCTTAATAAGGCATCTGAAAAAGATAATTACCCTTTGCCTTCATTAGATGAAGTTTTACAAGCAGTGAATGGAGCTAAAATGATGTCCTTCCTTGATGGATTTTTTGGTTATAAATAGGTTTTGGTAGACAAAGAGGATAGGTTAAAGACCACATTCACGTGTAAATGGGGTAATTATGCATACAGAAGAATGTCATTTGGCCTAATCAATGCAGGTACTACATTCTAAAGGGACCTGGATATTGTATTCTGAGGGTTAACAAGTAAATGCATTGTGATTTACATGGATGATCTAACTGTGTTTTCTGAGGATATGTCCACTCATGCAAATGAATTAAGAAGAGTGCTCAAAAGATGCGAGAGGTATGGAATTTATCTAAACCCAAAGAAGTGTTCGTTTGGTGTAATTGAAGGTAAGTTACTGGGACATATTATTTTTGAAAATGGAGTTTCCATCGACCCAGCCCAAATGGAAGGAATTAATAAGCTACAGTTATCGAGCAGTAAGAAAGAGTTAAAGTCTTTCTTTGGAAAAATCAATTTTGTCATAAAATTCATTACTGGGTTTGTAGAAATTGTGCAACCATTGAATGCTATGTTGAAAAATGATGTGAAGATAGAATGGACACCAGTGGCTAAAGCAGTATTTGAAGACATCAAAGCACTTATTTCTGATGCTTTAGTACTAGCCAGTCCAAATTACACTAAACCCTTTTATATTTACTCTTTTGCGTCTGAACATTCATGTGTAGCAGCTTTAACGCAAAAAGGAGAAGAAAATGAAGAAAAGCCTATTGCTTTTATGAGTATGCCATTGAAGGATGCTCAGTTGAAATACCTGGATACTAACAGGTAGGCTTTTGCATTGGTAAGAGTAGTACAGAAGTTTAGACATTATATTCTGAGAAGTCAGATCAAAGCTATAGTGCCTGATGCGGCAGTAAAGATGATATTGATGCAAAATGAGCCTGGAGAGAAAAGAGCAAATTGAATCATAGTTTTGTAGGAGTTTGATATGGAGATCATACCCATGAAGTTAGTTAGAGGCCAAGCCTTGGTACAAACCATAGCTAATACTTATCCTAATTTGATAAAATAGTAGTATGTGTTGAATACCAGCAATACATCAGGATGGTATGATGACCTCACTATATTCCTCGTATCTAGAAAATGCCCTAACCGGATGAAATCTTCTCAAAGGAGAGCCCTAAAAATTAAAGCTTAGAAGTATATGGTACAAGGAGGCCTGTTATTCAAGAAAAATCATGAAGGGATATACTTAAGATGTTTAAATAGAGATGAAGCAGACAAAGTGTTGCTAGAACTTTATGACAAATATGGGACAACACATAAGATTTTAAGGTCAGGTTACTATTGGCCCACCATATTCAAAGATACAGAAGATCACATCAGAAGTTGTCATACATGCCAGACAATAGTAGATAAAGGGAGATACCAGACGCATCCATTGTAGCCTATTATAGAGTCCAGGCCAATTGCACAATGGGGACTTGATTTTATCAAATTTATTAATCCTCCATCATCAGCTAGACACAAATTCATTTTGATGGTTACAGACTACTATACAAGGTGGACAGAGGCAACATGTTGTAAATTTTCCACTACTAAAGTTGCCATCAAGTTTTTAGAAGAGAACATCATCACCAAGTTTGGAGCACCTTATTCTCTAGTATGTGATAATGGCCCTACTTTCTCTTCTTTAAAGTTTTCTAAATGGGCATTTGAATATGGAATTTTTCTTAAATTTACATCCAATTATTATCCTTAGGGTAATGGATTAGCAGAATCAACTAATAAAATCTTGCTGGATATCATAAAAAAGATGATTGTTAAAAATCCTAAAGAATGTGATACACTGTTGAAATATGCATTATGGGTAGATAGAACAAAAGTCAAGGTAGCATTAGGGAATGCTCCTTATCACTTAGTATATGGGACTGATCCCATACTCCCATTCAATTTGAGAATTCCTACATGGAAGTTTGTAAATGAATATCTAGGTTTTGATGACCATAGGGAGGCTAGGTTGGTCCAGTTATTATATTTAGATGAGAAAAAGGACCAATCCATTGACAAATTTGCAAAACATCAGGTCGTGGTTAAAAGGTGGTTTCACAAAAGAGTTAGGGTTAAAATGTTCAAGATATCTGATTTGGTTTTATGTTGGGACAAAGCCCATAAAAAGAAAGGAAACCATGGTAAATTTGATAAATTGTGGTTAGGTCCACTATAGGTTTCAGAGATCATAGGAGACAATACATTTAGGCTTAAAACTTTAACTAGTGAGGATGTACTGTTACCTGTTAATCGTTAACACCTTAAACATTATTTTCAAGCCTAGAATGTGAGTGTAATCTTACTGTGTACCATATTGTAAATGTTGTATAGTCTTGTTTTGTTTTGTTTGGTTTGGGTTGTTTTTGTTAGTTTGCTGTGTTTCTTTTTGTTGGGGTCTTTATTTTGATTCAAGGTATGCAGGGGTAGACAAGCAACCACTGAAAATAGTAAAATTTGGAAAATTCAGATAAATCATTTGAAATTTATGCATATCTTGTGAACTTTCATAGATGTGGGTGGTTGGTTATTTTGTGAAAGATTTTATTCAATCTGTAGCATGAAGAATTCAAAGAGTCATATAACTACAAACACTAAGATTCTTTGAATTAGTGTGGGAGGTGGTAGATGTTTGCATTAAGTGAAAAATCTAAAGGTTGGCCTTTGCTACCACTATAATTCCCAGCCTTATGCAACATATCCTATTACTGTGTGAATAATGAGATGAAATGATATACTTTATATACAAACAAGGTATATATCTAAAAAAAAGAAAGATCAATAAAATAGATAATTTATTCTCTTAAGCTCATCTAGATAACTCTACCGGGGCTATGGACGCTTACTGGTAGTGGGGCTCTATCTAAGGGAATTATAGGCGATAACCTTGTTAGGGCTATGGACGCCTACTGGCAACAAGGCTCTATCCAGGTTTGGCTTAAAAGGTTACACCTAACTATGTAGGTTAATGCAAATGTTTACTATTTTCTTACTTTGACAAAGGAGGGAATGAATCAATTGCACACACCTAAATTCTTTCAAAAAGTTCATGTACATTGTTGAATACATTCAATCTATGATGGATAACATTTTTTACATATAAGGAAGTTGGAAATTATGAATTTATTTCATTTTTTTCCCTTAATTGTTTGAATTTGGTTGTTTTATTTGGTTTCTAGTTCTTGTGATGTTTACAACACGCCCTATTTTACCCTCTAGCAAAATGAGGACCCTGTTTGCTTTTGCTTTCTTGTGGTTTGGTCCTGCTTGGTGGTAAAAGGGAAAATGTACTTGGTGCTGGAAATATGTAAAAAATCAAAATGCATGTTACTAGAGAGAAACATGGGTTACTAGTGGGTTCTACATGAAAAATGATTTAGGGTTGTTCTTTGAACCAACTTGAAATTCCTGGTATTTCATGAAATAGGGCGGTTTTGGTGAAAGTGTAGTGTTTAATTAAATTTGTATTTCATATACAAATTTCTTTGCATATGAGATGCTAATGTTGTTGTATTGTGGTACAATCAGGTTTTTGTATCATTCTTTTTGCATGTGTATCTTGAATGCTTCAACTTAAATATGCAAACATAGACCCAATTATGTTCTGAAGTAAATTGAATAGGCATTGGATTCTGTGATTGTATTTGTGTATTATATTGTATGTCTAAACTCATGCATTAAATATACAAATAAGGGAATATACATGACTGAACCCAAAAGGAATATATAATCTAGTTTATAAAAGTCAAAAATCCAAACAAATGTTTTTTTTTAAAATGCGCCTAGTAAACTTTTTAACGTGACCGGTGACGCTGGTGTGACATGCCCTCCGGCTCCACATGAATGCTTTTGCCCAGAGCAATGAACCGGTGAGGCCATAACATGGGGGACCTCATCCCCTAGCAAGAACACTTCAAACCCGCGACCTTGTTGGCCCAGTGAAGGTGTAAAGCCTGCGAGCTCATTGGCCCAGCGGGGGTTTGAACTCTGGTGGCCGCCACTACAACCAAGTGACTTAACCACTGAACCACGCCCTTATCAGCAAAATCCAAACAAATGTTATATGGTATATCTATATGTATATTTGTTTGTATCTAAAATACAGGTACAATCTCAGGGTTTAAAAAGAAGTTAAAAGCGATTAAATTTGGTGGGGCCCACAGGGGTATTATCATAAGATGTCTCCAATATACAAGGGGTAATATACATAAATGGAGATACAAAGGCAGACCCAACATTAATTCAAATGTGGTTCATAACAAATTGAGGTCCGCATTGTATGTATGTATGTTATGTTATATTTATTATGCAAACACAATATACAAAAGGCAAAGATACAACGCCAGAATTAACATAAAGTCAAAACTAGTCAATACATCTTTCAAATCCACGTTTGTATGTTTGAATGTAGACACTACATGTACAGTGTGAGATTTAAAAGTTAGATACATAGTCGGACGTGAAATTAACTGCAATATGTTTCATAAACCCGTTGGAGTCTGAGTTTGTATGTTTTGATGATTGTATAAAATATACATAGGAATATACAAAATTTGATATATAAAAGTTCGAACGGTAAAATACATATACATGATATACAAAGTAAGGTGAGGGAATCAACGTATACAAAGTTCAAAATATGAAGTAAATGGGAAAGTTAGACACAGACTGTATTGTATGCATTAATTACAGCATTCAATGCACATCTACCACTAGAAACTTAGCATTTGAAAAGGTAAAAAGTGAAATTCAATTATGTTTAGTTTCATAATTGCATTCGAAGGTTAAAATTGCAGAAAATTTCACAAAGCTAGAGAAATCACAATTCAGGAGCTAAATGGAAATTCAAGAACGGTAGCGGGGTGAGGTATGAATGGTAAATTTTTTTCGACATTCTTAAGGTCAAACCGGTTGTGGATATAGGTATGTACCTCAAATGTCATTGAAATTCAGTCAAATAAAATTGGGATTAGTTACAGTAATTTTAATTAAGAAAATAATGTAAGGTAGTGCACATTATTATAGTTAATTATAGGGAATGATTTGATATTGTTAAATTATGTAAATTCCAAATAGAGAAAATGACAAAAAATCCCTAGGGTAACTATTAAAAGAGTAAAAATCCATGGTGAAACCCTAGAATTGTGCGTGAATGAGAGGGTAAAATGTATATATTTTCTTGATAGGATGGCACCTAAGCAAAAGAAGGTGGATACCAAATCGGCTGGTGAAAAAGAGAAGGTTAAAAAAGAAAGGAAATCGAAGAAAGAAGCGATTAGGGAAGAATTACCATTATTTAAGGGATATTCATCTTTGATATATAGCATGGGGGGAACAACCACAAATACAAACATTGGTCCATATAATTTAGAGGATGTGTTACAGAAAATCACGGCACCAAATGCCACTTCAGACATGAGAAATATTTGGAAAAAGGGGTTGTACATGGCTACTAGTTTTCCTTTGGCGATGGAGGCCAAAGATTTTATATTAGAGTGCATAAGTTGATATGATTTGAATACCAAGAGAGTAATGCACAATGGGGAGGTTGTTGTAGATTTGTCCACAGAGGGAATAGACAGAACATTTGAGTTGGAGATTCAGGATTGAATGATGGATGTTGATATAGATCAGTATGCTTTGGATTTTACTAATAATGAGAAAGAGTGCAAAAGAGCAATTTTCTACAGGTGGTATACAATAGAAAATAAACCAAAGGTTGCAGTAAGAGTGTCAAAGAATTTATACAAGATTGATTTCAAGGAAGAAATACATATAATGATCACATTGTTGAGCAGGATGGTTGGGCTAAAAGATGCAGTAAAGTTTGAGCCATGGATGTTCACCATCATTCAGTATATTAGGGAAAAGCCTAGAACAATTCATTGGGCTAGGGCTATTAGTAATGAAATATATAAACAAGTAATGGGGTGGAATAAACATAGGCATTTTTATCTGTCTTCTTATGTGATTTATTCATGTGCAGTTGAAATGCCACCATTAACTGGGATTGACAAAGTGGGTACCCTAGGAAATGACCGAGGCCAAAAATTAGTTTATGACCATTATCCTGATCTACAAGAGGAGAATGCACTTCAAAAGTATGCAAGAGTCAACGATGTATTCTATACTTATTTGGTAAGAGTTTTAACAGGAGATAAGGATAGAAGGTTATTAGAGGAGGCAACAAGTTCCATAAGCCTTTTTAGCTCTTGGTAGATCCAATTCCCTACCTTCACATACATTAGAACTGAGGGGTTTGAGGGAAAACCATTCAATTTGCCAAGGTATCCTCCAGACAGATTAATTGTATTAGAATTCTCTAGGTAGATTTTGAATGTGTTTAGAATGTATAAAAAGAAGTTTGGCAGAGGAAACATCAAATTCTCTTGGGTACTTGGTAAGTATTTATGTTATAATGAGGATATAGCTCAACAATCAAAGAAAGAGCTGAGATACTATGGGTTTAAAGAATTTGACTTAGCCAGGCATTTTGACCCTTTCCATAGGATTCAAAATTACATTGATAATAAATTTAGACACCAAGTCCACATTGAGGACTTTTGGTCAGATTGTGAGAATGAGAAAGAGGTGAGGAAAAGGGCTCATCAAAGATTGACTTTAGAACAAATGAGAACCAAGGGGGAAATCAGTGTACCCCAAGAAATTAAAAATGATGATGGTAAGATATTACACAAAAGCTATGAAAGCAAGGGACTGGCACTATTGCCCATTAATGAACCAAATTGGGAAGAGCTAGAAGAGACGTCCTTGGAGATGATATCCAAGCTAGTTATTTGGTTTTCCAAGACATGGTTAAATGATAAGATAGAAGAGCTTAAGGGTCAGGGTATTGTAGCCACATATCAAAAGAAGGGAAAGAAGAGAGAAAGAGAAAATGAAGATGATTTAATGTGTTTCTATGAAAAGAGGAGGAAAATTGTAGAAACTACAATTGTTGACAACGAAAAGAATGCAACACTTATGGATCCTTATGCTCTTGGTATCATAGTTGCATTTGCTTCAGGTACATTCATAGATAAGGGGACATTAAGCCAAGGGGCTAATGCAGAACAGGTACAAGCACCAAGGGTTTCAGAGGAGCAAGGTCCATTGTCAGCTGTGATCATTGATATTCCAAAAGGGAAGGCACGTGTACCTACTATGATTATGGATGCTCCATGGGTAGGAATAATAAAAGGGCCTATATCCACTGACTCTACACATGAAGAGAGAATACAAGGCTACATAAAGGTCAAACAAGAATTGACCAAGGAGAAGTTGCAAGAGTCAAAAGCCCAAGAAGTCAAAAAGGTGGGTGAAATTGTAAACATTGATAATGATAGTAGTGATGAGGATGAGGCACAACTTGGAGCAAATATAGGGGTAGAGAATAAAGAGGAGGAAGAAACATCAAAGAGCTCCCCTATATTGGAAGAACACAGTGCTCAGGTGTCTATGAAGATGGCACAAATCCTAATGAAAAAAATAGAAAATATACAAGTGGACCTAGAAGCAGAGGACCCTTTTGGTCAACTTGTGTCGCAAGAAATCATAAAAGAAGTGCAGGTTGTTGCACAACAAGTAGCAGAGGAAGGAAAAGAAGAAGAAAAAACTACAGAGGAGATTGATATATCTTCAAGTCAACCATCACAGTCAGACCAAGGAGGCATGCCTAAGAATGTACATGTTCAAACTGAGGTGCTGACAGGGGCAACAATGTCATCAAGTATTTCTGATATTAATGTTTCAAGTTTTCCAAATATTAGTATTGAGTAAAGCAAAAAATAGGAGAGCTCAGAAGAGGAGGATATAGAGCAAGATATTAGAGAAGATATAGAAGAGGAAGAAGAAGAAAAATAGAATGAAGAGGAGCCACAATAGCAAAACAATGCATCACCATCACCGCCACATGGGCCACCACCTCCAAATCAAAATTCTGCACCACAGCAACAACCACAACAAGAACAACAAGAACAAATGGAGACAAAGAAACCTCAAGAAGAGGTGATAAATGAAAAAAGGGCAGAAACTAGCAAGGAAGCACCAACTTGGATGGGCTCAAAAGTCAGAAGAGAAAAAAAAGAAATGCAGCTAGTCACTATAAACATAAAGAGATTATTGGGTGGTCACACCTCACAAAAAGAAAGAAGAAAAGCGATGACCATGTTTGCTATAAAGAGAGGCCCATTTGGATCAAGAACTCTAGAGCTGGCCATACCCCAGAAAGACAAAGCAAAAGGAGAAATGAGCATGGATGATTATCAGTTGCTCAACATAGATCTTAGGTATGTGACCAGAGAATAACACATTGTAGAGTGGGAGGATATGAACAAAGTGACCATTGAGATGATGAGAAAAGATAAGGATAAATTTAATTATTTGAAGGGACACATTGTCCAATTGCAGAAATTCATTCAGGGAATGTTAGACCCTAATGTCAGTATGCCAAATTTACCTACAGAGTTGGCCATTTTATCAAAGGATCAAGTGAATGAAATGGAAAAGAAGGAAATTAAGGCAAACATTTTTGAAGAATGGCTCAACACATTCATTCAAAAGGGAGAGAATACAGTAAGGTAGGTAATTACCAATTTGGGCCATTGCCCTTGTAGAGAAGAACAATTGCAATATTAATATACATCATTATCAATCCAAAGTGAAAGAAAGTAGTTATGAGTTGAAGCAAGTTGAGGCCATGAATGAGAGGGATGAAGAATTGATAAAAGAGGGAATACTAACACCTCAAATGGAAAACCAAATACAAAAATACAGATTAAAGTTAAAATTTGAAGATGACATTTTAAATTGTTGCATTGAGAATACTCAGGATTTGGAGGAAATTGCTGATGATATAATAAAGAAACACATGAAGATAATACAGACTTATCAAGCATGAGTGCTTGGAAATATCAGTGTATGATGTAGTTATGACAGTAAAATAATTCAAGGCCATTTACCTACCTTGCCTAGAAAGCTCTGTAGCTAATCTAAGTACTAAAATGATTGATTCCATTATGGAACTAAATACCAGAATAAAGAAGTATTAGAAACATAGAGAGGATGTAGAAAACCAAGCAAGGATATTGAATGAAAGAGTTGAATTACAACAATATACATGGATAGAAAGCCAAAGGAGTACTCATACTTCTATTGTAGCATTGATAGCCAGGTATGCAGAATACTTGAAGAAAAGGGGAGAAGATTCAAAAACAAGCACCAACTATAGCGGGTAATTCCCTTTTGGGATATTTCAAGTGCTTTGATGTTTTCAATTTTGTCTTTTGTGAAAAGTCAGTGAACAGAGAAAGTCAAGAGAAAATATTTCATGTTTAAAAGAACCCAATGGCATCCTTTGAGCCAAAGGGAATATTCTTAAAGATATTTTGAAGAACGGTTGGGAAATGCTTACCACCGTTAATTTGGTAAGTTTGAATTTGAACCATGGAAGGGTTTTTTGTAACTGTAGCAAAGGGGTATTCAAATCTATATAAGGAACCCTACTACTTGTATTTTAGTTACACAGGGATTCATAGCATTTAGCCTAAGACTGTAATTAGCAACTTTACTGCAAAAGGAAGTGATTCTTAAGTGAATACTTTGAGCATTAGTGATTTAGAGAGGAAGTCGCCTATGTCTACATAAAGAAGTGTGTGGAATGTCCTACCTCTTTCATGCATCTGTAAAGATGTTTGTGAGTTTTAGTATTTTGATCAATCCAATAAAAGTCATAGCTACATTGTAAATATATCAGATAAATGCAAACCTCAGAATTATGCATCTATTCCAAAGTGTTTTCTGATTCAGGCGTTTGTTTGATGTATCTTTCTTTAAAAGATTGCAATTCTTTATGTATATTCATGAAAATACTTAGGATTTACATATAGGAATTTAATTGTTGTTGAATTGTTTAGGATCATTTAAGATTGTCATACGTGGATAGAAGAACATTCTATCCTATCTAAAACAGAGTTTCTAACCCTATCTTTTCTCCAAAAAATCTTTAAATAATTAGCATGCATGAAGTTATCTAAAGGAAATTGTTGTTGATACGCATAAATACTGGTGAATTATAAAGATCTTAGCAGTTTTTCATATAAATTTGGGATACAAAGTGAGTTTTATCCATATTCATGTAAAGATTTGTAAGAAAGTAGTAAATATATGCAAAGAGACATTTACTTTGGTAAAATTTGAGATTATTTACATACAATAAACCAGTCCAGTTGTTACAAGATACTTAAGTCACATAAGGTCCCTTAAAACAAAACAACTTTGCATTGAACCCTGAGTGAATTCAACACAACCATGACCTGGTTAATGTAGACTTGGAATTGAGAAGTATTTCCAATAGTTCTATATATTCTTCAAGATAAGCTAAGATTCTTTGTGAATTTTATCTCTGTTATGTTGAATAAAACCAACATCAATAGAAATAATTTTGAGTCCAATGGTGGAAAAGATTTTGTTCTTGTTTTCATTTCTAACGATGACAACTATATGAGGATGAGGAGAAATCTGTGGTTACAAAGGAGAATCTGGGAATAGAGGAAATGTTTGGTTTGAAAGATTATTTTGAAGGAGTATAGACCTAGTGAAGGAGGTTGCAGAAGAGAAAGAAAATGCAGATGATCCATTGTTAAAAGATAACATTGCGGAAGTAAAGATTGATGAAGTAAACTTCGTTAACCATTACACGGATGAAGTTTTATTTTCCTTTGGCATGATACTAGTTAATTATTGTGAAGATGAAACAACATTGTGGTAATATGATGATGACAAAGAAATTGGAAGACCAAGATATAAGCAGAAGGTGGACAACAAGCAAAAGGAGATGGAGAAATTCAGAAAGAGAAAATGCAAGCATAGAGCAATTTTGTAGAAGTTACAGTGAGGGATGCAAAATAATTGGAAGAAGCAGAAAAAGAGGTTCGAATATGAGTATTCAGTAATAGACCTCATGAGCAAGAGCTCATGAATTTTTCTGCCTGGGAAGTCTGATTCAGTGCATCGTCAGTTTTCAATTTTGGTTTGCATTTTTATTTCAGTTTCTATAGTTTGGGGTTTTTTGTTGTGATTTTGGTGTTTGTTGCAGCTTCCTGTCACCTAGAGCAGCAATGAAACCCCTTTCACCCAAGTGCCAGGAACTTGGTTTGTAAACTGACTGTTCTTTTCTTACCATTTCTATGGAGGACAACTAGCAGTTTAAAGGGGAAAGAAACCAAAATGTCGGTTACTCAGACCATAAAGAAATCAAGAGATCATGGTAATAGAGGAATAAAAGAACCGTTTCTGAAAGGAAGAAAAAAAACGTCTTTGCAAGACAGCTTCGACAACTGGAGCAGTCTTGACTATGTAGCCTTGCCCGCATCGACGGATACAAAATAGACTGGTGAAGAATCTTTGATTTGTTGACAGTTATTGAATGTAGTTTGGATTCCAAGACTTCAACAGAGGCCAGCAGAATACATGAAGAGCTCTATATATTTTTCTATCAGAAGGAGGCATAGGAGGGGGGGAGAAGCAGGAAGAGTGTAGATAGAGTTAGGTTTTTTTTTGGCTATGTAGAAAGAGGTCGATAGTTGCAGACCTGGAAACTTTGTAATGTCTTGTTTGACAGTAGATTAAGAACAGTGATAATCTATTTCAAATCTTGTATTGGTGAATGTTCATGTTTAATAAAACTTCTGCATATTTGTGTTACTATCACTTTCCAGCCAGTTAGTATTTTTTGAGTATTTCAAGCTAAAAGAGAGACCTCTCGAACCCTTGTCTCTTAATTTGATTTCTCTGTGTTTATAATTTAAGTTGTTCATATTCATAAGTCTGAACTTCCTATCATTATTGTGTGACTATGTTGGTGAATTTCTCATTTGAATTTGAGTCCATTGAATCTCTGCAAGGTTGAAACTCTAGTGACTAGCAAGGCATACCATCAAGTGGTATCAGAGCACAAAAGGTTCTGAGTGCATGGGTAGAGCACTGATAGTGAGGCAACCTGTGCCAGGACTGGTGGGTGTGGGAAAAGAGTCAAGTGGTTGTGTCTCAAGTAAACCCTAGGAAATTGTTGCAGAGGGTAGAGAAGGAGGCACAAAAGATTCGTTGCAGAGTGCGAGTTGGCAAAGAATTGTAGAAATGAAGAGGATGAAGATTGCAGTTAGAAGACCCATTTTAATACCATCTTGGGATAGATATTGGGATGGTGTGGAGAAGAGAAACTATATGAGAAATTGCAAAAGATCTCAAGTCAAATGGATGCATTGGAAAAGTATTATTTTCCTAATGCTGTTGTGATTGCAGGAAATAAGAAAATAGAAGATAGCAAGCCAGCAACAGACATAGAAGACATTAACAACAAGAATGCAGAAGATGTTGATGAGGACTAAGAACATTTTGGTAAGGAAGAATATTATCAAGTGACAAAAACTAGTTAAAATATTAATTCACAGAATTTAGCAAGTTCATACTTTGGTTGTTTTGATAATATGAGGAAAGATGGTGCTCGAAATAATTTTTAGTCCAATGGTGGAAAAGATTTTGTTCCTGTTTTCATTTCTAACGATGACAATTGTATGAGGATGAGGAGAAATCTGTGGTTACAAAGGAGAATTTGGGAGTAGAGGAAATGTTCAGTTTGAAAGAGTATTTTGAAGGAGAGAGTATAGACCTAGTGAACGGGGTTGTAGAAGAGAAAGAAAATGTAGATGATCTGTTGTTAAAAGATAACATTGTAGAAGTAAAGATTGATGAGTTAACTTTCATTAACAATTGCACAGATGAAGTTTTATTTTCCTTTGGCATGATACCGGTTAATTATTGTGAAGATAAAACAATATTGTGGCAATATGATGATGATAAAGAAATTGGAGGACTAAGATATAAGCAGAAGGTGGACAACAAGCGAAAGGAGATGGAGAAATTCAGAAAGAGAAAATGCAAGCATAGAGCAAATTTGGAGAAGTTACAGCGAGGGATGCAAAATAATTGGAAGAAGTGGAAAAAGAGGTTTGAATATGAGTATTCAGTAACAAACCTCATGAGTAGGAGCTCATGAATTTTTCTGCATGGGGAGTCTTATGCAGTGCATCATCAGTTTTCAATTTTGGTTTGGATTTTTATTTCAGTTTCTACAGTTTGGGGTTTTTTGTTGTGATTTTGGTGTTTGTGGCAGCTTCTTGTCACCTAGAGCAACAATGAAACTCCTGTCACTCGAGTGCTAGGAACTTGGTTTGCAAACTGACTTTTCTTTTCTTACCATTTCTATGGAAGACAACTAGCAATTTAAAGGGGAAACAACCTAAATGCCGGTTACTCAGACCATAAAGAAATCAAGAGATCACGGCAATAGAGGAATAAAAGAACTATTTCTAAAAGGAAGGATAAAAACATCTTTGCAAGGCAGCTTCGATAGCTAGAGTAGTCTTGACCATGTAGCCTTGCCCACACCAACGGATACAAAATAGACTAGTGAAGAATCTCTGATTTGTCGATGGTTACCGAATGCAATCTAGATTCCACGACTTCAATAAAGTTCCACAGAATACATGAGCTCCATATATTTCACTGTCAGAAGGAGGCATAGGAGGGGGTGAGGAGCAGGAAGAGTGTAGACAGAGTTAGGTTTTTGTTTTTGGCTATGTAGAAAGAGGTCGATAGTTACAGGCCTGAAATCTTTGTAATATCTTGTTTGACAGTAGATTAAGAATAGTGATAGTTTGTTTTGAATCTTGTATTGGTGAATATTCATGTTTAATAAAACATCTGCATATTTGTGTTTATTGTCACTTTCTTGCTAGTTAGTATTTTCTGAGTATTTCAAGATGAAAGAGAGACCTCTCAAACCCTTGTCTCTTAATCTAATTTCTCTATGTTTATAATTTAAGTTGTTCATATTTGGAAGTTTGAACTTCCTATCATTATTGTGTGACTATGTGGGTGAATTTCTCATTTGAATTTGAGTCCATTGAATCTCTACAAGGTTGAAACTCTGGTGACCAAGAAGGCATACCATCAGAAACATGCAAAATGTTAATTGCATTCCATGTGGCTACCATTCACATCCAATGTGAAGGCCCACTTTGAAGATTCTCTAGAAGCCTTCTATGAAGCAATTCTAAAATCTGTAGAAGCAAATGAACTGATATCAATCTTCTACTATGATGAATCTCTAGAAGTTCTCTAAGAATCAAGTTTGGATTCACATGTAACATTAGGTGATGGTGATGTGGAAGTGTTCTTGACACATCTCAATACAATGCAAAAAAATAAAAATGTTGAAGGATGATAGAGTAGTGGAAGTGCTCTTGACATATCTCTGTGGAAGTTCTCTTGACACAACTCTATGAACCCCCCCATAATTCCATATTTTTATCCCTTTGAGATTTATGGCACTTTATAAGTGGAGTGTTGTTGAACACATAAAAGTACTTAGAGGGGGGTGAATCAGTACTTATTTAAATTTTTTTCTAACATTAAAGCATGAAAAACACAAGTACACAGAAGCACACATCCATAACACCAGATTTATGTGGAGAACCTGAGAAGAGAAAAACCATAGTGAGCAAACTGCTTGGATCTACTGTCCAAATCTAGCCTCACAAATAAAACAAGATTACAATATTATTTATGGGCTACAACCCAAAGGAAGATGCAACTCCCTAAATTGTTACAACACTTACAATCTTCACACAACTATTCTTCAATCTGTAATGCATAACATATCTAACTCAAAAACTGAATGCTGATCACTTCAACCTTTGTACAACTATCTCACCTCTGCATGCCTACAATATCAACCTCTACCTCCATAAAACAACTTCATAAACTCTTTTCATCATCATATTGTCAACAATTTCCTTCATAGGAATATCACATTACAAAAATTAGTCTTCTCCACATTTCATCATGAAATTTGCTTTTGTGGTAAGAGTAATATCAATTCTATCACCTAAAAACCAACATATATATTCCTCAACAACTTTTATTCTTTATATATATCATCCGCAAGCTTCAAAAACATTCTCCTTGGTTGGCCAAGATGAAACGCGTAGCATGAAACATGTAATGGCCATAACAGTCAACTTCCAAACATATGTAGTAAGTGGAAATCAAGTATAGTTCAAGAATAAAGCATAATCAGGTCCTAATTTACCTTAGCATGCTCTTCCAAGATGGCACACACTCTACACACATGACAAAATCTTCATTATACACCAAGTTGGCTCCACAAACACTTATCCTTTCTTGTATTTCACTCCAGATCCAAAGCAATACTGGAGGAGACAAAATTACATCATGTGGACCACATGCTAGATATTATATGACTTGCAAAACATTCATGTACACTTCTCTTATCATCTCAGGATATTTCATGCTAGTGCAAACACTTGATCTCTAATGCCAACATCCTTAATAACCTCTGCTTACACAGTCTAAGATAAAACAATGAAAACCATACTTGCGGTGAACACAATCATTTGAAACTGTGGTGGCCTTAGCTATCTTCCTCTGCTTACTTCAATTAGCACCAAGGCATGTCTTCACATAGCTGACTCTAGAGAAGAAGTTGTAGTACATATTATCACATAAACCTTGAAGCACACATACGTTTGACTCATATCTACATGTCCTCCAAGCCACAACATCATATCTTCATTTGCGATGAAGTGTAGAGCATTCTCTTATCTCCTCGTGACTACACTTACCTTGTTTCAACACTGTCTTTACACTTCTATCTCTAAAACATCTTGCGGTAAGCTTCGTGACCTCAAACATGAAACATAGGTACCTGAGGACAATACTTGGCCATTAGTCTAATCCATAGGCCCTTACTTCCAATTGCGGTAGAATGCGGTGCCTTCTTGTGAGTCTTATTCCTTCCCCAACTTGTACTATAGTTAGACAAATTTCCTTCAATCTTTTACAGTTTTCTTTATCATGTCGTAAGTATCATGAGTTCATATCATCATTATTTAGCAAGACCCCAACTCTACTCATCACATACTTCAAACATAAATATATCAAGGTTGTGAACTTACACAAGAACTTTAGAAGATATGATATGATCGTGTATAGATGATACTGATCCATCTCCTACTTTATAGATGATACTGATCCATCTACTTTTGCCTTCTTTCTTGATCTGCTCCTTTGGTTGTAGAGCCTATATTCATCCCATTTCTCTTTGCTTCATAATGCTTCTCATCACTTATTCTATAATGTCTTCATTGACCACCATATTGCTGCAATCTCCCTTTGATATCACTTACACTCTTCCACACTGCATCATTCCATACCGTTGTTGACATCAATGAGAACACATGTGCAAGAATATCCCCCTTTGTCATTGATGACAACATTTGACCTGATATGCATATATTTCTCCCCCTTTGACATCAATGGCAAAGGACTAGTGGTCTTCCTCTATTCTAGAAAAAACAAGTAGGCTTCCCCTATCTGAATATTTCTTATCACCTTTTTATCAATCAATCCCTAAGGAGTAGTCTCTATCTCTTCAAAACTGAAGTTGGCAAAAACTGATTCTTTATTTTTCTTAAGATATACATGGATGATATATATAGAGTTCTTGTCAATTATAACTCCTAACTTATTCTCCGCATATCTACAAAATCATCAAAATTTTTCTTACCTTCATAGAATTTTCTATTTACTTGGAAGGTAAAATGTTCTTATAGATCACCTTCAACTAGGCAAGTGTAGTGTCCCAATTCTTCTTTGCAAAAGATAGGATGTGCAGTTGACTTTCAAACTAAATGTATAAATCTTCTACTTCCTCCTAAGTGGCTGCCACCTTCACTTTTTATGCAATATTTTTATCTTCTGTCAGAATGCTAGTCAAAACTGCTAGCCTCATACTCATTACTTCTCTCAATTGTCCAATTTCATTTTTTACCTTCTCCCTTTGATCCAAGAGTTTCTTCAACTAAGTATGGAGATTTTATATTTGGACCCTAATGGTTCCATCATCTTTCAAAGGATCATATACCTTGGCCGCTTGAATTAGTTGTGTCTTAATGGAGTCAGCTTGATATTTTATGCTTTTAGTAGCTGCAAGCCAGCTTAAACAAAATTGATACAAAACTTTGGCATCCTTTATGCATTCTTGAATATTTTTCACATTTTCTTGCAAATTATTGTGTACCTTAGCACATCTAGCAGAGGCATCATCTACTCTTTTATTATTTATCTGCTCAGTTATCTTTAGCTCAACTTGCTTCTCAAGATAAGATGAATGAGCCTTAAAAGACTTTAGCATAAGATTCATTTGCTGAGTAGGTGTCAAGGATGGATCTCTTTTTTCCTCAGACAATTCTTCCCATATTATCTTGATTACCTCTTCCAATACTTCTACTCCTTCCACTTGTTGCTATAGAATCTCTTGTCTTGCAGTGGACTGGAGCATGTCTCCCAGTTGTAGCTTCTGAAGGGGAGATATTCTAGACAAGTTAACTTGTCCATCTAGCATATGCAACTAAAATAGTTGTGGAGTAACTACCAGTTGTAATTGCATCTACTGAGCTAATAACTCCTTAATTCAATCAACTAGATATGAGGAGGAAGATGTATCTTGATCATTTTTTGGGCCCTCTCCTACATCAACATTAACCCACTCCTCATGTTGTTTACGATTACTCTGTTGCTCAATTTTTTCCATAGGAGAGTTATCAAGCACAACATCTTCACTGTGATCAACTTGTTCTTCTTCTTCTTCTGTTGCATGCTCTACTTTTTCCTCTTAAGGATCTTGTTGTTACAAATCATTCGGAGGAGTTATTGTACTGTGTAGTGGAGAAACATGTGACTGGTCAACATTCTCAACAACTTTCATACCTTCAAGTATCTTATTCATCACTTTTTCAGTATCTTTCTAAATTTTATCTTTGTCTCCTTCTTCCATTCTCATAAGAGCATCTAACCTTTGCTTTGTTCTCAATTCTTGAGTCTACATTTGAGCTAATTTACCCTTTTCATCTTGTGATAGGGAGGATCCAGCCTTATCAAGGGCTTGTTGTCCTAGTTCATCATCTATTTGAACATCTTTTTCTCTTCTTTGCCATAGAACATTAGCAAGGCTTTCCAAAATCTACTCAATAATAACATTCAAGGGAACATCAAATTTGAGCATATACATTACAATGGATTTTTCAATGGTGCTCTGGTCTTTAGGAGGCACATCTGGATATAAGTATGGAGTAATCTTTAGAATACCATCATGCACTATTCCATTGAAGATAGCATCTAATTATAAAGGTACATGTTCATACACCACTGAAGGATCTTTCTTAAACTTCTTCTCTTTCTTCTTAGGCTGAGAGGTGCCTTCCTCTCCTGTTTCTTCTTCACTCTCTTCTATTTCCTCAATCTTGACTTTATTTCTTTTAGTAGGTTGCTTTTGCCTTGGTTGATTCTTTTCGCTTGCCTTCATCTGAGTTAGAATTTTAGATGCAACTCTTCTCTCGATAGAGGTAGTTTGAGTTGATCTAAAGGGCTGCGGTGCATTCACAGTAGTAGAAGTAGATCTGCTTGTCCTTCTTGGTCCTTGTGTAGTAGGTGGAACAACAGAAGCATGTTGTGTTTCCTCTATCAGGGCTTCAGAGGTTGATTCAGATGAAATTCCCCATTTTTTATGCAATCCACCTTTGCTTCTTCTCTAGATGCTCTTCTACATTTTTCTTGTGCATCTTGTTCATGATTTCATCATAAGTCCCAAACCTCTCAGTAGATGTATCCTTGGGTTTGTTGAGAAAGATATCAGCATAAGCCTTAATATCTTCAACTGAGACTTCATATTGTAATCTAGGAATCCAAACAGTCCTAAGCTTAGTTGCTTCCATATAAGTGAAGATCTTATCAAGTAGGAAAGTAATTTTTCCTTCATACTTTCTCACAATGCTTGTTGGGATTCTATCTCTTGCTTGCATGCTAGCTTGCAGGTTTTTAAAGAAACCCCAATACATTTGTTTGTAGTGATTAGGATCACCAAAACTCCTTATATGATTTTTAATTTGTGCTACAATAGGGACATTTTGTTTCCAAACCTTTCCTCTCAAACCAGGTAACTCATTCATGAAATAGAGTACAAGACAGATGATCAAGGTTTCATACCTAAAGTTATACCTAGTCTCCTTTGTTCTTCTCATGTTTTCCAAAAGTTGTTCCCTCATGACCTCACAGAGGTCAACATCTTTGCCTTCTTTAACCATCTGGTAAGCAGTGTGGATTGCTATACCAATGGAAAAACCCTCTTTGTTTGTATAGTAGACTTTATATGCTATCCCCATTGTAGCGTATCTAACACCTAGATCAATTATATCATTCACTGTCAAGGTCCTCTTATCAAATTTTGCTCCTTTTAGTTCAATGACCTTCTCATTCTTAATGGATTTCATCACTGAAACAGGTTTGGTGGAGTACAACGAAGTTATTGCCCTGATTGCATCTTTGGTGATCTAGTGTGGTTTATCCAGAAACATAAAATCATCATAAATCCTACTCAAAATGTATCTGACCCATTCATGCTCATCACATAAATCAAGAAAATCCTTCCAAATGTCTAGATGCTTAGTCCCCACATTGGCAAATTCTAGTTTGTAATTGACATCATCATGTAGGAGTTGATCTCTAAGCTCCTCAAACTTCATATGATCAATTTCATCCATCTTAGAGTGAATGTAAATTCTAAAATCTTTAGTGTATACAACATATGCCAAAATATTTGAGAAAGCCCCATACCTATCTACCTCCATTTCTTTGAATGGATACTTCTTGTATTTCGATTTAGGTTTTTTAGAGACATCAACTACTTGCAGAGTTGCCATATCAAGCTTCTTTTAATTTCAAAAACTAGGGATTTAGCAGATCTAATAAATACCTTTGTTCTACTAGGGTTCCAACTTCGAGTGCTTAGAATCCAGAATTGTTCTTTAGCTCAATTCACTAAGTGATCTAAAGGTCTTCTTCTCTTCTTAGCTCTGAATGAAAAAGTTTTGTCTTCAAATGAGATTTGATCATTCAGAGGAAGCATAAGAACTTTACAATTTTTCCCTAACATTCCTCATTAATGCAGTTTTGTCAGGTTAAGGAATCTATTGTCACATTACTCTCTAAACTCACAAAGACTCAAGAACCTTTCGCAATTCTCTGCATCATAATATTTTTCTCTAAAAATTGGGGAAAGATATTGTTTTACCTTATCAACATCTTCACCATTTGATTTCATTCCAACTCATCTGTGTGCTTGGCTTCCATTTATAGAAGCCATAAATATTCAGAGGGGAAAGAATACATATGCCTTGATTAGCTCTCCCTGACTCTATGCCATATCTTAATCAACAATGAAGTCTTTTACACTAGGTAGAAGCACAAACTCTTCCTCCATATCTTTGCCATTTCCTTATTTTGTTGGGTCATAACTTTCTCTATCTTCTTGTGTTGAACAAGTGGTTTCGTAGAACCACTCTTGCAGAATCTTTCTTTGTGCCCAAATTTGTTGCACTTGTAGCAAACAACTTTGTATCCTGAAGTCATAACATCTCTTCTTACTTTAGTTCTACATTCAATAGCCTTATGACCAAACTTATTGCATGCATAACAATAGCCATAGAAATAATGAGAGATCACATCATCATATTTTATAGGCACAATTGAATTCTTCCTCATATTATCATTTCTTCTAGCCTTGGTTCTACAATCAATTTCCTTATGCCCAAATTTATTACAAGAATAATAGTAAACATAGAAGGATTGAGAGAACCTAGGATTAGTAGCTTGTCTAGGAGGTGATCTCTTGAGATCTTTTTTCTAATTGCTGATTGATATGAAGTTGTCATCATCCAACTCCTGCTCCTCATCTTCAATCTCCTCAGAGTCTTTAGTGCTAGGCTCTTCCCTTTTCATTTCAAACATGCCTTCAAGTATATCTATTTTAGGACTGATATTTCTCAAACCCAATACCCCCTTTATTCATTGGAGGTCTTTGACTACTGATTATCTCATTAAGAATATTGGTGCTTTTCTTTAGTTTTAGACCTTTGTCTATCAGATCCTTTGCTTTCTCCAATTCTTCCTTTAGAGAGACAATTTCTTCTTCAAGTTTGGAGCATTCAATTGATTTAACACTCAGCTTAACATTTAGATAATCTGCAACTTTCTTACCTTCTTCAACTTGAGCTTTCAATTTGGCAATTGCTTCCTTTGATTTTATGAGCTTGATCTTATATTCTTCATTTTCACTTCTTGCTACATCCCTATATTCTAAGGCAAAAATAAGTTCTCCTTCAAAATAAATGACACAATCTTTTGGATTATATATTGTCATATCTTCATCAGCTTCCAGAGGATTCTTTCCAGTTATCATTACTTTTGTGCCCATGTGTTCCACGCTAAGATCTACCTTAGTTGCTAGGCTGCATTCAAGGAACTTGGCTCTGATACCAATTTTTGAACACACAAAAGTACTGAAGGGGGTGAATCAGTACTTATTTAAATTCTTTTCTAACATTAAAGCATGAAAAACACAAGTACATAGAAGAACACATCCATAACACTAGATTTACGTGGAAAACCCTAGAAGGGAAAAACCACGGCGAGCAAGCTTCTTGGATCTACTATCCAAATCTAGCCTCACAAATAAAACAAGATTACAATATTATTTATGGGCTACAACCCAAAGGAAGATGCAACTCCCTGAATAGTTACAACACTTACAATCTTCATACAACTATTCTTCAATCTATAACACATAACATATCTAACTCAAAAACTGAATGTTGATCACTTTAACCTCTGCACAACTATCTAACCTCTACATACCTACAATATCAATCTCTGCCTCAATAAAACAACTTAATAAACTCTTTTCATCATCATATTGTCAACAGTTTCCTTCACAGGAATAACACATTACAAAAATTGGTCTTCTCCACATTTCATCATGAAATTGGCTTATGTGGCAAGAGTATTCACACAATATCAATTCTATCACCTAAAACCCAACATCTACATCCCTCAACAAATTTTATTCTTTATATATATCCTTTGCAGGATTCAAAAAATTTCTCCTTGGTCAGCCAAGATGAAACGTGTAATGGCCATAACAATCGGCTTCCAAACATATGTGGTAGGTGGAAATCAAGTGTGGTTCAAGAACAAAGCATAATCAGGTCCTAATTTACCTTGGAATGCTCTTCCATGCCAATGCACACTCTACACACATGACAAAATCTTCATTATACACCAAGTAAGCTCTGCAAATGCTTATCCTTTCTTGTATTTGGCTCCACACCTAAAGTGGTACCAGAGGAGACAAAATTGCATCATGCGGACCACATGCTAAATATTATATGACTTGAAAAACATTCATGTACACTTCTCTTATCATCTCAAGATATTTCATGCTAGTGCAAACACTTGATTTCTGATGTCAATGTCCTTAACAACCTTTGCTTACACAGTCTTAAGATAAAACAATGAAAACCATACTTGTGGTGAACACAATTGTTTGAAAATTGAACAACACATACCAACCAGCCTTATGAGATTATCACTCAATCAATAAGGCTAATTACCATTGTACGGTGAACTATAGTGTCCTTAGCTATCTTCCTCTACTTACTTCAATTAGCACCAAGGCATGTCTTCACACAACTGACTCTGAAGAAGCAACTGCGAAACATATTATTACCTAAAACTTGAAGCACACATGCTTTTCACTCATATCTACTTGTCCTCCAAGACACAACATCATATCTTCATTTGCGGTGAAGTGTGGAGCATTCTCTTGTCTCCCTATGACTGCACTTAACCTATTTCAACACTGTCTCCAAAACATCTTGCGATAAGCTTCATGACCTTAAACCTAAAACATAGGTACTTGAGTGCAATACCTAGACATTAGTCTAATCTGTAGGCCCTTACTTCCAACTACAGTAGAATGCAATACCCACTTGTGAGTTTGTGATTTCTCCCCTGACTTGTACTATACTTAGACAAATTTCCTTTAATCTTTTATAGTTTTCTTTATCATGTGATAAGTATCATGATCTCATATCATCATTATTTAGCCAGACCCCAACTGTACTCATCACAGACTTCAAACATAAATATATCAATGTTGTGAACTTACACAAGAACTTTAGAAGATATGATATGATTGTGTATAGATGATACTGATCCATCTCCTTTTGCCTTCTTTCTTGATCTTCTCCTTTTGCTGTAGAGCATATATTCATCCCTTTTCTCTTTGCTTCATACTACTTCTAATCGCTTATTCTATAATGTCTTCATTGAACGCCATCTACTACAATCTCCCTTTGACATCACTTACACTCTTTCACACTGCAACATTCCATACCGTTGTTGACATCAATGACAACACATGTGCAACAAGTGCATGCATAACCCCCCAAATTTCTTGATTAAACCCCTTAACTGAAAATATGGAAGTGTTTTGGACATGAATCAAGGAAGTGCTCTTTCACAGAACTTTGTACAACCCCTATAACTTTGATACCATGTTGGGATTAGTGAGGATCATAAAGAAATAATTCAACCACAAGCTATTTGCACACAATAAACCTATTGATATTGCCAAAAGATGAATGAAATGTACATATAAATCTATCTTAAATAGGCAAGTATGCAAAGGTGAGAAGGTTGTACACAATGACTAAGCAATTGTCCAAAGGTGTAACACTTGTCTTGCTCAAGTGACACATGTTTGAGCAAGTGGCGAGTTTGCATGAAATAGGTGTTTCACAAAGGTGAGTACACATGTCTTCACCACATGAGCTTAGACAAAAAGGTAAGAAGCCCCAAGTTGGACTTAAGTTGGTGTGAATAGAAATCCCCTAGACATGCTAAAAACTAACTAGATAGATAATGCCACTTTTCACACTAACACTTCTTACCTTTATTCTCCTTAGACCTACCTCTAATCACAAGGGCATCAAAATAATTATCATCCATGGAATTTTTCCTAATTTCCTTGAAACTTAGAAAAATTCTAATAAAATTTTCTAGTTTTAGTGACACAACATTACTACTGATAGACATAATTGGGTTTTCTCATGAATCTAGTAAGGAACAAAGTAATACAATGTAATTGTCCTCTTCATCTATCTTGACTCCTATTGATGCCATTTGACTTAAAATCATATTAAAACTATTGAAGTGATTAGTTACCAAGTCTCCCTCCCTCATTTTTAAGGAATATAACTTCTTTTTCAATACAAGTTTGTTAAGTAGACTGTTAGACTGATATATATACACATAAGGAAGCTAAGGTAGTGGAACAACTTCCTACATTAATCTTGAGAGGAGGATAATGCAAAACTTTACAGATCTTTAACAGTTACAGAAACATAAAAAAAAAACATAAATATCATGCATTCCACAACACAGTGATTTACATGGGGAAAATCCTTTCAGGAGAAAAAACCCCACACTCCAAAAGCCGCTCAATATATTATTTAGAAATCACAAAGATTACAATATACTTGCAGAGAAAGCTTCTCACAGGAGTATCACCACCAGAGATCTAGAGACAACTTGACCACTATCAGACTCTCAGAAATACATCACGATACCGTATCCATAATACAACGGCCTCATAAAATAGGGTTACCTTGTAGGGCAAGACAAGGCAACAAAATATCTACCATATGATCTAAAACCTATAATGAACGGTCCAAATTTACAATATATCATTAATTTAATGTATGTCAGCCATTTAATAGTTTTTTAACAAAAAAATGTTAACACACATCCCACTCCACCCCATTCTCCCATTGAATATTATACCTATCGGTGTAACTAAGAAATATATATAAATATATATATCCTATCAACAATAAGCCTTATATAATTTCAAGGTTGAGACACATTTTCCCAAGTCTCCCTCCCTCATTTTTAAGGAATATAACTTCTTTTTCAATACAAGTGTAGATTAGAAATGCAAACAAGGTTGAAATACTAAACCAAATGCAATAAACACAAGATTATACCTCACATACAAATCTAATCACATCAAGGGAGGAAGGAGCCTTTGCACCCAAAACAAGCTGCTTTCAAAGATTACCCTAGACAATGAATTTCAATGTGAAATGCTATTCAAATTGTGCAACTCACTATCCTAGCTCAAGAGTGATTTTGGCATTATGACTTTGCATAGACTTGGTTGATGAAAATGGCTTGGGAGAGGTTCTATTTATAGATTTTTGGAGAGGATTTTGATCCAAGGGTGGAGATTGATTTGGAAGATCAATGGTGGAGGATGAAAGTGATGTGGAGGGCCTAGATTCAATCTTGAATGAATGGAAGGCTAGGAATAAAAGTGATTCTTTTATTCATTTTGGGAAAAGGGATTATTTAATGAGCATGGGGGTGAAGGATTATTTTGGAATAAAAGATTCATATGGGGGAATGTAAATGAATTAAAAATTCATTTGGGGAAGAGAGGAAATAAATGAGTATGGGGTTGTAAGAAGAAATAAATGTGATGTGGGATGTTTTTAAATAAAAAATTGACTTATGTGGATTTAATTCAATTTTTTATTTGGAGGATGTGGGGAAGGGTGTTAAACAAGGTTTGACCACCCAAATGAAGGGGTTAGGATTAATTAAACAGAGGTTTTATTTAATTAATCCTAGGGCTAGGATGAGGTAGGGTAGGGTAGGCAATTAAATAATAGTTATTTAATTGTCTAGGGTAGGGATAGGTTAATTATAGGATGAATTAATTAGTTAACATGGTTTTAACTAATTAATTGGATTTAGAGAAAAAGGGGAAATTGATTTAATAAATATTGCATATTTATTAAATCAATTGGCTAAGGTTGGGACTATTGAATTAATAAAATTAATTCAATTTTGGGGATAAAATGATGGAAAAAAAAGGAAAATGAAGGGATAATTAATTAAATAAAATTTAATTAATTAGTTTTGGAGGGAAATTGGTGTGTTTAGGGTTGTCGGGAGTCAGTTTGATGGTAAAAGATATTTTTAGGTGTCTACATTTGCCCCTCTTTGACGTGGCATCCAGACCTAGGAGGGAAGTGGCGTCAGGTCGAAGAAAAATATGCCCCAGTTGTCGGGTGGGTATGAGATGGATAAGGGATGCCACCTTGAGTGGTTGGCGAGAAAATAAAAATTTTCCAGGTGAGCTCTCGAAAGGATGTGACGGAAGTGAATGGTTGGATAGGGGATGGACATAGGAGATGGTAGGAAGAAAAATGAAGAAAAAAGGCTGAGATCTGCACCCTGGAGGAAGAAAAAAGGGGGTGGAAGGATGACATGGCCCACTATATTAGGCAAAGTGGGCCCTAAGAGTGCCACATTTGCACACTTTTGACATTAGAGAAGAAAGGAGTGAAGGCGAGATGGCTGACCGTAACCCCTAGTTCTCGCGACTTCGACAGATCTCCGAGCAGTTCCAAGAGTTTGGCCGGTCACCTAACGCTGGACCTCAGGTAGGGCCTAACCTGGACTTTGTAATTTTTTTCGGTTAACGTGCATTTTTGGGGTTTTGGGATTTAGGGTTGGAGTGCGTAGCGCCAATAGTAAGGCGGATTGGCGCCATCCACAAGGGTAGGGTAGGGCGGTTTGTTGCCATTGTGAAAGGATTTCAGCACTATCGTCTGGATTAGCGCGATTCCCTAGAAGAATATGGGCCAGAGTTTGTGATGCCAAATAGGGGCTAGATTATCACTATCCTCTGTAATGGCGCTAAACGGTTAATTGGCGCCATTCATTCGAACGACGCTGAACAGTGTTTTGGCGCCATGTTTCAAAATGATGCCAAAGGTAGTGCACAGTGGCACTATCCTTAGATTTAGCGTGAAAGGGGGGATTGATTGGCACGATTATCTGAAATGGTGCTAAGGGTTGTCTGTTTTAGCACCAATGATGTTGGCTTTAGACAGTAGAAGAAAAAGGGGAATTTTTAGAAATAGATAGGTTAATGTCTAACCAGAAAGTTATGGATGTAGGATATACAACGATTCATATTACAGTCATGGGAGTGACGAGTGCCATCCATGATGGCACTGTTTGATATTTTGATGACACTATGCGGGCTCGACTGGTGAGGTTGGGGCCTCTGATGGTGGCATTGATGCCAGTTCTGCGAGCTCATAGAGCTCTAATGACGGCCATGGTGGAGCGATACCGCACTAAGACTTGCAGCTTTCTGTTGCCGATAGGAGAGATTACTATCACACTTGAGGATGTTTATCGCATCCTCAAGCTACCTATCTGAGGCTGACGTGTTAGATATGACACGAAGAGAGGGTGGAGTGCACTGGTCAGAGTGTTTGGAGTGGGTCACCTTGTTCTCTCTCCAGATGGGAGGGAGATGGACTATGAGGGGACATTGGCTGCGGGTGCAGATCCATTTGCCTTGTTCCTTTGTGCATTGATTGGAGGTGTGGTGATGCTTGATAGGCGAGGTAGGGGTTTTCCAGTTAGTTGGGGAGGGGTGATAGAGGGGATGGTGAGTCACAAGATTGTCTATGCCTGGGGGCCAGTGATGCTAGCACAGTTGTACCATGAGATGCACACAGTCACCTATCTGCATGATAGAGCCTTGTCCGTTGGAGTTACTCTGCTACATGTATGGATTTGGGAGCGCATCCCTGTCACTCGGCTGACATGTGGGTACTATTGGCGGCCTTTTGAGGCCTTTGTGTTTTTGTATCGGGATGCAGAGTACACCTTTACTGGCCAGGTGCAATATTGGCGGAGGATGTTGGATGACATGATTAGCATGGTTTGGTGACCATACATTAGTGTAGAGGAGTGGCCAGATGTGTTATTCATCTTCCATTTACCTTTCAGCAGAGATACCTTATGGGTCGAGGAGACCATACCATAGAGATGTACCTACCCTCACGGGTTATGCGACAGTTTGGTTTGGTACAAGACACCCCTCAGCAGATGGTGATATATGCATGGACCCTGCGAGATGGACCCTACTGGCCTGCAGCCCTACAGCCACAGGTTGCTTTGAGCGACTTTACAGTGCTTTGGCCAGTACAGTGGGATTGGAGGAGCATGGTTAAAGATGCAGGGACTACAGCTGGATACGATATATGGTGGCATATGTATTAGCCCACTCGGTTGACAGATCCAGCAGAGGAGGCAGCAGGGGAAGAGGGGGGTGATTCAGGTGGAGATGGAGACAACCCTGATGGGGATGGAGATGAGGTTATTGAGGACTACCTTGTGGAGGTGGGAGATGATGGAGAGGAGAGATTGGTTGGGAGGGATGGCCAGCCGATGGATGTGTTGGCAGTAGCGGTAGCAGGACAGGGACCAGTGAGGTAGCAGGTTCCTGCGCAGTAGGTACAGGTTGGAGCAGCGCGACAGCCTAGAGGACCTCGGTGGCACAGGGGATAGTTGAGGGCAAATGAAGGTGGCTTACCTCCACCACAGGTGGGGCAGTGGTGGGTTGGCAGGCACGATGTAGAGGCAGGGACCTCAGGGACAACTTTGGGGGTAGAGGTGAAGAGGTTGACACCTCATCGGTGATGACGGGATGAGGAGGAGGAGATGGAGACCTTACAGGCATAGTTTGCCAGCTTGCAGAGGGCCTTGGAGGGCCGTGAGGCAGAGCTAGCATAGGCTTAGGGTAACATAGTCACTCTGACAGGGGAGCGAGATGCAACACTCACTAGGGCACAGCAGACAGAGACTTCATTAAGTAGTCTACAGGCATTAGGTGGTGGTCTTGCCCCAGTTTTGGCAGTGATGCAGACATAGTTGTTGCAGGCTCAGTCGTAGTGCTATCAGCTGCAGGGACAGTTGAGCCAGGTACAGGGGGAGTTGATAGAGAGCAGCAGGTGGATGGAGTACTATAGGGGCCTGTATTATGCGGCCATGCCAGCAGTGCAGTGGGCACCGAGTTACAGCTAGGTTAGTAGATTGGGGGCATCAAGATCTATTCAGTCAGTTTAGTAGACGATGCCTCCTCCCTCACACGTGCCCCAGCAGGGTCCTCAGGTGCAGGCACAGCCACTGCTGTAGCCATAGCCACCGACAGGATCACAGCCTCGACCAGGGTTGAAGTCTCCCACTCCTTCAGAGAGGGGATCCTCTATGTGATAGTTATATCATGATAGCCCTTGGAGGCATTTTGTATCAGGACACTTTATTTTTTGATGTGTATATGAGCTATGTACATATTTTTGCAGTGATTTTATATGATATGATGCTTTCTGGTGGTTTATGATGCTATGGATTATGATGTTCTATGATGATGATGCTTATGTGATGGATGCAGTATTTCTTTATGGATTTTATATGATATGGATGTGTTATGTTTATGTGATGATGATGTGCATATGCAGCTAGATGTTTATATGATGATGTAATGTTTATGAAATGTGATGTATATTGTGCAACTAAATGATTCTAGAATGAACCTAATTATTATGCAAACATAAATGGATAAATGAGCCTAATTGACATGCAAAAATGGTTTTAAAATGAATCTAAATGACATGCAATTTAGATGGTCTAGTGAAATCTATTTGATATGCAATTGAAATGGATAAATGGATCTAAATAACATGCAATTTAAATGGATTCTAAATGTGCCTAAATGATATGTAAAATGGATTAGAATGAACCTAAAAATGATATGTAAATTACATGGATTAAAATGCACCTAAATGATATGCAAAATGGATTAAAATCAACCTAAATGATATGTAAAATGATATGCTATTATGGATTAAAAATGAACCTAAAATGATATGCAGATTAAATGGATTCTAAATGCACCTAAATGATATGTAAAATGATATGCTATCATGGATGAACTTAAAATGATATGCAAATAAATGGATTAAAATGCACCTAAATGATATGTAAAATGATATGCTATCATGGATTAAAAATGAACCTAAAATGATATGCAAATTAAATGGATTAAAATGCACCTAAATGATATGTAAAATGATATGCTATGATGGATTAAAAATGAACCTAAAATGATATGCAGATTAAACGGATTAAAATGCACCTAAATGATATGTAAAATGATATGCTATTATGGATTAAAAATGAACCTAAAATGATATGTAAAATGATATGCTATTATGGATTAAAAATGAACCTAAAATGATATGCAGATTAAATGGATTAAAATGCACCTAAATGATATGTAAAATGATATGCTTAGATGCAGTTTAGGTGATAGGTGGTATGCAAACTAGGTGATAGGTGAGATGATCTAGTCTTGATACACATGATGTTCTTTGTTTAACCCTGAATGATGAGGCTGTGGGAAAGGGAATTATGTGGGGAGATGAAAGGATTGTTAGGTCATAAGATGCCACGTCATTAAGGGGAGATTTGCATCAGTTCAGGATGCGTTTAGTGGAAATATGGTGGGGGAATTTTATTAGTGAGGGGATTAGATTGGTGGGGGGTGGGGGGAAAATGATAATCAAATCTAGGCCGAGATGGGAGTGTTGATTGAATGATTAGGATGATGATTTTGAGCTAGTAACAGTAGTTGCAAAAGACTAATTGATAGCATTTCTTAGTTTAATGTAGCAATGTAGGATACAATTCACAAAGGTATGAAATGACCTAGGTGATGCTGTATACCCTGTGATTGCATGGACTAGACCCACAAACAATAAGTTGATTTCATGCATGCCCAAGGTAGTATAATCTTGTCTAGTCGAGGAAGGGGACTCATAGCGATGAGTGCGAATAATGCATATAAGGTTTTGATGCCTGTATGTGCAAATAGGACACATCATGCTAGAACCGACCTGGACTTCAAGATATGAATACTATTCTTAGAGTAATGAAACCAACTCACAAGCACAGCATGCAGAAACAATGACTATGTCTACTCCAGGTACTATCTGCTACGTACCATGATATAATGAGATCAAGGTAGCTTTGGAGATGACTTAGAGCGAGACAAAAAGATAAAAAATCAATAAGCAAAAAGACCAGTTAAAAGATACAAATAGCCTTTGTGTGCTCTTTCCAAGAGACGTGATGATAGAATGATAGATTTTTGTCCATTGTAGGAAAGATATATCCTAGGACGCAGATCCATTGGTGTTAATTAGAGAATTTTTGGAAGATGGGAAAAAGAACAGTCTAGCCATGTGTAGGATTATGGTTGGTATGTTGATTGATGATTTTTGCGTTGGGGGACCTGTTTGGAGTGTATATGTAGCGTGTATATCATTTATGAGATCCAAAAAGCTCAACAAAAGGGGACCATCCAAACGGGTTGGATGTGTGCATCTTATATACCTGAGTACTGGAAACATTCTTCGTATTCCAGACTGCCTACATACCCTGTGTCCATGGGATCAAGGTACTTTTAAGATGTGGGCGAAATGAATATGTAGTTCTGGCAAGACTTGATGATGTGGGAATGGTTCGAGATGGGTGTGATGTGATGAAGATTGATGTGTGTTTGATGATTGCAATGAGATGTGTTGTTTTTTGGGTTTTCTATATTTTCTATTGTTTTTGTATTTTATGATTTTGTGATGTTTTTAGATTTTTTGATTTTGTATGTACAAAGGGAGCTTACAAAGATCCTCATTCCATGAGTTGGCCTTGGGATGGGATAGGATGGGTTGGGCGATAGGACTTGATGTTTTGGAATTCCAAGCCATGGGATGCGTGAAATATGGAGTGATGTGATGGAAAGAGGACTTCTTAGATGGTAGAACCAGCCACTACGCATGATGCTTGAAATAGGTTTCACCATGGTACTTATCCAAGGCATCACTAGAGTGATTTTCACCATTGGAAGTTTTTATTGCACTCTGATTTTTCTTGATTTTCTAATTTTTTTGGTGTTTTTAATTTTTTGATTTTTTTGATTTTTGACTTGGGGTACCAAATGGGTTACGCATAGAATTTCTTAAGATGCAGGATGTTCATCGGCTCATCTAGAGGCTGCCCCTCAGGTGTTGCAAGCTGATAGGCTCCTGACCCATAATCGGCCGTGACGACATAAGGTCCTAGCCAATTGGGTTCAAACTTTGCTTGCTTCGGACGCTCTTGCAGGTTCTTCTGATTTTCTATTAGGACAAGGTCACCTACCTCAAATTTTCTATTTCTGATCTTTTTGTTGTAGCTTCTTCTGAGGCAGTTTTGGTATGCTTGTAGGTGATTCAATGCATTCAGGCATTTCTCATCCATTAGTTCCAGTTGATGCAACCTTGTGACGCAGTAGTCTTCATCAGAGATAATGTTTTGCAAGGACACTTGAAGAGATGGGAGCTCGACCTCTATAGGTAAAATGGCTTCAGATCTGAATACTAGTGAGAATGGGGTGGCTCCTGTAGGAGTGCGGATGCTTATGCGGTAGGCCCATAGGGCGGGGTTGAGTTGGAGGTGCCAGTCATGGCCAGCTTCATTGACTATCTTCTTAAGAATGTGGAGGATGGTTTTTTTAGAAGCCTCTGCTTGACCATTTCCTTGAGGGTAATATGGTGTGGAGAAGTGGTGTTTGATGTCAATTTTTTTGCACAAGGTGCGAAATTCTTAGTTTTTGAAGGGCTTGCCATTGTTAGTGATGATGGAATGGGGGATACCATATCGGCAGATGATATAGTGGAGGATGAATTTTGCGATTTGGATACCTGTGGTGAAGGTGAGTGGTATTGCTTCCACCCACTTTGTGAAGTATTCGGTAGTAGTGATAATGAACTTATGGCCATTGGATGATGGAGGATGTATTTTTCCTACAAGGTCAAGTCCCCACTGTGAGAAAGGCCATGGTGTTGTGATTGGTTGCAGTTCCTGTGTTGGTGTGTGGATGAGGTCGCCATGCTATTGGCATGGGAGGCATTTCTTGATAAACTTGTGGGAATCTTGTTCCATTGTGGGCCAATAATATCCGGTCCTGAGGATCTTTTTAGAAAGAGTGGGTCCACTTGAATGTGCCCCACAGATGCCTGCATGTACCTCTTCCAAGGATACTTCAGCTTCCCTAGAGTCTAAACATCGTAGAAGCGTACCATCAAGACTCCTTTTGTATAATGTATTGCCTACAAGGATGAAACAGGAGGCTCGACGGATGAATGATTTTCTTTGTGAGGTGGACAGATTAGGGGGGAGGATGTTGTCGTGGAGGTATAAGTATGTTTCTTGGTACCACGGGGATAAGGGACCAATGACTTCGCACATGAGTTTGGATTGAGGAACATCATATGCTGGGATGGGGAGTTCTTCGATCAGGAACTCACATTTCTGGCTGTCCTTCTTCATGTCTACCAGAGATCTGATAGTTGCCATGGCATCTGTTGCTTTGTTATTGAGTCTTGGGATTTTCTTGAAATGGATGTCTTCGAAGTAGTCTTTGAAATCATCGACCATCTTCTTGTAGGGAAGGAGCTTGTCGTCCTTGGTTTTGTATTCATTATTGACCTGCCTGATGACCAGTTGAGAGTCACCGTACACCAGTAGCTTTTCAATTTTCCATTGGATGGCCATGCGGAGACCTGTGATGAGGGCCTCCTACTCTGCTACGTTGTTGGTGCATGGAAATGTGATCTTGAAGGATTTAGGAATTGTGTCACCTTGAGGGGTAACAAACAGGATGCCTGCCCCTAAGCCTCTATGGGTGTATGATCCATCAACATACATCTTCCATGTGTCTATGGCTGGTGTGATTGTCAGGATAGCTTCGTCAGGAAATTTTGCTATTGTAGGATGTTCTGCTGAAATAGGTGCTTCCGCCAGCTGATCTGCTATAACTTGCCCTTTGATGGCCTTTCTCTCAGTGTATTCTATATCAAACTCTGTGAGAATCATGACCCATTTAGCCATTCTACCAGTAAGAGTAGCTCTGTTTAGGAGGTACTTCAGTGGGTTGATCTTAGCAATGAGCTTGGTCTTGTGATTGAGCATGTAGTGTCTCAACTTTTGGGACGTAAAGACAAGGGCTAGACATGCTCATTCAATTTGTGTGTAATTGAGCTCATACGAGATCAAGGTGCGGCTGATATAGTAAATGGCTCTTTCTTTCGTATGCTCATCGAGTTGTGCTAGCAAGGCTCCGATAGCTATCTCTATCATGGAGATGTAAAGCAAGAGGTGTTCACCTTGCCTTGGTGGAGTTAGCACAGGAGGATTAGCCAGGTATTCTTTTAGTTAGTCAAAGGTGTCCTAACACTGGGTGTTCCAGATGAAAGCTATGTCTTTTCAGAGCAGATGCTGGAATGGTTGGCACTTATCTGCAAGTTGGGCAATGAATCGTCGGATGGACTGGAGTTTTCCCTACAGGCTTCGCAGTTGTTTCAGTGTTTTTGGAGGTGGCATCTCAGTGATGGCCTTGACCTTTGCAGGATCAACTTCAATTCCTCTTCTCGAGACTATGTATCCCAGAAGTTTGCCTGAGGTGATGCCGAAGACGCATTTCTTTAGATTCAAATAGACATTGTATTGTTCCAACCTATTGAAGATTTTGGCCAGTACATCTAAGTGTTCTTCTCTGGTCTTGGATTTCCTTAGCAAATTGTCCACATAGTCTTCCATGACGTGGTGGAAGAGGTCATGGAAGATGACGGTCATGGCTGCTTGATAGGTGGCTCCTACATTCTTCAGGCCAAATGGCATTACCACCCAGCAATATGTTCCCCATGGACATATGAAGGCTGTTTTGTGCTGATCCTCTTCGGCAATTTTTATCTGGTTGTATCCTAAGAAACCATCCATGAGGGATAACATTTCATATCCTGCTGTGAGATCCACTATCATGTCGATGTTTGGTAGTGGGAAGTCATCTTTCGGGCAGGCCTTGTTGAGATCCCTAAAATCGGTACAATAGTAGATTCAGCCATCTAGTTTAGCAATTGGTACAAGGTTTGAAACCCATTCAGGATAATCGATTGGGTGAATGAACCCAACATCCAGTAATTTCTTGAGCTCTACTTTGACAAGGAGAGCCACTTGAGGATTCATTTTTCAGAGCTTTTGTTTGACTGGTTTTGCATCCGAGCATACTGCAAGGTGATGAACCACCAAAGCGGGATCTAGCCCTGGCATGTCCGCATAGGTCCACGCAAAATTGTGATTTCTACGTGTGAAGAATGACAAGAAATTCTCCTGTTCCTGTATGCTGAGAGATTCTACTCTGTATGTGATTTTTGGCTCTTCCTCTATTCCAAGATTCATTTCTTGAGCTGGTTCAACCAAGATGGGTGATTTGTCTAGATAGACTTTGTCTATTTTAGGGAGGCCCATGCTTCCATCTCCTGGCGCCTTGTGGAGGTTTTCACCAGGAGATACGTCATTTATTTTTACTATTTTGGGATCTGATACTGCTGTGGAATGGTTTTCACCATCAGATCCATTTTTTCTTTTTGTGTTTTTGTGACTGGAAGCAGGGGTTGTCTCCCCAAAATAGGCATCTGGATGGAGTTCCATTATGTATCTTGCTCGATGATCTCCCAAAGGGAAGTGATCTCTTACCCCCTTCATTTCAGTGATGGCCTTGTCGTTAGGTGCGATGTCGAAGACAGGAGGTCCCCGTTGGTCCCAATTAATGAGGTCGGGGAAAACGAGTGGTAAGTCATTGGAGGGTGAAGGTAGAGTGGTGATAGAGTAGATGGTACAAATGAATGAGTCGAAGAAGTCGGCGAAATGGCTAAAGGAGTCATGAAGGCCCATTTCGTTAACATTGTCGACATCTAAGGAGACCATAGCGACCTCGGCCAAGATACACTCACTGGTAGTGAGGATGCGTTGTGGTTGACCATACCTGAACCCTTGAGTATAGGGATTCTTTGTTGCTTGCAGTGGTTCTACGGTTCCCTTTTCATGAAGGCCTATACTGCCTTGTCCTTTATAGCCCATGCTTTTAACAATTTCAGAACCTTTGTCGTAGATTTCTATGGGGATTGTGGGGGCTTCTTCCTTAGGCTCTTCATCCTTGTAAAGCCAAGATGAGATGTCTTCGAGTACATCCTAATCCAGGAGATGCCTCTTCTCGAAGATGGGCAAGGGTTTGCACTTGATAATGAATGTATTGGCTGTCTCTATTGTTGGGATGCCGAATGTCTTAGGATTGGGTAATGTGCCCACACAAAAGGTGTCGTGTAGGTCATATTCCCCACATCCCATGTCGGATAGCTTGATTTGGACCTCGGGTAGTGGAGTGGCTTGGGATGAAGTGGAGGCAATGTTTGTGGGGTTGATATATGAGTTTGATGTTGTTGGCTTGGCTTTAGCAGTGGCTTTATTAAATGGGTAGAATGTTTGGTTGTGGCCTTCCAGAAAACTGTAGTATTGGAAGGGGCGAGGGTCGGCATAGATTGTGACTTCTGTGCCGTTTTGGGGGAATTTGATGCATTGATGGAAGGTGGATGGGACAACTTGCATGGCATGAATCCATGGTCTGCCAAGGAGGATGTTGTAGGGGAGGTCGAGATCAAGAACCTGACATTTAGTTTCCAATATTTTCTATCCCACTTGTATGGGAAGCTTGATAGTACCTTCAGAGAGCTGTTCAGTGTCATCATAGCCTTTGATCGTAATGCACTCGCTGGTGTCGACAACCACATCGGAGTACCCCAAGTGTTTTAGTAGTTTTAGAGTGCATATGTTAAGGCCGGAACCACCATCTATTAAGACTCTTTTAATGGTCTGCTTGTGGATGCAAACTTCAATGTGCAGGGCGTTGTTATGTATGTGATCAGAGGTAGGTAGGTCCTTTTCTGAGAAGGTGAGATGATGGGGTGTGGTGATGTGTCCTACCATGGCTTGGAATTGAGTTACATTCAAGTTGGCAGGGACTTGTGTTTGTAAGAGTGCTTTATCGAGGATGTCCTTATGAAGGGGAGATGTGCGAAGCAACTTGAGGATGGAGATTTGTGCGGGTGTCTTTCCTAGGTGTTCTAGGAGGTTATACTGGTGGGTAGGTGATGGACATGTGGTTGGACAAGGAGGTAGGGGATCGGATGTGGATGCAGGCATTTGTTCAGTGGAAGGGGCTGTGCGGATAGATACACGGCCACGGTGAGTTGTAACAGCGCAATCAGGTGCTTGTGCCTAAATGGTGACTGTGTTGACATGATGGGATGATGCTTCTATACGTCCTATGATAGAGTCATAAGACGCGGGTGGTGGGGTGACATTGTATGCTTGGTTGGATGGGGAGGCTTTGTTATGATTAAGTAGGGGATCCTTGTAAGCTCCTAGGTTGGCATTTGGTGATGGTTGGGCACTGTGATCGAAATCGACTAGATTTTGTTCGATAAGGTCTTGGATGCAATGTTTTAGTTGCATGTAGTCATTTGTTTTATGACCCGCAGGACCCGCAACGCGGTGGTATTCACAGTAGACATTCTCATTGTACCACGTGGCTTTTAGTTCATTTTCTTGACGGGGTCTAATGGGTGGGAGTGTGATCAAATTTTGCTTGAGACATCTATCAAGGATGTCTTCGACAAGTTCCCCTAAGGGTGTGAATTATCTGCGTGGTTTAGTTGGGCCTCTCTGGTTATTTACATTTGTGGCATATGCATGCACAGGTGTTTGGTTTTGGACAGTTTTCACATCCGTGACACCGTCGTTCAGATTGTTCTTGTTCTTCCCCCAATAATGTGATTTGTCGTTTGATTGTGTGTTGGCGTTGTTGTTGGTATTGGGGTTGTTGTTATTAGATTTGTAGTAGTAGTTGTTGTTGTTGGATTTGTGGTCGTACAGTTTGATGGAGCCCTTGGTAATGAGGGCTCGTTCGATGGTGGTGCCTTTGTCGATGACCTCTTCAAAGGTGGATGCACAAAGTATTTGTAGATGAAACCCTAATTCCTAATTGAGGTTGGCCACAAACATGGTGACAAGTTGTTTTTTAGGAATGGGCCATGGGAGTTTGCTTGCTAAGCCTTTCCACCTTTGCAAGAAGGAAGCAAAGGCTTCGTTGTTCCTTTGTTTGGTGTTGCAAAGGTCTGTCATGGACATTTCGTGCTCAAAATTGTAGGAGAAGTGGTTCACAAATTTCTCCGCAAGCTCAGGGAAAGTCCTAATACCTGGGGGAAGATGTGCGAACCATTTAGCGGCTTGACCGTCGAGGCTTCATGGGAATAGTCTCATTAGATAGGTGTTGTTATTAGAGACTCCTAAGCAAGCTATGTAGAACTCCCGAAGGTGGTCCCTAGGGTCTCCCTTTCCCTTGTATTTGTCAAATTTAGGTGTCTCGAAGTTCTTGGGGAAAGGGGGCATGTACAATGTGTGATCAAATGGGTATGGGCAAATATCCTCAAAGGAATAGTGTTTGCATTTGCCCCTAGTTTGTAGGTCATCTACCTTTTGGATTAAGCCTTGTAGGACGGTTGTGAGATCCTATGTTTGTTGTGGTTGTTGTATGTACGTCTGTTGGTTGGTGAGATGTTGGAGATGGTGTGGGATTTGATATTGGGGATTTGTTTGATTGAGGTGTGGGTATTGTGTGTCAGTGTTTGGGTTAATTGGTGCCTAATGTTGTTGGTGCGTGTAGAGTTGTTGGAGGACATGTGGTGGTATTTGGGGATTTGGATTATGTTGATTTATGGGATTATGTGGGTAGGTGACATTAGATGGATTGACGTTGGGTATGTGGACATTGGATGGGTTAGATCTGTTGCGAGGTGGTTGTGAGAATAGTTGTCATAGGTATGCAATGGTTTGAGGGTTGGGTGGGGGCACACTTGTGGAGGTAATTGCTTGCATGATGTTGCCTTATATGCCCATGGTGATTTGTGAAATGGAAGGGTTGATGGTAGTTGTGGTAGTAGAAGTGATGATGGGTTGGGAGATGGTAGGGATAGCGGTGCATGTGGGAATTTGATGCAGAGGTAGGAGGACCAAAACTATCCTCAATAACATTAACAAATAAAAATAAATAATCTAATTTCTTTGGTCAGATTGAAGAGAACATTAATACAGACTTTTCATCCAATTTTCATGAAGATCCAATGGTAGGAGAGAAAGTTATGACTCTTTTCCCAAAACTACAAACCCTAGGCAGCATTCAGACCTGCCCTCACCAAAAATGCCATAACTTATTCAAATATTAATAAAATTTAATGCAACAAAAATAAATGGAAAGTAGACTCAATAATCTTTCCAACCATATATGGCTTTCTCCTGTATATGTCCGTACAAAACCGTACCAAATGCTGCAATGGGACTGTTGCAGAAAAAATCAAAAAATTACAGTCCATAAAACACTCATATCTTTCACAAAACTAAATAAAAATGCATGGGACAAGAAGAAAATGGAAGGTGGTTGAAGGATATAACATTTTCAATCCATTAGACATCCATTCAATTCCATATAGGGCCATACAATAGCAAAAGACAGCAAATTTATGAAGGAAAATACAGGAAAACATTGTTTTTTCTCATTCCATGCTCAAATCTTCAACCACCCACGAATTCTTCATGGTTACAAGGCCTTTTAAAGGCATTAAAACATGTCTCTTCAGTTCATAACTGATTTGGAGCAAACCAAGAGCCAAATGACTCTTCACCTTCCAACTTTGCATCTTTTTTCTAATTTTACATTGACAACCTTTACATGGTTTGCAATATTTTGCATTTTTGAAACTCCTAATGACCTAAACACATAAAAATGACTTAATAAACCTCATTACAATGTGGAAGCATACAAATTTAATCAAATTCAAAGATTTGTCTAGGGCAATATTAATTTTCCAAGGTGCTCTTGCACCATACAACCAACCAACAAAATTTCCAAGTCCCTTGGAAATGTATCTGCAACAAAAGTCTCTTTCCTCTGTCTTTATCTTCAATCTTCTCAGCTACAATCTTCCAATCTATAGAAATGGTGACCAACCAACCAACAAAACAAACTACCATCTTCACAGAGCATCCTCAGGCTCCTTCTACTCCCATCAGTGGAGTACTCTTCGGGCTGCAACATCAAGTGCTTCTTTAGGTATCCATCTCTCTCACTGCTTCACAACAAACTAACTCACCAAACCATTCATCTCACCCAACAGAAGATCCTGGTGATGCACCTACCACTCTCTCCTCAGTGGTTTCTCTATGCATCCTTCTCCAGCCAAATCTCTATTGGAGAATGGTCATGACAGACCTCATCTTGTCTGCCCACACACAACCTCAAGAAACATCTTTCTGCAGCTAGATGGATAAGCACCTGCAACCAAACAACTGAGCAACACAAAATCCAAAAGGTGTAGATTGCCTCCCTCGGTGATCTATCTACACAATCAAGATCTTCTCGCTCTTCACCTACCTTCTCAGTGACAGGAAAAAAAATACACACCACCCAAATCTTTCACCAGCTCTGATACCAAAATGATGCAGAGGTAGGAGGACCAAAACTATCCTCAATAACATTAACAAATAAAAATAAATAATCTAATTGCTTTGGTCAGATTGAAGAGAACATTAATATAGACTTTTCATCCAATTTTCATGAAGATCCAATGGTAGGAGAGAAAGTTATGACTCTTTTCCCAAAACTACAAACCCTAGGCAGCATTCAGACCTGCCCTCACCAAAAATGCCATAACTTATTCAAATCTTAATAAAATTTAATGTAACAAAAAGAAATGGAAAGTAGACTCAATAATCTTTCCAACCATATATGGCTTGCTCCTGTATATGTCCGTACAAAACCGTACCAAATGTTGCAATGGGACTGTTGCAGGAAAAATCAGAAAATTACAGTCCATAAAACACTCATATCTTTCACAAAACTAAATAAAAATGCATGGGACAAGAAGCAAATGGAAGGTGGTTGAAGGATATAACATTTTAAATCCATTAGACATCCATTCAATTCCATATAGGGCCATACAATAGCAAAAGACAGCAAATTTATGAAGGAAAATACAGGAAAACATTGTTTTTTCTCATTCCATGCTCAAATCTTCAACCACCCACGAATTCTTCATGGTTACAAGGCCTTTTAAAGGCATTAAAACATGTCTCTTCAGTTCATAACTGATTTGGAGCAAACCAAGAGCCAAATGACTCTTCACCTTCCAACTTTGCATCTTTTTTCTAATTTTACATTGACAACCTTTACATGGTTTGCAATATTTTGCATTTTTGAAACTCCTAATGACCTAAACACATAAAAATGACTTAATAAACCTCATTACAATGTGGAAGCATACAAATTTAATCAAATTCAAAGATTTGTCTAGGGCAATATTAATTTGCCAAGGTGCTCTTGCACCAGAATTGTAGATGTGGTAGCAGTTGAGGTTGTGGAGGTGGTAGATATGGTAGGTGTTGACGTTTGAGAGATGGTAGGTTGGGTATGTGATGTAGATGCTTGGGTATTTGATGGGGTAGGGATGATTGTGGAAGTGGATGGTTGTGATGATGTCGTGATGGGGGGAAGTTGAGCACCAATTTTGAGAAGATGATCAAAATATCTACTTGGGTTCGACCTTAGGATTTTATCAAGTAGGTCCATGTTATCAGCATCTTGCGTGAAGCTCAAGACATCTAGATCATCTTGGGAAATGATGGCAATGTTTTGTGTTGGTGGTGGTGGTGGGGGTGGTGATGGTTGTGTTTGTCGTAAGTAATTGAAGGGATTTTCATTAGGACCATATGGGGGAAGGTAAGAGTATGTAGGTGGGTTGTGTGTTTGATAGATGGGTATGTTGTTACTATCAGTATTAGGCATGCCAAATGGCCAATGTTCTGCCATTTCTTGCTTCTTTTTGCTTTGTGATCTCGTGATGGGCATGCACGTATGAGTTGATTTCTAGATGTATGATGAGATGGGGATGTAGACCTTAGAGAATCTGATTGATTATGTTGGACCCAAAGATGGATGTGGTAGTGAGATGGAGTAGAAGAGAAGATGTGGTAGAAGATCGATATGTATTTCTAAAGGTTTCCACCTAAGGGTGATGTGGATGGGCGATATTGATTTTGCACAAATTTTGGACCAAAGAGATAGGTGATGGATGACGTTTTATTTTTGAAGAGATTTTGTTGATGTTTGATTTTGATATGGATGATTTTGATAGTCAACAAATTGAGCTTAGGTAGGACCTAGATTTGTGTTTGCACGAATGGATGTTTTTCTTTGTTTGGGGTAGACTAATGACCTTACACAAAGAGGGATAATGATTTCACTTGGTAGGTAGACTATTGACTTTCCAAGTAAGATATGACATGTGTAGGATGAAATCTAGATCAAATTTTTAGCTCAAAAGGATGACAAATTTTGATGATGTTTTGATTTGGGAGATTTTGGTGATTTTTGGAATGATTTCTTATGACAAGGATTTTGGTTTGGTCCAAAAGGTATGCAAAAAATCAATGAAGACAAGCGGATATGAATTTGAATGGGTTTGATATAGCAAATGGTCCAACAATGATGGTGATTTAATCCTCTAAGGTCAAAGTGAAGGTATGATTTTGGAAAATTTGGAGAAAAATGGATGGACTGTTGTCAGAATTTTGGGATGTGAATATGGATTATGGCAAATCAGATGGTGTAGATCACAACTAACTAGGTCTCTATTTTAGGCAAGTCAATCTGAGAATAGCGCCAATCCACAGGTGAAATGGCGCCACAATCAGACAGAGATGGTGCTAAAACAAGGCAGTGTTTGTCAAGGTTCTAAAAAGATAGATTTTTGATGACAATTTTTTATTTTTCTTTGTTTGGAATGTGATCAAATGATGTAGTTTGTCTCTTGGAAATGTTGTTGCAAACAATTCAAGCACAATAATCACACAACAATCAAGATTTTGCTTTGTTTTGAAAAAAAAGATGTGTGATTTTATTTAACAAGCACTTTGAACAACCTAAGGTGAGAATGTGACATTATTTGTTGAATCCCCTAGCTGTGCCTATTCAAAGTAGGTAGCTCCAGGATCTTGGTAGCATCAGCTCCTCCTTACAATTGCACACACTTCTCACACATACCAAGATCTAGGTTTCTTATAAGGTTTGTCCCTCACCAAACCTTTAGATTATCCCTGCTACCTCGGCTAAGAACCGCATGAATCGGGGCCACTTCAAAGGTTTCCCTTCTACGCCAACAAATAGAAGGATTTTGGCTTGCTAAACAATGGTTCATAGTAAGGGCATCCATTTAGGTGGTTATACGTGTGGCAACACTACTCTCTGTTATGTAGTCTCCCAGCCTCCAAGGGTTACACCTTGGAGGGTTTTGGGGGAGGTTAGCTGTTGGTATAACACAACAACACCTGTCGCTTGAGACTTTCATCCAAAATGCCTTATTTTATATAGCGGCTTGGAAGAGCTTGGCTTTAGCTTGATGTTGCTTGGGTCGTTCCTGCCTTTCGAAGCGGGGTGGTGATGCAGAGGCATCCACACTATAACCTTAACATACAGCATGGATGTCTGCAACCCATCATCATCATCATCATCATCATCATGTTTTCTTTAACACTGTCAGCATCATCATATTTACTGTCGCCGACCGATATCCTCCTATAGACAAGCCTTCGCCCTTTCGCATGTCAACAGCATCATCATATTCGGCAGCATCATCATGTTCGGCAAGCGCGAACATCCTCCTGACGTCCACTGTTCATCTCACCGACAACTTCCGTCTTCACTATCTTCAGCATCATGATGTTCAACATCATGTTAATCAGCAGGATATGGAACATCTAGTTCCTCCCATATATCCTGATGATGACAAACCTTAACTCCACGCACCGTACCCTCGATGCTTACGTCACCCCGATATCCTGATGACGAATATCCTGATGACGATGACGTCACATGCAGCTCCTCAATATCCTGCTGCTCCGAAATATCCTGATGACGTATATCCTGATGATGATGACGTCATATCCTGCTGTTGGCCAAACTTAAACTTTTTCAGCCCGCGATCAACCTGATCTTCTTCCTTATGCTGATACGCTCCTCCTCGGCACCTCCTGATGATGATCACCCCGACGCACATTCACTTCATGCACTCGACTGCATCATGCTCTCCTCCCTTTACTCGGATGACGATGCCCGAAGCGACTGCAGGATATTCACCAAATTATCCTGATGATGTCGTTTTGACAAATTTCCAGCCTTAGCGGATTTTCACCGTTCTAATCCGTCGAACCTCCAGGGATGACCCGATCCACTTTCAGGGTGATCTTCCAGACTCTATCAGCTCGACCTAGCACATACCCATGCTAGGGTCTTCAACATCTCTCGATGGCGAACCTGCACACCTGCATGCAAACAGAAAGCAAACTAAAACCTAACCTACTGTACATCGCCATTCCACCGATCTGACGAATCAACCGGTGGAATGGATCAGCGAATCCATGAAACCACCCAAAACAGCAAATCGATCACACGAAGGAGATCAAACAGAAGATGAACACAACAGGATCTCTTATTGATTTCAAAGGATGCAACTACAATGATCAGTTTCTCTCTCTGTCTCACTCTCGCAAAGTCTGATCGATAATATGCAATACCAACCGATCCTCATGCTTAAATAGGTTTTCCTGCGAGTACTATTGACCTGACTCGAAGCGGCTGGGAAATCTCTCCAGGCGGCTGGGAGATCCAACCGGACCTACAGCATGACAACTGTCCTAACAAACTATCTAAAAATAGTAAAACATGGTCAGCATGATCTTAGCATGATCAGCATGACCTTATTACATGCATTTGGTCTTATCAAACCTTCTCGGAAATAGTAACAAGACTCAAACTAACTAACTGCCTCATGAAGGCCAGCTGTCAGGTAGGTGCTCCTGCACCATACTCCCCAACAGAAAAGAACTCATGTCCCATGAGTTTAGTATGTGGAAGTCCTCCACCTTTACACTTTGCCTTAGCAATATGCTGAACTGTTCCAGCTTTGTCCTCTGCTGGCTCTTGGCTGCTCCAAGACTTCTGAACTGTAACTTGCTTTCCTGCAAGTAAATCCTCATGCCTGTCAATGTAGGCCTTTCTCTCACATACCTTGTGTTTGACCAGAACCTCTGTCTGAACTGCCTCTTGAACTTCTGAAATGTTCAATCCTGTCTTTCTTTCAACTTTTATAGGACAAACAATAGTCCCAACTATGACAACATCCTTGTCATTCCTCTCAACTGGTTGTTGTTTGCAAACCTGTTTCTGCACCTGCTGCTGACCTCTGTCAGTCAAAACTGTAACTTTCTTCAACCTGTTGTCCTGAACAACTCCTGTCCCTGTAGTGTCTTTAACTGCCTTTATGCCTGCTCCTATAGGCATCTGCACATACTCTTTCTTTCCCATTAAAATGATTTTGGCTACCCCCTGTGCTGCAGCATCTGCCTGCAATGGCATCAACTTCATAGTCTTCCCATCTTTCTTGATGGTGTAGGTATTAGCATACCCATCATATAGTACCCTTCTATCAAATTGCCATGGTCTACCCAACAGTAGGTGACAACATCCCATGGGCAAAATGTCACACAAAACCCTGTCATGATATGCCCCAATCTGAAAATCCACATATGCCTGTTCATAGACAAAAAGTGATTGACTATCACTCACCCAAGATGCCTTATAAGGGTGATGGTGTGGAATCTTTTCCAAATGCAGTTTATCCACCATTTCCTGAGATACCATGTTGTCTGTTGAACCAGTATCAATGACAACCTTACATACCTTACCTTTGCTCTTGCATATGGTCTTGAAAAGAGCTCTTCTTTGCATCAGATCCTTTGATGCCTGCAAACTAATTCTCCTTAGCATCAATGCTTCTCCCTCCTCAGGATATCCATAAAGTTTAGGCTCCTTATCTCTTTGATAAGTGTTTGAACTCTGCACACTTTGCTCTACTTTCTCTTCTTGTACCAATTGTACTCTCTTGTCATTTGTTCTATCATTTCTGGATGATGAACCTTTGTTCTCTGGACATTTGAAAGATGGATGACCAAACTCACCACAGGTGTAACATTTTCCTGAAAATGTAGTAGAACCTCTACCACCTCCAAATCTTCCTCTATTACCTTTCCATCCACCTCTGAAATCAGACTGTCCCTGTCCTTTACCAGTGTCTTCTTGACCCTCATTGGTTTGCTTTTGTGTAGGGGTTGCTCCTCTTCCCCTCATATTGTTTCCTCTTCCTCTCATGGACTTATCCTGTCCCCTATTCATCTTTTCTTCAATCCTGATTGCCATTTGGTAACAATCCTCCACATTCTTAGGGTTAGCTAAAACTAACTCATCCTGTATATTCAATCTCAAACCAGCCAAGTACCTAGCCACCTTTTCTACCTCATTCTCATGATGACTAGATCTCATACTCAACTTATAAAACTCCTCAGTATATGCCTTCACATCCATTTCCTTCTGCCTTAAAAATTGCAGCTTCTTAAACATCTGAATTTCATAATCCCTTGGCAAGAATTTACCTTTTATCCTTGCTACCATCTTATCCCATGAAGTGATCTTTGACTTCCCTTGTTTCCTTCTCTCAGATTGTACATAATCCCACCATACCAAAGCATGACCTCCTAACTTGGTCTTTGCAATCTTTACCTTCTGATCCTCAGCAACATCTTCACATTCAAAGTGATTATCCAGTGCAGCAATCCAATCCAGCAACTCATCTTCATTCAAACTTCCATTGTACTTGGAAACATCAACCTTTACCTTAGGTTTATCACTCTGCACTGCCTTTAACAGTTTTGCAAATTTCTGGTCTTCAGCATCCAGATCTTCAGCTACCTCTTCATACTCTTCAACAGTATCTTCATCTTCTTCAGACTCACTGTCTGCCACTTCCCTCTTTTTGTTCTTTTCCAGGGCTACAAGCCTGGCTTGAAGTGCTTCAGCAAGCTCCTTCATCTTCCTCATCTCTCTGGCATGTTTTTCCTTCATCTCCTGCAATTCCCTTGCAGTCCCACTACCTTTTGGAGGCATTTTGTCAACCTCTCAATCAACACACAACACACAATCAACTCTACCTCTGCCCTTTCGGTGACAGAATCAACACACAACAGCCCAGACCTTTTGCTGAGCTCTGATACCACTATGATGCAATGATGCAGAGGCATCCACACTATAACCTTAACATACAGCATGGATGTCTGCAACCCATCATCATCATCATCATCATCATGTTTTCTTTAACACTGTCAGCATCATCATATTTACTGTCACCGACCGATATCCTCCTGTAGACAAGCCTTCGCCCTTTCGCATGTCAACAGCATCATCATATTCGGCAGCATCATCATGTTCGGCAAGCGCGAACATCCTCCTGACGTCCACTGTTCATCTCACCGACAACTTCCATCTTCACTATCTTCAGCATCATGATGTTCAACATCATGTTAATCAACAGGATATGGAACATCCGGTTCCTCCCATATATCCTGAGGATGACAAACCTTAACTCCACGCACCATCCCCTTGATGCTTACGTCACCCCGATATCCTGATGACGAATATCCTGATGACGATGACGTCACATGCAGCTCCTCAATATCCTGCTGCTCCGAAATATCCTGATGACGTATATCCTGATGATGATGACATCATATCCTGCTGTTGGCCAAACTTAAACTTTTTCGGCCCGCGATCAACCTGATCTTCTTCCTTATGCCGATACGCTCCTCCTCGGCACCTCCTGATGATGATCACCCCGACGCACATTCACTTCATGCACTCGACTGCATCATGCTCTCCTCCCTTTACTCGGATGACGATGCCCGAAGCGACTGCAGGATATTCACCAAATTATCCTGATGATGTCGTTTTGACAAATTTCCAGCCTTAGCGGATTTTCACCGTTCTGATCCGCTGAACCTCCAGGGATGACCCGATCCACTTTCAGGGTGATCTTCCAGACTCTATCAGCTCGACCTAGCACATACCCATGCTAGGGTCTTCAACATCTCTCGACGGCGAACCTGCACACCTACATGCAAACAGAAAGCAAACTAAAACCTAACCTACTGTACATTGCCATTCCACCGATCCGACGAATCAACCGGTGGAATGGATCAGTGAATCCATGAAACCACCCAAAACAGCAAATCGATCACACGAAGGAGATCAAACAGAAGATGAACACAACAGGATCTCTTATTGATTTCAAAGGATGCAACTACAATGATCAGTTTCTCTCTCTGTCTCACTCTCGCAAAGTCTGATCGATAATATGCAATACCAACCGATCCTCATGCTTAAATAGGTTTTCCTACGAGTACTATTGACCCGACTCCAAGCGGCTGGGAAATCTCTCCAGGCGGCTGGGAGATCCAACCGGACCTACAGCATGACAACTGTCCTAACAAACTATCTAAAAATAGTAAAACATGGTCAGCATGATCTTAGCATGATCAGCATGACCTTATTACATGCATTTGGTCTTATCAGACCTTCTTGGAAACAATAACAAGACTCAAACCAACTAATTGCCTCATGAAGGCCAGCTGTCAGGTAGGTGCCCCTACACCAGGTGGCAGGCCCTCTAAGGTTTACAAAAGCAATACAATCATGAAAATACTTTTGATCCCCAAGTTCATACAAAGATGCGAGGGGAGAGCATATGTATCTTCTATGATTGCATCACACTAAACATGGTTCAATTTTAGATCTTTGGATTAAATGGGGTGTGATTAATGCAGGTTTTGTGATAAGCTTTTGATTTCCAAGGTCACCAAAATGGTGCGAGGGAAGAGCATATGCTTTCACACCACAAGCAAAAAGAGCACAAGACACTTCACACAATTAAAAATAATTTTGTTGATTATATGCGTGAGAGATGCAAGTTGTTGTTCTTTTTAACCAAATGCTTTCAATTTATGCAAGTTGTGGTTCTTTTTAGAGCCCAAATTGAAGTGTTTGGATTTGTTGTTGTTAGCACACAAATTGTAAATTTTAGAACACCAAAGTATATGTTTTGGCACACACTTCACACAAAGGACTTGTTTGTTTTGTTCAATTTTAGATGCACCAAGTCAAAATGTTCTTCTAACTAATCATGCAAAGGGTTCATTTTAAGTTGCAAATTGAAGTATTTAAAACAAAAATGAAATCACCCTACAAAAAGTTAGTAACTCCAAACTGACAGCAAAGACCTACAAACACTTGTCAGCACTTGCACAAACAGTGAAGTCAGTTTTTCCAAATAGCGCCAAAACAGATATACAATAGCGCCACTACGCGCAGATAACAGACCGAAACTGACACTATACCGATAGCGCTAATAATAGACCCCACAAGCGCTAAAACAGATGATAGCGCTACAATATTACAATCAAGGCACTAATAAATTTTTTAGCTCTAATACAAAGTACAGAAGGCATTAAAGGAAATTATGGTGCCAAACTAGAGCTACAAAAGTGTCACTGTGGAATTGGTCATGGGGTCTGGTTTTGTCTGCGGATAGCACCAATCTAGGTGATAGCGCCGATACGACACTGAATGAGTCTGACCTGCAAAAAAAGATGTTTTTCTTCTAGAGAAATTTTGGCATAACCTCCCCTTGTTTAATCAACATTCCTGCAAAAACTGAGAGCATTTTGACACGAAAACAGCAGGAAAATACTTTAAAAGAGACATGTGAGTGGAAGTTAGAAAAAAATGCTCCGTAGAGATGGCGCTAAAACAGTAGATAGTGCCAAAACTCTCCAAGGATAGCACCACTGCACAGGGTGGATGGCGCTGTACCTATAAAAACACGTCTGAAGCACAAACACTCAACAAAAATGATTAGATTCAGACCTTGTGGGTCCCACCAGGCGTGCCAATGTAGATTAGAAATGCAAACAAGGTTGAAATACTAAACCAAATGCAATAAACACAAGATTATACCTCACATACAAATCTAATCCCATCAAGGAAGGAAGGAGCCTTTGTACCCAAAACAAGCTCCTTGACAAAGATTACCCTAGACAATAGATTTCAATGTGAAATGCTATTTAAATTGTGCAACTCACTATCCTAGCTCAAGAGTGATTTTGGCATTATGACTTTGCATAGACTTGGTTGATGAAAATGGCTTGGGAGAGGTTCTATTTATAGATTTTTGGAGAGGATTTTGATCGAAGGGTGGAGATTGATTTGGAAGATCAATGGTGGAGGATGAAAGTGATGTGGAGGGCCTAGATTCAATCTTGAATGAATGGAGGGCTAGGAATAAAAGTGATTCTTTTATTCATTTTGGGAAAAGGGATTATTTAATGAGCATGGGGGTGAAGGATTATTTTAGAATAAAAGATTCATATGGGGAGTTGTAAATGAATTAAAAATTCATTTGGGGAAGAGAGGAAATAAATGAGTATGGGGTTGTAAGGAGAAATAAATGTGATGTGGGATGTTTTTAAATAAAAAATTGACTTATGTGGATTTAATTCAATTTTTTATTTAGAGGATGTGGGGAAGGGTGTTAAACAAGGTTTGACCACCCAAATGAAGGGGTTAGGATTAATTAAATAGAGGTTTTATTTAATTAATCCTAGGGCTAGGATGAGGTAGGGTAGGGTAGGCAATTAAATAATAGTTATTTAATTGTCTAGGGTAGGGATAGGTTAATTATAGGCTGAATTAATTAGTTAACATGGTTTTAACTAATTAATTGGATTTAGAGAAAAGGGGGAAATTAATTTAATAAATATTGCATATTTATTAAATCAATTGGCTAAGGTTGGGACTATTGAATTAATGAAATTAATTCAATTTTGGGGATAAAATGATGGAAAAAAAGGAAACTGAAGGGATAATTAATTAAATAAAATTTAATTAATTAGTTTTGGAGGGAAATTGGTGTGTTAGGGTTGTCGGGAGTCAGTTTGATGGTAGAAGACATTTTTAGGTCTCTACAACAAGTTTGTTAAGTAGACTCTTAGACTGATATAATATACCAATCTTCTTCCATAATGAATTTTTAGTCTACTCCTTAGACACATTTATCAACACAAAATATGATAGACATAATTTGATCTTACTTCTTGCTTTCTTATCTAGTTTTACCTAGTCTTTATTAGACATACCTAAAGACTTGGTTTAAGAAGATACAACTCTCTAATCTCTTTCCACCAGAATATCCTCCATCTTCAACTTCCATAATTTAAAGTTCTACCTGTAGACACCCAAAAATGTCCATGTCTTGCAACATCTTGTCATTAACATGTCTTGCCCTAGGTACCCAAGTCATCACCTAATTAGTTAAATAAATTTTATTTATTTGGCTAATTTATTTTATCCCCTTTCAATCCTATCATCCTATCTTCTATAATTAAATAAATTTTAATTATTTATTTAATTATTCATAACCATTAATCCTCTCTAGTTAAATAATTATTTTTGATTATTTAATTAGTCACTTATCTATTTCTCCTATAATTAAATAAATTTTATTTATTATGCCGAGAGGTGTTCTACACTCACAGCAAGGGCTGAAAGATTCAGATTCCACGTAAACAAAATTCATAAATTGTGTAAATAAATAAATTTGTGGAAGCTAAATGGATAGAAAAATAGAAAAACTTGGGTAGTTATGGAGTGAAATCTTTATCATGTTAAACAAAAAATAAATAAATTCGTGGAAGCCAAATAGATAGAAAAATAGAAAAACTTGGGCAGTTATGGAATGAAATCTTTATTACATTTGAAGAATATGAAAAATCTTGCAGCATAGTCTCTCGGCATACTGTAGATATATTTTTTTAAATATAAATATACTAGTTTAATTATCCACATCATCTTCCATCACAATCCAAATAAATTAAATATTTATTTAATTAATAAAATACTAATAAAATCATCTTGCTTTCTTTCTAAAATTGCAACTCATGCATATCTAATTAATTTATTTAATTAGATATTTCATCAATTATCCCTCTCACCTTTTTAGGATTTATTTCCTTTAAAACAAAAAATCAAATCTCTTTCTATCTTTCTAAATCATATCTCATCTTGTTTTATTCCCTCTTTTGTCCTTTAAAGCAAAAATAAAAATCTTATCTTATCTCCTTCCCCCCACGTCAAAAAGTCAGCCCCTTGCCTATAAATATGGCCTCTCATAAGCCATTTTAGAATGCATTTTAGTTTAATATCCTTATGCTTCTTAAATTCTTCTTCTTCATCCATCATCTATCTATTTTCATCCATTTTCATCCATCTTCTTTCATCAAATCTCTATCCTATTATCATTATGCTGGATCTGTGGGCAATCAACATTCGATCATCTACATCATTCAATCTTGCACGTATCATTCGAGGTATTTGATAAAGTTTGGGTAAAAGGTAATTTACATTGTATTGTTTTATCTTGCATTTATCCAAATTTTATTGATTACATTCTGGCATGCTCGGTGGAACTCACTTCGCTTGATCATTTTTTGCAAGTTTTTGTTATAAAAATTTGCATTTTTTTCTAACCCTCGTGTTGCAAGTTTTGCAAGTGATTGTTATAGGTGACCTCCTAAGCTAAAACAGACATCACGATTGCATCTAGAAGGGCCAAGAGGTGAAGAAAAACATAAAATTTGACCCTTTTTGGTGCAGGTGAAATTTGAGCCAATGTTTGCAGGGTGATGAATAGTGTTTTCGGTGGTGAACAATGCTTTCTGGTGATGAACAGTGCTTTCTGATGATGAACAGTACTTCCGGCAGTAAATAGTGTTCTCATGTCGTGAACAATGTTTTCAGGCTGTGAATAGTGCTTTTTAAAGCTTAAAATAGTTTTCTTTTTTAAAACTGCCATAACTTCTACATATTATGTCAGATTTTTGCATTTTTATAGGCATTGGAAAGCTAACAAGACAAAATTTGTACTTGTAAAGGTTTCACTAGGTGAACTCATCATTCCATTAGGTATTTTTGTAGGTAAACTTCAGCTTCCATTCAAACTTAAAATGCACATATCTTGAGCAAAACATATCCTTTTTCAGCGAATTTTTTTAAAAAATTGCATAGAATTTCATGAACTTTCTGATTTTGCAATTTATTTCACTATATCAGATCATCAATTGCAAGTTTTTATTAGATCATATCTTTTGAACTAATCCTCTTTGGCAGCTAACATCCATCTATGCAGCTTGTTCTAATTGCTTGTCAAAGAATGGAGCAAACAAACTACTGAAATATCTTCTGTAGGTTCAAGCAGTCAAAGAACAATCATTTATCACTAAAGTAGGCACACTTCAGTTTGGTGCTTAAAATTAACAATCTGCCTTCTTCGTTTGCTTGCTAAGATTGTTTGTTACCCAATTTGGCAATGAAGGTATCCTCTCCCCCTACCTAACCAACGGATTTGGGGTGCACAAGAAATCATTGTCAACTCTAGAGGGCCTACCTTCCCATTGTGAGAAGGGGTATGACCCAAGTAGAAATGGGCTAAAGCCAACCCATTCCGAAAGTCACAAACGACAGGTGTTGTTGCACTATACCAACGAATATTTCCCCCAAAACCCTATGGAGCGTAACCTCTACAGGTTGGGAAGCCTCTATTAATGAAGTGAATCGTCGCGTGTATAGCCACCCGAATAGAAGCCCTTACTAGAAACCTTTGTGTAGAAGTCAAAAACCCCTATCTGTTGGTACAGGAGGAAACTCTGATAGTCATCCCACATTTCTGCAGCTTATGGCAGAGATAGCAAGGTACCTCAAGATCTATATGTCTTGACGACCTGGAACTTGGTGTGCCTGAGAAGTGAGTGCACTATAAGGGGGAGCCCATGCCCCAAGTTCCTGGAGCTATACACCATAAGTAGGTGCGGCTAGGTAAAACCAAGTGGGAACCCAACACGTATCATCTCAGCCAGCCTAGGTGGTAAATGTTTGTAAATGGCTTGTGCATGAGTGTTTTCTATCTTGTCTTCTTGCCTTAAAATTGCCAAAAAGCTGTCAAAAACAAACTCCCTCTCACGAGACAATTTCATCCTAAACATCAATCCAAGTTATCCCACCTTGTTATCCCACATCATCCTTATCATTATCCTAATCCATCCAAGTCACCTAACCCGATCATCCACACCATTATCAAAACCCAAAATCCAAATCAGCCCAATCAAAAATCAAGACCTTATTTGATCATTATCAACATTTATTGAAACTTGCTTGAGATTATTAGTCTATCTCTATTGGCAAGAGAGACTATGTGGCTTCATAACTGTTGTCATTGATGGCAACAAAGTCTATCCCACACATCTGCAACACATAGTATGTCTATACTGGATGACAGATTGAAGATTGTTTAAGGTCCGGTGAGCAAAAATAGAGCATGTAGCAAGGTCTGACAATCAAGTCTAAATCTCTCAGATGGTATAACTCAGTAAGTTATGGACTTGGACAAGTCAAGAGGAGTATCATGACCACTATATTCCAAAGATTGAGCCTCCGGTAATGAATCATGGAAAAGATATGAGCATCTGAGTGTTGGGTTCCAGACAGGCAGAGCAGACTGAGGAAGAACTAACCGACAGAATATCAGACTTCAATCCGGATGAATAATTGATGTTGATCAAGCTATTTGAGGGATCATACATGGTTGGCCGACATGATTGATGACTTCTATGTCTATGTTTTTGATACGCATCACATATTAAGCATGGATTCAGCCAACAGATCAGTGTTTTGTAAATATATTGAGTATTCCGGTTGCCGACTAGAAAGATGTTGAAATCCTTGGTGTAGATATATATACCTGATGGATTCTAGTATGAAGGTGTGTTGGTAAGGATATAGTGTGTGAGGAAAGGTAGAGATAAGTGTGGAAGCAGCAATATAAGTCCGGTATGTGACAGAATAGCAACACTAAAGCAGAGGAAGAATGAAGTGCATTAGATTAGTATATTGAGCCTAACCGGAACTGAACCTCAACATATGTGGATGCCTCTCATCAGTTCAAACACCTAGTTACCTTCTATAAACTTTGTAGATAGTGATTCTCTTATAGGCAGTGTGTCTCTTGTGATTACTATGCTCGGGTAGTGAGCCCTAATTGGCAAGTGCCATTTTGTACTTCTTATTATTTTAACAGAGAATACAATCTTGGGTTAGTCACCCCATGGTTTTTCCCTTAACAGGGTTTTCCATGTAAAAATCCTTGTGTTATGTGTGTTGATTTTATTTCTACTCTCATGATTATGTATGCTTATATGATTTGATGTTGCACTAATTGTTAAAGAAGAAAAGAAAGTTAAGATATTTAAGATAACTGATTCACTCCCCCTCTCAGTTATCTACCTTGTTTCCAACAATTGGTATCAGAGCTAAGTTCCTCTAAATAGAGCCTAACAACTTGAGGAAGATCTAGGAATCTCAATGGATATGTATGGTATGAAGGAACAACTTCAGTCTGCCTTAGATGATCTTGAGCAATCTCACTCTAAAGTCAACAACTTGAGAGAAAGACTCAAACAAGCTGATGATTTCATAAATGAGCTAAAGAAAAACTGAGTATCTCTGTGAAAAAGAGAAAGGAACTACTTCAAAAATTAGCAAGTTAGAGTGAAGCCAATGATACTAATGAAGATCTAAATGAGAAAAGCAAGCTATGTGAGAAGCTATCAAAGGAGGTCATTATGGTAAGGCATGAGATGGAATCAGGGGTTATGAGATTCACCCAAGAAATTGAAGAGAAAAGGAAAATTGAAGATAATCTAAAACAATCTCTCAAGGAGAAGACAGAGGATTGCCACAAAATGGATAGAATAATCAGGCATCATGAATCTAATCTTAAAGAAGCTAGAGATAATGAAGAACAACTTGAGAATCAGATAGACACTCTTAAACAAGATCTTCAAACAACAAATGAATATAAAGAGAAATTCAAGATAAGCTCAACTCAACTTGAAGTTCTTCTTGAAAGCCAAAAGAGGGTAGATGACAAGTGTGGCTTGGGATATGAGAAAGATGAAAGCTCCAGATTTGGTCAGAAGAACTCTGGATTAGGAAATCAAAGAAACAGAAGACCTCTGGTAAGGCAACCAAATGCTCAAAGGTATCCATCCTTCAATGGATACTGCTACAATTGCAACAACTTTGGTCATAAAGAAATTTAGTGTAGAAGAAGAATGAATCAGACTAATTCATCCTTCTCCGGACAGTGTTTCAACTGCAAAAGGTATGGTCACAAATCTCATGAATGCATAAATATGTAAATTAACAATTCATTCAATGGTAGATGCTTTGCATGCAATAGAATGGGACATATGGCTAATCAATGCAGATCAAGAGGATATCAGTCAAATATGCAAAGAAATGTTGTTTGTTACAATTGCAATAGATCTAATCATTTTACCAAATTTTACAGAAGTAAAAATCAGGATAAAAGGGGTCTGGCGCATCATAATCAAAATCAAGACAAGGGAAAAGGCAAAGTAAATGCGGATGAAGTTCAAAGGGAGATGAGCATGATTTGGGTGAAGAAGAGTACAGAAAATGTTGGGGATGGATCTGCACCAGAATCTGGTGCTGATATTCCTTCCAGAAACTAAAACAGATGAGCTCTAGCTCAGGGGGAGTCACAAAAAAAAAAAATTCCCCCATCCAGTCAATTGGTGCCTAAATTTGGCACTTGGAATGTTGCGGATTAAAGGGTTATCAAAAAATTATCTAAATAACCCCTGGTAAAAAATATGAAAGATTCACATGGAGTTTTGCAAGAGTTTAATCATCCAAGATTGATCTGGTTTGATAGCCATCTGATAAAAGCAAGATTTTCACATATAGATCTGGTATGATTCAAAATTGAGATATCTTGATCTACGGATTCATGACATGATTGGAGGAAAGAAGAGATATTATCTTCTATCACAAAAATGATTCTAAGTGCATCTCAGTAATTCAAAAAGATATCTCCCAGAACAAGACAACTGGATAACTTAAGTTGTGCATTTATTGCAATAGGAAATTAGGGTTTGCACAGAGATAAAAGGGTTCTTTTACTCATCATTTGCACATTTGCATTCAAGAAGAAGAAAGGAAGAGCTCTGCATCAAGTTTTTACAACTTTCTCAAAGATCAATCGTAGAATCTGATTCAACCAGTGACTTGTTCTGGCTCTTATTGTGAACCCTAAAAGCGTAAAAAGGTATTTCCATTTTTGAATATCTCACTCTGAATCTTTTGCAAAGATGGCTACTCCAATGGTTGTTAAGATCACTGATAGGCCGTGCCCAAAGTTCAAGAAACAACCCTACAAATCCCTAGAAGTTGATCCCTTAGGTGCTTTTTCTAGCATTCTGCATGGGGTTCTACACATAGAAGATGTTAGGGTGTACATCCACACAAATATTGAGGAATTTGGAGAATCTAAGCTGATGGATATCTACCATAAACAATTGATAGATGAAACTTTTGAACTCAAACCTCAATACAAGGCCCTCCGAGATAAGCATTTTGGACATTGCATCCACTTTCCCTATTTTGCAAAAGATGAATAGGTCCAGTATGTTCTTAGCAGAATACATGATAATTTCATGTGGTTGATGAAGCCTTTCAATATAACAAAAGATGTCATTAGGGCAGTAATTAGACTGCACTCATCTGGTGGGTTGCCTGCACTCAAATCTGTCAAGAACCAGATAGTAAGTGAAGCTACCGGATCTAAGTTTGACAAAAGAGCAATGACACTAGAAGATATCATAGATCCAGCTATCAAATTTGCCTCTATGATAATTGGTTATAAAATCTATCATTCCAGCAGGGAGAATTCTGTGTTTGGAACTGCAATTTATATAGCATATCAGATGCTAAGGGAAAATGTTGATTATGACCTATGTGATCTTCTTCTGAATCAACTATTAGAAAATTTGCAGAAGATCAAGAAGGATAAGAAGAACTCATTCAAATATGGTGGCTTAATACTGTGTTTGTTCTTTTACTATATGAATGAGCTACCCAGATCAAGTGGTTGGGTATGGCAAAATGACAGACCAGTTGCCATACAAATCAGAGACTATATGTATGGACTTGGTGATGCTAAGGCTCAAAGCATAGTGCTCTGGGGATACTTTAAGAACTTCCAAAGTATGATGCAAGCCAGAGAGAGAATTCCTCAAACAATTGTTGAAAAATATAAGGATACAGTATGCTTCATGGTAGACATGGATCAATGCCTAATGGAGGAAATTGAGCCTAGAACAGTTTGGATTATGCTAATGGGATATGAGGGTGATGAGAAAATCTTGGAGCTGCATGTCCAACACTTGTTGAGTCAGCCTAAGGACCCTAAGGCAGAAAGGTTTGGAACCTTTGAAGAATTAAGTGTAAAGATACATGTTGAACTGAGACAACCAAAGATAAAAAGAAAAGTGAGAAGGGAAGTAGAGGAAATTTCCAAAAGATATGGCATATCAAAAGAGGCAGTTGATGCAAATAGAGAGAAAATAGAAAAAGCTGAGAAAGAGAAACAAGAAGCAGAAAAAGAAAGTGTTCCGGTGTAAGCCTCCTCCCAGACTAGATCCTCCAAGAGCTCTGCACCTGCCACCTCTAAGAGCTCAAGAGCCTCAAAACTAGAAGACAAGACATTCGGAAAGGAAGAAAAGAGAACAAAAACAAAGGCGACAAGGTCCTACATAAGCGAAAAGGATGATAAAGAAACAGAGTCTGATGAGGTAGTTAAGAAAATCAAGAAGAAGAAGAAAACATCTAGGGAATCCTCTACTAACAAAAACAAAGAAGGGGTAGAAGAATTTGTTGAAAAGACCACTCTTTCTATTGATGATATCATCAAGGCAGTTATAGTGGATGGGAACCTGCAACCAGTCACTAAATTTTATGATGAATATAGTGATACTGACAAGAGGATCTTGGAAGATGCTACAGTTAGGTACCTAAACATTTATAATAAAGCATTCATTGAAATCATTTCTCTAATTACCAAAAGTCTAGAGAAGGTACTTGAACTCAAAAAAGAGAATGCTAAGGAAAAGGACATAGAGATTTGACAACAGATTGCTATTCAGCTCTATCCTTCCATTACTCCAAAGCAAATGAACATGATCTTCAAGGACTACAAGGATGAATTCTGGAGCAAAGGAAGAATGAACAAACTAATGCTTGGAGAGACTGATCAGGTAGCAAGAGAAACAGAAGACATCCTCCAAAATGCCTTCAAAAGATTCAATCTTCCTATCATAGAGGAAATAGATGAAGAACCTTCTACCATGGATGTCAAAGGATTAAATGCATCAAAAGAAGAATCTACTAAGAAAAATGTAGAAGGGTCTAAAGAGATAGATGAGGGGAAGTCTAAAGACTTGGATTCCTCTGTTCTGGAAGAGGAAGTTCATGAAGAAGTTAACATCTCTCCTTCAGATCCCACTGCAGACATTCCAAACTCAGGAACTGAAGGAGAAGGAAGAAAAGAAGAAAAAGTGAGTCAAGAAGAGGAGGTAAAGGGAAGAGAAGAAGAACAAATATAGAAGATCTCTGATGACAGTTTAGAGATTCCAAAAGAAAAGAAGACTCGATCTCTGGCAAGAGACACTGCTGAGGTAGTGAAGAAATTCTTGAACAAAGAGTTGATGGAGATAGATGAACTAGAACTCTTTCAAGGACCACTAAATTTTGATTCCCTCTCTCTGGTCTAGACAATCAAGATAGCATCTTTTGCCCAAGCTAAAGTAAAAGAAAAGCTTTTGAAGTCTCACATGGAAGATTGTGAGCTGATAGAGATTGCATCTAGGATGTTGGAGAAGATCATGCCATCCTTGCAAAAGGATCCTTCGGCCTCTCCATCTGGTAACCTAAAATCTCTGGTAAACTTTGTCAACACTCATTTTGATTCTTTAGAGAAATCGACAGAAGAAAAGGTCCAGAAAGAATTTTTGGGAAAGAGATTCACTGAAGTACAGGGACTCATAGCTAATGATAGGAGAACCCTAGATATTGGGATAAAGAGCCTAGAAAATTCTCTTAAAGATGGTGGAGAAATGCACAATTTTTTTCTATCTTGGTCTAAGGTGACAGAGGATATTGATAAGAAGGTGAAAGAACAAGAAGGTAAACTATCAAGTTTATCTCAGAATTTTGATCCCCTCACCACATCCATAATGAATCAAGAGTGCCAAGCTATTGCCATTATAAATGAAATAAAGAGGCTTGAAAAGGAGAAGAAGAATATAATAAGTAGGATAAGTGAACTTAGAGGGATAATTATCCCTAAGTTAGAGGCAATGCATGAGGCCTTAACTGATGCTCAGACCACAACTCGGACCAATGATCTGGTAGACTTAAGAAGGGTAGAATCTTATGCATTTTTGTTGAGTGGTTACATCTCAATTTTGGATAGGATGAAGCAGAGTTGGACAACAGAATTTGTATAGTTGAAGACCACTTTTGTGGATATACTTAAGTATATGTAAGTATAACATGTATATATACTTATGCAGCTATGTATAGGTTGATTTTTGCAAATTTTGGTGTGCAAATTCCACCCTTTTCCATTGATGTCAAAGGGGGAGTGAGGAGTAGTGAAAAATGTGGAATCCAGCTAAGGGGAGCTCTGGTAAAATAGTACATAAGATAAAGCATCAGCCAAGGGGGAGTTTGCTACGACACTTAGTCATTTTTCACTAAGTGTTGCCATCAATGCCAAAGGGGGAGATTGTTGGCAAGAGACACTATGTGGCTTCATGACTATTGTCATTGATGGCAACAAAGTCTATCCCACACATCCGTAACACATAGTATGTCTATACCAGATGACTGACTAAAGATTGTTTAGGTCCAGTGAGCAAGAACAGAGCATGCAACAAGGTCTGACAATCAGGTCCAGATCTCTCAGATGGTATAACTCAGCAAGTTATGAACTTGGACAAGTCAAGAGGAGTATCATGACCACTATATTCCAAAGATTAAGCCTCCGGTGATGAATCATGTAAAAGATATGAGCATCTGAGTGTTGGGTTCCTGACAGGCAGAGCAGACTGAGGAAGAACTGACCGGCAAAGTATCAGACTTCAATCTAGATGAATAATTGATGTTGATCAATCTATTTGAGGGATCATACATGGTTGGCCGACATGATTGATGACTTCTATGTCTATGTTTTTGATACGCATCACATATTAAGCATGGATTCAGCCGACAGATCAGTGTTTTATAAATATCTTGAGTATTCCGGTTGCCGACTAGAAAGATGTTGAAATCCTTGGTGTAGATATATATACTTGATGGATTCTAGTATGAAGGTGTGTTGGTAAGGATATAGTGTGCGAGGAAAGGTAGAGATAAGTGTGGAAGCAGCAATACAAGTCCGGTATGTGATAGAATAGCAGTACTAAAGCAGAGGAAGAATGAAGTGCATTAGATCAGTATATTGAGCCTAATTGGAACTGAACCTCAGCATATGTGGATAACTCTCATCAGTTCAAACTTTGTAGACAATGAGTCTCTTGTAGGTAGTGTGCCTCTTGTGAGCAGTGAGCCCTAATTGGCAAGTGCCATTTTGTACTTCTTATTCTTTTAATAGAGAATACAATCTTAGGTTAGTCACCTCGTGGTTTTTCCTTTAACAAGGTTTTCCACATAAAAATCCTTGTGTTATGTGTGTTGATTTTATTTCTACTCTCATGATTATGTATGCTTATATGATTTGATGTTGCACTAATTGTTAAAGGAGAAAAGAAAGTTAAGATATTTAAGATAACTGATTCACCCCCACCCCTCTCAGTTATCTGCCTTGTTTCCAACAATCTCAAGTAAGTCATCCAATTAACTCTATTACTTAAGTGTCACTAGTCTACCTTAAGTATAGAGAATCATCTACTCTTTGAAGCAAAACAAATCATCCTAAGGTATTGAAATTTGATCTCCAACATCGCAACCACTCCACATCCTCATATCCTACTCTACCACTTGTAAACATGGACATGGCATTTCTAAACAAAACCTATGAGAATGATCCTCATGGCACCAAAAGAATGCTTGATCAACTTAGGTGGTTATATAGAAAGGAAGAAGACCCTATGTCACCACAATATCAACAATTTCCACAACATCAAGTCCTAGGCCAATATCAACGATCCCACATTCAATCACAAGCCCAACAAGCACATAATCCAAACACTAATGCTGCCGCATCCATACGAAAAATCACCCTCTCTATTCCTAACAACACCACAAACACAAGTGCTTCCATAAGCATACCATCCAATTATCCTAACTCCATTGCCTTCATATCACAATTACTTTCTCAATAAACTTCCAACATTAACCAATGTCCACAACAATCCACCTCACAAAAGATTTCACCTACAAATCCTATCATGCCACCTCATCACCAAACCTATCCACATGGCAATCAAATATCCTTACAAGAACAACATGCAAGTCCAAATGGCCCTATGTACATGAACCAAGCAACCCTAAGTTCACTTTTGCAACAAACATCATTGATAGACTTAAGTTATCTTATGCAAGGCCTAAAATCCTTTGACAAGGGAGAAACCAACCTAGCAAGTGCCTTCTTTGAGTCACCTTCACCATCCAATCATATGCCAACACATAATCCAACTAGTCCTATCCCAACACCTTTATCAAGCCCTTCATCACCTTCATCACCTTCATCCCCATGTTCCACTAATCCTTCATTAAAAGATTCCATGGAGATACTTTTAGAGAAATTGGTCCAAACAAATTTGATTGAGCTATACTTGTTCAGAGCATATTCTCCATCTAAGTTTACACCTAGTTGGTATAAAGATGATACATATTGTGCATACCATATGTATAGGGGCCATACCATATCCACTTGTGTCTGATTTCAAAGATTAGTCAAGAACTTAGAAGATTGTGGTAAGATTGTCTTGGATAAAACCAATCCCTCTAATTCCATTATCTTTCCATCTAGCCCAAATCCTAATCCCATTATCCATCCAACAAATCCTAATCCTAAGCCTTCAAATTCCACTATTATCATCCATCCACTATATTGCCCATTCACCCATACCCTTGCAAAGGATGTGATCCATTGGCTACTAGTAAGGAATAAAACATTGCCATGTCATCAAACACCTATTCTTGAGCCTCCCCATGAGTCCTTAAACACTTTGTCTAGTCTTCTAACCCCATTATGTGATTTCCAAGCTATCAAGCTTATTAAAGAGCCTTCCACTTCCATTCAATAAAACTAAGAGTTTTGTCAAGAGCACAATCCTAAGCATGAAGAAATAGTAGCCCCTAAATCTAATCAAGATCAAATCATTCCCATTCAATCTATCCATAACATGTACCTTCTTTATGATCAAGATGATACCTATGAAGAAGCTATCCATGAGCACCTTGATCCTATCCATAATCCTATATCCATCCATGAGCAAGATATCCACATTGCTCCTAGTCATTTGCCATCTAGCCCTATCCATAATGAGCAAAAATCCACTTGGCATGATGAGACAATTGCCTCCCAAGAACACATAAGCCTAGAAGATCAAACAACTAACTTGGATCTACATGAACATAATAAAGATCCTAATTATCCTTCCACATCCACATCCACTACCAATCCCACCTCAAGTCCACCATCATATCCCATTGATCTTACCACCTTAAGCCATGAATGTTCTTCCCTAGGACAACAACAACCATCATCCACTTTACCTTCTCCATCCAATAATCAACTCAAGTCTAGTGTCCAAACTACACCTAGTCCTATAGTCAATTGCATGCTCCAAAACATGAACTACCAAGGCAAAGGTTTAGGCCTACATGAACAAGGCATTTTGGAGCCAATCCATGTCAAGGTCCCTCCTTGCTCATTTGGCCTTGGATACACAACCCAAAGTCAACAATCTAATGATGTTGGTACTTCCTCCACACTTCCTAAATCCACTTTCCATCACAAACCACATCATACACCCAAAACATATGTTGCCATGCCACCTCCACCATCCTACAAATGTCAAAAGCATGTGACCATACACCTTCCACCATCAACTTTACCTCCATTGTTTCTAACTCCAAATATTCCACCATCCACTTTACCTCCACTTCTTCCAACTCCTAATATCCCTCCATCCACTTTGCCACCATTGCTACCAACACCCCCTTACCCAATCATTCATAAATACCCTAAATATCCTAATCATGACCAACAAATGCATGCATTGTATAAATAAGGAGCTTCCACTCATTTCATCCGCCACATGGGATTCAAAAATAAACATTTAGATGCCTCCGTTCAAAAACCCACAAATCCTAAGGGTCCTAATGCCTTAGGAAATCAATCTAAAAACTCAAAGCAAGGTACATTCAAAAATCTATCCAAGCCCATACCTCTAAAAGCAAAGTCAAAAACTAAAATGATATGGGTACCTAAACAAAAATCAATCAAGTCAAATGAGGCATCCACCTCTTAAAAATCCTAACCATCCCCCTCCATTCAAAAATGCCATTCCATTCAAACATTTCAAACATCTCACATGAAAAGAAAAAATTAGAAATATACTAAGTTTATGTGGGTACCCAAATTATTAAATCATCCATCTCCTAAGCAAACATCACCATTGCTTCCTACACCACCATCCAATCAAAAGATTCCATGTTTAACACAGTGTGTGTAGCCATTGGTCATGATTCCTTTCCATACCTCCATCACTCCATCATTCACTCATTATCCTACATATCTCCCCCATCACCTTCCTATGGTCCATGCTTTTGCATAAGTCCATTATAATCCACATCATAATCCACTTTTGATCCCTACATAATCCACATCATAATCCACTATCTACCTTATCCATCTCACTTTCACGCAATCACCCTACCAACATCTTGAGCATAATTACTTGACATGGTCCATTTATGATGACATCCTTCTCTAATGGGACTATAACATTACATGGAACTAGACACTTGACACTTGAGTCTCACCCATCCATATTCCCCCTCTTTTTTCCCATTCAAAAGTCAAAATAGTCACAAATTTTTTTTAAAAAAATTAAAGAGAAATCCTTTCATCCAATGGTGAAAACTTGGTAAACAGGCACCTTGGATAAGTACCATGATGAAAACTTGGTAAATAGGCATCATGTGTAGGTCAATTTTCTATGTTACTTACACTTGGCGGCACCTTGTCTAATCCTTTTCCATACTATCATACCATTTCCATACCATTTCCATATACATACCTATCACATTGCATCCATTCATCCTCCCTTCCTCTTTTTGATCTTGACAAAGATTGGGGGCAACTGTTGACAAGTGTTTTGGATATCCCTTGACATACCTCATCCTTTCCAAATGAACCCTATCATCCAAGTCATAAGCTTTGTCATGTCAAATCCTATCATCCTATTGCCTCAAGCATTGTTCTGAAAAATCCTAAGTCTACTACCTAGACTGGGGCATGTAATTCCCATGCAACATAGTCCTTGGAGATCACATCCTTTCTCTCTTACACATACATCCATTCCATTGCATAGCCTATCCTTTTATCCTATCCATTTATCATGATCCTTTCATCCATCCACTATCATCCATCCTTTTGTCCAATCCCATTCATTCCCTTGCACTTAGACTTGGTTCCCCTTGTTATTGGTATCTAGTACAAAGGCTACCCAAATTGTAAATCCATTGACATTAAAAAACATTTCAAAAACCAAAAAAAAAAAATCAAAATATTTCAAAAAATACAAAAAAATCAAAATATTTTAAAAACCTAAAAAAATCAAAACATTTCAAAAACCCAAAAAAATCAAATATTCCCAAAAAGACAAAAAAATCAAATGTACAAAAAAATCAAATATCCAACAGAAAAATCCAAGAAATAAGATCAAATCAATATATCAAATCATTTCTTCCAATCTAATCCATTCACCAATCCATCACATCACTTAAGCAAATCTAATCAAATCATTAAATCACACCAATCTATCAATCAAAATCACATCACTCAAATCCCATCAATAGCATCAATCCCATCAATCCGAACCTTCATCATCAACATAAATCAAAAATACATCTCATCTCTATCGTTAAGTGCCTTGATCCCCTGGATACAAGTATGTAGGCAGTCTAGAGTATGAAGAAGGCACCCAAATTCAGGCACAAGATGATCTCCCCCTCATAATCCTCATCATTCATCTCATCCTTATCCTCATCCTTCATCACTTTCTTCTTCCATCCTCTATCTCCGATATCATCAATAAACACCCAGAACTACATATTTATCATGTCTCATCATCATCGTGTGGTGCTTTGATCTCGTGGATATGGGTATGTAGGCAGTCTAGAATATGAAGGAAGCATCTAGTACACAAGTACCAGTGATTCATTCTTCCATCCCCCTATCATCTTCTTTTTCTTCCATCTCTCATCTTCTTCTATCATCTATCTTCATCAATCCATCACTTCTTCCAATCAATCTCAATCCAAGCAATAGATCCAAATGCAATTCACACTTTATCCATACCAATCAAGTTAATCAAACTTGTCAAATTATCCAATCACAATCAATGGTCTTGATCCTAATCTTGTCGTAAACCAAACTAATCAATCATCATCATCATTAATGGGATATATCATTCCTGCATCATTGTGTTGATCTAGGGATATATTTCCTTGCAATGACAACACTCTTTATCATCAATCAATCAATCAACAATCAATCATCGGTTTATAGCTTGATAGGGGCAATACCTTGTTTGTTTTTGTATCATTTGTGCGTGCTTGCTTGCTTGCTTGTGTGTGTTATGTCTTTATCTTGCATTTGTATCACATCTGTATCATTCTAGCTAATATTCATATCTTGTGTATGTTGGAATCACTTTTTGCATTATCCTTTGCATCTAAGGTCACATCATACCTTTTGTGCATTAGGACTGTAATGCTCTAAGTTTCCTTCCTCATATGTCTAGACAAGGTTGTATTATGCTGGGACACGAGACACATTGTCACCTTGGTCCTCATACCCTGGTGCATAACGTCTAGTGCTATATTAAACATCATGATTGCTCACTTTCATTGTAGCATAATGCATCATCCTTTCTTCTATCCATTTCCTTATCTTTCTTCCCTGACCAATCCATTCCATGTCGAGAGCCTCCCCATGTTTGTCCAACCTGCCTATCCTCTCGAGGGGGCATCCTCATCCTATCTTTCCTTCATCATATTTCTTCCTCTATCCATACCTTAGCTCTTTGAAATGATGTTACTCGACACAAATTTCATCATCTGAACATCATCTCAAAGAGGGGCAAAATGTAGACACCCAAAAATGTCCATGTCTTGCAACATCTTGTCATTAACATGTCTTGCCCTAGGTACCCAGGTCATCACCTAATTAGTTAAATAAATTTTATTTATTTGACTAATTTATTTTATCCCCTTTCAATCCCATCATCCTATCTTCTATAATTAAATAAATTTTAATTATTTATTTAATTATTCATGACCATTAATCCTCTCTAGTTAAATAATTATTTTTAATTATTTAATTAGTCACTTATCTATTTCTCCTATAATTAAATAAATTTTATTTATTTAATTATCCACATCATCTTCCATCATAATCCAAATTAATTAACTAAATTAAATATTTATTTAATTAATAAAATACTAATAAAATCATCTTGCTTTCTTTCTAAAATTGCAACTCATGCATATCTAATTAATTTATTTAATTAGATATTTCATCAATTATCCCTCTCATCTTTTTAGGATTTATTTCCTTTAAAACAAAAAAATAAATCTCTTTCTATCTTTCTAAATCATATCTCATCTTGTTTTATTCCCTCTTTTCTCCTTTAAAGCAAAAATAAAAATCTTATCTTATCTTATCTCCTTCCCTCCACGTCAAAAAATCAGCCCCTTGCCTATAAATATGGCCTCTCATAAGTCATTTTGGAATGCATTTTAGTTTAATATCCTTATGCTGCTGAAATTCTTCTTCTTCATCCATCATCTATCTATTTTCATCCATTTTCATCTATCTTTTTTCATTAAATCTCTATCCTATTATTGTTATGTTGCATTTGTGGGCAATCAACATTCGATCATCTACATCAATCAATCTTGCACGTATCATTCGAGGTATTCGATAAAGTTTGGGTAAAAGGTAATTTAAATTGTATTGTTTTATTTTGCATTTATTCGAATTGTATTGATTACACTACCCATTGAATCTCTCAATTTTAGACCTCGACATACTAGCCATAGATTTAATGCTATTTTATCTTCTCACAAAATATTTTAAAGACTTCCTTTATAATTAGTTATACACGAATTGAAACATAATAGTTGTTGTAAGGATTTACTACTACACACACTAGGGTTTGAACTCCTAATGAATTAGTAATCACCCTAATAGCCACCTTGTGATCTAATAGCAAATGTTGGGGATTTTAAATCCTATTGTAGTTGATTGATAGACTAGGATGAAGGAAACTTAAGATTATGTGTTTAGAAAATAGTCAGCAATACTTGCAAAATTTATCTAACAACATGTACAAAAGTAAATGGAATAGTATGCATTCACACAATTGCACAGAAGGCTCAAGATTAATGTGGGAAACACTTTCAGGAGAAAACCCACCACCATAAGATGTTAATAGTTATATTATTCAAATAAAAAAAGATTCAATATAACAAGGTCTTAATAGAGTCTCAATCTATAACATACTTCTATAATTTCTCTAAAGTTTCACACCAACAATGTACAATCTAATGTCTATAAAATAGTCCAACCTTATAACCTTTTTCACATTCACATGAAATGATAGATATAGATATTCTCATGAAAATACCAAATATCTAACTACCCAACCAAACCAAGGAATACCAAGAGTCATGTAACTATAATCTAACCATACATGATGCCATCTTACTACAAATATTACCAAATATGATTTCTCCATGTGGATAGTCACCTTGTATACTTAGCCATTATTGTACACTTTAAATCAATAGTTACAACCTTAACACTGTCAATATACATACATATTTATAGTATATACACCACTACAAGCTCCTCACTTGTGATAGCATATACAAACATAACTTCACTTTTGATTGCTTGCAACACCTTGTACCATCTTCCAGAACATTATCCTACTCTCAGATTGTTTGACATAATACATTGTTTGGGTGGAGAAAAATATTTTACCAAGATTGATTTTAAGAGCAGTTATCATCAAATTAGAATTAGAGAAGGAGATGAATGGAAGATTGTGTTTAAGACAAATGAAGTATTGTATGAGTGGTTGGATATGCCTTTTGGGTTGACTAACGCATTGTGTACATGTATGAGGTTGATGAATGAAGCGTTGAAGAAATATTTGGGTTTGTGATTGTCTATTTGGATGATATTTTGATTTTTAGTAAGGCTAAGGAAAAACAACTAGAACATATTAGACTAGTATTATAGAGATTGATAGAGGAAAAGTTGTTGATTAATGTCAAAAAGTGTAGTTTTATGAAGTCATAATTAGTATGTTTGGGATTTGTAATCTTAGATGAAGGTTTGAAGATGGATCTAGACAAATTTACAGTAATTGTTGAGTGGCCTACACTAGATAATGTTGGAGAAGTAATATCTTTTCGAGGATTGTCAATTTTCTATAGGAAGTTCATTAGAGTATTAAGTGGAATTTGTGCACCATTAATTAATAATATGAGAGGAGACAAGAAATAATTCAAATGGACATCAAGAGAAAATAGGAGCTCTAAATTGATAAAGAAGAAGGTAATAGAATGACCAATGTTAGCATTGGAATATTTTAACAAAGTATTTCAAGTTGATTGTGATGTAAGTGGAAATGAAATATGAGTAGTATTAAGTCAAGAATGTAGAACAAAAGCTTTTTTAGTGAAAAGTTGAATGATGCCCTTGGTTCAATCATAGGGTTGTCATTTTACTTGGATCGACTTGATGTCGAAGTCTAGGTGGTGTGCCATCCCTTAGAGTTGATGGTAGCAAGAGAAATCCCAATAACTTTCACCACAAAAATATCTAGTTGTTTCGTATAAATTTCTTCCTCGAGATCCCCATGTAATAAAGTAGCTTTAAAATAAATTTTCTCTACTTTGATCAAGATCATAAGCAACAACAATGGAAAGTATGAATCTAATAGAAGTTAGTTTTGCAATAGGAGAGAAATTCCCATTGAAGTCAATTCCCTCCACTTAGGAGTACTTTTTTCCACTAGTATTGCTTTGTACCTTTCCAACTATCCATCTACTTCTAAATTTATTCTTAAACAACCACTTGCAACCAATGGGTTTTCTTCACTTGTGTATCTCAACTAGATTCCAAGTCTTATATATGTCCAAGGCCCTCATACCATTTTACATAGACTCATCCAAGACTCATGGTCTTTCAAAGAAAGAGCTTTATTGGTAGATCTATGTTCATTTTTAGTACAAGATAATCTAAATACACAATGGAAATATGATGGGCTATACCTATAAACTAGTTTTTATTTCCTTGTGTATGTACATAATGGTGAAGTAAGAGGTTCTTCATGTTCTTCCTTTGAACTCTTTGAATTTGAACCTTCTTATTTCTCTTAGTCCTATCTAACTCACTATTCTTCCATATTTACATCTTCTTACTTCTCAATTTTTGTTTCAAAATGCATGGTTTTCTTTTCCTTTTCTTTTGGTTGTACTTGATTAGACTTAACTCTAAGATCCCTAAAAATTACATCTCTAAAATATACCATTTTCAAGGTTAGAGGATTCCAAAGTTTATAACCCTAAAGATTATTGTCATAACCAACAAAAATATGTTTATTAGCTTTGAAATCCAACTTAGACCATTTTTCTTTAGGCACATGAACAAAAGCCTCATAGACAAAGACTCTAATGTGTGAAATAGTGGGTTTCTTACTTATCCACACTTCATAGGGCGTTTTATCAACCAAAGCTAAATAAGACGATCTATTAATCAAATAATAAGTAGTACTTACAAGCTTATCCTAGAAAACCCAATCCAACTAAGCACTACATAACATAAATATGACTTTATCCATTAATGTTCTATTCAACCTTTCTATAGTGCCATTTTGCTATGAAATTTATGTAGTTATATTTTTCCTTACAATACTTGAATGTCTACAAAAAGTCATGATTAAATTATCAAACAATATTCCCCACCATTATCCAACCTTAATAATTTTATTTTTTGATCCATTTGATTTTCAACAAGAATTTTAAAATCCTTAAACTTGCTAAAGACTTTAGATGTATTCCTCAAAAGATAAATCCAAGTATAATGTGAGTATTCATTGATAAAGAAAACATAATAGTAGGATTTTCCAATAGAAGAAACATCCACATAACCAAATACATCACTATGAATTACTTCCATTAAACTTTTTTCTCTAGTCCTACTAGAATTGAACTTTACTATACTTTATTTTCTAAACACAAAGTTCTCACAAAAATCAAAATCTATTGAATAACTATACAAACCATCCACCATGTTTTTATTAAGAAGGGTCTTAAGCCATTTTTCCACCAATGTGACCCATTTTGTGGTGTGACAACATACATGAATCCAAGTTTTTAGTTACGTACGTGAAGTTACAATAGTAGATGCATCAATAGCAAATAAAGTCCCACATTGGGTTCCTTTAACTATCACCAGATTCTCTTTTTCCAACTTGCAACCACTTCATTCAAATGTGGCATGTACTCCAACATCACTTATTTAGAAACCAAAATAAAATTTTATGTTAATCCTCAAATGTGCAACACATTTACGAGAGATCTAACTCCCCATCACTAAACACAAGTTCCACCCTCCCTTTGCCAATAATATGATGTGAACTATTTTTAGCAAGGAACACCTAACCACCAACATATTATTTATACGAAGAGAACCACTCCTTATGAGGAGACATGTGATATGAGTAACATAAATCAACAAGCCATGAGTTATTTCTAGCAATATTTGCACAAGTAATCGAAGCATCATTTTCATCATTGGAGGATTTATCATTAGAGGAATATTTAGAAGGATTCTTTTCATTTCTACATTCCTTCTTTACATGTACCCATTTACTATAGTTCTAACATTTTACTCTACTCTTTCTAGGGGTTTTAGATTGTCCTTTTGACTTGGACCTCTTCTTGTCCCCCTTTTTCTTACCACCTTTTTCCTTTAGTCTACCCCATACATGTGGTGCATCCTTGGAAACCTCATCCATGGATTTCTATCTCATTTATTCACTAAGCAAGGTACCAATAAAATCATTCATCTTAGGCTCTGTAGTACCACTATTGATTGCAACTACTAGATTTTCTTATGATTTAGGTAAAGAGAATAACAATAAAATACAGTTATCCTCATCATATAACTCAACATCAATGCTTTCTAGCTGACTCAATGCATTTAAATTCTTGGCTATATAGACTCCTTCCTTTAGTTTTAAGGAATATATTTTTAAAAATAAATTTTATTTACCAGACTCTTTGTTTGATAAATCTCACTAATCCTTCTCCATAGATTGGTAGTCTCCTTAGAGACATTTAGAAGAACTAAATTAGAAATACATAGCTATATTTTCCTTCAATCTATTTTTTCCATCTTTGTCCAATTTGCATCAGACATATCCACAAGTTTATCCTTCTATGTCATAACTCTCCATTGATCTCTCTCCTCTAAGAGATCCTCCATTTTTAGTTTCCACAACTTGTAGCTAAAGTCATTGAACTTTTTAATATTTGATCATGATGTGATTTCCATGGCTTCTCTAACCACACTAAGATATGCAAAACCATTGAAACAATACTCCCATTTTAACCACAAAAATACTAACACTATAATAAAGGCATCCCCTTCTACAATCTAGTTGAAGCTCTAATACCATATGTTGAAAACATAGGATAAATGACATAATGAAAATAATAAAAAAATAGTTTAATCTAATTATTATGTGATTAATCTAATAAAATTATTTATCAATAAAATAATGGAGAAGAAATAGAACTACAAACTCATAAAATGTAAACCATTACACTAGATATTCATGGAGAAATTCTTGTGGTAAAAACTCCACTACAAAGAGACCCAAGATTGTATTATTCTTAAAAGATGAAGTAAAATAATATAATCCACTTATCCCTTTGACAATAAATTGGTTACATAAGAGTACCTACAAATAACCATGCAATCCATTATCAATCCTCCAATATATAGGAAAATTAGAAATAAGAAACTATCTAGGGTAACCAAAACCATGAGCCATGGAAAAAATCTAATACCCCTATGATCATTGGAAAGCATCTTAGAATAGCATGTAACTTCTATTACACCTCTTACACACCCCTTATGTGTCATAGATGTCATATATTTGGTCAAAAATAGTCAAATTGACCAAGATCCCAATCCTAGGCATTCCATGAGGGCATTGATTGCCTTTTCATAGCACTAAATATGAAAGATGTTACAAATTGTAATCTTAACTAATTATTTGTAACCTCCCTCTTAAATGTCTTTTTACACAATATCCTAGGTATTATAGAGAATAAATGACTAATAAATAAATCCTCTCCCTCACATGGGCATCCAAGTTGGCTCCCATTCCATGATGTTTGGAGACTAGACACTATTTATCATCTACATAATTAAATTACAATTATAAGAATTAGGACATGCAAGATGAATGGTACACCTAGTCCTAACAATCCATGAAATCACATGAATATGTGCATGAAAGGATGTATATGAAGCATGACATGAAGAAAACCATTGCTTAGCTCTATCAATCAAAAGTATCACCATATACATGTATCAAAGTATAACCATCATGTATAGATGCATAATATGAAGTTGTGAATAATATAACATGTAAATTTTCATCTTTTATTCTACTAAATGAGTCTATCATAGGTGTATTAAGATAATGTTTATCATAAACCACATCACCATGATATTCCCTTAACCCATTAATTGTAATGGGATATGTGTAACTAACTTGTGGCTAGCATAACAACTCTTAATTAAGTTATATAATCATTTTGTATAGTCTTCTATAGATATTTAGGTCATCTTGGGTGACATCCAAGGCATAAGTATGGTATATATAAGAGGTAGTGAGTAGTAGTTGATCATCATATTCTAAATTTTATTCCTTATTGAAGGATTTTGGAGGTTTTCCCCCTTGAAGTGGCTTATTATTATCAAGTAATTGTGAATATTCATATTGTATTTCCAAGTATTTTGTATTGTATTCTTCTATTGTAAGTTATTTCATTACAAGAGGTATTAGAGCATGATCTTGGCATCTAGAAGGCAAGAATCAAGGCAATTTGTGTCACAACCCATCCTATTAAGACTTAATTATCTGGTCCTTATAATAATTAATTAATGTTATGTTAGGAAACAATATTTGATTATTGTGATTTTTAATTATTTTATATTATTATTTTTATTACTAATGAGGACCAATTATCTTATGTTGTTTCAATGAGTGACACAGGGATAATCATCTCTCTCTCTCTCTCTCTCTCTCTCTCTCTCTCTCTCTCTCTCTCTCTCTCTCTCTCTCTCTCTCTCTCTCTCTCTCTCTCTCTCTCTCTCTCTCTCTCTCTCTCTCTCTCTCTCTCATAGACAATATATGTTATGTTGAAGTATTGTATAAATGGCTTATGGCTATGATAATATAAAGGACTTAGTCCTAATGTTTAATTAAGCTATGTTCACTAGCTTATTGTAATATTCATGTTGGAATATTGTTATGGAATAAAATTATATTTGAGTAAAAAATTTAATTTTACTCTTTTATGCTATATTTTATTGTATGGATATGTGTGGTCTTTACAATTTATTTTTCAATTTTTGAGGTCATGTTGTGAAGCATATATCTCTCTAAATTCTAAAATTATTTTTTGAAATATGGAGGGTTTATCAAGGTCACATTGAAGAAGCTTCATTTCTGACATGAGGTGGTTTAGAGCATTTTTTAAGGAGGTATTATGGAATTATGGTTTTCACCAAATTCACATCCAAGGCTACAAAATAATGAATTTTTGGGAGATTTTTTTAGAAAAGTGAGATCTAGGCCCAAGTAAGTTATAATAAAAGCTAAGATTATTTTTATTTGTTTTGGTAAGTTATTGTGTGTATTATTTTGGCAGCATCATGGCTGATGTTGCAACAAAAGGCAAGGAAAGGAATCCAGTTGCTCCAAGAAAGACTCCTGATAAAGAGGATGTGGATTTAGAGTTAGGATTAGGGGAATTTTGATATGATGTCTTGATTAGATGAAAATATGTGTGAGTCAAAAGAAGGTATGTAGATGATGTAATTTAAAATTAGAGGAATTCTATAGTCTAAAATTAGAGGAGTAATGGCTAGCATCAATTCTAAAATGAAATTACAATGGGATAGTGTAGTGTTGTATCTTGAAGATAATATTATAGAAGTAAAGGACAATGTTTTGATCAATAAATGTAGATCACATGGTCATGTTAATCATGATCTAAATGCTAGAACTCATTCTAGATCTTAGAACCTATTACTGAAGGTTGATATACAAAATTTGATGGAAAGGATCCACTTGGATAAATCAAATGGAGTTTTGTACGTTAGATCCCAAGTGGGAAAAGGGTGAAAATGGCTTCCTTATATTTGGAACCTAAGAAATTCATTTAGTCTTGATGGCTTTGTTCTCAAAGAAAGAAAAATCCTCGCAATGTCACTCGGTCATCTTTTACAAAGGAGTTGTTGTAGTATAACAATAGTATAACATATAACTACTTCAACTTGTTTCTTGGTGGGCTTAAGGATCACATCCAACATGAGGTTCCCATGTTTAATCCTTCTACTTTATTAGGATCTTTTATCTTGGCATGCAGAGAAAATTTTTAGCTCATAAAAGGTTGGGGTTCAATGACACAAAATATGAGCTTTCTAGAAAAACCATTCCCCTATCCCACTAGATTGACTCATCAACAAAGTGGAGAAAAAAGGGGAAAAGAGTTATATTTTAATTGTGATAGAAAATATAGTTGAGGACATAAATGTTGTAAAAAGAAATTGTTCTACATTGAAGGGCTTAGTGAGGAAGAAGACGAAGAAATATTACAGGTCAACAATGATCTAGATGAGGAATTAAGAGATACCGAACCAACTATTTTTTCATGCTCTTTCTAGAATTAGAATCCCACAAACTCTCAAGGTAGTGGGTTTATTGAAGAAAGAGTGTAACAATGTTGATAGACTTAAGAAGGATGCATAACTTCATCAACAAGAAGTTGGCTATTTATTTGACTTGTTTTATCTATCCAACTCCAAAATTTTAGGTCATGATTGTAGATGAGGGTATTCTCAATTGTTTGAGGAAATTCCATAGCATAAAAATTTCTATGGGATATTACTGACTAGATTTCCCTATGTATTCTATCTTTATGGGTGCAATAGACATTATTTTGGGATCCCAATTGCTTACTACATTAGAGATAACTAGGATGAACTTGCAAGAACTATTCATGTATTTTCACTCAAAAGGTAGGATAGTCAAATTAAGAGGAGTGTGGGAAAAGTCTATATAGATCTGGTAATCTCTCATCAAATACAAAAGATTATTAACAAGGGGGCAGATGGGTTGGTGTCCCAATTGTTTTAATTAGCAACCCATCAATCAAAGATTACTTTACTACCAAATCTACAAGTATTTGTGGATACTGGTCACTTAGTAGTTTCTAGAGATATATCAAAAGGATTGTATCCTAAAATAGATCATGATCATGCCATTAAAATAGTGCCTAGAAGTTAACCGCCCAACATTAGGACTTATAAGTTCTAATATATGTACAAAAAAGTGAGACCGAGAAGATGATATAAGAGATGCTAGAGGTAGGTATTATTAGGCATAGTCAGAATACTTACTCCTCTCTAGTGGTAATCGCACACAAGAAAGAAAACACTTGGTCGATGTGTATTTATTATAGAGATATCAACATGTACACCATAAAAGATAAGTTTCTAATTCCAATACTTTATGTTTTGTTAGATGAGCTTAATGGTGCTATTTATTTTACCAAACTTGACCTTCATTTTGGTTATCATCAAATTAGAATTAGAGATTAGGATATACATAAGATAGATTTTTGAACCCATGAGAACTACTATGAATTTTAATTATGACTTTTGGCCTCTCAAATGCACCATCTACATTTCAAAGTTTGATGAACTCTATCTTCATACCATTTTTGTGGAAAATTGTTTTAGTATTTTTTATGACATTTTAATATATAGAAAAACTTGGGAGTAACACTTGTGGCATGTGAATGAAGTTTTAGACATTCCACAATAGCATTAACTTTATGTTAATCCATTCAAGTGTGTTTTCAGAGTCAAAGAGGTGGAGTACCTAGGTCATAGTATTTCACATCATGGAGTCAAGGTGGACCCTCACAAGATCAAGGTGATAGTAGAATGCAAAGTTCCTAGGATCCTCATGAACCTACATTATTTATTAGAGCTTACTAGTTATTATCACCAATTTATAAAAAAAATGTAACGTGCAACACCTCTCATAGCTTTGTTGAAGAAAAATTCCTTATAATGGAATGAAGTAGCCACCAAGGCATTTGAGAAGCTAAAGGAAGCCATGTGGAAAAATCTAGTTCTAGCTACCCTTAATATTTCTAAAATATTCATTGTGGAATGTGACACTTTAGGGCATGGCATAGGAGCAATCCCCATTCAAGAGGGAAGACCCCTAGAATTTGAGAGTTGCCAACTCAAGGCAAGAATTTGTTTAATCCATTTCATTAGAAGGAAACAATGGCTATCCTACATGCAATCAAATAATAGACTTATATGATGGGAAGATAATTTAAGGTAAAGATAGATCATGATAACCTCAAATGCTTCTTGGAACAAAGGTTATTATTTGAAGAAGAATAAAAATGGCTCACAATGATTTTGGTATATGAAATTTAGATCATATCTATCTAGGAGGGATGAGCCCACATAGTCACTATTGTATGTCATTTTCATATTGCAAGTATATTGGGTGGATGAGGCATAAGAAGAGTGGGAGAAGGACATGGATACTTAAACTTTCATTAAAAATCTCCAACATGATTTAAGTGTGTTGGACAATTTTTCATGGGAAGGAAATGTTCTATGATACAAGGATAAGTTGTACCTATGTAGGAAATCAACCCTTAAGTTTAGGGTTTTGGTAGAATTACATGCTTCTATAGTAGGTGGGTACTTAGGATTCTCGAAGACCTATCATAGAATTAAGCAAGATTTCTTTTGAGATGAGATCAAATGGGATGCCTAGAAATTTGTAGTAGAATGCATGGTATGCTAGCAAAATAAAGGGTAGACAATTAAGACTCTAAGTCTTTTGCAATCCTTATCTATTCCATGCTGAAGGTGGGAAGAGGTATCCATGGATTTCATCATGGGTTTGCCTATGCCTAAAGGAAAAAATATCTTCATGGTTGTTGTGGATTGATTCACTGAGTATTCACTTTTTTGTCACACTCATTTGTAGTAAGTACTATAGCAACATCCTTTATGGATACCATTCAAAAAGTTACATCATGGGAGTCTAAAAATCATAATAAGTGATTGTGATCCTATATTAACAAATAATTTTTTGACTAACTTATTCTCATGGTTGGGCACTGACCTTGCTTGTAGCTCATCATATCATCCCTAATCAAATGAATAAATTAAGGTGGTCAACAAGTTCTTGGAAGCCTATCTCTGATGTTTTATTTTAGATAAAAAAGAGAGATGGTTGCAATGGTTGCCACTAGCAGAATGGTGGTATAACACTTCTTTCAACACTGCATCCAAAATTTCTCCATTTTCGGCACTATATGCGTACCATCGACCATCAATCACCTCTTCATTATAGGTAAACCCAAAGGTTAGAGCAGTTGAAGTACATATTCAAAACCAACAAGAGGTAATCACTAAATTCTTAAGGAGAACTTGACAATGTCACAAAATAGAATGAAACAACAAGTTGATCAACAATGTAGTGAAAATAATTTTGAAGTAGGAGATTGGGTCTTTGTGCAATTATAACCATATAAGAAAATGTCACTAAAAAACAAAAGAAGGATAACAAGCTTGCACCTAAGTTATTATGGCCCTTATAAGGTTTTGTAGAGGATTGACAATGTAGCATACAAATTGGAGTTACCTAATTAAAAAAAATACATCTACTCTTCCATGTTCCCTACATGAAGAAGGTTATTGGACAAAGAGTTTCAACCTAGACCGAGTTGCCAGAGCTTGATGAGGAGGGCATAATGATTTTAGAACTTGAGGGAATCCTTCAAACACACACTAAGAGGCTATAGGTCAGGGTAATTGTAGAGTATTTGATCAAATGGAATACTTATCCAGTCAAAGATGCTACCTAGGAAAATGAAGATTTTGTGCAAAAGCATCCATAGTTGATATGTGTTGAGGACAACTCTTCTTTGAAGGGAGGGCATTTTATGCCTTTAACCCATTAGTTGTATTGGGATATGAACAACTTACTTGTGGCTAGAATAACTCCTAATTAAGTTATGTAATTATTTATATAGTCTTATATAGGTAGTTAGGTTAGCCTAGGTGGCATCCAAGACATAAGTATGGTATATATAAGAGGTGGCGAGTAGTAGTTGATCATTGTATCCTAAATTATAGTTCTTGTTGAAGTCTTTTGGAGGTTTTCCCCCTTGAAGTGGTTTATTATTATGAAGTATTTGTGAGTATTCCTATTATAATAGATTATCCAAGGGTGAGAGTGTGAGATAAAAAAAATGTATATTACTATGCATACCCAAACCCTAATCAAAGTGTCATGAACATATGTAAGCAAATGTGAATTGAACCCTAAGGGGTTTAGTATTAGACATGTTTAACAAAATGCAAAGAAATAAATGGGTTCATTTACAAAATTAGGTTTAATGAATAAAATAATCAATTAACCTAATTTAGAGTTGTGACAAATCATGTAATAGGCATTTGTAATATGGAAATAACATAAATGAAAGCATTTAGCTAATTCTAGTGACAAATAAATATCTATTATTTCAATCATAATTTTTGAACCATAAGTCATAATCACAACTTCTTATATATATTAGAAGCAAAATGATGACATCAAAACTGGGTTTCTCTGAAAATATGATGGATTGATTCCAAATGTTGTGGGTTGAATCCAAAGTTCCATGATCTAAACTTTTGTATAGATTTGATTTGTGACATGAGGATTTGTACTAACAAAACACATACTTCCAACATATATTTGCCTTGATTTCTAATATTTGTTGATTTTAAGGATTGGTTGTATTAAAAAATACCTTGGGGAGATTGCTAGATCACAAGGGCCATGTTCTCATAGGTAAAATCCCGTGATTAAACTAGTTTTACAACCATGGATGAATATCAAAGACAACACTCACACATGTAGTTGCCCTAAATGATTTTGATGTAAATTATGGTTTTTTTTAGTGCTCCAAGTCAAAATGTTCGTAGAATGATTTCTCCTTGTAGTTTTTTATCAATTAATTGCATGTTGAGTGCCTTTAATACTAAGACATAACATGTCACACAAACATATGCAAAGTTAGCCCACAATGGCTAATGAGAAAGGGTGAGAGTTAATGATTTGAAATTTTAAAATTTAAATTTGGGGTCAATTTTGTGTTGTGTAGGAGTGAACAATCTTGTCACAAGATTAACTTGAGATATAGAATGTAGAATCTTTAAGTAGGCATTGGGTGCACGAAAATGTGAGTTGATGATAAGGCAAATATGTGGGGATAAGTGCAAATAGGTTTGAGGTAAGGTTGAGTGTGTGGAAGTACATGTAGGTAAGAGTAAATGAGGATATGGGCATTAATTAAGGAGCCAAATCTAGCATAAGAGTGTGGCACATGTTTCTATTTAGCTATATTAAGACTTTCCATTAATATGGGCCCAAAAGTAAATGAAAATTTACATAGATAAGCAAATTTCACTATTACAGTATTTAATTAATATATAAGATACATTTAAATATTTCAATTATATCTTTTACATTATGTTCTATTTTTATATTTTCTATATTATATTTCAATATTATTTATTAATAATATAATTTTTTTATATTTTTAATATAATAAAGTAAATAATATATTCTAAATATTTTTTTTATATAAGATATCCAAAAATATTAATTTGAAGACATCTATGTGATATAAATTGAATAAATATATCAAAAGTGATGTTTCCCCAAATTTTTAAATAGATGCATTTAAGATATCGCGTATATTTGGTAATTTTTATGTTTTGACGTTGCACTTCATTAAATCATACCTGTCATTTTAGACAGACAAATGAATCAATTTTTGAGATAATTGATATCTTTACAATCCCTGTCCCTTTAGACGAATGTGGCATAATTAACCAACTGACCCTTTTTTTTTGTATATATCAAAATAATATTTCTGATGCCATCTTGTAAATTTTGATTTGTAATGTCTCTCATATGCGCAACCCTATTAGCTATTTTTTCTTGTGTAATTTTCTTGCATTCATATATATATATATAAACTCTCTTGGGTAATTTGTCCTAACACTAGGCTTTAAAACATCAATTCTCAATAAGTAAGGAGAAATTTTCTATGGACAAGCTCATGGATGTCTTAGTTTGTTCCCCACATGCCTTGCATGATTACATCACCTATCACCATTTTATGAATTAGGAGGACAACATCGTTTATGATCTTGGACTTGTTTGTGCCCGTGCCGTTATATACATTGCATCACTCCATCCCTAATCATGTGAGCCACTTCCCTTCTACTAAAAGTCACATCCCAAATGGGAAGCATGAAGCTTAATGAAGTTTTTAAAACTAAATCACATCGAGTGTGGGCCCGAGGGCGGTGCTTTGGGAAGTTGACATCATGGTGACCATCAAGTATGGCGCCTCCGTACGGAACATAAAAGCGGCCTTCCAATAAGATTTGCCTCTCGCTCACATACCGATTAGTAAACTATCTACCTAACGACCCTTTAAAAATTGTAAAGAAATAAAACAAGTTCTGATTAGGTTTACAAGAATATGATAAAAATATAATTTAATTAATTCAACTAGGGTTGAGATAAATTATATGATATAAATTAGAAAATTGAAAAATAAAAGGAATAGTAAAGGGTTGTGGTTTAATTGATTGAGTATAATTGGTTAGGGTGATGGTATGTTTTTTGATTATGTGATCCACCAAGGTTCAAATCATGTGAAGGTGTAATAAATAAGGGATGAAGTTGGGATCGTGCTCAATCGCTTTGGCAAAATGGATACCCCTCAATCCTAGATATATTAGTCTCAAGTTATTTTATTTACTTAAGAGTTATTTTATTTTACTTTAAAACTATTTTATTTATTGCATACACACATGGACACATTTAGTATTAGATCCTAAGTTTCAACATTGGGAGCTCTAGGTTGAGCATCTGTGTGACAGTTGGGTGTTACCATCTATGCATTTGCATATTGTGTGATTTCTAGTGGCGTGTTTTGCTAGTTGCATGTTATTTGCTCTTGTGCTTTTGTATTAGTGAATTTAAGCTAACGGTTGTGTTGTGTTAACCTTAACTTCTTGGTTAGAAGAAAGGATGCCTCCTTGTAATTACCATACCCATCAATGAGGTCTAGACCAAGAATCTTCTAAAATTTAGAGTAAAGACTCTCCTATGATAAGGTAGGATCACCTGGTAGAGGGAGAATTAGGGATTCCATGGGTAGTTGGTGTTGAACTACACTGGACAACTGGGGGGGGGGGGGGGGGGGGGGTGAATCAGTTGTCCTAAAACTTTTAACCAAATATGATTATCAACTTATCAATTCCTTATAACCAGATATAACCATGACAACATAAAATGAGAAGCTCAACACAAAAGCATAAACAACACAGGAGACACCAAATTTTTACGTGGAAAACCCTAAAAGGGAAAAACCACGGTGGATGTTAACCCACAGAAATATATAAGTTATATCAATACCACAAAATAGAGGCTCACTGCCTACAGGGCTCACTGCGCAAATTGCTCACTGCAAAGAGAGGCTCACTACCTAAGGGTGGCCCACTACCAAAGAAAGGCTCACTGCCAAAAGGTTGAACTGAGATAACAACATCTACTCCATGCCAAGGTTTAGTTCCATTGAAGCACAAACACCTCTACTCTACTCTGCTACTTCACTTCGCTTCTATCTTCGCATCTTCGCATTTGGATACATTTTCACGACTCAATTACAAGTATTTATACACTACATCAACCTTGAATGATCATCAAGGTCGGCATTACAATCATCAACTGTTGGAACAATTTCTAAGGTCAGCAAACATACATTACATCATATAGGTCTGGACCTAAACAGATTTACAAAGAAAAGAAATGAATGTGGATCACACCATGCCTTAGTAGGGACTTAAACACAATCTTCCATGCTACAACATGTTATCACAATCTTCGATGCTTCTCTGCATATGATGAATTCAACCAGGTCGGCCAAGATTGATGTTAACACAAGTATTTAAGAACACGCTTCATGCACGATCTGAATTACGCCTTACAAACCAATCCAAATGTAGGAGCATGATCAGGAGACATCCACAAGCAAATTATAAATACCAGGAACAACCGTACGATCTCTAACCACTCTATCAGTAAGATTCTTCAAACCGGAGCATAAGAACAACACTGTCAACCACTGTCATAAGTAAAAGATAGCTTACAAACCACCAAATCATGAATCATTGTAGTTGAAGGCACTTAACATCATCACAGACTTAATTCCAAAACCGTAGACCAAAATACTTTAATGCGGAGGAATGCAGAGCAAAACACTTTCTCCCTGTCACCACCAAACATATAGAAAAAGTTGTTTTCACTCTGGTGAACATAACTCACTCAATTCTTCATACCGAAGGCTCAAACTCGGAATATAACATCTTCAGATAGGCTTCTAAATAACTTCCAATCTGCAAGTAAAGATATTTATTCTATAGGAAATGCAGAGCATTCTTCTAGACTGTTCTTTTGCATGTAATGCACTATTTCTACTGCAACACATTGTTAACACCGGAGGGGCTAATTTTCTCAATATCCTCAACAAAGTAAGAACACAGTTGACACCAATGACAACACAGATATGTTGACATCAATGACAACACTGATTAGACACGTACTTGCAACAATCTCCCCCTTTGTCATTGATGGAAACATATGATGTGAAAAACTGAAAAGACCACCAGGACAAGATTCTCCCCCTTTCTCTTTACACATCTAAATTCTTTCTCCCCCTGAGTTTTTCACATGATTTCTCTCTCCCCCTTTGACATCAATGGCAAAGGGCACATACTTGCATGTTGTTGTTCTCATTCATTTACTTTACCAAAATCATTTAGCTACTCCCCCTGAGAGGTAGCCTTCAGAACATTAATCCAAATCAAGGAATGACATTTCGCGCTCCACTAGATTGATGCATTCCTATGCATCTTAGTTCAGAACAGGAGGGGTAATGACCCCTAACGTTTCTCTGAGATACTCAAAGGTATCTTTAGGTAGAGGCTTAGTGAAAATGTCTACAATCTGATCCTTTGTGGACACATATTCCAACTTTACTTTATTCTCTGTCACCTTCTCTCTCAAAAAGTGATACCTTTTGATATGTGCTTTGTTCTTGAGTGCATCACAGGATTCTTTGAAATGTTTATGGAACTTGTATTGTCACAAAAGATTGCATTTGGATCTTCATACACAACTCTTATATCTTTCAAAGTCTGCTTCATCCATAATACTTGAGTGCAACAACATGCTGCTGCAATATACTCTGCTTTTGCAGTTGATAAAGATATTGAATCTTGTTTCTTGCTTAGCCATGAGACCAATCTATTGCCCAAGAAGAAGGCACCTCCACTTGTACTCTTTCTGTCATCAACATCTCTAGCCCAATCTGCATATGTATAAGCACTAAGACTGAAATCATTGTCCTTTGGATACCATAAGCAATAATTCAGAGTACCTTTCAAATACCTCCAAATTCTCTTAACTGCCATCACATGTGATTCTCTTGGATTAGCTTGAAACCTTGCAACAAGACAAACTACATGCATAATATTAGGTCTAGTTTGAGTTAGATAAAGCAACCCTCCAATCATGGATCTATAATTTTTCTAATCAGCCTTAGGTGATTCATCAGTTTTGCTCAACTTGCAACCAGCCACCATGGGAGTACATACCAGTTTAGAGTCTTCTATTCCAAACTTCTTCAACAACTCTTTCTCATACTTAGACTGAGATATGAAGATTCCTTTATTTGATTGATTAATTTATAGACCCAAAAAGAAATTCATTACACCAAACATGGACATTTCAAATTCACTTTTCATCTCACCAGAAAACCTTACACACATACCTTCATTTCTTCCAAAGATAATGTCATCAACAAAGACCTCAACAATCAAGATCTGATCATCATTGATTTTGAAATACATATTGCTATCTACAGTACCTTTACTAAATCCCAATTGCAATAAGTACATGTCTAACCTTGCATACTAGGCTCTATGAGCTTGTTTGAGTCCATACAATGCTTTCTTCAACCTACATAGCATATCACCTTGATTTGACAATTGGAATCCCTCTGGTTGTTTAATGTATACTTTTTCTTCTAACTCACCATTCAGGAAGGTAGATTTCACATCCATCTAATATACCTTAAAATCTTTGTGAGCTGCAAATGCCAGAAACATTCTAATTGCTTCAATCCAAGATATTGGGGCAAAAGTTTCTTCAAAATCTATCCCTTCAATTTGATAATATCCTTTGCATACAAGTCTTGCTTTATTCCTTACAACTTCTCCATTTTCATTCAGCTTGTTCCTGAAGACCCATTTAGTTCCAATAACATTTATGTCAGTAGGTCTAGAAACTAATTCCCAAGTTTCATTCTTCTCTATCTGCAATAGTTCTTCCTCCATTACCTTTACCCAATTTTCATCATTGCATGCTCATTCACAGTTTTTGGTTTAGTCTCTGAAAGAAAACAATAATTGACTTGTTCCTTTGTAGCTCTTCTTCTTGTTATCACACCTTTATTCTTGTCACCTATAATTTGATCTTTAGAATGATTGAACCTTACATACCTGGGAGTTTTTACAACACTTTCTGGAGCCTCTTCTTCATCCTGATTGACTTCTTGCTTATCTTTCTCTTCATTTGCTATAGTCACAGGTTCATTTAGTTCATAACAACTTAGGTCTGATATTCTTTCCTTACCTTCATCTACCTTCACATTTGTACTCTCAACAATCTTTTTGAGCCTTTTGTTGTAGCACCAGTAAGCCTTACTCTTGGTAGAGTATCCAAGGAAGATTCCTTCATCACATCTTGCATCAAACTTTCCTAGATCTTCATCTCTCCTGATATAGTATTTGCTTCCAAAGACTTTAAAATATTTTGCTATAGGAATTTTTCCATACCATAATTTATAAGGAGTTTGAGTACCATTACCTTTCACTTGAACTCTATTTTGGATGTAAACAACAGTATGAATAGCCTCTTTCCAAAACACTTTCGGCATATCTGCTTCCTTCATCATAGTCCTAGTAGCCTCTTGAACTGTTCTATTTTTCCTTTCCACAACTCCATTCTGCTGAAGAGTCCTAGATGTAGGCATTTGTCTCTTTATCCCATGCTCTTCACAAAAAATGTTGAATTCATTTGATGTGAACTCACCTCCTTTGTTAGACCTCAAGCATTTGATCTTCAAATCTATTTCATTCTCAACCATTGCCTTGAAAGATTTGAATTTCTCTAGGGCTTCTAATTTATCTCTTAGAAAAGTAACCCAAGTCATTCTAGAATAATTATCAATAAGCAACATGAAGTACATGTCACCTTGTAGTACCACAGAGATCTGTATGCACTAGATACAACAAATTGGCAAAGAATTGCTCTTTGTTCTTGAAGCTTGTTCTTGTTTGCTTCCCTAACTGACATTCCTTGCAGATTGTGTTGAATGGTTTTACAAGTTTTGGTAAATCTCTCACAATCTATCCTGAACTTATGTAACGCCCGCCTTGAACGCCTTAAAGAATACACATGTGTGCAATATAAAACAGGAAATTTTTTTTTTTTTTTAAAACTGATAAAGTAAGTTACACAACTAATTACAACATATTCTCTAAGGGATCAAGGCTGCATCACTTAACCAATCAATTAACATACATCAGTAATTGATCCAAATTCTTTTTCAATAAATAACTCATTCACATTCATTGCAAACATCAGATAACGGAATCAGCATGATAAGATACGTCACTGAAATGCTTTTATATAAGTACATCAAAACATCATTACAATGCCACTTTTAGTCTACGTCTAAAGTCACATACATAAAGAATATTCTGTTACATAAATCTGGTACAAGGTTGTACACTTACATCATCATCATTGAAACAAGTACAACTGAAACAAATCCTTTTCTGCATAAGATCCTGACAAGAGAACCAATGGATAAAATAGCTCTTCCACCCGACCATGTGGAACCCTAAGGTCCACCCCCCGAGCTAGGAGTTAACATGAGGTCCCAAACATTGACAGTCAGGTAGACGAAAGACAAACAAGAACAAAGGACGGCCAATGCCAATACAACACATGGCTATAACAATGCAGCACAACATAACTTAACTTTCACTTCATTTCCAGAGGCGACACAAAACAAACGAGGAGAGACCGAACAAGGGATGCTAGGTTGTAGTAGGGAGAGTGTCATCGCATGGTCCTATCATGGGTTATCCTGACAGCCTCTCACTAGGCGCCGGCCCCCATCTATGGTTATCCTGACAGCCTCTCACTAGGCGCCGGCCCCATAGGGTGACACATGCGGAATCGACCTTCCTTTCATGAGGACAAGGAAGTCAATGATGCCGACCAGGCCTTCTCTACCCATCCTTAGTCTAAACAAGCACTACAGGCCATGGGAGAGGAATCCATTAATCTTATTAATGTGAGATCTACCCTTAACCCCCTAGTTAATTTTTAGGTTATCACTTGATTAATCTACTTCCAACGGGTTATCCTGACTGCCACTTTGGGTGCCGTCCCCACGTTGAAAGCCACTCTCCTTCCTAACACCTAGTCAACCTTAAAACATCATGCAAGACTTATAACCATACACGTAAATGAACACTGCAAGGCATAGACCCTCTTGCATCAAAATAGAATCATAACATCAATTGTGATCCAATACTTTTAACATTACATAACTTTATTCTTTTACAGATTTCAGGTCTCTCCTTACGACAAAACAGTACAATAAGGTCACAAGAGGATTAATATCTCATCCCGAGATTATTACTTTACAAGACACAACATTCAACCGTGACAGTACCTCATTATACTACACACTTTGTTTGATACATATGAATGCTATTACATCACAATCATAAAACAGCAATACACCAGTTGCCAATACTTAACAACGACAACTTAGCCTCTGGAATACAAGTTTGAACAACCTCAATACGACTCATTACAACACTCAAACAATTCAATTCAAAATTCAAGAGATGAAATACTACCATTCATTCTCAGTTTTAATGCAAACAACTTCTGAAATAAAATCAACATTATATCTTAACACTTGCAACTACATTTCTAACAAATCCTTATTTTGCTTCAAAAGATCAGTAAATTGATTAACTGAATCATTACAGTAATTGATGTAAGAACCACTTAATTCCAGATACAATCTTATATACTATCCTTCAATCTTATCTGACTAGTTTATTCTATTAAGGATAATAACGCTAAGAGAGATGTCTCATGGCTGAACGGCAATCACACGAGGCGAAATTCAAACACGAAATCCAAAAGAATTCTTTTATGATGATTTGAAGTTATCTCCGATACTGATCTTATCCATAGTGATTTACTTTCTCAAGAGAATGATCGTAATTGCGCCCTATGCGAACAGCTTGGGATATTTTACTACTGAGGTGTAAAATTGCTATTGACTGTTTAATCACTGACGTGAATGATATGCATCCGGTCTGATGACTTCCGGCTATGTTCTCTGAACTTGCAAATTTTACTGCGTTTACAGTATCCACGTAAATCGGAAAGAACTGGAGAGTGTTTATGATGTGATAAAAGAAGACCACGGTTTTGCCCACACAGCGATCTCATTTCAACTCAGTAAGCGAACTGCATTCGTTAGTATACTAGAATGGCTTTCTGCCTGTAAGAAGAGCTATGTCGATAATTTTTCTATCACACTGCTGCTGCCGAATCTGTTATCAGATTTCTGAGATATTCAGATGTTGAGGATTAGCCAAAACGAGACAGTAGCTATTAGAAACAGACAGCTGCTCAAATTACACTTGGAACTATTACTACATTATACCAACAGTTGGTTATTGACCATCTTGCCTTCACTGGCTATCTTGAGGTCACCCCAAACTTTTTCAGACGTGCACCAGCTAAGACAACGGCAGTCTACAGATTAAACCTGACTAAGTTTAGATTTTCACCTCTAGTAACTGCAGTAAGCATAAACTCTTAAGACATTATTACTGCTATATAAGCTATGAGTGCGGTCAGAGATTGATGTATGACGAATACCCTAATCAACTTCGATATTGAATGCTACAGCCTCCATCATCTTCCAGGGTTAACGGTGTTTGCTCAGCGTGTTTGAAAGCCAGTGAAATCGCGGTATCCCAAGCTATAAGATGGCTGGTGTACAAAGAATCATCGTCCCAAAACTGACAATGACTGACGGTGGCCATAAAATGGTCATGTTGAAAAGACTTCTGTGACTTCAAAAAGAGCGAATAGCAATAAGGCCACGGCAGCGAGCATTTCAACCTTGCAGCGTGACCTGATATCCCGATCCACTAATAGCCAATATCAACCGCAACTAAAATACATAGAATCTCAGACAAGTTGGCTCACCAGTTTTCTTTTAAACAAGCAGAACTTCAATTGAGAGCGAATGGTGAGACAAAATGGCAGCGAGCTACTCGACTCATCACCTCCCATCGCGCCCTGACTTAACAATATGCAGCGTCTCCAACATTAACAACCCACTGCTAAACCTTATCAAACGCTACAAGGCATAACGAATGGAGTGCCGGCCAGATCGCTAAACTAGGGTTAATCAGCAACGAACAGCCTGCCAAAAATATGCATTCAACCTCTCTAGAAAGAATCTGCATTTTACACGCTTGGGAATTCACGCAAGTCTAGGCATTTCTGTAAGTTTCGATTTGCACCAGGTGTATAAGATCGAGCTGGCTGTTGGAACGCATTGTCCTTGAGAGACTCCTCTTATACTTTCATGGAGATCCATGACAAGATGACACTGAGGCGTGTGCAGAAAGGTATCAAAACAAGAAGAACTCCAGCTAAGGAATGCGCTAGACAATGGAGAAAAAGAACCCGTGGGTTTAACCCCAAAGACAACACCACCTGGCCGCTCAGCTATAAAGAACAAGAGAAAGATTTTTTTTTTTTTGTTCCTCTCGATAGCCAGAATTCGCAAGTAACCAATCTCTAAAGTAGGGATGACGTATTATGGAGAACCATATCTGAGCCAAAGACGACATTCATCCCTAATATCTAGCATTTACCGTCACAACCTAGACGCTTCATTCTATTTACAAAATCATATATTGCAAAGACAAAATGGTATAGATCCCCTTACCACGCAATAAGATTCTAAAGAAACCCTTGTTTGCTTAAATCTGAGACTACTGAGATACTGAAGTTGAATTCCCTTCTTCTATGGCAAATCTGCCAATTAAAGTTTCCTGTCAACCCTCGCAAGACCATCCATCCTACAGAAATGAAATCAACAGCCCAGGTTTCCCAAAACGCAATCCAGAAACGACAAATTTGGCCGAACCTCAGTTGCCTCCATTTCCTTCATTTACGCTGGAAGGAAAATTTCAATGCGTCGTGCTCGTTGAGCCCTACAGTTTCAGTTTCTTGTATGCTCAGCAGTCAATCTCCAGTAACAATCGCTATACAGGTTTCTGAGCCAAAAGGATTTCCAGTTGCAGATGTGGGAGCAGGCACGCAGCCTAAGCAGATCGTTGGGTACAAGAGACATACAGCGGGTTTCCCAGACAGTTTCCAGCTAACACAGAGAGAAAACACTAATAACCTTGATCAGATCTTACAGGGACGACTAGCTGGAACCAACCGCGATTCACGGTAATCCTATCGAGGTGTCCTACAAACCCTACCAAGATCTCGCCGGTCTGAGAATGCATGCAGAATAATTCGGCAACCAGTGAAAGGAAAGAAAACATTTGACTTACAGAATCCTTGGGCAGTACCGATGTATTTAAACCCTAAGAGAGGTTGCTGTTCACACACAGAAAGGACAGAATGCCGAACTATGCGGAATCAAACAAACTATAAACACATTTGCAGATTGAAAGGAAGTTCAGAGATAAGGCATTCGACGGAACCTGATTTCGCAACCACCGTGACGAACCCGCTCCAATTGTTGCAGTTCCCAGCTGCTTCTTTCCTTACCCCTGTGTTGTCCTCCTTGTTGCACCGACAATTCTTTTATAACTCAGTCCCTTTCTCTTCTCCTAGGGCTTTCCACAAGATTCCGAGAAGCTTCTTTTTAAGAATATGCATATTTTTTTTAATTTAATTTAATGATTCCCAATTATTAGGTACTTTATTTTATTATTATTTTCTTTATAAACGACCCCAAAATATTATCATTAATAGAATAGTACTATTTCAACTATCCATATTTTTGTACTATCCTATAATTTATTTTATTAATCTAGTTGTGAAACACAATTTACAAGCATGGCTATAATTATTTATTTATTTAAATATTTATTATAAATAATATTATATCGAATAATACAAACTTCTTAGAACTTATTTATCAACAACACCTCTATTAAAATAATAATTTATTTATAACTTAAATCGACAACTAACGACAATATGTCTAATTAACAACACTAGACTCTTCCGTAGAATATTTCTAATTAAAGCACAACATTACCGCACATACTTAAACACCTTTGAACTTGGTTTGACTCCAAAATACAACATTACCTGACAGTGAGACATGGGCGAATGACAACCAATAGCCACAAGGGTAAACTGACGACGAAGGAACACTGACTAGGGACCTCATGTTAACTCCAACCAACTAATCCATTGGCGAAGGCACGCTCAGACCTGTAATCAGGTGGAGTCGATGCCAAGTACCTGCATCCTGCAGCAACGCACAGTTAACCGTAACAAGATATACATATACATCACATGCAGTCCTATCATGAATGGAAATCGCAGTGAGGTAGGGTACTCGAGAACGAGTAATACAACACTGTTCCATTCATGTTTTAAAATAATAATCAACTAAATTGAACAAGATATCAGATTACTAATCTACGACATAAAATGATCAGCTAACTTTCAATCCCATATAATGAATAACATCAAAGCATCTAAAACATCAGTTCATTTATCAAATTGTAAAGCATAAAATGACATAATCCATCATCAATATCTGTTATCATAACAATTAAGTTCATACTGAAATAGCAAAATAACTAGAAATCCATCATCAACGATCTAAAAATACTGTCAAAATGTCCAATACTACAAAGCAACCATCAGTCCAAAAGACGATAAGTTGAGGGGTACTACATCCTCCCCCCCTAGGATCAGGCTTACTCCTGGAAGCCTGCGAACAAATATGGATATAGCTCTCGCATACGGGAAGTATCTTCCCAGGTCGCTGAAGTCTCATCATTAGGATCCCATTGGACCCTTACCTGCTCTATGGCTCTGCCCCTGAGAGCGAGTCGCCTGTGCTCTAAAATGCCTACGGGCTCCAAAGCTAGCTGCCCGTCCTCTACCTGTAAAGCATTCCAGTCAAGGACATGAGAAATATCTGGATGATAAGGTCTAAGAACAGAAACATGAAATACGTCATGGACGCGTGACAAGCTAGGCGGCAAAGCAAGACGGTATGCAACAGGACCGATCCTCTCCAAAACCTCGAATGGCCCCACAAAGCGTGGCGCGAGCTTAGAGCCTTTTCCGTAACGGATCGGACTCTTTCGCGGACGCACCCGCAAGAACACCCGATCACCAACTGAAAACTGACGATCAAGTCTGTGAGCATCTGCATATTTCTTCTGTCTATCCTGAGCTGCTACCAGATGCTCTCTGATGCGATCAACCTGCTGCTCCATCTCTTGGAGCATCTGAGGACCTAGGAGAACTCTATCCTCAAGGCGATCCCAACTCAATGGGGTACGACAAGGACGACCATATAGGGCCTGAAAAGGAGACATGCCAATGGAACTGTGGTACCCATTATTGTACGCAAACTCCACCAAATACAAATAATCTTCCCATCGGTTTTGCTGATCCATCACATACATACGGAGCATATCCTCAAGGACCTGATTGACCCTCTCAGTTTGCCCATCAGTCTCTGGATGATAAGCTGAACTGAAGTTCAATTGAGTCCCCAAAGCATGCTGAAGAGATGTCCAAAGAGCTGAAGTAAAAACTGGATCACGATCGGAGATAATCTTGCGAGGAATCCCGTGCAATCTGACGATATCCTCCATGAAAATTTTGGCCACAGAAGAAGCATTATATGAAGATCGGACAGGAGAAAAGTGTGCTACTTTCGTAAGCCTGTCTACAGTGACCATTATCGCATCATGGCGACGAGAAGACATGGGTAAACCAACTATAAAGTCTATTGAAATGATGTCCCATTTCCATTCCGGAATAAGATGTGGCTGAAGAAGACCTGCGGGATGCTGATGTTCCGCCTTAACCCTCTGACATTCTAAGCATCTCGAAACAAAATCAGCAATATCCCTCTTCATTCCAGTCCAAAAATATATCTAACGAAGGTCTGCATACATCTTCTTGACACCTGGATGCGCAGAATAAGGTGCCCGATGAGCCTCAGTCATGATTAGGGTGCGGAGACCCTCTGTAGAAGGCACATAAATGCGATCTAAATGTCGCAAGAGACCATCCGACTCGATAGAATACCCAGCATATCTACCCTCCAAGGCTCTACCAGACTCCACTTCAGCTTTCACTTCCTGATACCATCTATCTGCAGGGAGAGCTGCAAGAACCTGCCCTCTCAAATCCACTCCAAGAGTAATAGATGAAAGTTCATGTCTTCGACGACTAAGGGCATCCGCCACCACATTCTCCTTACCTTGGATATATTTTACCTCAAAATCATACTCACATAGAAACTCCATCCATCGCCTCTGTCTCGCATTCAGGTTTGGCTGAGTAAAGATATACTGTAAACTTCGGTGATCACTGTGCAGCTCAAACCGATGCCCCAGCAAGAAGTGTCTCCATCTTACCAATGCATGAACAACTGCAGCTAACTCTAGGTCATGTGTAGGATAATTCAACTCATGATCTTTGAGTTTACGGGACTCGTAAGCTATCACACGACCCTCCTGCATTAAAACCGCTCCTAAACCTTCCAAAGATGCATCAGTACAAACCACAAAATCTCCGGCAGGATCCGGCACTGCTAGAATAGGTGCACTGGTTAACCGCTCCTTAAGACTCTGAAAGGCTGCTTGACACTGATCTGACCAAATGAACTTCTTTCCTTTTCTCTGAAGTGAAGTTATAGGGTGAGCTATCTTTGAAAATCCTTCCACAAATCGCCGATAATAGCCTGCTAAACCCATGAAACTACGAACCTCCGAAACATTGGTAGGAGCAGGCCAATCCATGATCGCTTGAATCTTTGAAGGATCCACTGCAATACCCTTGGCCGAAATAACATGTCCCAAATATTTTACTTCAGTTTGAAAGAAATCACATTTAGCCAAATTTGCATACAACTGATTTTCTCTTAAACACTGCAAAACCTGCCGCAAATGCTCTTCATGCTCCTCCATAGACCTTGAATAAATTAATATATCATCTAAGAAGACAAGAACAAATCTATCCAGATAGGTACGGAACACACCATTCATCAGGCTCATGAATACTGATGGCGCATTTGTCAATCCAAAAGGTACAACAGTGAACTCATAATGCCCATAGCGAGTGCGAAATGCTGTCTTGTGGATGTCAGCCTCAAGAATGCGCAACTGATGATATCCTGATTTTAGGTCTATCTTGGAGAACACCTTAGCTCCCTTGATCTGATCAAAAAGGTCATCAATTCGCGGCAATGGGTACCTGTTCTTCACAGTCACCTTATTAAGCTGCCGATAGTCGATGCACAAACGCAGAGATCCATCCTTCTTCTTCACAAAAATCACAGGTGCTCCCCATGGAGAGACACTCGGACGAATGAATCCCTTCGCTAATAACTCTTCTAGCTGCAAGCGAAGCTCCTTAAGTTCCTGAGTAGTCATTCGATATGGAGCTCGTGAAATAGGTTCTGCTCCAGGAACAAGGTCTATCTTGAAATCAATATCCCGCTTCGGTGGCATACCTGGAATTTCGCTAGGAAAGACATCCTCATACTCCTTGAGAATAGGATAATCATCAAGGGATGCCTCCCTATTTTCCCCAAAATCTGAGTCATTAACTGTTACAGCAAACAACTTGCATCCTTGACGCAGACATCTCTTCAATTGCATAGCAGAAATCATGCGCAAGGAGATGGGTCTCTGAATCCCAACCACTTCTACTTCTTTGCCGGAATCATCAACACACCTTACTAATTTGCGGCGACAGTCTATCACCGCTCGATGAGCATCCAACCAATCCATTCCCAGCACTATATCATAGGATCCTAATGGTATAATGCGAAGATCCGCTGTGGTAGATAAGGGTCCTATCCTCAACTCGCAACCATGCACAAGAGAGTCTACTGATACTCTAGATCCTGAGGCCAATTCCACCTGCCACTTGACATCTTGCTTTGCTGCCACTAATTTGCAACGTTCCACTATAGAAGGGGAAATAAAAGAATCTGAAGCACCAGAGTCAAAAAGAACAGAAATGGTAATACCTCGCAAGACACCTGTAGTCTCCACAACGGTACCTTGGTGCTCCGCTTGGCGATTATCCACCGCCGCAAACACTCTATGTGACCTGCCTGCATCACCAACAGTGGGCTCTGAAGCTGCGGGTCTCTGACCAAATCCTGAAGTATTCTTATGCGGGCACTGTCTAGCAATGTGGCCCTGCTGACCGCAAGAAAAACATCCTGTTCCCCTGCCAAAACCTCCACCGCCTACAGGAGCATTTGACTGCTGAAAACTACCTCTGCTTGCTGCAGATTGTGTGCTTTGCGCTGGTTGACTGGCATGATCACGTTTAACTCTCTGCCAACTTCGATCCTTTCTGGAATGAAATCTGTTGCTTTGCTGATACTGAGAGTTTCTTGATTTCGTCTGAGAAAACTGTTGTTGTTGCTGTCCACTCTTAGAAGGTACCTGATGACTCCTCGAGTTACCTGCTGCATGAGACTGACCACCTCAGAAACCTGAACCTGCTCGAGATGAGCTACCAATCTGTACACCTGTATGACCCCCTAGGGCCATGGTCAAGTTCTCTTCCACCAATCTAGCCTTCTCCACTGCTACCTCCATGGTCTTCGGCTCGAACACACGAACTCCTCCGCTGATGCGTGCATTCAGACCTCTGATAAAATGCTGAACTAACATGGCCTCGTCGTTTCCAATCCCTGCATATTGCTTGAGTTCATAAAACCTGCGCTCATACTGTTCCACTGTCATGGCCATCTGTCTCAACCCATGGAATTCATCCGCTCGTCGTTGCCTCCAGTGATCAGATAAAAATCAAGCTCTGAACCTATCCAGAAATAGTTCCCATGAAATTGTCGCAATATCTAGATGCAACTTTTGTTCCTCAAGACGCCACCAAGTAGAGGCGAATCCTCTTAGATGCATGATGGCGCATCTTGCCTTAGTGTTGCTACCATATGGATGCATAGCAAAGCATCTCTCCAAATCGATTAGCCATGTTTCTGCTTCCAAACCGCTACCGGAGCCATCGAAAGTAGGAGGACGGGCTCTCATCAGGTCTCTCATGTGGCCTGCAAGAATGGCTTCTTGTTCAGCTGTGACCTCTCTCCTTCTAGGAGATCTTTCTCTTTCTCTTTCTTCCGGTTGCACCACCTCCTGCATCGGACCAAGACGAGCAAGCACCTCCTCAAGGAGCTGGCGTAGTTGAGCACCCTCAGGCTGAACCTGATTCTCCTGATTCTCGCTTCCACCTTCTTGTGTACTTCTATGAGGGGAGCTAGGAGGAGGGCTGATTTCAACACCTCTCCCATGACCCCTACCTCGACCACGTCCTCGGCCTCGCACCCTAGGCATCTTCCTGGACAACACATCCAAGAACAAACTTCAGGTTGTTAGGCAAGGACTATAAATGAATATGTCCCTCAGAGTTTAAGCAACTAGCATAGCTTAATGGGCTAATTATAAAACCAGAGTACCCAGTGTTAGTAACTTGGCTCTGATACCAGATGTAACGCCCGCCTTGAACGCCTTAAAGAATACACATGTGTGCAATATAAAACAGGAAATTTTTTTTTTTTTTTAAAACTGATAAAGTAAGTTACACAACTAATTACAACATATTCTCTAAGGGATCAAGGCTGCATCACTTAACCAATCAATTAACATACATCAGTAATTGATCCAAATTCTTTTTCAATAAATAACTCATTCACATTCATTGCAAACATCAGATAACGGAATCAGCATGATAAGATACGTCACTGAAATGCTTTTATATAAGTACATCAAAACATCATTACAATGCCACTTTTAGTCTACGTCTAAAGTCACATACATAAAGAATATTCTGTTACATAAATCTGGTACAAGGTTGTACACTTACATCATCATCATTGAAACAAGTACAACTGAAACAAATCCTTTTCTGCATAAGATCCTGACAAGAGAACCAATGGATAAAATAGCTCTTCCACCCGACCATGTGGAACCCTAAGGTCCACCCCCCGAGCTAGGAGTTAACATGAGGTCCCAAACACTGACAGTCAGGTAGACGAAAGACAAACAAGAACAAAGGACGGCCAATGCCAATACAACACATGGCTATAACAATGCAGCACAACATAACTTAACTTTCACTTCATTTCCAGAGGCGACACAAAACAAACGAGGAGAGACCGAACAAGGGATGCTAGGTTGTAGTAGGGAGAGTGTCATCGCATGGTCCTATCATGGGTTATCCTGACAGCCTCTCACTAGGCGCCGGCCCCCATCTATGGTTATCCTGACAGCCTCTCACTAGGCGCCGGCCCCATAGGGTGACACATGCGGAATCGACCTTCCTTTCATGAGGACAAGGAAGTCAATGATGCCGACCAGGCCTTCTCTACCCATCCTTAGTCTAAACAAGCACTACAGGCCATGGGAGAGGAATCCATTAATCTTATTAATGTGAGATCTACCCTTAACCCCCTAGTTAATTTTTAGGTTATCACTTGATTAATCTACTTCCAACGGGTTATCCTGACTGCCACTTTGGGCGCCGGCCCCACGTTGAAAGCCACTCTCCTTCCTAACACCTAGTCAACCTTAAAACATCATGCAAGACTTATAACCATACACGTAAATGAACACTGCAAGGCATAGACCCTCTTGCATCAAAATAGAATCATAACATCAATTGTGATCCAATACTTTTAACATTACATAACTTTATTCTTTTACAGATTTCAGGTCTCTCCTTACGACAAAACAGTACAATAAGGTCACAAGAGGATTAATATCTCATCCCGAGATTATTACTTTACAAGACACAACATTCAACCGTGACAGTACCTCATTATACTACACACTTTGTTTGATACATATGAATGCTATTACATCACAATCATAAAACAGCAATACACCAGTTGCCAATACTTAACAACGACAACTTAGCCTCTGGAATACAAGTTTGAACAACCTCAATACGACTCATTACAACACTCAAACAATTCAATTCAAAATTCAAGAGATGAAATACTACCATTCATTCTCAGTTTTAATGCAAACAACTTCTGAAATAAAATCAACATTATATCTTAACACTTGCAACTACATTTCTAACAAATCCTTATTTTGCTTCAAAAGATCAGTAAATTGATTAACTGAATCATTACAGTAATTGATGTAAGAACCACTTAATTCCAGATACAATCTTATATACTATCCTTCAATCTTATCTGACTAGTTTATTCTATTAAGGATAATAACGCTAAGAGAGATGTCTCATGGCTGAACGGCAATCACACGAGGCGAAATTCAAACACGAAATCCAAAAGAATTCTTTTATGATGATTTGAAGTTATCTCCGATACTGATCTTATCCATAGTGATTTACTTTCTCAAGAGAATGATCGTAATTGCGCCCTATGCGAACAGCTTGGGATATTTTACTACTGAGGTGTAAAATTGCTATTGACTGTTTAATCACTGACGTGAATGATATGCATCCGGTCTGATGACTTCCGGCTATGTTCTCTGAACTTGCAAATTTTACTGCGTTTACAGTATCCACGTAAATCGGAAAGAACTGGAGAGTGTTTATGATGTGATAAAAGAAGACCACGGTTTTGCCCACACAGCGATCTCATTTCAACTCAGTAAGCGAACTGCATTCGTTAGTATACTAGAATGGCTTTCTGCCTGTAAGAAGAGCTATGTCGATAATTTTTCTATCACACTGCTGCTGCCGAATCTGTTATCAGATTTCTGAGATATTCAGATGTTGAGGATTAGCCAAAACGAGACAGTAGCTATTAGAAACAGACAGCTGCTCAAATTACACTTGGAACTATTACTACATTATACCAACAGTTGGTTATTGACCATCTTGCCTTCACTGGCTATCTTGAGGTCACCCCAAACTTTTTCAGACGTGCACCAGCTAAGACAACGGCAGTCTACAGATTAAACCTGACTAAGTTTAGATTTTCACCTCTAGCAACTGCAGTAAGCATAAACTCTTAAGACATTATTACTGCTATATAAGCTATGAGTGCGGTCAGAGATTGATGTATGACGAATACCCTAATCAACTTCGATATTGAATGCTACAGCCTCCATCATCTTCCAGGGTTAACGGTGTTTGCTCAGCGTGTTTGAAAGCCAGTGAAATCGCGGTATCCCAAGCTATAAGATGGCTGGTGTACAAAGAATCATCGTCCCAAAACTGACAATGACTGACGGTGGCCATAAAATGGTCATGTTGAAAAGACTTCTGTGACTTCAACAAGAGCGAATAGCAATAAGGCCACGGCAGCGAGCATTTCAACCTTGCAGCGTGACCTGATATCCCGATCCACTAATAGCCAATATCAACCGCAACTAAAATACATAGAATCTCAGACAAGTTGGCTCACCAGTTTTCTTTTAAACAAGCAGAACTTCAATTGAGAGCGAATGGTGAGACAAAACGGCAGCGAGCTACTCGACTCATCACCTCCCATCGCGCCCTGACTTAACAATATGCAGCGTCTCCAACATTAACAACCCACTGCTAAACCTTATCAAACGCTACAAGGCATAACGAATGGAGTGCCGGCCAGATCGCTAAACTAGGGTTAATCAGCAACGAACAGTCTGCCAAAAATATGCATTCAACCTCTCTAGAAAGAATCTGCATTTTACACGCTTGGGAATTCACGCAAGTCTAGGCATTTCTGTAAGTTTCGATTTGCACCAGGTGTATAAGATCGAGCTGGCTGTTGGAACGCATTGTCCTTGAGAGACTCCTCTTATACTTTCATGGAGATCCATGACAAGATGACACTGAGGCGTGTGCAGAAAGGTATCAAAACAAGAAGAACTCCAGCTAAGGAATGCGCTAGACAATGGAGAAAAAGAACCCGTGGGTTTAACCCCAAAGACAACACCACCTGGCCGCTCAGCTATAAAGAACAAGAGAAAGATTTTTTTTTTTTTGTTCCTCTCGATAGCCAGAATTCGCAAGTAACCAATCTCTAAAGTAGGGATGACGTATTATGGAGAACCATATCTGAGCCAAAGACGACATTCATCCCTAATATCTAGCATTTACCGTCACAACCTAGACGCTTCATTCTATTTACAAAATCATATATTGCAAAGACAAAATGGTATAGATCCCCTTACCACGCAATAAGATTCTAAAGAAACCCTTGTTTGCTTAAATCTGAGACTACTGAGATACTGAAGTTGAATTCCCTTCTTCTATGGCAAATCTGCCAATTAAAGTTTCCTGTCAACCCTCGCAAGACCATCCATCCTACAGAAATGAAATCAACAGCCCAGGTTTCCCAAAACGCAATCCAGAAACGACAAATTTGGCCGAACCTCAGTTGCCTCCATTTCCTTCATTTACGCTGGAAGGAAAATTTCAATGCGTCGTGCTCGTTGAGCCCTACAGTTTCAGTTTCTTGTATGCTCAGCAGTCAATCTCCAGTAACAATCGCTATACAGGTTTCTGAGCCAAAAGGATTTCCAGTTGCAGATGTGGGAGCAGGCACGCAGCCTAAGCAGATCGTTGGGTACAAGAGACATACAGCGGGTTTCCCAGACAGTTTCCAGCTAACACAGAGAGAAAACACTAATAACCTTGATCAGATCTTACAGGGACGACTAGCTAGAACCAACCGCGATTCACAGTAATCCTATCGAGGTGTCCTACAAACCCTACCAAGATCTCGCCGGTCTGAGAATGCATGCAGAATAATTCGGCAACCAGTGAAAGGAAAGAAAACATTTGACTTACAGAATCCTTGGGCAGTACCGATGTATTTAAACCCTAAGAGAGGTTGCTGTTCACACACAGAAAGGACAGACTGCCGAACTATGCGGAATCAAACAAACTATAAACACATTTGCAGATTGAAAGGAAGTTCAGAGATAAGGCATTCGACGGAACCTGATTTCGCAACCACCGTGACGAACCCGCTCCAATTGTTGCAGTTCCCAGCTGCTTCTTTCCTTACCCCTGTGTTGTCCTCCTTGTTGCACCGACAATTCTTTTATAACTCAGTCCCTTTCTCTTCTCCTAGGGCTTTCCACAAGATTCCGAGAAGCTTCTTTTTAAGAATATGCATATTTTTTTTAATTTAATTTAATGATTCCCAATTATTAGGTACTTTATTTTATTATTATTTTCTTTATAAACGACCCCAAAATATTATCATTAATAGAATAGTACTATTTCAACTATCCATATTTTTGTACTATCCTATAATTTATTTTATTAATCTAGTTGTGAAACACAATTTACAAGCATGGCTATAATTATTTATTTATTTAAATATTTATTATAAATAATATTATATCGAATAATACAAACTTCTTAGAACTTATTTATCAACAACACCTCTATTAAAATAATAATTTATTTATAACTTAAATCGACAACTAACGACAATATGTCTAATTAACAACACTAGACTCTTCCGTAGAATATTTCTAATTAAAGCACAACATTACCGCACATACTTAAACACCTTTGAACTTGGTTTGACTCCAAAATACAACATTACCTGACAGTGAGACATGGGCGAATGACAACCAATAGCCACAAGGGTAAACTGACGACGAAGGAACACTGACTAGGGACCTCATGTTAACTCCAACCAACTAATCCATTGGCGAAGGCACGCTCAGACCTGTAATCAGGTGGAGTCGATGCCAAGTACCTGCATCCTGCAGCAACGCACAGTTAACCGTAACAAGATATACATATACATCACATGCAGTCCTATCGTGAATGGAAATCGCAGTGAGGTAGGGTACTCGAGAACGAGTAATACAACACTGTTCCATTCATGTTTTAAAATAATAATCAACTAAATTGAACAAGATATCAGATTACTAATCTACGACATAAAATGATCAGCTAACTTTCAATCCCATATAATGAATAACATCAAAGCATCTAAAACATCAGTTCATTTATCAAATTGTAAAGCATAAAATGACATAATCCATCATCAATATCTGTTATCATAACAATTAAGTTCATACTGAAATAGCAAAATAACTAGAAATCCATCATCAACGATCTAAAAATACTGTCAAAATGTCCAATACTACAAAGCAACCATCAGTCCAAAAGACGATAAGTTGAGGGGTACTACAACTTATCTTTACCAGATTATCAAATTTTATATGACACATCCTTCTATGCCATAGCCAACTTTCATCTGTTTGAGCCAATAAACAATAATCATTAGTTCCTCTCAATTGATAGATATTACCTTTTGTTTTCTTACCAATAGCAATCATAGTTCTAGAACTTTCCATGATCTTGCACCCATTATCTTTGAATCTTAGATCATATCCTTTGTCACACATCTGACCAACACTCAAAAGATTATGCTTCAAACCCTTCACATATAAAACATTGTCAGTATTATACTTTCCATCAAATGAAATAGATCATTTTCCACAAATCTTACCAACTGCATTATCTCCAAACCTAACTAGTCCTCCATCATACTTTTCAAAACTTACAAACTTACTTTTGTCACCAGTCATGTGATGTGAGCATCCACTATCAATAATCCATTCATCCTTATCTTTCTCAACCTGAATAGCCAAAGCACTTTCTTCTACTGATTTTTCATCCTTCACACAACTAGTAGAATTAGTAGACACAAAATCTTCTTTAATAGCAATAAACATGCATTCATTTGCACTAGTATTAGCATCATTAGATTCTTCATCAGTCACCCCTTCATCATCAAAATCTTTGACATAGTAACATTTCTTTGGAACTCTAGTCTTGCTCTCATGTTTCTTCTTAATTCTTTCAATTCTTTCAGGACATCTGGAAGCATAATGACCTACTTTACCACAAGAGAAACATTTGAAATGTAATTTACCTTTGAACTTACCAGAGCCTCTTTGTAGCCTGTCAACAAAGTTAGCTTCAGTTTCATCAAAGTCATCATCCACCTTGTATTTCTTAGCTCTAGAGATCTCTACTTTAAAAGTTAATTCAACTTTAGGCGGGACATCACCAAATTCTCTCATCTCAAAGGCTGTAAGTTTTCTAAGTAACTGATCTTTGTCAATACTTTTTATAGTCATGAATTCTTCAATTGTAGCTACCTTGTGACTATATGATTTTGGTAGTGATCTGAGAATTTTCATCACAACTTCCTTATCACCGAGAGTTCCTCCCATACCCTTTATTCCAGTGACAAGTTCATCAACTCTTTACATAAAGGCTATTATGTTTTCATCTTCATTCATTTTCAAACCATCATATTTCACTTTTAGACTCTGTAGCTTGGCTTCTTTTACATAATCATCCCCTTCATATAGATGTTTTAGCTTCTCCCATACCTCATTTGTAGTTTCAAGGTCCACAACTTTTGTCAACACTAAGTCATTTAAGGAACTTAGCAGAGCATCCTTTGCTTTGACATCCACCTCATATTCTTTGATTTCATCTTTAGTCATCAAACCATTTGGAGGCATGGTATATTTTGTTTCTGTAGCTTTCCATACTTTATAACCAAGACAAAGAAGATGGATTGTCATTCGTACCTTCCAAAGAGCATAATTTGTCCCATCAAAATGCGAAGTTTCCTTCTTATAAGACATCTTGGATCTTGCTCAAGCTGTTAGGCTTTCTTCAGAGGAACTTGGCTCTGATACCAATTGTTGAACTACACTGGACAAGTAAGAGGGGTGGGGGTGAATCAGTTGTCCTTAAACTTTTAACCAAATATGATCAACTTATCAATTCCTTATAACTAGATATAACCATGAAAACATAAAATGAGAAGCTCAACACAAAAGCATAAACAACATAGGAGACACCATATTTTTACGTGGAAAACCCTAAAAGGGAAAAACCACGGTTGGTGTTAACCCACATAAATATATAAGTTATATCAATACCAAAAAATAGAGGCTCACTACCCAAATTGCTCACTGCAAAGAAAGGCTCATTACCAAAGAAAGGCTCATTGCCAAAAGGAGGCTCACTACCAAAAGGTTAAACTGAGATAACAACATCTACTCCATGCCAAGGTTCAGTTCCATTGAAGCACAAACACCTCTGCTCTGCTTTGCTACTTTACTTCACTTCTATCTTCGTATCTTCGCACTTGGATACATTTTCACGACTCAATTACAAGTATTTATCCACTACATCAACCTTGGAATGATCATCAAGGTCGACATTACAATCATCAATTGTTGGAACAATCTTCAAGGTCGACAAACATATGTTACATCATATAGGTCTGGACCTAAACAAATTTACAAAGAAAAGAAATGAATGTGGATCATGCTGCACCTTAGCAGGGACTTAAACACAATCATCCATGTTACAACACATTATCACAATCTTCGATGCTTCTTTGCAGATGATGAATTCAACTAGGTCGACCAAGACTAATGTTAACACAAGTATTCAAGAACACGCTTCATGCACAATCTGAATTATGCCTTGCGGACCAATCCAAATATAGGAGCATGATCAAGAGACATCCACAAGCACATTATAATCACCAGGAACAACTGCACGATCTCTAACAACTCTATCAGTAAGATTCTTCAAACTGGAGCATAAGAACAACATTGTCAACCACTGTCATAAGTAAAAGATATCTTGTGGACCACCAAATCATGAACCATTGTAGTTGAAGGCACTTAACATCATCACAGACTTAATTCTAGAACCGTAGACCAAAATACTTTAATGCAAAGGAATGCGGAGCAAAACACTTTCTCGCTATCACCACCAAACATACAGAAAAAGTTGTTTTCACTCTGGTGAACATAACTCACTCAATTCTTCATACCAAAGGCTCAAACTCAGAATATAACATCTTCAGACAGACTTCTAAATAACTTTCAATCCACAGGTAAATATATTTATTCTACAGGAAATGCAGAGCATTCTTCTGGACTATTCTTCTGCATGTAATGCATTGTTTCTACTGCAACACATTGTTAACACCGAAGGGGCTAATTTTCTCAATATCCTCAACAAAGTAAGAGCACAGTTGACACCAATGAAAACACAAATATGTTGACATCAATGACAACACCGATTAGGCACATACTTACAACAATTGGATTTCTGCAAGAGTTGTTGGTAAGGTCTAAAATGCATTTTGTTAATTTAAGCTTTTGAGTTATGAGCTACATTTCATACCCCAACTTTTGAAACGCATTTTTCTAATTAGCTTCTAAAGTTCAATTTGGTCTTCCATCAAAGTTCTAACTGATCCTTTTTTTTTTTTTGAGAAAACAAACTATCAGTTGAAGTTTGAAGTCTAAAGTTCAAGCTAAAGGCTCCTCGTTCAACATCTGGCACTCAATAGATGGATTACTTCCTACATGGAGATGCAACTTGTAGTTTGTAGGCTAAAGGCCAAGATTGAGTATTAGATAATTTGGTGTTAGCATGTTTCTTGACATTGCCCATATGTGTCATGTGTTGATCAAACTCTAAAGTTTGAACTACATATTACAAGTCAAACTCCAAAGTACAATGATATGTAATCTTAGCCCAAAAGATTGAGGGAGTTGTGTAGGGTGTAGATTGTGGCCTAAGGGTTGAAGTCTGAGTTTTTATGGGACCATGCAACTCTAGCTTTGAAGTCTAAAAGTATGTATATTTCACTTTGAAGTTCAAACCAATTTAGGTTGGCTTTCATCTTCCCAAATCCTAAGATGTCTAAGGAGTGGCTTATTGACTAAGATGTAGGGGTTTGTCCTTTAACATGGGAACCTTGATTATCCTCTAGTTCTTGTTGGTTGAGTTAGTCATGTTATTTTGGGCCTATGGTCTAGTAAGTCTTACACTTGTTTTGTGATGCTTGGTGTATGGGAAAGTGTGTCAAGTGTGTCTTCGCATTGTGTCTGTTGGTTTTTTCCCAGACTGGATGCTTATTCCCAGATTTCCCTACAAGGTAGCCATTAGTGATCAACAGGATCTCTGGGCCAGGGGCCAATAGTGTAGGAGATAGACTCTATATTTTATCTCCTCTTCTTCTTCAGGCTCTGCAAGACCTAGGGGGGTATTCCCTACTCAACATCCATGAGGATATGCATACAAGGCTGGGATGCTGACAGAAAACAGATAAGTCCTCCTGTAAGTAGACCAAAACTGAAAGATAAGAGCAAAGGGGCTAGCTTTGGGCCTATTTGCAGTTGTAGACAGAGGACTGAGGTTCCTAAAACTAACTCTAATGTCCTAATGGTTGTTTTAGATTTTGATTTGGAGTTTAAGTTTGGATGCAAAGCTGGACATGGTTGTAACACAAACACAAAGCAAGATTGGTGCCTATCCAGGGCCTGGAGTCAGTAGACATACACCTGTGAATGATCAGCATGAACAGCTAAAACTGGATTTCAAGGGGATATATGTGATACCTGCCTTACAGGTATCTCCCAATATAGAGTGTTAAGTTATCTCTACTTATGGTATCCCTACTGCAGTATACCCTTCCCAATGTTCAACCTGAAAACAGTTTAATCTACCCCTTGAGCAGAAGTTAAAAGATCAGACATTCAACATAGGAATTCTATGCTCTAGAATCTAAACATTACCCAAATATCCAGATTCAGAAGAAGAATACATGCAATACTGGAGACAGAATTAACACAACACATGCTAAGATAGCATTTCTCATATAAGATTAATCATGAAATCAGTGGGTTCATGCCAAAAACATACAACAAGAGATACATAAACTCACAGGTTAAGCTGTACAGAGCAACCAAATTAGCTTGTTATGAGTTACAGAGCCAAAAATCTTCAACTTTCAACAACCACAAATGAGTAACACTTCCTGCTTATAACAGCCAGGTAGTGTACCACAGCAATTAATTACATGGTTGACCAAAAATCCCGCCAGATATACAGTATCAGGAAAATGGCGCTCAAACACTACCAGATTGGCGCCCAAACATGAATGCAGCAGGTAGGGGAGGAGACAGGAAGAAATCTCGAGCCCTGCGCCACTGTCCGCTGATGTACACCTTCAATCAGGTACCAGATCCGCCCATACCTCTGCAACCTTCGCCATTAATGGCGCACCAACCCGCGGCCTTGGGAAAAACATCTAACAGTCGATCGCAACCATTTCCCGCCGAGATTCATCATCATGATATTTCGAATATGCAGGATATCAATTATCCCACATGCACCCCGCAGCAACCTCTTTAACACTTTATATACTAGGTCATGAGCATATATGATGTCGGTGCTTTTGCTCCTAACGACACTAGTATAAGACTTCATCATCATCATCCTCCAGCAGCATGATATCCTGTTGCTTGAAATATCACCCTGACGTCAGCATCATATCGTAATATAACCTGCATGATAATGGCCTTCATCCGCACAACCTGATCCATCGAAGGAACATCCTCCTGCTGAGCTTATACCAAAAGTCTGGCCGATGAACATCCTGATGACGTCATCATCATATCCTGCTGACGTCATCATCATATTGACATCAGGATGATATTCGGAAGATAACCGGATATTTGGAAATATCATCCTGATGCACAAATATCAGGTCGCACTGTAGCTCCACTATAAGATCGGGCCGATAGATGAATATGATGATGCTCGAAAAGATCACCCCCACTAGATAATGCATGAAGCCGGCAGGCGGATATCTCCTTGATATCAGCATCATCATGACGCTGGAACAAACATACATCCGGGTGATATTCAAAATGAAAATATCACCCCCTCCTTCGGAAATATCATGATGCAGATAGGCAGAGAAATAGATATCACCCTGTCATAAGAATGACGTCAGCATCATCAGGATGATAAAACAACGAACATGAAGTGATATAACATCATCAGGTTGATATTGACTAAGATCATCTTGACGTTCAAAATATGATGACCCCAGTGAATATCGGGTCACACTTAGAACTCTTCAACAACATCATCACGATGATCATAACCAAGATCACCCGATGATAAAAATATCACCCCGGCGAAATATCATGAAGGCAGAAAATATGATGACCCCCGTAAGCAACACGGTGATAACTGGAAATATGATGATGATGATGAAGACCCCTAAGAAAGAACAAGTCAGGTCGAACAACTTAGAGAATAACCCCTTCAGAAAATCGGGGCAACATCATCATCATGTTTGGGCAAGGTGATAATTGGAAGATCACCGGATACTTGAAAAATCACCCCCGCAAGCAAATCAGGGCGCACTGTAGCTCATCAGCAGGATCAGATGATATCCAAACATCACCCGATATTGAAATATGATGATCCTGATGAAAAACAAGTCGACAGAAAACATGATAATGCAGACCATCATCGAAGACAAGATGATGATGATGAAAATCTCCTCCTCAAAGAAAATATGATGCTGCAGCTGAAAAATGCTGAGGAGGTCCAACACTTAGGAAAATGGGCAAGAAGATAAAGGGTTCAAATGAAGGAACCCCCTGATCATGAAAATCAACCCCAGGTCAAAATGAGTGCTAACAGTGGCTCTGAATGGGGACGTGCAGGTGAAAACCTGCAGCGAGAACTAGATCTCCGTGCAGACCAGACAAAAAGCCAAAAAACGCGAGCTGTACAAGGCATTTACACTACATACATATTTTTTACAAATGTGCACAGCAACCAGTTATTCATGCAAAATAGAACTTAAGGAATTGGCCATGCACAGGCAATTCCAGAACTTCACCATCTAGGGCCTGGAGGAAATAAGAATCCTCCCCATGAGTATTGCAAACCTGATATGGGCCCATCCATAAGGGTTCAAATTTACCATGTTTACCCTTTTCCTGACCTTTAGCATTCCAAATGAGCACCAAATCATTGACTTGAAACTTCCTTTTTGTAGTTCTCCTGTCAAACTGATATTTCACATCTTGTTGTCTTTTGAGATTGATCTGGTGGGCTTTCCTTCTGTTTTCGTCCAATGCAACCAGCTGATTTACTCTTTCTGTCATGGAATCTTCAATCTCCTCATCATTTTCCTGAATGAATCTGTAAACTGGTAGGAGATTGTTTATGGGCAATCTAGCTGGTGCACCATATACTAGCTCAAAAGGTGACTTTCCAATAGCCCTTTTCACTATCACTCTGTCAGCCCATATTGCTAAGTTCAACTTTGAGTCCCAAGCTCTCTTGTTCCTGCCCAGTATCCTCTTGATAATTTTCATGATGCTCTTATTGCTTGATTCTACTTGACCATTTCCTTGTGGGTGATATGGTGATGTATATGACAGATTTATCCCATACCTGTTGCAAAAATCAACAAATTCACCTGATCTGAAGCACATAGCATTATCAGTGACTATCTTAAATGGTACTCCAAACCTGATGATGATGTTTTCTAGTATGAAATCTGTCACCACCTTACTTGTAGCTCTCTTAGTTGGAATGGCCTCAATCCATTTGGTAAAGTAATCAGTCGCCACCAAAATCCAACTGTGTCCCCCACTTGATTTGTCTGCAATTTCCCCTATGAAGTCAATTCCCCATTGCTGGAATGGAGCATCCACAGTTACAGTTTTGAGGGGTAAAGCACCATCATATTTCAGCTTTCCTGAAAATCTTTGGCAAGGGTCACACTTTCTCACTAACCTTTGTGCATCTGAAAAGAGAGTAGGCCACCAATATCCTGCTCTGAGAATTTTATGAGCTGTTGTTTGGGCAGTATAATGTCCACCACACAATCCTTTATGCATATCAATCAAAACATTGTTAGCCATATCCTCATCCACACATCTCAGCAGCACACCATCAGGGTTTTTCCAGTATAGCTCACCTTGAACAATAACATACCTGATTGCATGTAACTTTAAAGTCCTCTTTTGACTGTCACTGAAATGGGAAGGACAATTCAGATTTTGCAAGTAGTAGATAATATGCTTGTACCATTCAGATCCTGATACATTTACACTCTCATCTTGGACTGCATTAACTTGGCATGCTTCCAAGTTTGACTGTGCCATCAACTTGGCTAATCCTTGTCCTCTTATCAACTTAGTAACTTGTATGTCTATGTTGAACTCCTGCAGTTTGTTTATCCATCTGCACCTTCTTCCAGTCACCTCCTACTGAGTGAATATGTCTTTGACTGCTGCATGAGGTACATATGCAATTATATATGATCCTACCAAGTATGGTCTGAAACTTTTGATGGCTCTGACTAGTGCATATGCCTGTTTTTCCATAATATCATACTTCAACTCAGAGGCCTGCAAGGACATACTGAAGAAAGCGATGGGCTGTTCAAAACCATCTTTGTTTTTCTGTAACAAACATGCAGCAATAGAGTGAAAGGAAGCAAATGAAAATACTTGGAATGGCCTAGAAAAATTAGGAGATTTAAGAACAGGGGCCATCTTGATTGCCTCTTTGATATTCTGAAATGATTCTGTTGCTTCCCTTTCCCAGTTGACAGTTGCATCCTTCTTCATCATCTTGGAAATGTTCCTTGTGGTTTCTGCAAAGTTGGGAACAAATCTTCTAACAAAATTTATCTGTCCAAAGAAGGACTGAACTCCTTTCACAGTTTTTGGCATTTGAATCCTGTCAATAGCAGCCACTCTTTCTGGATCTATCCTGACTCCATCCTTGGAAACAATATGTCCCAGAAGCTTTCCTTCAACTACCCCAAAGGCACACTTCTTTGGATTTAAAGAAATACCATACTCTAGTGCTCTTATGAAAATCTGCTCCAGATGCAAACAATGCTACTCTTCTTTCTTTGAGTAAGCAGTCAAGTCATCCTGATACACAGCTAGGATTGAATCAATCAACCCTGCAAAAGCAACATCCATTGCTCTTTGAAATGTGGCACATGCATTGGTTAGTCCAAATGGCATTCTAACATACACATAAGTTCCCCATGGAGTGGTAAAGGCGGTCTTATACTGTTCTGATTCCTTTACCTTCACCTGATTATATCCTGAAAATCCATCCATCATGGATAGGAGTTCACAACCAGTCACTCTCTGCAACATAGCTTCCATATTAGGCAGTGGATAGTTATCCTTTAAAGAGGATACATTCAAGTTCCTGAAATCAACACAAAGCCTAATATCACCATTCTTTTTTCTGACTGGGACAAGGTTAGATACCCAAGTTGAATGTCTGATTGGCACAATTATTCCAGCTTCCCTGAGCCTTTTGAGTTCTTCTTGCATCTTGGGAGCTAAGGTAGGGTTAATAGGTCTTTGCTTTTGTCTAAATGGCTTAGCTCCAGGCTTCAATGGGATCTCATGCTGGAATAAATCTTCCCTATAGGCTTTTAGGTCCTCATATGACCAAGCAAAAACATGTTTATACTTTTTCAGTAATGCAATCAGCATACCCCTAATGTGTGGTTTGAGCTGTTTACCAATGTATACCTTCTGAGGGGCCTGAGATGTCCCCAAATTTATCTCCTCTAAATCTTCCTTATTTGTGGGAGATGTCCTTGTGACCATTTTATCTCTACTGTCAAAAACTCTTTCCAAAGCTACCAACCCTCTAGGGATTTTATTAGTCTTCAATTGAATGATCTCTTTTCCCACAAGAGTTTCTTTTCCATCTATAGTCTCTACAAAAGCTTGGAAATCAATTTGTTGATTCTCATATTCATCTATGCAGTGCAAAAATTTCAACAAATCCCTATCATCGTTAAACACTTGCCAACTGCATATATTTTCTGGTACTGCAGGCCTAATTTTAATTTCTACATTTGTAACACCTGACAGAGTGATGTCATTTGGCCTTATTGCAACATTGGCTAAGAAATCAGCCATAACATTTTTTGACCTCTCTACCCAGCCTATTGAAAATGCATCAAATAATTCAATGGTATCCCAAACAGCATGCTTGTATTGTTTCAATCTTTTATTTTTTGCAGCATATTTATTTCTAATTTGGGATACAATCAGCTCAGAATCCCCAAATACTCTTAACATCTTAATTCCATGTTTGAGAGCAATATTTAGGCCTAAGAGTAAAGCCTCATATTCTGCAATATTGTTTGTGCAATCAAACCTCAGCAAGAAAGAGAATTTGAGGAGCTTACCAGTTGGAGACAGGAAAACAACTCCAGCTCCAGAGCCTTCTTTTGCACAAGCTCCATCAAAAAACATGGTCCATAAGCCTTGCTGATCCAGCTCTCCAATGCATACATTTTTTTCTTTATCTTCAGTATCATCTGAGACAACCTTGAAGTTATCACAGTCAGTGTCTACAAAGCATACTTGTTCATTTGCTTCTTGGTCTTCCACTGTCTCTGATGATCTTTGCTCTCTGATTAGCTTGACATCCCTGCCATTCATTGGAATCATGGCATATGACAGGTCCAGCTGCATACTTCCACCAATTAGTGCTGCCCATCTCCTTGACAACAACATACCATATTGTGGCTTGATGTCAACCACTGTTATATTCATTTTATATCTCTTTTCAGGAAATGCTGCCAGTTTGAAATCTACATCCTTCATGATTCCAATGACTGGTACCTCTCTGGCATCCATAGCATAACATTTTCCACATGCCTTGTCAATTTTCAATCCAGTTTGTTGCATGATGGCCAAAGGCATGACATTTGTAGATGCTCCAGAGTCAAGCATACAATTTCTAATTATTTTTCCATTTATAACCAGGGAAACATAAAATGGCTCCACTTGTGAAGGACACTTTGTCATAGTCACTCCTAAATAGACTTCAGGAGTCTCATCTTCTTCATTACACATGACATGTTTCTCACCCTGGGTCTGAACATTTTGTTTAGCTTGAAAAGGTACCCCTGAGATTAGGGATATTGTCCTATTCTTGATCTCTTCCACTTTCATGAGTTCCATAAGTGGAACAGAGACTTTTACCTGAGAGAGGACCTGAGCTATATCAAATGGAGCACAATTTTGTATAACAGTTGTAGCTTGCTCCACAATCTTGTTTTTATCCTGAGCTGATTTAGCTTTCATTTTCATAGTTCCCTGATCATCATTCTTGTCTTGGGAACCTCTACTTTGATCTTCAGCCTGAGGGATTTTGATTTCTGGTCCTTGAGATTCATGACCTGTTCTGTGTCTAAAGTTCTGTTTATTATTTACCCACTGCCTTTTTTGTGGTTTAGTTCCTTTATGACCATGCATTGGCTGACCTGCAGAAATATCTTCTGGCTGATGTGGGCTGCCTACTTGATTTTTACCTCTGAGATTGTAGTTGCTTTTGACTTGAGCAACTGCTGCAGCTGTGAAGGCTCTAATTTCCTCATCAGAAGGCCGTTGTAAGTTACTCAGAAAATTGTGTGAGTTCTGAGCATACACATAGTTATCTTCATTATCTTCATCATATGGGAACTGTTGGCAGGCCTGAACTTGATGATCTGTATTCTCATCAGCATCATAAAGAGTGTATCCATTGCCTATGGACATCATATTAACATCATCATCCTGCACATGATGTGGCTCATTGCATTCATTACAAGATGTAGCATTATCATACAAGGATTGAGCAATCATACACTGTGATTGTGAATGTGGCATCTGACAAATTATACACCATGGAGCATCATCAACATTATTTATAGCTTTCTTTAGAGGATCAGGAGTTTCTTTGACATGTTGAGCCCTTTGATTTGCGTTGTTACGTGGGAATACAGGCTTACCATCATGCCAATTGGTGTTATAAGGCATATCATGTAATGATGGCCTCTTTTCCTGCCTTTGATAGACTTGCCTATCAGGACCCATCCCTTTTTCACTTCTAGCTAATCTATAGCTTAGGTCCTTAACAACATTTGCCAATTTGTCTATCTTATCTTCAGGGGCAGATGTACTACCTTGAGTGTTCTGAGGCTTATTTGGATTCTGCAGAATTTTTATATCATCCCTTCTATTTGTCTTGCCCGATGCTTTCCTGTTGTTTTCAATATTCACTGCAATTCTGAAAGCATCCCTGAGAGTAGCAGGACCTTTATCTCTTAATCCATATGCAGTTTTTGCATCAAAGGCATTGATATACAAAATTATGCACATTGGTTCATTTGGCCTCATGTGATGTGGCAATTTGTTCAACACTTTAGTAAATCTTGCATTAAAATCTGTAACCTGCTCATTTGACCCTTTAGTGATACTGGTGAACTCATTTACAAAAAAGCTAGGGTTAGTTTTATCACCATATTGCTCCTTGAACATCCTTTTAAAATCATCCCATGATGAAATACTCCGGTCAGGCAGATTCCTGTACCATTCTCTTGCCTCATCTATTAAGGATTACATGAATGACTTCATGAAAACATCCTCATGTTCCACCTCAAAGTTATCCATGACATTTTGAAAGGCCTTTAGATGATCTTCTCCTGACACTGTGTTGTTTCCTAAAAATTTAGGCACTTGCAGCCTCAGATGCTTGTCAATGGGGTTAGGATACCCAGGAATACCATCAAACACCAGCTGCCTGAATCTATCTAACTGCATGGGCTGTCTGTTTAGCTGATTAACATTAACATTTCTGTTTGCATTCTGGTTTCCTGCATTGTTCAGTGGTATCCTAGCATCATTCACATTTTGTCTCTCATCATGATGCTGATGTTGCACTTCATATCTTTGCTAATGTCTCTGCACATTTGCATTCTCTAGGGTAGGAACTGAATCATTTTGGGCAGTTCTTAAGGCTTGCACTTTCTGCTTCATATCATCTTTGATTTTCATGGCTTGTAGATATTCTAGTTCTGCTCTTAGACTTCTGATTTCTTCAGCTAACTGTTCATCCTTAGGTCTGGAGGTAGATGGTCTCATACCATTCTGGTCATCATCTTCATCATCCCTCAGAGACTCTGCCTCTTCAAACCTTTCACTTGGGTCTAGAAAAGGGCGTTCTTGGAACACCTCTGACCTCATTCTCATGCTACCACCCTGTTGCCTCTCATATGCACCTTGAATATCAGCTTCTGCATTTGAAAAATAAGGCGCATGCTGTCCTGATGGCCTAGGGTTATCTTGTATATCATCACCTTTTCTGGGGGAACTCTCATGACTAACTGAGACAGTTCCCTTTCTTCTGTACATCATTCTTTTTGTTAATGGTAACTCTTCAAATAAAGGCTTTTGTTGGGATCTTCTCCCCTGCATATAAATTTTACTTTGACCGGTTGGGAGATTACTTCGGAGTCGCCACCTATTACTAGGAACTGTTTTCTTCTGAAAACCAGGGTTCTTTCACAAGGTTCCCCAGCAGAGTCACCAATTTCTGTTGGTTTTTTCCCAGACTGGATGCTTATTCCCAGATTTCCCTACAAGGTAGCCATCAGTGATCAACAGGATCTCTGGGCCAGGGGCCAACAGTGTAGGAGATAGACTCTATATTTTATCTCCTCTTCTTCTTCAGGCTCTGCAAGACCTAGGGGGGTATTCCCTACTCAACATCCATGAGGATATGCATACAAGGCTGGGATGCTGACAGAAAGCAGATAAGTCCTCCTGTAAGTAGACCAAAACTGAAAGATAAGAGCAAAGGGGCTAGCTTTGGGCCTATTTGCAGTTGTAGATAGAGGACTGAGGTTCCTAAAACTAACTCTAATGTCCTAATGGTTGTTTTAGATTTTGATTTGGAGTTTAAGTTTGGATGCAAAGCTGGACATGGTTGTAACACAAACACAAAGCAAGATTGGTGCCTATCCAGGGCCTGGAGTCAGTAGACATACACCTGTGAATGATCAGCATGAACAGCTAAAACTAGATTTCAAGGGGATATATGTGATACCTGCCTTACAGGTATCTCCCAATATAGAGTGTTAAGTTATCTCTACTTATGGTATCCCTACTGCAGTATACCCTTCCCAATGTTCAACCTGAAAACAGTTTAATCTACCCCTTGAGCAGAAGTTAAAAGATCAGACATTCAACATAGGAATTCTATGCTCTAGAATCTAAACATTACCCAAATATCCAGATTCAGAAGAAGAATACATGCAATACTGGAGACAGAATTAACACAACACATGCTAAGATAGCATTTCTCATATAAGATTAATCATGAAATCAGTGGGTTCATGCCAAAAACATACAACAAGAGATACATAAACTCACAGGTTAAGCTGTACAGAGCAACCAAATTAGCTTGTTATGAGTTACAGAGCCAAAAATCTTCAACTTTCAACAACCACAAATGAGTAACACTTCCTGCTTATAACAGCCAGGTAGTGTACCACAGCAATTAATTACATGGTTGACCAAAAATCCCGCCAGATATACAGTATCAGGAAAATGGCGCTCAAACACTACCAGATTGGCGCCCAAACATGAATGCAGCAGGTAGGGGAGGAGACAGGAAGAAATCTCGAGCCCTGCGCCACTGTCCGCTGATGTACACCTTCAATCGGGTACCAGATCCGCCCATACCTCTGCAACCTTCGCCATTAATGGCGCACCAACCCGCGACCTTGGGAAAAACATCTAATAGTCGATCGCAACCATTTCCCGCCGAGATTCATCATCATGATATTTCGAATATGCAGGATATCAATTATCCCACATGCACCCCGCAGCAACCTCTTTAACACTTTATATACTAGGTCATGAGCATATATGATGTCGGTGCTTTTGCTCCTGACGACACTAGTATAAGACTTCATCATCATCATCCTCCAGCAGCATGATATCCTGTTGCTTGAAATATCACCCTGACGTCAGCATCATATCGTAATATAACCTGCATGATAATGGCCTTCATCCGCACAACCTGATCCATCGAAGGAACATCCTCCTGCTGAGCTTATACCAAAAGTCTGGCCGATGAACATCCTGATGACGTCATCATCATATCCTGCTGACGTCATCATCATATTGACATCAGGATGATATTCGGAAGATAACCGGATATTTGGAAATATCATCCTGATGCACAAATATCAGGTCGCACTGTAGCTCCACTATAAGATCAGGCCGATAGATGAATATGATGATGCTCGAAAAGATCACCCCCACTAGATAATGCATGAAGCCGGCAGGTGGATATCTCCTTGATATCAGCATCATCATGACGCTGGAACAAACATACATCCGGGTGATATTCAAAATGAAAATATCACCCCCTCCTTCGGAAATATCATGATGCAGATAGGCAGAGAAATAGATATCACCCTGTCATAAGAATGACGTCAGCATCATCAGGATGATAAAACAACGAACATGAAGTGATACAACATCATCAGGATGATATTGACTAAGATCATCCTGATGTTCAAAATATGATGACCCCAGTGAATATCGGGTCACACTTAGAACTCTTCAACAACATCATCAGGATGATCATAACCAAGATCACCCGATGATAAAAATATCACCCCGGCGAAATGTCATGAAGGCAGAAAATATGATGACCCCCGTAAGCAACACGGTGATAACTGGAAATATGATGATGATGATGAAGACCCCTAAGAAAGAACAAGTCAGGTCGAACAACTTAGAGAATAACCCCTTCAGAAAATCAGGGCAACATCATCATCATGTTTGGGCAAGGTGATAATTGGAAGATCACCGGATACTTGAAAAATCACCCCCGCAAGCAAATCAGGGCGCACTGTAGCTCATCAGCAGGATCAGGATGATATCCAAACATCACCCGATATTGAAATATGATGATCCTGATGAAAAACAAGTCGACAGAAAACATGATAATGCAGACCATCATCGAAGACAAGATGATGATGATGAAAATCTCCTCCTCAAAGAAAATATGATGCTGCAGCTGAAAAATGCTGAGGAGGTCCAACACTTAGGAAAATGGGCAAGAAGATAAAGGGTTCAAATGAAGGAACCCCCTGATCATGAAAATCAACCCCAGGTCAAAATGAGTGCTAACAGTGTCATGGCACCTTGTGCATGTAGATGTGTAATGTGGCATGCTTGTTGTATTTGTATCAACAAAAAATTATTCATCTAGTCTTTGTCTATTCATGTCTTAGCCAAAAGCATAGGGCATTTACATTTGGTATCAGATCCTAGGTTACAACATTGGGAGCTCTGGTTTTTTGTGTTTGTGTGATGGTTGGGTGTTACTAGTTATGCATCTACATGTTTTGTGATTTCTAGTGGCATGTTTTGCTAGTTGCATATTATTTTCTCTTGTGATTTTTGTATGATTAAATTTAAGTTAATAGTTATGTTGTGCTAACTTTAACTCCTTGGTTGGAAGAAAGGATGCCTCCTAGTAATTACCATACCTATCATTGGGGTCTAGATCAAGAATATCCTAAAATTCAAAGTGACGAGTCACCTTGATAAGGTAGAAGTAGGCAAAGGAGGAACTAGGGATTCCATAGGAAGTTGGATTACTGCAAGAGTTATTGGCAAGGTTTCCACCTAGGAAGGAGGAAACTCAAGTAGTTAGATTTGAACATTTGTAGGCTATGGGAGAATCTTAGGGTAGGTCTAGAGAAATGACTTAGTTCCACTGTTTTCTACTAATAGTGTTTCAGTTCCACTACTTTCATGATGATATATGATTTTACTTATGCTTCATGTGTTTAACAATATCATTGTTATTTTGTATCTTATATATCTAAATCATGCTAGTGTTAGATGATTTTCAATATATGTATATTTTGATTTTATATCATTGGTGGATATCTATGACGTGCTTTGGAAATAATGTATTGGATAGGTATGCTTGATGTTTCCTTGAGTGCGCAAATGCAAGTTATCTGCAACAATGATAAATTGGAGATAGTCAACTTGGGTGACTGTGTTGTGTTCTACTTTCATGTTGTGCTCAAAGTTGATCTATGAGATGTATCTTGTGTGGCCTAGTGAGCCTAGAAATCCAAATCAAATGATTATGGATCATTGAGTCATGTAGAAACATATAAATATGCATGCATGTTTACTTGATTCCTGTGATTTATTTTATTTAATTTTTTTCTATAAAGTTTCTTGATTTTTGTGATTAAATTTATTTAATTAAATATGTAGAATTATTATGTTCTAGGAAATGAGTATATGAAAACAATGAATTAAATTTTAATTTCAAGTGTTTCGACATTAATTGATGTCAATAGGTGATTTAATGAACCTATGTTTAGTCAAAAAGTTATATTATGTATTTCCATAAAAGTGAATGTTTCCCTTTGTGTTTAGCATTGAAGTAATTAATTAAAATAATTTTGTATTGAAAAAAGAATTGTAAAACTTATTTTTATTAAAATAATGTTGTATTATTGTTTTAGGGAAAAATAGAATTTAGAAAGAAATGAATTTTGGGACTAAAGAAAAGAAAAGAGCCCATTTTGGGCATGACACTTTTTGGGGACACACTTTTGGCTCTTTTACTTCTCATTCTCCATTAAAAACTTCTCTTTTCCTTGGGAATTAGAAATTGAGGGTGCAACCTTGGGTGGTGGTGTGGGTTTTGTGGAGGATTTGCTTGCATGTTTGTGAAGTAGGTGCTTCTTTTGGAAAGCGTTTTATCTTCCTTGTGGTGCTTTGGTAGGAGGTAATGGTTTTAGCTCCCCCCCTTTGTGTTTAAATATATTGTATGATTTACATGCCCACATTAAGTGGATGAAATGGCCTTCCTTTTGTAGGAAAGATTGATTGAATATATTGTTGAATTGATGGGAATCAATTCAACAATCCTCATTATATACGTTTGATATCTTGTATTTTACACCAAAAATATGGTGAAAATTTTCCAAAATTTGTACATAACTAGGAAAGAGTGTTTTCCATACCCTTGGCTTCAAAAGGGTATGTTTTAATTTTTAAATTTGATGTTTGAAAATTTGGCAAAATTGCATTGAAAACCCCAAGTTGGAAAAGCTTGTATGTGCATCAATTATGGGAATGAATGTTTAAAATTGTGGAGAAATGTGTCAAATGTGGGAAAGTGGATAATTATGGAAAAAAGATGGAAATTCAATTGGTTGTAAATATTCCTTGTTTTGGACCCGTTATGCATGCTATGTGTTCATGGGATTTTGTGTATGAATCCTTAAGAGTTCAGGAATCATAGGCTAGAATGGAGTGGACCCTTGCACCTCTCCACTTCTATGTTGAGCATGTCATTGAGGAAAGGAGAGGTTAATGTAATATAATTAAAATGAATGGGAAATTAAACATGTAATAATTATTGCAAGATAATCTATGATCTACACTTTCATATGCCCATGATAATATCTGCAAAGGACCATGAAGGATAGGTAGGACATTTTAGCATTTCTAAGACCATGGATCTTGGGATGGACTTGCACTCTAATAATAGTGTCATTGAGGAACTCCATTGGATAGGGGTATGCCCCTCAACCTCCTCATGGTTGCAACTCACAATGACACTCCATTGCTAGTACCCAGGGAAGCCCTCTTTTCCTTTTTTATACATTGGATTGCATATCTAATGGGTGCTTGTCATCTCCTTACATATGTGTGATTGGTGTGTTCTTCCCAATCTGGTGTGTAAGTTATATCTTGTACCTTGTATGATGTTCCATGGACATGCTTGATGATATTGGATAATCCCATCATGCATGTTTACTTGGTGCAAAAACATGATTATGTACTTGTTAGATGCATGCACTGAATGGTAGTTCTTTACATTTCACGTATGGTTGCTTGATGAGACTATGTTGAGTTATGCTTGAGATGTGATATTTTTGTGCTTGTGTAATTTTCTCCACAAAATAATCTAGCAAATAATTTTCAAATGTGATATATTTATCAAGATCCTGCAAAATCTCCAATTTTCCACTTAATTTTCACATAACAATATAAATCAAACTTTGGCAAATTTTCATAGAATCTTTTGGAAACTTCTTTAATATTAGAAATGTGATTTTTACACTTAAGACACAATTTTTTTTGGAAATGACCAATAATAACAACTATAATTATATTACAAAGTTTGTCTAGAAAACTCAAACATCGACAATCTAGATTTAACAAATTTGTGCCCCAAAATATAGATAAATCTCCATTACTTTATTTGGTATTCTAGAAGTATAATAATTTATTATAATGACAGAAAATACAATAGCTACAACAACAAACTAAAAAAAACTCTCATCTAGTCCACACTAAACCCTACAAAATACACAACAAAAATATCTTGCCCACCTGTACACACACACACAAATGGGCATACACACAGTGCACTAATTTTTTTGGTAACAACATAGTAATACTAAGAGTTACTTTACTCTCAGTAGTGTATAAGTACACTTGACTATGTTGTGCATGAAATAGAATGAGAGCACACTTCTCAAAAATAAAAGAATGACAACCTTAGCAGGTGTGATGGATCTCTAGTCGCAAAAACCTTGAAAATTGAAGGCAATCTAACAGGGTGTCAATGTTGTTATGCATGACATTGCAAGGGAAAATCTCACATGCATTATTTTCTCTTTTGACTTCCAAAGTGAAAGTGATAGCTCTCCATTGCCTTAGAGTGACTTGCATAAAAAAATTCTAATTGTCGATAGATAAACCCAAATTTAATAATTAAATTAACCAAAGCATATAACATTATTTTAATGGCCTCTTTACTCATTTTTCTATTAAATTTAAGTGACAATATAAATCAACCCTATTTAAATTCAAAAATAATTAAAACAAATTTATGTAGTGACAAGTATTTTTTTTACTATAGAGATAACTCAGATTAATTAAACTACGAAGAGTTGACATATATTTTATTACACATTTTCTCAATAATTTAAAAATCCAATTAAATGAATAAGGTACATAAAAATTAATTCTTCTACACTCTAAATTCAATTCATGCTATAATTGCTTTTCCTAAGTAATTAAATAATACTTGCTAATTTTAAATCCTTACATTTAAATTTACAATAAAGTATAAATACAAACCTATAACAAATGAATCCATTTAATTTCACATTAATTAAATAAGTCATTAAATAAGGAAGCAATTAGCTATTTTATAGGGAATTGATTTTACACAATTAGATTAAAATATAACTTAAATTAAATATTAAACCAATTGATTACAAGCATTCTAATTTCCTAATTTTAATTAAATAACTTCAAAACATATAATAATAAATTCAAAATTACCAATAAAAAGAATAACTAATTTAACTATTTTAACAACTTCCATTAAAGAAAATAAATAAGTACTAATTAATTTTCTAGATTTAGGTCCATGCAAGCCAAAAAGGCATATAAAAAGTCATGCTCTATGTTATTTTCTTATTTTCTCTTTCTATTTTGTAGGTCATGGAAGAATTCTAGAATGAAGAAGCTTCTAGAAAAGAAAACATGGATTTTTTTCTTTCTTTTTTGCTTTTCTTTTGTTTTTCTTTTTAAGGATTCTTTCAAATTCTATTTCATTTTTTGTTTATTCATCTATTGATTTTGAAACTCTAGCCTAGGTTTATTTGTTTGATTGTAGATTCCCTAGGTTTCTAGAAGTGAATGTGTTTTCTAAGGACTCTGGTCTCTATCAAATTTTTACGGAAAACTCATTATTTTAATAGATGCAAGCAAGCTGTAGGAAGAAGTAATGAATCGATTTCCTAGTTTGAAAGAAGGAATACAATTTTCTTTTAAAAAATAGATGCAAGAATAGGAGTTTAATCTATTTCCAAAATATGGTATCAAGAACATACATGCTGGTAATTATTTTTAAAACAATACATGCTAGCAAATGTTCGTTTAATAAATTTTATTAATACAAATATTATTTTTTTCTTTTTTGTTTCATAGAAGAAAAATTGTAGGGACAAATTCAAAATAAAAAACAAAATTAAATAAACAAATATTCATTAAAAAAATAATGAATTAAAAAATTAAAAGGAAAGTGGGGGTTTAACCCCCTTTCCCCACTATGGGAAGGAGCCTCACGACTCCTCCCCATAGTCGTGGCTTATGCCACATCTTGTGGTGTGGGTATTCTTCCCCTCCCATGCCTTGATAGGCAATGCCTTCAGCATACAACCATTAGGCACAATAAAATTAATTTATTTAAATTTTTTTAAAATATTTTTCTTTTCATCAGTTATATATATATTCATCTCTCTACAATGATAAAAGGGATTTAAAATTGAAATTATATATAACTTATGATATTCTTTCCTTAATTTGATTGTTAATATTACATAGGTCTAAAAATACCAATTTTTAAAATTTGAAAAATATATATATATATAATTTAAAATTTTCTAGATTTAGGAGCTAAAGCAAAAGTATGTATACATATTCTATTTCCAAGGAAAATGCTAGGTATATAAGTTAAATATAGTCTATATGGAATTTTAACACATCTAAGAGGGAATATGGTTGTAGTATCTCATCTTTTAGAAGACATGCAATGTGGATTATTGTACGTTTTGTCTATTTCTTTTTCTCAACAAAAAACTAACATAAAATGAAAGATAAATATTTCCATTGCTTTCTTTTAAACATACAAAATTGATCATGCAATGAGTTTTTTTAGCATTAAAAATAATGACCCACAACTTTCAATTAAACATTACAATGCACAAAAATGATAGCTAGGAGTTTCTCTACTCCATTAATTTCTTTCTTCCTTCCTAAATGAGGTGTGATGTATACAATGCACAAACAAGTAAATAGATACACATTATCCCAAAAGAATATTGCAACTCCTTTGTTTCTGAGATGAGAGTATCAAATCCCTTTGCAAAGTCTTTAACAACACAAGTTACTAGCTTTAGATTTTTAACACAAATAGTCACAAAGCCTTTCATGACCAAGGATAACTCACTTCCCAACCATAGGACTTACAATACAAGTTCACCCCTGAGCTAGGAGGCTCTTAAGAAACCAAGTTTCAAAACAAAAAGGTATACACAACCACACAAATCTGCAACTACCCAAATGGCTAACACACAAATAAATCTTTTCAAGATCCATAACAAGGGGAAGTCAAGGGGACTCCCTAACCTCTTGGGGAAAATACAATAATATCTCAATATCCTCAATATCAAAGAACCTACAAAACACCAAATCTATCACAATACATCTCCACCTAAATCAAATATCCATATCCACATAAATAACCCATAACATATTTGTTTTCTCTCCTCTATACAACTCATACACACACATTAGCACTCAATGCCAACCAACACCATACAAAGGAAAGTTTGCTCAAGAGAGGGTCCACACCTCTTTCAACCCCAATACATGGGTGGCTCTTAACTCAAATGTGAGAGTTTATGATTAACTCGAAACACCAGGATCACCTGTAAAACCTAAGATTTACCTTCCATAAGAGAAAAAAGCAAAGAGGAATAATTTGCACAATAAGGATGAATTAATGAAATGGATTAATGAATTACATTTGAGAACTTGCTTTTATATTTGCAAGTTAGAGAAAATCCTAATATGATTTAAGAATAACCTAAGACTAAAATTAGCTCTAAGTCAACTTAATAAAATGTAATTAAATATTTAATTACACCAACACCCCCCCTTAAGTGCAACTTAGGAAGAAATGAAAACCATGCAACTAATGCAAGAATGGTTCCCAGCTACAAGGCCATGTTAGGTACCTGTGTACAACAAGAATCTCTCATAAAGTGGAGAAAATGAGCAAAACCCAGCGGGAGAAAACTCCTCTCCAAAAGAAAGAAAATACAAGTACATGAACATGTGATGGAAGAAGGACTAACACTAAGACCCCCCAAGAACTGAATCCATCACAAAAGTAAAATTATGAATTACCCACATAAGAGAGGAAGAAGAGATGTCTGATGACCCCCCATAAATGAGAAGGATGAAACCCCATGTGAGGAAATGCTCCCTCCCAAAATAAAGATGAGAAGAGAGACCATGTAGCTGCTCCTCAAGATGACTCTTGCAATGCTAGAAGATGCTCAACATTGAATAAAGATGAAGAGCCATGAACACCGAACAACATTCCTCCCCTTGGGAAGAAATAGAACTGTAGATGTGTGCATAATGTCTCCCCATTCTAGATAGGAATATATAGGAAGAATGATAAATGTCTCTGAACTCTGCACATGATCCAAAGACAACAATGATGCTCCTGAAAACTATTCAAATGTATCCAATCCACTGTAAAACTATGATTGAATAAGAGGATGAAGAACAATCTCTGAAGTAGATGATGGTGATGCAACTCCATCGAAGCTGTCATCAAATAGAAGACAAATGTCCTTAATGTGGTCCTTCAAATCTGCAAGGTGGGACTCTACAAACAATAATGATATATCTAGTAGATATGTGTCTCAATGAACTATCTCTGGAAGACTTATAATGTCCTGTTGCAAGGAATCTGATGTAGCAACAGGTAATAAAGATGTGATCTCGATAAGAGAAAAAGGAGAAGCAAGTGAAGTCTTTGTGTCATCTAAACTAGCAAGGCCTGTCAAATATGCAAGGTCCTCAACTGTATCATATCAAAAGGTATGTAATCTACATCATCAAGGGGTATGTGGCAATCCATAGCAAGATCATCTGGGAATGGAGAGAGATGTGGGTCTCCATAGATCTCCCAAATGCTAGTCCAAAGAGCATGTGGGCACTCAATATGTGAAATAGAACACGTAGTGTCATAATCAACACTAGAACCAATCAATTCTACAATATGATCAATATAATTTCCCCATGCAGATTTCCTCCCAGGTGTATCTGGTTTAGGTATGAGTCCATAAATATAAGGCAAAAGATTAAGCCACCTGAGATGTGTCAAGATGCCATTTCACCAAGACTCATAATTATCCTTACCTAATGTTACCATAGAAGAGTGAATAGAAAAACCCATGATATCTCCTCAAATAACCTAGATCAGAGATCAACAATCTGAATATGTATTAATGCTAATGAATGAAGCCCAACAAAAAAAAATAACTTCTCTAGGTGCCAAAATGTCCAAAATATCAAACAGAAGCCATAAAACTGAGAAACTACATAAAGAATACATGGGACTGAATTTGGAATAAATTCATATATGGTTGTGTAGATCTCCTCAATACCTTTCCAACTCCTATTCTTTCACCCGATTTCAACACCATATGCAAAAGATATGCCTAAAATACTGAAGGCTACTCTGAAAAAGAAGACCTGACTTTTGGTGAAAACAATTGGCTACTGAGAAAAAATCAGAAAAAAATACCTGCACTACTGGATAGTTCTTTGACAATATCTCATTTTCTCGATTTCGATGCCGTATGCAAAAACTATTCTTGATTTTGTGAAACTACTCTAAAAAAGTAAAAAAAGCAAGTAGAGGCTAAAAATAGGGACGCGGATTTGCAATCTATTTTTTTGAAATCCATGTGCTTTCTAAAAAAAATAAGAGATACCGAGATAGGATTTTGATGCTACCAACAAAACTTAGAAATATTTTGAGCTGAGATTACACCGTCTGAATGATCAATGTCTATTATGTCAAACTAGTGAACAAGAATCTTCAGATCTCAAGCTCTGAATCCAATGGAATACTCCATTTTACACAAAAATACACCTAGCAAATGACTCTTTCTCAAATTTTTCTCCAAATCTGAGAAGGGGCTTGTAGATCTGGAGCTCTGATACCATGTGAGAGTTTATGATTAACTCAAAACACCAGGATCACATGCAAAACCTAAGATTTACCTTCTACAAGAGAAAAAAGCAAAGAGGAATAATTTGCACCATAAGAATGAATTAATGAAATGGATTAATGAATTACATGTGAGAACTTGCTTTTATATTTGCAAGTTAGAGAAAACTCTGATATGACTTAAGAATAACCTAAGACTAAAATTAGTTCTAAGTCAACTTAATAAAGTGTAATTAAATATTTAATTACACCAACATCAAATGGGAAAATCTACACCCAACATAATATAACACCCATTCCAAATAAATTTTTAACACATAATACACTACACAACAAGAGCATTCTCATACAATATTAAGAATATTCATAGAAAAACAAAAAAACTTCAAGCAACATTAAAACAACAAACAACAATATAATACACTCTAAAGTAGCTTAAGAGCCTGCCTCAATGCTTTAGCAAATCTTGGTAATCCCTTGATCCAAGCTCTTTAATCTCTCCTTTTCTCCAAGATCTCAAGTTCTTCCAACTCTTCCCTTCTCAAAGCAACTCCTCAAATAAACAATAACAATACTAAAAATGAAAAGACCAACCCCCAACATATCTTCAAGAAAAATATAAATAGAGAACAATTGTCTAGGTTCATTGAACCTAGGGAATAATTTTAATTTGCCACAAAGTCAAACTTAACTCAAATCTTGTCACTTATCTTCCAAGACACTTTTCAAGGCTCTAGACTCTTCTAAAACACATATTAAACACTCCAACATGGGCCCATCTCATAGGTTATAACTCTAGGGATTTAATTTTATACAAATAATGAGAAAAATAACATTAAAAGGCCTCCAAAATTCCCTCTTAAATTCAAATCCAAAATTTGATACTTAAGGGGATCTATCCAAACCCCAACTTAATAGTAATAAAAATAAATATTATAAATTAATTAATAGGATTTCACACATAACACATTAGACTAGAAGACCTTAATCCCCTCTTAGGATAAGGCCTAGGTATACTGGGGAATCACAATAGTGATTACTTGAGAACCTCCACACTTTTCCATTGGTCATGGAAATTAACCTACACACTTGCACAAAAATGTCAATATATCTAAGATAATAGTTGAAGCAACGTTTACAATTAAATCACTATACACAACATAAATACATTGTAATTAAGCAATCATTATCAAGATTCAATAAAAATTCAATGATAAGTTTAATCCACTAATAGAATCACATCTACACTCAATCACATTAACACAACACCTATCCAATTACACTAAGATTCATTATTGCACAATTAAGTCCATTCTAAATTCAATTCATAGAGAAAAGGTATACATGAATTCTATACTCAAATAAAGATAATGTAAACAAGTCCATAGTCACTAGTTAACCAATTCCTTATCACAATAAATAATCAATTACTATTCTAAATATAGTATCAATATCCACATCGTCTATGATAATAACAAAGTATTATAGCATAGCCAAGAGTATTTTACAAAAATTAGTCCGTTAACATAAGATGTGAACATGAGAAGAAGAAATGGGCCTCACAAATAATGACTATTCTACTCCAGATTACAAATATGTTTTCCATAATTACTGTAGCTAATCTAGATGGGTAACAAGAATAGAAAATGAATGATACACAACAATTACAACCACCACAACACATAATAAAAAATATAAAATCGAAAACACCACTCAACTACTACCAAATCTTGCAAACTCACAAACTAGAATAAGCTAAAATCTACAACTTCTTAAAGTTCAAATACAACCTCTAAACAAGATTGTCCATCAAAATTAAAGGGTTTTCATCTTCTAGTTCTTTAAATCAATAGGTTTTCATCCATTGATCTCCACACCCAAGGGTTTTCTAGTGCAGGCGCACTAGGAGCTCCATTTTGGCATATTTTTGTATTTTTGGGGTTTTAGGTGGTAATGGGTTTTAATGTCTAATAAGGTCATTTATGACCATTTACAATGTATTTAATTCATTTTTGTAGTGGTATGAGTTGTTGGTTACAAAAGTTGTAAAATTTGCTAAAATTGTGAAAGTTGCTAAAAATGTGGCATGGCAACTTTAGCAAGTATAAAAAAAAATAGATTTTAGTTACATGCAAGGGTAGGAATGTGGGAATCAATTGGAAAAAAGGTTGGAAAGGCATAAATAATCTGGAATGGTTGAATGCAAGGTTTGTTGTAGTGATTTTAAAATTTTGGTAAAATAAAGCAATCTTTTTTCTATGTTTTCTAAAGGTTGTAGACATGTTCCTTCGCTTGGTATGGAGTGTACAGACCACATGATTGTCTGAAATTGATTGGATTTTGTTGGTACCTGAATTTACTTTCTTTTTCTTTTGTTTGCATCAATTTTCATTAAGATTTGAGCTAGTTATTGCCTTTTTAATGAAAACTAGTCAAAACCCTACCTAGGGTAACTAGTGAGTAAAATAATGTAATAAATCGACCTTCTACCTCTGGGTAATCGCCAAAATGGGTGGAAAGGTCTATAATAATGCTATAAATCATATTCTAGACATGCAGGGTCTCATGATGAAGTTTGCATGTGCCATGGTTCACCAGAAAATCTGATATTTGCATGTATCAGACTGTAGAACAACAGGGACAAGGAAGAATAATTGAGTATAGAGCCTAATCTTGCTTGTTTGTTTTTGGTAGTGGAAGAGGGATGTGTGGAGAGGTCTTATAGACCTATACAAAAGGATTTTGGAACATTATTGAAGGTTTATACAGTTCTTTTTATGACTGTCCCAAGAGGACCGATTGTTGATGACTGTACCCAAGTTGTAAACCCATAAGTTGTTGCATTGTTGAGTCATCCTTACAAGTTTTGATGCATGGTTGTTGATGAATGACTTGGAATCATGATGAGATGTCATTTTTAGGTCTGGATATGTTAGGGGTACCCTTTGGAAGTGAAAAAAAATCATCCTTTGTGTAGATGTTAGTAGTTGCATTGCTGAAATTAGGCCTAAAAGAAAGAGGGATAGTCAATTTTAGCCTCAATCCATACAAAGAAACTCCTACCCATTTTTGGATATGTTTAGTAATGGTCAAAAGGGTATCCCAAAAAATTTTTATATTTTGAATATCAGGTCTGCATGGAAATTTATGGTCAAAAAGGTCATTTCAAAAGGCTACTAGGATCTAGGGGTGAAATATCAAGAATGTATTAAGTTTCATGGTTTGTCCTTAGGTAAGTCCTTCCTCTGCATCAAATTGGTATCAGAGCTAGGTTGATTAGTAAGAGGTGATAAATAAGTTGATTTGAAGTTAAGCCAAGATGCCTCCAAGGGTGAATGTGGAAAGAATAATCAGAGAGGTGGGAGACTCTCTTGTCCCAGAATTGAGAACCATAAAGGAAAGCCTTGATGCAAGACTCACATCAGTTGAGACCAACTAGAGAAGAGGAGTGGTCATAGGAGATTTGAGTGACCAAGAAGAAGAAGAAAAGAAGAATGATGGTTCTAAGGTAAAAATAGAACTTCCAGTATATTCAGGAAGTCTGAATGGTGACTAACTCCTAGATTGGATAGGAAAATTAGACAAGTATTTTGAGTTTGAGGAAATACCTGAGGGGCAAAAAATAAAATTGGTAAGAACAAAACTAAAAGGACATGCATCCTTATGGTGGGATTATGTGCAAGAAGCGAGGAAGAAGAAAGGCAAGGCAAAGATCACATCTTGGGATAGAATGGTTGCCAAATTGAAGGGCAAATTCTTACCTAGTGATTATGCCATTCAGTTGTATAGAAGGTTGCAAAATTTCAAGCAAAAAGACATGGATGTGAAGACCTACATAGAAGAGTTCTACAAACTAAGCAAAAGATTAGGCCACATGGAAGAAGATGTTGACAAAGTTGCAAGGTATTTGAATGGGCTAAAGTATAGCCTATAAGATGAGCTAAGTCTCACAAGTCCAAGAACAGTGGAAGAATGCTATCAGTTGGCCATCAAAGCTGAAGACAAATTGAGAAGGAGACAAGAGAAGCAAAGTAGAGGTAAAGGAAGGACAAATTTCAGAGAAAGAGGGACTTTTGCTAGTAGAGGATAGTCCCAAAGGTCTCAAGGAGAGACAAGTAACTCACAAGAACAAACATCATATTCAAGGAGCAGCTTTAGAGGAAGAACAAATTTTAGAGGCAGATTTGGCAATAGAGGAGGCTAAGTGGATTTACTAGAAAGTGTTACAAATGCAATAAGTTTTGAGGCCATCAAGCATGGCAATGCCCTAAGGAGTAGTCATCTACTTATTTTAAAGGTGAGAGGAGAAATCAGATTGCACAAGGTGGAGATGATGCTGAAAGTGTTAATTCCCCTTCACAAAATGCAGAACCAGAAGTTGGAGAGTCCTTATTGATGAGAAGAAACTTGATCAAAGTGCCCATGGAGAAGGAACCACCTCAAAGAAAGTCACTCTTCAGGACTACATGCAAATGCCAAGGTAAATATTGCAAATTTGTTATTGATTTTGGTAGTACTGACAATTTGGTTTCTGTTGAAATAGTAGAAAAGTTAAAGTTGAAAAGATTGCCTCATGCCACTCCATACAAGGTTTCTTGGTTAAACAAAGGGCAGAAAGTGTTGGTGAATGCACAATGTTGGGTAGAGTTTCAAATAGGAGGTTATAAGGACAAAGTCTTGTGTGATGTCATTCCAATGGATGTGTGCCACATGTTACTTGGTAGACCATGGCAATATGATAGAAATGCCAAACATGATGGTAGAAAGAACACATATGGAATAGATATGGATGGAGTCTCATACACTCTAACACCATTGAAAGATGAAGATAAAACACCACAAGTGGAATCCAGTGTGATCTTAGTAGGAGAGAAGGAATTCATAAAGGCCATGGAAGAGCAGAATATGAGTTTTTCCATCATAGCCAATCCTAGGTCTGTTGTGACAACAACAAAGTTTGATGATTTGCCTATGGAAGTCCAAGATTTGTTGAACAAGTATGTTGACATTATGGTTAATGAACTCCCAAACTCCCTACCACCGATGAGGGATATTAGCCATAATATTGACTTCATACCAAGGGATAGCTTACCTAATAAGGCAACATATAAGATGACACCACAACAGAATGAGGAGATTAAGAGACAAGTCCAAGAATTGCTTGATAAGGGGCAAATCAAAGAAAGCCTTAGTCCTTGTTCGAGTCCCACTGTCCTAGCACCAAAGAAAGAAGGTGAATGGAGGATGTGCACTGATTTTAGGGCCATCAATAAGATTACAATCAGATAAAGATTCCCCATTCCATGGATGGAAGACTTGATGGACTATCTAGGTGGAGCATGTTGGGTATCACCAAATTAGGATCAGACTAGGGGATGAATGGAAGCTAGCATTTAAGACAAATGAAGGGATTTACGATTGGCTTGTAATGCCTTTTGGTCTCTCAAATGCACCCAGCACCTTTATGAGGTTGATGAATGAAGTTCTCAAGCCTTTTATTGGTAAGTTTGTAATGGTTTATCTTGATGACATTCTTGCTTTTAGAAAAACTAAGGAAGAGCATCTACATCATTTATATTTGGTTTTGAGAAGATTGCATGAAGAGAAACTAATGAACAATTTGAAGAAATGTGACTTTATGAAAACAAAGTTGGTTTATCTTGGTTTTGTGGTTACTAATGGCACCTTGAAGATGGATCCCAACAAGGTTGAAGCTATTTTAAGTTGGCCTCCACCTAAATTAGTTGTTGAGGTAAGGAGTTTCCATGGTTTGGCCACTTTTTATAGAAAATTTATTAAGGGTTTCAGCCATATTTGTGCTCTAATGCTTGATACTATAAAGGGGGATAAGAGAAAGAAGTTTGTTTGAATTAGTGAGGCTGAAAAGAGCTTTGAATATTTGAAAAAGAGGGTAGCAGAGCAACACATATTAGCTTTACTAGATTTCAATAAGGTGTTTACTATAGAGTGTGATGCAAGTGGTTATACCATAGGGGCAGTCTTAAGTCAAGAGTGCAGGCCCATAACTTTCTTTAGTGAAAAACTCAATGAAGCTAAGAAGAAATACTCTTCCTATGACCTAGAGATGTATGCCTTAGTTCAATCCTTGAAAAAGTGGAGACACTACCTACTTCCAAAGGAGTTCATAGTCTTTATTGATAATCATGCTCTCCAAATTTTGAATAGTCAAGACAAACTCGGTCATAGGCATGTCAAATGGGTAGAATATTTGCAAGGTTACACCTTCACCATCAAACATAAGAAGGGGCAGTCAAACAAAGTAGCTGATGCATTGAGTAGGAGGACACTCATGGTGCAAGAAATCTAGTTGCAAAGTGTAGGTATTGAAGCACTAAAAGGTATGTATGAAGATGATGTTGATTTCAAAGATATTTATGCAGCTTGCAACCAATCTAATGGTGTTCCTTATGAGAGAAGTTCTAATTTTCTAATTCAAGAGGGTTTGTTATTCAAAGGGGCTCAACTTTGTGTGCCTAAATTTTCCATGAAGGATAATTTGATAAAGGAAAAGCACAGTGGTAGCCTTGCAGGTCATTTTGGTCTTGATAAGACCTTGGAGCAGCTGAGAAGGCACTATTATTAGCCTAAAATGCAAAGTGATGTAAGGAAGTTTGTTGAGAAATGTGTTATTTGTCAAAGGGAAAAGGGTAGCAATACTAATGTAGGCTTGTATCGGCCTCTTCCCATTCCTAATAGGCCTTGGGAATCAATAAGCATGGATTTTGTAATGGGTTTACCAAAAACACCTAGAGGTTTTGATTCTATCTATGTTGTAGTGGAGAGGTTTTCCAAGACAACACACTTGATCCCATGAAAGAGTACTAATGATGCATCCTACATTGCAGGTTTGTTCTTCAAAGAAGTGGTAAGGATTCATGGTTTGCCTTTGAGTATTGTTTTAGACAGGGATAGTAAGTTTGTTGGGCATTTTTGGAGAACTTTGTGGAAGAAACTTGGCACTAACCTTAGTTTCAGCTCTGTTTATCACCCCCAAACTGATGGGCAGACCAAAGTGGTTAATAGGAGCCTTGGTAACCTCTTAAGATACCTTACAAAAGAGCATTCTACTAAATGGGATTTGATCTTACCTCAGGTAGAATTTGCATTTAATGATTCAGTGAATAGAAGTGTGGGTAAGAGTCCTTTTGAAGTTGTTTATGGTTTGTAGCCTAGAGGAGTCTTTGAGTTAAGGGATATCAATGGAATGGAGAGGATGAGTCCTAAGGGTGAACAATTTGCCATGTCTATGAAAGAGATTCACTAATAGGGCAAAGATAAACTACAAAAGAGTGTTGACAAGTACAAGCAAAGGGTTGATGCACATAGGAGAGAAGTTACTTTTAAGGTTGGAGATTTGGTTCTAGCCCACTTAAGGAAGAAGAGATTTCCTAAGGGACAGTATTCCAAGCTACAAATGAAGAAAATTGGTCCTTGTAGGGTTGTTCAAAAGGTTGGTCCCAATGCTTATGAGATTGATATACCAAGTGGAATTGGAATCTCACCTATATTTAATGTATCTGACCTACACCCTTTCAAAGGGGATGTTGTTGCAGGTAATGAAGTAGGTTCTCAGCATTTGAAGATGAAGAATGGATCCACGACCTTCCTCCCAGCCATCGTTTAGAGTTAGAGTGCTTATTGGATACAAAAGAGCTCAAGAAGACAAGAAATACCACCTATTTGCAATACTTGGTCAAGTGGAGGGGTATTCCCATGGAAGATGCTACTTGGATGTCTAAAGATGATATCATCAAGCATGGATACACTATTCAAGACCTCCACTCAAGTGGGACTTGAGTATTCTTCCCCTTGGGTGTATGGTGTAGGGGCACTAGGAGCTCCATTTTGGCATATTTTTGTATTTTTGGGTTTTTAGGTGGTAATGGGTTTTAATGTCCAATAAGGTCATTTATGACCATTTCCAATGTATTTAATTCATTTTTTTAGTGGTATGGATTGTTGGTTACATAAGTTGTAAAATTTGCTAAAATTGTGAAAGTTGCTAAAAATGTGGCATGGCAACTTTAGCAAGTGTAAAAAAAAATAGATTTTAGTTACATGCAAGGGTAGGAATGTGGGAATCAATTGGAAAAAAGGTTGGAAAAGGAATAAATATTCTGGAATGGTCAAATTCAAGAGTTGTTGTAGTGATTTTAAAACTTTGGTGAAATAAAGAAAGTTTTTTTTTCTGTGTTTTCTGAAGGTTACAGACCTGTTCCTTCAATTGGTACACATTGTATGGACCACATGAGAATCTGAAATTGATTAGATTTTTTTGGCATCTAAATCTACTTTCTTTTTCTTCTAGTTGCATTGATTTTCATTAAGATTTGAGTTAGTTATTGCCTTTTTACTGAAAATTGGTCAAAACCCTACCTAGGGTAACCAGTGAGTAAAATAATTTAATAAATCAACCTTCCACCTCTGTGTAATCACCAAAATGGGTGGAAAGGTCTATAATAATGTTATGAATCATATTCCAGACATGTAGGGTCTCATGATGAAGTTTTCACGTGCCATGGTTCATTAGAAAATATGATATTTGCATGTTTCGGACTATAGAACAGCAGGGACAAGGAAGAACAGTTGAGTATAGAGCCTAATCTTGCTTGTTTGTTTTTGGTAGTGGCAGATGGATGTGTGGATAGGTCTTATAGACCTGTACAAAAGGATTTTGGAACATTCTTGAAGGTTTATACAGTTCTTTTATGACTGTCCCAAGAGGACTGATTGTTAATGATTGTCCCAAGTTGTAAACCCATAAGTTGTTGCATTGTTGAGTCATCCTTACAAGTTTTGATGCATGGTTGTTGATTAATGACTTGGAATCATGATGAGATTTAATTTTTAGGTCTTCATATGTTAGGGGTACCCTTTGGAAGTGAAAACAAATCATCCTTTGTGCAGATGTTAGTAGTTGCATTGCTGAAATTAGGCCTAAAAGAAAGAGGGACAATCAATTTTAGCCTCAATCTGTACAAACAAACCCCTACCCATTTTTGGTCATGTTTAGTAATGGTCAAAAGGGTATCCCAAATAGTTTTTATATTTTGAATATCACGTCTTTACAGAAAGTTATGGTCAAAAAGGTCATTTCAAAAGGCTACTAGGATCTAGGGGTGAAATATCAAGAATGTATTAAGTTTAATGGTTTTTCCTTAAGTAAGTCCTTCCTCTACATCATTTTTATTCTTAGATGAATGATTAAACACAAGTGCTCAAATAATTTGATAGAGTTTCTGTATATAGTAATTGGATGCTAGAAATGAAGAAATTGCCTCCAATTTATACAAATTTGAGAGCCCATCAATTCCAATGCCCCTCTCTTGGAAAATAAACTAAAATAATGTTATTTTCAACAAATTCCCTCAAAAGGTGTTTATCTATCATAACTTTTCCAAGATTCTTGGCTAAAAATGAGCAATGACTCCCCTCTTACAAGCTATCATAATATTTGTCATAGAATCAACTATAATTAGGTGCCACATGATCTTGGAAGTTACTAATTACTCCTTAAGAAACCCTATGCCCCATTTTGGGTTGCCATCACAGTAAAATAATAAAATATATTTAATATTCATTTGACCCCAATAAAGAAACTTGAAAATATAAATTAATCCTGGGTCCAAAATATTGAATATTAAAAAGTTATTTTCCAAACTCCTTCTTGAACCCATGAAAAATATTGGAATAGATATTTTGTGCATACAATTTAATTAATTAAAAATATGACATTACAATTCTTCCCTTCCCAAAATTATTTGTCCTCAAGTAATGCAAATTCAAATGTTCTAGACTTTCCTGATTCTTCCCAAGTGATATCTTCTATAGGTAGGTTCCTCGAATGAATGAAATGTTTTGTGATGGTTCTATTTATTGAATTATTCACCCTTATGATAATTATGACATCTAGTATCCACATGAGTAGCACTCTACTATCTATGAACATCAAACATGTAAGTTAGTGCATCATAAACACATAATGCCATAAATTAAAACATATGATGAGATAGATGTTGGATTGTGTTGTAGTAGTATTCTCCCAAGTGAGGCCACTTAAATCATGCTGATTTTTGTTCTAAAGCATATTCCCTCAAGAATCCTGCTACCCACTTATTCATCATTTTTGTTTTTCCAACTATTTGTAGCTGATAAATTGTGCTAGGATTAATTTTTGCATATGTAAAATGAAATAATTCTTGTCAAAATAAACTAAAAATCTGCCATGTTTATTACTAACAATATTTTTGGGCAATCCTTGTAGCCTAAACACCTCCTTGAAGAATAATTCAGCCATGTGATATGCTTGGAATTCTAGATCAATGGAAAATAAATATTCATACTCATTTACCCTATCCACAACAATAAATATACAAACTTTACCATGTACCTTGGGAACACTTGTTGTAACATCACTATCCATAATGTTCAAAATTTAACATTAAACATGAATCATGATCAAATGATTAGTTAACAGAATGAATGAGTTAATCAAATTCAAACCCAAGAGAAACATAATATTTTCCATCAATTAAGCATGTTAATCAAATAAAGATATAATAAAACTTACAATCTAGTAAACATTTATAATCTTTAGTGAGTAACCATCACTAATCAAATACAATATATGCTCTAGGCATCGTAATCAAGTTTTACATTACAATAGACCAACTGGTCATAAAATGCAAACACTGTATCTAGAACCAATGACATCTGTCTTCATAAGCCTCACCTTATCTCATGCTTGGGAAGGAGAACATCATCTTGGTGCTTTTCCTCCAACCATGGACCTGTGGTCCCTTGCTCATCTTCCTAACTAGAAATGACCCTACCTTTCACAGAAAGGTTAGAGATTAGAAACCATCTGGATAACCATATGAGTATCTGGTGTTGTGTCCTTCCTAATGTCTCACGGTGACACACTATAGATCCACTCTAACTTGTATGACACTACTAGAGACACTAAGCCATCTGGAACAATGTGGATTGACAATGCATGCAGAGATGGATGCATTACTTTGGCCAAAGTTTTACATACATACACATTGCACAATGAACATCATCATATGTCCACCACCCTAACTCAACTTATAAGATGTCTTGTCCTATAGTAAGTTCTTAACGACCTTATTCTTTAGGTCTAGTATGAGTGGGATCCATTCGATTCATTGTCCATACTTGGACATTCGACTCCCATCATAGGTTAGTTACGATTAAATAGGTTATCCTCGTAATGAGGAACTAGTGACTCCTCGTCACCTTGTTTGTTTTCATTTTATATCAATTCAACCATTTTGATCACCTTGGTCTCCCATGGTTTACATTTTTGATAATAAATCATCACTTATGATGAATTCAATTTCATGGTAGTCAAGGCATGCCATGCCTTAGTAAAGAAGATTAGTTTCAATAGGTTTAATAGGTCTTACAATCCTTAAGAGCTTAAGGTGTTATACACCAGTCCTATTAGATTACACTTTAGTAAGTAATGGAATTATATTTCATAACATCAACCATTGAATCGTAATTCATACACATGTAGAACAAGTATGTATGCTTTTATAAGCACATTCTAACTATTTCACGATGAGACTAAGTTCTCGATTGGTCTCACCACCTCCATAGTTGAAGGTTTATAAGTAAAATGTTGATAGTTTAAATAATCCTATAAAGGATTCATAGTCATCTTTCCATACAAGCCCAACTTGGTATTAGTTTGGGTGTTGAAAAAACACATTGACATTTAATTGCCTTCCTAGCTATTATCATAGTCGAATGACTACATTATTGATGTTATTTCCCTCTTAGCTATTAACACAGTCACATGACTATGTTATTCATTTATAAAAATATTCATTATAGAGTTATTCTTTACTCCATTTGAGATCTCTTTAATCTCTAACTATGTCATTAAATGATTTGTGTATAACATGCATTGATATCGAGCTCAGCCATAACCGCTTCGAGCACTGTAAAAGGTAGAATATATTATATCTGGGTCGTAAGACCTTGGCATAGATATAGAAAATAATTCATTTCTAAACGCTCAGCCATGTGGCCTCGAGCAAGTGTCACAAACTAATCATGATACAATCGCTACTCAACTTCTAAGCCTTGAGCTTAGACACCAAAAGGAAAACAAAAACTTTACTACCTCAGCCTCATGACCTAGAACATAGTCTCAAAAAAGTTTACAGTGTTTCAACAGTTGGCCATATGGCCTTAAGTGAAGTCTTGAATGATTACAGTGGGTTTTAGGCTTGGCTCGATAGCCGTGAGTTCATTTATATGGAAGTTTACTTGTTTTGATAGCTCAATAATTATTACTTCGAGTCTATTCATCATAGAAATAACATGGTAAGCTTGGCCTTAAGGCCTTGAGCCATAATATGAAATAAAACTTTGAAACATTGATATCTCAGCTGTAACAGCCATGAGCTGCAACTATGAAAAGGTTTGCATATATCATGGCATGGCCTCACAAGCCTTGTTCCTTAGAGTTAAACATATGATATAATAAATAATTTCACACTATGTCTGATAGAGATTAAACACAGTCTAGGTTTAATATATATATCAAATGCATATAGGATATTGCCCACTATATTACCTGGATAGTGCTTTCAATGGGAATGACATTCCAACCCCAATCTCTTTCAAGCTGCACATGGCTTCCAATCTGTCAGTGCTATATCTTTGTAGCTATCACCACCCTGCTCATAAACCCCAACACACGAACTGCCCACCATAATATTCTAACCCAAAACAAAATGAGTAAACAAAGATTGGTAATCCGAATGACTCTTGGCATGTCATTTTTGAAGATAACTACCTTTCCACTTGATCTGCTCCACAAAAAATGACTCGATCTAGGCAACGTACAAGATGGGATGAGCTCAAAGCTCTCCATCATTTCTCAAGGCTGACCGAAACAATTAAAAACATTTGATAGTAATCGAATCTTATGATAAGTAAAATAATAATAATATATATTATTGCAACTCAACCTATAAAAAAGTTTTCATCCTTACTAAGGGATTATCACTATATAATAGAAAACACAAATTGAGTCACCACAAGATCGTCAATTATCAGGGTCGAGTAATACTCTCCTGAAATCGACTATCCCCATTAGTCGAATGATTAGGGAAATAATAATCCCTGAGAACAAAAGGTTAACAAGAGACCTTGTCATCTCTTAACTTTATTGTCTCTTGACTAGGGATGATGTTCCAAGTACACCATTTGGTCATCACAACTTGTTGTGATAACTCCAACGACTTACAAAGAACATGGAAGCTAAATAAAAGAGGAAAGACACGTGTCAACTTACGAAAGGAGTTTAGAAGGACATAAAAGTCAATACTCAGATGGCTAATCAACCTTTTGATTTCTCAACATCTAACCATTCCTCCAGGATGATACTCTCCTTCCTTCTTAGAAGGACGCTCATTTTCCTATTCACACTCAGGACCACAAGAGCATGATCAGTGTATCATTATCATGTCTCATAATATAAATTAATTAATTTGCAAAAATAATTGACATTAGTAATTACTTCATAATCAAGAGTTAAATTAGATATTTCCACAATATCAAATCAATTAACTATGACTAATCCTCTTGATTATCATTCCAAGTTAATGATTAAGTCTAATTGTAAGTTAGGGATATAACATATTCCCCCCCATAAGAATCATTGTCCTTGATGATTAATTGTCTTTGAGATAAACCAACATAATATGAAAATGTTTTCAAAATCATAATATCAAATGTCTTAGAAAAGATGAGGAAATCTGGCATGGAAGTCATCATAATTTTCCCAGGTGGCATTTTCCACCGAATATTGGTCCCACTAGACCTTGCACTGTGTTATTTCCTTGTTACATAAGCGTAGCTTACGCATTTTGAGCACCTTGATGGGCTCGATCACCACCACTTCTGGGTCTTTCACCTGTAGAATATTCCAATCAAGTATAGGAATTTGATTATCAGCATATATAAACTTTTTCAAATAAGAAACATGAAACACATTATGCATCATGGCAAGTGCTGGTGGTAGAGCAATTCTGTATGCCACTAGGTTGACTTCTTCTAGAACTTCAAATGGGCCCACATAGCTTGGTGCTAGTTTGGACATTTTTCCAAATTTGATGGAGCTTTTCTGAGGTTTTACCCTTAGGAGAACTTTATCTCCCATAGTGAAATGCCTTTCAATACGCTTTGCATATACATAACTCTTTTGTCTATCATTGGCTTCCGCTAGCCTCCTTTTAATTAGATGGACTTGTTCTTCATCTTAGATAGCATTTCTGGACCAAGGCTAACCCTATCTTCTAGCTTATCCTAGCTTATAGGGGTTCGACACTTCCATCCATATAATGCCTCAAATGGTGCCATCTTAATAGCTAAGTGATAAGAGTTATTGTAGGCAAATTCCACTAGAGGAAGGTAATACTCCCATTTGTATTGTTGATGCATGCAACACATCCTTAAGAAGTCCTCCAACACTTGGTTCACCCTTTCAGCTTGTCCATCCGTTTCAGGATGATAAACAGAGCTTATGTTCAACTATGTACCAAGTGAAGAGAAAAAGGTTTTCCAAAACCTCGATGTCATCCATGCATCCCTATCTAAGATAATCTTCTCAGGAATGCCATGCAATCTGAAAATCTCTTGAACAAATTTTCAAGCAATGATAGGTGCCCCATCCGTCAAGTTTCCAGGTATAAAATGGGCTACTTTGGTGAGTCTATCCTCCACAACCAAAATAACATTGTGCATGTTCCTTGACATAGGAAGCCCTTGCACAAAGTCCATGCTTATAATCTACCATTTCCACTCAGGAATTTCATGAGGGTATAATAGTCCTGTGGGATGTTGGTGTTCCACCTTCACCCTTTGGAATTCAATACAAGTAGCTACAAAATTTGTAGCATCCCTCTTCATTCCTTTCCAAAAATATAAAGGTTTCACATCAATGAGTAACTTGGTTACTCTAGGATGCCCAGAATATGGTGCAAACTAAATCTCTTTCCAAACCATAGTCCTTAACTCTACTGAGTTAGGTACATACATCTTTCCTTTAAACCTTAATAACCCATCTGGTTCAAGGTTGAATCCTTCATATTTCAGATTCTATGGATCTTTCTCAAGTGCCTATTTTACCTGCTCGTAAAAATCATCTCCCTTAGATTTTTGTAACACCTGATTTCTAAAATCAAAATGTATAGAGATCATAGACGAGATATGCTTTCTTCTACTTAAAGCATCTTCCACTTGATTTTCTTTTCCTTGAATATACTTAATCTCAAAATCATAATCCGAGATAAGTTCTAACCATCTTCTTTGACAAGCATTAAGATGGGGTTGAGTGAACAGATATTTAAGTCCTAGGTAAGTGCAAGAAGATGGGGGGGCCAAAAAGGGGTCTTAAATGGCCACTTTTTTTTTTTCTGAAATCAGGAAATGCTGGCCTTGGATGAGAAATTGAGCATAGTTACACTCAAAATTTTAAGATGCAATAAAAACAATGTTCATAGTGCTCTGAGTCTACTTTCTAAACTACTATTTTTTTAAAAAATGGTATAGATTAAGGGGTTCAAAAGAGGGAGCCATAGAAATTGGTGTTGTTTCTGTCAAAAAAACATAACATAACATGTTTTGCAGCTCCCTCAAAAGGTTAACTTTTTTTCGGTATTTTTAAAATCACTTCAGTGAGAAATTAGCTAACAACATGTAGTTTATGCCTGATTTTTCTGATAATTTTTTAATGAATATTAGATTTTTTACTAATTTTCAAAGTGGACACATCCTAAAAAATAGAATTTTGGCTGTGCTACCCCTATAAATTTTGAAAACTAATTGAAAATATTTTTTTTTTAATATGTGTAGAATGGAGTCTAGTTTCTAAAAATGTAATTTTTTTGAAATTTCAATTAATGGTTAATTTACAATGAAAAAAAGACCAAACACTAGTTTTTGCCCAAAAACGGACACACAAACAAAAGAAATTAAATATGAAAGGCTTAACATTGTCAAAATGTGAAAAAAATTACATCGTTAAATAGATAAGAGAAAGCCTAACATTACCCAGGTGTTCAATTTGTTCGACCTTGAAACACGTGCAAATCTGAGGGTTAGCACAAATGAATTAATGTGAAATCTTGTAGAATATGCAAAAACACGTCTTTGGACGTTGGGAAGGCAATCGAAGCCTTTGGGTTGGAAATCCAAAGCAAGTCCCAAGCCTAAGGCTTGGGATTCCCAAAGAAAAATATAACATGTTCACGTTATGTTTTGTTTTGCATTTTTTCCCTTTTCACAAAAGTTTGCCTGATGTTTGTCATGTTTGACATAACATGAGCACATTATAACGTGCTCGTGTTATGTCTCCCTTGGAATGTTTTATGTGCAAGGTTATTAAGCATGTATGTATCTATACTTGTATGTATGTATGTATGTATGTATTGATGTATGTATGTATGCCTATATGTATGTATGTAAATATGTATGCTTGTATGTATGTATGGTTGTATGTATGTATGCATGCTTGTATGTATATATATATGTATGCATGTTTGTATGTATGTATGTATGTTGAAGGTTTAGGGTTGAGGGCTTAGGGATAAGGGATTAGGGTTTAAGGTATAGTGTCGAGGGTTGAGGGTTTAGAAATACGGATAGTGTTTAGGGTTTAGGGTTGAGGGATTACGGTTTAGGATTAAGGTATTAAGGTTTAAGGTTGAGGGTTTAGGGTTTAGGGATAGGGTTTAGAGTTTAGGGATAAGGGATTTGGGTTTAGGACCTTGAGGGATTAGGGTTTAGGGTTGAGGCTTTAGGGATAGCGTTTAGGGTTGAGGGTTTGGGGATAGGGTTTAGAGTTTAAGGATAAGGGATTAGGGTTTAGGACCTTAAGGGATTAAGGTTTAGGGTTGAGGCTTTAGGGATAGCGTTTAGGGTTGAGGGGTTAGGGTCGAGGGTTGAGGGATTAGGGTTAAGGTAGAGTGTTGACGGTAGAGGGATTAGGAATAGGGTTTAGGGTTGAAGGTTTAGGATTAAGGGATTAGGGTTTAGGGTTGACGGTTTAGGGATAAGGGATTAGGGTTTAAGGTATAGTGTCGAGGGTTGAAGGTTTAGGAATAGGGATAGAATTTAGGGTTTAGGGTTGAGGGATTAGGGTTTATTGATAAGGTATTAGGGTTGAGGGTTGAGGGATTAAGGTTTAAGGTTGTGGGTTGAGGGTTGAGGGTTTAGGGATAGGGCTTAGAGTTTAGGGATAAGAGATTAGGGTTTAGGACCTTAAGGGATTAGGGTTTAGGGTTGAGGCTTTATGGATGGAATTTAGGGTTGAGGGATTAGGGTTGAGGGTTTAGGGATAGGGTTTAGAGTTTAGGGATAAGAGATTAGGGATTAGGACCTTGACAAATTAGGGTTTAGGGTTGAGGCTTTAGGGATAGCATTTAGGGTTGATAGATTAGGGTAGAGGGTTTAGGGTAGAGTTTAGGGATAAGGGATTAGGGTTTAGGACCTTGAGGGATTAGGGTTTAGGGTTGAGGCTTTAGGGATAGCATTTAGGGTCGAGGGATTAGGGTTGAGGTTCAAGGGATTAGGGTTAAGGTAGAGTGTTGAGGCTAGAGGGATTAGGGATAGGGTTCAGGGTTAAAGGTTTAGGGTTGAGGGATTAGGGTTTAGGGTTGAGGGTTTAGGGATAAGGGATTAGGGTTTAAGGTATAGTGTTGATGGTTGATGGTTTAGGAATAGGGATAGCATTTAGGATTTAGGGTTGAGGGACTAGGGTTTAGGGTTTAGGGATAAGAGATTAGGGTTGAGGGTTAACATATTAAGGCTTAGGGTTGATGGATTAAGGTTTAAGGTTGAGGGTTGAGGATTGAGGGTTTAGGGATAGGGTTTAGAGTTTAGGGATAATAGTTAGGGTTTAGGAACTTGAGGGATTAGGGTTTAGGGTTGAGGGATTAGGGTTGAGGGTTTAGGGATAGGGTTTAGAGTTTAGGGATAAGGGATTAGGGTTTAGGACCTTGAGAGATTAGGGTTTAGGGTCGAGGCTTTAGGGATAGCATTTAGGGTTAAGGGTTTAGGTATAGGGTTTAGAGTTTAGAGGTAAGGAATTATGGTTTAGGACCTTGAGGAATTAGGGTTTAGGGTTGAGGCTTTAGTGATAGTGTTTAGGGTTGAGGCTTTAGTGATAGCGTTTAGGGTTGAGGGATTAGGGTTGAGGGTCGAGGGATTAGGGTTAAGGTAGAGTGTTGAGGGTAGAGAGATTAGGGATAGAGTTTAGGGTTGAAGGTTTAGGGTTAAGGTATTAGGGTTTAGGGTTGAGGGTTTACGGATAAGGGATTAGGGTTTAAGGTATAGTGTCAAGGGTTGAGAGTTTAGGAATAGGGATAGTGTTTAGGGTTTAGGGTTTAGGGTTGATGGATTAGGGTTTATGGTTTAGGGATAAGAGATTAGGGTTGAGGGTTGGGGGATTAAGGTTTAGGGTTGAGAGATTAAGGTTTAAGGTTGAGGGTTGAGGGTTTAGGGATAGGGTTTAGAGTTTAGGGATAAAGGATTAGGGTTTAGGACCTTGAGGGATTAGGGTTTACAGTTGAGGCTTTACATATAGTGTTTAGGGTTGAGAGGCTAGGGTTGAGGGTTGAGGGATTAGGGATTAGGGTTAAGGTAGAGTGTTGGGGGTAGAGGGATTAGGGATAGGGTTTAGGGTTGAAGGTTTAGGGTTGAGGGATTAGGGTTTAGGGTTGAGGGTTTAGGGATAAGGGATTAGGGTTTAAGGTATAGCGTCGTGGGTTGAGGGTTTAGGAATATGGATAGTGTTTAGGGTTTAGGGTTGATGGATTAGGGTTTAGGGTTTAGGCATAAGAGATTAGGGTTGAGGGTTGAGGGATTAAGGTTTAGGGTTGAGGGATTAAGGTTTAAGGTTGAGGGTTGAGGGTTGAGGGTTTAGGGATAGGGTTTAGAGTTTAGGGATAATGGATTAGGATTTAGGACCTTGAGGGATTAGGGTTTAGGGTTGAGCTTTACAGATAGTGTTTAGGGTTAAGGGATTGGGGTTGAGGGTTGAGGGATTAGGGTTAAGGTAGAGTGTTGAGGGTAGAGGGATTAGGGATAGGGTTTAGGGTTAAGGGATTAGGGTTTAGGGTTGAGGGATTAGGGCTTAGGGATAAGATATTAGGTTTGAGGGTTGAGGGATTAAGGTTTAAGGTTGAGAGTTGAGGGTTAAGGGTTTAGGGATAGGGTTTAGAGTTTAGAGATAAGGGATTAGGGTTTTGGACCTTGTGGTATTAGGGTTTAGGGTTGAGGCTTTACAAATAGTGTTTAGGGTTGAGGGATCAGGGTTGAGGGTCGAGGGATTAGGGTTAAGGTAGAGTGTTGAGGGTAGAGGGATTAGGGATAGGGTTTAGGGTTGAGAGATTAGGGTTTAGGGTTAAGGGTTTAGGGATAAGGGATTAGGGTTTAGGATAAGGGATTAGGGTTTAAGGTATAGTGTCAAGGTTTGAGGGTTTAGGGATAGGTTTTAGGATTTAATGTTTAAGGGTTTAGGGTTTAGGGATAAGGGATTAGGGTTTAAGGTATAGTGTCAAGGCTTGAGGGTTTAGGGATATGGTTTAGGATTTAGGTTTAAGGGTTGAGGCTTTAGGGATAAGGGTTTAGAGTATAGGGATAAGGGATTAGGGTTTAAGGTATAGTGTCAAGGGTTGAGGGTTTAAGGATAGGGTTTAGGATTTAAGGTTTAAGGGTTGAGGGTTGAGGCTTTAGGGATAGGGTTTAGGGTTGAGGGATTAGGGTTTAAGGTATATTATCTAGGGTTGAGGGTTTAGGGATAGGTTTTAGTATTTAAGGTTTAAGGGTTGAGGGTTAAGGCTTTAGGGATAGGGTTTAGGGTTTAGAGATAAGGGATTAGGGATTAAGGTACAATGTCGAGGCTTGAGGGTTTAGGGATAGGGTTTAGGATTTAATGTTTAAGGGTTGATGGTTGAGGCTTTAGGGATAAGAGAGAGACCTAGATGGCTAAGGGATGAGAGATAGGGGAGAGATGGGTTGAGGCAGATAGGGGAGGAGAGGGGTGGATAAGGGTTGAGGCTTTAAAGCTTTAGGGTTGAGGGATTAGGGTTTAAGGTATAGTGTTGAGGGTTGAGGGTTTAGGTATAGGGTTTAGGATTTAAGGTTTAAGTGTTGAGGGTTGAGGCTTTAGGGATAGGGTTTATGGTTTAGGGATAAGGGATTAGGGTTTAGGGTTGAGAGATTAGAGTTTGAGGTATAGTGTTGAGGGTTTAGGGTTTAGGGATAGGGTTTGGGATTTAAGGTTTAAGGGTTGAGGGTTGAGGCTTTAGGGATAGGGTTTATGGTTTAGGGTTGAGCGATTAGGGTATATGGTTGAGGGATTAGGGTTTGAGGTATAATGTTGAGGATTCAGGGTTTAGGATTTAAGGTTTAAGAGTTGAGGGTTGAGGCTTTAGGAAAAGGGTTTAGGGTTTAGGGTTTAGGGATAGGGTTTAGGATTTAAGGTTTAAGGGTTGACGGTTGAGGCTTTAGGGATAGGGTTTATGGTTTAGGGTTGAGGGCTTAGGGTTTGAGGTATAGAGTTGAGGTTTGAGGGTTTAGGGATAGGGTTTAGGATTTAAGGTTTAAGAGTTGAGGGTTGAGGCTTTAGGAAAAGGGTTTAGGGTTTAGGGATAAGGGATTAGGGTTTAAGGTACATAGTGTCGAGGGTTGAGGGTTTAGCGATAAGGTTTAGGATTTAAGGTTTAAGGGTTGAGGGTTGTTTCTTTAGGGATAAGGGATTAGGGTTTGAGGTATAGTTTAATCTCTTCCCAAAAAAACTAAGGAAAGACATTACAAATACAATAGACAATAATACCTCGATTACAATGATTGACTAAACTATACCAAAAAATGTTAGTAAATTATTCACAACTACAAACATAGTCTCAAAAAAAAACTAAGAAAACATTTGTTTTAAAATTTGGGAACTAACAGTGACCAAAAATAAAAACAAAATTTTGCGTACTTCAATTTGTTTTAAAATTTAGTAACAACAGTGAACAAAAATCAAAACAAAATAAAATATTAGGCTCTGTCCTAATAAAATAAACAAGTCGAAGGAAATTTCTAGGGCATATGAACATGGAGATAACATCATTTAAAGGACATATGATCAAATATATAAAGGAATGTACCATAGAGGAAAATCACCATGATTATTTAAAAAAATGATTACAGGCTGTCATCTTTTCTTTAGATTCGTGTAATTGTACTTACTTCTGCATCTCCTTAATTTAAGTGCTACTAACTAAGAAAATACCAAGTACCATCAATCACTTACACCATGGCTCATTTTTTTCCCCTATACTAATATTGTGTAAAATTCACTCTCTACCAATTTTGTTTATTATATTTGTAGGTATATTTGTGCTTGTAGATAATTCAGGATTATGTACAGTTCTTTTTGTTTGGGTTATTTTTACATAGGCTTTTGCATCTGCATTTACCATGGAGGATGAAGAAATGGGGGAGATTTTTATACCATGCAGAGCATGCAGTCACAAATGTTTAAAAAAAAAAGGCAAATACCATGATAAAGAGCACTTTAATGGGTGTGTCTCCTTTGTCAAAGTTATGCTTGGAGACTTTACACAAAAACTGGTAACTCTATACAATATTTTTCATTCTTTTATTTTCTGTGCACTGTTAAGAACTTGTAAAATCTCATTTTATAATGTGTTTACCATAGCACATTCCTCTTGCATTGGTTTCACAATTTATAAATGACACAAACGAACATATGGTGTTGCAAGGCCCAGGTGGGTAGGAGTGGGATGTACAATTTGGGGGCACCATAAATAAACTAGAATTTAGGTAGGGTTGGGAAAATTTTGTGAATCATGATGGGCTGGAGATTGGAGATTTTGTTGTGTTCAAGTACATATCCAAGTCATATTTTAAGGTTAAGATATTTCAAAGAATAGGGTGTGTGAAAAATATCAATGCTCTTTAGCTTATGAATACCAACATTGATATAGATAAAAGATGTCCTTCTAACAGAGTATGCAGTTCAAGTCAACCAATGGGCAACAAGTTGTTGAATGAATTGGTTTCTGATGGGGAAAACAACAATGATGTTGAAGCAATGGAAGAAAATCAAAATTGTAAGTCTAATTTAATTTATTTCAACTTTCAAAGTAGGCATTTGAATTGTAGCTTTACCAAGAGGATTAGTATAACAAAAACTTATTTCTGTTGTAGGCCATTCTTGGAAGAACCCTAGACATTATGGACCCTCTCATCTAGAAAAGCACATGATAGTGAACTCTGCCCCTTATTTCAAATCAGATAAACCTTTTTATTCAATGAAAATGAAGTCACAGAATGTAAACTGACCAATATGTAAACTAGTAAGATCAAATTCTCTGGCTTCTATGCTCATTCCTCTTATTTTGTTAAGAGAAGAGTGTCAAAAATGATGGGTTTAACAACCTAACATAAGGCAAAGTAGTTTTGTTATTATATTTTTCTTAGGGATCTCTAATATTCTAATATAATTCAGTCTTCTATAATATGAACATCTACATTTGTGTGAATGAAAAGCTTTAACAACAGTTTTTTTAATAGTAGAGCATAACACGAGTGTGTTATGGATTGGTGTTGCCAAGCCATAATATGAGTGTGTTATAATGCGCTCGTGTTATGGCTTAATTTTTTTTAAAAAAAGTTGGCCACTTTTTGGCCCCCCAACTTTTTGCACCCGCCCTCCCTGGTGATCTATTTTCAAATCAAATGGTTTTATGAGTAGATAGTGTCTCCACATTTGAAGTGCATGAATGACTATTGCCAATTCTAAATCATGTGGGGCATAGTTTTGTTCATAGTTTTTCAGTTTGCGCAATTCATACACAATGACATCTCCATCTTGGACTAGTACACCACCTACGCCTTCCCCTGAGGCATTGTTAATGACTACAAATTGACCCTCTGGGTTAGGTACTTTCAATATCTGGGCTGAAGTTAATTTTTCTTTTAGTAGGTGAAAGGCATCCTAGCACTTTTCTGACCATTCAAACTTCTTGCCCTTGCAAAGAAGTTATAGGATGTGCAATTTTGGAGAAGTTTTTCACAAGCTTCCTATAATAACTAGTAAGGCCCATAAAACTTCGGACCTCATGAACATTTCTTGGTTCGGGCCATTCAGAAATAGCCTTAATCTTAACTGGGTCCATAGCTTTTCCCTTAGCTAAAATTATATGACCCAAATACGAAGGTACACTTAGAGAGATTGCCATATAGTTTATGCTCTCTTAATCTCTGAAGAATAATTCTCAAATGCTGCATATGTTCTTCTTCATTCTTAGAATAGATCAAAATGTCATCAAGAAATACTAAGACAAACTTGTCTAGATAGTCTCTGAACACACTGTTCATAAGATTCATAAATGCCACTGGCACATTTGTCCAACCAAAAGGTAGGACAGTGAATTCATAATGTCCATATCTAGTTCTAAAGGCTATCTTAAGGATGTCTTCATCCTTCAGCCTCAATTGGTGATATCCAAATCAAAGATCAATCTTAGAAAATATTGTTGCACCCCTCATCTAGTCAAAAAGATCATCGATGTGGGGTAAAGGATATTTATTCTTAATGGTTGCTTTGTTTAACATGCGGTAATCAATGCACAACCACAAAGTGCCATCTTTCTTTTTCACAAAAATGACAGGCACTCCCCATGGTGACACATTGGGTCTAATCAACCCTTTATTTAGCAACTCTTGTAGTTGACCCTTTAATTCCATTAGTTCTGTTGTGGTCATTCTATAGGGGGCTTTAGAAATAGGTTCTGACCCAAGAATAATATCAATGGAAAAATCAAAAGCTATTTTAGGGGTTAACCCCAGTAGTTCATCTAGAAAAACATCCTCAAAATCTTTGAGGAAGGGATACTTGTCCATATCTGATCTTTCTTGACCTATGGACTCCATCCCTACTTCATTAAGTTTTTGGGATTCATAAAACATCAAGTCATCTTGGAAGTAGGTTTCCTTTGTTTCATCTATTTTGTCCATCTTGACAACAAAGAGTTGGCATCCTTTTCTCTATGCCCTTTTCATTTGTAAGGAAGAAATTTGCCTTAGTTTGATTTCCCTAGGTTTCCCTTGGAGAAAGACTTTGTTTCCTAAGTCATCCAAACATTTTATTGTCTTGGAATAATAATCAACTTTGGCTCGATGTCTCCATAGACAATTTATTCCTAGGTAACATCATACAAGCCAAGTGGGGCTACATATAGATTTACTTCCATAGAAAAGCTTGGAAGTTTAACCCAAGCCTCAAATATGCACTGCTCTACCTAAGCCTTGGTGTGATTTGCATATATTCTACAGACCAAGTGTTTGCCATGAATCTTGCTAGCTGAAATGCTCCCCAAACAACTTTGGTAACTTCATTATAATTTCTAATTTCAAAATACTTCTCCATCTTTGTAAGCCATGCCTCCGCAACATCTCCGCTTACAGATCCATCAAATTTAGGTGGCATGACCTTTTTCATGTCATGAGACAATTCCATAGCCATAAGGCTCCTCTTATCCCCTGTTGATGGTGTTTTTAGCACACAAGAATGCAGATGTGATTTCTAGTATCACACCTCTTTTGAAAAAGGTATCCTATCCAAGATAGGACTACCCCAATGATAATACAACTAGGTCTTAGCTTGCTTGAAATAACTTAGTGGTATGTCTAGCTGTGCCAACAAGGGGTCTTACATAAAATGCAGGGTTTATGGAATATGACAGTAGTATGTATGCAGAAACCCTACGATACTTTTAGTAGATTTGTAATGTAGATGTTGCTTATAACCTAACCTAACAAACTTGATATAAATAAAATGCAAAAGGAAAAGGAGAGAGAGAAGGGATAAGAGATCCTAAGTGACAGTCAAAACTGGGTAAAATGTTGTAGATAGACAAATACTTTTAATAAACCATTCCCTATTTCACCAGGATCGGAAACCCACAATGTTGCACAAAATGATGCAATCTTCAAAGGATCCTTATGATTTTCAAATTGCATTCACTCATTAAACACCCAGACAATGGTACATCTTAACCAGTGGAGTGCAACCAAACTATGTTTAATGATAGGGCCCAGGCTAACTATACACAACAACTTACCATCAACAAACACTAATAGTATGGACCAAATCATTCATCAGTTATCCTAACATTTACCCATCATTGCAAGAGAACAACTAATTAAATTTAGATTGATATGAACCATGAAAACTAAAGAGGATAACACAAGAACACAAATTCCTGGCAACTTGCAAAACTTGCTTTGTATTGATCACAATTTGGTAGAGTCTCAACAATTCATTATCTAATCTTACTTGTTACAATGAGAGAATGATGGCCCTTTTATAGACAAGGTACCATACCGAGTTTTTCAATGGACGGTGGAGATTAACTCAACACTAATGGTCCAGATTACATGGCATTTAATAAGATACATTAGTTTGTTGCATTTTTGGATTAGCATTTGTCCTTTAGGAAAAAGACAAAAAATAGATTGCAAATACATTGAATCTAGACAAAATAGATACCCATTTGGCTTTATATGAGGAAAAGTCAAATTTTAAGGCCTAATAAAGCCAACATAGAGTCACATGACACTTGAAAATATGAGCTATTGTGGATTCACATGATTCCAAATGCTGACTGAATCAAGGGGAGTATGTGGCACATTTTTGGTGAAAGTGTATCCAATTGGATGCTTGTTGGATCATCATTGCATGACTGGACTGTTGGGACAACTATATGCATGTCTTGGACATTGGACTAGATCTACAAGAACAAAAATGAAGTAGACTTGATATTTTATGTTTTTAGCTCCTATAGCTCATATCCATCATCATATTGACTTCCTTTTTCATGTGCAATAATAATTTGGTTGATAAAATGAAGTTTCTGCATTTTTGGGTCAGCACTGAATATTTGTGTGTTCACCTTCCTAGACGGCTCCAATTGGCTCCTTTGTCCTCTTAGACCTACAAGAAACAAGGCCAAGCATAAATTTCATCTTAAAAAATTATTTTCCATCATTTTGAATCAAAACATGTCCATTTGCAGCCATAGACCAGTCAGGAACAACTCATTGTCAATGTTGTTTTCTTATGAACAACCTCATAAATCTAGTGATTTTCACATGATTTTCTACATTTTTTACCATTTTCAAGTACCCATTTGGCCTATATATTGATTTAGAAAGTTTTTGTAGTCATTAGAATCCATTTGTAGACTTTTATTTCATGTTTTTCTAGCCTTTTTTGCAAAAAGTGAGATTTTTGGGTGTCATGGACTTTTCATGTGTAGTAACCTTAATTTTCGTAAAATGTGCCCAAAATCCACACAAACTTGGTAAAATATTCATCATGATGTGAAAACTAGATATACAATTCAAATCCATCAAGAAAATTCAATTTTCTACTTGAAAAACTTAATTTTCAGGCCAAAATACCAAAAAGCACTAATTTTGGGGGTCACTGACTTAGCGGGGATTTCACCTCTAACTGACCTAGCAGGGATTTCACCTCCAACTAATCTAGTAGGGATTTTGGGGTTGTGTGACATTGCGTGGATTTTGAGTTTATCTGACTAAAGTTAGTGAAGGTCATTTTTAGTGCAAGTTGGTTGACCATGATATTAGCGCTAGCTTTGATAGATGCCGCCAGGAGATTTAGGAGTGTAGCAACCTAGTCAGATTTTTATGACCAACCGACCAAAGGTAGTAGAAACGAGTTTTAGAGCAAGTCGGTAGGTCATTTTAGTGCAAGTCTATGAAGTGGGTTTGTAGCGCAAGTTAGTAAGGTTTGTTTTTAGCGCAAAGTCGGTGAGAGGCATTTTTAGCGCTTTTTGCAGCAGAAGGCATTTTTAGTGCCAGATTTTGAATTGGCCTGGGTGAAAGTATATTTAAAGTATAAGTTTAGATATAGAATTTCTTATACTTTAAATATTTTTAAATATACTTTTAGGATGTTTGAGATAGGTTCCAGATCCATAGGATTTCATATGTAGATTCTAGAATTTTGAGGTTCCACCAGATTTCAGACTTAGCCATTTTTTAGGATTTTTAGGGTTTCAGACTTAGCCAAATCAGGGCTTCAGGACCATGTGTTAGGATGAAAGTATATGAACCTCTTAGTTAAAACTTGTGGAATTTGACATGATTTTGCAACTCTAAGACCTGGAAACTAGGAATTTCAACATGAAACATCCTGCAGAAGCAATTTTCAAGGGCAATATCCATTGACATAGGATTTTGGAGAAAAAATGTAGTAACACCCAATTTCATTGCAGAAAGTAACAAATGGCTATTTTTTAAGAACAAGACCACCCAAGACACCTCCAAATGACATCAAATCACCTCAATTATACAAAATACTCAAATCTGTAACAAATCATGCACTCTAAGCACAAATTCACCTTCTCATCATCATAAGTAACAAAGGTTGTGACTCCAAGCCAAAGAAAAAGAGAGGGTCTCCATTTGGCAAAATGGGGCATGTGTGCAAGGCACAACATCCTTTTCCTATCTAGCCGCAGAGTTATTTTCTCTATGTTGGCTTTGTGTGGTGTCATTATGACATTCCGCGCCATCACCCCCATCATAATTATCTCACCTATCTTCTGATTGGCCTCCCACTTTATGTTTGAGAGTTTCTACCCTCGCTCTTGTTTCTTTCAACAAAGTCAAGATTTAGTCTAATTTAGATTCAGATTGCCCTGAAGGTGCTCCTTCATCTCAGATATCCTCCATTTTGGTTCTAACTCAAACCTTTATTGCAATCTACTTCTTCCTAAAGTTTGCAAATTAATCATGGATTAGTTTTCCATTCTATGCAATTCATTCATTTTACAAATCTATTCACATTCATGTAATCTTTAACAAGAAAGGAAAGATTGTCAAAATTTGCCATAGCATTACAGTTTCCATTGGATTACATATAATCCACAAAATTACAAAATTGTGTTTACACCTTGCCTCTGCAAGTCATTTACAATTTGGGATAACTTCCCATAATCATGTTTTTTTTACATTCTCAAGAGGTGAGGATACACTCTGGTATTTTTTCACATCCTCCTTAGGTGCATTACAATCCTTAGGGTTATTTTCCTCAGCTGGTACTTTAGGGGCAGAGGGTGTTTCTGATCCATTACTAGAGTTAGGGGTAGCCATCCTTTCGGCTTTCCTTAACTCCTATTTGATGCATTTCATTGCATCAGCGAAAGTTTCCTCATCAGATAACCATTCTCCTACCAAGCATCCGGTCTGTTCAAGTTTTTCCTTCATGGAGGCTCATGCCTTCAAGATCTTTTGTTGATGTAGGTAACATCCATGTTCCATTACCTTCTTCTGAGGTGTGCTTCTAATTTTGACCATTTTGGCATAGAACATCCAATCATTAGCATTCTTAATTTTAGATACAAAAATCATCAAGTAGTGAGCTCATTAGGTCCATGTATTGAATTTGGTAGCTTTGATACCATATGTAACATCACTATCCATAATGCTCAAAACTTAACATTAAACATGAATCATAATCAAATGATTAGTTAACAAAATGAATGAGTTAATCAAATTTGAACCCAAGAGAAACATAATTGTTTCCATCAATTAAGCATGTTAATCAAATCAAGATATAACAAAGCTTACAATCTAGTAAACATTTACAATCTTTAGTGAGTAACCATCACTAATCAAATACAATATATGCTCTAGGCATCATAATCAAGTTTTACATTACAATATACCAACTAGTCATAAAATGCAAACACTATATCTAGAACCAATGACATCTATCTTCATAAGCCTCGGATTGTCTCATGCTCGGGAAGGAGAGCATCATCTTGGTGCTTTTCCTCCAACCACGGACCTGCGGTCCCTCGCTCATCTTCCTAACTAGAAGTGGCCCTACCATTCACAGAAAGGTTAGACATTAGAAACCATCTAGATAGCCATCTGAGTATCTGGTGTTGTGTCCTTCCTAATGTCTCATGGTGACACACTATAGATCCACTCTAACTTGTATGACACTATTGGAGACACTAGGCCATCTAGAACACTGTGGACTGACAATGCATGCAGAGATGGATGCATTACTTTGGCCAAAGTTTTACATACACACACATTGCGCAATGAATGTCATCATATGTCCACCACCCTAACTCAACTTATAAGCTATCATGTCCTATAGTAAGTTCTTAACAACCTTGTTCTTTAGGTCTAGTATGAGTGGGATCCATTCGACTCCCATCATAGTTTAGTTACGATTAAATAGGCTATCCTCCTAATGAGGAACTAGTGACTCCTTGTCACCTTGTTTGTTTTCATTTTATATCAATTTGACAAGTTTGACCACCTTGGTCTCCCATGGTTTACATTTTTGATAATAACTCATCACCTATGATGAATTCAATTTCATGGTAGTCAAGGCATACCATGCCTTAGTAAAGAAGATTAGTTTCAATAGGTTTAATAGCTCTTACCATCCTTAAGAGCTTAAGGTGTTATACACCAATCCTATTAGATTACACTTAAGTAATGGAATTATATTTCATAACATCAACCATTGAATCGTAATTCATACACATGTAGAACAAGTCTGTATAATTTTATAAGCACATTCTAACTATTTCACGATGAGACTAAGTTCTCGATTGGTCTCACCACCTCCATAGTCAAAGGTTTATAAGTAAAATCTTGATAGTTTAAATAATCCTATAAAGGATTCATAGTCGGCTTTCCATACAAGACCAACTTGGTATTAGTTTGGGTGTTGAAAAAACACATTGACATTTAATTACCTTCCTGACTATTATCATAGTTGAATGACTGCATTATTGATGTTATTGCCGTCTCAGCTATTATCACAGTCGCATGACTGTGTTATTCATTTATAACAATCTTCATTCTAGAGTTATTCTTTACTCCATTTGAGAGCTCTTTAAGCTCTAACTACGTCATTAAATGACATGTGTATAACATGCATTGATATCGAGGTCAACCATAATGGCTTCAAGCACTGTAAAAGGTAGAATATATTATATTTGGGTTGTAAGACCTTGGCATAGATATAGAAAAGAATTCATTTCTAAATTCTCATCCATGTGGCCTCGAGCAAGTGTGATGCAGGAGCATCTAGAGGTGTAAGGGCAATCTTACATCACCCAAAAAGAAGTTAATTCAAAACCACTGTAGTTGTTCTCATTTCTTTCCATAATTAGTGTTTTTGGTTTCGTAATATCTAGAATAATAATGTAGGACTTTCAGTTTTTCCAAAACTGCTAAAAATAGTGACCTGCCTGTTTTGGAAAGTGTACCTACTATTTTTAGAAAGTTTGCATTTGGGCACATAATTAAGCAAAAACTTCTAGAAATTTACATAATGGAAATATAAGACCTTTGGTGAAGGAATCAGGAAAAGATCATTTGTGAGCTAAAAGATATTAAAGTTTTTGTTTTCTAAAAAGCCCTTGAAAATTTACGGAACGAGATATGAGGCACTAAAACTTCTCATAACGTCTCAAAAAGTTGATAGAAATCCATTTACAGATTTCCAGCGTGATAGTTCACATCGCGAGCTTTCTAGCGCTTAAAATGGTTTGTCAATCGGACACCCGAATCAAAAGTTATGCTTCCCAAAAGTTGACCTACTTTTGGAGGGAGTTGCAAATTTTAAAATTTAGCTGGAGGACACCAAAAAGTGCTATTTATGACTATTTTGGGAACCTTGGGTGGTAGCAGAGTTAAGGGGCCAATGTAGAAACCCTAGCTGATTTAGGGTTATAGAAGGCTGAAGATTCTAGAGTCTTGAGGTTGGGAAAGCTATAATGTGTTGCAGCCAGTAGAGGATTCATCCTTTGATTGTAATGGAGCTTTTGTAATGTAATGAGTTGCCCAGTTCAATAAAAGAAAGTTCTATTTGCTATGTTCAATATTTATTATTGTGTGTTTTGTGATTTACCCCTTTCATCAAGTGGTATCAGAGCAAGGGTTCCTGAGTGTGTAGACATATCACCGACCGTGAGGCAGTTTGAACCAGGACCTGAGGTTTTGGGTTTGCTGCAGAGACCAAGATGCCTCCATGAAGAAATCATGTTAGAAGGAATACTTTGATGGAAGAGGGTTTTAGAGCCCTACAAAGGCAAATTGATGCATTGCAAGAGGAGCTACAAAGAGGGTTTGAGCCAAGGACAAGAGAAGAAAGTGAAGATGAAGCTAAAGAAGAGCTATCTAAGGAAGAACAAGAAGCTGCCGGAGATCCTGTAGAAATTAGGTTGTTGAGGGCTATTTCAAAGATTGGAAAGAGGCCCAAGATAAAAGTTTCTACATATTCTGGAGATTTGAATCCAGAACAGCTTATTGATTGGATCAATGACATGGAGGAGTATTTTGAGTATGAAGATGTGGAGGACCCAGATCGGGTTAAGTTTGCAAAAACAAAGTTGAAGGGCCACGCCAATACTTGGTGGAAGGAGGTCCAATTAGAGAGGAATAGAAGAGGAAAAGGAAAGATCACCAGATGGGATTGGATGGTGGAGAAACTAAAGAAGTAGTTCATTCCTGTGGACTATGAGATGGAGTTGCTGAAGAAGCTACAAGGACTAAAGCAAGGTAACAAGTCTATTAAGGAGTATACAGAAGAGTTTTATAAAATTACTATCAAGAAAGGCCATGCAGAGCCCAACAAGGAGAAGGTAGCCTATTACATTAATGGGTTGAGGCTGAGTATTCAAGAGGAGTTGAGCCTGGTCAAAATGACCACCATAGAAGATGCGTACCAGTTTTCCCTAAAGGTGGAAGAGAAGCTGAACAAAAGATTTGATAGAAAGAAAAGGGGAAGAGGTCAAGGTGGAAGGACTAGTGGAAGACCCTATGGAGGCCGTAATGAAGATCAAAAGAAAAGTGAAGAAGTAGGCACCAGTCGAAATCAAAGAAGGGATAATACCTACCGCCCTCGTGACCAGAACAATGGTGAGCAAAGAGGAAGAGGAAGAGGCAAACCTAGGCAAGGACCTGGAAGAGGAGGTTTCAGAGGAACCTGTTTCCAATGTGGAGAAGAAGCGCATCGAGCATATGAGTGTCTGCAACATCAAGGAAGGACAAATAGAAGACCTAAAGGTAATGCACGAGTTGCACATGTAGATGAAGATGCACATTCTAAGCATTCTGAAGATGCTGAAAGGGGAGAAACCCTAGTTGTGGGAAGAACCTTGCTGAATGAGGAGAGAGAACCCAATCAGAGGAAGAGTTTATTCCGCACAAGGTGCAAATGTGAAGGTAAGTGTTGTGATATTATTATTGACAGTGGAAGCATTGATAATCTTGTTTTAGAGGAGATGGTTGACAAGAAGAAAGCATCCACATCCATATCGGATTGCATGGTTGCAAAAGGACCATAGAGCTTTGGTCAATGAGCAGTGTTTAGTGAAGTTCAAGATTCGTGACTACCATGATGAGGTGTTGTGTGATATCATACCAACGGATGCATGTCATATGCTATTGGGGAAGCCATGGCAGTATGATAGGAGTGCTGTCCATGATGGCCATGCAAACACATATTCCCTAACAAAGGACGGAGTTCATCATAAGTTGAAGCCCTTGAAGGAGGTGGAAGAAAAGGTATGTATTACTGCTAGAATTTGCTTGGTAGATGGTAGGAAATTTTTGGAGGGTATGAAGCATGAGCGTCATTGCTTTGCATTGATTCCTAAGATTAGTCAAGAGAAATGTGAAGATGTACCAGCAGAAGTTTTAGATATGTTGGAAAAGTTCCAGGACATTATCTTTGATAATGTACTAGAAGGTTTACCACTAGTAAGGAAGATAAGTCATCAAATGGATTTGATACCAGGAGCCAGTTTGCCAAACAAGGCAGCCCATAGAATGGCCCCTGCAGAGAATGAAGAGCTGAACAGACAAGTTCAGGAGTTGTTGAGGAAGGGACTTGTCGCTTCTCAATCTGACTGGATATTTCCCAGTCATCCCTACAAGGTAGCCATCATTGATAAATAGGATTTCTGGTCCAGGGGCCAACAGTACAGGAGATAGACTCTATAATATCTCTTCTTCTTCTTTAGGCTCTATAGAACCAAGGGGGGTATTCCCTATTCAACATCCATGAAATATGATTATGGACTAACTGGGATGTTGATACAAAGCAGATAAATCCTCCTTCATGTAGACCAAAACTATGGAATAAGTACAAAGGGGCTAGCTTTGGGCCTATGCTTAGTTGTGAATCAGAGGATTTTGGTCCTAAACTACTTCTAAAGTCCTAATGGTTTCGTTTTGAAGTTTAAGTTTGATTTTATATTTGGATGTAAAGCCAGGACCTAGGGTGTAACCTCAATACAAGACTAGACTAGTGCCTATCCAGGGCTTGGAGTCAATAGACATACACATGTGAATGATCAACACAAACATATACCAAAGACTACATTTCAAGGGATTTGTTTAGCACCTACCTTATAGATACTTCCCAAAAACTAGGTGTTTAGTCATTCATTCTTAATATCCCTGCTGCAACATGCCTTCTCAATGATTAACCTGAAACATTTAATTTGTTCCTTGAACAAAGGTAGGAGATTAAACATTCAATACAGAAAAACTATATTCCTGAATCTTGAACAACCCTTAGCTATTTTGATTCAAAAGAAAACATGCCCACAGCTTCGAGACAAATGATTAAACACATGCACAGAGCATTTCTCATATAAAATAGCATGAAACAAGTGAATTTATGCATGAAACATACAATATGAGACTCATAAACTCACAAGACATCAAGAACAGGGCCACCAATGAAGTTGTATTTTGTCACAGCACCAAAATTTGTCTAGCTTTCCACCACAACAAATGAGCAACACAGTCTACTATATACAACAGGGAAGTGCACTTAGCATTAATTACATAATAAAATTAAAAAAAAACTACCATATACCGTTCATCATGAGAAAATGGTGCTCAAAAATTGAATGCAGCAAGTAGAGGGGGAGATAGGGAGGTCTCGAGCCCTGCGCCGTCACCTGGGGATTCACATCTTCAATTAGGTGGTTGATCTCTCCATGGCCTCACCCATACCTTGTAACATTCGCCATTAATGGTGTACCAACCCACGGCCTTGGGAATGCAGTGGACTATGCGCCATAGAAATTTTCCCACCAAGAAATATGACCTTGATATTTCAAATCATGTGGGAACAAATTATCCCACATTCACCCCGTGGTGACCTCCTTAATACTTTATATGCATGACCACACCAGAAGATGATAGTCAGCGATTTTACTCCCGACGACGCCAATATAAACTTCATCATGATCCCCCTCACATGATGCTCTGATGTTCAATATCACCTTGACATCAGTGAACCACCTACATGATAATCCTCCCTTGAAAAATCACCCTGATATTTCACATCACCCTGATGTGAAATATCACCCTTATCAGAAACATCACCTCGATAAGAAAATATCACCCTCATCGGCACAACCTAATGCATCAGAGGAAGATCATCCTACTTTGCTGATACCATATGTCTTACCAATGACCACATGATGCACGCTACCGATCCTAATGACATCACTGTCATATTGCAATATCGGGGTGATCCTCAGTGGCAAGGGTGATATTTAGAATATCACCCCCTGCATAAAATTGATGTCTGCACTTCAGGGTGATGAAGCGAACATGAGGTGATAAAACAACATCGGGGTGATCTTCACTAAGATCACCCAATACATGAAACATGATGACCCCCTGAAAGAAAATTAGGGTGATACCCAGAAACATGATGATGACCCCCTCCTCCGGAATATCTGGTTATATTTGAAATATGACGAGGAGGCCCAAAGACTTAAATTTTTTTTGGACTTTTTTGGGAGGGTGCCTACAGAATTAATTGCTTGAAATCTACTATTTATGCAGGTGGTAACAATGGCTCCGACTGGGGATGCATGCCTCTTGTAGGCATGGTGAGAACCATAGATCTCTGGGATGCAGACTAGTCCTTATCCATTGGGCAATAGAGTCAAATACTGTACCAATTTGCATCATAAGTCACACCTTTAAACACTATTTTAGCAGCCCCGGGCAGCCAAAAATGAAGAACCATAACTTTTTCCTATCAAATGCTTGATTCTGATATGAATAATCCTAACCACAACTAAAAACATCAACACAATTTGCCCACATGCTGATCTTGTCAATTACATACTTCACCATTTTTGAAAACTTGCCACTTGCAGTATTGCCTCTGTCACTCTGGATTTCAAAATTAGACATATAACCATACACATAATATTCTTCAGCATTAGGTAACATATGTATGTTATACTCCTCAAACAGTACATCATATTGCTCTTGGCACTCCTCATCATCTACCTGGCTATTGCACATTACCAGACACTCATCCAGCTGATCCATAAACTGAAAACATTCAAAATATATGAGACCCTCACTATCATTTATATCACTTATGGATAATGAAAACAAAACCTAATCCACACACACATTACTGCATATGTCAGAACCAAATGATGATGAACATACATTATCCACAGTTTGCAAATCCATACTATCTTCACAAAAGCTGAAGATATCTAATTTTGACTCATATGTCCCCTCTTCACAAACTGATGCAACACCTATGCCAGTAGCTTCTTCATATTCATCATCATCCTCAAAAAGAGGATTAATTATGCACCAATGAAGGTCAGGACTCACAATGTTCAATGCATCTAATGACTCATCATAAAGGGGATTCAAACTCATTGTAAAAGTCTTTGCTTCTTCTTCTTGACAATCCAATTCTTCTTTAGTATTATCAAATTTAGAGTCATAAGAAGAACAAATCTAATCCATGAACTGATCATGGATATCATTCTTATCATCTGATTGCCCCACATACAAGATTTCTACTTCTTCAATGTACTCTGAAGTTGAACTATCTATATCATTTTCCAACCCTCTAATGCTTCCTGATGAAACTGATATTGACTTTTGATCTAGATGATCACAACTAGGCATAACTAGATCATTTAAACATGAGTGCTCTTTACTGAGAACTGGCATACAAATATTACTTGAAAAATCATTATTGTCAACTTCATTTGTTGGGCAAATCAGGACATCCTCCTCTATAACAGAGTCATCATCAACTTTGGCTGATGCATAAATAGGGACAACAGGGGTGTGAGTGCTTTGACATTCATTTTCAACACTTAGATTATATCTTTCATCAACATTGGGAACTGTAGGGCAGCAGAAATTTGTAGAGAAATAGCCCTTTTGAATCCCATGTCTCCAGTTGTTTTCAATGTCTATTGCAAATTGATGTGCCTGATGCAATGTGATGGGCTCCTTATCTCTCAATCTATAACTCATTTTCTTATCAAATGCTCCCAAATAAATAATTAGGCACAATGCATCATTAGGTCTCATACATTCTGGTATTCTATTCAATGCCTTCATAAATCTGAGGTTAAAGGCTGGGATCAACTCATCTTCTTCAATATGGATATACATAAAATCACTAATGACAACATATTTAGAAATTCTTTCACCATATTGTCCTAGAAATGTAGACCTAAATTCTTGCCAAGAACTGACAGAGCAAGATGGAAGGTAGGAGAACCAATCCCTTGCATCTTCATCTAGAGATTGAACAAATAATCTCATAACTACATCTTCATGGTCAACCTCAAAATCATCTATCACATTTAAAAACTGCTGCAAGTGCCTCTCAGCTGATTCATCCTTTACACCATTGAATTTGGGCAAATACTTTCTAATTTTGGATGGAAAGGCATTTGGATAACCACAAATGCCATTAAAATTTATGGGCTTATATCTGTCAATGTTGAAACTCCTTTTATTACATGGTTGGGACTAGTTATTATACATCGTTGCATTTGACACCTCACAGGGGTGCATGGGCTGACAATACATCATTGTGTGTTTTTTGCAACCCTCCTCTCAACTCAGATTTTCAATCAATGACCTTAGGCTTTTAAAATATAAACTGCTATCTCACATTTCCTAAAGTCCTCTAAATGAGTCTTTTCAACAATATTGCATGCTTCACTTGAAAATACAAACTATGCTCTCAGCAAATACAAAAGCATGCAAGTTTCACCAACATTTCCCTTCTAACTAGTGCTATTTCACCAAATAGGGAATCTTTTTTACAATTTATACAAATACATGGATATGTTGCAGCTGCTGATAGGTTCATTCAACAGAGTCACGACCTCCTTGGCAAAGGAATGAGCTTCAAATAAGATGAAGCTAAAAATTGATTTCTTTTCTTTCTAAGTTCTCCCACAGTAGAGCCACACACAAATTTTAAATTTACTACAACAAGGCACTTCCAGGTTTGATTCTTCAATCTCTTAGACTCACACTTTTATGGCTATGACATTAATGTCCCCAGTAGAGTCACCAAATCTATTTCTTCTCAATCCAACTCGATATTTCCCAGTCATCCCTACAAGGTAGCCATCATTGATCAATAGGATTTCTAGGCCAGGGGCCAACAGTACGGGGGATAGACTCTATAATATCTCCTCTTCTTCTTTAGGCTCTGTAGAACCAAGGGGGGTATTCCCTATTCAACATCCATGAAATATGCTTATGGACTAACTGTGATGTTGATACAAAGCAGATAAATCCTCCTTCATGTAGACCAAAACTATGGAATAAGTACAAAGGGGCTAGATTTGGGCCTATGCTCAGTTGTGAATCAAAAGATTTTGGTCCTAAACTACTTCTAAAGTCCTAATGGTTTGGTTTTGAAGTTTAAGTTTGATTTTATATTTGGATGCAAAGCCAGGACCTAGGGTGTAACCTCAATACAAGACTAGACTAGTGCCTATCCAGGGCTTGGAGTCAATAGACATACACATGTGAATGATCAACACAAACATATACCAAAGACTAGATTTCAAGGGGATTTGTTTAGCACCTGCCTTATAGATACTTCCCAAAAACTAGGTGTTTAGTCATTCATTCTTAATGGTATCCCTGCTGCAACATGCCTTCTCAATGATTAACCTGAAACATTTAATTTGTTCCTTGAACAAAGGTAGGAGATTAAACATTCAATATAGAAAAACTATATTCCTAAATCTTGAACAACCCTTAGCTATCTTGATTCAAAAGAAAACATGCCCACAGCTTGGAGACAAATGATTAAACACATGCACAGAGCATTTCTCATATAAAACCACATGAAACTAGTGAATTTATGCATGAAACATACAACATGGGAATCATAAACTCACAAGACATCAAGAACAGGGCCATCAATGAAGTTGTATTGTGTCACAACACCAAAATTTGTCCAGCTTTCCACCACAACAAATGAGCAACACAGTCTACTATATATAGTAGGGAAGTGCACTCAACATTAATTACACAGCAAAATTAAAAAAAAAACCGCAGATATCGTTCATCATGAGAAAATGGTGCTCAAAAATTGAATGCAGCAAGTAGAGGGGGAGACAGGGAGGTCTCGAGCCCTGCGCCGTCACCTGGGGATTCACATCTTCAATCGAATGGTTGATCCATCCATGGCCTCGCCCATACCCTGTAACATCTGCCATTAATGACATACCAACCCGTGGCCTTGGGAATGCAGTGGACTATGCGCCATAGAAATGTTCCTGCCAAGAAATATGACCCTGATATTTCAAATCATGTGGGAACAAATTATCCCATATTCACCCTGCAGCGACCTCCTCAATACTTTATATGCATGACCACACCAGAAGATGATAGTCAGCGATTTTGCTCCTTACGACGCCAATATAAACCTCATCATGATCCCCCCACATGATGCTTCAATGTTTAATATCACCCTGATGTCAGCAAACCACCTACATGATAATCCTCCCTTGAAAAATCACCCCAATATTTCACATCACCCTAATGTGAAATATCACCCTTATCAGAAACATCACCCCGATAAGAAAATATCACCCTCATCAGCACAACCTGATGCATTGGAGGAAGATCCTCCTACTTTGCCGATACCATACGTCTTACCAATGACCACATGATGCACGCTACCGATCCTGATGATGTCACCGTCATATTGCAATATCGGGGTGATCCTCGGCGACAAGGGTGATATTTGGAATATCACTTGATATTGAAATATCACCCCCCCATAAAATTGACGTCCGCACTTCGGGGTGATGAAGCAAACATGAGGTGATAAAACAACATTGGGGTGATCTTCACTAAGATCACCCGATACATGAAACATGATGACCCCCCGCAAGAAAATCAGGGTGATACCCAGAAACATGATGATGACCCCCTCCTCTGGAATATCTGGTTATATTTGAAATTTGATGAGGCCCAAAGACTTAAAACTTTTTTGGACTTTTTTGGGAGGGTGCCTGCAGAATTAATTGCTTGAAATTTGACTATTTTTGCAGGTGGTAACAGGACTGATAAGGGAGAGCCTAAGTCTATGTGTAGTACCTGTAGTACTAGCACCAAAGAAGGATGGAGAATGGAGGATGTGTATAGACTCTCGAGCCATCAATAAGATAATGATCAAGTATAGATTTCCATTGCCAAGAATGGATGACATCATGGATCGTTTGAGTGGACCCAAGTACTTCACAAAGATTGACTTGAAGAGTGGGTATCACCAGATCCGTATCAGAGAAGGAGATGAATGGAAGATAGCCTTCAAGATAAAGGAAGGTTTGTATGAGTGGTTAGTCATGCCATTTGGGCTAACCAATGCACCGAGCACATTCATACAGCTCATGAACGAGGTACTGAAAGAATTTTTGGGAAGTTTTGTTATTGTTTATTTAGATGATATTTTGATTTTTAGTAAGACTTGGGATGAGCATCTGATGCATATCAGAAGAGTTTTAGAGAAGTTGAGGGAAGAGAAGTTGTTGATTAATCTAAAGAAATGTAGTTTTGCAAAGAAGGAGTTGGTATACCTAGGATTTGTTGTCTCAGAGGAAGGTCTTAAGATGGACCCAGAAAAAGTAAGGGCTATCATTGAATGGCTTACGTCAAGGAGTGCAACGGAGGTAAGATCTTTTCATGGTTTGGCAAGTTTTTACAAAATGTTTATCAGGAATTTTAGTAGCATTTGCACACCCCTAACTAAGACAATGAGAGGGGATAGAAAAGAGTTTAGATGGACTAAAGGAGTAGACAAGAACTTTGACACATTGAAGTAGAAAGTCGTAGAACAACTTGTTTTGGCACTTTCTAGATTTTAATAAGGTATTTCAGGTAGATTGTGATGCTAGTGGTAGTGGTATAGGAGCTATTTTGAGCCAAGAAGGTAATCCCATTGCCTATTTTAGTGAGAAGCTTAATGATGCCAAGAAAAAGTATTATGTTTATGATTAGGAGTTTTATGCAATAGTTCACGCTTTGAAGAAATGGAGACATTATTTGTTGCCAAAAGAATTTGTTTTATATACTGATCATCAGGCTTTAGAATATCTTAATAGTCAAGGAAAGTTAAATCAAAGGCACTTAAAATGGGTTGAGTTTTTGCAGAGCTATACTTTTATTTTGAAGCACAGGAGTGGGAAGTCCAATAGAGTTACAGATGCCTTGAGTAGAAGGCAAAATTTGTTGACAGAAATGAAGAAGGAGGTTGTTGGGTTTGATGAGCTCAAAAGTTTGTATCCTGAAGATCTAGATTTTGTAGAGGCTTGGAAAGCTTGTTTGGAACCTATTACTTTGGATAGGACAAAATGGTTGGATTTCATAATCCAAGATGGCATGTTGTTTAGAGGAAGCCAATTGTGCATTACAAGGAGTTCCATGAGAGAGAACCTAATTAAGGAGAAGCATAGTGGGGGATTAGTTGGACACTTTGGTCAAGATAAGACCATTGCTATTGTTGGTGAAAATTATTATTGGCCACAGTTGCAATAGGATGTGAGGAAATTTTTGCAGAGTTGCAGAGTGTGTTAGATGGCAAAAGGAACAAGTCAGAATACAGGGTTGTATCAACCATTACCTATACCAGAGAAGCCATGGGATGATATTAGCATGGATTTTGTTCTTGGTTTACCAAGGACACAGAGAGGACATGATTCTATTTGTGTGGTGGTGGACAGATTCTCAAAAATGGCACATTTTATTCCTTGTAAGAAGACTAATGATGATATTCATATTGCAAAGTTATTTTTCAGGGAAGTGGTGAGACTACATGGTCTACCAAAAAATATAGTTTTAGACCGAGATACCAAGTTTGTTGGTTATTTCTGGAGGACATTGTGGAAGAAGTTGAAGATAGACTTAAAGTTTAGTTCTGTACACCATCCACAGACTAATGGACAAACTGAAGTGGTGAATAGGAGTTTGGGTAACCTGCTATGATGCTTGGTAGGAGATAAGCCCAAGGGATGGGATTTGATTTTACCATAGGCAAAATTTACGTACAACAATTCTGTCAATAGGAGTATTGGTAAATCACCATTCTAGATTATATATGGGAATAGTCCAAGAAATGCTTCAGAGTTAAGGAAGCTGGACAATGGAGAAAAGATAAGTGCCGAAGCTGAAGACTTTGCAGAACATCTGAAGAATTTGCATGAAGAGGTGAGAAAGCACATTAATAAAATGAATATTCAGTACAAGGCTAAGGCAGATTAGAAGAGGAGATATAAGGAGTTCTAGGTAGGAGATGAAGTCATGGTTCACTTGAGAAAAGAAAGGTTCCCAATTGGAACATACAATAAGTTAAAAATGAAGAAATTTGGACCATGAAGAATCCTGAAGAAGCATGATTCAGGAAATACATATAAGGTAGAGCTACCGAGTGGGATCAATATTTCCCCTATTTTCAACATTGTTGATTTATAAGAATATCATGAAGGTGGAATAGAGGATGGACCAACAGAGGAACAGTGGAGTATTCCAGCATCTACTTCAACAGAGGAGATAGAAGAGATCTTGGATAGCCATGTGGGAAGGAGCATTCAGAATAGGCAATACGAAGAATATCTAGTGAAATGGAAAGGAAGGCATGTTGAAGATTCTTCTTGGTTGTCTAAGGCAGAGGTTGGCCATTTGGGTTTTCCTCACACAAACACCTGAGACGTGATAGGGTCACTTCTCAAATTACCCTGGGTGTCTGATGCAGGAGCATCTAGAGGTGTAAGGGCATTCTTGCATCACCCAAAAAGAAGTTAATTCAAAACCATTGTAGTTGTTCTCATTTCTTTCCATAATTAGTGTTTTTGGTTCCATAATATCCATAATAATAATGCAGGACTTTCAATTTTTCCAAAACTGCTAAAAATAGTGACCTACCTATTTTGGAAAGTGTACCTGCTATTTTTAAAAAGTTTGCATTTGGGGCACTAATGAAGCAAAAACTTCTAGAAAGTTACATAACGGAAATATAAGACCTTTGGCGAAGGAATCAGGCAAAGATCATTTGTGAGCTGAAAGATATTAAAGTTTTTATTTTCTGAAAAGCCCCTAAAAATTTACGAAATGAGATATGAGGCACTAAAACTTCTCATAATGTCTCAAAAAGTTGATAGAAATCTGTTTACGTATTTCTGGCGTGATAGTTCACATTGTGAGCTTTTTGACGCTTAAAACAGTTCGTCAATCGGACACTCGGATCAAAAGTTATGCTTCCAAAAGTTGACCTACTTTTGGAGGGAGTTGTAAATTTTGAAATTTAGCTGGAGGCTGCCAAAAAGTGCTATTTATGACTATTTTGGGAACCCTGGGTGGTAGTAGAGTTAAGGGGGCTAGTGTAGAGTCTAGAATAGGTGGGAAAACAAAAACCCTAGCTGATTTGGGGTTACATAAGGCTGAAGATTCTAGAGTCTTGAGGTTGGGAAAGCTGTAATGTGTTGCAGCTAGTAGAGGATTCATCCTCTAATTGTAATGGAGGTTCTGTAATGTAATAAGTTGTCTAGTTCAATAAAAGAAAGTTCTATTTGTTGTGTTCAATATCTGTTATTGTGTGTTTTGTGATTTACCCCCTTCATCAAAGTGTCACAAACTAATCATGATACAATTGCTGCTCAACTTCTAATCCTAGAGCTTAGACACCAAAAGGAAAACAAAAAATTTACTACCTTGGCCTCACGGCTTGGAGCGTAGTCTCAAAAAAGTTTACAGTGTTTCAATAGTCAGTGATATGGCCTTAAGTGAAGTCTTGAATGATTATAGTGGGTTTTAGGCTCGGCTCAATAGTCGCGAGTTCATTCATATGGAAGTTTACTTGTTTTGATAGCTCAACAATTATTGCTTTGAGCCTATTCATCATAGAAATAACATGGTAAGCTTGGCCTTAAGGCCTTGAGCCATAATATGAAATACAACTTTGAAACATTGATAGCTCGGCTGTAATAGCCTTGAGCCGCAACTATGAAAAGGTTTGCATATATCATGGTATGGCTTCACAGGCCTCGTGCCTCAGAGTTAAACATATGATATAACAAATAACTTCACACCATCTCTGATAGAGATTAAACACAGTCCAGGTTTAATATATATTGAATGCATATAGGATATTGCCCACTGTATTACTTGGACAGTGCTTTCGATGAGAATGACATTCCAGTCCCAATCTCTTTTGAGCTACACATAGCTTCCAATTTGCTAGTGCTATATCTTTGTAGCTATTGCCACCCTGCTCATAAACCCCAACACACGAACTACCCACCATAATCTTCTAACCCAAAACAAAATGAGTAAAAAAAGATTGGTAATCTGATTGACTCTTGGCATGCCATTTTGGAAGGTTACTGCCTTTCCACTTGATCTACTCCACAAAAAGTAGCTCGGTCCAGGCATTGTGCAATATGGGATGAGCTCAAAGCTCTCCATCATTTCTCAAGGCTGACCAAAACAATTAAAAACATTCGATAGTAATTGAATCTTATGATAAGTAAAATAATATTAATATATATTATTGAAACTCAACCTGTAAAAAGGTTTTCATCCTTACTAAGGGATTATCACTATATAATAGAAAACACAAATTGAGTCACCAAAAGATCATCGATTATCAAGGTCTAGTAATACTCCCCTGAAATTGACTATCTCCATTAGCCAAATGATTAGGGAAATAATAATCCCTGATAACAAAAGGTTAACAAGAGACCTCCTCATCTTTTAACATTATTGTCTCTCGACTAGGGATTATGTTCCAAGTACATCATTTGTTCGTCTCAACTTGTGGTGATAACTCCAACAACATAATGACTTAGAAAGAACATGGAAGCTAAAGAAAAGAGGCAAGACACATGTCAACTTATGAAAGGAGTTTAGAAGGACATAAAAGTCAATACTCAGATGGCTATCAACCTTTTTCTTTCTCAATGTCTAACCATTCCTCTAGGATGATACTCTCCTTCCTTCTTCGAAGGACGTTCATTTTCCTGTTCACACTTAGGACCACAAGAGCATGATCAGTGTATCATTATCATGTCTCATAATATAAATCAATTAATTTGCAAAACTAATTAACATCAGTAATCACTTATTAATCAAGAGTTAAATTAGATATTTCCACAATATCAAATCAATTAACTATGACTAATCCTCCCGATTATCATGCCAAGTTAATGATTAAGTCTAATTGTAAGTTGGGGATGTAACACTTGTGATGAAGTGCATGAACACACTTTTCCAATCTTGACAGGGAATAAGCAATCACTGATTTTTTTTTTCTAGAAATACATGCTTTACTCCATTCTACTGGTAGGTGATGTGTTTTTGATGTGGTTTAGAATATCCTTCTCAAAATACTTCCAAGGAAATCTCCCTCTTGTTTTCCTACAAGCCATGTAGTATCTTGGGTCTCTAGCTAGTAATGCACCATGTAACACTTTGAAAAATATCTCCTACATTTTAGATTCTAAAATTATGTCATCTTCCACACTCCTATTCAAGATGTTAGTAGAAAATTCATTCTTAACATATTCTACCATGATACAAACATCCCAATCATCATAAATGACAAAATTAGAATACAGAATGGGCATTATGTAAAAGACATAAACAACTACATTCTTTTTCCCCTCTATATCAAAATCATAATCTTGGATTTTCCTTAACTTAGGCTTTGTTTCTGATCATACAAGTCAAGTTGACTCAAGAACTTTAATCCATTGTAGTTTATCACACTGAAAAATACCATGAATTAGATGTTTTCTAAACTTTTCCGTAATATGCATGATGGAAAAATTTTCTTGTCATACATAGAGGAAATATTGTTTGAATCTTTCAAATCTCTTCTCTCAATTAATATGGGGAACCATATTTGCATTGTAACCAATCCAAATCCATTTCCTGAAGCATCACATTCTATAGAAAATAGTTGTGAGAAATTTGAAATAGAAAATACAAAACATGAGATGATTACCTTCTTAAGCTTATTCAAACCTTCTTGTGTTCTATCCATCCATTCAAAAGCTTCTCTCCTTGTCATTTTGGTTAAGGGTGCTACTACATATGAAAATCCCTTAACAAACCTCCTCTCATGGATGTATAAACTAAAGATCCTTCTCAACAAAGTTAGTGTTGTTGGGAATGTCCAAACTAGAAAAAATTGAATCCTCTTATGGTCAACATGCATGCTTGAACAATATTGGCATGGACCAAGTATAAAATATTTACAAAACCAAACTCACACTTATATTCTCTTACAAATAGAGTGGCTCATGTTGCTCTAGAGTCACAATGGTCAAATTTTGGTGCCTAATATGATCCTTCCATGCTTTTCTATACATCAAAATATTATCAAAAAATATCAAAATAAATTCTCTCAATTGACCATTGAATACCTGATTCTCTATGAATTGGAAATTAGTCGATGCATTAGTCAAATTGGATGGCATGACCAAGAACTCCATGAATCTAATAAGAGATCTAAAAATTGTATTGTGCACATATCCCTTGCAAACAAAGATATGATCATGGCTTGATCTCACATCATTCTTTGAGAAATAAAAAAATAGCATGTTGGAATCCTCTATTTGATAGTGATCCTAGGGATATATTACTGAACAACATATTATGTTAATTTGGAAGCATTTGAATATCAAAATAAAGACTGTGTTGCTTACTAGAAGATGAAATAGTTTGAATTCTCTTCATCACTACACAACTTTCCACCCAAACAACTTGTCCCTTGCAAGAAGTCCTCTTATCTATGACTACTCCCAAAATTCCACTAGAGACACTTCCAAGCACCATATCTTTTCCTTTAGATGTAAACTTTATCTTTCTAAATTAATTATTTTCTATAAATTCACCCATGGAATGCAACCATTGTACACATAACCATGTCAGTTTTCAAAAAATAGAATTGATTACATACCTTATGCTTTGGTATTGCAATTTTTGACTTCCCTAAAAGTTTTCTCAAATGGAAAATGCATTCACCACCATTCTTCCATTGTACTACTCTAATATAATTGGAAGTCAAGGATTCTAAACCAAAAAACACTTTTGCAACTCTTAGATTGAACCCGTAAAAAAAATTAGTCTTCATGTGCTTCTCAATATCTTCTCTTTGTGGTTCTTTGTATAAAGCACCAGGATCCCATACCATCATGCATGGGCAATTTTGAACTTGAGAGAAGGGATCCCCTTTCCATTTTGAACCCTTCATATTTTCATCATTGTTAGAATACTTCTCATCATGACAAAAACATTGTAATGACATCATATCAAAATGATGCAATAAATCCTTGATTTTACTATCATCTTTATTTATTGAGCTATAATCAAAGAAACAATCAAAATCTTTATCATATTTCTCATATTTGAATTTTTTTGAGAGATTTACAATAACATTGTCATTCTTAAAATGAAAATCATTAATAGAATAAGATTTAACTAAAGAATCCTTCATTAAATCATGCTCATCAATATGGCTATCTTGTAGACCATTCTCACATGGAATTGGGTCCTTTTCAATGATTAGAATCTCCATAGGTGTTTCTATAAGGAAGCTAAGGTAGCAGAACAAATTCCTACACTAATCTTGAGGGGAGAGATATGCAGAACTTTTCAGATCTGTACAACAGTTAGAGAAATAAACACAAATAGAAATCATACCATAACACAATAATTACATGGTGAAACCCTTTCGGGAGAAAAACCCCACACTCCAAAGCCACCCAATATATTATTTGGGAATAAAAAAAAGATTACAATATACTTGCAAAGAAAGCTTTCATAGGAGTATAACTAGCCAGAGATCTAGAGGCAACTCAACATCTATAAGACTCTCACACACAACCTCCATCTCAAGCTCCTAATGTATAGGAGATACAATATAGTAAACCACAAATGGTAATAATTGTTGGTAAGAAATGGGGAGGAGCCAGTTTGGAGAACTGGTCCTCGGTCAAGTGTGTAAGTCTAGTTTATACCCCAGTTAGGAAATGAGACAAATATGAATAAACAGTAAGGAAATCTAATATGTGGTACAAGATAAGTAAAGCATAACATCATAACACATGCACAATGATATCACAATCCTTATATCTCCATTAGATTCCTTTATACTCAATAGGTATATACATATTCATACCGATAGGTCCGAATCTCTACCTTATACACTATTACTCTCTTTATTCACATGTATTCACTCTTACACTCTCTTACTTTACATTGCTTTGCATATATCTCCTATATATCTATCTAGAGGTGTGTCCTTTCCAAAAATACCTCTTTAGGAGTCAACTTTTATCCTCAGCGTGGCCTTTGCGGTATTCTACGGTAGGTTCTACTTGCTCCCCTGTTCTCTACCAAGAATTACAAAACCATGAGCTAAAACCACTCAAAAGTGGCAACCAAATTATCTCCAATAAAAGATGCCTTGTGATGTACCAAATCACACACCAACACATGTAACTCTCCCCTTTATAGCTCTTTTAGGTTTCCAACACATTTTCACATTTCCCAAAATAGGAGGTCCAACTTCTAGAGGTCATAACTTTTGATCTGGGTGTCCAATTGACGAACTATTTGATGTGTCAGAAAGATCATGAAGATATCTATCAAGATATAACCCATTTCACTGGTTAAGACAACTTTCAAGGCATTTAAGGACCTCTAAGTGCCTCAAATCTAAGTTCAAAACTTTTATTGGCAGTTTCAAAAAATAGAAACTTTAATAGCTTGCAATCCATGTATGATCTTAAGTTGAAACTCACCGAGATGTTTACTTGATAGTTCCACACCTTTTGGGAAAATTTTAGGTCCATCCAAGCTCAAATGTAGAGTTACTAAAAATAGTCCCTTTTGAAACTTTGAAAGTTCTAAACCATTCTTCAAGATAAAGGACATTCGAAGAGACCAAAACTAGGAAGAATGGTAACCTTTTGTAGTTGCAAGATTGAGACACCTTTCTTAATAGTTTCTTGGACACCATTAGAAATTATTAGAACATTTTCTTTAATTATTATATCTTCATCTTCAATATGCAAATATGATTTCTCATTGATGTAATTAAGACAAATATTATCCTAGCATGTAAACTCATTAGAAATCAATAAAATATCTTTTTTAGATAAGATCTCTTTACCTTTGACTTGCATGGTGGATTTCTCCATGGTCTATTTCTTCTCATTTTCTTGCAGCTTTGTTTTTTCTTCTTTCTTTAAGTCAAGCTCCATAATGTTTTCCTTGAAACTCTATAAATCATTATGAGGTTGGTTCTATAGAAGTCTTCTTCCTCTCTTGATAGATGTTTCATTTCCAAGTTGCAAAACTATGTGAAGGAGATATGTTTTTGAATATTAGGATCAAGATTTCTATACTCATCATGACAAGTTTTGTTATCATCTATTAGCTCACTCTATCCTCTAATCTCATGCGGTTCTTGTTTCATGGTATCTTTTCTTGATTCATCTTTGCTTAGAAATATTTCCTTTATCTATGGGTCCTTCAGAAATTTATGCAATTCTTACAAAATTTCTAACATGTATTATCAACTGCATTCATTTTTCTGCATAAAAATAGTTTTCAACTCTATAGGATGGCAAGATATTAGCTCTAATACCACTTTAATGTCCTCTACAAAATAATTTAGCAAATTATTTTTAGATCTGAAATATTTATCAAGATCTTGCAAAATCCCTAATTTTCCACTCAATTTTCACATAAAAATATAACTCAAACTTTGATAGCTTTTCACAGAATCTCTAGGAAACTTATTTAATATTATAAATCTGATTTTTACACTTAAGACACAACAAAACACAATTTGTTTTGGAAATGATAAATAATAGTAGCTTTAATCCTATAACAAAATCTATCTAGAAAACTCAAACATTGACTGATCCAGATTTAAGAATTTTGTACCCCAAAAGATAGATAAATCTCCAATACTTTCTTTGATATTCTAAAAGTTTGATACACAATTATTTACTATTGTATACACCTAAAAATGACACGACTCTGTCTAAATAAATATTTTTAATATTTATTTAAGTCTATATTCCTCTATCAATAAATAAATAATTAAATTTATTTATTTGATTTATATTCCTCTAAGTTAATTAAATATCAAAATATTTAATTATCTCTTCTAAAGTCAAAATTAAATAAAATCCTTTATTTAATTAAATTCTTCCAAACAATTAAATAATTCTAAATTATTTAATTAAGTCAAAGTCTATTCCTCCAAATTTAAATAAATCATTTAATTTATTTTCCTCTCACTCTCCAAAAATAAAATATAATTAAATATTTTATTTATTCTTCCAAATCATGTGCAAGTAATTAAATAAATTTATTTATTTAATTCACTTTCTTATCTTCCAAATCTTCTAAAAATAAATCTTCCTTGTCATGCAAAAGCAAAAGTTGAGTTATTGATTTAAAACAACCTTGTTTTTATCAACAAACTCTTAAATTAGAATAAAACATTCTAATTTTTTGAAAGCAAATCTCATCCTCATCAATAAAGTAGTTAACTCAATAAAGCTTCCTTTTTGAATAACACTTGTCTTCTTTCTATTCATGCACATCCTCTCAAGTCTTTTCCTCCATTGATCTTCTTATTTCTTCTACACCATTGATCCTCTCTCTCATGAGTCTATAAATACAACCCTCTTCTTCCATTTCTTATATCCAAGCTTTCAATATCATTACTCTATAGAATTCATATCATTCCATACCAATCTATAACTTGTGACTATCCTCATTTGTATTTGAAGTTCATCTTCAATGCAAAAAGTATCCTAGCCACCTCTCTACCACCATCTTGAAGAAGTGCAAGGAATTGCGTTTCCTGAGGGCCATATTCTTCACAACAAAGATCGATCAAGACTAGGCGAGTAATGAAAGCCATGGGGTAATAGAGGTTGTATGATTCATTCTTATTTTAAAGATTTTGTTATCTACATGTTCTATTGTGTTTTTGGGTTTGATATTAATTTTGGGTTTTATAAGCCTTCCCTCCATATTCTACATCATCAATCCATTGTCTACCTACTCCATATCACTTTCATGCAATATCCTACTAATATCTATGGGAACACTTGACATTGTCCATGCGACAACATCCATCTAGTGGACTGTCACCTTTCACGAAACTAGATACTTGAGTCTCTCCCTTCCATATCTGCATTCTCCTATCCAAATGTTTCAAAAAAAAGGAAAAAAAGAAAAAAGTAAAGAAAAATCCCTTCGTCCAATGGTGAAAACCTAGAAAACAGGTGCCTTGGATAAGTACCATGATGAAAACCTGGCAAACACCATCATTTGTAAGTTGATCTTCTATGTCACCTACACTTGGTGGCACCTTGTCTCATCAGCATATCACTTTTCTCCTACCAGTTTCCTTCCGTACCATTTCCTATCCTATTCCTCTATCCATTACATACCTATACTGTCAAGTCTATCCATCCTGATCTTCCATTCCTCTATTTCTTTGATCTTGATAAAGATTGGAGGCACAATGTTGAAAAATGTTTTTGAATGTCTCTTGACATACCTTATCCCTCCAAACCATGCAAATCCTTCATTATCCTCTCATCCTCCTCCTTCGTCTTAAGCATTGTCATTAAAAAACCTAAGTACTCTACCTACAATGGGGCATGTTATTCCTATGCAACTTAGTCCTTGGCGATCACATCCTTGCCCTCTTCCATGTGCATTTCATTCCTTATCACCCATGCATCTACCTATCTGTGGTGTTTCCTTGTCATTAGTATCATCTAATCCATATCTGGTCCATATCTATTCCATACATGATCCATATCTATTCCCTATCGTGTCTCATCTAGTCCATATCTCAATATCATAGGGTTCACCCCAAACTATGTTGCCTCTGCGTCATCACGTAGGCAAGTCCATTTAGCAATGAGCCCCTGAGGCACTAGGTCAGTCCCTTAGGGTCCATCTCTTCATGTCTGTTTGTCGGGTCATCCATAATAAGTCGATCATTAGTTTTCACTGGGGGGAAACTCCTCGCCCTGGTTGCAGATTTGGATTCTTGAATGCCACATGTTCTAAGAGGATACCAATAAAGGTTTGTGATACCTTTCACTAGACAAGCACACATAGTAAAGCAAGCTTCCCAAAACAACATAAATCTTGGCACAGAACATCAACCTATCCAAAGCAAAAGCAGAACACCATACCAAAACACTCAAACTGACTCTATATCAATTATGTCAAGAAGACACATCTAATTCAAGAATGCTTTGTGTTTTTATATTGGTTAACTTAGAAGGTCTTAAATTTTTGTTATTATGTCTTTCTATGCTACTTGAGGATGCCAAAAGATAGAGATGCTATGATGGGGGCATAATCATTTTCTTTGTCTGTTGTTTGTGGAACAAACTTTAGTAATGTGATGACTTTTGTCTAATGACATGATTAGTAAAAGATCATCGACAAGTTTCAAAGGTTTGAGCATGAAAAGGGGCAATCCTTGTTTGTTGAAATGCAAGAAATACTTAGGTCATCTAGATTCAATTTTGACTAGATGCTTGTATTAACTTGCTATATCAAAATCCATGTAAGTAATACTAGGTCATCTTGGTTTAATTATACCTAGATGCTTATATTTTCTTACAACATAATAAATGCCCAATGATGAAATAAGCACTTCTGTAATGCCTTGTCATGCAACCCTAGAGTGCTAGACTAAAAAATGCAAAATTACAGAAATATTTTTTTTTGAAAGCAAAAAATTTGCAATATTAGTAACTAAGATGCCATAATACACAACGTAAAGAAAAGTGCACTTCTAACTCCTCTAGGGAAACATAACTGCATCATTAAATATAAAGTAAAAACCACACAAGTGATTACATTTTACTGCTACTTCAGTTAAGAACAACTTTTACATTTGCAAGATAGTTTATTTACAAAGTTACAATACAAGATTACAAGACCGATCGTGTCGGTTTACAAGTGAGTACAAATGAAAATATACATCACTGAAAGTGGAAAGCAATCTGGAACTCAAACTAAATCTCCAAGAAGACCAATGGATAGCTCTGCCTCCCAACCATGTGGAACCCTGAGGTCCACCCCACCGAGCTAGGAGATAACATTGAGGCTCCACTAGGTCGAAGTTACAACAATGAAACAACAATAAGATACATACTCCTTACAGGCATACATGATAACAAGACTGCATAGAAAAGACACTAATCCACCAGACAAATCAAACATCCAACCAAGATCAAACAAGAAGCCAAGACTATACTCCAGAGGTATCAACAAAATAAGAGAATGTAACTAAGTTGCGTAAGGAGAGTGTCATCGCATGGTCCTAGCATGGGTTACCCAGGCTATCTATCACCAGAAGTTGGCCCCCATCTATGGTTACCCTGGCAACCTCTCTCTAGGCACCGGCCCCATAGGGTGACACATGCAGAGCTGACAGGTCCTCTCATGGAGACAAGGAGGTCAACCTTGCCAACCAGGCCTTCTCATCCCATCCTTAGCTTGTGAGAGCACTCAAGGCATGGGTGAGGTATCTTACTTAGCTTGTTATGTGTTTTAATACCCTAACCCTCCTAATACGTTATTACATTTCCACTTGCTCATAACTTCCATGGGGTTACCCAAGCGGCCTCTCACTAGGCACCGACCCCACCATGGAAGCCACTCCCTTAGAAATCTCTAATAAAAAAACCAAACCACCACATGCAAAGATAAGATACAAAACGGATTCCAACCATTACTCATGCCGTTCACTTGCCCTCAACAATACAAATCCCATTGCATTGACATGCCACTATCCGGAACAAAGACCAAGACACCACACCTCTGGAGTTAGGTACTAACCAATAAAAAAATAACCATTATCTGACAGGGACAATGCTTCCGCATTTTGACACTAAGTACACATGACATCCCTCAAGATCCCACTTCACAATTAACCAAATCAAAGACATAAACTCCACCCCAAAGAAACCACAATGATCCAATACAAGCATATAGATATGACTAGGATGGAAAATGAGTAAATGAGATTCAACAATTCATAACTTAAAACATGGAAATACATATAAGGTTATAACTTCTTTAGAAGAAATTTAAGCCTACAAAAGCAACACATCTATACAACTCCAAATATAATCTTTTCCTAACTAACCTTGAATGACTACCATTAAAACAAGCTATAAAATTAATCATATGTTTACCAAGAGCATAAAACTCCATTAACTTTAAACCAACTATAATTTCAATAGAACAACTATAAATTTATGAATCTATAAACTTCACTATAAGCATAACTTCCATTACCTTTACCAACTACCAACAACCATATAAATGAATTACCATTGACATAAGAACACCTACAAAACAAATATACTTCTTTCCCAAGCATAACTTTTTCATCTAATATATTTAACCATTACTATTACAAATAGACTCGATAACAAATATATATATATTCTTGCTATAAAACTTTTCGTCAACCTTCTAATAACACTTCATACTAAGAACAACTACAATAAGTACATGAACTTCCGGTGGTCATTTAACTATCTCATTTTTTAATAACTACTAACTGTTAAAACAACATCTATATTTATATTCATATAATTTTCATAAGCATAACTTACTATATTACAAATTTAAATCAAACATTATAAACCTACCTTATTTCCTATATGCAAAGGTTCCCAAATAACATCTTACCAAAAATCATTTCAATTCTAAACATCTATACCTTTTCCTAACATCTCACCATTTACTAATTAATTCATATAACCAACTTGCATCTTCTAAAACAACAATAACCATCTATAATTCTTCCTATAAACGTAAATCACTAGCTAATCATTCACAATTTCAATCAAACTACTATAATCTATGTAAATTCCTAACATCTAACCACTTATAATATTAAATCAAACTTATGTATTTTCCTATGAGCATGGATTACCATCTATTATTTAACCACTTAAGATTTCTAATATAAACAACTACCATGATATCTATTTCTTAAAAAAATGACTTCTTTCCATTATATATTCTAAGACTACAATTTCTAAATAACCAAATTAAGAATATCAATAACAAAATTATATTTAATAAAATGAGCACAACTTAATTTATTAAACTTCTTGCATATACCAAAAGAACAACATTAATTAAATAAATTTAATTCTAAAATTATTCATTACTAACAAATGAACCTTCTAATATCATCTTCCTTAAAAAAAAGACTTCTTTCCATTATATATTCTAAGACTACAATTTCTAAATAACCAAATTAAGAATAACAATAACAAAATTATATTTAATAAAATGAGCACAACTTAATTTATTAAACTTCTTGCATATACCAAAAGAATAACATTAATTAAATAAATTTAATTCTAAAATTATTCATTACTAACAAATGAACCTTCTAATATCATCTTCCTTAAAAAAAAGACTTCTTTCCATTATATATTCTAAGATTATAATTTTCTAAATAACCAAATTAAGAATATCAATAACAAAGTTATATTTAAAAAAAAGCACAACTTAATTTATTAAACTTCTTGCATATACTAAAAAAAAGACAACATTAATTAAATAAATTAAATTCTAAAATGATACCTTACTAACAAATGAACCTTCTAAAATCAACTTCTCCCTAATATTGGCTTAATAAATCCAAACTACAATCACAATTTAGAAGTTTCCCTACAAACAAGATCTCCTCTAAGCCTTCTATTTAAGAACAATCACAACAATTAACTTTTTTTTATGAGCTCAAATTAAAAAAAATTTCAAGATTTCAATCATATGATTTTCATTAAATAAATTTCAGGCACAAAATAAGATCCAGAGAAAACAAGGAGGAGGCCAATGATTCACAAAAAAATTGCAGACTTACAAGAGAATTAAGAACAACAAATTTCATCCAAAAGAAGGCAAGGAGAGGGCTGTACGGAAGCCGTACAACGTCCCCAAGAGAGGGCAGCAAAACTTCAAAATTTAAATTGCATAAGATTTCCAACAACCGTACAGTCTAGGGCTGTTCATGGAGGAAAGTAAGCAGAAATTTTCAATCACAAGAAGAAAATAAAGATGGGGTCTCCTATGTCGTACGGTCAATGGCAAAAACTAAAGTTTTTTCACAAACTACAACAGCATACTCATACAATCAGAGACTTCTATTGCTAAGGTAACACAATTGTGTAAAATTTATCATATGGTTAAATTGTTTTCTAAGGAATAAAACTAGAGCTTCAAACTGAGTTTTAAATCTATTGGAAAAGATGAATTAAACGGTATCTTTTAGCCAACAAGAAATTTTAAAAGTAGATTTGAAGGAAATTGTGAAGAAAACTTCACAAGATTTGGTCAAATCCCTAGACATGCTTGTAGGGTAACTTTCTAGAGGAAGCAGTGTTGGAGGCACACAATCTTCATTAGGGTTACAGAGATTTAAAAAAACAAGGAATCCAAGGTAAGTAGAAATATGAATAATATGAGGACCAATTACATGGTTGCAAGCACTAATAGGTTGCATGGAAATTATATATATATATATATATATATATATATATATATATATATATATATATATATATATATATATATATATATATATATATATATATATATGACAAATCACTTCTTACTAGCATTTCACCTCTATCAGAGAGATACAATGTGAGATAAAATGCAAGAATGACAGGGACAAGGGATAGATGAAAGCTTAACATTGAGTCATCTACTTCACAGGATTAAGATCACAATGTAGGGTTATAGATGATGGGCACATGATTTTAGAAGGATTAAGACAAAGGCTAAACAAAAGAATACATCTTGAAGGAATCTATAGAGGTTGGAGCACATTGGACCACACAGTGCACACAAAGATAAATAACTTCCAAGTTACAGAAACATGCAAGTTGCACACACAGGACATGCTAGTTTCACACACAGAACATGCAGCAATAAATTTTAAATTATAAGCTACAACCATTGCAAATTTTTACAAAGAGAGACAAATCACATACTCAGATTTCAGTCCCTCAAAAATTTCTCCAATTCCTGCAACCAAATCCTTTGTTTTTGCTCCCCAGATTCTGAATTCTCTTTTTTTTCCCCCCTCCAAATAAAATTTTCCCATATAAAAATGGTTTAGCTCATAAAATAAATGCAGACATGCATCCATTACCCAACAACCCACACCTCCGAGAAATTCAAAAAATTTCTATGGGATTTACCTGTAACTCCAACTTATGACAATAAATACTCTTGGATAGCAGATAATAATTCTAGACTATTATAAAATTTAACCAAGGTGTCCATCCAAGTTCTAAGCCAACACAAATATTATCCAATAAACATAATAGAACCATTATTAGTTAATAATTAATCATTAAAGTATTATCCAACCACACATGAACATAATTAAGCATTATAAAACACAACTTGACGATACTCCAAAACACAGATTACCAAACATACAAGGTAAGGACCAAGCGTTACAACATGACTCGAGACTACAACAGAAGACAAGGACCGACCTAGTGGAATAGACCTTGTGTTATCTCCCATCACTTATACCCATTGGTGCAAGAACCTGCTCAAACCTACTATATTAGGTGGAGTCGAGGTTCGGTACCTGCAGCCTGCATCCGAACAATTGGTTGTATACGATCAAACACATATATGTCAACACACACAGAGAGTCAGAGAATCACGACGTAGTAGGGTACTCGAAGCGAGTAGTACTACACCATCTTTTCTCTTATAACAACTTTTATTCAAATACCAACAAATCAAATGACACATGATAATATTAGTTTACATCATAACTGGAGTAATAGTAATGCCATCATAAACTCATAACACATGTCTAATTATATTAGTCGAACATAGTCCATTAAGATCAAAATAAACATAAATCATAACCTACTAATCAAATGTCTCAGAACTGTATCAATGCAATGAAAGACTAATGACTGTCTCTGACTGATAGAGAGTAATGCAAAACTACCACTATCACAAGCCAACAATGAGGGGGCACTACAACTTCAAAATACTTGCAATATCAAGATGGTAAATATCCATACCCATAACATATCTAGAAAACATTCCTTATCCATATCCATAACATATCCAATTACATCGTATATCCATATCCATATCCATATCCCATGCAATAAAGATTCTATGCAGAGTATCAATGTTTGCAAAAGCTTGTGATTCCTTCTATCAAGTCATTCTTATATCAATTAAATTTCTATCTATCATTGTATCTCTTGTCAATAGTTCTAGTTGTCAATCCAAGAAATGATCCAAATACAAGTCTATCCTTAATTCATACAAATCATGTTAGTCAATCTTGTCAAATGATCCATTCACAATCAGTGGTCTTGATCCTTGTTTGGTTGTAAACCAACTCAATTAGTTATAATCAATCAATTGTCTTATACAAGATGTTGCATTGTCGAAATTAGACCAACACACACGTCTTACACGACATGTTTCATTTCCTCAAACCAGACACTATCCTATTGTGTTGCTCTAGGGATCTATTGTTCCCCGCCATGACAACACTATCATATATCATTATCAATTTGGTTTACCGCTTGCCAAGGCCAATACCTTGTTTGTTCTTATATCATTTGTGCATATTTGCTTGCTTGTGTGTGTTATCATTTTATCTTGCATCGCATATCATTCATCTTTTTCTTCACCCTAACCTGTTTCTCCTCTTCTTCACGTGAGATTGTCCGTCTCACGCCCTTCTACCTTCTTCCCATCCAATCTCTCAAGGGGGCATCCTATCGTTGTTAAACCTATACAAGGGGTAAACTGGGGCATGTATCATTTTCAAACAATCTTATTCTTTGAAACAACCTGATAAAACACATTGCATCAAAGAGGGGCAAAATGTATACATCTAAAAATAATACGACTTTGTCTAAATAAATATTTTTAATATTTATTTAAGTCTATATTCCTCTATCAATAAATAATTAATTAAATTTATTTATTCGATTCATATTCCTCTAAGTTAATTAAATATCAAAATATTTAATTATCTCTTCTAAAGTCAAAATTAAATAAAATCCTTTATTTAATTAAATTCTTCCAAACAATTAAATAATTCTAAATTATTTAATTAAGTCAAAGTCTATTCCTCCAAATTTAAATAAATCATTTAAATTTATTTTCCTCTCACTCTCCAAAAATAAAATATAATCAAATATTTTATTTATTCTTCCAAATCATGTGCAAGCAATTAAATAAATTTATTTATTTAATTCACTTTCTTATCTTCCAAATCTTCTAAAAATAAATCTTCCTTGTCATGCAAAAGCAAAAGTTGAGTTATTGATTTAAAACAACCTTGTTTTTATCAACAAACTCTTAAATTAGAATAAAACATTCTAATTTTGTGAAAGCAAATCTCATCCTCATCAATAAAGTAGTTAACTCAATAAAGCTTCCTTTTTGAATGACACTTGTCTTCTTTCTATTCATGCACATCCTCTCAAGTCTTTTCCTCCGTTGATCTTCTTATTTCTTCTACACCGTTGATCCTCTCTCTCATGAGTCTATAAATACAACCCTCTTCTTCCATTTCTTATATCCAAGCTTTCAATATCATTACTCTGCAGAATTCATATCATTCCATACCAATCTATAGCTTGTGACCATCCTCATTTGTATTTGAAGTCCATATTCAATCAAAAAGTATCCTAGCCACCTCTCTACTGCCATCTTGAAGAAGTGCAAGGAATTGCATTTCCTGAGGGCCATATTCTTCACAACAAAGATCGATCAAGACTAGGTGAGAAATGGAAGCCGTGGGGTAATAGAGGTTGTATGATTCATTCTTATTTTAAAGCTTTTGTTATCTGCATGTTCTATTGTGTTTTTGGGTTTGATATTAATTTATGATATTATCCACTTTTTTCCATAACAACTATAAAGAAAAAAATACAATAGGTACAATAGAAAACTAAAAAAACTCTGATCTAATCCACACCAAACCCTACAAAATACACAACAATAATGACAATATCCTACTTAAGATTACAATGTGATTTCCACAATTATTGTAGCTGATATGGATGGGAAATATGAATAGAAAATGATTGATACACAACAATCACAACCACCATAACACACAATAATAAATCTAAAGTCCAAAATACCACTCAACTACTACCAAATCATGTAAACATAGAAACTAGAACATGATGAAATCTGTAACTTCTTGAAGTCCAAATGCTATAAGAGTCACATAATAGACTCAAGAGATGCCATGGATAACCTGCAACCAAAACAACCTTCCACAACAAGACTGAAGAAATAACAATGGTATAATTCCAAAGAATGATAATGATGCATATAAGATACAAGATATACAAGATATATAATGTATGACCCACACATAATGTACAATGAGAGCCCTTACATATATAGGCAAGGTTGAGACCTAGGATAACATGTTATCATGACAAGTATCTTAATCCTATGACATGAGACACAAATATTAAATGCCCTAAGTAAACTTAACTAGACAAGTGTGAATATGACCTAAAATGGAATTAGTTAGGTAATATACCTCATTCACACCAACACCCCCCCTTAAGTGTAACTTAGGGAGGAATAAACAAATGAAAACACATGTCTTAGATACAAGGCCATGTTAGGTACCCATGTACATAAGATCTCTCACAAAAAGAGTAAAGGAGAAAAACTCATAAGAAAAAACCCCTCTCCAACAAAGAGAAAACATGCAAACAAACATGTACAAGTGATGGAGTGATGGAATGACTCAACACTATATCCCTCCAATGACTACATCCATTATGAATATACAATCAATAGCCCCCCATAATAGGGAAATAATGAGACTATGAATCCCCCCATGAAGAAGTATATCTTGTGCCAATGGTGAATGCTCGAAGACAAAAAAGTATCTACTACCTGCAAAAAACATTTCTCCCCTTGGGAAAAAGAAAATCCACTAGTATATGTAGAATAAAATCCAACTCCAAGACAAGAGATGAGGGAAGTCTCATGAAATATGATGTCTCTAAAAGATGTTCAAGTATCCACATGTCACCATCAATAGATTCCACAAAATCAGGAACTCCATGCCTAACCAAGGAATGTGACAATCCAAGACAATAGGAAAATTCATTATAATCAATATCCAAAGATAAATATGGTGTGACAATAGTCATTCCATAACTATCATCAAAGAGGAAATGAACATCTTCAAGTATATCCTCTAAATATGCAAGATGGGACTCACAAAACAAATCTCAAATACATGTCAAGTACTCATCCCATAAATTTGAATCTGAAAGACAAGATGGTTCTTGTTGAATTGAAGAAGTAGGATAAAGGGAAGTCTCAATCAGTGAATCCTCCCTAGGAATAAATGAAGCTGAAGGATCAACAAGTGTCTCTATAGTAGGAGAAGGTGAAGAAGCCTCATCATCCTCATCATCCCTTTTCTAAATATTTCAACTCTCTTCTCCTAATTGGTATGGGAAACCACATTTTCAATGTTACTAATCCAACTGCCTTTCCTAAAGTATCACATTCAATAGAAAATACAAAACATGAGATGATTACCTTATTAATCTTATCCAAAGATTCTTATGTTTTGTCCATCCATGCAAAATCTCCTTTTTATTGTCATGTTGGTTAAGGGTGCTCCTACATACTAAAAATACCTTAACAAACCTCCTCTCATGTTTGCATAAACTAAAGATCTTTCAACATAGTTAGTGTTGTTGGGAATGCCCAAACAAGAAAAATTGAATCCTCTTATGATCCACATGCATTCCTTGAACAATATTGACATGAACCAAGTATAAAATCTTTGTGAAACCAAAATCACACTTAGATTCTTCTACAAATAGAGCATGTTTCTCTAGAGTCCCAATGATCAAATTTTGGTGCGTCTTAAGATCCTTCCATGCTTTTTTATACATCAAAATATAATCAAAAAATATCAAAAGAAGTTGTCTCAACTGACCATTGAATACTTGACTCTTTATGAATTGGAAATTAGTTGGTGCATTAGTTAAATTAGATGGCATGAACAAGAACTCCATGAGTCCAATAAGACATCTAAAAATTATCTTTTACACCTATCCCTTGCAAAAAAAATATGGTCGTGGCTTGATCTCACATCATTCTTTGAGAAATAAATAATGGCATGTCATAATCTGTTGAAGGCATAAAACAACTGAGAGGGGGCGGTGAATTAGTTGTATTAAAAACTTTAAACCCTCTAAAAAAAATCACATCCACATTCACTTACTGTAAACTCTTAATCTATTGTGAAGACTAAACATGAAATGTAGAAACAAAAATTAAACACATCAACACCATACACACATGAACACTAGAATTTTTACGTGGAAAACCCTAAAAGGGAAAATCCATGGTGAGTTTTAGATCACAATATAATGTAGTAACAATACCAAATTATAGGGGTGGCTCACTACCCAAGGGTGGCTCATTGCTAGGAGGGGTGGCTCACTGCCATGAAATGATTTGATAGCATCTACAACATTCCTGAGTTCAGTTCCATTGAAGCACAATACATCTCTCCTTCACCACCTTTACAACACACACACTTTATCTTCACATCTTCACACACTTTCACATGACTCACAGATTCATTACATATATTTATACTGATCATCAACCTTGGAACATTCATCAAGGTCGGCAATACAATTTACAACCATTTGAACTATCTCCAAGGTCACCATACATACATAATTCAAATTAGGTCTAGACCTAAACAATCTTGCAGAGCACACAAATAAGGGAAGACCATATCACATCTTAGTTTGGAACAAAATATGTCTTCACACACTTCAACACACTTCCACAATCCATAAAGCACCTCTACAACAAGTGTAAACAACCAAGTTAGCCAGAACGAGTGTAAACACCAAAAACACTTAGGAACACGCTTCCACAAACACAAGCATGACTTGCGGACCAGGAACAACACTTCAACATGATCTAGAGAGATCCATGAACAACCTTTAGTTACCAAAGAATCATCAAAAACATCTGTAACACTTTTCATTTGAGGAGGATTCACTATCTACTCATAAAAAAACACTATCAAACTCTACTACACAATAACTTGCTTTCCGGAGCACCAAATCACAAATCCTTTGGAATGAAGATAGATAAGAACATTATGAACATATGTCTAGAACCACATCAATTGAAGCCATTCTACGAAGAAATGTAGAGAAAAATAATTTCTCCCAGACACCTCTGCATAACTCAGAAACCCTGTTGAAAATAGTCTTCAAACTAGTGAACATAACTTCTGCTGTACAACAATCCAAACTACCAACTTCTAGATTTAACATCTTTAAACACTTCTTTAAATCATATCCAAATCTCATGCTCTGGTCTTCAACATAGAAGAAATGTGGAGCAAAAACTCAGACAGTATCCTTGACATGACAACTCAATCAACAATATCAGAAGACATAGTTGACACTAATGACAACACAATCATGTTGACATCATTGACAACACTAGTTAGCACATAATTGCAACAATCTCCCCTTTTGTCATTCATGGCAACATATGATGTGAAAAACATGTTCCGCCATTAGGAAAAAACTCTGCATCAGAACTCCTTTCTTTTTACACATCTGAACTCTTTCTCCCCCTGAATTTTTCACATGATCTCTCTCTCCCCCTTTGACATCAATGGAAAAGGGCATCACATCTCTTCTACTGCACATACTTGCACACTACTACTTTGATCAATCTTAAATCATTCTTTACTCCCCTTAACTACAACAATCATCTCAAACTTCTACCTGCTCCCCTTAAGAGGTAGCCTCCAACATTAGTCCAAAAGGAGAAATGTACTTTGAGGCACACTAGACTGATGCATCTCCTTATGTATCTAGTTCAAGGAAGGAGGGGTAAAAACCCCTAACTTCTCTTGAAGATACTCAAATGTATCCTTTGGAAGAGCCTTAGTGAATATATCAACAACTTGATCTTTTGTAGGCACATACTCAAGCTTTACTTCATTCTTTGCAACTTTCTCCCTCAAAAAGTGATACTTAATTGAAATATGCTTTGTCTTTGAATGCATCACTAGATTATTTAAAATATTTATGGCACTTGTGTTATCACAAAGAATAGGGATTGGCTCATCATATTCAACTTTGATATCCTTCAAGGTTTGTTTCATCCACAACATCAAAGTACAATGTGATTCTGCAACAATATATTCTGCCTCTGCAGTAGACAAGGAAACTAATTCTTATTTCTTGCTATGCTAGGACACCGCCCTATCTCCAAGGAAGAATGCACCTCCACTTGTGCTTTTCCTATCATCAACACATCCGGCCCAATCTGCATCTGTATAGGTACTTAAGGAAAAGTCATTGTTCTTAGGATACCACAAACCATAATCTAGAGTGCCCTTCAAATACCTAAATATCCTCTTCACTATTGCAACATGTGATTCTCTAGGATCTGATTGAAATCTAGCCACAAGATAGATTACATGCATGATATCCAGTCTAGTAGAAGTTAGATAAAGCAGTCCTCCAATCATTGATCTATATTTGCTCTAATCAGCCTTAGGAGATTCATCATTCTTGCTCAATTTGCAACCAGTAACCATAGGGGTACATACTGGTTTAGAGTCCTCCATTCCAAACTTCTTCAACAACCCTTTAACATACTTGAATTGAGAAATGAAAATACCTTTACCAGTTTGAATGATTTACAATCCAAGGATGTAGTACATTTCACCACACATAGACATCTCAAACTCTTTCTGCATATCATATGCAAACTTCTTACACATACCTTCATTTCCACCGAATATAATGTCATCAACATAGACATCAACAATCAGAATTTGGTCTCCACTTATCTTGGTGTACAAATTACTATCTGCAGACCCTTTACTAAATCCTTGTTGCAACAGGTACTTATCTAGTCTTGCATACTAGGCTCTAGGAGCTTCCTTCAATCTATATAAAGCCTTCTTCAAGTTGTATACCATATCTGGTTTGTCTGGTAGCTGGAATCCATCCAGTTGCTCTATGTAGACTTCTTCTTCTAACTCATCATTTAGGAAAGCAGACTTCACATCCATCTAGTATACCTTAAAATTTTGATGTGCTGCAAATGCCAAAAATAGTCTGATAGCCTCTAGTCTTGCCACCGGAGCAAAGGTCTCTTCATAGTCTATTCCTTCCACTTGTGAGTAGCATTTACACACAAGTCTTGCCTTGTTTCTTACAACTTCTCCAACTTCATTCAGTTTGTTCTGGAATACCCACTTTGTTCCAATCACATTCTTGTCTGTAGGTCTAGGGACAAGTTCTCAACTCTTGTTCTTCTCAATCTGCATCAGTTCTTCTTCCATTGCATGCTTCATTTACTATTTTAGGTTCCACCTTTGAGAGTAAATAGAGATTTACTTGATCTTCAACAGCTTTGCTTCTTATCAACACACATTTCCTTTTGTCATCGATAATCTAATCTTCAGAGTGATCTATTTTCACATACTTGGGGGTTTTAGGAATTCTTTCTGAAGCTTCAACTTGAACTTCTTCTTCTTCTAGAGAAGCTTGCACTTCAGTCTGAATTTCCTTGTCTTTGTCTTTTTCAACTTTCTCTATATCAGTAGATCCATCTGACTCATATCCATCTAGCTCCGAGGTTTGCTAAATATCTTCATCTACCTTCACATTTACACTTTCAATGATCTTTCTCAATATTTTCTTATAGCACCAATAAGCTTTGATCTTAGTAGAGTATACAAGGAATATGCCTTCATCACATCTAGCATCAAACTTTCCTACTTCTTCATCTCTTCTGATGTAACATTTTCTTCCAAAAACTTTGAAATATCTAACAGTAGGAGTTTTTCCATACCACAGTTCATAAGGTGTCTTTGTTTCTTTTGCTCTGACTTGCACTCTGTTCTAAATGTAGATAGCAGTGTGTATTGCTTCTTTCCAATATACTTCTGGTAGGTCTTCTTCCTTGATCATTATTCTAGTAGCTTCTTGAACAGTTCTATTCTTCCTTTCAACCACTCCATTTTGTTGAGTAGTTTGGGGGGCAGACAAATGTCTCTTTATTCCATGTTCTTCACAAAAAGCATTAAAATCATTTGAAGTAAACTCACCACCTCTCTCAGATCTCAAACACTTGATTCTCAAATCCAATTCATTTTAAACCATATCTTTGAATGCCTTAAACTTGTCTAGGGCTTCTAATTTTTCTCTAAGAAAGGTAACCCAAGTCATTCTTAAATAATCATCAATAAGAAACATGAAATACCTGTCACCTTGTAGACTTCTTATTATTGTAGGGCCACATAAGTCTATATGCACCAACTCCAGCAAACTAGTAGAGGATTTTTCTTTGCTCTTGAAAGTAGTCTTTGTCATCTTTCCAAATTGACATTCTTTGCACATAACATTGGCATGCTTCACAATCTTAGGCAGGTCTCTCACTGCTTGTATTGTGCTTATTCTCACCAAATTGTCAAAGTTAATATGACACATTCTCCTATGCCATAACAAACTTTCATTTGTCTAAGCCAAAAAACAACAATTATCAGTACCTTTCAAATGATAAACATTACCATGAGTCTTCTTACCAACAACAATTAAAGTTTTGGAGCTTTTCCTTATCTCACACCCATTGTCCTTAAACACTAGATTACACCCTTTGTCACACATTTGTCCAATGCTTAGAAGATTATACTTTAAGCCTTTGACATAAAGAACATCATCTGTATTATGCTTGCCATTAAAAGTAATTGATCCTTTTCCACAAATCTTACCAGCTGCATCATCACCAAACTTAACTATACTTTTTAAACTTAACAAACTTACTCTTATCTCTTGTCATGTGATTTGAACATCCGTTGTCAATGATACATTCATCTTCCTTTTTAGCATGAAATGAAGACAACTCTCCTGGACTTCCTTTCTTCACACAGCTTGCAAGGTTAGCAGAAATAGGTTCTTCTCTTAGTGCAATAAACAAGCATTCACTACCATTACCATCATCAGAATTAGGTTCATCACCAGTTATACCATGATCATCTCTAACATAGTAACTCTTTCTTACCAGCTTACCTTTACTTTCATTGTTTTTGATCTTCAAAGCTCTGTTAGAACATCTTGAAGCATAGTGACCAATTTTACCACAATTGAAACATTTGAAAGGTAACTTACCTTTGCACTTTCCTCTGCTACCTCTTTCCATTCTTCTTGTAAATTTTTCCTCAAGCTCTTCAAAATCTTCTTCATCTGATTCCACAACATATTTATCTGATCAAGCAGTCTTTTCTTCCTTGGCCTTAAAAGTAGTCTCAGTTTTCATAGGGCCATCAGTAGTACCTATATACACCTAAAATTGGCTCATGTCGAATTAAACAAATATTTTAATATTTATCTTAATTCTTATTTCTTCTATCAATCAAATAAATATTCTAAGTTTATTTGATTGGTTCATTATCCCATAATTAAATAAAAAACAATTTATTTAATTAAAATTCCCCTAATTCTTCTAATGTCTCACATAATTAAATAATCCTAAATTATTTAATTAATCCTAAATTCTTCTATCCTAAGTCCTAATTCCATAAATCCACCTCACCAATTCACCTCACCTTTTCCACCTCACCATGTTGCACATGTAATTAAATATTTTAAATATTTAATTAGCTAATACTCCCTCACCCACATGTCCTATTTATCCTCCAGTCAAAATTAGTTAACTTATCAATCAAATTTGTTAACTAATTAGTCATTCGAGTTCACTAATCAATCAATTTACTTAACTGATTAGTCAAGTCAGTCAACTCCCCAATCAATTCACTTAACTGATTGGTCTATTCTGTTAACTCCCTTATTGCATGAAGGAGCTTGGACACTTGTCCTCTTTCTATTCGCATACATTCCTCAACCAGTCTCAACTATTGATCTTCTCATTCATTCTCAACCATTGATCTTCTCTCTCATGAGTCTATAAATTGAACCTTATTCTTCCATTTCTATAATCCAAGCTTGAAGTAGAATTACTCTGTCAAATTACCGGTGCGCCTTTGGCACCCCCACTATCACCTACTTGGTTGAGATCATCACCATTTCTTTGAAGCTCATCTTCATAGCACATTCATATCACATCCATTTCTCCATCGCCATCTTGAAGAATGAAGCAAGGAAGTGCACTTCCTGAGGGCAACTTTCATCACAAAAGATCAATTGAGACTAGGCGAACAATGGAAGCCGCAGGATAACAAAGGTTTGTGAGGTTTTGTGTTTTATTTGTTCAATCTTGTTATTTGCATATTTCATTATGTTATTGGGTTTGATATAGTTATTTATTTCATCCAATTTTCCTAATAACATTCTGGCACCCACCATGATCTAACCCATCTTATTTCTGAGTGTTTTGTTGAGTGTGTTTTGTCACAACTTTGGGTGTGTTTTGTTACAAATCTGGACACCACCTTTCACACATGACCTCTTATGCTCAATTAGACCTCACCGTTGAGCTCGGGAGGCCTCATAGGTGAAAAATAACATATAATTTGCCTACTTTTCCATACTGGAAAAATTTTGAATTTTTGAAAAAAATTTCAGCCTATTTTTGCAAAAAAAAAAAAAACTAATTTGTTAAGCAACATTTTAGATTAAACTTCTTTTTTGTTATTCAAATTTAAAAAATAAAAAAAAATAAAAAAATAAAAAAAAGCAAATTTCAAATAGGGGTCGAAGCCCCTGCCTGCAACCCTACCATCCACTTCCTCGTGCCCTACCCATAGCCCCCTCCCCCCATACCCTACACTCCAGGGCCCTCGGCCTCCCTCCCCTCACCCCCACCTACCCTTCCCCCCACCCCGCGCCCAGAACCCACACTCCCTGCCTACCCTTCCCCCCAACCTGTGCCCTGTTCCCTAATCTCCCTCATGCCCACCCTACCCCTGCACCCCTCTTATCCCCTCTATCCCTGCTCCTATCCCCTCCCCTCTGCCTTGCAATCCCTGCTCCCCTCCACCCCTCTCCCCTCTGCCCCTCTCCTTGCGCGCCTCCCTCTGCCGCCTGCCACCATGCCTCCTCAGCCACTGCCCTTCCTCCACCCTGCACCAACACACAGCAAAACAAAAAAAAAATCCACAAAACAACAAACATAAAATAACAAAAAATATTAGAAACAAACAAGTAAATAAATTAAAAAATATAATGCACATCAAACCTTAGAATATTTAGGTTTAGCTTTTAATTTTTAATTTTTTTAATTTTTTTAAACACTCAGCCCCTGGTCACATGGAAGACCAGGGGCCTATTGAAAAACCTCAACAACAAATTTGATTGTCAGTAGAAAACCTGCCCATGTGACCGCATTTTGCCTTAACCATTAGCTATTTAAGTGACCTTCAGGCTTGCCCAAGTTGTTCCCACTTGTCAAAATAAGTTTTTTTTCTTTTTGGCATAACTTTCTTGAAACAGGTTAGATTTTTGTAAATTTATGGTTGTTGGACAGTTGATTTGCTCTAATTTGCAATGGTACAGGTATCTTCCACCCACTGCATCAATATCAACAGGTATAATAAGTCAAAGTCAACTTTACCTTGAAAACTTTAAACGGCCATAACTTTGGCATTTTTTAACAAATTTTCATGAAATTTTTTTTTGAAACAACATGGAATTTCATGTAGATTCTGATTTTACTATCTATTTTGCTGTCACAAATCATATTTCCATAAAATTTTCTAGATTATGTGTTTTTCACCTAAACATTTGATTTGCAAACTTCTTGATTCATTTTTGTTTTTGTGGACTACAGGTGGATATCAGGAGACTGCTAATCCAGTTTTGGTGTATAACATCCATTGAAAACCATCATTTTCACTAAGTGTTGAATAGGATTGATTTAGGCATTATCATGGAACTTGCATATAATTTCCATCTAGTTCTAATTAGGAAGGAGTAAACCATTGTTCATGCAACTTGCATACAATTTTAATCTAGCTCTAATTAGGAAAGTCAAAAGATACTCATTGCAAATCACATGTAGTTCTACCTAGGAGGGTAGTAAATGAATCATTGCTATCTTGGTATCATTGATCATTGCTATCTCTTTAAGTTAAGAATATTGCTATCTTGCAAAGGAAAAAAGTATTGCCATCTCCTAATCACTTCAAAGTTAACAACTATGTGTGTGCCCATGTAGAATAACACATATAGTTTTTCTCATTTTAAATAGGCTTGGATAAACCATTGTTTACTGTGTCTTCAAAATGCCAATAGGCTTATGCTCTCCCCTTTATTGGGTAACCAAAAGGCCAGACTTGTCATTTTGTGTGTATAACCTTTAGAGGGGCCTGCCCTTGGATGCTCACCTGTCCAAGTGGGAATGACCATAAGTGGTAATAGGCTAAAGCTAATCCCTGCCAAGCCACTCAAAATAAATTATGTTTGGAGTGAAAGTTTCAAACGAGTGAAGTTGTTTTATATCGACAGCCGACCTACCCCAAAACCCTCCAAGGCGCAACCCTTGCAGGCTGGGAGACTCTATAATAGAGAGTAGTGCTGCTGCATGTATAACCACTCAAACGATTGCACTTACTAATCATCCTTTGTTATTAGTGGCCAAAAACCCCTATAAGCTGGTGCAGGGAAGGGCAATTATCACCTCCTAAAGATGCCTCAACTAGAAATAGTGAGAATTCAGTTTATATTGTCCCAGCCAACCTAGGATTTGTACTTTCTTTCTTTTAGTCAAAAAGAGTCAAAAAATCACAAAAAAAATCAAAAACCATGAAAACATTCTTTGTGTTTATTGTGTCTTCTTACCATAATTGAGAAAAATTAAATCAAAAGACTGACTTGCAACCAAGAAACCAAAAAAGCACTGAAAAACGTGTCAAAAACTTTGCAAAATCATTTGAAGAAACTAGAGCTATGCATTTATCCTCTGCCAGAATTGTGCATTTACCTTCTGAAACTATGCATCTGAAACTGTACATCCAAAACAGTAAGCTTTTTTGGCCTTCTGTCAGTTTCTATAAAGATGACAAAACAATTAAAAGCACTTTCTCAGAAACTCCAATACCTACAATTGCAAATAACCTTAGGTCCCTTGCCCTAAGATTGCATAGCAATTGCTCAAGAGCTCCAAGTCTTACAACAAGAAATGGCAATCTTCCAAGCTGAACAGACCGGTACTAGCTACGCCTCACCCCAAACTCATACATCCTTTTCCCATCTTAATGATACTCATGACAAGGCAAGCACCACCTCAAGTTGTAAATCATATACCACTCTATCTACTAGTCCTCCTTCACCATCTTCTAAGACACATATTCCAAAACATACCAGTCCTATGCCAACACCACCATCAAGTTCCCCAAGCTCTAAACCGATAACCAAAGAATCCTCAGATGATTTATGGAAAATAGTTTTTCAAAATTTATATAGAAAAATAAAAGCTATGGAGAGAGCCAAATCCACTCATCCCTGTACTCCTACACCTACGAAGGATGTAACCCAAGGACTCCTAATAGAGAATCAACCATGTCCCCAAACTCTGGTCCTTGACCTTAACAAAGATTCTTCCACTAATATGTCAAATCCTCCAACCCCTTCATGTGATCCTCAACCCCTTGACCTTATTGAATAACCTCCTACCATGAGCCAAAGTCAAGATCTGTCACACCTTCAGATTGTTGACCAAGATCCTATCCAAGAGACCTCTATCTCCACTTCCATTCAAAAAACCCAAGAGTTATGTCAAGAGCACACTTTAGAACAGGTGGAAACATTAGACCTTTGTCTAAATCAAGATCAAAGCATTCCCATCCAACCCATACATAACCTTTATCTTTTTGATGTTCCTATACCTACCCATGAGCAAAAGATCCAATTCCAATATATCCATAACCTATGTGATCAAGATACTACCTTTGATGAAGATGCTATCCATGAGCAACGTGATCCTATACATGAGCAAGAGATCAAATTTCAACCTCTCCATGGCCTATATCCTTTCCACGATCAAGATATTATCGTTGATGAAGAACCTATACAAAAGCACATTAATCCCATCTACAATCAGGAGCCTATGTATGATCAAGATCCCATCTATGATCAAGCAGACCATGATGATCCTCTTAGCCCACTTTATGTATTCCATGGTCTTGAGATTATAAACCCATCTAGTCCTATCCAAGATTCAACAACTTCCACTTCCCTTAATGAGACACTTGCCTCCGAAGCAAGCATAGAAGATCAAACCAATAATACTCCTCCACCACCCATTATCAACCATGCTACAGATCCCCCACCATATATCCTTGGTCAAGTACCACCTTCATTCATGAGTGTTCCTCCTTAGAACACCAATAACCATTATCCTCTATCTCACCTTCTCCATCCAATAAGGAACTTGTGTCTAGTGTTCCACCTATACATAATCCCGTTGTTCACCGCATGCTCCAACATATGAACTATCAAGGTAAAGGCATAGGCCTTCAAGAACAAGGTATTTTGGAGCCCGTCCATGTCAATGTTCCTCTTCCTTCATATGGCCTTGGATACACACCCCAAGGTGAACAATCTCAAGATGTTGGTACTTCCTCCACTCCTCTTAAATCCCCCACTTTCTATCGCAAACCCTATCATATCCCCAAAACATATGTCACCATCCCACCTCCCTTATCATACACATCCCAAAAGCATGTGACCATACACCTTCCACCATCCAATCTACCTCTACTACTTCCAACTCCTAACATCCCTCCATGCATTTTACCACCACTTCTTCCAACACCTTATCCTTCTATCTATGAATTATCTAATAATCCAAATCATGACCAGCAGATGCACATGTTGTTTAAGAAAAGAGCTTCCACCAACTCTATTTCCACCATCCCAAAAGATTTCAATGACCAACATTTGGATACCTCTACCTATCAAATAAAAAATTCTAAGAGTCCTCATGACCTAGGATACAAAAGCCAAGAATTGAAGAAACATTCTTCTCCAGAGTTGCATGCACCCACACACCTATATGCCAAACTAAAAAAGGTGTGGTCTGCATCCAACAAATAATTACCTCTGAAGCTACACAAAAGCTACATACACCCAAGCCCATACCTCCATTGGTACTATCTAAAAGAAAAATGGTTTGGGTACCTAAGCAAAAAGCCCTCAAGTTACACGAGGCATCCACCTCTCAAGAGTCTTAACCATCTACTATCTCCCATTCCATCCATAAGTCTCAAATTCTTCCATCCCACATGATGAAAAAAAATTAGGACAATACTCAGTCTATGTGGATCCCTACATGCCTACGTCATTCATCCACAAGCAAAAGTCTTTGTTGCTTCCTACACTACTTTCCCATCACCAGCTTCAATGTCTATCATGGTATGTGCAACCATTGGTCATGATTCTCTTCCATTCCACAACATTTTCATATACCTTCATCTCCCCTTCCTTCCACTATTATCCTACATATCTTCCTCATCCTATTCCTATGGTCCATGATTTTGCATAAGCATTCCCTCCATATTCTGCATCATCAATCCACTATCTACCTACTCTATATCCCTTTCATGCAATCTCCTACCAACATCTATGGGAACACTTGACATTGTCCATGCCACAACATCCATCTAGCAAGACTGTCACCTTGCATAGAACTAGATACTTGAGTCTCTCCCTTCCATATCCATAATCTCCTATCCAAATGTTTCAAAAAAAAAGGAAAAAAAGAAAAAAAGTAAAGAAAAATCCCTTCATCCAATGGTGAAAACCTAGCAAACAGGCGTCATGTGTAAGTTGATCTTCTATGTCACCAACACTTGGGGACACCTTGTCTAATTAGCATATCACTCCTCTCCTATCAGTTTCCTTCCATACCATTTCCTATCCTATCCCTCTATCCATTACATACCTATACTGTCGAGTCCTTCCATCCTAATCCTCCATTCTTCTTTTTTTATTCTTGATAAAGATTGGGGGCACAATGTTGACAAATGTTTTAGATGTCTCTTGACATACCTTATCCCTCCAAGCCATGTCAATCCTTCATAATCCTCTTATCCTCCTATCATCATAAGCATCGCCATGAAAAAATCTAAGTATTCTACCTACAATGGGGCACATTGTTTTCTATGCGACATAGTCCTTGGAGATCACATCCTTCTTTCCTTTTACCTAACCATCCATATCCACTATCACCCATCCATCTACCTATCCATGGTGTTTCCTTGTCGTTAGTATCTAGCATTAAGGCTATCCATAATGTCACCTTATCCTATCATGGCTTGATACTCTATCTCTTTTGTCACCTTATCAACTAAGGTCTTATCCCATATCCTATCCATAGTGTCATCCTAGCATAGCATCTGTTGTCATTATCATAGGTTCATCTCGAACTATGCTGCCTCTACGTCGTCACGTAGGCAAGGCCATTTAGCAATGAGCCCACTTTCAAACAAAAGTTTTGATGCAAGACATCAACCTATCCAAAGCAAAGAAAGCAAGTACCTAATGCACTCCAAATGATTCTCTCTAAACTATGGCAAGAAAACACATCTAAATGCAAGAATGTTTTGTTTTTATGATTAGGTTAAGTTATAGCATCTTGATTTTTGTTATTATGTCTTCCTATGCTACTCAAGGATGACAAAAGCTAGAGATGCTATGCTGGGGGCATAATCATTTTTCTTTGTCTGTTGTTTGTGGATTAAACTTTAGTAATGTGAAGCCTTGTCTAATGACATGATCAGCAAAAGATCATCAAGGACTTCAAAGGTCTAACATGAATGGGGGCAATCCTTGTTTGTTGATACACAAAAAATACTCAGGTCATCTTAGTTCAATTATACCTCGATGCTTGTATTAACTTGCTAAATCAAATCCATGTAAGAAATACTTAGGTCATCTTGGTTCAATTATACCTAGATGCTTGTATTAACTTACAACATTTGGAAAAAGTACCAAAAAAAAAAATTGCCTAATGATGAAATAAGAACTTCAAAATACTTGCAATATCAAGATGCAAAAACCATTCGCATCTGCAAAACATCCATATCCCATGCAATAAAAATTCTATACATAGTATCAATGTTTACAAATAAAAGCTTGTAATTCCTTTGTTCACATTTCCTCTATCGATCAACTTTCTATCTCTCGTTGTATCTCTCCTCAACATTTCTAACTATCAATCCACGCAGTGATCCGAATGCAAGCCCATCCTTAATCCATACCAATCTTGTCAAATGATCCAATCACAATTAGTGATCTTGATCCTTGTCTAGTCATAAACCAACTCAATCAGTTGTATTATACAGGATGTGGCATTGTCGAAATCAGACCAACACACGCGTCTTACATGACATGTTTCATTTCTTGAAACTAGACACTATCCTTTGTGTTTCTCTAGGGATCTATCATTCCCTACCATGACAACACCATCGTATATCAATATCGATTAATCAGTGGTTTACTACTTGACAGGGGCAATACCTTGTTTATTCTTGTATCATCTGTATATGCTTTCTTACTTGCTTGTGTGTGTTATCATTTTATCTTACATAGTGTATTATTTAACTCTTTCATCCATCCCTTATCTTGCATCCTCCATTTTCATCTCCCATCTATCCTATCAACCTATCTCATCATGAGATTGTTCATGATCCTGTCTTCACATTCTTCCTGCCCAATCTCCTAAGGGGGCATCCTATTGTCATAAACTTGTACCAGGGGAAAACTGGGGAATGTATCCAATCACAAGAAATCTTTATTTCTTTGAAACAATGTGATAAAACACATTGCATCAAAGAGGGGCAAAATGTATACACCTAAAATTGGCTCATGTCGAATTAAGCAAATATTTTAATATTTATCTTAATTTGTATTTCTTCTATCAATAAAATAAATATTCTAAGTTTATTTGATTGGTTCATTATCTCATAATTAAACAAAAATCAATTTATTTAATTAAAATTCCCCTAATTCTTCTAATGTCTCACATAATTAAATAATCCTAAATTATTTAATTAATCCTAAATTCCTCTATCATAAGTCCTATGTACATGTAATTAAATATTTTAAATATTTAATTAGCTAATATTCTCTCACCCGCATGTCCTATTTATCCTCTAGTCAAAATTAGTTAACTTATCAATCAAATTTGTTAACTAATTAGTCATTTGAGTTCACTAATCAATAAATTTACTTAACTGATTAGTCAAGTCAGTCAACTCCCTAATCAAGTCACTTAACTGATTGGTCTATTCTGTTAACTCTTCAATCTATTTTGTTAACTCCCTTGTTGCATGAAGGAGCTTGGACACTTGTCCTCTTTCTATTCGTGCACATTCCTCAACCAGTCTCAATCGTTGATCATCTCTCTCATGAGTCTATAACTTGAACCTTATTCTTTCGATTCTATAATCCAAGCTTTAAGTAGAATTACTCTATCGAATTACTAGCGTACCTTTGGCACCCCCACTATCACCTACTTGGTTGAGACCATTGTTGACCTATTTTCCTCTGTCTATATCCTAATAGTTCACCTTGTATTTTCCTAGAAAATCTTTTAGAAAATGACCCATACAAGGCTTAAATCCTTCAAATATTTATGTTATGCCTTGTCAAAATTTTCCTTTGTCCAGAGCCTAATAGTTCACCTTGTATTTTCCTTGAAAATCTTTTAGAAAATGACCCATACAAGGCTTAAATCCTTCAAATATTTATGTTATGCCTTGTCAAAATTTCCTAAAAGCTTGCCTAAAGATTCCTTGCAAAAAACGTAGAAAAACCCAGAAATCTTTTAGCTTCAAGTTTTTTCTATTGCTGGGATTTTTCAGTTTCATGCTTGTATTTTGAATGCATTTTTTAATGTATATTTGGATATACATTCGCCATTGTATGTTTATATGTACAAGTGCAATATACAATGTCAAAAGATGCAATCGGTAAACATGCAAGGTTGACATACAAGTGCTGATGTACATTAGCGGGTCAAAAGTCTCAGTCGGCCTTCAAAAATAGTAAAAAATTGGTTGTATGCTTTTCGTTTTGCATATCGAGTTTGTATATGTATTAATGAATCTATCACAGATTCTAAGAATATTCCCTGCTTGTATGAGATGGTTTGCATGTATATTTGTGTTGTATGTTTAGACATGCAACGGCTACATACAAGAGGAACATGCAAAGGAAAAGATGTATTGGCGGCATAAAAGCAAAATATGCAGGGGACAATGTATGCCGCATACATACAAAGGCAAATGTATGTCCAACATACATTGGGAATGTACAAGGCACATATACAAAGAGGCCAACATGCATTCACTACAATGAAAGGGGATTGTATGTTCACACATACAAGTCAAAGATACATTCGCCACATACAAAGGCAGAACATTCAAAGGCCAATGTATATTGGAACAGTGGCTTGTATATATGTGCTTGTATGTTCACATATACAAAGACAAAGATGCAAGAGTCTTGTGCTAGGTCCACATGCAAAAGATCACATGCAGGAGTGAATGTACATTGCCGATATGCAAAGAAGGTCGCAGGCAGGGTTGACATACAAAGGCCGATGTACATTTGCAATGTACATCAGTAGAATATACAAAGGGGACTTTCGCCAAACATACAAAGTCAACATGCAAATGGTGGGGTCCACCAAATGTACATTTGCGATTGTATGTTTGGACATATAGGCAAAACATGCATCGGGCACATACAAAGAAATGCATACAAAAGCCTTTGTATATCGACAACATACAAAGTCAACATGCAAGGGAAAGTGATCAAAGATGGGGCCCACCACTTGTATATTTGTGATTGTATGTTTGCACATACAATCAAATATGCATTCCTAATATAAAAGCCAAATCTGAAAGGAGCATACAATCCAGTTGATAAAATGGTTCAGGTCTGCGGCTTGTATATTGGCATTGTATATTGTGATATACAAGGGCATATACAAAAGGTAAGATACAATTGGTGGGGCCCGTAGGTATACAAAGGAGATTGTATGTGCTCGACATACAGTTGGAGCATGCATTCCTAACATACAAGCTGAACCCGAAGGTATTTTCAGAATGCTTTATAAAAGTTTGAAATCCGAGTTGTATATTTGTGATTGTATATTGCGATATACAAGTCAAAGGTGCAAAGGAAATATGCAGGGCAGACCTAACTTGAAAATCAAATTCTGGCATATTCAAGTGTTGAGTCCACAGCTTGTATGTATGAGGACATTGTATATTGTGATATACAAACGAAAATATACAAAGGGGAAAGCATACAAGGCGGACCCGATTGGAAATCAAGTACAGCTGATAGTCATTTTTGGGGTCCGTGGCTTGTACGTGTGAATGCATTTTATATGCCGCAGATACAAAGAGAAGTGATACAAGCCAGATCGGTTGCAAAATTATAAAATGGTTAATGATCTTTTGAGGTCCGCGCATTTGTATGTATATTTGTGGTTGTATGTTTTTATATACAATCGGATATACAAGGGCTTTTGCATATGCCGAAGTAAGTGTTTGTAATGTATAAAGTGGGTCTACAGTTTCCTTTCTATATTTTTACATTGTATATTATGATATACAAAGTTTAGATGCATCCGAAAAGATACAAGGCGGACCCGACCCAGAGATCAAATTTTGGCATATTCAGCCATTGAGTCCGCACAGTTGCATGTACATTTGTGATTGTATGTTTGCAGATACAGGTAGACATACAAAGACATTTTAGAGGCCATATACAAAGCACTTTGCATATGCAAAGGCAAACTTAGAGGTAGTTTCAGAGGCTGATAAAAGCACAGATGCAAAGCGATATATACAGGCAGTTGACTGAAGCTTTGACTACCCATATCTCCTCCATTTTAGTGAATTTCCACATATTACAAAAGGCAAAAATGCATGTTTTTGCCTCCTCTTTCACTTGGCAGGCTTTTTAGGGGAATATTCTCACTTTTCAATTTTGGGTCTAGATTTGCATGTTTTGGGTGAGTGGACATTTTAGAGACCATTTTGAGTAGATGTACATATTTTTTGCATTCATTGCTACACAAAGATGAAGAAGCTCACATTAATGACCGGAGATATCTCTTAGGCCGCCATGTTTTAGATATTTTGTGTATTCATGGTTGAAGATAACCATTGAAGCTGCATGCATTCAATGCCCAAATATCTTCCACCGATTCATCGGTGCAAATCGATGATGCAGTAGCTTGCATTAAAGACCCAGAATATCTCCCACCTGCCCAATTCCAAATATATCCACACCATAATTTTTGTAGGTGGACATCCCTTCAGGGAGATATTTTCCTGTTGTAGCTCTTTGAGTGAATTTTGTAACTGACTTAGGGCTTTTTTGGGATGCTATATATATGCATTCGTAAGTTGTAAATAAGGTTGGAAATTTGTTGAGCATTGAGGCTTTTCTGTTTCTAAACAGAGCTTTCTACTACTGTAACTTTGCCTTCCCATTAAATATATGCAAGTTATTTTGCCTCTTTGGACTGAGTTTTAGTTTAGTGTGAATCTGCATATGTTTGCCTATGAACGTATTGTTCCTTTCAATCATCTTGTTTCTCACCTTTGCTAGGATTAGTTGAATCTGTGTATGTCTGCTTGCTATATTTGGCTATGTTGTACATTTTCTCAGTACTGTGAGGGTTCTTTTATCAAACTTGGTGAATCACCCTTTGTTTTCAAGCTTTTTGTTTCATCCTTCATTTTAAAGCATTCCTTCTCCCTTTTCCTCTTAAGATTTAGTAGTTTTAGGTGATAACCAGTTAAGGAAGCTGGCCTTCTCTGGAGGTCTGATCTCATTTAGCAAAGTCCCACACTTAGAGATCATTCCCATGTTACTCCAGATTGCTGAGGTTTCACAACTGCATGCAAGGGTGCAAATCTGGGTGATAACAATCATCACCATTGCTTTGAAGCTCATCTTCATAGCACATTCATATCACAGCCATTTCTCCATCGCCATCTTGAAGAACAAAGTAAGGAAGTACACTTCCTGAGGGTAACTTTCATCACAAAAGATCGATTGAGACTAGGCGAACAATGGAAGCCGTAGGATAACAAGGTTTGTGAGGTTTGTGCTTTATTTGTTCAATCTTTTTATTCACATTTTCTATTGATGTTCATTAGTTTATTAATAGTTTTATACTGTTAACCACAATTTCTGATAATAGTACCAAATTCTCTCATCTCAAAAGTAGTCAGTTTACCAAGCAATTGATCTTTTGAAAGGTTGCCCCATATCAAACAATTCTTCAATTGTAGATACCTTGTGATTATAAGATTTGGGAAGAGTTCTAAGTATCTTATCTACAACATCCATAATCTCTATCTTTCCACCAAGACCCTTGATGCTGCTAACAACTTCATCAATCTTTTGTATGTAACTTGTTATGTTCTCATCCTCATACATTCGCATGGTTTCATATGTGGTCTTCAAGTTCTACAACTTAGCCTTCTTGATAGATTCATCACCTTCATAGATGTTTTTAAATTTGTCCCAGATCTCATGAGCAATTTCTAGATCCACAACTTTTGCCATTTCAGTGTTAGACAAAGCATTTAATAGAGCATTTTGAGCTTTGTGATTAAGCTCAGAAGCCTTAATCTCTTCATTAGACTATGGACCACCTTTAGGTACTGTGTATTTATGTTTAACCATCTTCTAGACATTATAACCAATAGAAACAAGATAACTTTGCATTCATACCTTCTAGTAGGCATAGTCAGATCCATCAAATTGAGGAATGTCTTTCTTGTGTGCCATCTTGGATCTACCTTAAGTTGTTAGGCTTTCTTCCAAGGAACCTGGGTCTGATACCAATTGTTGAAGGCATAAGACAACTTAGAGGGGGTGAATCAATTGTATTAAAAACTTTAAACCCTCTAAACAAAATCACATCCACATTCACTTACTTTAAACTCTTAATCTATTATGAAGATTAAACATGAAATGTAGAAACAAAACTTAAACACATCAACACCATACACACATGAACACCATATTTTTTATGTGGAAAAAGCTAAAAGGGTAAAAACCATAGTGAGTGTTACCTCACAATATAATGTAGTAACTATACCAAATTATAGAAGAGGCTCACTGCCTTAGGGTTCACTACCCAAAAGGACTCAGTATCCAAAATGCTCACTACAAAAAGGCTCACTGCCAAAGGTGTGGCTCACTGCCAAAGGGGTGGCTCACTGCCAAAGGGTGGTTCATTGCCAGGAGGGGTGGTTCACTACCATGAACTGATTTGATAGCATCTACAATATGCTCAAGTTCAGTTCCATTAAAGCACAATACATCTCTACTTCGCTGCCTTTACAACACACACACTTTATCTTCACATCTTCACACACTTTCACATCACTCACAGATTCATTACATATATTTATACCGATCATCAACCTTGGAACATTCATCAAGGTCAGCAATACAATTTACAATCGTTGGAACTATTTCCAAGGTCGTCATACATACATAATTCAAATTAGGTCTGGACCTAAACAATCTTGCAGAGAACACAAATGAGGGAAGACCATATCACATCTTAGCTCAGACCAAAAGATGTCTTCACATGCTTCAACACACTTCCACAATCCACAAAGCACCTCTGCAATAAGTGTAAACAACCAAGTTGGCCAGAACTGGGGTAAACACAAAAAACACTTAGGTACATGCTTCCACGAACACAAGCATGACTTGTAGACTAGGCACAACACTTCAACACAATCTAGAGACATCCATGAAGAATATTTAGTTACTATAGAATCATCAAAAACATCCCTAACACTTTTCATTTGAGGAGGATTCACTGTCTGCTCATAAACAACATTGTCAAACTCTGGTACATGATAACTTGCTTTCCGGAGCACCAAATCAAAAATCCTTTGGAATAAAGATAGATAAGAACATTATGAACATATGTCCAGAACCATATCACTTGAATCCATTCTGCAGAGAAATACAAAGAAAAATACTTTCTCCCTCACACCTTTGTATAACTCAGAAACCCTATTGAAAACAATCTTCAAATTGGTGAACATAACTTCTGTTGTACAGTGATCTGGACCACCAAATTATGGATTTAGTATCTTCAAACACTTCTTTAAAACATATCAAAATCTCATACTTTGGTCTTCAACATAGAAGAAATGTAGAGAAAAAACTCAGATAGTATACTTGACATGACAACTCAATCAACAATATCAAAAGACACAGTTGACACTAATGACAACACAATCATGTTGACATCAATGAAAACACTGGTTAGCACATACTTACAACATAATCCTCTATCTGATAGTGATCCTGGGGACATATTACTGAACAACATACTATTATGATTTTGAAGCATTTGAATATCAAAATAAAGACTATGTTTTTGGTATTGATAAGTGGCAAACAAGGGTGTCGATCCCTAGTACAAAACAACCCAGAGGGTGCACCAAAAAGGCTCATAAAGCTAGAAGCATAACATTAACCCACTATATATAGTAGACAAACAATAGGTAAACAAGACACCGAACCACAAAAAATAGCACAGACCAAAAACCACCCAAGAGACTAGTTAAAGAGCTACTCCCAATCTTCCATGAGGAAGGTGTACATATCTTCGTAATATTTTACTTTCTTCTTCTTGATACCATTCTTTTTCATCTCCATGTCTTGAAGCACAACCAAAGTAGTGGTTTAATAGTGCATTACCATGGTAGTGAAGAAAGCAAGGACCTTGAAGTTCTTCTCCATCTCCATCAACCTAGATTTCATACCAGCAAGATCCATAGCATCTTGGGAACTAATATCTCCTCCTTTGTTGGCTTCTGCATGCTCTTCAATTAGGTTTCCTAGTGTCTCTGAGTCCGAATAGGGAAGATTCATTTTAGGAAACAAGCTAGGCCCATCATCGACATAGGATCTTATTCTTTAGAAAGATTAGTCTCTTTTGTTTTATGAACATTATCCTGACTCTTTTCAGCCTTATCTTTCTGATCAGAATCATTGGAAACAACCATCTCCTTAAGAGAAGTGGGTTTACCAACTAATCTGCTAGACCATCTAGCAGCAGGTTTTCTCAAGGGGTTCACAAATCCTCATTCTTAGTATCATCACTACCTACATCATCCTCAACAGACTTAACCATCTCCTTCCCCTTCCTGATTTTATCCCCCTTCTTATTGAGTAATTTGCCAACACTGACAAATTTGTATTTTTCCTTTTTATATTCCACAAACCCTTTCTTCTTTTTATCTCTAGGACTACCAGAAGCTTACAATTTTCTCTTAAGGGCCATCGTAGAAGAAATAGATTTACTAGGTCCATCTTTAAGAGCAACCAAGCTATCAGTAACTTCGTGGGTAGGAGGGGCTTCGGTAGACTTTGGGGATTTAGCAGGACTTTGCTTAATGTTGACCTTTTTCTTTGTCGCAGAAGCCCTAGGATCAACCACATTCTCTAAGGGAGTCTTAGGTGTGACCTCCCTAATCACAACCCCATGTAAAGGCTTACATCTAGCAAACAAAGGAGAGCTCGTAAAAGGGCTATCAACCAAATTAGCAATAATGGGTTTGGGGGGATAGAGAGCAAGGTGGAAATCGTAGAGCTAAAAATTAAGCCCTTGATGAAGTGGGATTACGGGCTTCTGATATTTTGAGTATGAATCTCTGTAAAAAATTTCATGGAGGCTTCAAGATAGGAAAGGAGGTAAAATGGGAAGCTAATCACTAGATTAGGCCTGAAGTGGTTAAGTAACACAAAATGGTAGTGATAAAACCTCCTAAAATGACATTCAAGCATGAAATATTTCATTCGCATAAATCATACATCATCCCATGGCTTCAACAACATCTCATGATCAAACCCTCCTTGCAGATTATATAACTCCTCTCCCTCCAAAAAGATTGCAAGATTTTCAGGGTCTAGAATTTTGTTTTGCCTTTTCTGCTTCTTACCCTTAGTCGACATGCTTGTTGCAAGACCAATAACCTCCTCTAAAATTTCAAACCCCACCCCTCGAATCTAAACTTTCCTTTTGTTCTAGGAAGCCACACATTGAATGGAAAGATTTTCATTGTGCCCATTAAGGCACGCCAGAAAAGGAGCAACCCCCCCTTCACAACATATGTGCCATAAGGTTTCATTCCATTTGAATTCCTCACATGATATTGGCTTAGTCCTCATCCTATCTCCTCCCATGGTGGAAAAGAACAAAAATGTAACTGAGAAAGGCTAGATAATGGGAGAAGTATCACTATAAACTGGTAGTTGCTGATAAAGATGGTAAGTATTTCTCTCAGAAATACAACTAATATGTTCTTGAGATCAAGAAATTTCCTAGCCACCATGATAAATTATAATACCACAATGATATAAGTTCACCTTACATGAAAAATTATTATACCACCCAGGATGGTCTTCATTATTATTAGATTCTACCAACGACATGAAATATCACCACCCCATCTGCCCTTAAACCACGTGAAGATAGAGCTAAGTCAACAGAACCATCCTCCTGACATGTTTCATTGCATTGCCACCCTGGCCACAACAAATCATGCACCAAGGGTTTAAATTCAAATTCAAAACCCCATCAATCTTGTCCATAATTATTTATGAATTAAAGGCAACTCCTTTTGAAGTAGGTCTTGTAGAGGCCTAGGGAGATTGTCAACCTACCACCAACATCTCCAATTAGAGTGAACTTTTGGCCCAGTTTGGCAAGACCATCAACCATCCTATTGCCCTCATGGTAAATATGGGTAATTTCCTTATCCTTAAAAACCATTAATAGACCCTTAATATCCCCAATTATATCACCAAGTTGTCAACCAGAGTCTACATTGCCAACTGCAACATCTATAATGATTTTGGAATCACCTTCAACTTGGATTTTATCAATCTTCAAAAAGAGGGCAATTTTGAATCCCTAAAGAAAAGCTATACCTTCAACACATTGTTAGTATGGCTTCCTAACCCTTTAGCATAGGCTACTACAAGATTACCTTGACAAGATCTGATGATCCTGCGACCACTAGGTAACCCTAAGCTACTTTTATTAACCCCATCAAGATTCAACTTGAACCAACCTTGAGAGGGTGGTTTCCATCTAGTATTCACATGAGACAACTTCTTCAAGTTATCAAAATTAGAATTGTCAGAAGAGATGCCCCAAGCTCTATCCAACTTAATCTCTAGAGGGGTGGGGGGTTTTGAGGGGTCTTCAAGTTACAATTAGAAACATTCTTGGCTAGGATTTTAGAGAAAATGAAAAAAACCTCTTTAGGATTTTTAATAGTATCTCTAAATATTTGATTATTCCTCTCCTTCCATATGCTCCAACCTAAGTGAGGGAGAACCTACCTCCAAATTTCTCTAATCCTAGGGTGGGCAAAAAGGGGCTTTCCAACTCTCCACCACCTCAATCAGATTTTCATTCATGACCTAGTCCATACCTAGCTTTATAAGAATCATACCCTAAAGTTCTTTGGCAAATTCACAATGGAATAGCAAATGGGGAACAATTTTTCTTCCTCCTTAAGACATAGCACACATCTATTGGGCATTAGAAAACCCTTCTTCTTAAGATTATCTAGAGTCAGGGTTTTGTTATGTGCAGCTAACCACTAGAAAACAATAATTTTGGGAGTCAAATGGTGATTCCAAATTAATTACCAAAAATTCTTCCTCATACCTTGGTGTAACAATAGATCATAAACAGTCTTGATAGTAAACAAACCCCGACTATCCTAAGACCATATCAATTCATCCTATCTAGGGAAGATGGGCATTCTAAAATTAGTAAGTTTTTGTTGTAAAGAGGAAATCAATTGATCTAGATTTTTGTTAGGACAATAATCTGCTAAGTCCCTCCATTGTATAAGCCCCTGATTATAAAAGATATAGTTAGCCACCCTTTCCCCAAAGAAATTGTTGGCAAGGTGGACAAGATTACTATAGATCTCCTGGTTAATGAGAGGTTGTTCTTGTAGCTAGGAGTCCTTCTAGAATATAATCAGATTAACATTACCAAACTTCCATTTAATGCCTTTTAAGAGAAGATTTCTAGATTTCAACATCTTGTTCTAGATTATGGATCCTTTTGGGAGGCCCTCTTGGTTAATAAATTTGTCATGCTCCTCATTGTGCAGATATTTTTCCTTCATAAAAATCCAACCCACTTTAGCAAGTAGAGCTTTGTTCATCAAGTGAATCTTTCTAATACCAAGACCTCCCTACATTTTAGGAAGACAAACTTTGTCCAAATTAACTAGAGAAATTCTTTTCTTCTCTTCCACCCCCGTCTAGAGAAAAGTTCTCAAAATTTTCAGCAATATACATGGGAATTTTAAACAAAGTAAGAAAATAAGTAGGAATTCCTTGGAGAGAAGCTTTAAGGAGATGATACTTAGCAGCTTGAATTAATAACTTACCTTTCCAACCAGAAAGATTCTTTTGGATCCTTTCAAGAATATCATTCTAGAAGGAAGGGTTCACTTCCTTTACAGTTAAAGGGAGACCAAGGTAAATAGAAGGAAAAACACCATCAACATAATTGAGGATGACTTTAATCTTCTCTTTAAGGTCCAAGTTGGTGTTAAAAACAATATGTTGCTCTTATCATAATTAATACATTGCCCAGAAGCCATGGCATACTCATTTAACAATTGTTTCCACTTCCTAGCTTCCACCACTAAAGCTGTCCCAAAAAGGATGGTGTCATCCACAAATTACTAGATAGCCAAGGGATCAATAATAGACACAGCCCTAATCCCTTTTAACTCATGCCTCCTCAAAAGGTTCATTATATTCCTTCCCAAGACGTCAACCATTATAATGAAAAGGTAGGGAGATAAAGGGTCACCTTGTTTGATTCCTCTCCTTAAACTAAAAAAGACATTGGGGATACCATTAACAAGCACATAATACTTAACCATGGTCACACATTCTTTTATCAGTCTAATAATGTTGTCCTAAAAACCAAATTTATTGAGAACTTTAAACAAGAAGTCCCAAATAATTCTGTCATAAGATTTAGAAATGTCAAGCTTGAAGACCATACCTAAGATATTACTTCTATCTATAGAGTGGATTAACTCATGAGTAGAGATAGAAGCATCAACAATTTGTCTCCCTAGGACAAATCCTTTCTAACAACTAGTTATAAGACCATCCAATAGAGGTTGGATTCTATACACCAAAGTCTTGGAGAAAATCTTATATATAGTATTGTAGAGACTAATGGGGTGAAAGTCTCCCATAGACACAAGATCCAACTTTTTTGGAGTAAGGGAAATAAAAGTATTATTGTTCTACTTAAGAATCTTACCTATTCTAAAGAAGTCCTTGACAACTATGGTCACATCAAATCCAACTATATCCCAGAATTCCTAAAAGAAAGTAGAGGGAAACCCATCAGGACCAAGAAACTTGAATGCCCCCATAGAGAACACAACCCTGACCTCTTCTTTGGTAATTTGTTTCAAGAAAGCACAATTATCCTCATTAGAGAAAAGAGTAGGTATGCTTTCCAACAACTTCTGAACAAGAACAGGAGTAGGATTGATAGCCTATTCTAAAAGGAAGGACTTAAAATAGTTAGTAGCAAGTTGTCCTATCTCTTCATCAATGTTAACCTCCATACCTTTGTCATCCAAGAGCTTGGTAATCATATTTATTTTCCTATGTCTCATAGATGATTGATGAAAGAAGGTAGTATTCCTATCCCCTTCCATCAACCATTGTATTATAGATTTTTGTTTCCAGAAAATTTCTTCCTACTTCATAAGATCCTTCCACTCTTGAAGCAAAGAGTTTTCTAAATGGAGAGTGTTATCACTCTTATCCCCATTGGTAATTTTTTTTTAATATCAAAAAGGTTAGTAGAAATATATTTCTTTTGATTCAAAACATTTCCAAAACAAAACATATTCCATCCTTTAACCTTATGCTTAACATGTAGGAGTTTCTAAGCTAACCTGAATATAGGAGATCCCTGAATAGTAATGCTCCACTAGTTTGAGATACAATCCTTGAAATCTAGGTGTGGCCCACATAATTTCATATCTGAAAGGGAAAGGCCTTTTGGAAGTTCTTTCCCATCAGGTGAACAACAATGGGTTGTGCTCAGATATAGTTCTAGGAAGAGCTGAAAGTTTAGAATGAATTATGATGTCCCAATTAGAAGAGTTCAAAAACCTGTCAAGATTAACATGAATAAGCTACTCCCCCCTCCTATCATTCCATGTGAAGAGTTGGTCATTTAATTCCACATCCATAAGACTAATTATACTAAGGAAATCAGAAAGATCAACCATGCTATCCAAAAAATCTATAATACCCCCAGAGTTTTCTGAAGGGTATAAAGGGGTATTAAAATCTCTAGTCATCATCCAGTAAGCCTCCTTGTTAGTGACAATGTGAGAAGCCATCTCTTCCCATAAATATTTCCTAGCCTTACTAGAACTAGGAGCACAAATATTTATAAGGGTACATTCCTTGCTATTGGAGACAAACCTCACTTCAAGGTTGTTCTTGTTATGAAACCTATAAACACCAGAGAGGTGATTTTTATTCCACATAGTGACCAAACCTCCCGAAGCACCAAAGGATTGACTAATACAGTAATCAGCAGTGGGCCATAATTTATTGGCTATCACTTTGAAATTATCCTTTGACATTTTAACTTCTTGAAGAAGCAAGATATCAATCTTATTCTCATAGATGCAATTTTTAACCATAAACTACTTTTGAGGAATATTCAGTCCTCTTATATTCCAGGATAAGATCTTCATTTACAGACTTTCCTAGAGTGAATCTCTAGGGTACGTTGCCTCCCATTAGCTATTTCCTCATTTGCTTCCCTCTACCTAGTTTCCCTCTATGAAGGTCTGACAACTTTGCCATCTATTCCAACATCTACAAATTCCTTCATTGGGCCCTTTCCTTTCCTTCTGGGAGTAATCCATTCTTATTTGTCACACACTCCAATTTGTTCTTAGTCCCACCCTAGGGGTTAATTTTCCCAAAGATAGAAACCCTAATTTTTTCCCCACCTCTTTCCCTCCCTCAATAGGTCAAGAATAAGTTTGTGGAATAGACTTGGTCTCAAGGGTTGGGGTTTGTCGTCCCTCAATACTTGTTTCCTCCATATTTGGTAGGTTATCAATTAGGGAGTTCAAGGATTCCTAAATTTCTCCCTCCTCCTTATCCTCAAAACAAGTGGGGAGAACATTTGGAAAAAGATTCATCTTCTCTTCAAATTATTGTTTGAGTTTTGTTTCTATGTCATTACGATTTTCTTGAATAGAATTATCCTCTATAGTTATCCCTTCAAGCTTAGAGGTCTTATTAGGGGAGCTTAGGCTATTAAGGATATCCTTTTTAAAAGGGTACTCCTCTATTTCTAACTTATTTTCCACAACTTCCTTAGACTTAGGGGATTGGTTCTTAAGGGTTTTACATTCTGAATTTAAATGGCCCTTCTTAGAACAATTTTGGCAAAAAGTAGTAGCATTTTCATACACAATCCGCTGCTCCCAACTACCAAACTTAGATTCAAGGGTTATTGAGGTGGGAAATGTTTTATGAATATCCACATTAACACAAAAATGAGGAAACACTAACCTTGACTCATAGTTCGTAGTGTTATCTAGGGCTATGAAGTGGCTAAATGAATTAGCAATCCAGATAAAAACCTCTTCATCCCAATATTCCAGAGGAAGGCTAGGTAACCTCACCTAGACTGGGGTAGAGTTATTCAGCTCTAATGCCACATCAAACCTAGTTTTCCAATGGCCAAGAGACAAGTTGTGCTTCCCATAAATCCAAGGACCCCCTACAAGAACTGAAACTAGGTCCTCCTTAGATTTGAACTTGACAATAAAAAGTCCACCTGCCATTGCACTAATTGAGACACTGCCTTTCAGATGCCATCTGTTGGAGACCCACCTCCTAACCATATCTATGTTAGGTATGAATGAGAAGAAATTTCCAGCCAAGGATAGATCGATTGATGAAACTATCTTTTCTACCATTAAATCAAGGAGATTTAAGGTTGTTCCTTTAGCCGACTCCAATAACATAGGGACAACATAATCCATACCACCACCTTGTTCTTCCACGCTAAGGAAGGCATTCTTCCAAGCTTTAAGAACTAAATCCAAAGCTGACATCACAGGTTCTAAAGGACTGCCTGATGTGGTACTTGTTGCAACTTGTACCTTCAGGGACCCTAAAGGAGGAGCAACCACCCCCCCTAAGTTGACCAAGTCCATACCCTAAGCAAATTCAAAACTGTCGAAAGATGGGAAGTTATAGAGCAAACCTATATCATCATGGGCTATATGTTGAGTTAGAAAGATCTATCCTATTGTTAAAATAAAGACTATGTTGCTTACTAGAAGATGAAATAGTTTGCATGCTCTTCATCACTAATCAACTTGCCACCCAAACAACTTATCCCTTGCAAGAAGTCCTCTTATCTATGATTGCTCCCAAAGTTCCATTACAGACACCTCCAAGCACCATAACTTTTCCTTCAGACGTAAACTTTATCTTTCTAAATTAATGATTCTATAGAATGTCACCCATGGAATGCAACCATTGCACACACATAACCATGCCAATTTTCACATGGAATTCATCACATACCTTATGCTTTGGTATTGCAATTTTTGACTTCCCTAGTGGTTTCCTCAAATAGAAAATGTATTCACCACCATTCTTCCATTGTACTACTTTGATATAATTGGAATTTGAGGATTTTGAACCAGAAAACACTTATGAAACTCTTATATTGAACTCATAAAAATTTTAGCCTTCATGTGCTTCTCAATATCTTCTTTTTGTGGTTCCTTGGATAAAACACTAGGATCCCACACCATCATGTATGAGAAATTTTGAACTTGAGAGAAGGGATCCCCTTTCCATTTTTAACCCTTCATGTTTTCATCTTTGTTAGAATACTTCTCATCATGACAAAAACATTGTAATGACATTATATCAAAATGGTGCAATAAATCCTTGATTCTACTATCATCTTTATTTATTGAGATGTAATCAAAGAAACAATAAAAATGCTTAACTTCTTTCTTGGATTTGAGAATTTTTGAGAGACTTGTAGCAACATTATCATTCTCAAAATGAAAATCATTAATAGATTAAGATTCAACTAAAGCATCCTTCATGAAATCATGTTCATCAATATGGCTATCTTTTTAGACCATTATCGCATGACATTGGCTCCATCTTTTTAATGCTTAGAATCTCAATAAGTGGTTCTTGGACAACATAAAAAATCATTGGAACATTTTATTCTATTATTAAATATTCATCTTCAACATGCAAAGCTGATTTCTCATTGAAATCATTAACACATACATTATCCTGACATCTAAACTTATTAGAAATTGTTGCATATGTGTTGTCATTGACATCAACAGAGTTGGGTTGTGGAAGGTTGCATGTGATGTGAATAGGATGGTGATCAGTGATGATCAAAAGTGTTGTGAGACATAAAGCAAAGTAATATGCATATGTTTGTTGATATGCACTAGACAACTGAGAGGGGGGGTAAATAAGTTGTCACAAAAACTTAAACACTTTCTGCAATTAAACATTCATTACTTATCCACAATTATTATGATTTAACAATGAGTGCATGAAATCAGAAACTTAACCACAGATACAACATCAAACACAAGAGACCAGATTTATGTGGAAAACCCCAAGGTGGGGAAAAACCACGGAGAGGATTAACTCTCAATATATATTGCAATCTTGAAATAGTGATGTTCAGGCTTGGTCACCCCATGGGCCTAAACATACTAGATTATTGCCATGAAGAACAACTAGGTCTAGCAGACTCACTGCCTCAACCCTAAACCTAGCAAGATTATAATAAAGGATGTTAAACCCTGAGGACTGTTAAACCCTACTGGTGGCTTACTGCTAGGCTCACTGCCATGATCAACACCTTTATGTATTGTGAACAATAATTCTTATGTTATACTCTTCCTCTGCTTTGCTCTTCCTCTGCTCTTCTCTTCCTCTTCTCTGCTCTTCCTCTTCTTTCCTCTACCTCTTCTCTGCTCTACCTTTGGACCTTTCTTAATATATTTTCATTTTCACTCAAGGACACCTTTTCCATGACTCAACTACAAATATTTATACACTACATCAACCTTGGAATGATCATCAAGGTCGACATCACAATCATCAACCATTGGAACAATCTCCAAGGTTGGTATTACAAACATTTACAAAATAGGTCCTAACCTATGGCAATATCATGCAAAGGGAATGAAATGCAGATCATGCCATGCCTTAGTTGGGACTTAAACATAATCTTCCATGCCACAACACACTTCCATAATCTTCCAGAGATCTCCGCAATCACTAGGATCAACCAAGTCGGTCAAGATTGGTTACACACTACATTAACTAGGAACAATCTTCACACACCATCACTATTTCAAGATTGCAATATATATTGAGAGTAAATCCTTTCCATGGTTTTTCCCCACCATGGGGTTTTCCATGTAAATCTACTGTATCTTATGTTTGATATTGTATTTGTGGTTAAGTTTATGATTTCATGCACTCATTGTTAAATCATAATAATTGTGGATAAGTGATGAATGTTTAATTGCAGAAAGTGTTTACATTTTTGTGACAACTAATTCACCCCCTTCTCAGTTGTTCAACACATATCAAAAATTGGTATCAGAGCCAAGTTCCTCTGAAGAAAATTTAATAGCTTGAGGAAGGTCTAAAATGTATTACAAGAAGGAAGCACCGCATTTTGATGGAACTAATTATGTTCTCTAGAAGGCTTGGATGAAAAGCCATATTCTTTCTCTTGGTGTCAAAGTTTGGAAAGCTACAAAAATAGAATACACCATACCTCAAAATGGTCCGACGACTGAAGATGAAATCAAATAATATGAGATAGATATCAAGGCAAGGGACACTCTACTAAGCTCATTAACTGACTCAATACTGACGAAAGTGGTGGATCTTGAAACTACAAATAAGGTATGGGAAAAGATGAAAAATTTGTATGAAGGAGATGATTTTGTGAAGGAAGCCAAGTTACAAAGTCTGAAAGTGAAATATGAAAGTTTGAAGATGAACAATGATGAAAACATATTAGATTTTATGCAAAGAGTTGATGAACTTGTTACAGGGATAAAATCCATAGGCATAACTCTCAAAGAAAAGGAAATTGCTATGAAAATACTTAGATCTCTGCCCAAGTCCTACTATCACAAGGTGGTCGCAATTGAAGAATTCTTGCAAGTAAAAATAGTTAACAGGGATCGGTTGCTTGGTAAGCTTACTGATTTTGAAATGAGTGAGTTAGATGATGCTCTACCAAAAGTTGAGACTGCCTTCAAAGCCAGTACTCTTGAAAGTACTTCCAGATCAGAAAAGTATAAGGTAGAATCCAATGATGAGATAGATGAAGTTGAAGCCAACTTTGTGGATAGGCTGCAAAGAGGATCCACTAAGTATAAAGGCAAATTACCTTTCAAATGTTTTTCCTATGGTAAAGTAGGTCATTTTGCTTCCAGATGTCCTAAAAGAATTGAAAGAAATAAAAGAAGATATGAGAACAGGCCTAGGACCCAAAAGAAGTGTTATTATGTTGAAGATTTTGATGATGATGAAGAAGTATCAAATAATGGTGAACCAGATAATGCTAATCCCTCTGTAAATGAATGCTTGTTCATTACTATTATGGAAGATCTTGTGTCTACTAATTCTTCTAGCTGTATGAAGGAAGAAAAACTAGTGGAAAGTGCTTTGGCTGCATAGGTCATTAAGGACAAAGATGAATGGGTTATTGATAGTATTTTCTCTCACCACATGACTGGTGACAAAAGTAAGTTTGTAAGTTTGGAAAGATATGATAGTGGACTAGTTAGGTTTGGAGATGATACATCTGGTAGGATTTGTGGAAAATGATCAATTTCTTTTGATGGAAAGCATAATACCGAAGATGTCTTGTATGTGAAAGGATTAAGATGTGTGACAAGGGCTAAGACTTAAGTTTCAAGGACAATGGATGCAAGATCAGGGAAAGCTCTGGAATAGTCATTACAACTAGTAAGAAGACTAGCGGTAATATCTATCACTTGAAAGGAACTAAGAATTATTGCTTGTTGACTCAGATTGATGAGAGTTGGTTATGGCATAGAAGGTTGTGTCACATAAATTTTGATAATATTATGAAGATAAGTATTGCACAGATTGTTAGAGATTTGCCTAAGCTTGTGAAACCTCCTAATCTAGTTTGCAAGGAGTGTCAATTTGGGAAATAGACAAGAACAAGTTTCAAAAGCAAGGATCAATTAATTAGAGGACTACTTGAGCTAGTACATATAAATTTGTGTGGACCTACTAGAGTAAGAAGTTTGCAAGTTGATAGTATTTCATGTTGCTCATTGATGATTATTGTAGAATGACTTGGGTCACCTTTTTGAAAGAGAAAGTTGAAGCTCTAGATAAATTCAAGGCATTTAAAGCAATGGTTGAAAATGAGATGGATTTGAAAATCAAATGTCTAAGGTTTGATAGAGGAGGAGAGTTCACATCAAATGAATTCAATTTCTTTTGTGAAGAGAATGGAATAAAGAGGTAGCTATCTGTGCCTAGAACTCTGCAACAAAATGGAGTCGTTGAAAGGAAAAACAAAATAGTTCAAGAAGCTGCTAGAGCCATGATGAAGGAAGGTCATCTTCCAGAAGCATATTGGAGAGAAGCAATTCACACCGCAGTATATATCCTAAATAGAGTTCAAGTAAAAGGTAATAATTCAAAAACTCCCTATGAATTGTGGCATAGTAGAGTTCCTACTGTAAAATATTTCAAAGTTTTTGGTAGCAAATGTTATATCAAAAGAGAAGAAGATTTAGGCAAGTTTGATGCTAGATGTGATGAAGGAATCTTCCTTGGTTACTCCACCAAGAGCAAGGCCTACCGGTGCTATAATAAGAGGCTAAATAAAATCATTGAAAGTACAAATGTTAAAGTTGATGAATGTAAGGAAAGGTCTTCATAATCAAGTGGATATGAGTTAGATGATCCAGATGTTTTAGAAGTGGTGCAGCATGAAGACAACACAGATGAAGAAGAACAAGCTCCTGTAAGTGCTACCAAAACTCCAAGATATGTAAGAATCAGTCATTCTAGAAATCAAATCATAAGAGATAAGAGCAAAGTGATCTTAACCAAAAGAAAAACTGTAGAAGAATAAGTAAAATTATGTCTGATCTCTAAGATTTAACCTAAAACTATGGATGAGGCATGCAAAGATGAGAATTGGATAAAGGCCATGGAAGAAGAATTTATGTAGATAGAGAAGAATCAGACTTGGGATCTTGTTCCCAGACCAGCAGAGAAGAATGTAATTGGTACCAAGTGGGTCTTCAGAAAAAAAATGAATGAAAATGGTGAAGTGGTAAGAAACAAAGCAAGATTGGTATGCAAAGGATACACTCAGGTTGAATGAATAGACTTTGAAGAAACTTTTACTCTAGTAGCAATGATTGAAGCAATAAGGATGTTTCTAGCTTTTACAGCATACAAAGATTTCAAAGTTTATCAAATCGATGTGAAGTTTGCTTTCTTAAATGGAGAGTTGGAAGAGGAAGTCTATATTGAACAACTGGAAGGATTTTGGTCATTAGAACAAGGGGACATGGTATGTAGATTGAAGAAAGCATTGTATGGATTAAAACAAGCTCCCAGGGCATGGTATGCAAGGTTGGATAGGTACCTGATGCAAATTGGGTTCAGTAAAGGCACTACAGACAGTAATCTCTACTTCAAGATAAATGATGAACAAACCTTGATTGTTGCAGTTTTTGTTGATGATATTATTTTTGGAGGCAATGAAGGTATGTGCTCAGTTTTTGCTAGAGAAATGTAAAGTAAATTTGAAATGTCTATGTTTGAAGAGATGAATTTCTTTTTAGGTCTACAGATAAGTCAATTAGATAAAGGTATCTACATTTCTCAGTCTAAGTATGTGAAAGAGTTGTTAAAGAAATTTGGGATGGAAGACTCTAAACTAGTATGCACACCTATGATAACTAGTTGTAAGGTGAGCAAATATGATAACTCACCCATGGCAGACCAAAAAAAGTATAGATCTATGATTGGAGGATTACTTTATCTGACTCAAACCAGACCTGACATAATGCATGTAGTGTGCCTTGTGGCAAGATTTCAGGTAGAACCCAAAGAATCACATGTGATGGCAATCAAGAGAATTCTGAGATATTTAAAAGGCACAATAGATTATGGTTTGTGGTACCCCATGGATAGTGACTTTATTCTTAGTGTCTATACTGATGCAGATTGGGCCAGAGATGTGGATGATAGGAAAAGCACAAGTGGAGGTGTATTCTTCTTGGGAAAAAGATTAGTGTCTTGGTTGAGCAAGAAATAGGATTCAATATCCCTGTGTACTGTAGAAGCAAAATACATCGTAGCAACATGCAATTGCACTTAAGTGTTATGGATGAAGTAGATGTTGAAGGAGACCAGAGTTGTGTATGAAGATCCAATTACAATCTTTTGTGACAATACAAGCGCCATCAACATATCAAAGAATCTAGTAATGCATTCAAGGACAAAGCACATAGCCATTATGTATAATTTTTTAAGAGAAAAGGTGACAGAGAATGAAGTGAAGTTGGAGTATGTTTCTACCAAGGATCAGATTGCAGACATTTTTACCAAGCCTTTGCCTAAGGATACTTTTGAGTATCTCATAGAAAACTTAGGGTTTATCACCCACCTGCTCCAAACTAAGATGTATGATAGTTCATCAGTCCGGAGGTGTTCAAAGCTACAGATTGATGACTTTTAGGGCTACTTCTTAGGGGGAGTAGTTAGAGAGTTCAAAAGAGATAGTAGATCAGAAAAGATGCGTGCAAGTATGTGCACTTTGCCATTGATGTCAAAGGGGGAGAGAAGTCATGTGAAAAACTTAGAGTATAGAAGTGTAAGAGAAAGGGGGAGAATTTTGGAGAAAGAAAGAGTGCAGGTGTTGTAAAAGAAAGGGGGATAATTTTGGAGAAAGAAAGAGTACAGGTGTGTAAAGAGAAAGGGGGAGAATCTTGTCTTGATGGTTGTTGCAGTTTTTCACATCATATGTTGCCATCAATGACAACACTGATTAGGCACATACTTGCAACAATGTTGTGATGATCAAAAGAGTAGATCAGAGATGTTGTGAAGTGAAGGAGATGGTGATGAAAATCATGAGCATATTGTTGGATTAGTATCATCTATACACAGTTGTACCTTATCTACTAAAGCTCATGGACAGGTGAAAGTTGACAAGTTGAAGAGTATGCTGATATGAAGATGTGGTTTCTTGTTTGTGATGAAAAGAGTTGTGAATATTGTCTATAATTGTTTCTTTTTGAAAAGCATTTCATAAGATATGAAAGTAAGTGTGTTTACGGTTTTTGACAGTGATAGGTATAGAAAGTTACACTGAAGAAGCTTAGGAGAATGCTTTGCATTCCTCTGCACATGAAGATATCGCCTTGCAGTTTGGAAGTTAGACATAGGTAGGTATGAAGTACGTATGTTCCTGATTTTAGAGCATAGAAGTTAGTACAAAAGATTCCAAATCTAATAGACTAAAAATAGGGGTCTAGTGTTGCTACTAACAAAAAGAGTAAGAGGAATGCTCTGCATTTCTCCACATTTGAAGATGTGATGTTATAGCTTGAAGGATAGTTAGATATAGATGAGAAGTATGATATATTCAAGTTTCAAATGATAAGATGTATTGTAGAAGATTTGAGTTAGCAGAGTAAAGACAAATCATGTTGTTGTTTAGGGTTGTCTGAAGGAGAAACTGAAAGCCACCACATTTCAACACATTATAATATCTAGATTTTCTATTTGAAAGATATGTTCAGATTGTTTTTATATTTTCTCATTTCAAGTTTCAAGTGTTGAGGAGTGTCGCAAGCTTGTTTTTCAATATTCTATATCATGACTGTGTGATTAGAGTTTGTAAGAGATGTTGGGTTCAATGTCTGTATGTTTGCACCAGAAGAAGATGCATAATTTAGAGAAAGGAGTGTATGGGAATGTGTTTCCAAGTCATATAATGGTTGTGAAGTGATCTGTATGATGCAATCTTGTTTATCCGCTACTGTTTTAGGTCTAGAGCTAATGCATAAGAGGTTAAATGTTTGTTGGGCTGACTTGGTGTACTTTTATGATTGCACCGTGTACTTGGAAGTGTGTGCCAGCATGGAGAGGTGTGTCAAGGTGAAATAGGTCTTGATTATTACTTGGTTTGAACTGCATTGATTTTTTGGAGCTGACTTATTGTGGCCATTAAACATTTCATGTTACATGTTTCATCTTGGTAGACAAAGGAGAAAATTTTTGAAGCTTGTAGAGGATATAAATGTAAGATCAATTTTGTTGTAATGTGTGTGAGAGTGTGTGAGGGTGCAAGGATGTATGTGCAAGTGTGGATGTGAGTATATGTGTGTGTGGAAGTGTGTTAAAGATATCAAAGTTCATTGAACAAAGGTGTTGAAGATATATGTTAGTGTGAAGGGTGTTGTGTTGGATCTAGGGCATACAACTGAGAGGGGGGGGTGAATCAGTTGTATAGAACTTATTCCATTTCAAACACTTATTCTCTGTTGTCAGTTAGCAGCATATCAAATAATCATTCATGGAAGCACAATACATAAACACAAGAACAGATAAGCATCAACACATTGAACACCAAGATTTTGACGTGGAAAACCCGGTTAGGGGAAAAACCACGGGGTGATTAACCCAAGATTTATTCTCTGTTAGAAGAATAAGGAAAAATGAATGGCACATGCCAATAAGGGCTCACTGCCCGAGCACACTGCTCACAAAGAGGCCCACTGCCTACAAGGAGACACACTGTCTACAAAGTGATAAAAATCACAGTCTTGAACTGGAGAATGACATCTCTACCATGTCCGGATCAGTTCCAATTAAGCCCAACAATCTCTGCTCTGCCTTTCGCACCTTTCTTCGCTACACCATGCTCATCCACATGCCACACTCTGAAATGAATTCACAAATCATTATTTATACAAGACATCGACTTAGGAACAAGCATCTAAGTCGGCAAACAACCATAGGAGTATCCGCAAGATGAATAACACATCCGGTCGGCTATCACAAGAACATTCGCAGGATGAACAACTCATCCGGTTGGCTAAACAGAGCAATAACTTCATCCGGAAGAATAACTTCAATTCCGGGCTCTACCATCAATGCGGACCAACAACACAACCTAAACATGATTAAAGAACCTTCACAAGTCTGTCTGAATGTCCGGATACATCCGCACTTCCTCTGCTTACTGGGATCTCTTGTCTTCCTCATCCGAAACTTCAAGAACACAGTCTGTCGCCACTGTCATAATGTAAGAGGTACTTCCGGACCTCCAAATCACACACAAATTAGGATGACACATCACAAGGACATCTCAAACACTCCTTCCAATCCGCAGATTATGATAATACAATTCCGGACCTCACCGGACCTTTTTGTGATCCTCTGTCACCTCCGGATACTTGCCGGACCCGGTTCTATACTGGCAGCCACAACGCCTTCAGATCTTCATGCGGACCTCTGAAATCTTAACTGTAGCATCTCAAGACTCATATCTACTAACCCTTTAATCCGCATCCTCCGGTTCGCAACCTATACAGTACATTTACCTTCTTCTCATCACTGTTCTTCACTGTTCCTGACTGAGTCTAATTTTCTCAATATCCTCAGCACACAGCTCATCAAATCCTTCTTGTCAATGCAATATGAGTATGTTGACATCAATGACAACACTGGCTTACCTCATACTTGCAACAATCTCCCCCTTTGTCATTGATGGCAACATATGATGTGAAAAACCATCAAGACAAGAACTTCTCTTTTCTGTCACAGCTCCCCCTATCAACAACAACTCTTCACATGTCTTCCTTTGCTGCTCCCCCTTTGATCATCAACCACTTGTTTTTCACATGTCTTCTCTCCCCCTTTGACATCAATGGCAAAGGGCTCATACTTGCAACTCTCATGCATCAGAATAATACCAGCTGCTCCCCCTTAGTTGCAGCTCCCCATTAGTCCGGATCACAAGATATGACTGTGATTGCCACCGGACTGATGCACATCAGTGCATCTTAGTTCATCACCGGAGGGGCCATGACCCCTAACTTCTCCCGGAGATATTCAAAAGAGTCCTTGGGAAGAGGTTTTGTAAAGATATCTGCAATCTGATCCTTGGAGGGAACATACTCCAATCTGACTTCTTCCTTGTTTACTTGTTCTCTCAAAAAGTGAAATTTGATAGATATGTGCTTAGTCTTAGAATGCAATACCGGATTCTTGGAAATATTAATTGCACTTGAATTATCACAGAAAATTGTAATAGGCTTCTCATATTCAACTTTGATGTCTCTTAGCATCTGCTTCATCCACAAGATTTGAGTGCAACTACCTGCTGCTGCAATGTATTCTGCTTCAGTTGTAGACAGAGATATTGCATCTTGTTTCTTGCTTAGCCAAGAAACCAATCTCTTCCCCAAAAAGAATGCTCCACCACTAGTGCTCTTCCGGTCATCCACATCTCCTGCCCAATCTGCATCTGTGTAAGCATGAAGAGAGAAATTTGGATCTCTAGGATACCATAGACCATACTCAACTGTCCCTTTCAAGTATCTAAAGATTCTTTTGATTGCCATAACATGAGATTCTCTAGGATCAGCCTGGAATCTTGCCACAAGACCAACAGCTTGCATTATATCTGGTCTAGTTTGAGTGAGATACAACAATCCACCAATCATTGATCTATACTTTGTCTGATCTGCCTTTGGAGAATCATCATCTTTGCTTAACTTACATCCGGTTGCCATAGGAGTGTTCATAGGCTTTGAGTCTTCCATACCAAATTTTTTTAACAATTCTTTCACATATTTGGTCTGAGAGATGAAGATCCCTTCTTTTGTTTGAGTAATTTGCAGACCCAAGAAGAAATTCATTTCACCAAGCATAGACATTTCAAACTCACTTTTCATCTGATTTGCAAAAGTTTTACACATACTATCTCTTCCTCCAAAAATGATATCATCCACAAACACTTCAACAATCAGAATGTTTTCATGATCAATTTTGAAATATAAGTTGCTGTCAGCAGTACCTTTGTTGAATCCAATCTGCACAAGATGCTTATCCAACCTTTCATACCATGCTCTTGGGGCTTGCTTCAATCCATACAAAGCTTTCTTCAATTTGCAGACCATATCATTATTATCAGACAATTGAAATCCATCCGGTTGTTCAATGTAGACTTCTTCTTCCAGATCACCATTTAGGAAGGCAGACTTGACATCCATCTGATATACCTTGAAATCTTTGAAGGCAGCAAATGCAAGAAGTAATCTGACTGCTTCAATTCTTGCTACCGGAGCAAAAGTCTCTTCAAAGTCAATTCCTTCTATTTGAGAGTAGCCTTTGCAGACCAATCTAGCTTTGTTTCTGATTACTTCACCAGCTTCATTTAGTTTGTTCCGGAAGACCCACTTGGTTCCAATTACATTCCTGTCTCTAGGTCTGGGAACAAGATCCCAAGTATGATTTTTCTCAATTTGCATCAGTTCATCTTCCATTGCTTTGGTCCAATTTTCATCATTGCAGGCTTCATTTATTGTTTTAGGTTCAATCTTTGAAATCAGACAACATTCATTCTGATCTTGAGCAATATTCCTTCTAGTTTGTACACCTTTGCTTCTGTCACCTATGATCTGATCTTCAGAGTGATTCAGTTTTACATACCTTGGAATTTTGGGAGTATCCAGTACTGCTATTTCTTGATCAGACTTATTCAAACCTAACTCTTCTTCCTGATTTACCGGATCAGGCTGACTCTGTTTCACCGGAGAGGATTGAGTTCCTTGAACACTATCTTGGTCATCTTCATCAAATTCATAAAATCTTGAAGGCTTCTCAATTCCTTCATCAACCTTTACATTGGTACTTTCTATCATCTTCCTCAATCTCTTATTGTAACACCGGTATGCTTTGCTTTGAGTGGAGTAGCCCAAGAAAATTCCTTCATCACTTCTAGCATCAAACTTTCCTAGATCTTCATCTCTTTTAATATAACACTTGCTACCAAATACCCTGAAATATTTCACAGTAGGAGTGATGCCAAACCAAAGTTCATAGGGGGTCTTACCGGTGTTGTTTCTGATTTGAACTCGATTGAGAGTGTAGACTGCAGTGCTGATAGCTTCTTTCCAAAACATTTGAGGAACATTTGCTTCCAACATCATTGTCCTAGCAGCTTCCTGGATGGTCCGGTTCTTTCTCTCAACTACTCCATTCTGCTGTGGAGTCTTAGGAGCAGACAACTGTCTCCTTATACCCTGTTTCTCACAAAAGTCAATGAATTCACCAGATGTAAATTCACCACCTCTATCAGACCTTAGACACTTTAGTTTCAATCCGGTTTGATTCTCCACCATAGCTTTGAAGATTTTGAACTTCTCAAAAGCTTCTGATTTTTCTTTTAGAAAGGTAACCCACATCATCCGGGAATGATCATCAATTAACAACATGAAATATCTATCACCTTGCAGACTCTTGATTCTTGTCGGACCACATAGATCAGTATGTACTAATTCCAACAATCCGGTAGAAGACTAATCTTTGCTTTTAAAAGAGACTCTGCTTTGTTTGCCTAACTGACATTCTTTACACACACTGTTTGTAGGTTTTATCAACTTTGGAAGATCTCTCACAGCCTGAGTATTGCTTATTTTGATGATGTTATCAAAATTTACATGACACATTCTTCTATGCCATAACCAACTCTGATCAATTTGAACAAACAAACAACTTTTATTTGAACCAACCAGATGAAAGATGTTACCTCTTGTCTGAGTACCGGATGCAATTTCAGTTCCGGAGCTTGTAAAGATTCTGCATTTTCCATTCTTGAACCGGAGATCATAGCCTTTGTCCACTAACTGACCAACACTGAGAAGATTGTGCTTCAATCCTTCAACATATAGTACATTACCTGTTTTGCTCTTACCATCAAAGGAAATAGTTCCCCTACCTCTGATTCTGCCAGCAGAATTGTCACCAAACTTTACCATTCCTCCTTCATATCTTTCCAAGTCTAAGAACTTATTCTTGTCACCAGTCATATGGTGAGAGCATCCACTGTCAATAACCCAATCATCCTTTTCTTCCACTTGAGCAGCCAAGGCTTTTTCAACAACTTTGTGATTGACAGATTCAGAGAGCAAGGAATCTTCTTCCTTGATGGCTATAAACACCCACTCATTTCCGGATTTGCTTCCTGGATCTGATTCATCATCTGTTACTCCTTCATTGTCATCTTCTTCATGAACATAATAGCAATTCTTTTGAAACCTTTGTCTGTGAGTATTAGATCTTGCAGATCTCTCCGGACATCTTGAGGCAAAATGACCAATCTTATTGCAGTTAAAACACTTAAAGGGTAGTTTTCCTTCATACTTACCGGATCCTCTTGGCAGTCTCTTTGCAATGAGGGCTTCAAGTTGAGCTGTTTCTGCTTCTTCTTCTTCCATGTCTCTTCTTGCTTGATCATACCATGACATTTTCCTTGATGAGTTTTCACCCGGATCAAATCTCTGTTTGCCTTTCACATAGGTACTGGCTTTGAAAGCAGATTCAGTCTTGGGAGGATCATCTCCAAACTCGGTCATTTCAAATGCAGCTAGTTTGCCAGCCAGTTGTTCTCTTGTGACTGTTGTGTGGGCTCTGAATTCATCAATGGCAGCAACTTTGATTTTGTAGGCAGCAGGAAGGGATCTTAGGATTTTGCAGACAATCTCATTTTCATCTAGAGTTCCACCAGCATTTCTGATTCCACATACCAACTCATTTACTCTTGGCATAAAGGTAGTAATGTTTTCATCATCTCTCATTTTCAATCTTTCAAATTTCCCTTTCAGACTTTGCAACCTTGCACTTTTGACAAACTCATCTCCTTCATACAGAAGTTCCAGTTTAGTTAGGATCTCATATGCAGTTGGTAGGTCAATGACATTCGAGAGATCTGAGTCATTCAATGCGCTTAGAAGAGCTTCCTTGGTCCGCAGATTGTTTTCAGCTTCTGTGGTTTCATCTGGAGTTGTCGGACCACCTTGTGGGGGTATATATGGTTTTGAAATCATAGCCAAGTATGTTTTTCCCATACATTCCAAATGACACTTCATGCGACCTTTCCAGAGAGTGAAGTTGGTTCCATCGAACTTCGGACTATCCTTCTTGTATGACGACATCCTGGATCACCTCAAGCGGTTAAGCTCCTATCAGAGGAACCTAGCTCTGATACCAATTGTTGGATCTAGGGCATACAACTGAGAGGGGGGGGTGAATCAGTTGTATAGAACTTATTCCATTTCAAACACTTATTCTCTGTTGTCAGTTAGCAGCATATCAAATAATCATTCATGGAAGCACAATACATAAACACAAGAACAGATAAGCATCAACACATTGAACACCAAGATTTTGACGTGGAAAACCCGGTTAGGGGAAAAACCACGGGGTGATTAACCCAAGATTTATTCTCTGTTAGAAGAATAAGGAAAAATGAATGGCACATGCCAATAAGGGCTCACTGCCCGAGCACACTGCTCACAAAGAGGCCCACTGCCTACAAGGAGACACACTGTCTACAAAGTGATAAAAATCACAGTCTTGAACTGGAGAATGACATCTCTACCATGTCCGGATCAGTTCCAATTAAGCCCAACAATCTCTGCTCTGCCTTTCGCACCTTTCTTCGCTACACCATGCTCATCCACATGCCACACTCTGAAATGAATTCACAAATCATTATTTATACAAGACATCGACTTAGGAACAAGCATCTAAGTCGGCAAACAACCATAGGAGTATCCGCAAGATGAATAACACATCCGGTCGGCTATCACAAGAACATTCGCAGGATGAACAACTCATCCGGTTGGCTAAACAGAGCAATAACTTCATCCGGAAGAATAACTTCAATTCCGGGCTCTACCATCAATGCGGACCAACAACACAACCTAAACATGATTAAAGAACCTTCACAAGTCTGTCTGAATGTCCGGATACATCCGCACTTCCTCTGCTTACTGGGATCTCTTGTCTTCCTCATCCGGAACTTCAAGAACACAGTCTGTCGCCACTGTCATAATGTAAGAGGTACTTCCGGACCTCCAAATCACACACAAATCAGGATGACACATCACAAGGACATCTCAAACACTCCTTCCAATCCGCAGATTATGATAATACAATTCCGGACCTCACCGGACCTTTTTGTGATCCTCTGTCACCTCCGGATACTTGCCGGACCCGGTTCTATACCGGCAGCCACAACGCCTTCAGATCTTCATGCGGACCTCTGAAATCTTAACTGTAGCATCTCAAGACTCATATCTACTAACCCTTTAATCCGCATCCTCCGGTTCGCAACCTATACAGTACATTTACCTTCTTCTCATCACTGTTCTTCACTGTTCCTGACTGAGTCTAATTTTCTCAATATCCTCAGCACACAGCTCATCAAATCCTTCTTGTCAATGCAATATGAGTATGTTGACATCAATGACAACACTGGCTTACCTCATACTTGCAACATGTTGATGCTATGGAGGTGATTGATCAGCAAATTTTTTCAAAGTGTTGTAGCACTTTAGGGAGTTGTAGATTCCTTTAGGTTGGAGCCCATAAAATAATGTATTAGGGAGTTGTAGCTTCCTTTGGGTTGTAGCCCATAAAATCTATTGTAAATCTATTTTTATTTGTGAGGCTAGATTTGGATAGTAGATCTAAGCAACTTGCTCAGTGTGGTTTTTCCCTTCTAGGGGTTTCCATGTAAATCTGGTGTTATGGTTGTGTGGTTGTGTGATTGTGTTTTGAATTGCTTCATTATCTATTTATTTTCTTAAGACAATAGAATGTTTTGAAGATAAAGTTGAATTGGATTAATTTGTGGTATATATTGATTCATCCTTCCTCTCAGTATATCAAAGTGTTCTAACAAAAATCACTAAAATATATTTTTTGATAAGATCTCTTTACCTTTGACTTCATTGGTGGATTTCTCCATGGTCTATTTCTTCTCATTTTCTTACAAATCTATTTGTTCTTCTTTATTTGATTAAAGCTCCATAATTTCTTCCTTGAATATCTAGAAACCCTTATGAGGTTGGTTTTGTTGAAATCTTATTCCTCTCCTTGATGGATGTGGCATTTCCAAATTGTAGAAATCTGTGAACGAGATATGTTTCTAAATATTGGGACCAAGATTTTTATACTCATCATGACAAGTTTTGATATCATCTATTATATAATTGTGTCCTCTAATATCATATGGTTCTTGTTTCATTGCATATTTTCTTGATTCATCTTTCCTTCAAATTTTTTTCTTTATCTTCGGGTCCTTAAAAAATTTATGCAATTCTTGCAAAATTTCTAACATGGATTTATCAATTATATTCATTTTTTGCATAAAATTAGTTTTCAACCTTGTAGGATGGCAATATGTTATTTTTGATACTATTGTAATGTATTCCAAAAAATAATTTAGAAACTAATTTTATATTTGAAATATTTATCAAGATCTTGCAAAATCCCCAGTTTTCCACTCAATTTTCACATAACAATATAACTCAAACTTTGGCAATATTTCACAGAATCTCTTGGAAACATCTTTAATATTAAAAATATATTTTTTATACTTAATACACTACAACACAAATAGAAAAATTTCATGAAATGAACAATAATATCAGCTAGAATTCTATTACAAAATATGTCTAGAAAACTCAAACATTAACAATCCAAATTTAACAATTTTGTGCCCCTAAAGATAGATAAATTTGTAATGATTTAGTTGATCTTATAGAAGTTTGATACACATAATAATTTATTGTAATGACAATAGATACAATAGTAGAAACAACAAACTAAAATAAACTTTGATCTAATCCACACCAAACGTTGAAAAATACACAACAATAATGACAATATTCTACTCTAGATTATAATATGATTTCCATAATTACTGTATCTGATCTAATGAGAAATAGGGTCAAAAAATGAATGATACACAACAATCTCAACCACCACAAAAAATACAAACAAATCTAAAATATAAAACACCACTCATTTGCTACTAAATCTTGCAAACACACAAACTAGGACAAGCTAAAATTTGCAACTTCTTGAAGTCCAAATACAACCTCTGAATGAGATTGTCCACTGGAACCAAAGGGTTTTCATCCTTTGATTCTTGAAATCAATGGGTTTTCATCCATTGATCTCTACACCCAAGGGTTTTCATCCTTAGATGAATGATTGAACACAAGTGCTTAAGCAATCTGATAGAGTTTCAATATATAGAAATTAGATGCCATAAATAAAGAAATTTCCTCCAATTTATATAGATTTGAGAGGCCATCAATTCCAATGCCCCTGTCTTAGAAAATAAATTGAAATAATATTATTTCCAACAAATTCCCTTAAAAGGTACCCATCTGTCATGACTACTGCAAGATTCTTGGCTAAAAATAGCAATAACTGCCCTCTTAGAAGTTGTCATAATATTTATCATAGAGTCATATAATTAGGTGCCACATTATCTTGGAATTTATTAATTTCTCCTTAAGAAACCCCATGCTAGATTTTGGATTGCCATCACAATAAAATAATACAATATATTTAATATTCAATTGGCCCCAATAGAGTAGCTTGAAAATTTAAATTAATCATGGGTCCAAAATACTAAATATTAGATAAATTATTTTCCAAACTCCTTCCTTAAACCATGAAAATTATTAGAATGGGCATTTTTTGCATAAAATTAAATTAATTAAAAATGGGAGATTATAGCTTGTACAACCTTGTAAGTCGTATGAGCGTGTTGGACTACCCGAGTTAGTTGCCTCATGGTTTAGAGTGGTGGGGCTAAGTGCTCCACATAGTTGGGTGGCAGGGAACCACCATTGGGGACCCATGGATTGCTTGGAGTAGCATGGAGAGCACTCATGGACTCCCTTATCTCTTATATTGGTATCATACATTCATTTTATGTGTAATTTAGGACCTTATTGTCCTTATTTGTAAACAATATACTTATTGTTAATGGAAAATAGTTTATTGTACAATATTCCACTCTTAGAAGAGATGTAAACTCTATTATTCATTTGATGTGATTGACCTTGTTGCTAGATTATGTATTGATGTCCTAAAATAGTTTATCATGCTTATTTGACTTAGAAAATGTGATTATTAAATATGATTTATTATCTTTTGGACCTATTCTTATCATGACGTCATTGGGGTTTTATACCTCTTTGTGAGGTTGTAAGTTTCCATGATGTTTTATATTATTTTGACTTCTTCTTAGACCTTTCCCTTGTGAACCTTGCCATTTTCTTGCATGGCTTGTTCTTCAAAAAGTGAAATCCATTCAAAGGGCTTGGACCACCTTCTAAGGTGTTTGAGAATTGTTTGCTTGGCCATTATGGGTCCCATGTGTGCTAAAGTACTTGGCCCTAACCATTTTCATACAACACTTAAAACAAGGGAGTTGTACTTTATTGATCAGAAAAGGCAAGCTTGTTGTCCCTACCTTGTAAAATTCTACATAGATGTAAGAGGTACTTTAGATCCTAAAGTCCAAGTATCATCCTTGTAGGCTTTCAATGTTTTACTAGGGTTTTGTATGATTTTCAGGTGCATTTCAAACCATAAAATCTAAAATATATGTTGTAGTTCAGATCCTAAAGTTTGAGTTAGCATATAGAAGGGGTCTCAGACTTACGTTAGAATTTTGTAGAGTTGTGAGTTGAATTTCAGACCTAAAAGTCTAAAATGTTTTTTTCTAATTAGCTTTTGATGGCCAAGTTGTTCTTTCATTGTAGTTCAAACTTATACTTACATTTTTTTGGAGAATACAAATTGTCACTTGAAGTCTAAAGTTTAAAGTTTGAGTTGAAGGATCTTCAACATTTTGTTCTTAGTAGTGGATTATTTCTTTTATGGAGATGTAATTTGTAGCTTGTAGGACAAAGCCTGATGCTAAGTATTAGATCAATTCAGTTTCAACATGTTTCCAATGTTTCTTGCAGGTGTCATGTGTCAATCAAAATCTAAAATTTGAATTGCATATTATGGGTTGAACTCCAAGGTTTAAGGATTTGTAATCTCATCTTGGAAGATGAAGGGAGTTATGTAGGGTGCAAATTGTGGCCTAAGAGCTAAAGTTTGAGTTTGTATGGAATCATGCAACTCAAACTCTAAATTATAAACTTCTGTAGATTTCACTCTAGAGTTTAAATAAGTGTAGGTTGGCCCTTTTCTTCTCAAATCTCAAGATTTTTGAGGAGTGGCTCATTGACCAAGGTGTAGGGGTTTTTCCTTTCACATGGGAGCCTATTTATCCTCTAGTTCTCATTGCTTGAGCTAGTAATGGTGTTTCATACCCATAGTGTAGTAAGTATTATACTTTTTCACCATTCTTGGTGGATGGGTAAGCATGTCAAGTGTGTCTTTGCAATGTGTCATGGAACCTTGTGCATGTAGATGTGTAATGTTTCAAACTTGGTGTTGCATTTGTATTACAAATATATTGTTCATTTGGTATTTGTTTGTTAATGTCTTAGGTTAAAGTGTAGGGCATTACATCATGCACCATAATTTGAGAGCACCATCATGTTCTAGAATATGGAATGAAGTGCCACAAGTAGTTATAAGTGAAGTTGTGTTTGTATGTGTTTCCATAAGTGAGGAGCTAGTAATGGTGGCTATACTAGAAACATGTATGCATATTGACAATGTAAAGTGTAAATATTGATTCATAGTTGCAATAGTGACAATGTATACAAGGTGACTATCCATGTGGAGATGTCACTCTTGGTGATATATATGGTAAGTTGACATGATGTATAGTCTCATTATAGTTGCATGACTCTTAGTGTTCCTCAAGTTTGTTTGATAATTAGATGGTTGATATTCCCATGCATAGATTTATATGTATCTGTTAAGCGTTAAAAAGATGAATGATGACAACTAGCATGCACACTAGATCAAACCCTTTTTCACAATAACATTCAAGGACAAGACTAAGCAAAATCATTACCAAATGGAGGTGGACTTAGCTACATATCTTATACTCAGGACTAGTGCTATAGAAAGATTAGATTTAATCAAGTCCTTTTGTCAAACCCTAAGACAATAATGCAATAAATTGTAGTTCTATGGAGATTAGATTATAACAAAAGATGTACAATAGATATCCACAAACTAATTACATAGGGGTGATCAGAAAGGGGATAGAACTTGTGTCCTGAAAGAAGAGATGTCAGTGGGCTATTTCAGGACCGTCCAAGTCCTAAAAGGTTGAATCTTCAAAAGTTGTAAAATGGAGAAATGTTGTAGAGACTATCATGATGCTAGATCTGAAGTATACAAGGGTAGAAAGACTAGGGTGCCACCACCCAAGTCTTGCACAGAGGAATATTTTGTAACTACCATCAGATCTTGAAACCCTGATCCTTTCTCTATCTTCTTGTATCTTCATATTTCTTGGATCCTGCTCCTGTAACCTACACACAAGAAAAAGAGAAGGGGTTTGTGGGTTATGGTGTTTAGGGACTTGACTCAATCAAATCCCAGGATAGCATTCAAGTTTCCCAACACTATTGATAGACAGAGAGAGTGTGCCCTTGCAGGGTAGAGGCTAAACACAAAATCAATATGATGAATCCAATGATGATAAATACTAATGATATCACCTATGTGATGAAACCCTTAGGAGGATGAATGCTCTTCAACTCATAAGGAGAGATAGATGATATCTTCAAACCTGCAACAACACACACAATGAAAACTCAAATCTGCTCTCAAATCACAATGAATGCTTTAAATTCTCTTTAATCAAATGCTTCAAGTTGGCTATCTCCATATAGGTTCATAATGAATTGAAAAACACACTTATATATGCTTTCCTGCTAACATTCATCAAATTAAACCAAAAGAGCCAACAAGGAGAAACCTTTTGAAAGGTCCTAGATTGACATACAATTAAATTTTCCCTAACCAATTAGGAGAGACTTGGGCAGTGGTGCCCAAGTCTTAGGGCCCCTTTTTAGTCTGGGGTAAGATAAAACATGGGCCCCTTATTCCCAATTTACATTGGTTTTGGGAAATTTTGCATCGGGATGAAAATTTAGAATGTATAATGTAATCACGGGGACCTAGGAGCTAAATAAGGATGTAAAAAGACATGTGGCTACTTTTTACTCCGTAATATTTAGCCCCCACTTTAATGTGTGTATGATCTTTTGATCAGTACATGCATTAAAATATGGTCAAAGCATATCAAACACATCAGACACTAGAGCGAAGACACACTCTAAGTTTAGAGAACCATTTCTAGCCCCCAAGCTTAGGCAAATATAAGAAAACACTTGACAATCACGCAAAACATAGAGAATACAATAAAGAAGCACACAATACATGAAGAAGACAGTAGAAAGGCATGCAATACACAAAGAAGGCATGAACATAGTCATGCAATACACAAGGCATACACCAAGAGACAACATGATTAAACAACTATATAACCCTAACTAGGTGATGGGGGGAGATCATCACTATGTGCCACAATCAAAAGCACACAAAACACACAATATGGGGGGATCTCATCGCTACATGCTGCCACAAAACACGCAAAACACACAGTGTAGGGGGGAGCTCATGGCTACATGCCACCACTAAAACATGCAAGATAGGCACAGACTTGACACATGGAAAACACACAGAATACACGAGCATCGTAGAGTATGTCATTGACACACTATATGTCTTAAACACATAAAAAATGGGTGATGGGGGGAGTTCATCACTATGCACTGCCATCTAAGACATGCCAGACACACCTGATGGCTGAGCTACACTACCACAACCACCAAAGACATGCTTAAGGGTGAATAACTCAAGATCCAACCCTACCTCCATAGAGGACTTTTTAAAAGGATGTGAAACCACTAAAGGGAATACACGATCCCACCTTCTGTAGAAGGGATTTCAAAAATATACAACCCCACCTGCATCATGGAGACACCTTACGGTGAAAAGGAAGCATGTGCACAAAGTATACAACCCCACCTACATCATGAAGATGACTTAAAGTGAAAAGGAAGTATATGCAACACACAAAACAAAGTATACAACCCCACTTGCATCACGGAGATGCCTTACAGTGAAAAGGAAGCATACACAAACACATTTTATCACAATATCTAAGATATCCAATCATTTACCACAATATATGCCCCTACCTTAAAGTGGTTGATCCTGCTTGCCGGTAGCAATCACATTTAAGGTAAGGTTGACAACACATTAGGGAAAAAGAGCTTTCACAAAGACCATGCCCCAAAGTGACATGTGCCTACAATCACCGATTGTTCCAAAAAATCACAATAGAAACACATTAGTACTATATGCTAACAATTAATAAACTTTGGTTAGAAAATATTTATGAACAATTGATACATAAATAAGGCAACACACCACTTAAGCAAACTAGGGCTATACTTGCAGGTTTAGAACGGAGTAGAGCCATAAGGTTATACTTCAGGTATCTAAGAACCGAGTGTAGCTACAAGGTGAGACAAAAGGAATTTAAAGTGCATAGAAATAGATTTAGAGTATTGCAAAGGTTTTTTACAAGAATTTCACAACATGACACATGATCACATCACAACACAAAGTGATTCTACTAGTCAATCGTTAGTAACATATTAACCCCATATTTATATATGGACTAGGTCCATTTTTTTTTTCTTGTTGTAGGGATACATGGTCCTTATCAGTGTTTATTTGTTATCATCATCCACCAACTAGTAGAGCCACAAAAGAATGAAAGCACAAAAAAGGAGAGAGGAGACAAAAGTGACTTAGGTCACAATGTGGGAAGATGCCCCCAAGACAACCTCCACAATGTTATGCACCCAAGGCACCACACACAACAATTGTAATAAGAGAGAGGAGAATAGAAGAATAGAGAAACAAATAGAAGAAGTATCATAGTGGAGGTGGTCACCTTGTATACTTGACCTTACAACAGTATTAAGGGTCATCCAAGGATACCTAAACAAATATTTAACACAATACAAGGGAACACAACATGACACATAAGAGGAGGCCACCCTGTGAGAGAAACTCAAAGAGGTGTGTAGACACTGAAAATTGTCTAGGTCTTGTTTATACATGACCTTGTATGTCTTTGCCCTAGGTCCTAGTTACACAACACATTGTCGACATGAACTTGTATATGTTCCCCTAGGTCTGATTTTATCCTAGTTCATCTAACCTCATTCCACTTAATCCCATTTATCCCTAGGTCCTAGTTCATCTTAATCACATTAGTCCAACTTAATCACCTTCTTGATTAATTAAATAAACCTAATTTATTTAATTAATCCCACTTGATCACATTCCCAATTAATCAAATAAATCCCATTTATTTAATTAATTGCACCTAGTCACATGTCTCACATAATTCAAATTAAAAATTTGAACTATTCCCTCACCTCTCATAACATTGCAACACATGTCACATGTCTCACCTTCCACTTAATATGCCTTCACATGTCAAACTAATTCAAATATAATATTTGAATTAGATTCCTTTTATACTCCATTGCACACTTGTCACATGACTACAATCCCTCTTTGAGTGGGAAACCCTAATCCAACCCTAATCAATCTCAACCATCCATATCATTCAAAATAACTCTTAATCACAACCATCCATTCAAATTTGCCTTTTCTCTAAAGGTAGCCTCTCTTGAGCCATTTGGAATGAATCTTCTTCTAGTATCCACATGCTGTCAAAATTTCTTCTCAATCTCTCATCCATCTATCTTGCATTCATCCAATCTTCCATCTATCAATCCCTATCTTACCATTATGCTGTAGAATCAAGCAACCGACATTCATCTATTTGGGTAAAGCTAGAGTGCTTCAGGTATGACACTCTCCACCTTATCAATGGATCGTGAGTTGATATGAGGTTTGCATTCATTTGATTTGCATTTGTTATCATTTTCTTCATGTCAAGTTTTCATGATTTCATGTCGTCCATATCCACCTTCTTCCATCAAAAAAGTTAAAAAGTCAAAAAAAAAAAATTGGGCATAAAATCAACAAGTTACTTCATCACACATTTGGACTTGGGCTTTAAAAAGAACTAGTGCTTGAATTGTTTGGTGAACATGCATGCGATTAATGGTGTGTATGCTCTTCTCACGCGCTTTGTATGATCTTGAGAATCAAAAACACCTCTTATCCATTCAATTTTCACACACATTTTGATTTCTTAAGGGTTAATTTACAAGTGTGAGTGTGAATCAATTGTGTGTGTGTATGCTCTCTCCTCCCACCGCAAGGTGATCTTGGAGATCAAAAACACCTCACTTGGTTCACTTTTGTTTACCCTTCTTAGGAGGCCTGCTTGGAGACACACCACTCCAAGGGATGACCTCGATCAAGGATGAATCGAAAGAGACCCTCATTGGGAGTTGGAATCTTGTCACTCTTGGTTAAATCCCAAAGAACTTTATACCTTTGGGAAGTGAAGGTGAAGGGTGGGTTACCCCTTTCTCCCAGCTGTGTGGTAGGATTTCACTTTCAAATTTCTAGTCAACCTCATGTAAACATTGCCTAAGACCTAATTGGCCATACCCCACTTGACTAGTCATAGGGTTTGTTGATGTGTCTTCCACGTGTGCTTGTCTAATCATCATTACATTTAATTTTCAAAATCTAAAATTGCTTGTGTCTTGTGTGAGTGATTCATTATTGTACATGTGTGATCATTTGATTGAACATTGCCAAATCAAGCTAAACACCAAGCACATCAAGACAAGTCATTCAACTCATTCTGCCAACACATTCAAATCCAATCACATTCATCCTAATCACCCATTTTTAGCCATTTCATCCCTAATCATATCCAAGTCATCATCCCAAAAAATCAACATCATCCTAATCATCTGAGTCATCATCCTAGTCATTACACATAATCCAGTCATTCCAAGCCAAATCACATCCCAACTACTTTCATCCCAATCCAAATCCAAATCAACCGAATCAAAAATCAAGACCTTAGATGATCATCATCAACCGTTATCCAAACTTTCTTGAGATCATTAGTCTATCTTGAGTAAGTCAACCAATCAAATCAATCCAATCAACCCTCTATTACTTAAGTGTCATTAGTCTACCTTAAGTATAGAGAATCAATCCAATCAACCCTTTTACTTGAGATCACTAGTCTATCTCAAGCATAAAGATCCATCCATCAAAAGAAAACAAATCAAATCATCCTAAGGTCTTGAAATTTGATCCCAATCACTCCACATCATCACTTACATTTCTCACTTAAACCACTTTCATCCTAATCCATTTATCCTATCACCTCAATCCAAGTCATCCCACCTTGTTATCCCACATTACCCTTACCATTATCCTAAATCATCCTAGTCACCTACTCTAATAATTCTACCATCATTCATCCTAATTCCTTCAAGTCATCCAATCTCGTCATCGTAGTCATCTTCGACATCCTAAGAATCATCACCATAGTCCTCATCATCCAAGTAAAACCCCAATCATCTCTAGCCATTACACATCCTCATTCTACATAGCCAATCAATTCTCCACATCTACCACCTTGTAAACATGGATAGGGCATTTCTAAACAACACCTATGAGAATTATCCTTATGGCACCAAAAGAATGATCAATCAACTTAGTCAACTTAGGTGGTTGTATAGAAAGGAAGAAGACCCTGTGTCACCACAACATCAACAATTCCTACTACATCAAGTTCTAGGCTAATATCAATGCTCCCACATTCCATCACAAGCCCAACAAGCACATAATCCAAACACTAATGCCATCACATCCATACCACAAATCACCCTCACTATTCCTAGCAACACCCCAAATGCAAGTACTTCCATTAGTCTACCATCCAATGATCCTAACTCCATTGCCATCATATCCCAACTGCTTTCTCAACAAACCTCCAACATCAACTAATGTCCACAACAATCCACCTCACAAGACCTTTTAGCTATAAGTCCTATCATGCCACCTCAGCACCAAACCTATTCGCATGGAAATCAAATGTCCTTACAAGAACAACAAGCAAGTCCAAATGGCCCTATGTACATAAATCAAGAAAGTCCAAGTCATCTTATGCAAGACCTAAATCCTTTGACAAGGGAGAAATAAACCTAGAAAGTGCCTCCTTTGAGTCACCTTCACCATCTAATCATATGCCAACACATGAGCCAACTAGTCCCATCGTAACACCTTTATCAAGCCCTTCATCACCTTCATCCCCATGTTCTACTAATCCTTCATTAAAAGATTCCATGGAGATACTTTTAGAGAAATTGGTCTAAGCAAATTTGATTGAGCTATACCCGTTCAAAGCATATTCTCCATTTATGATTAAACCTAGAGGGTATAATGGAAACCATTATTGTGCATACCATAGGAATAGGGGCCATACCATATCCACTTGTGTCCGATTTCAAAGATTGGTCAAGAACCCAGAAGATTGTGGTAAGATTATCTTGGATAAGACCAATCCCTCTAATTCCATTATCTTTCCATCTATCCCAAATCCTAATTACATTATCCATCCAACAAATCCTAATCCTAAGCCTTCAACTTCCACTATTATCATCCATCCACCATATTGCCCATTCACCCATACCCTTGCAAAGGATGTGATCCATTGGCTTCTAGAAAGGAATAAAACATTACCATGTCATCAAACACCTATTCTGGAGCCTCCCCATGAGTCCTTAAACACTTTGTCTAGTCTTCTAACCCCATCATGTGATCTACAAGCTATCAAGCTTATTAAAGAGCCTTCCATTTCCATTTAAGAAAACCAAGGGTTATATCAAGAGCATGATCCTAAGCATAAAGAAATAATGGCCCTTAAATCTAATCAAGATCAAATCATCCCCATCCAGTCTATCCATAACATGTATCTTCTTTATGATCAAGATAATACCTATTAAGAAGCTATCTATGAGCACCTTGATCCTATCCATAATCCTATATCCATCCATGAGCAAGATATCCAAATTGCTCCTAGTCATCCTCCATCTAGCCCCATCCATGATCCTACACCTTCCACTTGTCATGATGAGACATGTGTCTCCAAAGCAAACATAGAAGATCGAACAAATAATTTAGATCCCAGTGAACATAAGAAAAATCCTAATGATCCTTCCACATCCACCATTGATCCCATTTCAAATCCACCATATCCTACTAGTCTATCCACTTTCATTCATGAGTGTTCCTCCTTAGAACACCAAAAACCATTATACACTTTACCTTCTCCATCCAATAATCAACTCAAGTCTAGTGTCCAAACTACACCTAGTCCTATAGTCAATCGCATGCTCCAAAACATGAACTACTAAGGTAAAGGCTTAGGCCTTCATGAACAAGGCATTTTGGAGCCAATCCATATCAAGGTCCCCCCTCACTCATATGGCCTTGGATACACACCCCAAGGTCAACTATCTAACGATGTTGGTAATTCCTCCATCCCCCCTAAATCAATCACTTTCCATCATAAACCCTATCATATTCCTAAAACATATGTTGCCATTCCACCTCCCTCATCCTACAAATGTCAAAAGCATGTGACCATTCACATTCCACCATCCACTTTACCTCCACTTCTTCCAACTCCTAATATCCCTTCATCCATCTTGCCACCATTGCTAGCAACACACCCTTACCCAATCATTCATAAATACCCTAAATATCCTAATCATGACCAACAAATGCACACATGGTCCAAACATAAATCTTCCACTCATTCCATCCACCCTATGGGATTCAAAAACAAATATTTGGATGCCTCCTCACATATAACCAAAAATCCTAAGGGGCATTAGGGTACAAATTCAAAGAATCAAATCAAAATCCATTCAAAAATCTATCCAAGCCCATACCTTCACAAGAAAAGTCAAAAACCAAAATGGTATGGGTACCTAAGCAAAAATCAATCAAGTCAAATGAGGAATCCACCTCCCAAAAATTCCAACCATCCCCCTCCATTCAAAAATGCCATTCTATTCAAACATTTCAAATATCCCACATGGAAAGCAAAAATCAGAAAAATACTAAGTCCATGTGGGTTCCAAAAGTCCTAAATCATCCATCTCCTAAGAAAACATCACCATTACTTCCTACACCACCATCCAATCAAAAGATTCCATTTTTAACATGGTGTGTGCAGTCGTTGGTCATGATTCCTTTCCATACTGCCATCACTCCATCATTCACTCATTATCCTACATATCTCCCCCATCACCTTCCTATGGTCCATGCTTTTGCATAAGTCCATTATAATCCACATCATAATCCACTTTCACCCCTATATAATCCACATCATAATCCACTTTTGATCTCTCCATAATCCACATCATAATCCACTATCTACCTTATCTATCTCACTTTCACCCAATCACCTTGCCAACTTTTTGAGCATAATGACTTGACATGGTCCATTTGTGATGACATCCTTCTCTAATAGGACTATCACCTTTCATGACACTAGACACTTGAGTCCCTCATGTCCATATCAACCTATCCCATCCAAAAAGTCAAAAGTAAAAAAAAATTAAAAAAAAAAGTAAAGATAAATCCCTTTGTCCAACGATGAAAACCTGGCAAACAGGCACCTTGGATAAGTACCATGATGAAAACCTGGTAAATAGGTGTCATGTGTTTGTCGATCTTCTATGTCACTTACACTTGGGGGCACCTTATCTCATCCTCATCCAAACTATCTATCCCATTATATCATTTTCCATCCTATCATTATCCTCTAGTCATTACCCATTTATCCATCTTATCCAATCCATCCTATCATCCCATTGTCCTAAGCATTGTCATGAAAAAGCCTAAGTCTACTATCTAGAATGGGGCATGTTATTCCTATGCGACATAGCCTTTAGAGATCACATCCTTATGCATACATCCATTGTGAGTTTTTCATCCTATCCACCATCGCACATCCCTTTATCCATCCATTTATCATGATCCTTTCATCCATCCACTATCGTCCATCCTTTTGTCCAATCCCATTCATTCCCTTGCACCTAGACTTGGTTTCCCCCTTGTCATTGGTACCTAGCATAAAGGCTATCAAAATTATCATCCAATGCCAACGTTTCAAAAAGACAAAAAAATCAAAACATTCCAAAAAAACTCCAAAAAAATGAAAATATTTCAAAAACTCCAAAAAAATCAAATATTTCAAAAATCCAAAAAAATCAAAATATTCCCAAAAAACACAAAAAAATCAAATATTCTCAAAAATCCAAAAAAAATCAAAATATTCCCAATAAACACAAAAAAATCAAAATATGTCAAAAATCCAAAAAAATTAAAAATCCAACAAAATCCAAGCAATAAAACCATTCCACATCAAAACATCAAAATCACATTCTTCCAATCAAATCAATCCCAATCATCAAATTCATCACATTATCAAAATCAAAACAAGTCCAATCACATCAATCTAGTCCATATCATCCCATCAATAAATAAATCAAAACTATATCTCATCTTTATCGTTAAGTGCCTTGATCCCGTGGATACAGGGTATGTAGGCAATCTAGGATATGAAGGAAGTGCCTAGATTCATGCACAAGACGATATTCCTCTTTCTTGTTTCATCATTCTACTATCATCTATCTTCATCACTTCATCAATCAATTCTTCAACCAATCATCAAATCAATCTCCATCAAATCCAATCTTCCATTCATCCAATCAATCAATCCAAGCAATGATCCAAATGCAAGTCATCATTAATCCATACCAATCAAGTTAATCAATCTTGTCAAATTATCCAATTTTAATCAATGGTCTTGATCCTAATCTTGTTGTAAGACAAATCAATCAATTAGTCATCATTATCATCAATGGGATATATCGTTCCCGCATCCTTGTGTTGATCTAGGGATATATCATTCATTGGTTTACATCTTGACAGGTGCAATACCTTGTTTGTTTTTGTATCATTTGTGCATGCTTGCTGGCTTGCTTGTGTGTGTTATCTTTTTATCTTGCATTTGCATCAAATCTGAATCAATCCAGCCAATATTCATATCTTGTATCTAGACAAGGTTGTATTACGCTGGGGCACGAGACACATCGTCACCTTGGTCCTTATACCCTGGTGCATAACATCTTGTGCTATATCAAACATCATGGTTGCTCACTTTCATTGCAGTGTAATGCATCCATCCCTTCTTCTATCCATTTCTTTATCTTTTGTCATTCCTTTCATTTTGCAATCCTACCCATGTTTGTCCAATCCGTCTATCCTCTCGAGGGGGCATCATTATCCTATCATCCCATTTCATCATCATGCTTTTCCTCTATCCATTTCCTTAGCTTCTTTGAAATGATGTTACTTGACTTAAATCTTATCATCTCGCAACATCATCTCAAAGAGGGGTAAATGTAGACACTGAAAATTGTCTAAGTCTTGTTTACACATGACCTTGTATGTCTTTGCCCTAGGTCCTAGTTACACAACACATTATCAACATGAACTTGTATATGTTCCCCTAGGTTCGAGTTCATCCTAGTTCATATAACCTCATCCCACTTAATCCCATTTATCCCTAGGTCCTAGTTCATCTTGATCACATTGGTCCAACTTAATCACCTTCTTGATTAATTAAATGAACCCAATTTATTTAATTAATCCCACTTGATCACATTCCCAATTAATTAAATAAATCCCATTTATTTAATCAATTGCACCTAGTCACATGTCTCACATAATTTAAATTAAAAATTTTAATTATTCCCTCACTTCTCATAACATTGCGACACATGTCACATGTCTCACCTCCCACTTAATATGCCTTCACATATCAAACTAATTCAAATATAATATTTGAATTAGATTCCTTTTATTCTCCATCGCACACTTGTCACAGGACTACAATCACTCTTTGAGTGGGAAACCCTAATCGATCTCAACCGTCCATATCATTCAAAATAACTCTCAATCAAAACCATCCATTCAAATTTGCCTTTTATATAATGGTAGCCTCTCTTGAGCCATTTGGAATGAATCTTCTTCTAGTATCCACATGCTATCAAAATTTCTTCTCAATCTCTCATCCATCTATCTTACATTCATCCAATCTTCCATCTATCAATCCCTATCTTACCTTTATGCTACAGAATCAAGAAACCAACATTCATCTATATGGGTAAAGCTAGAGTGCTTCAGGTGTAGCACTCTCCACCTTATCAATGGATCGTGAGTCGATATGAGGTTTGCATTCGTTTGATTTACATTTGTTATCATTTTCTTCATGTTGATTTTTCATGATTTCAAGGTGCTACATCAAAGGTCCCTGAATGGATGAGAAATCCTTACTTGTGATAAAATGCAACCTCTCTAGTGGTTGTCTTTGAGCAAATCATCTTCCTCCCAATCTCGATCTTGATATGAAATAGGGGTACATAGGGCACTATGGCCCAACTTTAAACTTCTTCCTTTAACTTTTCTTTTGTTTCCATTTCATTCGGTGGGATGTTCTTGCCTTACAGAGACATCTTTCAGGATAATTCTTGTTTCTTTCTTCTTCTTTCCCTCGCATTCCTATTTCTTCTTGTCTTGTTAGTTATATTTCCCAAGGGAGCTTCATTGCTACCACCGAGGATTCATGATTTTCCACATTCTTCAACATTTTTGAAGAGGAAGCTGGTACAAAATTGATTTTCTAATTTTGTGATGGATAGATTCGCTCTTGAGGGTTATCTCCTAAATATTGTAACGATGGCGGAGGAGGAACCTCGAAAAAAATTCCTTTTCCTTTCAGTCGAGGTGAATCCTTCAACTTGGGCTCCTTTTCACTCTCTATTTGTTGGATAGGAGGAATTGTAGCCTCAAAGGACTGAGAGGGTCCACGAGTGTTCTTGCCAAATGATAATTCAACTATTTTCTTTTCTATCTACTTTTGATATGCTAGGAAGAATTGATCTCATCGTGATTGATTTGCTTCAAGTGGTTGTGGCCAAAAATAACCTAAATTGAAATTTCCATGGGTGGCTAATGGCTTCCATGCACTGTGATGAATAACATGCACTTGACCTTTATAAGGGAACTTTAAACACTTATGAATAGTAGAAGGAACTACTTTCATGGATTTCAACCAAGGATGTCCTAACTTCACATGAAAGAGATCCGAAGTGGGAATGATAACAAATGATGCTTCTAGGGCTTTTTCGACCACCTTAATTAAGAGTGTTATCCTTCCAATTGCTAGGAGAAAATAACCATTATGTGCTTTTATCATTATATCTATAGTATCATAAGTATCTTGTGCTAGATCATGCATGTATAATAATTCTTCAGTTATCACATTTGTCATACGATTGGGATCAATAAGAACCGCTCTGGTAGGATTCCTACTTATTCTTGTTGTGACATAAAGAGGACCATATATCTCTAATAGTGACCTCATGTGGTGTGAATGATATGATGGGTTCAAGAGCCTTCCTTTTCTTATTAGATTGGGGAGGAGCCATACCACCCTCATTTTGATTGGATGCCATTTATGTGAGATTTTGTACAACAAGGCACTAGTTTGAGGAAACTGGGTTTTGAAGACTTTTGTAAAGATAAAAAACACACAAGTGTCACTACAAACCAAGTGATCCCAATGTTAAAGTGTTGTATACAAAGGCAAATATAGATCTCTCTAAGATTTCTTGCAAAATGTAAACAAGAGGGTATCTTCTTAAGTTGAAATACACAATGTGTAATTGTAAATATGAGAATTTTGAAATTTATGATGTGAAATGATGCAAGATTAAATAATGAAAAATATGCTATAAATCAATGCAAGATCTGATTTGAACTATCAGCAAGATGTAAATGCTCGAAGCTATGGGTTCACCAAAATGTTAAGAATGAAAAAGATGAATGATGATAACTAGCATGCACACTAGATCAAACCCTCTTTCACAATAACATTCAAGGACAAGACCAAGCCAAATCACTAGCAAATGGAAGTGGACTTAGCTACAGATCTTGTACTCAGGAGTGCTATAGAAAGATCTGATTTAATCAAGTCCTTTTGTCAAACCCTAGGACAATAATACAATAAACTCTAGTTCTATGAAGATCATATTATAACAAAAGATGTATAGCAGATATCTAGAAACTAATTGCACAGGGGTGATCAGGAAGAGGATAGAACCTATGTACCAGAAGTAGAGATGTTGGAGGACTATTTCAAGATCACCCAAGTCCTGAAAGGTTGAATCTTTAGAAGCTATTAATTGGATAAATGTTGTAGGGACTTCCCTAATGCTAGATCTAGAGTATACAAGGGTAGAAAGACTAGGGCACCACCGCCCAAGTCATGTGCAGAGGAATATTCTGTAAAGTCTATCAAATATTAAAACCCTGATCTTTGCTCAGTCTTCTTATATCTTCATATTTCCTAGATCTCACTCCTATAACCTACACACAAGAAAAAGTGAAGGGGTTTAGGGGCTATGGTGTTTAGGGACTTGCCTCAGTCAAATCCTGGGATAGCATTCAAGCTTCCCAACACCATTAATAGACAAATATAGTGTACCTTTGTAGGGTAGAGGCTAAACACAAAATCAATAGGATGAATCCAATGATGATAAACAACAATGATATCACCTATGTGATGAAACCCTTAGGAGGATGAATTCTCTTTAACTCATAAGGAGAGATAGATGATAACTTCAAACCTACAACAACACACACAAAGAAAACACAAATCTACTCTAGAATCATGATGAATTATTTGAATGCTCTTTACTCCAATGCTCCAAGTTGGCTATCTCCATCTAGGTTCATAATAAATTCAAAAACATAATTATATATGCTTTCCCGCTAACATTCATCAAATTAAAATAAAAGAGTCAACAAGGAGAAACCTTTTGAAAGGTTCCAAGCCAACATATAATTAAATTTGCTCTAACCAATTAGGCAAGACTTGGGTGGTGGCACCCAAGTCTTAGGGCTCCTTTTTAGTCTAGGGTAAAATAAATCATGGGCCCCTTATTCCAAATTTACATTGGTTTTGGGCAATTTTGCATCGACGTGAAAATTTAGAATGTATAATGTAATCATGGGGACCTAGGAGCTAAACAAGGAAGTAAAAAGACATGTGGCTACTTTTTACTCCATAACAATATCTATTCATGAGAATGCACCAAGGTTAGAAGGTTAGACAATTGTACAAGATAAAAGGATATCATTGGATTGTACATTATTGGTGTGAAAATTTAGAGTGAATGCAAAATAAGTATGTTGTAGATTGAGACTTTGAGATGATCTTGTTGTATTCAATCCTTACTAAATCAAAATAATATAAATATGAACATTTTTTGGTGGTGGATTTTTTTCCTAAAAGGATTTCCCACATAAATCGTGAGTCTTGTGTATAATATTGTGGATGCATGTACTATTCCATTTATTTCTATATGTGTGTTAGATTTTACAAGTGTTGTTGACTATTTTCTAAATACATAATCTTAAGTTTCCTTTATCCTATTCTATCAGTCATCTATTATAGGGGTGCAAATCCCCAATAGTATGGATGGATTCCTACAAAATATTTTCCACATTTATGGGTGTGGGTAGAAATTAATAATGCCATATTCTAGTGCAAAGGTCCTTAGGTAGAAGGTGCAAAGGAAGCTTGTTCTCTATCATGAGAATATGGGTAGATAGCAAGGCATGAATGAATAAGGTATCTCAACTTAAGACAAATATCTAAAGCTAAATGACAGACTAAACATGCTATAAAGGGAGTGCCAATCTAGAAAGTAGAGGCCAAGAATAATGGTTGTATCTAGCAAAGAAGAGCCAAGATCTCAATGTATTGTGGATTATGCTCACTAAAATTGTGTAACTTGTTCTACATTTATTTTTCAATGAAATTGTCCTTCCTTTACATGTGTGTGTGTTTTCCCATCTTTTATGAGTTATGTGCATTTTGGTTGCATATCTAGGTATCCCTTAGCTTAGACCCTTAGGCTTAGCTACATCACCTTTACATTTCAAGCCATCATTTACATATATTTACACATGGGGAGTATCATGCCTTATTATTATCTATTATTACTTCATGGGCATATCCTTATATTAAAGGACCATCATGCTTTTTGATTTACACATTATGCTTACTATTGATATAGCTTGGGGACTTCCCCATTGTTGTAACTTCATGCCTTTTTTTCAAATCCATACTTTTTTTATAATTTTATGTGTTTGTTATGGCTTCATGCCTTTTTTAGGGATTCATGCCAAATACCTATATGTACTATCATAGGTGCTCATATCTATTAAGGGTTATATCACCATCCTTTGCCCATGCTAGGGACAACATTATTTTCCTCGACACAATCTCCAAACCACGTGCACTAAATCCTTGTAACTTGTTCTAAATTTATTTTTTAATGAAATGAGCCTTACTTTATAAGTGTGTGTGCTTTCCCATCTATTATGAGAGTTATTGCATGTTGGTTGCATATCTAGGAACCCCTTATCTTAGAACCTCAATCTTAGTTTTATCACCTTTACATTTTGAGTCATTATTCCCATATCTTTATATACATGTGGGGAACATAATGCCTTCCTCTTCTCTATTATGCCTTCATGGACAGATCTTTATATTCAAGGAGCATCATGATTTCTACTTTACCTTCCTGGCTAGGCCTTTACTCCTCTATTCTCCTACCTGTGATCTCCACCTATGGATGTTGAGAACTGCTTGGTCTAGTGAAAGCAATAACTTCTTCCCAACTATATAAACAAGGGTCATTACTTGTTCCATAGTCCTCCAATCAATGAGTTTCATTCCATTTTTATATGAAATAGATATGATTTATGAGGATACAAAGGTGACCAAAAACAAGAATTATTTCTAGTATATAATCATCAATTGTTGGTCCAAAAGCATGCTTGTTTGCTTCAATAATAGAAAAGAGAGGAAACTATGAGAAATGGGTAGAGTGAGGGTGGGCTCAAGGTGAGAGGGAATTTTAGAACCCATCTATTAAAATTGTGCTTAGTATTTCTATATCTTGGGGACTTTCCCATTGTTGCAACTCCATGCCTTTGTTTGAACTTCATACCTATGTTTTGGCTTCATGCCAAAACTCCATATATACTACCATAAATGTTCCTAGCCACTAAGGGTTACATCATCATCCTTTGCCCATGCTAGGGAAACATTATTTTCCTTGACAAAATCTCCAACCCATGTGCATAACATGGTTATATTTTGAGACATTTACATGATCATACATGTTACATTCTTGTATATTCATTATTGTATATGCTTAGATACTTGCATGATTATATACTTACATGCTTAGATTACATTAAATTTTTATATACTATTTTTTGAGCTTCTCCTATGATTCATTGTATCCTATAGTTACAACCAATTATTAGAGGGCATATCCTATTACTAACACTTTCATGTTGAATTTTGTAGGTAGTTATAGGTTTTTATGAAGATTCATCTCTAGTTCCATCAGAAACTACAAGATACATGACAAACCTCTATGATCATATCCCCATAGGATCCATTACTTTATATGGACACCCTTCCATATATTTTGAAGTTTGAATATTTACTTTATATCTATGTTTGCAAGTGCTACATACTTTTAGATGCATGATTATTCTTGGATTCCCATGCACCTCAAAATGGGGGAAAATATAATGGTGAAATTTGCATACCCATGCCATTATCCATTTAGTTTTGTGATCATTTAGAGAAGAGTGCTTGAATACATTGGCATATTGACAAATGGTTTAATTTTGTATAAAATTAGATTTCTTTCCCTATATCACCTTACACATATCCATATGCACCTACCCCATATTCCCACACTTGCACATTGTTACTCATTTTAGATAACCACTCATGCATAAGTTACCCATTTAGATTTGACCATTTTTATATTCTAGGACAAATTTGTAGTTGTGGGACATCCTTGTATTGGTGTAGGACAAACCCCTAGTGCCTTATCAGACACTCAGGATGAGCAAAAAATCAACATACACACACAAAATTACACACACACAAATTCACAGAGTAGAATTGAATGTCTTAATATTTACAACAATGGAATTATCCAGGAGTACAAGCTTCTTTAGAAATTACAATCAATGATTCATCACTCTATCTTCCAGGATGATCGAACCCCCAAAATAAAGAACACTGAATCAATTTATATCCTTTTGGGTATAATTTAAATAGTTACCATATTTCAGTTATGGAAATTGAATAGTTGGTATCTTCAATGTAACATATCTAAGAAAACACTTTATTGGCAATATCCCTAATCCATTGGTAGAAATCCATCTTTACGAACTATCAACTTCTTATATTTTATTATTGGCACCTTTAAACTTTTGGAAAATTGCATTCTACATGTATAGGCAATGGGGACACTTCACAAACTCGTATCAGTGTCTATACTAGTTCACAAACTAGCACGAGCACTGACACATCACTTAACACCCCTTCAATCTTCTTGTCATTGACTTAGGAATTCCACGAAACTTAGAATTCTTTTCTTTTTCACCAAGAAAGTCAACCGGTGAACAACAACAACAATGAACTTCCCTATCGACCATCAGGGTATTTCGTGAACTTAAGTGTTCATCGACACTATGCTCTTATTGGTAGAATTGCCTCATTGTGAACTATTAAACTTGTGAACTCCCTTTTTTACAAGACTTTATCAGTGGTGTAAATGATCGGCAAACTAAAAGAGTTTGCGAACTAGTGAGTTTGCCAACACTGAAGCTTGTTGGTGAAAAAAAAGTTTTCAAACTTCAATCTTTGCCAAAAACAAAGAAGGCATTGCTCAAAACTCTATTTAGTAGTAAAAGCTATCAGCGAACTAATGAGTTCATGAAACCAAAAGTACCCTGATAAAGAAATCAATCAAGTCTTGTTGGTGGAAAACCAACTTCTCAAACTCTTGTTGGAAAATGGAATAGTTCAAGAACTATCAAAGCTACTGATCAAAGGTACAAAACTTGCCCAAAATGCACTCACTTAGCCAAAATTAAATGGAATCTTCTCTTGAAGAAAAAATTACTGCAACACAAAACCAAAAAGAATAACAAGACTTAGAAAATATATTTTTGGTGATGCAAGATCGCTCATGAACATGAAAGCTCTTGCATCAGACATGTCAGGTAAGTGAAATGTTCAATGAGTCTGCAACTCATGAACATTTTGGTAAGTCTGGAATGGAAATCCTATACTTAGCCAATTATGAATCTTGCATCCAAGAGGCTTCATCTACTGGTCTATCCTTCTAATGGACAAGATACTCCATGTATTCCTTTCCCCTTATTCTTTTGGCCATTTGGGAATTAATCACCCTATCTACGTGCTCAAATTTATTCTCAAGAAATTGGTAAATCCAACCATGTGCATCCTAAAAATTTGAATTTGAATTCCCTTGTGTATGTGATTCTCATTCATAATATCTATACAAATCAACTGTGATGCCCCGTCATGCAACCCTAGAGAGTTAAACTAATAGGTGAAAATTTACAAAAATATATATTTTTTGAAGCAAGTAAATGCATTAGCATACAATTAACACTATTTACAATAATTAAACAACATTAACAACTAACACCTATAGGGAACATAACTACATTAGATAAACATAAATTCATAATAGCTCAAGTAATATACATTTTGAAACAATAGAATCACATTATTCATTTACAGATATGAATAATTATAAAGTTCAAATACAAGATTACATGATTATAAGATTCACGACCGATTACATCAGTTTATAATATACAATAAGATTATACAATTATGAAAGTAGAATATAGCTCTAATGAGGCAAGCATAGATCTAGAATTGGAAACACATCAGTTGAGAAAACATGAACCAGGAGGACCAAGAAAACCAATGGATTAAGCTCTTCCACCCAACCATGTGGAACCTTGAGGTCCACCCCCCAAGCTAGGAGATAAAAATGAGGTTCCACTAAGTCAAGGGATACAAGAAATCAGATACTGACTTGACACAAACAATAGAGATCATCAAGATGATACAAAACATCAAGACAAGATAATACTCCAGAGGCAACAACAAAATATAAAGAGGTAGTAAATAGACTGCAGTATGGAGAGTGTCATCGCATGGTCCTAGCATGGGTAGGCTATCACTCACTAGAAACCAACCCTAATCTGGGGTTATCCTGGCGACCTCTCTCTAGGAACTAGCCCCATAGGGTGATACATGTGAAACCGACACATCCTCTCATGGAGACAAGGAGGTCAATCTTTCCAACTAGGCCTTCTCAACCCATCCTTAGCCTATGAGAGCACTCAAGACATGGGCGAGGCATCATACTTATCTTGTTATGTGAATTACTACCCAACCCACCTAGATAAATGATTAAGTTATCACTTGATTACAACTTCCATGGGGTTATCCAGGCAGCCACTTTGGGCACCAGCCCCACCATGGAAGCCACTCTCCTACTTGCAACTAGAAACCCTTAACCAACATTCAAAAACCAATAACATGCATGGACAAGTGACTGGAAGGCATCTATATTTTTGCAAACCAATACATAGACAATTTTAATTCCAAGCCCTCAATAACAAAACTTTCCCCTTTCCACTGCAAAATCTCAAATCAATTAACACATTTTAAATGACAAGAAACAATGTTCTATTGAAACCCAAGTAGCCTAACCTCTGGAGTTGGTTAAATTGAAACACAATACTACTATAAGGGCATCCACTTCCTGATATGGAGAAAAGAAGATATAAACGACTATGACATTCCATTAGAACAATATGACTCAGAACCCAAGAATAGTACAATATACCAACTCCTTCATTCTACTTGATGATACTAACTAACAAAAGGCCATCTAAGTTAAACTTAATGTATCACCTTCAAACAATTAAAACAAAAAACATTATAAGGTTTTAACCCCTTTTAATTAAAATCCTAATAATAACATATACTATTCCTTCCTAGAATTATAATTTCATCTAACATTGGTTCAAAAGCTAGCATTGTCATTATAATCTAATTCACATTAATACTCTAATTTATTCATTAACAATCTTTAATCTACTAATTCTAATCTATACTTAACAAAGCAATTACTCTAAAGGATAATACAAATCTATCCTAACAAATGTATATAAGTTATACTAATCAATAGTTGCATCATTTTTCTAATTCCTAATGAGTAAATTAAAATATATTTAACAATTTCTAACTAACTCAAAAATAATAATAATTTAGGCAAGTTTATTAAACATTCATGTAGTTGATTTTAGAAACTTCCTAATTAGATTTAATTGTCTATCTTATGAATCCTTGCTAAACTCCACTATAAGAAAAGAAACCATAAAAAAATAATTTTAATTGAAAGACTCTTAATTCAGAGAGGAGTATTTGAAAGAGGACTTCTGAGGTTATGAACAAACATATGGAAAATGATATTCTAGAAGAAAACCATGGCAATACAGATTTCAGAGGTAGAGGATGAATTCATTCCAATTTTTTTAGAGATTTCAATGAAAGGAAGAGACGATGATTTGCAAGAAGGAAGACAAAAAAATTGGAGAGGAACATAAGATCATCAACATGACTAGCAATGAAGAACCTGAAAGAGATTTTGGTAGAATGACCCCCAAGAAGTATGAATTTTTAGGCAAGGAATAGATTTTAACATCATTAATTCTTTATTGGCTGAAAACACCCAGCAGCATGTCGTACGACAGCTCATAAGGAGGGTTAGAATTGATTTCAGAAATTATATCATGCTCTTCTCTACCCACGCCATACAATCAGGTGAGAGCTTATAGGAGAGAATGACATTTAAGGCAAAAAAAAAGAAAATGCAAGGAGGATTAAAAAAATGTTTTCCTGAGACTACTCAAGCCCTCTCTATATCATGTCGTACGACCAGGCTACTTCATGCAAGGTAAGGCAAGAATTAAAGGCAGAACGAATTCAAGGTAGGTTGGGATGATGTCATACGATGGCGGTTGGGAGAGCTAGTTTTAAGAAATATAAAATTTTGAAAAAATCATTCCGAAATTGAACTTATTAAATCTGCCAACACAATGAAAAAGAGATGTGAAGATAAAGGTCGTACGACTGGGTAGAAGGGAATTGAGGATTGTAGTTTAAATTTTGGTAGAAATTAACCCAATATCATTAATATAATCTAGTAGAAATTAGGGAAATGATAGGTGAGAACTCAATCAGAGGTAAAATTTTTGATGAGATTCTATTGAAGTTTCATTTCAATGCGTGGCTTTTAAAAAAAAGTCTCATTTTCTAGTAGTGGAGTCTGGTGAAAGATTTAATTAGAACAATTTCAAATAATTAATTTGTTTGATAAAATTTTCTAATTTCCCATCTGGATCAACAGAGGCTTCAACAAAACGAAAGGAGAGAATCCTAGATTTCTCAAGGATGGAAAAGTAAACTGTCAAATACAGAGTTATAGGGAACTTTGAATGGTGACAGGAAGGCAAGAATTCCACTGGAATAAAGAGATAGGTGTTGTGTGGTTACACAACATGCCCCATTTTGACTTGACAAAATAGGGACCTAACTTTTTGTTTGGCTTGTTCTGTGCTTTCTGGCGGTCTGGTAAAAGTAAGTCATGTAGATAATCATGCAAGAAAGGCTGGGTAGGTCATCATCATGAGGTTAGTTTGTCAAAGATCGTATTTCATTCCAAAAACCTCATTTTTCAATAAAGTATCAAATTCCATGTAGGTTTGCCTTTTACATCACCCTGATATTCATCAGGATGTAAAAGTTATGAATGGTCAAAGTTTGAGTCAAACCTAATATTTCCAGGGGGAGGGTCATATTTCGTAACATCAGTCATATTTCAAAAGATCACCCCGATCTACTTTATCACCCGATAAATCATGCGGTCTGAATATCCAGACGTCAATTTTAGGTGATAGTAGCCTTTACCCGTCGATGGCCTTATGCATTTCGCGATGATCATATTTTTCAATGTAACCCGATATTTCCTAATATCCTCCTGCCATGAAATATCCCCCTAAGCCAATATCCTAATGATGTCATTCAAGTCCGATAAACAAAGAAACGCTATGACGATGACATCTTCATCACATTTACCTCTTGGCAGGATATTTCATAAACATGATCCTATTCGCATAACATGACGATGACGTCATCATGCCTTAGCGATATAATAAATGAATATCTGGATGACATCATCCTGATATCTCGAGAGGAAGAAAGAATGACTTCGGTCATCATTATCTAAACATCACCCGATATTTTCAAATATCCTCCTGACGTTTAAAGCATGACCTAATGGCGCGAACATCACCCAATATTTTTCAAATATTATCCTGCCATTTAGATATCACCCCGCTCCCATTGCTGCCATTAACATTAAATGCATGCTGAGGTGGTAGGTATTTCCCATCGATCATTAAACCCAATGAAACACCTGGCGAAATCCTGAGTTTCCGTGCTAAGGATCAGCGAATAAAATCTAATCTATCAGACCCTTGCCCTAATTTTACCCTAATTGCAAGGTTAAAAGGTAAATCTAACGTCATTTTTACATTTACCTTGTGAAGAAACTACTATTACAGAGCACCAGCTTCCATATCCTCAAACAGGTGATACAATGACGAATAGAGTTTGCAGGCAGTAAGAAGTGTGTGATCATCAGCAGAATTAAGGACACTTTCAGAAGTCCACTGGTATAAAGGCAATTTTCATATCCAGGTAAGTAAATGAAACCCTCATCCTGTTGTTTCTGTAATAGTCAGGTATGGGCCGTTAATATGAAGTTCTAGTTTATGCATCCACATGATGGGCTTATGTTGAATAGATACAGTAGGCATGATGATTAGTAGAGTTAATTGTTATATGCATGCATGGAATACCCATTGTAAGACAAGATTTTGTTAATTGCAGGCATCCTTGGCTGACAAGAGGTTGGCTAAGTGTGAGGCTGAATTCAGTAAGCCTATGTTTTCATCTCAGAGGGGCGTCCTGTTCAAATATGGTGCAATTACAGATACCCATCAGGGGAATACTAATTTGGAAGCCTAGTCAGCTAAGCTGAATGATGAGAAGAATAGAAGTCCTATGCTGGATGCCGTATTCGTGTCTAGAATGTGGAATGCCGCCAGTTTCCTGTACTCCATGGAGTCTCCAGAGCTGGTTATTGAGTGTGCCTGGAACTATAACCTAGAGACCCGGCAGGTGATGAAGCATGGGAGGATATATGCAGACCTATCCATCAAGGGTCTCTCCCAGACATTTGGACTACTAGTGGGCAGGAAGGTCAACAGTGTGGACCTGAAGAAATCAGAGAGAGAATATGAGAATAACAAGAAACAAGCCAGGAAAAACATGTACCAATGGAGGGTTGAGAACAACACATATCCTGCAGCTGCCAAACTTCCTGTACATTTATTCAAATATGATTTTAGTGAGGAGTACCAGTACATGATTGCACTATTGAGTAGAGTCATAGGCCAGCCTGATGCTAGTAGTTTTAAGGATTGGATGTATGGTGTGATCATGATGTGCATATATTCAGATATCAAGCCATCGTGGGGCCAACTAATAAGTGATGCTCTGCATGAGCAGCTGATGAACCTAGGAGGATCAAATTGTGCTTTCTATATGACATCATACATTGTCTACTCATGTGATTACAAAGGCACATTTGATGCACTAGTTACAGATGGCAAAGTCACAGGCACAGTTAATGTTGTGCATATTTGGGATCATCATCCCTAGCTGCAAAGAGCCAATTACCTCCAAGATTACAAACTGGTAAATGATGCATTTTCTATGCATATGGTCAGAACCATGGAGGAGGACAGAACAAAATGATTGAGCATGGAAGCTTAAGAGATAATCTATAGGCATGGAGCCTGGTATATACAATTTGCCACATTTTCATACATGAGGATTAAGGGTTTTGAAGGAAATCCTCTCATGCTACCAAGGTATCCCACTGATGCAGTGATACTGATGGAGTTTATAAGCCAGAGTTCCACAATGTTAAAAACATACAAGGATGAAAAGAAGTTGCCACCAATTTTGTTTCCAGTCACCATTGGATGGTACATATGCCCAGATTCAGAGAACATAAAGAAGGTGATGGTCACCCTGAATAAAATGAAGTTACAGCCTTTTCCACTGATAAGACCATATGATCCTTATGGTAGGATGTAGAAAATAATAGGAAAGCCTATTCATCAGAGGCACCTAGAAGACTTCTGGGCTGACTGTGAAGATGAAGCAGAAGCAAGGAAAATAAGGTATCAAAGGCTAACTCTGAATCAAGTCAGAACCTTTGATTGCATCCCCATCCCTCAACAATTGAAGAAGGATGATGGCAGGATAATTGTAGATGAGTATGAGCAGAAGAAAATATATAATGATACCATCTCTGCACCTAACCTCACCATACAAGAGGACATATCCTTGGACCCCTTCATCGCCAGGACCATATAGCTAACCCAAGCCTGGGCTGATGAACAGATAGAGGCTTTGAAGAAGAAAGGTGTTGCCATTACTGTGGACAACAAAAAGAAGGGGTAGGATATTCCTGATGGAGAATATGATGACTTCATAAATGAGAAAAGAAAGTCTAAGGGAGATAGGCTCCCTCCACAACAACAACAGAGCAAAAGACCCCCAAGGGGCAAGAAAGTAGATAATGAACCCAAAGGGGTTATTATTGATAGAGCAATGTTTATAGCTGGGGAGGCAACAGCGTTAGGATCAGGATCCACATCACCTCAATGGACAAGAAAACAAAAGTCCAAGAAAGGAAAGACAACAGAGGCTTGAATTACTGAGACCCAAGAAGAGGGTCAATCCTTAAGGAAACTAGATGAAGAGGATATCCTCATGGAGGAAGAGCCTGAGGAAGAAGAGGCTCCTTTATTATTCAAAAGGAAGAGGAGAGCTCCACAAGTGGTGGTATCTACCCCACCTAAGAAACAAAGAACCTCCATGAGAGGTGAAATAAGACAACCCCCTACATTGTTACAAGGGGTAGGTAGTGAAGTGCATAGGGAACTTCAGCACAATGTTCCACTTCCTACCATCGTCAAGTTTAAGACCGAGCTCGTAGAAGAGCAGATGAAAGAAACCTCCCAGACACATGCAGAAAGTCACATCTCGCTAGATGAGACAATAAATTTGTCTGATGATGAAGTTGTGCAGGAAGTGGCTTCACAAAAGATGGAAACCCTTGCTGCAGGTACACACATGACCCCTCACAAGACTCCACCAGTTCAAACTATACTAGAGGAGATAAAGCAAGTAGAAACTGAGAAAGAAAAGAGCCCAGAGTAGATAGCCCAAGAGATGGGGTTAGATACACTGATTGCAGAGATGACAAATCCTGCGGTGATAGATGTAACAGAGAAACAGGATGTGAATCTTGAACATCCAATAGGATCACCTGACAAAGGGCACCCTACAGAAGAAGTTAAGATGGCTGAACCAGAGGGCCATACTTCAAAACTAAGCTAGCAAAGTCAACAGGATACGTCAGTAGAGCCTACTATAGTAGAGGTTCAAGAAAAGAAAGCTGATGAGGAAGAGGTAATAAAAGATCTTGTTGCTACAGCTCAAGAAATAAGTAGTATAGGTGCAGAACAAATTGTGTTTACAGAACTAGCACCATCACTAGAAGAGACTTCCCAAGTATCCACGACTGAGAATGTTCCTCAACAGGAGGAAAAGTTGAAAGTGGACGAGGTGATGACAGAAAAGGATCATGATCATCATGATCAACATATAGATACATCACAGGATCCTCCACCTCAGGAAGATGCTCCTCCGGAGAAAGAAGTTCCTCAACAAGAGGATGTACCACAGGATCAACGTCAAAGCGAGCATCATGAAGAAGAACTAAGGAAATCAGCTTCTCCATCACATTTGCTGACAAAAATAGGAGATAAAGGTGAACATCATGATGATGCAGAGAAACATGATCAGATACCTCCGTGGTTGGAGAAAGAGGTACATGCAGAGGAAGAATTTGAAATTTAAGAATTTGATGTGTCTACATTATTTTATGAGAATATAATAAAACCTAAGAGGAAGGCCAGAATGACTTCAGCCATCAAAAGAGATCCAACAACTGGGAGAAGGACTGCACAGATTGCAATACCTACTGTAGAGAGAGAAAAAGGTAAAATTACCTTAGATGAATTTCAGATCAGCACAGTGGACCTAGGATTTGCCAATGAAGACCAAGAGGGTCAAGAAGGCAAAGATATTATTGATTCCTTAATTCAGAAGGTGAAAAGAGAGAAGGAGAAAAATAAGCGACACAAAGAGCACATTGCTCAGTTGCATGCCTACATAGGAAGGCTGACCAATACTGAAGATACTTCGACTGAACATGCAGTCCCATTAACTACTATTTCTCAAGAGGAGGTGAATAAATTAGATCTCATGAAACATGAGGCATCTGTACTAAGGAGATGGATATCATCCACATTGGATGATGCAGAGAAAGTGGTAAAGGCCTCTTTGAAGAGGTGGAATACTCTCAATGACTCCAGGTCAAGAGTAGATAAATTGCAGATGTAGACAGGCAAAAGGTCTTACAGATTGGAAAAGATATTGGACATCTTGGGAGAAATAAGGAGGATAAATCCTCAGTTGCTTATCAACAAGTAGGTATTGAACAATAATACTGCCTTGTTGGTTGATATATGGTATAAGGACATTCAATTTGAATGTGAAGTACTTAGAAGATGCAATAATAAACTAAGAGATATCAGCATGAAGTTGCATGATTTAATGTCTGTTGAGGCCGAAATGTTGGAAACACTGGAAGGAAAAGTGGAAGGGAAAGTAGAAAATCAAGATGAAGAGTTTGCCATCAAAGCTTTACATGGCAACTTCCAATCAGTAGCTGATAATCCACTTGTCCACTTGACAGAAGAAGTCATAGATAAAATAATGAGAATCAAAGTCAAGATGGAAAATTACAATGAGACGCTGCAAAATAGGAAAGACAAACTAGACAACAGTAGACACAAGTACGAGGCACACAAGCCTGCCATCATCAAAGCAAAGACTCAGGATGGCAGAGAAATAGATAGAATTGTGTAGTTATATAAGCAGATCCGGAGCAGCATGCAGTCTCATATGCAAAGTCATCATCATCAGGATGATGAAAGTTCGGGGAGTGATACACATGATGATGATGCACATGAATCAGATAAAATAGATGATGATGCAGTATAAAGTAAATATCAGCATTGGATACTTAGAGAAAATAAGTTTTTTTAGATAGTTGCCAGTTGGCAACTTGTGCCATTTTGTAAGGTTGACATAGTCAAAGGGAAATCTTGACCGTAGATATTCATAGACAAATCAAGATCATTGATCCTCTTGTAACGGATTCCTCACCTTGTTCTATAAAAGGTGTTGGAATGCCTCTTTTCTATTATTTCGAAACTTAATTGAAATCTGTCTGCTGAAGTATTCAGGGCTCATTTCAAAGCTTTTTGTATACATCTATATCTTTGCATACTTAATGAATGAGAAGACTTGTTTGATTACAATTCATAGTAAATCTTGAGTAATCAGTGTGTGAATTCTGGATATATGTTGTGATTTGCTGCGTCCCTTGGAGTGCATGTCTACTTGCATATGTTGCTTTCATACAAATTCCTTTGAAGTTAGCATCAACTGTATCTAGCTATGGAATGTCCTGGTGAACATATGGTTTGGTTTTCTTCTCTTCATGACTGTATCTGATGTGCATGTGATTCAAAAGCTAAAGGTTCAACATTAATTTGAAGCATTTCTTTCAATTTCTTTTAAATTTCAAAGCATTTCACTATCATAATTGCAAATAACTGATATTCTCAAGCAAATAACAGAAAATATGCAAATATCTCGTAGATAATAGTATATCTTTAGCATATTTAAAGACAAAGCATGTATAATTGGTAAATATCATGCAAAGATTTGAATATCCCTACATCATTTGATCAAGCAACTGTATAAAATGACCTCTCTGTGAAGGATCTTTACAGAGTCAGTGTCATGATGATGAACTTCATGTAAGGCCCCAAAATGGAAACAGTAATGCACATCAACCTCTGAGTAACATCAGACGATTAAGACCTAATCACCGAAGACTTGGGATCATGAATTCTCTGAATTCATTGTATCTTTCAAGATGAATAAAGGTTAATGTGTACTTTTATTCTATGCTTGTTTATGACTAACATCATGACTAACAATAGGTTCAAATACACACAAGAGATTCAACAAGGATTTAAACTAATTTCTCTAAATTGCTACAGAAAAGAAGTAAGCATACCCAGAATTTCGATCCAAGGCTTCAAATTCTTCAGCTACCTCCAGTTCTTCCTCTGTTTCCCCTAACAATTTCTCCCCAATTTCTCTATCTCTCTCTCCTCAGAACAACTCCCCCTCCAAATAAACCCCCCCAAAACAAAAATAGCCAAGTCTCATAAATTTCCACTACCACAAATCTGTTACAGAAAATCCCACCACCCTGAAAGCAATTAATTTTTACTTTCCAGAGAGATTCTCTGAGACAGAAATCTTATACGACAACTCACATGACATAATTTATTAACTAATATAATTTTTGAATTACCATATACTATTTTAATAAAATGATATTAAATACTTATGACACAAATCTTATTAAAATTATTAAAATAATTAGTTTAATCTTTTTTTAAATTTACTTAAATAATATTCTCAAATTAACATTGCTACATAATGACTAATAACCACTATTATATCTAGTTTAATAATAACATTATTATTATAATAATAAATTCATTAATGCATTTCCAAATACACATTGGCTTAATAAGCAAAACTCGACACTAACTCTACATACCACATGACGACCAAATCTGAGGCAAAAATCTCAGAGCCACATCAAGACCCATGACACAAACTAAAAATGGGAACTGACCTAGGGAAACCCCATGTTGTCTCCCATCAACGTTATCCATTGGTGCAAGGGCACACTCAGACCTGCTAAGTTAGGTGGATTCAACGCCCGACACCTGCAACCTGCATCAAAACAATAGGTTGTATACGAGCATATGCAATTATATCAAACACATAGAGTCAGAGAATCACAGTGTAGTAGGGTAATCGAAACGAGTAATACTACACTGTCCCTACTCTAAAGCATATCAATAATCATAAACATCTCTAACTAACAATCAGATAACATTCAACCACATAAAGCAAGGTAACATTATTCTGCATAATCAATTAACAATCACTAACCATGTCTAAGTACAACATAAAGTGTAATCTCAATAATGTCATCAAACTACTCATAACACATGTCAGTAATCAAATTAGTCAACCATAGTCTATCATGAGCATAATAAGCATAAACCATAAGTCTAACAACTCAAATGTCTCAAAACTATCAAAGTGCAATATAAAACTATCAACTATCACAAGCCAAAATGAGGGGCATTACATCCTCCCCCCCAAGAATCAAGCTTACTCGTGGAAGCCTGAAAATAATTTGTTGGCAAGAGACATTGTGTGACTTCATCATTGTTGTCATTGATAGCAATAAAGTTTATCCCACACATCTGCAGCACGTAATATGTCTTTACTGGAAGCCAGATTGAAGAGTGTTTTGGTCCGGTAAGTAAGAACAAAGCATGCAGCAAGGTTCGATAATCAAGTACGGATCTCTCAAAGGATGTATCTAAGAAAAGTGTAGACTTGGGGAAGTCAAGAGGAGTACCATGACTGCTACATTCTAGAGATTGAGCCTCCGCTGATGAAAGAGTGAAAAGATATGAGCATCTAAGTGTTGGGTTTCTGACAGGCAGAGTAGACTGAGGAAGAACTGACCAGTAGAGCATCAGAATTTAATCCAGATGAGAAATTGATGGTGATCAAGATTCTTGAGGGATCATTCATGGTTGGCCAACATGATTGATGACTTCTATGTCTATATTTTTGATACGCATAACAAGTTGAGCATGGATTCAGCCGACAGACCAGTATTTAGTAAATATCTTGAGTATTCCAGTTGCCGACTAGAAAGATGTTGAAATCCTTGGTATGGATATATATACTAGATGGATTTCGGTATGAAGAAGGTTGAAAAAGATTATGTGTGCGACAAAAGGTAGAGAGAAGTGTGGAAGCAACAATACAAGTTTGGTATGTGACAGAACAACAACACTAAAATAGAAGAAGTATGAAGTGCAGTAGATCAGTATATTGAGCCTAATCGGAACTAAACCTCAGCATATGTGGATGCCTCTCCTCAATTCAAACATCTGGTTACCTTCTATATCCTTGTAGACAGTGAGTCTCTTGTAGGTAGTGTGCCTCTTGTGAGCAGTGTGCTTGGGCAATGAGCCCTAATTGGCAAGTGCCATTTTGTACTTCTTATTCTTTTAACAGAGAATACAATCTTGAGTTAGTCACCCTGTGGTTTTTCCCTTAACAGGGTTTTCCACGTCAAAATCATTGTGTTATGTGTGTTGATTTTATTTCTGCTCTCATGGTTATGTATGCTTATATGTTTTAATGTTTCACTAATTGTTAAAGAAGAACAGAAAGTTAAAATATTTAAGATAACTGATTCACCCCCTCTCAGTTATCTAAATTGTTTCCAACAATTGGTATGCTAAGTTCCTCTAAACAGAGCCTAACAACTTGAGGAAGATATGGGAATCTCAATGGATATGTAGGGTATGAGGGAACAACTTCAGTCTACCCTAGATGATCTTGAGCAATCTCATTTTGAAGTCAATAACCTAAGGGAAAGACTCAAACAAGCTGATGATTTCATAAATCAACTCAAAGAAAAACTAAGTATCTCTATGAAAAAAAGAAAGGAACTACTTCAACAATTAGCAAGTCAAAGTGAAGCCAATGATACAAATGAAGATTTGAATGAGAAAAACAAGTTATGTGAGAAGCTATCAAAAGAGGTCATTATGGTAAGACATGAAATGGAATCAGGGGTTATGAAATTCACCCAAGAAATTGAAGAGAAAAGAAAAATTGAAGATAATCTAAAACAATCTCTCAAGGAGAAGTCAGAAGACTGCCACAAAATGGATAGAATAATCATGCATCTGGAATATGATCTTGAAGAAGCTAGAGATAATGAAGAACAACTTGAGAATCAAATAGATAATCTTAAAAGGGATCTTCAAACAATAAATGAATACAAAGAGAAATTCAAGATAAGCTCTGCTCAACTTGAAGTTCTTCTTGAAAGCCAAAAGAGGGTAGATGACAAGCATGGTTTGGGGTATGAGAAAGGTGAAAGCTGCGGATCTGGTTAGAAGAACTCTGGATCAGGAAATCCAAGGAACAGGCCTAGAAGACCTCCGGTAAGATAGCCAAATGCTCAAAGATATCCATCCTTCAATGGATATTACTACAATTGCAATAACTTCAGTCATAAAGCAAATCAGTGCAGAAGAAGAATGAATCAGACTAATTCATCCTTTTCTGGACAGTGTTTTAACTGCAAAAGGTATGGTCACAAATCTCATGAATGTAGAAATATGCAAATAAACAATTCATTCAATGGTAGATGCTTTGCATGCAATAGAATGGGACATATGGCTAATCAGTGCAGATCAAGAGGATATCAGTCAAATAAACAAAGAAATATTATTTTCTACAACTGCAATAGATCTGGTCACATTGCCAAATTCTACATAAACAAGAAACAGGATAAAAAGGGTCTGGTGCATCATAGTCAAAATCAAGACAAAGGAAAAGGAAAAGTGAATGCGGATGAAGTTCAAAGAGAGATGAACAAGATTTAGGTGAAGAGAAGTATAGAAAATGTTAGGGATGGATCTGTACTAGAATCTGGTGCTGATATTCCTTCCAGAAACTAAATAGATGAGCTCTAGATCAGGGGGAGTCATAAAGGAAAATAAATTCCCCCAGCCAGTCAATTGGTGACTAAGATTAGCACATGAAGTTTTACGGATTGAATAATTCTCAAAGAGATATCTAAATGACCCTCAGTAAAAATGTGAAAGATCCACAAGGAGATTTGAAGAGTCTAATCATCCAAGATTGATTCAGTTTAACAACATCCCAGTAAAAGCAGGATCTTCATAGTTAGATCCGGTATTATTCAAAATTGAAATATCTTGATCTGTGGATAAATGGAATGATTGGGGAAAGGAAGATATATTGTCAATTATCACCAAGAATAATTCTTAGTGCATCTCAGTGATTCGGAAGGATCTCTCTCAGAACAAGGTCAGAACAAGGGAACTGAAATGACTTAAGGTGCACATTTATTGCAATATGAATTTAGGATTTGTGCATAAATATAAGGGTTCTTTTGTTCATCATTTGCACATTTGCATTTGAGAAGAAGAAAGAAAGATCTCTGCAACAAGATTGTTTCAACCCTCTCAAAGATCAATCGTAGAATTTAATTCAACCAGTGATCTTTTCGGCTCATAATGTGAACCCTAGAAGCATAAAAAGGTATTTATGCTCTTGAATATCTCTCTTTGAATCTTTTGCAAGATGGCTACTCCAAATGTTGTTAAGATTATTGATAGGCTGCACCCAAAGTTCAAGAAACATCCTTACAAATCCCTAGAAGTTGATCCCTTAGGCGCATTCTCTAGCATTCTGCATGGGGTTCTACATGTAGAAGATGTTAGGGTATACATACACGCCAATATTTGGGGAATCCAAACTGATGGATATCTATCAAAAGCAATTAATAGATAGAACATTTGAACTTAAAACTCAATACAAGGCCATCCAGGATAAGCATTTCAAACATTGCATCCACTTTCCCTATTTTGTAGAGGATGAATGGGTCCAGTATGTTTTGAGCAGAATACATGACAACTTCATGTGGTTGATGAGGCCATTTAAGATCAAAAAAGATGCCATTAGGGTAGTAACTGGATTGCACTCATCTGGTGGGTTGTCTGCTCTCAAATCAGTCAAGAACCAAACTGTAAGTGAGGCTACTGGATCAAAGTTTGACAAAAGAGCAATGACAATAGAGGATATCATAGACCCAGATATCAAATTTGCTTCTATGATAATTGGTTATAAAATATATCACTCCAGCAGGGAGAATTATGTGTCTGAAACAGCAATATACACTACTTATCAAATGCTAAGAGAAAATGCTTATTATGATCTTTGTGAGCTTCTTCTAAACCAACTGTTATAGAATTTGCAGAAAATAAAGAAGGATAAGAAGAACTCATTTAAGTACGGTGGCTTGATACTATGTCTCTTCTTTTACTATATGAATGAGCTACTTAGATCCAGTGGTTGGGTATGGCAAAATGACAGACCAGTTGCCATACAGATCAATGATTATATGTATTGGCTTGGTGATGCCAAGGCTCAAAGTACAGCGCTTTGGGGTTACTTCAAAAACTTCCAAAGTATGATGTAGGCCAGAGAAAGAATTCCACAAATAATAGTTGAAAAATACAAAGATACAGTGTGTTTCATGGTAGACATTGTCAATACCTAATGGAGGTAGTGGAGCCCAAGACAATCTAGATTGTGCCACTAGGCTATGAGGTAGATGAGAAAATCTTGGAGCTGCATATCCAAAACCTGCTGAGTTAGCCTAAGGACCCTGAGGCAGAAAGGTTTGGAACCTTTCAAGAATTAAGTGTGAAAATTCATGTTGAACAAAGACAACTAGAGATGAAAAGAAAAGTGAGAAGGGAAGTCGAGGAAGTTGCCAAAAGATATGGCATTTCAAAAGAGGCAGTTGATGCAAATAGAGAAAAATTAGAAAAAGATGAGGAGAGACAAGAAGCAAAAAAAGAAAGTAATCCAGTACAAGCCCAAAAGCCTCAAAATCAGAAGCCAAGACATCTGGTAAAGGAGAAAAGAGAACAAAAACCAAGGCCACAAGGTCCTATATAAGTCAAGAGGATGATGAAGAAATAGAGACCGATGAGGAAATTAAGAAGATGAGGAAGAAGAAGAAAACTTCAGGTGAATCCTCTACTGGTGCAAACAAAGAAGAAGAGGCAGAAGAATTTGTTGAAAAGCCTACTCTCTCTATTGATGATATCATCAAGACAATCACAGTGGATGGGAATCTGTAACCAATGATAGAATTCTATAATGAGTATAGTGACACAAACAAAAGGATCCTAGAAGAAGCTACAATTAATCACTTGAACATATATAATAAAGCATTCATTGAAATCATCTTTCTAATCCCCAAGAGTTTAGAGAAAGTACTTGAACTCAGAAAAGACAATGCCAAGGAAAAGGATTTGGAGATCCAGGAACAGATAGCTATTCAGCTCTATCCTTCCAAAACTCCAAAATAAATGAACATGATCTTCAAGGATTGCAAGGATGAGTTCCGGAGCAAAGCCAGAATGAACAAGCTTATGCTTGGAGAGACAGATCAGGTAGCAAATGAGACAGAAGACATCCTTTGGAATGCCTACAAAAGATTCAATCTTCTTGTCATAGAGAAAATAGATGAAGAACCTTCTACCATGGATGAAGAAGGACTAAGTACATCAAAAGAAGAATCTACAGAGAAAAATGTAGAAGAGCCAAAGGAGATAGGTGAGGAGAGGACTAAGGACTTGGATTCCTTTGTTCCAGAAGAGGAAGTCCATGAAGAAGTAAACATCTCTCTTCTGGATCCCCCAGTAGACTCTAGAATTGAAGGAGAAGCAAGAAAAGAAGAGGAAATTAGTCGAGAAGAAGAGGTAAAGGGAAGAGAAGAAGATCAAATAGAGAAGACCCCAGATGATAGCTCTGAGTTAGGAAAAGAAAAGAAGACCTTGTCTCTAGCAAGAGACACTGCTGAGGCAGTAAAGAGCTTCTTGAACAAAGAAATGTTAGAGATAGATGATCCGGAATTATTTCAAGGACCACTCAATTTTGACTCCCTCTCTCTGGTCTAGACAATGAAGGTAGCATCTTTTGCTCAAGATAAAGCAAAAGAAAAGCTTCTGAAGTCTCACATGGAAGATTGTGAGCTGATAGAAATTGCATCCGGTGTGCTGGAGAAACTCATGCAATCCTTCCAAAAGGATCTTTCAACCTCTTCATCTGGTAATTTGAAATCTCTTGTTAATTCTATTAGCACACATTTTTATTCCTTGGAGAAATCAGCAGAAGAGAAAGTCTGGAAAGAATTTTTGGGTAAGAGATTCTTCGAAGTATGAGGACTCATAGCAAATGATAGGAGAAATCTAAGTATTAGGATAAAGAGCCTATAAAATGCTCTTAAAGATGCCAAAGATTTATACAAATTTTGTTTGTCTTGGTCCACAGTGACAACAGACATTGCAAAGAAGGTGGAAGAACAAGAGGGTAAATTATCAAGTCTATCTCAGAATTTTGATCCTCTCACCTCATCCATAATGAATCAAGAGTGCCAGGCTATTGCCACTATAAATGAGATAAAGAGGCTTGAGAAGGAGAAGAAGAATATAATAAGTAGAATTAGTGAACTAAGAGGGATAATTATCCCTAAGTTAGAGGCAATGCATGAGGCTCTAACTGATGCTCAGACTACAGCTCAGACCAGTGATTTGACAGACTTAAAAAGGGCAGAAGCTTTTGCATTTTTGTTGAGTGGTCACATCTCAATTTTGGACAGGATGAAGCAGAGTTGGGCAACAGAGTTTGTTGATTTGAAGACCACTTTTGCGGATATACTTAAGTATATGTAAGTATAACTTGTATATATACTTATGCAGCTATGTATAGGTTAGTTTTTGTAAATTTTGGTGTGCAAATTCTACCCTTTGCCATTGATGTCAAAGGGGGAGTGAGGAGCAGTGAAAAATGTGGAATCTAGCTAAGGGGAAGCTCTGGTAAAAGTATACATAAGATAGAGCATCAGCTAAGGGGGAGTGTGCTATGACACTTAGTCATTTTTCACTAAGTGTTTCCATCAATGCCAAAGGGGGAGATTGTTGGCAAGAGACACTATGTGGCTTCATCATTGTTGTCATTGATGGCAACAAAGTTTATCCCACACATCCGCAGCACATAATATGTCTTTACCGAAAGTCAGATTGAAGAGTGTTTTGGTTCGGTAAGTAAGAACAAAGCATGCAGCAAGGTCCGACAATCAGGTCTGGATCTCTCAGAGGATGTATCTCAACAAAGTACAAACTTGGGGAAATCAAGAGGAGTACCATGACTACTACATTCCAGAGATTGAGCCTCCGGTGATGAAAGAGTGAAAAGATATGAGCATCTAAGTGTTGGGTTCCTGACAGGCAGAGTAGACTGAGGAAGAACTGACTGGTAGAGCATCAAAATTTAATCCGGATGAGAAATTGATGGTGATCAAGCTTCTTGAGGGATCATTCATGGTTAGTCGACATGATTGATGACTTCTATGTCTATATTTTTGATACGCATCACATGTTGAGCATTGATTCAGCTGACAGACCAGTATTTAGTAAATATCTTGAGTATTCTGGTTGCTAACTAGAAAGATGTTGAAATCCTTGGTGCGGATATATATACTAGATGGATTTTGGTATGAAGAAGGTTGAAAAAGATTGTGTGTGTGACAAAAGGTAGAGAGAAGTGTGGAAGTAGTAATACAAGTTCGGTATGTGACAGAACAACAACACTAAAATAGAAGAAGTATGAAGTGTAGTAGATCAATATATTGAGCCTAACCAGAACTGAACCTTAGCATATGTGGATGCCTCTCTTCAGTTCAAACATCTGGTTACCTTCTATATCCTTGTAGACAGTGAGTCTCTTGTAGGCAGTGTGCCTCTTGTGAGTAGTGTGCTTGGGCAGTAAGCCCTAATTGGCAAGTGCCATTTTGTACTTCTTATTCTTTTAACAGAGAATACAATCTTGGATTAGTCACCCTATGGTTTTTCCCTTAATAGGGTTTTCCACATCAAAATCATTGTGTTATGTGTGTTGATTTTAATTCTTCTCTCATGGTTATGTATGCTTATATGTTTTGATGCTACACTAATTGTTAAAGAAGAGAAGAAAGTTAAAATATTTAAGATAATTGATTCACCCCCTCTCAGTTATCTACCTTGTTTCCAACATAATTAAGGGTATAACTCTCTCATCTTGGAAGCATCCTCCCAGGTAGCAGAAGTCTCATCATTAGGATCCCACTGGACCCTGACCTACTCCATGTCTCTACCCCTAAGAGAAAGTCTCTTGTGCTGCAGAATGCCTATGGGATCCAAAGCCAGCTGCTCATCCTCTACCTATAGAGCAGTCCAATCAAGAACATGAGCAATATCTAGATAATAAGGTCTAAGTATAGAAACATGAAACACATCATGGATGCGTGAAAGGCTGGGAGGCAAAGCAAGATGATAAGCAACATGACCGATCCTCTCCAACACCTCAAATGGTCCAACAAAGTGTGGTGCGAGATTAGAGCCTTTTCCGTAATGGATTGGACTCTTTCGTGGTTGCACACGCAAGAACACTCAATCCCCAACTAAAAATTGTTGATCGACTCTATGAGCATCTGCATACTTCTTCTACCTGTCCTACGCTACCACCAAATGCTCTCTAATCTAGTCAACCTGTTGCTCCATATCTCTAAGCATATCTGGTCTTAAAAAAACTCTATCCTCCGGAAGGTCCCAACTAAGTGGGATCCGACAAGGATGACCATACAAAGCCTAAAATGGAGACATGTGGATAAAACTGTGATATCCATTATTATATGCAAACTCCACCAAGTATAGGTAGTCCTCCCAATGGCTCTGCTGATCCATCACATACATCCTAACCATATCCTCGAGGACTTGATTAACCCTCTCAGTCTAACCATCAGTCTCAGGATGGTATGCTAAACTAAAGTTCAGCTGTGTCCCCAAGGCATGCTACAGAGAAGTCCAAAGGGCTGAAGTAAACACTGGATCCCTATTGGAGATGATCCTACGAGGAATCCCATGAAGTCTGACTATGTCCTCCATGAACACTCTGGCCACCGTAGAAGTATTATAAGAAGAACGGACAGGAGAGAAGTGGGCTACCTTCATCAACCTATCCACTATGACCATAATAGCATCGTGTCAATAAGAGGATACCAGCAAACCAACGATGAAGTCTATCGAAATGATGTCCCATTTCCATTTTGGAACAAGATGGGGCTGGAAAAGGCCTGTAGGGTGCTGGTGCTCCGCCTTCACCCTCTAACACTCAAGACATCTCGACACAAAATCAACAATGTCCTGCTTCACGCCACTCCAAAAGTACAGCTGACGAAGATCTGCATGCATCTTCTTGACACCTGGGTGAGCAGAATAAGGTGCCCGATGTGCCTCTGACATAACTAGGGTACAAAAATCCTCCAAACTAGGAACATAGATATGACCCAAATGTCACAAAAGACCATCTAACTCAGGAGAGTAACCCGCAAATCTACCCTCTAAAGGTCTACCCGACTCAACCTCAGACTTCACCTCCTGATACCAACTGTCAGTAGGAAGTGCTGCAAGAATCTGACCTCTCAAATCAACTGTGAGGGTGATTGCTGAGATCTCATGCCTCTGATGACTAAGAGCATCTACCAAAACATTCTCTTTGCCCTGAATATACTTTACCTCAAAGTATTACTTGCACAAGAACTTCATCCATCGCCTCTACCTTGCATTCAAGTTTGGCTGCGTGAAAATATACTGCAAACTACGATGATCACTGTGCAGCTCAAACTGATGCCCTAAAAGAAAATGCCTCCACCTCACCAATGCATGTACAACTCCAGCTAACTCCAGATCATGAGTGGGATAGTTCAATTCATGATCCTTGAGTTTTTGAGACTCATAGGTAATCACGCGACCATCTTGCATCAAAACTGCTCCTACACCCTCCAAAGAAGCATCTGTACACACAAGAAAGTTTCCAGTAGGATCAAGAACTTCTAGAATAGGTGCACTAGTCAACCTCTCTTTAAGGGTCTAAAAATCTTCCTGAAACTGCTCTGACCAAACAAACTTCTTCCCTTTCCTCTGAAGAGAAGTGATAGGATGGGTAATCCTCGAAAACCCCATAACAAAGCGACAATAGTAGCCTGCCAAACCCATAAAACTGCAAACCTCAGAAACATTAGTAGGTGCAGGCCAATCCATAATAGCTTGGACCTTCGAAGGATCCACCATAATCAGAGATGACATGACCCAAATACTTCACCTCTATTTGAAAGAATTCACATTTTGACAAATTAGCATAAAGCTGATTTTCTCTCAGACACTGCAACACCTAACGCAAATGCTCCTCCATAGTCCTCGAATAGATCAATATATCATCCAGAAATACAAGGACAAACTTGTCAAGATAAGTGTGAAAAACACCATTCATCAGGCTCATGAAAACCAAAGGTGCATTCGTTAACCCGAATGGTACAACTGTAAACTCATAATGGCCATAACAGGTGTGAAATGTTGTTTTATGAATATCTACCTCAAATATTCACAACTTATGATATCTTGACTTGAGGTCAGTTTTAGAAAACACCTTTGCTCCCTTAATCTAGTCAAACAAATCATCAATCCAAGGCAAGGGGTATCTATTCTTCACTGTCACCTTATTGAGCTGTCAATAGTCGATACACAGCCACAGAGATCCATCCTTCTTCTTCACAAAGATCACAGGTGCTCCCCATGGAGAAACACTAGGTTGAATGAATCCCTTGGCTATCAACTCCTCCAAGTACAATCGAAGCTCCTTAAGCTCCTAAGTGGTCATCCTGTATGGAGCTTGTGACATAGGCTCTATGCCGAGAACAAGATTAGTCCTGAAGTCAATGCCATGCTTAGGTGGCATCCCTAGAATCTCAGAAGGAAAAACATCAGCAAATTCTCTCAAAAGTGGGTGATCGTCAAGAGATGTCTCTTGACACTCCTCCATCTCCAAGTCACTAACTGTCACTATAAAGAGATAGCATCCCTAATGCATGCATCTCTTAAGCTGCATAGCCGAGATCATACATAGGGATATAGGTCTCTGAATACCAACTACCTCCACCTCTCTACCAGAAACATCCACACATCTGAGAGACTTATTTTGACAATCAATCACTGCCTGATGGGTCTCTAACCAATCCATACCCAAAACTATATCATATGAACCAAGGTGTAGGATGCGAAGGTCTACTATAGTAGATAGAGAGCCAATCCTCAACTCACAACCGTGCACTAGAGACTCAACTACGACCTTAGCCCCAAAAGCTAACTCAACCTGCCACCTATCATCCTACTTTGCTGCCACTAAACCACAACACTCCACAAGAGAAGGAGAAATGAACAAATCAGATGCACCATAATCAAAGAGAATAGAATAACCAATACCTCGCATGAAACCAGAAGTCTCCACCATGGTGCCCTGATGCTCTTCCTGGTGGTTATCAACCGCTGCAAGACTCTATGCGATCTTCCTGCATCACCTATGGTCTGCTCTAAAGCTGACAGCCTGTGTCCAAAACCTGAAGCATTCCTTTGAGGACACTATCTAGCAATATGGCCATGTTAGCCACAAGAGAAGCACCCTATGCCTCTACCAAAAACCACTACCACCCTAAAAGGCATTAGACTGCTAGAAACTACTCCTGCTTGCTACAAACTGCATGCTCTGAGCAGGTCGATCAACATGATCTTGTCTAGAACACTACCAATTCTGGTTCTTCTTATTCTAAAATCTGATACCCTGCTACGACTGAGAATTCTTCAGTTTATCCTGAGAGTACTGCTACTGCTATCCACCCTTTAAGGGTGCATGAGATCCAGATGCCTGAGCATGACCACCATGAGAACTAAATCCTATAGGAGGTGCACTACCAATGTGCACACCTATATGCCCTCTGAGTGCCATAGTCAAATTCTCCTCCATTAACTAAGCTTTCTCCACTACTACCTCCATAATCTTGGGTTTGAAAACATGAACCCCTCCACTGATCTAGGCATTTAAGCCCTTGATGAAATGTTGCACTAACATAGTCTCATCATCTCTGATACCCACATACTACTTGAGCTCATAGAATCTGTGCTCATACTACTCAAATAACATGGCCATCTACCTCAGCTCATGGAACTCATCTATGCGGCATTGTCTCCAATGATCAGACACGAAATGGGATCTAAATCTCTCTAAGAACAACTCCCAAGAAACCATGCTAATATCCAAGTGCAACTTCTACTCCTCTAAACACCACCAATTCGAAGAAAAACCTTTGAGATACAGAATAGCACATCTAGCCTTGGTGTTGCTTCCATACAGATGCATGGTGAAACACCTACCTATATCCAGTAACCAATTCTCTACCTCTAGACCACTACCAACTCCATCGAAGGTGGGAGGGTGTGCCCTCAGAAGATCTCTCATATGACTAGCTAAAGTGGCCTCCTGCTCAGCTATTAATTCTCTCCGCCTAGGAGATCTCTCTATTTCTCTAGCTTCTGGCCGATCTACTTCCTGACCCCCTCTAGGATGCTCTACCTCTTGTCTAGGGCCTCCTCAAGTAACTGTCACAACTAGGCTCCCTCAGGCTGACCCTGACCTTCCATATTCTGGCCCCCACCTTCATGGGCACTCTCATGAGGAGAACTGGGAGGAGGTGTACCGCCACCACCTCTCCCACCACCCCTACCTTTGTCGTGACCTCGACCTCTATCTCTAGGCATCTACCTACAACACCAAAGGGTAATTTATTACACACAAAGAGGGAAACAACAAGGATCAAAGTTAATCTACAGAGTTTAAGCACTAGGTTAGATAATGGGCTCAAATATAGCCATAGTATCTAGTGTCTAAACCTAGCACTGATACCAAATGTGATGCCCCGTCATGCAACCCTAGAGAGTTAGACTAACAGGTGAAAATTTACAAAAATATATTTTTTTGAAGCAAGTAAATGCATTAGCATACAATTAACACTATTTACAATAATTAAACAAGATGAACAACTAACACCTCTAGGGAACATAACTACATCAGATAAACATAAATTCATAACAGCTCAAGTAATATACATTTTGATACAATAGAATTACAATATTCATTTACAGATATGAATAATTATAAAAGTTCAAATACAAGATTACATGATTATAAGATTCATGATCGATTACATCAATTTACAATATACAACATGATTATACAATTATGAAAGTAGAATATAGCTCTGATGAGGCAAGCATAGATCTGGAACTGGAAACACATCAGTTGAGAAAACATGAACTAGGAGGACCAAGAAAACCAATGGATTAAGCTCTTCCACCCAACCTTGTGGAACCCTGAGGTCCACCCCTTGTGCTAGGAAATAACAATGAGGTTCCACTAAGTCAAGGGATACAAGCAACCAGATATTGACTTGACACGGACAACAGAGATCATCAAGATGACACAAAACATCAAGACAAGATAATACTCTAGAAGCAACAATAAAATATAAAGAGGAAGTAACTAGACTGCAGTAGGGAGAGTGTCATCGCATGGTCCTAGCATGGGTTATCTAGGCTATCTCTCACTAGAAACTGGCCCCCATCAATGGTTATCCTAGCGAGCTCTTTCTAGGCACCCACCCCATAGGGTGACATATGCGGAACCAACACATCCTCTCATGGAGACAAGGAGGTTGATCTTTCCAACCAGGCCTTCTCATCCCATCCTTAGCCTGTGAGAGAACTCAAGACATGGGTGAGGCATCATACTTATCTTGTTATGTGAATTACTACCCAACCCACCTCGATAAATTATTAAGTTATCACTTGATTACAACTTCCATGGGGTTATCCAAGTAGCCACTTTGGGCACCAGCCCCACCATGGAAGCCACTCTCCTACTTACAACTAGTAACCCCTAACCAACATTCAAAAACCAATAACATGTATGGACAAGGGACTGGAAGGCATCTATCTTTTTGCAAACCAATACATAGACAATTTTAATTCCAAACCCTCAACCACAAAAATTTCCCCTTTCCACTGCAAAATCTCAAATCAATTAACACATTTAAAACGATAAGAAACAATGTTTTATTGAAACCCAAGTAGCCTAACCTCTGGAGTCGGTTAAATTGAAACACAATACTACTATAAAGACATCCACTTCCTGATCTGGAGAAAAGAAGATATAAATAACTATGACATTCCATTAGAACAATATGACTCAGAACCCAAGAATAGTACAATATACCAACTCCTTCATTCTACTTGATGATACTAACTGACAAAAGGCCATCTAAGTTAAACTCAATGTATCACCTTTGAACAATTAAAACAAAAAACATCATAAGGTTTTAACCCTTTTTAATTAAAATCCTAATAATAACATATACTATTCCTTCCTAGAATTATAATTTCATCTAACATTGGATTAAAAGCTAACATTGTCATTATAATCTAATTCACATTAATACTCTAATTTATTCATTAACAATCTTTCATCTACTAATTCTAATCTATACTTAATAAAGCAATTACTCTAAAGGATAATACAAATATATCCTAACAAATGTATATAAGTTATACTAATCAATAGTTGCATCATTTTTCTAATTCTTAATGAGTAAATTAAAATATATTTAACAGTTGCTAACTAACTCAAAAATAATAATCATTTAGGCAAGTTTATTAAACATTCATGTAGTCGATTTTAGAAACTTCCTAATTAGATTTAATTGTCTATCTTATGAATCCTTGCTAAACTCCACTATAAGAAAAGACACCATAAAAAAATAATTTTAATTGAAAGACTTTTAATTCAGAGAGGAGTATTTGAAAGAGGACTTCTGAGGTTATGAACAAACATATGGAGAATGATATTCCAGAAGAAAACCATGGCAATACAGATTTCAGAGGCAGAGGATGAATTCATTCCAATTTTTTCAGAGATTTCAATGAAAGGAAGAGATGACAATTTGTAAGAAGGAAGACAAAACAATTACAGAGGAACAAAAGATCATCAACATGATTGGGAGTGAAGAACCTACAACAGATTTTGGTAGAACAACCCCCAAGAAGTACAGATTTTCAAGCAAGGAATAGATTTTAACAGCATTAATTCTTTATTGGCTGAAAACACCCAGTAGCATGCCATACGATGGTCCATAAGGAGGGTCAGATTTGATTTCAAAAATTATATCATGCTCTTTTCTACCCACGCTATATGATCGGGTGAGAGCTTACAGGAGAGAATGCAGTTTAAGGAAAAAAAATAGAAAATGCGAGGATTAAAAAAAATGTTTTCCTGAGACTACTCAAGCCCTCTCTATCTCACGTCGTACGACCAGGCTACTTCATGCAAGGTAAGGCAAGAATTAAAGGCAGAATGAATTCAAGGTAGGCTGGGATGATGTTGTACAGTGGCGGCTGGGAGAGTTGGTTTTAAACAATATAAAATTTTGAAAAAATCATTCCCAAATCGAACTTATTAAATCTACCAACACAATGAAAAAGAGATGTGAAGATAAAGGCCATATGACTAGGCAGAAGGGGATTGAGGATTGCAGTTTAAATTTTGGCAAAAATTGAGCCAATATCATTAATATAATCTAGCAAAAATCAAGGAAATGATAGGTGAGCAACTCAATCAGAGGTAAAAATTTTGATGAGGTCCTATTGAAGTTTCATTTCAATGCATGGCTTTTAAAAAAAATCTCATTTTCTGGTAGTGGAGTTTGGTGAAAGACTTACTTAGAACAATTTCAAATAATTAATTTGTTTGATAAACTTTGTAGATTTCCCAACTGGATCAACAGAGGCTTCAACAAAATGAAAGGAGAGAATCCTAGATTTCTCAAGAATGGAAAAGCAAATTGTTGAATACAAAGTTATAGGGAACTTCGAATGGTGACAGGAAGGCAAGAATTCCATCAGGATAAAGAGATAGGTTCAAATACACACAAGATATTCATCAAGGATTTAAACTAATTTGTCTGAATTGCTATAGAAAATACAAGTAAGCATACCCAAAATTTTGATCCAAGGCTTCAAATTCTTCAGCTACCTCTAGTTCTTCCTCCGTTTCCCCTAACAATTTCTCCCCAATTTCTCTCTCTCCTCATAACAACTCCCCCTCCAAATAAACCCCCCCGAAACAAAAATAGTCAAGTCTCATAAATTTCCACTACCACAAATCTATTACAGAAAATCCCACTACCCTGAAAGCAATTAATTTTTACTTTCTAGAGAGATTCTCTGAGACATAAATCTTATACAACAACTCACATGACATAATTTATTAACTAATATAATTTTTGAATTACCATATACTATTTTAATAAAATGATATTAAATACTTATGACACAAATCTTATTAAAATCATTATAATAATTAGTTTAATCTTTATTAAAATTTACTTAAATAATATTCTCAAATTCATATTGCTACATAATGACTAATAACCACTATTATATCTAGTTTAATAATAAAATAATTATTATAATAATAAAATTATTATTATAATAATAAATTCATTAATGCATTTCCAAATACATATTAGCTTAATAAGCAAAACTCGACACTAACTCTACATACCACATGATGACCAAATCTGAGGCAAAAATCTCAGGAGCAACATCGAGACCCATGACACAAACTGAAAACGGGAACTAACCTAAGGAAACCCCATGTTATCTCCCATCAATGTTATCCATTGGTGCAAGGACATGCTCAAACCTGCTAAGTCAGGTGGAGTCGATGCCCAGTACATGCAACCTACATCAAAACAATAGGTTGTATACGAGCATATGCAATTATATCAAACACACAGAGAAGCGCAACATAGTAGGGTGCTCGAAATGAGTACTTCTACACCGTCCTTGCTCTAAAGCATATCAATAAGCATAAACATCTCTAACTAACAATTAGATAACATTCAACCACATAAAGCAAGGTAACATTATTCTGCATAATCAATTAACCATCACTAACCATGTCTAAGCACAACATAAACTGTAATCTCAATAATGTCATCATACTACTCATAACACATGTCAGTAATCATATAAGTCAACCATAGTCCATCATGAGCATAATAAGCATAAACCATAAGTCTAACAACTCAAATGTTTCAAAACTGTCAAAGTGCAATATAAAACTATCAACTTTCACAAGCCAAAATGAGGGGCATTACATCAACAACATTGAAGATATGAGAAATATCTATTCTTGTTGGAAGTTCAATCTCATAAGCATTGGATGAAAAATTCTCAATACCTTACAAGTCCCTATGGTTTTCCATTTCAATTTATTATATGTTCCCTATGGGAACCTCTCCTTCTGTAAATGTGCCAATACAAAATCACCAACCTAAAATTCCTGCTCTCTCCTGTGCATATCAATATGCTCCTTATATCTAGCAACACTCTTCTAAAAAGATTCTTTCACTTCCTTATGTAAACCATGAATGTACTTTACAACATCTTTAGCTACACCACTCTTTCTATTTAAATCAGCACTATCCCTCAACTCATCAACCCTCTCAGGCTATATCCATAGAAAATATGAAAAGGACGTTTCCCTATACTCCTATTGATTGAATTATTATAAGCAAACTCTGCTTGAGCCAACACTATGTCCCACTATTTTGATTTATCATCTACCAAACATCTTAACAAATTACCAGGGCTTCTATTTACAACCTCTATTTTACGATCAGTCTAAGGATGGTACGTTGAACTAAAACCCAACTGTGTACCCATTTTCTTCCACAAGGTATGCCAAAAATGACAAACAAACTTCACATCATGATCTAAAACTATACTTTTAGGCAAACCATGCAACCTAACTACCTCTTTGAAAAATAATGAAGCAATGTGGGTAGCATCATTACTCTTTTGACATGGAATAAAATGAATCATTTTAAAAATAACAAAAATAGAATCATTACCTAGTTGTGTTCAAGGCAACCCTAGAACAAAATCCATACTTATGTGTTCTCACAGTCTCTCCGGTATAGGCAATGGTTGAAACAAACCAGTATTCTTCCTTACTCCCTTAGCATGTTGGCAAACTCTGTAACCTTGCACCAACTTCTTCACATCTGCAGCCATACTAGGCCAAAAATAACCTTCATTCAATTGTGCCAATATTTTATCAACACCAAAGTGTCCACTAAATCCACTACTATGCTTTTCTGTCATAAAGTTATCATTCATTGACCCTTGAGGTATGCACAGTCTTTTTCCTTTGAACAACAAACCTTCCTAAATAAAATACTTAAGCCATGGTGTTCTGTCATTCTCTACTAGATTCATACAAGTAGCCAATGCCTCTTTGAAATCAACATCCTCTTCATACAATTCCCACATAGAATCAAAACCAACTACATTCGCTCTCAATTAGTTCAATAACAGACATCTCCCACTCAATGCATCAACTACCCTATTAGACTTTCCACTCCTATGTTTCAAAGTAAAAGAATAACTTTGCAGAAATTCAACCCATTTCATATGTTTCTTATTCAACTTACCCTAGTTGTTTATGAACTACAAAGCATGATGATCAATAGACAACACAAACTCTTTTAGTAGCAAATAATATCTCCACTTCTTGAGTGCCTATACAATTTCATAGAATTCTTTATCATATACAAAATATTTCCTTTTTTCCTCATTCAACTTCTCACTGAAGTATTCAATTGGTGTTCCCTCTTGACTTAGGACTCCTCCAATTGTTGTCCCACTTGTATCATAGTCAACTTGAAAAACTTTTCCAAAATCTAGAAGTGCCAACACTAGCTATTCAATTACCTTTCCCTTCAATATTCAAAAACTCCTTTCTTCTTCTATTGTCCAAACAAACTCTTTCCTATTACCCTTCATTTTTTTAGTAATAGGTGCACAAATCTCACTGAAATTACGAATGAACTTCCTATAAAAGCTTGCCAAGCCATGAAATCTTCTAGCTTCAAACATATTTCATGGTGAAGGCCAATTTACAATCACCTTAACCTTTTTTGGATCCATTTTTAGACCATCACCAGAAACAACAAACCCCAGATATACTGACTCTTCTTTCATGAAGTTCTACATCTCTTCAAATTTACTAACAATTTCTCCTCTTTCAATCTTTGTAATACTGTCCTAATATGCAACAAATGTTCTTCCTTTGTCCTACTAAAAATTAGAATATCATCAAGATACATAATGACAAACTTACCAAGAAAAAGTTTCTACACTTCATTCATCAATCTCATGAAGGTGTTGGGAGCATTTTTCAATCCGAATGGCATCACCAACCATTTGTACAATCCATCATTCATCTTGAAGGCTATCTTCCACTCATCACCTTCTCTGATTCTGATTTGATGGTATCCATTCTTCAAATTAATCTTCCTGAAGTACTTGGCTCCACTCAAACAATCCATCATATCATCCATTCATGGCAATGGAAATCTATATTTGATGGTGATCTTGTTTATTTCTCTCGAATCTGTACACATATGCCACTCTCCATCCTTCTTCAGTGTCAACATTGTTGGAACAACACATGGACTGAGACTCTCCTTGATCAACCCCTTATCCAACAACTCTTGCACTTGCCTATTTATCTCCTCATTTTCCATAGGCATCATTCTATATGGTGCTTTGTTAGAAAAACTTGCACCAGGTATCAAGTCCATACACAGGCTAATAACTCTCATAGGTGGCAATCCATCCGACAACTCTTTCATCATGATATCTGCATACTCATCTAGAATGTCTTGAATCTCTACTAGCAGCTCTTCATTCTTCTCTATTGTCATAGCTATTGTAGGCTTGCGAATAAATACAAAACATGCCCCCTCTTTCTTCAATTCGTTTAAGAATTTCTTTTCAGAAACTAAACAAACTTTAGTACTATTCTCCACTTTGTCCTCTTTATCCTTCAATGGATTCAAGGTGAATTCTTGTCCATCGTTTTTAATTTTATATGTATTATTCCTTCCATCATGTACAACCTGTCTATCAAATTACCAAGGTCTACCCAACAAAATATGACATGCCTCTATTGGCATTATATCACACAAAATCTCATCTCTATAACTACCAATTTGAAAATTCACAAGACATTGTTCTCTTACCACCAATTGATGTTCTTTCTACAATTAGGAAACTTTATAAGGACTATGATGCTTCAACCTCTTCAATCTCATTTTTTTACCATCTCTTCAAACACAATATTGTCTATACTGCCATTGTCTACTATCACTTTACAACATTTACCACCTGACTTGCCTCTAGTTTGAAACAAGTTTCTCCTTTGAACTGGTTCAGGTTTCTCTTTTTCAAGATTTAACAAAATCCTCCTCAATATAAAGGATTCTCCATCCTCGGGATCTTCTTCACACTTCAGTGAAACTACACTTTCATTATCAACTTGTGCCATATTAATTCTTATTTCTTTTTGTTTCCCACTACTTTGTTGTATCTGAGGACATTCAAATACCTTTTGTTCAATTTCTCCACACTGAAAACAAATGGCAATAAATCCTCTTCCTCTGCCTCTTCCAAAAGATCCTCTTCCTCTAGAATAATCACCTCTTCCTCGAGAGTAATCTCCTCTTCCTTTATTTTATTGGGCATTATTTTCTGGTGAAATGGTCTCTCCTTGTTTATTTTGGTATCATCTGCCACCACTAGACTGTCCTCTTCCATGTGAAAATTTGCCCCTTCCTCTGGAATTGTTTTGTTTCCTTGCAAGTTTTTCTTCATCCTTCAAGGCATATTGATAAGATTCTTCAACACTTGTGGTTCATACCATGCTTATTTCATCTTGAATTGAATAATGTAATCCATTGACATACCTGGAAACCTTTTCAACATCATCATCAACATGGCTAGCCCAAATATTCAATCTATTAAATTCTTTAGTATATTCTTGCACATTTTTATCTTTTTGTTTCAGGTTTTGCAACTTCTTAAACAAACTAATTTGATAGCCTGTTGGTAAAAACTTTGCCTTAAATTTAGTTACCTATTCTTTCCCAGGATTTGATTTTCTCTTTACTTCTTCGTTGTCTTTCTATCTAAACATGTTCCCACCACAGGGAGGCATGACTCTTCAATTTCATGTAGGTAAACTTAACTTTCTTAGGGTCTTAAATTGATTCAAAATCAAAATACTTATCCATTTCTGAAATCTAGTCAATCAATTCTTTTGGATTCAAACTACCATTATAACTCAGAGGATCCAAATGAGGCTTACTACTTATTTTGGACATTTCTATCAAAAATCTTCTTTTTGATTCATCTCCCTTTTCATTTGCATCATCTTCTCGTATCTCTATTTCTTCTTCATCCTCACTCACATCTATTGGAAATAAGGTAGATAACTGAGAGGGGGGGTGAATCAGTTATCTCAAAATTTCCTTAACTTCCTTTTCTTTTGTTATCTTAATAATCAGTGCAACATCAAAACATATAAGCATATGTGATCACAAGAACAGAGATAAAATCAACACACGTAACACAAGGATTTTTACGTGGAAAACCTTGTTAAGGGAAAAACCACCAGGTGACTAACTCAACATTGTATTCTTTGTTAAAAGAATAAAGGAGTACAAAATGACACTTGCCAATTAGGCCTCACTGCCCGAGCACACTGCTCAAAAGAGGTACACTGCCTACAAGAGACTCACTATCTACAGAACTTACAAAAGATAATCATGTGTTTGAACTAATGAGAAGCATCTACAAATGCAAGAGTTCAGTTCTGATTTAGGCACAATATACTGATTTGATGCACTTCATCCTTCCTCTACTCAATGTTGTTGTTCTGTCACATAACGGGCTTGGATTGTTTTTCCCACACTTATCTCTTCTTTTCTTCGCACTTTTTACTTCACTTCTTCACTTTCACACTCACATGCTAAAATCTATTTGGTATATATATCCGCATCAAGGATTTTTATCAACTTGCTAGTCGGCATCAAGAACACTACAAGTAATTACTATGTCAGCTGAATCCATGCTTGATTTATGATGCGTATCAAAAACATAGACATAGAAGTCATTAATCATGTCAGCCAACAATGTATGATCCCACAAATTGCTTGATCAACACAATTTACTCATCCGGATTGAAGTCTGATACTCTACTGGTCAGTTCTTCCTCTGTGTGCTCTGCCTGACTGGAACCCAACACTTAGATCCTCATATATTTTCTTTGATTTATCACCGGAGGCTAAATCTCTAGAGTAAAGTAGTCATGATACCCCTCTTGACTTTCCCAAGTCCACAACTTACTGAGTTACACCATCTGAGAGATCTGGACCTGATTGTTAGGCCTTGTTACATACTCTGTTCTTGTTCATCGGATCAAAACAATCTTGAATCTGACTTCTGGTATAGGCATACTATGTACTATGGATGTTTGGGATAGACTTTGTTGCCATTAATGACAACACTAATGAAGCCACACAGTGTCTCTTGTCAACAATCTCCCCCTTTGGCATTGATGGCAACACTTAGTGAAAAATGGCTAAGTGTCGCAGTAAACTCCCCCTTGGCTGATGCTCTGTCTTTTGCACTGTTTTATCAGAGCTCCCCCTTAGCTGGATTCCATATTTTTCACTACTACTCACTCCCCCTTTGACATCAATGGCAAAGGACAGAATCCGCATACCAAAATTTTGCAAAAATTGTCTTATATATGGTCGCATAAGTATATATAAATGTTATATTTACATATACTTAAGTATATCCGCAAAAGTGGCCTTCAATTGTATAAACTCTATGGCCCAACTCTACTTCATCCTATCCAGAATGGAGATGTGACCACTCAACAAAAATGCATATGCTTCTGCCCTTCTTAAATCTGTCGAATCATTGGTTCGGGCTGTGATTTGAGCATCTGTCAAGGCCTCATGCATTGCCTCTAACTTAGGGATAATTATCCCTCTGAGTTCACTCATTCTGTTTATTATGTTCTTCTTTTCTTTGTCTAGCCTCTTTATTTCATTGATGATAACAATAGCTTGGCATTCTTGATTCATTAGAGAGATAGTGAGGGGATCAAAATTCTGAGATAAACTTGATAGTTTACCTTCTTGTTCTTTCACTTTCTTCTCAATGTCCTTTGTTACTTTGGGACAAGATAAACAAAATTTGTATATGTCCCCACCATCTTCAAGAGAATTTTCAAGGCTCTTTATTTCAATGTCTAGGGTCCTCCTATCATTAGAAATCAGTCCTTGCACTTTAGTGAATCTTTTTCCTAAAAACTCCTTCTAGACCTTTGCTTCTACTGATTTCTCTAAAGATTCAAAATGAGTGCTAACAGAATTTACCAAAGATTTCAAGTTACCAGATGGAGAGGCCGAAGGATCCTTTTGAAATGATGGCATGATCTTCTCTAGCATCCCAGATGCAATCTCCAATAGTTCACAGTCTTCCATGTGAGATTTCAGGAGTTTTTATTTTTCTTTGTCTTGAGCAAAGGATGATATTTTCATTGTCTGAACCAGAGAGAGAGAGTCAAAATTTAGTGGCCCTTGAAATAGCTCAAGTTCATCTATCTCCATCATTTCTTTGTTTAAGAAGTTCTTCACTGCCTCTATAGTGTCTCTTGCTGGTGATTGAGTCTTCTTTTCTTTTCCCTTAACCTCCTCTTCTTGACTCGCTTTCTCCTCTTTTCTTCCTTCTCCTTCAGCTTTAGAATCTGGAATGTCTACAATTGGATCCAGAGGAGAGATGTTACCTGTGTTTACTACTTCACGAACTTCCTCTTCCAGAATAGAGGAATCCAAGTCCTTAGACTTCTCTTCATCTATCTCTTTTGATCCTTCCACATCAGAAGATTTTTCATTGGTTACATTTAATCCTTTAACATCCATGGTAGAAGGTTCTTCAACTGATTCCTCTATAACAAGAAGATTAAATCTTTTCAAAGCATTCTGGAGGATATCTTTTGTCTCACTTGCTACTTGGTCAGTTTCTCCAAGCATAAGTTTATTCATTCTTGCCTTACTCCGGAACTCATCCTTATAATCTTTAAAAATCATGTCTATTTGTTTTGGAGTGATAGAAGGATAAAGTTGAATCATTATTTGTTCCCGAATCTCTAGGTCTTTTGCCTTTCCATTCTCTTTTCTCAGAGTAAGTTCCTTTTCTAGACTTTTAGGAATTAATGATATGATTTCAATGAAAGATTTATTGTAAATGTTCAGGTACCTGACAATAGCTTCTTCCAAAATCCTCTTGTCAATATCACTGTATTCATCATAGAACTCTGTTACTGGCTACAGGTTCCCATCCATAGTAACTGCCTTGATGATGTCATTAATGGAAAGAGTGGGATTTTCAACAAATTCTTCTACCTTTTCTTCCTTATTTTTACTAGTAGAGAATTCTCTGGATGTTTTCTTCTTCTTCATTTTCTTGATTTCTTCATCAGATTTTGTTTCTTCATCATCTTTGAGGCTTGTATATGACCTTGTGGCTTTGGTCTTCATCCTCTTTTCTCCTTTTCTGGATGTCTTGACTTCCGGTTTGGTGGCCCTTGAGCTTTTAGGAGTGGTAGGTGCAAAGCTCTTGGAAGATCTAGTCTGGGAGGAGGCTTGTACTGAAACATCTCCTTTCTTTGCTTCTTGTTTCTCTTTCTCAACCTTCTCCATTTTCTCTCTATTTGCATCTACTGCCTCTTTTGACAAGCTAAATCTTTTGGCATTTTCTTCAGCTTCCCTTCTTACTTTCCTCTTTATCTCTGGTTGTCTTAACTCAACATGTATTTTTACACTTAGTTCTTGAAAGGTGCCAAACCTTTCTGCTTCAGGGTCCTTAGGCTAGCTCAACAAGTGTTGAATATGTAGTTCCAAGATTTTTTCATCGACCTTGTATCCCATAGGCATTATCCACATAGTTCTAGGCTCAACTGCCTCCATTATGCATTGGTCAGTGTCAACCATGAAGCACACTGTGTCCTTATATTTCTCAACTATGGATTGAGGTATTATCTCTCTGGCTTGCATCATGCTTTGGAAGTTCTTGAAGTAACTGCAGAGAGTTGTGTTTTGGGCTTGAGCATCACCAAGTCCATACATAGAATCTCTAATCTAAATTGCAACCGGTTTGTCATTTTGCCAAACCCAACCACTTGATCCAGGTAGCTCATTCATGTAATAAAAGAACAGACACAATATTAGACAACCATATTTGAAGGAATTCTTCTTATCCTTTTTGATCTTTTGCAGGTTTTCAAATAGTTGATTTAGGAGAAGTTCACATAGGTCCTAATATGCACCTTCCCTTAACATTTGATATGCTGCATAGATTGTTGTCCCAGACATAGAATTCTCCCTACTAGAATGACAGATCTTGTACCCAATAATCATTGAGGCAAACTTGACATCCAGATCTATGATGTCATCTATGGTCATGGCTCTTTTGTCAAATTTAGATCCGGTGGCTTCAGTTACTGTCTGGTTCTTAACAGATTTAAGTGCAGGTAACCCACGGGAAGAATGCAGTCCAATCACTACCCTAATGGCATCTTTAGTTATCTTGAAGGGCCTCATTAACCACATGAAATTATCATGCATCCTGCTTAGAACATACTAGACCCAATCATCTTCTATAAAATAGGAAAAGTGTATGCAATGTCTGAAGTGTTTATCCCGGAGGACCTTGAATTAAGGTTTGAGTTCAAAACTCTAATCTATTAGCTTTTTGTGATAGATGTCCATCAATTTTGAGTCTCCAAATTCCTCAATGTTAGCATGGATATAGACCCTAACATCTTCTACATGCAATACCCCATGCGGAATGCTAGAAAATGTGCCTAAAGGATTAACTTCTAGAGATTTATAGGGGTGTTTCTTGAATTTAGGATGTAGCCTATTAGTGATCTTAACAACCATTGGAGTAGCCATTTTGCAAGAGATTCAAAGAGAGATTTTGAGAATGGAAGTACCTTTTCACACTTTAGGGTTCAAAATAGGAGCCAGAACAAATCGTTGGTTGAATTCTATTTTCCAGTTGATCTTGAGTGAATTGTAGAAACTTTGTTGCAGAGCTCTTCTTTTCTTCTTCTCAAATGCAAATGTGCAAACAATGAGTGAATGAACCCTTTTATCCTTGTGCAAACCCTAATTTCCTTTTGTAATAAATGCACAACATAAGTTATCCGGTTGCCCTATTTTGTGAGAGATCTTCTTGAATCACTGTGCTGAACTTAGAATCATTGTCAGTGAGGATTGACAATGTATCTTATTTTCTTCAATCATGCCATGGGTCCGCAGATCAAAGTATTTTAATTTTGAATCATACCGGATCTGTCTGTGAAAATCTTGCTTTACCGGAGCGCTATTGGAACCAAATTAACTTGAGCGGTTAAACTCTTGCAAAACTCCATGAGGATCTTTCATATTTTTACTGAAGGTTATGTAGATGTTTTTCTGAGAACCCTTTAATCCGCAGCATTCTATGTGCCGAATTTAGGCACTAGTTGATTGGCTGGGGGAATTTTTTTTTTGTGACTCCCCTTGAGCCAGAGCTCACTCTTTTAGTTTTTGGAAGGAATATCAGCACCAGATTCTGGTGCGGATCCATCCCCAAAATTTTTTGTACTCTTCTTCACCCAAATCTTGCTCATCTCCTTTTGAACTTCATCCACATTCACTTTACCTTTGCCCTTATCTTGTTTTTGATTATGTTGCACCGAACCTTTGCTATCCTGATTTCTACTTCTGCAGAATTTGGCAATATGACCGGATCTATTGCAATTGTAACAGACAACATTTCTTTGCTTATTTGATTGATATCCTTTTGATCTGCATTGATTATCCATATGTCCCATTCTATTGCATGCAAAGCATCTACCATTGAATGAATTGTTTATTTGCATATTTCTGCATTCATGAGATTTGTGACCATACCTTTTGCTATTGAAACATTGTCCAGAGAAGGATGGATTAGTCTGATTCATTCTCCTTCTGTACTGAGTTGCTTTATGACTGAAATTGTTACAATTGAAGCAGTATTCATTGAAGGATGGATATCTTTGAGCATTTGGTTGCCTTACTGGAGGTCTTCTAGGTCTATTTCTTTGATTTCCTAATCCAAAGTTCTTCTAACCAAATCTGGAGCTTTCACCTTTCTCATATCCCAAGCCACACTTATCATCTACCCTCTTTTGGCTTTCAAGAAGAACTTCAAGTTGGGCTGGGCTTATCTTGAATTTCTCTTTGTATTCATTTTTTGTTTGAAGATCTTGTTTAACAGTGTCTATCTAATTCTCAAGTTGTTCTTCATTATCTCTGCTTCTTGAAGATCAGATTCAAGATGCCTGATTATTCTGTCCATTTTGTGGCAGTCCTCTGTCTTCTCCTTGAGGGATTATTTGAGATTATCTTCAATTTCTTGGGTGAATCTCATAACCCCTGATTCCATTTCATGCCTTACCATAATGCCCTCTTTTGATAGCTTCTCACATATCTTATTTTTCTCATTCAGATCTTCATTAGTATTATTGTCTTCACTCTGATTGACTAATTTTTGAAGTAGTTCCTTTCTATTTTTCACAGAGATACTAAGTTTTTCTTTTAGCTCATTTATGAAATCATCAACTTGTTTGAGTCTTTCTCTCAAATTATTGACTTCAGAATGGGATTGTTCAAGATCATCTAGGGCAGACTGAAGTTGTTCCTTCATACCATATATATCCTTTGAGATTCCCAGATTTTCCTCAAGTTGTTAGGCTTTGTTCAGAGGAACTTAGCTCTGATACCAATTGTTGGAAATAAGGTAGATAACTGAGAGGGGGGGTGAATCAGTTATCTCAAAATTTCCTTAACTTCCTTTTCTTTTGTTATCTTAATAATTAGTGTAGCATCAAAACATATAAGCATATGTGATCATAAGAACAAAAATAAAATCAACACACATAACACAAGGATTTTTATGTGGAAAACCTTGTTAAGGGGAAAACCACGGGGTGACTAACCCAAGATTGTATTCTCTATTAAAAGAATAAAGGAGTACAAAATGACACTTGCCAATTAGGGATCACTGCCCAAGCACACTGCTCACAAGAGGCACACTGCCTACAAGAGACTCACCATCTATAGAACTTACAGAAAATAATCATGTGTTTGAACTGATGAGAAGCATCTACAAATGCAAGAGTTTAGTTTCGGTTTAGGTACAATATACTGATATGATGCACTTCATCCTTCCTCTACTCAATGTTGTTGTTCTATCACATACCAGGCTTCTATTACTATTCCCACACTTATATTTGCTTTTCTTTGCACTTTTTCCTTCATCACTTCTTCACTTTCACACTCACATGCTGAAATCTATTTGGTATATATATCTGCATCAAGGATTTTTATCAACTTGCTAGTCGACATCAAGAACACTGCAAGTAATTACTCTATCAGCTGAATCCATGCTTGATTTGTGATGTGTATCAAAAACATAGACATAGAAGTCATTAATCATGTCGGCCAACAATGTATGATCCCACAAATTGCTTGATCAATACCATTTACTCATCTAGATTGAAGTCTGATACTCTGTCGGTCAGTTCTTCCTCTGTCTGCTCTACTTGACTGGAACCCAACACTCAGATCCTCATATATTTTCTTTGATTTATCACCAGAGGCTAAATCTCTGGAGTAAAGTAGTCATGATACCCCTCTTGACTTTCCCAAGTCCGCAACTTACTGAGTTACACCATCTGAGAGATCCAGACCTGATTATCAGACCTTGTTACATACTCTGTTCTTGTTCACCAAATCAAAATAATTTTCAATCTAACTTTCAGTATAGGCATACTATGTACTGCGGATGTGTGGGATAGACTTTATTGCCATCAATGACAACACTAATGAATCCACACAATGTCTCTTGCCAACAACATCTTTGAAATGTACTCTTCTATGCTATGCCATCTCCATAGCATCTAATCGTGTTGTTATTCCTCTTAGCATCTCAACAATTGTCATATCACTAGCTTGTGGCCTGCCACGTCCTCTCTATGCCATGTCTTCTCTAGAGTCTCTATATTTGCAGGACTCCACTTGGTTTTCTCTGCCTACAACAAAAATTCTAGAATCCCTTTGACACACCCACAGTCTCAATAGGAAACTTGGCTCTGATACCACTTAGTGCAGGATAAGCCCTGATTGCCTTATTAGACAATCAAGATGAGCAACAAATCAACATACACATGCAAAATTACACACACAAGAATTCCCATAACATAATTGAATGTTTTATTATTTGCAGCAATGAAATTATCTAAGAGTACAATCTTCTTTAGAAATTACAATCAATGATTCATCACTCTATCTTCTAGGATGACTGAACCCCCAAACCAAACAACATTGAATCAATTTATATCCTTTTGGGTGGAAGTTGAACAATTACCATATTTCAGTTATGGAAACTAAATAGTCGGTATCTCCAATGTAACGTCTCCAAGAAAACACTTTATTAGCAATATCACTTATCCATCAGAGAAATCCATCTTTACGAACCATCAACTCCTTATATTTTATTATCGACACCTTTAAACCTTTGGAAAATTGCAGTCTACATGTATCAATGATGGGGACAATTCATGAACTCCTATCGATGTTAGAATTATTTTCTTTTTCGCTAAGAAAGTCAATCGGTGAACCACAACAACAAACTTTCCTATCGGCCATCATGGTAGTTCACATACTTAAGTGTTCATCAACACTACACTCTTATCGATAGAATTTCCTCATTGCGAACTAATAAACTTGTGAAGTCGCTTTTTTCCAAGACTTTATCAGTGGTGTATGATCGGCAAACTAAAGAGTTCATGAACCAGTGAGTTGGCTGACACTGAAGCTTGTCAGAGAAAAACAAAGTTTTTGAACTTCAATCTTTGTTGAAAACAAAGAAGGCATTGCTCAAAACTCTTTTCAGCAGAAAAAGCTATCGGTGAACTAATGAGTTCATGAAATCGAAAACACGCTGACAAAGAAATCAATCAAGTCTTCTAAGTGGAAAACCAACTTCTCAAATTGTTGTCAAAAAATGGAATAGTTCACGAACTATGAAAGCTGCTGATCAAAGGTACAAAACTTGCCCAAAATGCACTCACTTAGCCAAAATTAAATGGAATCTTCTCCTGAAGCAAAAATCACTGCAACACAAAACCAAAAAGAATAGCAAGACTTAGAAAATATATTTTTGGCAACACAGGATTGCTCATGAACCTGGATGCTCCTGCATCATGTATTTAAATCCATTTAATACATTCATTTTGATATATCAAAGAATAATGGAACCATTTGCATATCATTTGCATTACACACTTCAAGTGGAGCATTAAAAGGGATCTAGAATTGTAAGAGCATTCTTAAAGGCATATACATGACTAAAGATTATTGTTTTCAAACAATGATACGTGTTTCCATGAGTTGACCTTAGGGAACATGTCCCCTTATGACATATTGGCAACCCTACCAAGGCTTTTCTAAATACCACCAATCCACACATTAAAAAATGTAAATGAAGCAAAGTGAACCAAATGATGTGAAGAAATGATGTTTAAAAATCTCACAATACAAGTTCATAGGTACATGATAGATCTACACTTGTGGGTTCGTCTCTACATAGAGTCTACTTAATATTATGATTTTAAGACAAACATCAAATTATCACTACTTATTCCCAACTCCAAGGCACATCAAATTTAAAACTACATCATAGTTTGTATATCTTCAATTATAAAGCTAGTAACCATTATTTCTATTCACATTTCCCACATTTAATAACTATTGTAAATTATGAAATTATCAATCTCAACTCATGAAAATAATTTATCTAAGTTAATTGTATTTATGTATTTATTTTATTAGATTAACTTAAACTAAATTTAAAGAAAATTTATTTACCTTGGAATAATTAACATAATATATATTTTTAAAGCATGGATGGGAAAACTACCATACAATTTTATAAATTCCATTTTAACAAACTATTAAAACCTAATACTTATAACCCTTCCAATGTTATTTAGTGGAAAAAAAGAAAGAAAGATTGTGACCCCTCATCTATGGACATATAAGGACCAAAACTAGTGGAAGAGGAATACATATGTAGAGAAAAAGAGTGTACAATTGCATATGCCAAGTTGTAAGAAATGGAGGGGATGACATAGAACATGTCGTTGTTAGGACTATGGGCTGCCTCTTAGCTCATGCCCTCTTTCTTCAACATTCTTACTTTTCACCCCTCTAATTTGTCTATAGTTAGACATTATATTCTTTGTGTCAATGCAAATATTTAAGGCTGCTCTCCCCGCACCACAAGTTGGTTGTTTTTTTTTTTGTTTTTTTCCCCTAAAGGTAGTTTTGCTTTGAGAACATATTCCTTTCGTCTAAAGAACACGGATACTTTGATTACTATGGTGGTGTTAGAATACTTTTAAAGTTGTCATTATTATATAAGGATGGTGATATTACTAACCAAAAGGGTATTTTTAGGAGATTATTGAAAAGTAGAATTTAATGTTTCACAAGTTGGGCACTTTTGTTTGTATTGTCGAGAAAAAGCATAACGTTCAAATTTGGCAGATTATTCAAAGGTTATGGGTAATGTTCTTCAAATATTTTGTGTGGAATCCTCTTCATATTGTTTGCGGTAAGACATCCAATGTTTTACAATTGAAAGGGTGTATGGTAGAGGTTCTCCACGGTTATTGTTATTCGAAGTGTGCAATTGCCCATAATTTAAGATCTTTATGTTTGTTGCTTTAAAACTCTTATTTATTGATACTATTCTTTTTGCCTCCTAAATCATATTCACTAATTGAAATTATGAACCCAAGTATCCCTTAAGATGCATCTTCTTATCAAATGAATGGTACCAATGTCACTTTATATGTTTGTCTTTTCCAAATGATTGTTATTGACCTTATTGATGACCAATACTTTTTAAATAATACTACTCTACTTCATCCAACGCTTGTCTAGCTCAACACAAACCCTTAAGATTTTTCTTATTGCCATACCATCCACTTGTAATCCTAATGGTGCAAACCCTAACCCACACCTAGTTTCCCAATCAACTTCACCATTTCTTTGTTTGGCCAAAACTTTTAACCCTAACCCTTCTTCAATAGCTAATGCAACAAACAAGAGCCATAAAACTAGGTTCAAATTTAAGGAGCCTAGGACAAATGCGTGACTAACTGACCACATATAGTCTTATCTAAGAAACCACACTCAAGCTAAAGTGCTTCAATGACATTTGCGAGATGATATTTTAGATGTGATTTTAGGAATTTAAATAATAGATTGTATTCTTATTCTTTCTTATTTGGGTTCCTACTGAGCAAGAATTTCACTGATGGCTAAAACTAATGGGCACAATAGTCTCTTTGACCTTCTTCTTTTCTTCTTTCTTTTTCTTGGGTGGGTCATCACCCCTCTGTATTTTCTTCTTCTTTTCTTCCTTAAGATCCTCATTTGCACCCATGAAACCTTGGAACAAGCTTTGTTTCATGGCAAGTGCCTATTGGGAAGTGAATAAGGTAGTTTTGGTCTACCCCTTTAATGGTTCTAGGCAATTTTGATTAACCTATCTAGACTTGCCTGACAATCACCTTTAAAGTGATAGATCCTCTCATTTGTTGTGTTAGGGTTTTTTGTGTAGATGCCTCTCCAATGAGGCCTAAAACTTGTTGTTATCATTCCCTTTGAAATGGTCCATGTAGTGTGGCCATGTTATGCCCTGTAGTGCCCCTCATCTTGTTGTCCATCAGATTGATGTTTGCTTAGACTTTATGATAGTGTCTTAGACCGTAGATGATGGATCTCTTGTTATTTTGCTAATTCATTATGGACCTAATTGTTATGATAACAGATGTTGATGTTAGAATAGGTTATTTTATGCTTTAGAATTTGATAAATAAACTAGATGTTACATATGTTTTGATGTTAATTGTGATATTGGATTGAATGTTTTATGTTGTTGACTAGTAATCAGATACCTTGTTCAACATAGTTAATTGTTTATTCATAAACGTGAATGGAACAGTGTCGTATTACTCGCTCTCGAGTACCCTACACCACTGCGATTTCCATTCACAATAGGACTGCATGTGGATATATATATATTGTTATGCTTAACCGTGCGTTATTGCAGGAATGCAGGTACTAGGCATCGACTCCACCTGATTACCAGGTCTAAGGGTGCCTTCGCCAATGGATTAGTTGTTTGGAGTTAATGTGAGGTCCCATGTCAGTGTGGTCTGGTTGTCAGTTTATCCTTTTGGTCATTGTCTGTCATTCGATCATGATTTGCGGACAAGTAATATTGCACCTTGGAGTCTAATTAGGTCCGAAGGGGTCTAAGTGTGTAAGGTGTCGTTGTGCTTTAATTAGAATCATATTACGGAAAGTATAATGTTGATAATTAAATATATTTATAAAAGATAATATTGAGTCGATAGTTGTTAATTATTGTTGTAAATAAATTATTATTTTATTAGGAGTGTAGTTGTTAAATAAAGATTGTAAGAAATTTTGTATTATTTAATATAATATTATTTACGATAAATATTTAAATAAATTAAATAGTTGTAAGTTATGTTGTAATTAGTGATTTACAACTTAATTAATAAAATAAATTAATATATATTTCTACTACTATAGATTGTTGTAATGTTATAACTTTATTAAATGCAATATGGTTGGTCGGCTCTAGAGTAATTAAATGTTGTCAGAATTATGTGTTAATATTTAAAAAAGGAATAACCTCTTGGGATTATTAAATTAAATAAAAGTCTATCTCGAGGAGGGAGATGCACGGGATCACGTGCCGAGTCCCTTGGAAGAAGGAAGGGGCTGTGTTATAAAAGAAAAGCTTGTAGAGGCAAAGAGGAAAGCATTGTAGGTAGAAGCAGAAAGAAGAAGACTGGAATAAGAAGCTTGGAACTGCAGCAACTGAAGCAGACTCGTCGATTTGACGCCGCAACCAGGTTCCTTTAAATGCATAATTCCTTTCCTCTGAATTTTGAATCTGCGGGTGTTGATTGTTTCCTTGGTTCTAAATGGATTGTCTTGGTCAAATTTATGCTTCAAGAGATATTTCAATTTGCAATTAAGCTATTTTCTGCGTCCCTCCGATGTTTTAACCGAGTGCCATTTGTCTTTATTTCCAATTCTTAGTTTATCTATCAAGGGCTTGCACAAAATTTGTAAATGGTTTAGGTGAGATGTCGCGATGTCTACATACTACCATTCTACCCTGGACACAAATTGACAATGTCTGTCCATCGTGCATTATTACCTCACATACCTTGCAAGTGGATTCTGGAGTTCTTTTTGTCTAAAATTTTCTGGCCTCATTTCCATCCTGACAGTGTATTTATTCGCTCTGCGATCTGCGGGAATTTTCAAACAGCGCCGTGGAGATTCTCCTTTTGACTGCGGAGGTTTTGGTTTGGTGGAAATTAACATATAACGCCTTTGTCTGTGCAGTGCGGGCAACAAACTCAGTAGCATCGATTTTGCGCCCCTCAAAGTTCAGTTCGTGTTGAGATTTGTGAGGAACAGAAAAGCAATTAAAAATGATTCCAATACAAAACTTCCCGCAACATGCCCGTGGATTTTTGGAGCTAGATTTGTCTATGCAAATTAGGTACCAGCTCGCAAAAGAAGTGAGAGAGAATCTAGAGATTCTACATACTTCAGAATATCTCAACTTTCTGAATAGCTACTTCCAAGTGTTCGCGGTCATTCTGACGCAGCTGACGAAGGAATGCGTTTAGGATTTGTGCCTTAATTACCTGGTATTCAGTCAACATGTGTCTATAAACATAGGAGAGGGAAATACAGGAAAGCAATACAACATATCCATCTAAAAACATAACCAGATTCTTTAACATAAAAAAAAATACCAATTTGAATTGAAGATTGAAGTTTTAATGACAATGAAGAAGTGCAGCGACATTCACAACCAGGCATTCACAACCAGGATGAGAGGGAGAGTATTGACGGAAGGCTACACTTTGCAGTTATATTCCACCATGCTCGTCCATCTGAACAAATCGGTTGGGGAAATTAGTATTAATATCAAGCAGATGTCTTTCAAATATCCCATTCTATGTTTCTCGGCTCGTAGCGGGGCCTCGCGATCCTCAAAAAGAGGCGAACCTTCAACCTGTCAAAAGCAGTGCCAGAAGGGCGAAATTTATATCACTCTTCATAAAAGAGCTAGCGTAGAGCTAGAAATTAAACGCAGTAAATTCATTGCTTTGGCAACGCCTATTTCTAACGAAGAATCTGCATTTGATTTCTTATCCTAGGTTCGAGACCCACGTGCGACACATAATTGTTGGGCTTACAAGATCAGGGAGCTGTATCGATTCAATGATGATGGGGAGCCTGTGGGTAAAGCTGGCAGACCAATCCATTCTGCAATTGTTTCATCAGGATTAGATAGAGTAATGGTGGTGGTAATCAGGTACTTTGGAGGTATAAAATTAGGAGCTGGAGGGCTGGTAAGGGCATACGGAGGGGTCACTTCAAACTGCTTGAGAGATGCACCAAGTTGTGTGGTCAAATCTAAGGTTGCAGTGACTCTGGAAGTGCCTTTTGATCTTTTAGGCAACATCTATTCTCTGATCCAATCCTATAAGGTTGCACACCTAAAGCACGAGTATGACAAGGTTGGAAATGGCATAAATTACATCACATTCAAAGTAGACTTTGATGAAGTGGACATGTTGGAGCTGAATATAAAAATTTCATGCAGTGGCCAAGTTAGCTTATTGAGAATCTAGACTTATCTGACATTGTACGTGCATCCCTCTACTGCTTCATTTTGGAAAGTCATTTGAAGGCAACTAAGCATATTTGAGATCGCAAAGACCAGACCAAAGATAGAACTGGGTGATTTCAAGAAGAGACCCAGTTGACCTACATAATGTTCTAGAAGGTTCACAAGCCATATATAACTTAATAACTATTGACAGCCTTGTCAATCAAGGCTATGAGTTGTTTCAGATCAAAAGGAGAGGTTTATTTGTGAATCTTGGAAGATGGTAAAGCAGCAAACCAGAACCTGAAATTTTCGTATCAAGAATAGTAGATAATAATATGCATCCAACAGCTTTGCAAACTAGGGCAAAGAATCATTTGCCAAGGCTAGCTGCTCGTAACAGAGATTTCCTGCCACACATAATTATAAGAGGCCTCCATAGCAGTCTTAATATTCCCACTTAATATTATTCATCGGTCAACAAGATTATCCTTTCTCCGTGTCATGAGAAATATTATTTTGTCACTATTATACAAGGTACGCATTTCATTCATATCAGTAGCTTAATGCACTACAAATGTCTCACTCAATTACATTCACTAAAAGCACCACAAACTGTTAGTAATAAGATTAGGAGCAGTCTTTGCGTAGGGACAAATCTAGCAGCAGAGGACAAATCTGTAGTTGCAGACGCAACCCTAGACAGCTCACAGACTCTGCGCAGAATCTGATGCACTTCACTGAGAAGAAGTCACTTTTTGGAGGCAGAAACCGAGTTTTCTTATTTACTTTCCATGCATTAAGATTTATCGTTTCAAATCTAGTCTGCAGAAACCCGTCATTGTTAATCTAGGTTAGTTGTGCTTTCTTGTATGCATTTCATTTGATTGGCTTAGATTAACCCTAAGGAATGTTATTATTATTATTATTATTATTATTATTACTATTATTATTATTATCATTATTAATATTATTATTATTATTTCAAACGTATAGTTGCCAAATAAAATTGGGGATTTAGAATAATGTTGTCATTATGTATTTGATTAAAAGAAAATTGTTGTGATTATATATTATGGTTAATGAATTTGATTTAGATTGACATTGGTTTTAATAGGGTTTCTTCATTTTGTTAAGATAATGTATTAAGGATTAGGTATATGATTGTTGTATTGAAAATTTGATTTAAAGGTATTAGATAATTAGTTAGTGTGAAATGATATTGTTTGAAATGGTCAAAGTGTAAGTTGTCAAGGGTTCATTTCCAGAGGCCAAGGTTGTTGTGTTTCGACTTCATGTAATGTGTTGATAAGTGTCCTGAGTTATTGAAGTCATGTCACCTTTTGTCATGTATAAGGAATTTGGTTATGGTGTTGTGAAAGAATGTAAGATATTCTAAATGCATCATGATGTGTAGAAAGGCTCTTCATGAATGTTGTGATTTATTTGTTTGTCTGGGATAAAAGACATTGTGAATGATGAATGTACTCCCTTGGGGATGTATTGTTGTTCGTCTAATTATATTTATCTTGTATCCGTTTTGTCGTAATTGTTGCCTGGAGAGACCTGGTATCTGTAAAAGTGTAAAATGTTGTAATGTGATAGGAAATGGATAATAATTGGTGTTATTATTCTGTTTGTAATGCAAGAGGGTTTATGCCTTGCAATGAACATGTATGTGTATTGCTATAATGCCTTGTATGGTGGTTAGGGTTTACTAGGTGTTAGGAAGGAGAGTGGCTTTCAACGTGGGGCTGGCGCCCAAAGTGGCAGTCAGGATAACCCGTTGAAAGTAGATTAATCAAGTGATAACCTAAAATGAACTAGGGGGTTAAGGGTAGTTTTCACATTAAACAAGATTAATGGATTCGTCTCCTATGGCCTGTAGTGCTTGTATAGACTAAGGATGGATAGAGAAGGCCTGGTTGGCATGATTGACTTCCTCGTCCTCACGAAAGGAAGGTCGATTCCGCATGTGTCACCCTATGGGGCCGGTGCCTAGTGAGAGGCTGTCAGGATAACCCATGCTAGGACCGTGCGATGACACTCTCCCTACTACAACCTAGCATCCCTTGTTCAGTTTCTCCTCATTTGTTTTGTGTCGCCTCTGGAAGCTAAGTTAAGTTGTGTTGTGTTGTTTATGTTATTGCCATTTGTAGTATTGGCATTTGGTCATCCTTTGTTCTTGTTTGTCTTTTGCCTACCTGACTGACATTGTTGGGACCTCATGTTAACTCCTAGCTCGAGGGGTGGACCTTAGGGTTCCACATGGTCGGGTGGAAGAGCTATTTTATCCATTGGTTATTCCTTGTCAAGTTCATATGCAGAAAAGATTTATTCTAGTTTTCAGACAATTGTACTTGTACCAGTTGATGAAGATGTATGTGTAATAAAACATTTAGTATCTATGTAATTTTGATGTAGTCTGAAAATGGCAATGTAATGATGTCATGATGTACTTATATGAAAGCATTTCAGTTATGTATTTAAGCATGTAGATTCCGTTATTTGATAATATGCAATGAATATGAATAAGTTATTTAATCGTGCATTGGATTTAGATCAGTTACTGATGTATGTTAAATTATGATAGTTGGGTTGTAAGTAATGCAGCCTTGAATCCTTAGAGAATATGTCGTAGTTAGTTATGTTAACATTATTTGTTATCTTAAACATTTAAAAACAAAAATGTTCCTGTTTCATGTAGCATAAATGTGTATTTCTTTAAAGTGTTCAAGGCAGGCGTTACATCTGGTATCAGAGCTTGGTTTCTAACACTGGGTACTCTGGGAATTATATTAGCCCATCAAGCTAAACTAGTTGTTTAAACTTTGAAGAATATATTCATTCGTAGTCCTTGCTTAGCAACCTGAAAATGTTAAGTGGCAAGTGGAATTAGCCTCTGGATCTAGGGTAATAGTAGACTCTCTTGTGTATGGTTGCGAGTTGAGGATAGGTCCCTTATCTACCACGGCAGATCTTTGCATTATACCACTAGGATCCTATGACATAATGTTGGGGATGGATGGGTTGGATGCCCATCGTGTAGTGAAGAGATTTCAGCTACCTGGAAAGATGCATCCCGAATGCGAGAGCTATATCCATATTTGCTCGCAGGCTTCCAGGAGTAAGCCTAATCCTAGGGGGGGAGGATGTAGTGCCCCTCATCTCGTCGTCCATCAGATTGATGTTTGCTTAGACTTTATGATAGTGTCTTAGACCGTAGATGATGGATCTCTTGTTATTTTGCTAATTCATTATGGACCAAATTGTTATGATAACAGATGTTGATGTTAGAATAGGTTATTTTATAATTTAGAATTTGATAAATAAACTAGATGTTACATATGTTTTGATGTTAATTGTGATATTGGATTGAATGTTTTATGTTGTTGACTAGTAATCAGATACCTTGTTCAACATAGTTAATTGTTTATTCATAAACATGAATGGAACAGTGTCGTATTACTCGCTCTCGACTACCCTACACCACTGCGATTTCCATTCACAATAGGACTGCATGTGGATATATATATTGTTATGCTTAACCGTGCGTTATTGCAGGAATGCAGGTACTAGGCATCGACTCCACCTGATTACCAGGTCTGAGTGTGCCTTCGCCAATGGATTAGTTGTTTGGAGTTAACGTGAGGTCCCATGTCAGTGTGGTCTAGTTGTCAGTTTATCCTTTTGGTCATTGTCTGTCATTCGATCATGATTTGCGGACAAGTAATATTGCACCTTGGAGTCTAATTAGGTCCGAAGGGGTCTAAGTGTGTAAGGTGTCGTTGTGCTTTAATTAGAATCATATTACGGAAAGTATAATGTTGATAATTAAATATATTTATAAAAGATAATATTGAGTCGATAGTTGTTAATTATTGTTGTAAATAAATTATTATTTTATTAGGAGTGTAGTTGTTAAATAAAGATTGTAAGAAATTTTGTATTATTTAATATAATATTATTTACAATAAATATTTAAATAAATTAAATAGTTGTAAGTTATGTTGTAATTAGTGATTTACAACTTAATTAATAAAATAAATTAATATATATTTCTACTACTATAGATTGTTGTAATGTTATAACTTTATTAAATGCAATATGGTTGGTCGGCTCTAAAGTAATTAAATGTTGTCGGAATTATGTGTTAATATTTAAAAAAGGAATAACCTCTTGGGATTATTAAATTAAATAAAAGTCTATCTCGAGGAGGGAGATGCACGGGATCACGTGCCGAGTCCCTTGGAAGAAGGAAGGGGCTGTGTTATAAAAGAAAAGCTTGTAGAGGCAAAGAGGACAGCATTGCAGGTAGAAGCAGAAAGAAGAAGACTAGAATAAGAAGCTTGGAATTGTAGCAACTGAAGCAGACTCGTCGATTTGACGCTGCAGCTAGGTTCCTTTAAATGCATTATTCCTTTCCTCTGAATTTTGAATCTGCGGGTGTTGATTGTTTCCTTGGTTCTAAATGGATTGTCTTGGTCGAATTTATGCTTCAAGAGATATTTCAATTTGCAATTAAGCTATTTTCTGCGTCCCTCTGATGTTTTAACCGAGTGCCATTTGTCTTTATTTCCAATTCTTATTTTATATATCAAGGGCTTGCACAAAATTTGTAAATGGTTTAGGTGAGATGTCGCGATGTCTACATACAACCATTCTACCCTGGACACAAATTGACAATGTCTGTCCATCGTGCATTATTACCTCATATACCTTACGAGTGGATTTTGGAGTTCTTTTTGTCTAAAATTTTCTCGCCTCATTTCCATCCCGATAGTGTATTTATTCGCTCTGCGATCTATGGGAATTTTCAAACAGCGCCGTGGAGATTCTCCTTTTGACTGCGGAGGTTTTGGTTTGGTGGAAATTAACATATAATGCCTTTGTCTGTGCAGTGCGGGCAACAAACTCAGTAGCATCGATTTTGCGCCCCTCGAAGTTCAGTTCGTGTTGAGATTTGTGAGGAACAGAAAAGCAATTAAAAATGATTCCAATACAAAACTTCCTGCAACATGCCCGCGGATTTTTGGAGCCAGATTTGTCTATGCAAATTAGGTACCAGCTCACAAAAGAAGTGAGAGAGAATCTAGAGATTCTACATACTTCAGAATATCTCAACTTTCTGAATAGCTACTTTCGAGTGTTCGCGGTCATTCTGACGCAGCTGAAGAAGGAATGCGTTTAGGATTTGTGCCTTAATTACCTGGTATTCAGTCAACATGTGTCTATAAACATAGGAGAGGGAAATACAGAAAAGCAATACAATATATCCATCTAAAAACATAACCAGATTCTTTAACATAAAAAAAATACCAATTTGAATTGAAGATTGAAGTTTTAATGACAATGAAGAAGTGCAGTGACATTCACAACCAGGCATTCACAACCAGGATGAGAGGGAGAGTATTGACGGAAGGCTACACTTTGCAGTTATATTCCACCATGCTCGTCCATCTGAACAAATCGGTTGGGGAAATTAGTATTAATATCAAGTAGATGTCTTTCAAATATCCCATTCTATGTTTCTCGGCTCGCAGCGGGGCCTCACGATCCTCAAAAAGAGGCGAACCTTCAACCTGTCAAAAGCAGTGCTAGAAGGGCGAAATTTATACCACTCTTCATAAAAGAGCCAGCACAGAGCTAGAAATTAAACGCAGTAAATTCATTGCTTTAGCAGCACCTGTTTCTGACGAAGAATCTGCATTTGATTTCTTATCCCAGGTCTGAGACCCACGTGCGACACATAATTGTTGGGCTTACAAGATTAGGGTGCTGTATTGATTCAATGATGATGGGGAGCCTATGGGTAAAGCTGGCAGACCAATCCATTCTGCAATTGTTTCATCAGGATTAGATAGAGTAATGGTGGTGGTAATCAGGTACTTTGGAGGTATAAAATTAGGAGCTGGAGGGCTGGTAAGGGCATATGGAGGGGTCACTTCAGACTGCTTGAGAGATGCACCAAGTTGTGTGGTCAAATCTAAGGTTGCAGTGACTCTGGAAGTGCCTTTTGATCTTTTAGGCAACATCTATTCTCTGATCCAATCCTATAAGGTTGCAAACCTAAAGCACAAGTATGACAAGGTTGGAAATGGCATTAATTACATCACATTCGAAGTAGACTTTGATGAAGTGGACATGTTGGAGCTGAATATAAAAAGTTCATGCAGTGGCCAAGTTAGCTTATTGAGAATCTAGACTTATCTGACATTGTACGTGCATCCCTCTACTGCTTCATTTTGAAAAGTCATTTGAAGGCAACTAAGCATATTTGAGATTGCAAAGACCAGACCAAAGATAGAACTGGGTGATTTCAAGAAGAGACCCAGTTGACCTACATAATGTTCTAGAAGGTTCACAAGCCATATATAACTTAATAACTATTGACAGCCTTGTCAATCAAGGCTATGAGTTGTTTCAGATCAAAATGAGTGGTTTATTTGTGAATCTTGGAAGATGGTAAAGCAGCAAACCAGAACCTGAAATTTTCGTATCAAGAATAGTAGATAATAATATGCATCCAACAGCTTTGCAAACTAGGGCAAAGAATCATCTGCCAAGGCTAGCTGCTCTTAACAGAGATTTCCTGCCACACATAATTATAAGAGGCCTCCATAGCAGTCTTAATATTCCCACTTAATATTATTCATCGGTCAACAAGATTATCCTTTCTCCGTGTCATGAGAAATATTATTTTGTCACTATTATACAAGGTACGCATTTCATTCATATCAGTAGCTTAATGCACTACAAATGTCTCACTCAATTACATTCACTAAAAGCACCACAAACTGTTAGTAATAAGATTAGGAGCAGTCTTTGCGTAGGGACAAATCTAGCAGCAGAGGACAAATCTGTAGTTGCGGACGCAACCCTAGACAGCTCACAGACTTTGCGCAGAATTTGATGCACTTCACTAAGAAGAAGTCACTTTTTGGAGGCAGAAACAGAGTTTTCTAATTTACTTTCCATGCATTAAGATTTATCATTTCAAATCTAGTCTGCAGAAACCCGTCATTGTTAATCTAGGTTAGTTGTGCTTTCTTGTATGCATTTCATTTGATTGGCTTAGATTAACCCTAAGGAATGTTATTATTATTATTATTATTATTATTATTATTATTATTATTATCATTATTAATATTATTATTATTATTTCAAACGTATAGTTGCCAAATAAAATTGGGGATTTAGAATAATGTTGTCATTATGTATTTGATTAAAAGAAAATCGTTGTGATTATATATTATGGTTAATGAATTTGATTTAGATTGACATTGGTTTTAATAGGGTTTCTTCATTTTGTTAAGATAATGGATTAAGGATTAGGTATATGATTGTTGTATTGAAAATTTGATTTAGAGGTATTAGATAATTAGTTAGTGTGAAATGATATTATTTGAAATGGTCAAAGTGTAAGTTGTCAAGGGTTCATTTCCAGAGGCCAAGGTTGTTGTGTTTCGACTTCATGTAATGTGTTGATAAGTGTCCTGAGTTATTGAAGTCATGTCGCCTTTTGTCATGTATAAGGAATTTGGTTATGGTGTTGTGAAAGAATGTAAGATATTCTAAATGCATCATGATGTGTAGAAAGGCTCTTCATGAATGTTGTGATTTATTTGTTTGTCTGGGATAAAAGACATTGTGAATGATGAATGTACTCCCTTGGGGATGTATTGTTGTTGATCTAATTATATTTATCTTGTATCCGTTTTGTCGTAATTGTTGCTTGGAGAGACCTGGTATCTGTAAAAGTGTAAAATGTTGTAATGTGATAGGAAATGGATAACAATTGGTGTTATGATTCTGTTTGTAATGCAAGAGGGTTTATGCCTTGCAATGAACATGTATGTGTATTGCTATAATGCATTGTATGGTGGTTAGGGTTTACTAGGTGTTAGGAAGGAGAGTGGCTTTCAACGTGGGGCCGGCGCCCAAAGTGGCAGTCAGGATAACCCGTTGAAAGTAGATTAATCAAGTGATAACCTAAAATGAACTAGGGGGTTAAGGGTAGTTTTCACATTAAACAAGATTAATGGATTCCTCTCCCATGGCCTGTAGTGCTTGTATAGACTAAGGATGGGTAGAGAAGGCCTGGTTGGCATGATTGACTTCCTTGTCCTCACAAAAGGAAGGTCGATTCCGCATGTGTCACCCTATGGGGCTGGCGCCTAGTGAGAGGCTATCAGGATAACCATAGATGGGGGCCGGCGCCTAGTGAGAGGCTGTCAGGATAACCCATGCTAGGATCGTGCGATGACACTCTCCCTACTACAACCTAGCATCCCTTGTTCAGTTTCTCCTCATTTGTTTTGTGTCGCCTCTGGAAGCTAAGTTAAGTTGTGTTGTGTTTTTTATGTTATTGCCATGTGTAGTATTGGCGTTTGGTCGTCCTTTGTTCTTGTTTGTCTTTTGCCTACCTGACTGACATTGTTGGGACCTCATGTTAACTCCTAGCTCGGGGGGTGGACCTTAGGGTTCCACATGGTCGGGTGGAAGAGCTATTTTATCCATTGGTTATTCCTTGTCAAGTTCATATGCACAAAAGATTTATTCCAGTTTTCAGACAATTGTACTTGTACTAGTTGATGAAGATGTATGTGTATATTCTTGTACCAGATTTGTGTAATAGAACATTCAGTATCTATGTAATTTTGATGTAGTCTGAAAATGGCAATGTAATGATGTCATGATGTACTTATATGAAAGCATTTCAGTTATGTATTTAAGCATGTAGATTCCGTTATTTGATAATATGCAATGAATATGAATAAGTTATTTAATCGTGCATTGGATTTAGATCAGTTATTGATGTATGTTAAATTATGATAGTTGGGTTGTAAGTAATGCAGCCTTGAATCCTTAGAGAATATGTTGTAGTTAGTTATGTTAACATTATTTGTTATCTTAAACATTAAAAAAAAAATGTTCCTATTTCATGTAGCATAAATGTGTATTTCTTTAAGGTGTTCAAGGCGGGTGTTACATGCCCAGATGCCATAGGAGATTGAGTATGGGTGATAGCTATGATTTGTTCCAGTATTGACTGATATTGACCCATTACCTATCTTCCCTAAAAACATGGAAGTCTTGATTCTACCTCTTTCTCATCACTAGATGAGATGATAATAGTTGTTACCTAGACATTAGGTTCCTATGGAGTGAATGAAGAGGTGGGAATGGTGGGAGCCTTTTCATATTAGTCATCCTATTTCTCATCCAAGGTGAAATCACCAAGCCTTTTTGACATGTTCACACACTCTTGCCTAAAGTTCTAGAAAGAATTCATTCTATGTTCACTCTAGTTCAATTTTTTCAATATGGTCTTCCATGGGTTTTTCAAATCTAAGCAATGGGTAGTAAATTTCTTATAGAAAGTCTCATAAGACTATGACATTTAAGGGGGGTAGCAATAGTATGGCTAAATACTTGCCAACTTATTCCTCTTTGGGGCTCCTTCTTGTCTCCATATCTAGTCAAGGTTCATAGATGAATTTGTTCACTTCACTACTCTTAATTTGCTTCAACCATTATATGAACCACCTCATTGGGTCATAATTCCATTGATCTTGAATTAGATCTAGCTACAATTCTCTTAGCATTATTTCCAACATCTCCAAAACCTTTCTCTTTATAAACAACCACACTAGTGAAGGAGTGAGGATGTTGATAGACTACTACTTGACCTCTTCCACTACCAAATTCTATGTCTATGGTTTCTACTTGTCTTAAATACTATATGAGAAAAAACCTATTTGAAAAAATTCTTGGTAGCTTGTACACCTTACCAAAATACCCATATAATCTGATGGTGGTATTGGTAAGACTAGAAAACAAATCACCCCTTAGCCTAGACTTCAGAATGAGGGTACAAGATTTGGAGAGTTTTCTAGTATTTTTTATTAGTAATCAAGGAAATGGTAGGGATGATAAATTTCTCCATGTACTCATAATAGTCAAGTTATATGCAAGTATGAGATTCATACTATAATTAGGTTATAGCCTCTCTAAGAGTAAGCGAATTTGGACTTGAGACCTAAGTAGAGAGGGTAACATTGACAAAATCATATGGATCAATAGGGAGGGATATGATGAGGCATCATTGAAACTCGTACTTTAGCAAATGATTACTTTATCAAACTAGGGGGTGTTTGAAAGCTATCTGTAATAGAGTGATTGGAAGTCTTTCCTTAGTAGTTGGCCTATCCTATTCTTGAAAGGGTATCCACACACTTTAACCTATTCAATTAGAATTTAAATGGCTAGCTACATAAATGAAGTACTAAAATTGAATGAAAAATACTAACAATGGAATTGGAATATTGAAGCTGAATGGAAAAGAGTAATCTATGGAATTAAAAGTTGCTTATGCTTGCAAAGTAAATTCTAACCACTGAGCACTAGATTAAAATTACTTCAAACTACAAACATGTTACAAATGGAAAGATAATGCTTTATGTTCTTCCAAATTTCCTTTTGAAAATGACTAACACACAAACTTCATATGACAACACTATAAAAATTTATAGTACAACAATGATGAAAAAATAAAACTTGTAGGTTAGCTACATGTAATCACAATAGAACTAACCTTACATATTCGTGCAAAACAAATTATAGAATACTTATCTACTATAGCGTAGAAAATTGCATATCTTGCAATTTCACATTATGTCTTGAACTCACTTTAGTGTCCATTCCCATAGCATGTTCTAGGACCACTTGGACTCAATAATGGCCTATTTCCCTTGCACCGAGGCTTACCAAGAATCTATACTAAAGCATTATTTTCATCACTCTTATCAACACATGTGCCAAATTTGACCCTTTTTCCCTAGGATGGTAGCACAACACACAGATGTTTGTGTAATACGTTGGTGTCCCAATCCATACATCACCTTGAAATGTGTGTTATTCTTGCATGCCACCACCTCATAATGTCTCCTAACAATTGTAACATCCCTGCATATGCATTTTTCTATCTTTAGCCTATCCAAGAAAAATCTAGAATAAAATCAAAACAATAAAAGACATCTGAGGATACATTTGTAAGGGGTCTCTCTCTCTCCCTCTCCATGTCCAACTCTCTCCTTCTAGGTTCTTCTAGTCTCTCTTAGATTTTTCTAAGTTTTTGATAGAGAATAGACAATCATCCATTAGTGTACATTGTTTAATTGAAAGAGAAGCTTTCACCATAGAAGTTGATGCTTCTCCTCAGGATTCCTCCAATATTTCTCGTGCAAATCATTGAAGGCATTTTAGCAGGAAGCAAGTAGCAGATTTCTCCCTAAAGATCTTTCTCACCTTCAAATTCCAAATCGACATAAATATGGTAGTGAATCTCTTATTATTTTCTTTATCAAATTCTATTAAAATAATACACTTTGTCATCTTATTTCTTTATCATTCTATTGATCCCATTGCATAAATGGTGCATCAACAATATCTCTATTGTTATCAAATCCAATCCAATTTCTTTTTTAGAAATATATTAGTGTAGACCACTACGCTTATTATCTAATCCACACACTAGGCCTAGTATTATTCCTAGACACATGTAGGATAGGAGCACACTTTTTCATTATCTTTATCCTTTAGCTGTTTGTGGAGGTTGAAAGACCAAATCAAGGGTTTGACCATTTTTGGAAAACTCCCAAGTAGCCCAACCCTCTTTTTTGTCCTCTCAGAAGTAGGTTAATCAAAAGTGATCAAACGCACAAAGGTTTGCAAGTATTTGTTTATCATTTTCATAGATTTATCTATTTATATCTCATTTGATTTATTTCTATTATCTTAGATATGATGCTTGGGTATTTGTTTTCTGCTATGCTGACTTGACAAGAAGTTGTTTGGAGAAGTGTGTCATATTTTGAATAACATGTGCACCATACTTCTATCTTATAGACAATAGCATGACACACAAACATCCATGTGACATGTTGGTGTCCAAGACCAAGACTCCATATCTTTGGTGCCAAGTTCCAGTCTATATGTTATTTTTCATTTAACTTTCCTTTCTGCAATACAATTGCTTAATTTTCTAGAAATTAATGAACTCAGTTATATCATTTATTTGATATTTACAACTCTAGGTTGATTTTAGAAATTATAACTTAGTTCTTGCAAATAAGCTTGAATGCAACCTAGCTCTATTCAAATGTTAATTAAGAATTGAGTAAGAACTCTTTTCTGACTTATAAATTTTTGGTGAATCTAATGTGCACACACCTTTTTCATTCATTTTTCTTCCAAAATGTAAAAAAAAATCTTTCCTCAAAAAAAATTTTAGGCTAATGCCCCGAACCCCATTCCATAGTCCTCAAGGAGAAAAATGGCGGCCTTCAGCTAGATTGTCAACACTTTTCTTAATCAAATTTCTTGATCATGGATTATTATAATTCTTTCTCTTGGGAATCTTTGCATGCATATATAATGGACTATGACATATTATCTTATTTCATTAATTCTTATCCATATGTCTTGGATGATATAGCCTACATCTATAACATGGGTACTTCTACATGTTCCATGCATGAGATCCTTCATTCTATATCTAATTTTCCTACCTTCATGGCTCTTATACATGAATTTCCTTCTCTATTAGAAAACTTAAATACATTCATCTTCATGACCTGTCATTGGATAGATGATGTTTATATCTCTTCTACTACACTTCCCATAGTCCATGATGATTTTATGAATTTTCCCACTTTTCTTCCTCTTTTAGCTACATGTTCAAACTTCTTAGACATCATCAAGGATGTGGAGACCTCTTTGTCTTCCTTCATCATCTATGAGAATCATAGCCTTATGATTGACAATACTTCTTCACAACATGGTTCTAAACCTTATATTGATAATTTTTATTTTAGTGCCTTTAGGGACTCTTCTTCGAGTGATGATGAGGCTCATGTTTTTATTGATCCCTTCTCTTGAAAATATGGACTCCTTTCTTGTTCAAACCTTCCTATTTCTTTGGAAAATGAACTCTCTCTCATAGATAACATTGAGCATGATACTATCATTCATTACTTTATTAATGTCACATTGGTTGAGATTCCTCCTTCGATAGATATTAAGCATCATTTGTATGATCCTTTATCTACTATTTTGTTAGATATTGAGCATCATTCACATGATCCTCTATCTACTATTTCCTCTTCTATATTAGACCCATCTCTACTAGACCTCAACCCTTCCAATTATGTTTATCCACCTTCCTTGCCTACTACCTCTCCTACATCATTTTCTTTTCTAGATGTTGGGAATTAAGGTATCTCAACCTTGGTAATTCCATGTATTATTTCATTGTATTTATTTATTTATTGCTTGTTATTGTAATTAGGATGCAAATCCTTATTGTCATCTTGTGGGAGTTGGCATTATGATGTGTCATCCTATGTGGAAGGTGACCCCATGTAAATTTGTCCTCACATGAGGAGAGAGACATCCCACTTAGTGGTAGGAATATTTTGCCATGTGTCAGCATCTTGGATAGTGTGTAAGGGAATATTGACCAAAACAGTTATGACAGATTCCTATGACAAATCTATGACATGTAAGAGTCATAAATGGAAGGTTCTATGATAGGTGAAGACATGTGTCACAAGGCATCTTGGAAGAAGGCATCTTTGGGTACCCCAAAGAGAGTTATGACATGTTGTAAGAGAATATGCTATTTTTAGCCTGTGTATGATAGATTCTCTTACAGTTGTAAGATATGACAGTTATGATGGATTCTATGACAGTCATAAGAGTCGTAAGAGCATCTGTCATTGCCCAACATGGGAATAGGAAACCATTTTGGGATGGGGTATTATGACAAGTGTCATGACCATGCTGCAGTGTTGGACAAGTGTCCTTAGGCATTGGTTATAGGCCATGAGGCCATGTTGGACACCCATCTCAAGGAAAGCTCATCTTTGCCTTGTAACTTCTATATAAATAGGTACTTTTGAGAGGAGATGTATTATGTGATTGACACGTACTGTTATGCTACCGGTTTGTCTCTATATACGAGTGTCGAAGACTCCTGAGAGCTTGCATTGCAAGTGTATTGTAAACCATTTCAGTTTTGATAATACATTGTGTAGGTTTTGGAGTGTGGGGTTTTTCACCCGATAAGGGTTTTCCCCACGTATATCTTGTGTCTCTCTCTTCTGTCTCATTTCTGTGTGTATGTGTATTGCTGCAATATCTCCATTGTTGTGTTTAACATTCTGTAATTATAAAGATTAAAATGAATTTGCACTCTTCTCTCCTCTTTAGATTAGTGTAGGAAGTGATTTCCGCACACCTAGCTTCCTTTCAGTTGGTATCAGAGCCTGGCCAATTTTGGTTCTAGCTGCTGGGTAGGGGTTTTTTGAGCTAATCTTAGGTTGAGTGGGAGTCTATGTAGAGTATTCTGTATCTTGTTGCAGGAAGGAGATGGCAGGTACAACCGGAAGAGTAAAGGTGGAGAAGTTCAATGGCACAAATTTTGAACTGTGGAAACACAAGATGGAAGATTTACTTGTTGATCGTGACCTATGGGAAACTATTGATGGCACAAAACCTACGACAATGTCACAAGCTGATTCAGACCTCAAAGATCAGAAGGCTAAGGGTCTCATAAGACTCTATCTAGTTGACTCTGTCCTATTGAATGTCCGTGAGGAGAAGATAGCGAAAGATCTTTGAAGAAGCTGGGAGATGTTTATCAGGCCAAGTCCTTGGTGAACAAGTTTTTTTTGAAAAAGAAGTTGTTTGCTTTGAAGATGGAAGACAGCGGATCTGTTACAGACCATATGAATGCTTTTAACATGATTGTTGCACAATTGACATCTGTGGGTGTGAAAATGGAGGAGGATTGGTGTATGACCCTACTTTGTTCTTTGCTGAATTCATGGGATCATCTTGTCATGGCCATTGAAAGCACTACAACCACCTTCAAGATGGAAGATGTGGTGTCTTCTCTATTATCTAAAGAAATGTGGAGAAAGACAACCAACTCGGCCAAAGAAGCTCTTGCAGTTCGTGGAAGACCCAAAGAGAAAGGGATGAAGAAGGACAAGAAAGGTGAAAAGGGTAGATCTAAATCCCATGGGAGATCCAAATCCCCTAGAAAGTTTAAGGCTCTCTGTTGGAACTATGGAAAAACTAGGCATTTCTGAAAGGAATGCAAAGAGGAAAAGAAAAAGAAGAAGAAGAATGCCTCGGATTCAGATTCTGACAAGTCACAAGATGATTGTGATGCCTTCATTGTAGCCCTACCCACCCATGCATCTGATGATGTGTGGTTGATTGATTCTAGTGCATCATTCCACATGACCTCGCATTGAAGCTGGTTCACAAAGTATGAAGAGTTTGATGGTGGAAGAGTGTACCTAGGTGATGATTCTCATCTAAAGATTGTTGGTTGTGGAAGAGTCTCAATTTGATTCCCTGATGGACGAGTGAAGGGGATCATTGGGGTTATGCACATCCCAGGCTTGGCATGGAACCTGCTTTCTGTAAGTATGTTGAATGATGCAGGTGTACAGGTTGTCTTTTCGAAGGATGGATGCAACATGACTAGAGGATCTATGGTGCTTGTGAAGGGTACTTGGAGAGGCACTTTGTTTTAGCTAGAGGCATGCACTTCATAGTGCAATAGTTCTTCTAAATCAAAGAAAAGAACTGCAGTCACTTCATCCCCACCATCTAAATGAGCAGTGAAGAAATCTATTGTAACAAATTCTGATGGTAGTGCTCATGCTTTGGAAGTTAAACTTCCTGTTGAAAAGACAATGTTATGGCATAAGAGATTTGGCCACATTGGTGAGAGGGGTCTTAGAACCTTGAAAAATAAAAACATCATTGAGGGGTTAAATGATTGTAATCTTGAGTTTGACTTTTGTGAACATTGTATATATATGAAAAGCAAAACTGTGTTCAGTTTTACTCCAGTTCTCACAAGCCTTTTGGTGTGTTGGACCTTATTCATTCTGATGTGTTTGGTCCTGTTAGTGTTCCTTCAACTTCCAAATTTGTATTTTTTATATCTTTCATAGATGATTATAGTAGAAGGACATGGATCTATTTTCTCATAAGCAAGTCTGAAGTCTTTAGTCAGTTTAAAGAGTTTAAATCTTTTTTTGAGAATTAGACTAGTAAAAAGATTAAGTGTTTGAGAACTGACAACAGTGGTGAGTTTTGTTCGACAGAGTTCGATAAGTTCTGTAAAGAGCAAGGGATTGAAAGACATAAGACAAATCCATACACCCTGCAACCAAATGGTGTTGCAGAGAGGATAAACAAGACACTGATGGAAAAGGCTAGGAGTATGCTTAGTGGAGCAAGCCTTCAACAAAAGTTTTGGGCTGAAGCTGTAGCCACTGCTTGCTACCTGGTAAATAGGTCTCCTACATCAGCACTTATTGGTAAGACACCTATGGAGGTGTGGTCTAGTAAGAAGCCTTTAGTTAGACATCTTCATGTTTTTGGTTGTGAGGCATATGCACATGTGCCTATGGAGAAATGGTCTAAATTGGAGAACAAAGTTGTTAAGTGTATTTTCATTGGCTATGGTGTCGGTGTGAAAGGATACAAGATTTGGGATCCTGTGGCTGAAAAAGTGTTGTATAGAAGAAGTGTTATCTTCAAAGAGCTAACACCTTATTCTGTTGTTCTACAGGCATAACAAATAGAAAAGAAAGAAGATGTGGTCCAGTTTCCTTCTAGCCCTGAGAAGACTGAACTGATAGACCTTGTGAGACCTGATGATGAGGAGAGCTCTAATAGATCTAAAATCTCATAAGAAGAAGCAGAACCTCAACCTCAACCATTAAGGAGGTCTACACGAACAAGAAATCAACCTGATAGGTTTGGTTATTCATTGCTTGATTCTAGTTGTGCTTTTGCCTTACTAACACTAATGAGCCTAGAACTGTGATAGAGGCTATGGGCATGAAAGATGCAAGTTCTTGGAAGGAGGCCATGGAAGATGAGATGGCTTCTTTGGAGAAGAATAAAACATGGGATTTGGTGCCTTTGCCTAAAGGACGGAAACCTATTGGATGCAAATGGGTGTTCAAGAAGAAATTTGGTGTAGATGGCAGTGTTGAAAAGTACTCACAAGTGGAAGGAATTGATTATGGTGAAATTTTCTCTCCTATTGCAAAGATGACATCCATTCAGTTCTTGTTATCTCTTGCAACTGCTTATGACTTAGAGGTGGAGCAGATGGATGCAAAGACAACTTTCCTTCATGGTGATTTGGAGGAAGAGATTTACATGTCACAACCAGAGCATTACATAGAGAAAGGTAAAGAAAATTTGGTTTGCAAGTTGAAGAAGTCTTTGTATGGTTTGAACTAGTCTCCTAGGATGTGGTATATGAAATTTGATGCCTTTGTGTTGTCGATTGGATTTCTGAGATCAAAATCAGATCATTGTGTTTATTACAAGTTTGACAATGATTGCATTCTCATTATTGCATTGTATGTTGATGATATCTTGTTAATTAGGAATGGTAAGAATATGATTTCTGATTTGAAGTCTTAGTTGTCAACATAGTTTGAGATGAAAAATCTAGGGGTAGCCAGGTACATTCTGGGAATTGAAATCAGAAGAGGCAGAGCTAACAAAAAACTTTGGTTAAGCCAGAGTAAGTATGTGAAGACCGTGTTGGATAGGTTCAGCATGGCAGATTGTAGACCATTGTGTGTTCCTATTTCATTGAGGACAAAGTTGTCTGTTAGTGATTGTCCAAAATCTCCTAGTGAGGTGGAAGACATGAGAAGAGTACCTTATGCTAGTGTTGTTGGCAGTTTGATGTATGTTATGGTTTGCACAAGACCAGACATTGCCCAACTAGTGGGAGTCCTTACTCGATTTATGGCTAATCCTGGATGGGTACATTGGGATGCAGTTAAGCGAGTGTTCAGATATTTGAGGGGTACTTTTGAGTATTCTATATGCTATCATGGTAATCCTATAGGAACTCCACATTCTGTTTGTATTCGTGGATTTGTGGATTCTGATTAGGCGGGTGACATTGACAGTAGGAGATCCACCAGTGCTTATGTGTTCACTATGTTCGGTGGTACAATTAGTTGGATGAGTAAGCGGCAACCTATGGTCACTTTGTTCACAACAGAAGCTGAGTATATGGCAGCAACTCATGCTTGCAAGGAAGCCATTTGGCTTAGAGATTGTGTTTAGATATTGGTGTTGATGCAAGATAGATTACGATTTGTTGTGATAGAGTGCGATTTACCTAGCAAAGAATCCACCTTTCCATGCCAGAACAAATCATATTGATGTACCGTTTCACTTCGTGCGAGACATGGTAGAGGATGGAAAGGTGAATTTGGAGAAGGTAGATACTTTGAAGAATGTTGTGGATGCATTGATGAAACCAATGGGCATAGAGAAGTTCAGATGGTGTTCGGAGTCTATGGGCCTCTCGACCTTTAGCAGTTAAAATCCTGTTATTTCCATTGGCTCTTACAAGGTGTTTGACAAGTGGGAGAATGTTGGGAATTAAGGTGTCTCAACCTTGGTAATTCCTTGTATTATTTCATTGTATTTATTTATTTATTGCCTATTGTTGTAATTAGGATGCAAATCCTTATTGTCATCTTGTGGGAGTTGGCACAGTGATGTGTCATCCTACGTGGAAGGTGACCACATGTAAATTTGTCCTCACATGAGGAGATAGGTGTCCCACTTGGTGGTAGGTTTAATGGGTAAAATGGGATAATAAAATGAATTACAAAAACCCAAAAACATCAATGGAATGTGCAAATAACAAAAGCTTTTAGAATAAGAGTGATACTTACAACCTTTGTTACCTGGCGGCTTCCATTGTTTGCCTATTCCCGTTTGATATTTTGGTGATGAATGCAGCACTCAGGAAGCTTGCTTCCTTGCTTTAATTCCTCAAGATGGAAAAAGAGAAATGGCTTGGATACTTATTGTATTGAAGGTGAGCTTCAACACAATGTGAAATGGATAATACATGATGTGATAGTGGGGGTGCCAATGGCGCGCTATGGATTCTGCAGTATAAGTTTACTTGAAAGCTTGATATTTTTGAAATGGAAGGATATAGATGTATTTATAGGATTGTGTGAGAGAAGATCAATGGTGTAGAAGAAATAAGAAGATCAATGGTAGAGGATGTTTGAGAGAATGTGCGTGAATAGAAGGACACGTGTCATTCAAAAAGATGCTTTGTTGAGTTAACTGCTTTCTTGATGAGGATGAGTTTTTATTTCTTAAATTAGAATATATTTTTCTAATTTAAGAGTTTTGTTGATAGCTTTAAATCAGTTAACTCAACTTTTACTTTTTGCATGACAAGAAGAATTTATTTTTAGAAGATTTAGAAGATTTTTTAGAAGATAAGAAAGCATAATTAAATAAATAAATTTATTTAATTACTTGCACATGATTTGGAAGAATAAATAAAATATTTAATTATATTTTATTTTTGGAGATTAAGATTTAATTTAAATAAATTTGCAATTTATTTAAATTTGGAAGAATGAATGATTTAATTAAATAATTAAAATTATTTAATTATTTAGAAGAATAAAGTTGATATTGATGGAATTAATTAAATAAATATAATTTATTCAATTAATGAGAAAAAATAAATCAAATAAATAAATTGATTTATTTATTTATTGATAGAGGAATATTAAGATGAAATAAATATTTAAAATATTTATTTAGGTAGAGTCATGTCATTTTTAGGTGTATACATTTTGCCCCTATTTGATGTAATGTGTTTTATCATGTTGTTTCAAAGAATAAGAGTTTTCAACAATGATACATGCCCTAGTTTGCCCCTGGTACAAGTTTAATGACAGGATGACCCCTTAGGAGATTGGACGAGAAGACAGTAGAAAGCATGAGATGGACAATCTCACGAGGAAGAAGGTGAAAAATAGGTTAGGATGGCAAAAAATAGGACAAGGTTTGGAGGAACAGATATGGGAAGTAGTCACAGTTCTCACACAGTCAGCTATGGTTCACTTGCTATATATAGGAGCTGGGTCCACAAGTCTTATTCATTTGCACACTTGTCCTTAGTTGATTGGTTTTAAAGAGCTTAGTAGAGTAGAGGAGCTAGAGCAGTTGACAGAGATATGGATATTTCATGCAAGGAGCACCAGTTTGAGCGAGTTCTATGGTTCAATCAGCCACCTGAGGCAGGACCACTAGTATGTAGTTTGTCAAAACTCGCTAAAATTTATTTATGAGGCCAATAAATGCTTAGGAAAAATAGCTAGGATAGATGCACCAAACTGTAGTTCGGCGCATATGCCGTGAAATCATGCATCTGAGAGATCTTATGGTGCATATGATAGATGTGTGTATATAGGCTAGGAATTGGCGCATCCACTATGGAACTGCACATGTGACACAAAAAGCAGCACATGTGCTAGAATGGCACATACACGTCAAGGATTGATGCATTCATAGTGAAGTGGTGCATCTGATATGAATCAGCGCATTTGCACTAGGATAGTCAGTTGACTTAATGAAATTAACCCAATTGACACCTTGATCGATGCATCAATTGATAAGCGATCTCCGAGATTGCTGAGAATCTAGTCAAGAGATGATATGTTGTTTTGATTAATTTGATATGTTAAGTCAATGATAGGATAGTTTGATTGCTTTGAGTAGGTTTGTTTGGATATGGATTTCTTTGACGCTATGCAGGACATTGTTTCCATTACATTTCTGGCACCCACCATGGGGCCTTTGCCCCAAATCTAACCAAAAAATTGAGTTTCTAAGAGATAGGTTCCATACAGGCTTCAAATAGGTTCAGTCGGTGCATCTGATCGATCCTGAGGTGCATCTGAGCACTATTCCAGCACATGCAAATTTTTGGTACATACATCCTCTAAGCTGGTGCATCTACAACTTATTCTAGTGCATGCAAAGTTCTAGCACATACATCCTCTGAGCTGGCGCATCTACAAAGAATGGAGTATGAAGGACATGGTCTACTTGGTTCAAGAAAAGATGGTATCACTGAACCCATCCAACCTCATACCTTGACAGCCCGAGACACTACAGGGCTAGGTTACACTGGCACATCAAGAACCAACAGAGCAAATAAGAATAAAGGCAAATAACCAAAAATATCTGCTAGTAATCTGGTTGATCAAATTCAGCAACTGCAAATGGGGAGTGAGACTAATTCCAATGAATATAAGTGGGATAGTCTCTTAGAGCTATCTTGTGATGAAAAAGGTATTGATGTTGTCCATGAGTATGACCCAACCCATGCAAATGAGAGACAAGGTCCAAGGGCTAGACCACTAGAGTCTGACCCACATAATAATGATAGTGAAAGTCATGAGGAAAGAATGATACCCCCCTTGACAGATCCGCTAATGTAGAGTACCATCGCAGAATTTGTCCTTGCTTTTAATGACCTCCACAACACCTCTATCTTAACCATCAATACCATCAAACTAGACCAACCCAATGACCCCTTACAATTGTTGCACCCCAAACTCACAGATTGGGACTTACAAGACACTACCCCTGAGCTCGATACCTTTAAGAACGATGAAGCCATCATAGACTATCTTGAGCTTAGAGATCATATACCCGCAGGGGACCACAGAGCTGGCTATGCCATAGAACTCAATGAAAGGCCTATTTTGGGAGAGTACCAAGTCTTTCAGTCTCAAAAATGCCAAAATGAAAGAAAGATCTAATGGTGAAAACCGCTTTGCGGTAGTGTTAGATCATGAAAAAAGTAAAAATATAGACATATCCAATGGTGAAAACCTCTTTGAGGTGCCGAAGGATGGAAGGCTTGACCCTCTACTCAATATTACACATTAGGAGAGAACTTCAATATTGATAGAACCAGCAGAACTGATCAATTATAGTACAGGTGACAGTCCCAGAATGATTCATATGGAATAGTCTTTAATAGCACAAGAAAAGCTAGCATTTGCTAAATTCTTCAAAAGAAAATAAATCAATTTTTCCTGGACATATGCAGACATGCCAGGGCTAGATCTGAATCTCATAATGCATCACTTATCTTTAGCTCCAGGAGCTAAGCCAGTAAAGCAAAAACTCAGAAAGATGCACCCACATGTGGCCCTCATGGTGAAAGAAGAGCTAAAGAAACTGTTAGATGTTGGATTCATTAGACTAATAGACTATCCTGAGTGGATTTCAAACATAGTACCAGTGGCCAAACTGGATGGTAGAGTTCAAATATGCAATGACTTCAGGGACCTGAACAAAGCTTGTCTGAAAGATGATTTCCCCTGCCAAACATTAACATTATTGTAGATCTCACGGCAGGGCACACCATGCTGTCACTAATGGATGGTTTTTCCTGATACAACTAGATAAAAATTACACCTGAAGACTAATACAAGACTGCATTCACATGTCCTTGGGGCACCTATTGTTGGTGTGTCATGCCATTTGGTTTGAAAAATGCCGGTGCAACACATCAGAGAGCTATGACCAGAATCTTCCACGACATGATGCACACTATAATGGAAGATTATGTTGATGACATCCTAGCAAAATCACTCACAAGAGAAGGACACCTGGCATTACTGGACAAAATCTTCAAAAGACTAGAATAGTTTAATGTGCCCCTCAATCCAAAGAAGTGCATATTTGGAGTTACCTCAGGTAAGCTACTTGGATACGTAGTGTCCGCCAATGGAATTGAAGTTGACCCAGCTAAAATGAAAGCAATCATGGAAATACCGCCTCCTAAGAATCTCACTAAGCTAAGGTCCCTACAAGGAAAACTACAATCTATCAGAAGGTTCATTTCTCAATTGGCAGAAAAGTGCCACCCATTTGCCCACCTCCTACATAAGAATGTCCCTTTCAAAAGAGCATGTCTCATTGTGGTCTTCATCTCACAAAAGTGGAGATATTACATGTCACATTCTGTCAAACTAGTAGCAAAAATTGATCCACTCAAGTACTTACTCAACAAAGTAGCCCTAACAGGTAGATTGTCCAAATGGGTCATGCTTCTCAGTGAGTTCAACATCGAATATGTAGATAGGAAAGCAATAAAAGACCAAGTACTTGCAGATCAACTAGCAGATGCACCTCTAACAGATGATAGCCCTTTGAGCTTTGAATTTCCAGATGAATCTATCTTTCACATTAACAACAGCAACTTGGAAAATATATTTCGATGGCTCATACACTCAGCATGGATCGGGGGTAGGTATCTTGTTGATCAACCCTAGCGGTGACACCATTCCTAAATCATACAGATTACTCTTTCCCTACACTAACAACATGGCAGAGTATGAAGCCCTGGTCATTGGCATCAAGCTAGTAGTTGAATGGAATATCCAAGAACTTCAGGTGTATGGTGACTCATAGCTGGTCATAAATCAAGTAAATGATGACTACCAGACAAAAGATGAGAAATTAATCCCTTACAAATGAATGGTAGATGACTTCAAAGAATACTTTGTCAAGATCTCTTTTAGACAAATACCAAAGATTGAGAACAAAGCTACAGATGCCATGGCAACGATTGCATATCTCCCGATATTCCAAATAATCAATCACGTTATGAGTTCCTGGTAGAGCCAGTGTCCTGTCCTACATATGACACCCCTGAATCTCATATCATTTGCCACATTGTTGGAACTGATTCCCCCCTCTATGGAAAACTATTTGCCTATCTTAAAGAGAATACCTTCCCACCTAATCTCTCTAGTAACCAAAAATGAACCTTCATCCGTCAGGCATCCCGGTATGCCATTGTCACCAATACCCTATATTGCAGAGGTCTCGATGGTACTCTCTTTAGATGTCTCGATAGTGAGGGATATCAAACCACCCTAAACGAAGTGCATGACAGTATATGCGGGACCCACTCTAGTGGCCCTACCCTAGCCAAAAAACTCATAGGCATGGGATACTGTTGGCCAACCATGGAACAAGATTCCTATCATTTTGTAAAGAAGTGCAAGAAGTGCCAAATCCATGAGAACCTATTACATGCACCAACACAGGAGCTACATCCATTAACAACTCCTTGGCCTTTCTATCAGTGGGGACTCGACTTAGTGGGCAAGATTCACCCTCCTTCATCTAGCGGCCATAAATTCATAATCACCACCACTTAGTACTTTATGAAGTGGATTGAAGCCGTGCCCTTAGCCAATATCATAGGCAAGCAGAGTGCCTCTTTTATCTTGAACTATATCATTTCTCACTATGGTATCCCTTCGTCCATTATCATAGATAATGGATGACCTTTCAAAAATCAAGATGTCAGGGAACTATGTGACAAATTCCATATCTAGCACCACTTTTCAACCCCCTATTACCCCAAGGCAATGGCCAGGTGGAGGCATCAAATAAAACCATTTTGAAAATCCTAAAAAAGACTTTCAATGATGCCGGCTATGATTGGCATATCTAGTTAAATCCAGTGTTGTGGGCCTATCGTACAAGCATCCGCACACCCACAGGTGCAACACCATACTCCCTAGTCTATGGATCTAAAGCCATCTTGCCCATTGAAGTTGAGATCCCACCCTTGCGAGTTTCATTAAAAGGCCTCATATCTAATGAAGAGTACAAGGTGTCCAGACTTGAAGAGTTAGAGCTGCTTGAAGAGAGAAGGCAATAGGCCTTTAACCACCTAAAATATTATCAACAACAGATGTCTAGAAGCTGCAACCATAGGGTAAAGCCCTGAGTATTCCAAGTTGGTGATCTCGTCCTCAAAGAAAACCCCAAAAATCAGCAAGATTGAGAAAAGAAAGGCAAGTTCAAACCCAATTGGCTAGGTCCCTATGCCATCATTGCAGCCTGTGGGTCAGGAGCATATTAATTGGCTATGTCTGAAGGTGAACTATTTGATGATCCTCTCAATAGCATGCATCTTCACAAGTTCTACACCTAAAAACCCCAATGCAAGGGAGTCGTTAAAAATTCAAAATTTTTAAAAAAGTGATAAAAAAACAAATAAAAAAATAGAAAAATAACAAAAAAATCATCCTCTGTTGAAAACCTGGCAAATAGGCGTCATGTGTACTTTTAGCTTTCATGCAAATAAAAGCAAGTGGTGAAAACCTGGTAAACAGGCGCTATCTGCAATAAACCACTCCCTCCATCTATTGTGACGTCATGTCTCTTGTATCCATCATATCATTCACCCTGAACCACTCCTTTGAATCATTGTCGAACTATGTTGCCTCTGAGTTATCACGTAGACAAGGCCATTATCAATGTGCCCCCGAGGCTTCACTCTGCTCCACTTCTTTCCTTTCCATTCCATCAAGTGTCGTCTATCCTGTTGTCCATTCTATTTCTACATCTGTGCCATCGCCTAGGTCTTAGGTCCATTAGGTTCACCCCGAACAATGTTGCCTCTACGTCGTCACGTAGGCAAGGCCATTTAGCAATGTGCCCCCGTGGTACTAGTTCAATCCCTTAGGGTCCGTCTCTCCATGTCTGTTTGTCATATCACCCATAATAAGTTGATCCTTTGTCTAAACTGTGGGGAGACTCCTCGACCTGGTTGTAGATTTGGATTCTTGAATGCCACATGTTCTAAGAGGATACCAATAAAGGATTGTGATACCTTTCACTAGACAAGCACGCGCAACAAAAGCAAGCTTCCCAAAATAAAAATCTTGGCACAAAACATCAACCTGTCTAATGAAAACATATACTGAAACACTCAGATTAACTCTATATCAATTATGGCACAAAGACACATCTAATACAAGAATGTTTTGTGAATAGGCTAACTTACAATGTCTTGATTTTTGTCATTATGTCTTCCTATGCTACTCAAGGATGCCAAAAGATAGAGATTCTATGATGGGGGCATTATTTTTTTCTTTGTTTGTTGTTTGTGGATCAACCTTTAGTAATGTGACGACTTTTGTCTAATGACATGATCAACAAAAGATCATCAAGGACTTCAGAGGTCTGAACATGAAAAATGGCAATCCTTGTCTGTTGAAATGCAAGAAGTACTCATGACATCTAGATTCAAGTTTGACTAGATGCTTGTATCAACTTGCTATCTCAAAATCCATGTAAGGAATACTCAGGTCATCTCAGTTTAATTATACCTAGATGCTTGTATTTTCTTACAACATTTCAAAAAGAGAAAAAAAATAAAAAGTGCCCAATGATGAAAGAAAAACACTTGCGCTCTAATGATGACAAAAGTATCCACATCCATCCCATATCCAGAAATCCATATCAACCATGCAATAAGAAAATCCTGCAGAGTATCAAATGAAAGCCCGTATTTCTTTCATTCCTTTTCTTTTGCCTATCTATATCATCTCTATGTCAATTGAGTACATTTGGACATATCAAAAACATAGCATAGGTAGCATATCATATCACATAAGATAGTCATTCACATGATGAAATCATTTGCATACATAATAAGTGCATTAGGTCATCCACATACATTTGGATTCGTATATCATATGAAAAATAAAAAAACATAGACAAATACATATAGAGCTGCATAATCATATCAATAACATTTCACATTTGCATTAGCATATCATACCATCCTAATCCATCTAGTATACATCGCATATACAAAGCATAATAAGATAGATTGCATCCATAACATATAAACATAGAACATGTGCATGTAGAACATCAATAACTGCATCATCATACAAACATAAAAACATGTCAAAATGTGTAATTTATCAAAATATCTGTCCATCTCTCAGAGTCATGTCATGAAATGTATACAAGTATAAAAAGATAGTGATACATGTCTCGGGACAAAATATTACATAGTAGGCTATCTCAGCCATAAAAAATGTGTACATCAAGCTAAAAATTGATACAAGTGTCAAAATCTGGCTAACCCTGCTGACGTGGAGCACTGCTCCCTGCACTGTCCTCTTCTTTGTCACCCCTTGACTATTGGGGGCCTCTCACTGATGCTACAGATTGTGATCCACCTACCCTCTGTGATGCCACAGACTGACTCTTGTAACTAGGCACACACTGGTCTGTTGACACTGCCTCGTGATATAATCCTCTATAGTACTAAGTCTGAGCCTGTGCTCTGGCAAGCTCACCCTCTACCTGGGCCTGTTGTGTCTGGGCCTGTTGCAATTGTGCAACCAAAAAGGTCAAAGTACTATCTGTACCCAGGGCTACCACTGCTGCATCTCTCTCAGCTCTGATCACCTGCACACTCGCCAAAGCTGAGTCCCATTCTCTGGAGATCTCTGATATTTGTCCTGCGTCTGCCTCTCTTTGAGACTCCGCTACTCTCAGGTGGGCCCTCAACTACCTAACCCTACCCTGTAATGCAACAATGGCTTACTACTGTAAGTTAGGCTATGGAGCCTACTCTCCCTATCCTTGTCCCTACACCTGCTACTGTGGTGGTGACATCTGTCTCTACTGTGCCACCTATTGTACTGGCACTTGCACTTGCCCTGCATCCTACAGCTGCGCAACTCCTGTTGACCTGAAGGTCCCTCCCCAGACCTCCTCCTCTATCTTAGTCTACCTCCTCCTCCATCTCCACCATCATCTCCTTGACCTCCTCTCCCCCCTTTGTCTCCTCCCCCTCCTATTGGCTCCACCCTCGTCATCTGAATCCTCCTTGTCTATACGAGGAACCAATTCTCCAAGTCCTAAATATCTAGGAAATGGATGATCAGCGAACCACTCCTCATAGTCTGGTGTCATACCCACATCTACTATCTTCCTCCTCATAGGCCAAGTTGCATAGGGGATCTGATGAAAGTCTGCCAAGGCCTCCTCATACGATGTCACGGGACCCCACTTCAGTCTCTCTGCATGGGTCCTCACAAATCATACCTACCCCTGTGGCCTTCCCTGCACTCAGTCAAATTGCCTTTGTGCTCTGCTAACAATCTAACACTCTAGTATGTACTGCGTCCTACCAATAATCCACTGAGTCTGGAAACAGTACGACAACTCGTTAGCCTCATCCTCCCATACCTCGCAATCTAGGTACGGACACCAGATAACTAGATCCACATTATCTAGTGTGTGTCTCCAATACTCAAGCTTTCCCAGCTTGTGCTAGGAAATCACGCCTATATATCCATAGCTGTAAGGCTCCCCTCTTTGCCTATGAAAAAGACATATCGACTGTGTGATAGCTATGTGCTCCCATAACCAAAACTGTAAAAGAGACACACCTGCTGACAAGCTGGCCCCTCTGTGATACACAACCTAGTGCATATCCCTATACAAGTGTGCTAGCATGCACACACCCCATGCGTATCAGGTTCCATCAATAATCATGCTCTGCAGCACCCTTCCCCAGCTAATCGGGAACCCACATGACCTCCTATTGGCGCATACTACACCATCGATCAATCTTGCCACTATCCTCGGGAAGTAGTCATAGAAGTCATGAATGTCCTGTCATGAAATCACCTGTTCAACCAACTCTGGATCATCAAAAATGCATTTGCACTCAGCCAATCCCGCATCATGTTGTGGATCGTACTCTACCAACTCTCCTTGAATAGGGAGGTGCAGAATCCTATACACAGCCTCTAGAGTGATCGTCATCTCCCCGGTCAATAGATGGAATGTCCCATCCTCACTGTAGAATCGCTCCACCACTATAGTCAACAAACTATGGTTCGTGCAAACCTCAGGCATGAAACAAATGTAATGCAAACCCATAGCACCAAGAGCCTCGCGGTTCATCTCTGTCAACATATACCGCTGCAACAATGGCAAAGGGAACTGCTCTCATGACATCAGGGTATCCCAAATATCCTCCTGCAACTAGGCAAAGCATAGCATCAAAGAAATCCATATCCAAGCAAACCTACTCAAAGCAATCAAACTATCCTATCATTGACTTAACATATTGAATTAATCAAAACATCATATCATCTCTTGACTAGATTCTTGGCAATCTCGGAGATCACTTATCAATTGATGCATCAATGAAGGCACCAATTGGGTTAATTTCGTTAAGTCAATTGACTATCCTAGTGCAAATGTGTCGAACTAGGTGGCAAATGTGCCAATTCATATCAAATGTGCCGCTTCTCTGTGAATGCACCAATCCTAGATGTGTATGCGCCATTCTGGCACATGTGCTGCCTTTTGTGTCACATGCGCAGTTCCACAGTGGATACACCAATTCCTGTCCTATATGCGCATATCTATCATATGCGCCATAAGATCTCTCAGATGCACACTTTCGCAGCATATGCACCATTTTGAGACGCATATGCGTCGAACTGCAATTCAGCGTATCTATCCTAGCTTTTTTTCCTAAGCATTTATTGACCTAATAAATGACTTTTAGCCAGTTTTGTCGAACTACATACCTGTGGTCTAGCCTTAGGTGGCCAATCAAACTGTAGAACTCACTCAAAGCAGTGCTTCTTGTGTAGAATATCTATATCTTTGATGACTACTCTAGCTCCTCTACTCTCCTAAGCTCTCAAAGACCAATCAACTAAGGACAAGTGTGCAAATGAATAAGACTTGTGGACCCAGCTCCTATATATAGCAAGTGAACCATAGCTAACTGTGTGACAACTATGACTGCTTCCCATATCTGTTCTTCCAAACCTTGTCCTATTTTTCTCCATCCTAACCTGTTTTTCACCTTCTTCTTCGTGAGATTGTCCATCTCACGCTTTCTGTCGTCTTCTCGTCCAATCTCCTAAGGGGGCATTATGTCATTAAACTTATACCAGGGGCAAAACTGGGGCATGTATCATTGTCAAAACTTCTTATTCTTTGAAACAACATGATAAAACACATTGCATCAAAGAGGGGCAAAATGTATACACCTAAAAATGACATGGCTCCGTCTAAATAAATATTTTTAATATTTATTTAAGTCTACCTTCTTCTATCAATAAATAAATAATTAAATTTATATATTCGATTCATATTCCTCTAAGTTAATTAAATATCAAAATATTTAATTATCTCTTCTAAAGTCAAAATTAAATAAAATCCTTATTAATTAAATTCTTCTAAGCAATTAAATAATTCTAAATTATTTAATTAAGTCAAGTCTATTCCTCCAAATTTAAATAAATCATTTAAATTTATTTAAATCCTCTCACTCTTAAAAAATAAAATATAATTAAATATTTTATTTATTCTTCCAAATCATGTGCAAGTAATTAAATAAATTTATTTATTTAATTATGCTTTCTTATCTTCTAAAAAATCTTCAAAATCTTCTAAAAATAAATTCTTCTTGTCATGTAAATGCAAAATGCAAAAGCTGAGTTAAATGATTTAAAGCTATCAACAAAACGTTTAAATTAGAAAAATATATTCTAAATTAAGAAATAAAAACTCATCCTCATCAAGAAAGTAGTTAACTCAATAAAGCATCTTTTTGTATGACATGTGTCCTTCTATTCGCGCACGTTCTCTCAAACATCCTCTACCATTGATCTTCTTATTTCTTCTACACCATTGATCTTCTCTCACACAATCCTACAAATGCTTCTATATCCTTCCATTTCAAAAATCATGAAGCTTTCAATTAAACTTATGCTGCAGAATCCATAGCGCACCATTGGCACCCCAATCTCACATCATTTATTATCCATTTCATATTGTGTTGAAGCTCACCTTCAACACAACAAGTATCCGAGCCATTTCTCCTTGTCATCTTGAGGAATCAAAGCAAGGAAGCAAGCTTCCTGAGGGCTACATTCATCACCAAAAGATCAAAAGAGAATAGGCGAACAATGGAAATCGTGAGGTAATAAAGGTTGTAAGTATCATTCTTATTTTTAAAGTTTTTGTTATTTGCACATTTCATTGATGTTATTGGGTATTTTATAATTCATTTTATTATCCCATTTTACCCATTAAATTTCTATAGATGCATCGTTAAAAAGGATGTAAGTGACGTGTCTAAGGGTGTATGCGCCAGAATACTACAGGCACCGAAACAGGTTGTAGATGCACCAGAACTTTGCATGCGCTGCAACAAGTTGTAGATGCACTGGCTTAGAGGATGTATGTGCCAGAACTTTGCATGCACTGTAATAGTGCTTAGATGCGCCTCGGGATCTATCAGATGTGCCAACTGAACCTGTTTGAAGCTTGTATGGAATCTGTACAGAACTTGCCACTTAGAAACTCAGTTATTTGGTTAAATTTGGGGCAAAGGCCCCACAATGGGTGCCAGAAATGTAATGGTGACAATGGGATAATAAAATGAATTATAAATGACCCAATAACATCAATGAAATGTGCAAATAACAAAAGCTTTAAAAATAAGAATGATACTTACAACCTTTGTTACCTCGCGATTTCCATTGTTCACCTATTCTCTTTTGATCTTTTGGTGATGAATGTAGCCCTCAGGAAGCCTGCTTCCTTGCTTCGATTCCTCAAGATGACAAGGAGAAATGGCTCAGATACTTGTTGTGTTGAAGGTGAGCTTTAACACAATATGAAATGGATAATAAATGATGTGAGAGTGGGGTACCAATGGCGTGCTATGGATTCTGCAGCATAATTTTACTTGAAAGCTTCATGAATTTTGAAATAGAAGGATATAGAAGTATTTATAGGATTGTGTGAGAGAAGATCAATGGTGTGGAAGAAATAAGAAGATTAATGGTAGAGGATGTTCGAGAGAACATGCATGAATAGGACACATGTCATTCAAAAAGATGCTTTGTTGAGTTAACTGCTTTCTTGATGAGGATGAGTTTTTATTTCTTAAATTAGAATATATTTTTCTAATTTAAGAGTTTTGTTGATAGCTTTAAATCAGTTAACTCAGCTGTTGCTTTTGCGTGACAAGAAAAATTTATTTTTAAAAGATTTTGAAGATTTTTTAGAAGATAAGAAAGTGTAATTAAATAAATAAATTTATTTAATTGCTTGCACATGATTTGGAAGAATAAATAAAATATTTAATTATATTTTATTTTTTGAGAGTGAGAGGATTTAAATAAATTTAAACGATTTATTTAAATTTGGAGGAATAGACTTAACTTAATTAAATAATTTAGAATTATTTAATTACTTAGAAGAATTTAATTAAATAAGGATTTTATTTAATTTTGACTTTAGAAGATATAATTAAATATTTTGATGTTTAATTAACTTAGAGGAATATGAATCGAATAAATAAATTTAATTATTTATTTATTGATAGAGGAAGGTAGATTAAATAAATATTAAAAATATTTATCTAGACAGAGTCGTGTCATTTTTAGGTGTATACAGTAGGAATATTTTGCCATGTGTCGGCATCTTGGATAGTGTGTAAGGGAATATTGATCGAAACAATTATGACAGATTCCTATGACAAATCTATGACGTGTAAGAGTTGTAAATGGAAGGTTCTATGATAGGTGAAGACATGTGTCACAAGGCATCTTGGAAGAAGGCATGTTTGGGCACCCTAAGGAGGGTTATGACATGTTGTAAGAGAATATGCTATTTTTATCTTGTGTATGACAGATTCTCTTACAGCTGTAAGATATCACAGTTATGACGAATTCTATGACAGTCGTAAGGGTTGTAAGAGCATCTGTCATTGCCCAACTTGGGAATAGGTGACCATTTTGGGAATAGGTGACCATGCTGCAATGTTGGACAAGTGTCCTTAGGTGTGGATTTTGGGCCATGAGGCCATGTTAGACGCCCATCTCAAGGAAAGCTCATCTTTGCCTTGTAACTTCTATATAAACAGGTGCTTTTGAGAGGAGATGTATTATGTGATTGACAGGTACTATTATGCTGCCGGTTTGTTTCCAGATATGAGTGTTGAAGACTCTTGAGAGCTTGCATTGCAAGTGTATTGTAAACCATTTTAGTTTTGATAATACATTGTGTAGGTTTTGGAGTGGGGTTTTTTGCCTAATAAGGGTTTTCCCCACATATATCTTGTGTCTCTCTCTTCTATCTCATTTCTGTGTGTATGTGTATTACTACAATATCTCCATTGTTGTGTTTAACATTCTGTAATTGTAAAGATTAAAATGAATTTGTACTCTTCTCTCCTCTTTAGATTAGTGTGGGAAGCAATTTCTGTACACCTAGCTTCCTTTCACTAGAGACATCCCCATCAATTCCTTGTGAGCTACCTTCTATTACTCATACATCTAAATGGTGATGCTCTGCTTTATATCCTAAGATTCTTTCATCCCTCTCTTTGGTTGGTATATGAACTCTTCCTTTTGATAAATTGATGCAGGAACATCCCTGGTTCAAGAGCAATCTTGCATCAACCAAAAATATTTGTATTTCAATTTGTTTGCAATTCAGTTTATTTCTTTCATTTTTCCAATTTAATTCAGGTAGTTCAGTCAGAAGCAGTTTCTATATTTTGGACCGCATTGTTCTGTAGTTGCATTTCAGACCTTGTGGAGCTAGACTTAGCATCTACATCATATCCAAAATTCAGAGATCCACACTTCAATACCGGAAAGATATTGTTGTCAGAAGATTGACTGTTTCTCAAAACAAAGCATCTGGATAATCACAGATAATGAGCTAAAGGAGAAACTTGCAGAAGCATTTCTTGATCTATGGAGCCTAATGACACATCATTCAATGATCATTGGTTTGTGGCCAACCTTCCCCAAAGATCCGCACATCATTCCATTCATTTTTCATAAGTGTTCTATGAATTTAGGTCTGACTTATCTGTGTACACATGTTACATCTCTTCTTTGGAATTTGTGATCTTCCTTGGCTGACGCAGAGGAATCTATTGATCTGGACTTGATATATTGATGTAATAGATCATTAGGAAATTAGTTGTTAAGTTATCAAGTAGTGATTCACATAGTAGTATCTGATAGTTATATTTTTGCGAGGAGCTTCAAAGCTTTATCTTGTGCATGTATGTAATCAAGCCTGTGAGCCCTAATTGTAAGCCCGCATGTTGCCAACCGAAATCTATTTGAATTCTATGATATATTGAATGACTGAATCTACATTTTTTCCATTTCTTTGAGTTGTTTCTATTGTGTTTACTCTTGTTGTACAGTCTAGATTGTTCATTCTATGAACCCTCCTATCGTGACTACACCAAGTGGTATCAGAGCAAAAGTTAAAATCTTTTGGAGCGAATTGAGTGAAATTGGTGAGGAATTCCATAAGATATTGTTGTGGGTAGATCACCGATTTGAGGCAAGTTACTTGTGTTATAATTGATCACCAATTGAGAGGCAGTTGTTACCTTGTAACTTGATTGCCAAACCTGAGGCAACTTACACCTGATCCTAGGAAGAAGGCTTCCGAGGAGAGTTGCTACTATTGGAAGAATGGTTGGAAGAATGGATGAGATGATGGAGATGATGAAAATAATGCGAATTCATTTGGATGCTTCTGAAGAAGATAGGTGAGGAGGATTGACACTAAGACCTAATGTTGAAAATGATGAGGAAGAAGAATTTCAATCTATTAAACAAACTGGTGAAACCTTAGGAGGTGATGAAGAAGAAGAATCAGACCAAGTAAAGATGTTGCAAGCTATTTCAAAGATTGGAAAGAGACCTAGAGTTGATGTGCCGAACTATACTGGTAATTTGAACCTTAAATAATTGATTGACTGGATAAATGATATGGAAGAATACTCTGAATATGAGGAAATTGAAGATCTGGAGAAGGTGAAGTTTACGAAGACAAAATTGAAAGGACATGCTACTATATGGTGGAAAGATGTTCAGTTGGAAAGAAACAGAAGAGGAAAAGAAAATATTACAAAATGGGATAGGATGGTGACAAAACTGAAGAATCAATTTATACCTGCTGACTATGAGTTGGAGCTGTTGAAAAGATTACAAAACCTAAGATAAAAGGAGAAATCTGTGGAGTATACTGAAGAATTTCATAAAATGATCATAAGGATAGGACATAGTGAAGCAAGCAAGGAGAAAGTGGCTAGATATATCAATGGACTAAGATTAAACATTCAAAAGGAACTAAGCTTGGTGAAGATGACATCTTTGGAGGAAGCATATCAGTTTGCCCTCAAAGTTGAAGAGAAGCTGAATAAGAGACATGATCAGAGATAGAGAGGAAGAGGAGGTAAATTTTAGAGAGGTGGGACTTATTCCAGAGGAGACAAATCATTTCTGGAGTAGAGCAAGTTTGACAACCCATTTAAGAAGGACGACAGAGATACTATTGCATACCAGAGGAATGACTACAATTCATACCAAAATGAAGGGTATAGAAGAGAAGGAAGAGGATTGGATAAAGAACATTCATAGGTACTTGTTTCAAGTGTGGAGGTGAAGGACATAGAGCATTTGAATGTAATTAGGGTAGTACAAGTAAGAGGATAGAAAATAGTGGAGGAGCAGCCTATGTTGAAGAAGAACCTATTGAACTAGGTGACCCCTATTTTGTTGGTAAACTGGAGAAAGGATAATCATTGGTAATGAGGAGAGAACTATTTAAAATAGAGACAAATGAGGAACCACCACAGAGGAAAAAATTGTTCAGGACAAGATGCAAATCTGGAGGTAAGTGTTGTAAAGTTGTAATTGATAGTGGTAGTTCAGATAACCTAGTTTTAGAGGAGATGGTGACTAAGTTGAAGTTGGAAAGATTGAAACACCCTAAGACATATCAGATAGCATGGATTTAGGATGATCATAAGGCACTGGTGAGTGAACAATGTTTGGTGAAATTTCATATTAGCTCTTATCATGATGAAGTCTTGTGTGATATTATGCCTATGGATGTATGTCATATCTTGTTGGGTAGACCTTGGCAATATGATAGAAAAGCTATACATGATGGCAGAAAGAATACATATACTATAACAACAAATGGAAAGAGCATTACTTTGATTCCTTTGGAAGATGATCCTAAGAGTGAAGTATGTGGGAATGCTAGAATCTATTTGGTAGATGGAAGGAAATTTATGGATGGTTTGAGACATGAGAATATGTGTTAGCCTTGATTCCTAAGAAACCTGAAGCATTGAAGAAAGAGACTGAAGAATCACAACGGAAGGAGATAAGAGAGTTGCTGACATAATATGAAGACATCATATCAGATAATGTACCTAAAGGATTTCCACCTATAAGGAGTATTAGTCATCACATGGATCTTATACTGGGAGCAAGTTTGCCTAACAAAGCAGCACATAGAATGACACCAACAAAGAATGAAGAACTGAATAGACAGATACAAGAGTTATTGAGAAAGGGTTTGATCAGAGAAAGTTTGAGTCCTTGTGCAGTACCTACAGTGTTAGCATCTAAGAAGGATGGAGAATGGAGAATGCATACTGATTCTAGAGCAATAAACAAGATTACAGTTAAGTATAGATTTCCTTTACCTAGGATGCATAATGTCATGGATTGTTTGAGTAGAGCAAGATATTTCACAAAGATAGACTTGAAGAGTGGATACCATCATATCAGAATCAAAGAAGGTGATGAATGGAAGACTTCGTTTAAGATAAATGAAGGATTGTATGAGTGGTTAGTGATGCCTTTTGGATTGACAAATGCACCGAGTACTTTCATGAGGTTAATGAATGAAGTCTTGAAGAAATTCTTGGGTAAGTTTGTTATTGTATATTTGGATGATATTCTGATTTTCAGTAAGACAAAGGAGGAACATTTGTGGCATATTAGACAAGTTTTGTAGAGGTTGAGAGAACAAAAATTGTTGATAAACATCAAGAAGTGTAGTTTCATGAAGGAAGAACTAGTATATTTGGGATTTGTGATTTCTATGGAAGGATTGAAGATGGACCCTGAGAAAATGAGAGCAATTATTGAATGGCCTACACCGGAGAGCATTGGAGAAGTTAGATCATTTCATGGATTGGCTAGTTTCTACCAGAAGTTTATCAGAAACTTTAGTTCAGTTTGTAACCCTATGACAAAGACAATGAGAGGTGATAGAAAGGATTTTAAGTGGACATCTGGAGTAGATAAAAGTTTTGAGTTAGTGAAGTAGAAAGTGATAGAGCAACCTGTTTTGGCATTACCAGATTTCAATAAGGTATTTCAAGTTGATTGTGATGCAAGTGGAAATGCAATTGGAGTAGTATTAAGTCAAGAAGGTAGACCTATAGCATATTTTAGTGAGAAGTTGAATGATGCAAGGAGAATATATTCAGTTTATGATCAAGAGTTTTATGCCATAATTCAAGCCTTGAAGAAGTGGAGACATTACTTGTTGCCTAATGAGTTTGTGTTGTGTACAGATCATCAAGCTTTGCAATATTTGAATAGTCAAGGTAAGTTGAATTAGAGACATATGAGGTGGGTAAAGTTCATGTAAAGTTATACTTTTGTGTTGAAGCATAGGTGTGGAAAATCAAACAAAGTTGTTGATGCATTGAGTAGAAGAAGAAACTTGTTGACAGAAATGAGAGTTGAAGCATTGGGTTTTGATGAATTGAAGAACATGTATGAGGGGGACACTGATTTTACAAAATCTTGGAAAGCATGTAAGGAACCTATTGTGACAGATAGGAGTAAGTGGTTGGACTATTTCATTCAAGAAGATATGTTGTTCAAAGGAAATCAGTTGTGCATACCTAAGAGTTCAATGAGAGATAATTTGATCAAGGAGAAGCATAGTGGTGGATTGGTAGGACATTTTGGCATTGATAAGACAGTGGTTTTGGTGAGTAAAAACTACTTTTGGCCTTAGATACATAAGGATGTTCAAAAATTTGTACAAAGTTGTAGAGTTTGTCAAGTTGCAAAAGGGAGTAGTCAGAATACTAGATTATATAAACCTTTGACAGTACCAGAGATACCTTGGGAAGACAAAAGCATGGATTTTGTGATGGGATTGCCTAAGACACAAAGAGGACATGATTCAATATTTGTAGTGGTGGATAGATTTTCAAAGATGGCTCATTTCATACCTTGTAAGAAGACAACTGATGCAGTGCACGTAGCTGACCTATTTTTTAAGGAAATTGTGAGATTGTATGGATTACCTAAGAGTATATTTTTAGAAACAGATACAAAGTTTGTTGGATACTTTTGGAAGGCACTTTGGAAGAAGATAAAGATAGATTTGAAGTTTAGTTCAACTTTTCATCCATAGACTGATGGACAGATAGAGGTAGTGAATAGGAGTTTGGGAAATTTGTTGAGATGTTTGGTTGGAGAGAAGATATGAAGTTGGGATTTGTTTCTTTCATAGGTAGAGTTTACATACAATAATTCAGTGAATAGGAGTACCAGAAGAACACCTTTTGAGATTGTGACCGGAGTGAATCCTAGAGGAATTGCAGAATTGAGAACTATCAGCATGGAATAAAAGAGAAGTGCAGAAGCAGAAGAATTTGCAGATCATATGAAGACAGTGCATAATTAGGTGAAGAAGCATTTGGAGAATATGAACAGTAAGTATAAGGAATAGGATGATGAGAAGAGAAGACATAAGGAATTTGAAGTTGGAGAGGAAGTGATGGTGTACTTGAGAAAAGAAAGATTTCCAGTTAGAGCATATAACAAGTTGAAAATGAAGAAGTTTGGAACTTGTAAGATACTCAAGAAATTTGATTTAGGGAATGCATATGAAGTGGAATTAGTGGAGACCTTGGGTATTTCACCTATTTTCAACATTGTAGACTTATATCAGTATCATGAAGTAGAGTTCAGTGATAGCATGGAAGAAGACTTGAAGAAGCACTTACCACAACAAGCACCAGAGCAGATTGAAGACATTTTGGACAGTAGAGTTGGACATAGCACTAGAGGAAGAAAACATAGAGAATATCTTGTGAAGTGGAAAGGTAGACTGGAAGGAGATTCATCATGGATTTCTCAGGCTTAGGTGGACCATCTTGGTCTCCCCTAGCCCTAGCAAAGTGAGAGACTCACTTTTTCAATAACCCTAGATGTCTGATGCAGGAGCATCCCTGATTCAAGAGCAATCTTGCATCAACCAAAAACATTTGTATTTCAATTTGTTTGTAGTTTAGTTTATTTCTTTCATTTTTCTAGTTCAGTTTAGGTAGTTCAGACAGAAGCAGCTTCTGCATTTTGGTCTACATTTTGCCACAGTTGCATTTCAGACCTTGTGGAGCTAGACTTAGCATTTGCATTCATCCATCTACATCATATCTAGAATTCAGAGATCTGCACTTCAATACTGAAAAGATATCGCTATTAGAAGATTAGTTGTTTCTCAGAATAGAGGATCCAGATAATCACAGATAACCAGCTGAAAAAGAAAATTGCGGAAGCATTTACCGATCTATGGAGCCTAATGACACATCATTCAATGATCTTTGGTTCATGGCTGACCTTCCCCAAAGACCTGCACATCATTCCATTCATTTTATGAAAGTGTTCTATGCATTTAGGTCTGATCTATCTGTGTACACACGTTACATCTCTTCTTTGGAATTTGTGATCTTCCTCGGCTAACGCGAAGGAATCTATTGGTTTGGACTTGATATATATTGATGTAATAGATCCTTAGGAAATCAGTTGTTAATTTATCAAGTAGTGATTCACATAGTAGTATCTGATAGTTAGATTTTTGTGAGGAGCTTCAAAGCTTTATCTTGCGCATGTATGTAATCAGGCCTGTGAGCCCTAATTGTAAGCCCGCATGTTGCTGGCCGATCTCTATCTGAATTCTATGATATACTTAATGACTAAATCTGCATTTGTTCCATTTCTTTGAGTTGTTTCCATTGTGTTTACTCTTGTTGCATAGTCTAGATAGTTCATTCTATGAACCCTCCTACTGTGACTGCACCACAAATGCAATGGACATGGTGACCCATTACACCATGTAAAACAGTTCACCATATTCTTGACTCATACATGTGATAACTATGTCTTAGCAAAATTCTTCCCTAGCACATGGAGAGACATTGCATTAGATTGATTCTTCACCTTACCTATTGATTCCATAAACTCATTTTATAATCTTGCTCATGTATTTATCTCTCTTCTAATATAACATGGAGCCTAGAGTCTATCTTACACACTTGTCACAATGCACACAAACTATTGATGAGAGTGTCGAGATCTTCATTTCTCATTTATTTTCCTTTCTTGTTTGATGAAGTTGTCATTCCCCTAATAACCTTCTTCCACCTCTCTTTCATTAGGACTTATTGCCACATATCCAACAAGCAATGTTATTTGATTAGTTATGTTCTCTTTCTAAATCAGCTCTACATGCCATTGTAATTGATCAAATCCTTCTAGAGTACCCTTACCTCAAATGTGACATGATACACTTCTCCCTACTTGTGATTATAATTTACTTCAATCATATCAAACACACATAGATTCATCACCCTCCACTTCTTTTGATTCTATTCCAAATCTTCAACCTTCTCCCATTTCACCAAAAAATGAAGCACGATCCTACATGCAACTTATTGACTCCCTTGAGCACATTCTATCCACTCTCTTGGAGACTCAGTCGATCACTCTTCCTCCTCCTACATGCAAGAATGCTTCTAAGAATAGTCATTCTAAACTTCCTTCTTTTGCATATCATAGAGTGCACAGACATTTTACTAATCAATGTCAAACATTAAAAGACATAATACACAAACTTATCCATATAGGTTCCATTCTCATCTCTTCTTATGATGCACCTTTTCCTTCTTTACATAATGATTAGATTGATTAGGTACATGGATGTACATAAATTCATGAAACTCTTCTCAATCATGATGAATATGATTTTGACACATGTACTTCTCCCATAGTTTATTCTTCTGCATATGTGGAGCCGATGTCTATTCATACAAAATCTCATATTTCTCTTCATGTAATAACTAAAAACACATCTTCCAATGAGTTGATGTTTCAATCTATGGCTCATGTTCTTTCTCTATCTTTTAAATTTTATGGAGGCACACTATTATCTCCATAACATCTTGTTTCTTCTCTTCTTGGCAAGGTGCACTTTGCTAAGATGTCAAGATTTACCTCTATTTTGATTACCTAGACTTCCATGCTTCTTTCAACATTGACATGACATATAGAATCTCTCTATTATGGCATTGAGCTTACCTCAATTGTTTGCTGCATTACCTCTTTATTTTATCCTTTCAATCCTTCATAGTCCCAAGCTATAACTTGGTCATATTTATTACAAAGGTTGATGAGGTTTTCCTTTTCTTCTTGTGTGCAAAACTTTTCTAGCTTGACAATTCTTCTAGGGGTGCTGTCTACATCCTTATAATACTTCTTCCTACCTATAATATTTCTTTTCTCCCTAGAAGAGTCATTAAGTCTAAATATATCTTCAAGATTAACCATACCCCTAGGCAACTTATTTCCTTTTAATTGGATTATTTGATCTTTATAGGCCTCCTCAATCTTAGGGGTAAGTTTTACAAATTCATTAGCATTTTGAAGGATGTCTAAAATTTGTTAGTTATTTTAAAATGTCATTCAGTGGAATTTATTGTCAAGTACCATATGTCTAATCACTATCTTAACCCCATCCTTATTCCTTATCAAGCCCTTTACAAGTTCAAATTGAGAACCAATGAGGGCTATTTTATTTTCCTAAGCATTTTCTTTCCACGGTATTAATATTATGTTGATCACATCAAAAGATTCTAGTAGATCCCACATGCATTTTTTATATGCCTTAATGAGAGAATTCTTGGGAAAACATAAGGATCTGACTTGCTTGATTACTAGCTTTGAGTCACCATAGATCTACAATATCTTAATTCCTTTTTTCTTTGCAAATAACAATCCTTGGAACATGCCTCATACTCTATAATATTGCAAGAATAGTTAAATTAGAGAAAAAATGATTGTTTATATCTTTATCCTTAAGGGGAGATTAATTGGATGCCATTGTTGGTACATATTCTATAGTTAGGACCATCAAAGTAAAACTTCCATATCCCAGCACCATCTTCTTGGTTCTCCATGACCTTTAGAGTTGGTAGGTCTTCCTCATGAATCAAGTAGGTACCAAGGCTAATTTCTTCAAATAGTTGATTCAAGCTTCACTTCCCACATTATCCATAGATGGCCACCATGCATCATGTTCATTTGGGACTTCATTGATAGTATGTAGCTTAACATTATACTCGGGTGAAAATAGTTCATCTTCAATCACAAATAATTGGTTGGGATCATTATGGATGGCAATTTTTCTCTCAATATGATGCATGCTAAGTAGAATTGAAGGGATTCTCATTTGAGTTCCACACTTAGTGGTCAAGAACATGTGGTTATAATCTAGGGAGAGATAGCCTCCAAATTTAACAATAAAATCTCTAGGCATACCAATACCAAATGTGGTGGGTACATAAATCACACATATGTCTCAAAATAATTCAACATTAGGGTGTGCATACAAGGATATAGGTAGGTTTTTAACCACTCTTAAAAAATTAACTAGAGTTCCATCTAGCTAGACAATGTTAGGAAAAGTGTCTCAACCTTGCAACTTCAAAAGATTACTATTCTTCCTAGTTTTGGTCTTTTTGAATACCATTTATCTTGGATAATGGTCTGGAACTTTCAAAGTTTCCAAAAGTTTCCAAAAGTTTCCAAATGAGCTAAAAATAGCGAGACTTACTATTTTTAGTAAGTTCTTCAATTAAGCTTAGATTGACTTGAAATTTTTCCCAGAAGGTGTAGAACAGCTAAGTGAGCATCTTGAGTGAGTTTTGTCTCAAGATCATATCTAGATTGTGAAATATTAAAGTTTCTATTTCTTGAAACTGTCGAAAAAAGTCTTTGAACTCAATTACCAAAATTGAAACTTCTCTAAATGTCCCAAAAATTGGGATAACTACTGTAGTAGGTTATAGGGTGATAGATCTCTTCACGAGATTTCTAATGCATTAAATGGTTCATTAATCGGACACCCGAATCAAAAGTTATGGCCTCCAGAAGTTGGACCTTCTGTTTTGGGAAATGTAAAAACATGTTGGACACATAAAAGAGTTGTAAAGGGGAGAGTTACAGGTGTTGGTGTATGGTTTGGTACATCACAAGGCATCTTTGATTGGAGATAATTTGGGTGCCACTTTTTGGGTGGTTTTAGCTCATGGTTTTGTAATTACTATTGGCAATGTACTATATTGTATCTCCTATATATCATGAACTTGAGATGGAGGTTCTATGTAAGAATCTTATAGATGTCGAGTTATCTCCTGGATCTCTGGTTGGATATACTCCTATTAAATCTTGCTCTACAAGTATATTGTAATCTTTGTGATTTCTGAATAATATATTGGGTAGCTTTGGAGTGTGGGGTTTTTTACCTGAAAGGGTTTTCCCCACATATATCTTGTGTTGTGAGTTTTGTGTTTGCATTTGGAAGTTGTTATTATCTTTCTGTTAATGTGCATCTTAATCTATAACTAAAAAAGTAAAAATTTGCATAAGTCTTTCCTCATACCTTTCTTCCTTTCAGTTGGTATAAGAGCCTGATCACCTTTTGTTCTAGTTGTTGGGTAGAGGGTTTTTTGAGCTGATCTTTGTTTGAGTGGGAGCTTGTACAGATGATTTTGAAATCTTTGTTGTAGGTAAGAGATGATGAGTACATCTAGGAGGTTTGAGATAGAGAAGTTTAATGGCAGTAATTTTGAGTTGTGGAAACTCAAAATGGATGACATGCTTATAAATCATGATTTATGGGAAGCTGTATTTGGTACAAAAGTAGTGGCAATGTCTCAAGAAGACTGGGATCTCAAAGATCAAAAAGCTAAGGGTTTGATAAGACTCTATTTGGCTGATTCAGTGCTCCTAACTATCCATAAAGAGAAGACTACAAAGGAACTTTGGAAGAATCTTGGAGATGTTTATCAGGCTAAATCCCTGGTGAACAAGTTATTCCTATGAAAGAAATTGTATTATCTAAGGATGGAAGATGGAGGATCTATTGCTGATAACTTGAATACATTCAATATGCTTGTTTCCCAGTTGACTTTTGTTGGTGTAAAGATGGAGGAGGAGGATCGATGTATGACATTACTGTGTTCCTTACCAAATTTGTGGGACCACCTTATTATGGTCATTAAGAGTACCACTACCACCTTCAAGATGGATGAAGTGGTTTCTTTATTGTTGTTTGAAGAGATATGGAGAAAGTCTTCTGAATCAACTAAGGAGGCTCTTGCGATTCGTGGTAGATCTAAAGTGAAGGGAAAGAAAAAGGACAAGAAGAAGGAAGAAAAAGGAAGATCCAAATCCTGTGGGAGATCTAAGTTTCCTGGAAAGTCCAAGGCCTTGTGTTGGAACTATGGAAAACCTGGTCACTTCCGCAAGGAGTGCAAGGAGGAGAAAAACAAAAAGAAGAAGAATCATCATTCAGATTCTAACAACTCTTCTCAAGATGAAGGAGAAGTGTTTGTCACTGCCTTGGCAACACATGCATCTGAGGATGTGTGGCTTATTGACTCTGGTGCATCTTTTCACATGACCTCGCATCAGGGTTGATTTTCAAAGTATGAAGAATATGATGGTGGAAAGGTGTACTTGGGTGATGATTCTCACCTGGATATTGTTGGCTGTGGAAGAGTCTTGATTCAATTCCCTGATGGATGAGTAAAGGGAATCAATGGTGTTCTACATATCCTTGGTTTGACATGGAACCTTATTTTTGTAAGTAAATTAAGTGATCTAGGTGTGCAGGTTATTTTATCAAATGGAGGATGCAAGATGACTAGAGGATCTATGGTGTTGGCTAAGGGTGTTCGGATTGGCACTCTATTTTAGCTTAATGAATGCACAGTTCAATGAAATAGTGCCTCTGTTTCAAAGAAGAGAGCTTCAAAGTCTTCATCCTCACCATTGGAACTAGTAGAGAAAAAGACTGTTGCATCTACTTCTGATGGTCGTGCTTTCTGGGTACCTAAGGGTGTTCATTCTATGGAGATGAAACTTCCAGCTGAGAAGACAATGTATGGCACCAAAAGCTTGGTCACATTGGTGAAAAGGGTTTGAGGACCCTGAAGAATAAAAATCTTGTTGAGGGTATGAATGATTGTAACCTTGAGTTTGATTTCTATGAACATTGTATTTATGGAAAACAAAATCATGTTTAGTTTTATTCCGGTTCTCATAAATCTTCTGAGGTGTTGGACTTGATTTATTCTGATGTGTTTGGTCCTGTTAATATTCCTTCAATTTCAAAATCTATTTACTTTGTTTCATTCATTGATTATTACAGTAGAAGGACATGAGTAAATTTCCTTAGAAGTAAATCTAAAGTCTTTAATAGATTCAAAGATTTCAAAGCTCTTGTAGAGAATCAGAAGGATAGAAAGATTAAGTGTTTGAGGACTGATAATGGTGGTGAGTTTTGTTCAACAAAGTTTGACAAGTTCTGTAAAAAACAGGGGATTGAAAGGCACAAGACAATTCCATATGTGCCTCAGTAGAATGGAGTTGCAGAGAGGATGAATAGAACATTGATGGAGAGGGAAAGGAGTATGCTAATTGGAGCTAGTCTTAAACAAAAGTTATAGGCCAAAGCTGTTGCTACCGCTTGTTACTTGGTTAACAAGTCTCTTACATCAGCGCTCATTGATAAGACACCTATGGAGGTATGGTCTGGTAAAAAGCCTTCATTAAGATACATTCAAGTATTTGGTTGTGAGGCATATGCACATGTGCCTAAGCAGAAGAGGTCTAAGTTGGAGAACAAGGCTGTAAAGTGTATATTCATCGGTTATGATATCGGTTTGAAAGGGTACAAGCTTTGGGATCCAGTAGCAGAGAGAGTTTTGTATAGCAGAAGCATGATCTTTAGAGAGCTCAATCCTTCTTCTATTGTCTTGCAGCCAGAGAAAGAAGAGAAGAAAGATGATGTGGTTCAGCTTCCTTCCACCCCTGAGAAAGTTGAACCAAAAACATCTATTTGACTTGATAATGAGGAGAGCTCTAGTAGCTCTGAAAGTTCAAAAGAAGATGAAGAACCTCAACCTCAACCTTTAAGGAGGTCCACGTAGATAAGGTAGCAAATTGATAGGTTTGGTTATTCATTGCATGATTCGAGTTGTATTTTTGCTTTGATTTCTAACACTGATGAGCCTAGAACTATGAAAGAGGCTATGGGTATGAAAGATGTAGGTTCCTGGAAGGAGGCCATGGAAGAGGAGATGGCTTCTTTGGAAAAGAATAATACTTGGGACTTGGTACCCTTTCCTGAAGGACAAAAACTTGTTGGATGCAAATGAGTGTTCAAAAATAAATTCGGTGTAGATGGCAGTGTTGAGAAATATAAGGCTAGATTAGTTGCAAAGGGGTATTCTTAGGTGGAGGGAATTGACTATGGTGATATTTTCTCTCCCATTACAAAGCTGACATCTATTCGGTTCCTATTATCTCTTGCAATAGCATATGATCTAGAAGTGGAACAGATGGATGTGAAGATAGCATTCCTTCATGACGACTTGGAGGAGGAAATCTATGTCACAGCTAGAGCACTACGTGGTGAAAGGTAAAGAAAATCTAGTTTGTAAGTTGAAAAAGTCTTTGTATGGCTTGAAACAGTCTCCTAGGATGTGGTACTAGAAGTTTGATGCCTTTGTGTTGAGTATTGGATTTCAGAGATCAAAATCAGATCATTGTGTTTACTACAAGTTTGACAATGATCGCATTCTCATTATTGCATTATATGTTGATGATATGTTACTCATTGGGAATGGTAAAAGTTTAATTTTTGATTTGAAGTCTTAGTTGTTAGCATAGTTTGAGATGAAAAATCTAAGGGCAGCTCGATACATTCTGGGAATGGAAATCAGAAGAGATAGAGAAAAAAGAAAACTTTGGTTAGGCCAGAGTAAGTATGTTAACACTGTGTTGGAGAGATTCAACATGATGGATTGCAGACCTTTGACTGTTCCTGTTACAATGGGGACAAAGTTATCTATTGAAGATTGTCCAAAGTCTCCTTCTGAGACAGAGGATATGAGCAGAGTCTCTTATGCTAGTACGATTGGCAGTTTGATGTATGTGATGGTCTACACAAAAGTAGACATTGCCCAAGCAATGGGAGTCCTTAGTCGATTTATGGCTAATCCCAGACGGGTACATTGGGATGCAGTGAAGAGAGTGTTCAGATATTTGCGAGGTACTTTTGAGTATTCCTTATGTTATCATGGTTATCCTGCAGGACCTCGGCATTCACTTTGTATTCATGGATTTGTGGATTCAAATTGGGCAGGTGACATTAACAGCATGAGATCCACCAGTGCTTACATGTTCACTATGTTTGGTGGTGCTATTAGTTGGATGAGTAAGCGGCAACCTGTGGTCGCTTTGTCCACTATTGAAGATGAGTACATGGCAGCAACCCATGCTTGTAAAGAAGCCATTTGGCTTAAGAGATTGTGTTCTGATGTTGGGTTTGATGCAGGGAAGATTACTATATGATGTGACAGTCAGAGTGCCATATGTTTGGCGAAGAATCCTACTTTCCATGCAAGGACTAAGCATATTGATGTCCAATACCATTTTGTTCATGATATGGTAGAGGATGGGAAGGTAAACTTGGAAAAAGTTGAAACTTTGATGAATGTTACAGATTCCTTGACAAAACCTATGAGCACAGAGAAGTTTAGATGGTGTTCAAAGTCTATGGGCCTCATGGCCCCTAGCAATTAAATCATGGTGTTGATACTCCCTTTTCTCTTGCAAAGTGTTCAACAAGTGGGAGAATGTTAGGAGAAGTGTCCTCAACCTTACAACTTTGAAAGATTACTATTCTTCCTAGTTTTGGTCTTTTTGAATACCATTTTTCTTGGATAATGGTCTGGAACTTTCAAAGTTTCTAAAAGTTTCCAAATGAGCTAAAAATAGTGAAACTTAATATTTTTAGTAAGTTCTTCAATTGAGCTCAGATTGACCTAAAATTTTTCCTAGAAGGTGTGGAACAACTAAGTGAACATCTCAGGTGAGTTTTGTCTCAAGATCATATCTGATCGCGAGATATTTAAAGTTTCTATTTTTTGAAACTGCCAGAAAAAGTCTTTGAACTTAATTACCAAAATTGAAACTTTTCTAAACATCCCAAAAATTGGGATAACTAGCATAGCAGGTTATAGGGTGAGAGATCTCTTCACAAGCTTTCCAACGTATTAAATGGTTCGTCAATTGGACACCTGGATCAAAAGTTATTTCCTCTGGAAGTTGGACCTTCTATTTTGGGAAATGTAAAAATGTGTTGGACACATAAAAGAGTTGTAAAGGGGAGAGTTACACATGTTGGTGTATGGTTTGGCACATCACAAGGCATCTTTGATTGGAGATAATTTGGGTGCCACTTTTTGGGTGGTTTTAGCTCATGGTTTTGTAATTACCATTGGCGGAGTACTTTATTGTATCTCCTATATATCATGAACTTGAGATGGAGGTTGTATGTAAGAATCTTATTGATTTTGAGTTATCTCCTAGATCTTTGGTTGGATATACTCCTATAAAAGCTTACTCTGCAAGTATATTGTAATCTTTGTGATTTCTCAATAATATATTGGGTGGCTTTGGAGTGTGGGGGTTTTTTACTTGAAAGGGTTTTCCCCACGTATATCTTGTGTTGTGAGTTTTGTGTTTGCAATTGGAAGTTGTTATTATCTTTTTGTTAGTGTGCATCTTAATCTGTAACTGAAAAAGTAAAAAATTACATAAGTCTTTCCTCATTAGATTAGTGTAGGAAGTGTTTCTACATACCTTGCTTCCTTTCATACAACTCCCTTGCTTATAGGTTCATAGGTCAAACCAAGGAGCTTCTACAACCTTTCTAGGCATTATTGAGGTATTGGAACTAAAGTCTACCATGCAATTATGTATTAACTTGTTATTATAAATAAGTCTCAAATATAAAGGTTTTGGTTTAATTTTACTTGTCTCACTTCCTATGATTTTATAGGACCATAGGTGGTGGAAAATTTTTCATCCATTGCATCTGTGAGTTGTGTTGTTTACTTCTTAATCCCTTTTCCCTTTTGAGAGCCTCCTCTAGGAATCTTCAATTTCTTAGGTATAGATAACACTTCTCAAAGTGGTACACTAAAGTATGAATTTCTTGAGTTGATCCACGATGTGAATAAGTTCCTAGTTTGTGCTACCTTGGCCATATTGAGTGTACAATGCACACTCAACCTCTCACAATAGGATATATTATTTTTCCCACTCTTGGTTGGGCCTCTAATGATTTGTTTGTCTTTGAATTCATTTAATCTAATTCCAATGAGCTCCATAGGCCTTAAAGTGGATGTTGTTGGTATGTCAAATATAGGTGCTTCCTTATATTTTTGTTCTATGGGTGGTGGGGTCCTTGATCAAACTTGTTCTTCAATTGCCCTTTTTCATGCTCTTATTTGATAGTCAAATTTGAGTTGCACTTCTTATGGGTCTATAATAGGTTTATGTTGCATAAATGATTCTAAGTCCTCCCAAGTTACTAATGTTTGTTCTAGAGTGTTTATTTGATTTGAATAACTTTTAGCAACAAATTTATAATCACTATAATCAATGCTTTGGCTATATTCATCATGGAAGGTGGTCTAGTTGTGAGATTGGTAGGACATACTAAGGGAGTGTGAGAGATAAAAGAAATAATAAAACCACGTGTTACTTTCTTAAGTAAAGTTAATTTGTGCTACTATATGCTCTCTATTAGAATTATGGCAAATTCTTTGGAGTGACTACTCCACTAGTACTAATTAGTTATGTTGTATGGGAGGTCTTTCTGGCTGATATGAACACTTTGTTAGTAAGGTTGGTTGTTATGTAATGTCCTATAACCTTGACTATATTTTTTATTATATGGCTAGTTTGGAGGATGCTAATTGTTTGCATAGGGAGGTCTTTGCACATTGTGCTGATTTCTTTTGAGAGAGGTGACCTTATTATACATAGTTTGGAGTAATTTTCTCATTTTGTCAAGCTTGTAGGGAGTTGATGATTCAATAAAGTGGTTTTTTGATTGAGTCTTTTTGGGGATTGGGTTCATAATAGTAGAGTAATAGGTTTCTCTCTTAGCATAGGTTGGTAGGGAAGTCAAATATCAAGGAATAATGAATTAGATC